>CM028138.1:418250000-420650000 GCA_016271365.2 Neoceratodus forsteri
TCTTGCAGGAATAAAAGGGATGATCGCCTTCTATCCCTTCTGGTAGACCAAGTATGCGAACATGGAAGGCTCGAGTTTGATTCTCGAGAGTCTCCAGACGGGCCCTAAAATGGGCATTTTCTTTGATCAGCAGTGTGGTCGCAGCTGAGGCTGAATCCATTTGCCTCTTAGCATTGCAAAGTTCAGTTTTGAGCTGATCAACTGTTGTCTCCACTGCCGTAACTCTCATCCCAAAAGAGTCCACTTTAGAGTTTAAGTCGGAAACTGAAGATATCAGTCTCTGCAATTTGTGTTCCAAAGACGACATGGTTTCCTTGGCTTCTACTAAAATTGTGGCCTGTGCTAGTTGATCCGACTTTGAAGGCTGCAGAGTTTTGCTCCCTTTTCCTCCCGTTCCTCCACTACAATCTTTTCTTGGGTTGCCCATCTGGTGCAATTTTGGCTGTTCTTTTCAAAAATATTATTAGTTTGGCTGAAAAAGTGCTCTAAACAGTTAGTTTTGGACTTTTTAGATTATCACTGTCAGAGCTAGGAAAAATTGCTGTCACACGGCTTGGGCTCAACAGCGCCCCCGCCTGTTTTCTGCTATTCTAATTACTGCCGAATCTTGGATCTTTTCTACCTCCCCGCACTGCCTTCTCCTGCCATGACCTCCCTTGGTGCTCGGCACTGACCCACCCTACTCCCAGTTTCTTTTGTCTCTCTTTACTGTTGTGCTAATCCCTGCCCCTCAATTTAACCAATCTTCTACCTGATGCCTCCGGCCCCACTGCTTTGTCTCTGTGTCTCTGTTTCCCGCTGCCCACTAATCTCCAGCCTAGCTAAATTAACTTTCTATCTCTCTCTCTCTCTCTCTCTCTCTCTCTCTCTCCCACAGATCGAGCCCCCCGATCAGACGTGCTCCCCAGTGGTGCCCCTCTGCTACCAGCTGAACTGAAAGGTACAGTCAACCCAGAAAAAGTGGAGAATTTTTCACTTTTCATTTTATTGCCATTTGAACTCAGCTGAGCAGCGATTGGCTTCTATCAGCGATAACTTCATCTGATTGATGTGACTGCAAGCCTACCTTCTACTCCTAACTCAGGCTGTTTTTTGGCTGATCTTATCTCCGCAAATTTTCTCCCGTCCCATCACTCTTTAGATGCACTAGCTGAACCTTGGGCTTCTCCCAGTAGTGCAGCTCAACCAGCTAGAACTCAGCAGTATCCCCACTGGAAGCAAATCCAATTTTCTTCTGTGAAACACCTTATATTGTGGTTGCAAGCCAGCAAATTTCCAGACAATTTTGATTTTATTAGTAACCGTAACCCGCTTCTTTACTGCTGCTGCGTCACTCTTACTCGTAACACATTTCCTCCTTACTGCAGTTTCTAACTCCCAACATGTCTTTACCCACATTACTATCCTCATCCCATGTTATGGCTCTTCCCTTCCTCCCTTCCGTCATTTGTCCTTTGTTCTTCTCCTTACACTCTGTCTCCCCCTCCTCACTCTCACTCCAGTTCCCTCCTCCAAACTGCCAGTCCCCTTCAGCCTCACCATGCTTCACCCCCCAGAGTACAACCTAGCTGTGACCCCCTTTCCAGTCTTCGCTACATGAAAACACTACCCCTTCTGTCCATGTGCATCTCTCTTACCAATGCCAACGTCTTATACACTACTTCATCTCTTAAATTCCAATCCCCCCACCCCCACCCCACATCACATCTGTCGAGATCTCCGCCCTGGTACAAGATTGCAAAATTCACCTCATGAACATTGCTGTTATCTTCTGGCAACATCAACCCAAATCCAGGGACATGCCCCTTAGGCACGCCATTAACAGCACCTGTAACTGCTGGCCCTTCCCATTACCACCCCCTTGCTCTTCCCTGTGGGTTAAAAATCTTACACCAAAACATACGTAGTCTACTTCCTAAGTTAGACCTCCTCCAGCCACTAGCTGCCTCCCTTGCCCCTGATATTATCATCCTTACCGAAACTTGGCTAAATAAAAAATAGCTGACACCACTCTCACCATCCCGGGTTACATCATATCCTGGCAAGATCGAACAGGTAGGGGTGGAGGTGTGGTAACTTATGTCTCGTCTACCATACAGTTTACCTCCATCCTCTCCACATCAGTCCTCAAAGCCTACAAGGCACTTATATTAAAACTTTCCCTTCCATTCTCAATAACTATATATAACACTGGTGCGCATCGCTGCCCAGGCCTCCCCTACTCTAACACCACCAATCTCATCAGTACAGTAGTTTCTCATATCCCTTCAGGCAATCAATCAATCAATCAAACTTTATTTTTATAGCGCCTTTCAAGAACCAAGGCAAATTATATATAATGGGCAATCTCAACCAAAACTGTCTCTCCCCATCTTTAAATAAAAGAAGTAATGACATTTTTGCCCACAATTTAACACAACTCATACTTGAGTCAACCCGCATGAACCACATAACCTGAAACCACTCCCTAATGGAGTGGGCCCTCATATCCCATCCCCACTGGGTTATTAAATCTGGCATTCTACCTGATACCCTGAGTGATCACCATATGACCTTTATCGTATACAAAATCCACAGGACTAAGGCCCCTCACAAAATCCTACAAACCCGTTCATACAAATCCGTGAACCTTGTCCCCCTTCTTAATGACCTGGCCCACATTAGCTGGGAGCCTGTTGCTTTGTTTAACTCCATTGACGATGCTACGGCTTATTTTCATGGTAAATTTCTGGAGATATGAAATAAGCATGTCCCACTGTGATGCACCAGGGTCAGGGGTAACCACCTCCCATGTATCGGCCGTAAGCTCTTGCATGCCTAAGAGCATGCGATCTAGCTTGGAAAACTCATAAAGCTTCTAAGCTTCCTAACAACTACAACACTTACCGCACTCTTCGCAACAAGTGCACAAAAGCTACTTGCTTAGCTAAAGCTGAGTACTTCTGCTCTACCTTTCAGTCTAACATAAATAATCCCTCCAAATTCTGGAAGGTAATACATTCCCTCTTCCCGCCCCTGCCATCCACTCCACCCAACCCTGCTTCCTATATAATAAACAACACTCAATTTTCCAATCACCGCAGTGTTGCCACTGAATTTAATTCCTATTTCACCTCTTGTGCCTCTGCCCTCCTAGCTTCACTACCATCTAACCTGCCTGCTGTCTCCTCCTCCCATCCCAGCTCACCTTCCCTGTCTAATGCCTTCTCTTTCTCTAAAATTTCACACTTGGATACCTTGGCAGCATTGTATGCTCTCAGTCCTTCCAAGGGCAGCTCACCCGATGGATTGGATCTGAAGCTGCAATACCTGTCAGCTCCTGCTATCTCTGCTCCACTATCTGAACTTCTCAACCTTTCCTTCTCAGCAGCCTCCATCCCTTCTGCTTGGAAGCATACCATTGATCTTCCCTTGTCAATCTTCACCATTCATTACTTCCTGGGTGTAAGCGAGCGCACCGTCACGAGGCTTTTTTTTTTTTTTTTTTTTTTAAAGTTGCCTACTTGGCCCGCCCTCGAGAGCGGCGTCATGCGTCATCTTGGCGGCCGTTAACTCAAGACCGACTCCTCCTCCAACTCAGTTCTGTTTCTCTCCCCCGTCGAGGCAGCACCTGTTTCGGAGCGTCCATATTTTGACTGCGTCTGCGACTCCTCTTTTCCGCACACTCGACGCCAATCGGTAAGACCGTTCTTTTTTATTTCTAAAGCGGCGCCGGGTGTGCTTTCCTACTGTTTTTTCTTGTTGATTTCGCGTTATGTCCGGTTCCGGAGCTAAACGTGTTTCAAAGACGGGCCGTGCCCCTATGCGTCGGTGTTACTGTGGCCGGCATTTCTCCGTCTCGGACCGGCATGACGTTTGTCTTCGTTGCCTGGGACCCAACCATGACATGGATTCGTGCGACGCCTGTTTCTCCATGGACCGCCGTGTCCTCGAAGTCCGCGCGTTCAAGCTCGGCAAAGCCCCGCCGACCTTCGGGGGCGGCGTCGCTCAAGGGATTCTCAGGTAAGGTCTCAGGCCCTTCCCGGGTCCCCTCCCGGGCCTATCTGAGTCTGAGGAGAGGAGTCTCTCGTCTTTTCTTGCCGAGGAGGAGGCCCCTTCCAGCGGTGTCGGGGGCGTGTGGTCCTTCGGGGCAGCGGGCGCCGACACCGCCTCGGCAATCACCTCTTCGAGTGCAGGCTCCCCGTGGCCGAGGGCCCTCGACTTTTAAGGCCTGGCTCGGGTGGACCCTCGATGCCGCCCACCAGCGCCGTTGCCCGAGATCCCTGGCGCGTTCGCGGTGCGATGATCGATGCGGCGCCGTTTCGGCGCCCGTTCCAGCGGCGCGGCAGACTCCAGCGCGTTCGTGGCGCCCCATTGATCCAGCGGCGCCGTTGGCGGTGCAGCTTTGGGCCGACCAGGTGCCGTTAGCGGCGCCGATGGACAAGCGGCCCCGTCGGCGAGTGCCGCCCTAGCTTCCAACGCACCAGCGCCATGGGCCTTGTCCTTCCTCAGGCGGTGCGGCACGCCGGCGCCGTTGAAAGTATAAAGAGCTAAGCCTGGCTGCTACGGCGTGAAGAGGCGGCGGCGCCTCCCGCGGTATCCGGGGCGTTCGCGGCCCGGAGCCTCAGGGACCCCTGGGGTGGCCAGCATTGAGGTCCTGCTGATCTCAGTCCTCCTCGGAGGCGATGATTCAGACGTGGACCCATCCTGGCACCACTCCTCGAGTCTGGGTCCCCGGTGGCTAGAGGTGCCAGGCGGCACAGCGGCCTCCCCTCTGTCCCCCTTCCGTCTGCTCTCTGAGGGTTCCCCGGCTGGGGTGGCTGGAGCCCCGGGGGGCAGGCGTGGGGGTGACGCAGGGGGAGGCTCCCCTCTCTGGAGGCCCGGTGACAGCTACCTTACGGGGTGCTGTTGCCCTCTCTAGGGACAGGGGGACGCTGTGGTCGAGGAGGAGGGCCCTCTCGGAGTCCGAGGGGTTGAGGGGCAGGGGGTCTGCTGCTCGGTCTTCTTTGGCCACTCCAGGGGGGGTGGCCAGGAGCCGAAGTGCAGAGCCTCGCCCCTCCCTCCAGGGTTCTAGGGTGTCCTCCGGCGGCGTTTGTGCGGACTGCCCTTCTGGATCCATGCAGTCCCGGCGTCGTCATAGGGGAGGTTCTCCCCCAGGGCTCTTCCAGGCTCCGCTTCCCCAGAGTTCCGTTCTGCGGCCTGGTCTGATATCCGGGATCCTCTTTCCAGGCCCCTTTCCCCGGATTCCAGAGCCCCTGCGCAGCAGTTACCTCTCAGGTGCCCTCTCCCATCTCTCTGCCTTCACCACCCCGCTCCCAGGCCATGTCGGTCCTCACGGGTCCGTTATCCTGGGGCAGTTCAAGGTTCTGCTGACGCTTCCCTCATATGTTAGATACATGCATGAGCGGGTCTTTCGACTCTCCCCACCCCGCAGGAATCCTCTGGCATTCCAGTTCCCCATCATCCTCGTCTCCCTCCTCCGAGGGAGAGGAACCCCCTGCTCATCTGTCCTCCGATGCCGATTTCACAGAATATCAGCGTTTCCTCTCGAGGATGGTGAGGGATCTCCGGATTTCCTACGTTCGAAGAGACAATACCGAACGGGAGACGCGTGAATTCCTTGGTGAATTCAGTGCCCAGCATCTGGTGGTACCTTCCTGGCCTATCCCCTTCCAGGAGGCATCTATCCGGTCATGGCAGTCCCCTGCCGCTTCTTCCCCAGCCCCGGCGGACTGCCAGCGTAGGTATTGTGCCCCCTCTGAGTCTCTAGGTTCCCTCCCCAACCCGTCCTCAGGTTTGGTATACCTGGATACTCCTTCTGGGCGCTGTTGCCTGGCGCACGACCGCCCACCGGATTCGGACTCTCTCCAGTTCGACCGCTAGCTAAGAGTGCTCTTCTTCTCGTGCGAGTGCATGTATTGCATCACATCAGGCTCACCACGCTGCCTACAGCCGGCATCTGTGGTCGATGATGTCCCAGCTGCTGGCATCTATGCCTGATACGGAGCAAACCAGACAAGCGCTGTCTCTCTCCATGTAGGCCTGGAGCTGGCAAGACACCAGCAGGGCATCTTATGACGCCAATGAGGTGGCTTCCAGGCTTGCGGGACAGCGATCTGCATCAGGCGGACGGCATGGCTTCGTCTTTCCAGGTTGTCACCCCTGGCCTGGCGTAGGGTGATTCGCCCGCCTCCGGGGACCGTCTTTCTCTTCCAGAGCTAGGAGACTTTACAGGGCTCCCTCCGTCCTCGTCCTGGGAGGCACCTCCTAGCTCTTCTCCCACTTAGGCTTTCTGAATAAGCCAGGGTCTTCTCCTTCTGTTTCTCACCAACAGAAGGCTGGGGGTCTTGTTCCCTCAGGGTATGGCCTCTTCCCCTCCAGGGGAGAGGAGCTTGCTACTCACCAGGAAGTAATGAATGGTGAAGATTGACAAGGAAGATAGAGAAAGTGCACATTACCTACCGTAATTCTTGATCTTCTCTTGTATCTTCACCATTCATTACTGCCAACCCTCCATCCCCTCAGTGGCCTCTTTCTGTGGCTTCTCCACCTCCGTCTCCTTCCTCTCTCTGCATTTATATAAAAATATAGGAAAATTGCTTCATTTTCCAAAAAAAAAAAATTATAAAAAAAAAAAAAAAAAAAGAAAAATCTTGGGGGTTTAAATCCAGAAAAATTATTTACTCTAAGATTCATAGGGCCATCTAGTGGATTGCATTGGCGATCAGACTGCACAACTATCTCTTGCTATTCTTATGGCAAGATACCTCTGGGTTATTTGGCCTGGCTCAGGCTATTCAGTTTTGATCCTGCAATCCCGTGTTCAGATAGTTGCCCTGAAATCTAATCCCCCCCCTCTATTCTTGCCTTGCAGAGCAGAGGAACGAGTACGTCTGTTCCTTTCTCTTCTAAAAAAAAAAAAAAAAAAAAAAAATGCTGAGGGAACTCTCTCCGACTGCTATAGGCATCTTGGTATCTGGGTCATGCATCTAGTAAAAAAAAATTTTTATCTGTAAAAAAAAAAAAAAAAAAGGAAAAGGAGAAATCAAACAAGAAGGCAAATGAGAAGGTAGGCTATCCTTCTCGCTGTTTTGCTAAGTGGTTTCTCCCTTTAAGTGTCCTCCTGGACAATTTTTACAGTAGAGCTCTACTGACCATATCCAATCTTAGCCAGCCTAAGCCTTGGCCGGCCTTAGCCAGTCAGTCTGGGTCCCGTTTCTTTCTTGGAACGCCTGAAAGGCTTACATTTTCCATTTCTAAACCCCTGAGCAGCGCCTCATGCTGCGGGGTTTTATTCTTCCCTCCTCGGCTGTCCTCCAGTTAGAAGGCTTCCACCGCCAGGAGCCCGAGGGTGTCAAGAACAATGGCATGTTGAAGATGAGGACTATGCCCTTCTGGTCTGTCTAGCGGGTTCGGTGAACCTTTCTTCAGCCTCTATCTCCGGGATTCTTGCTTCCCTTTAGTCGAGCCTTCAGCTACAAGCTAACTATGCTCTTGGGCATTCTGGTCCCTTCAACATCCACATCTCTTCTCTTTCTTCTTCTTCTTCTATTTTCTCATTTCCTTACTCACTCTCTCCTCCTAGAGTCACCCAGGTAAGGAGGCCCTGCACCCCTAGGCTAGGGATGTTCTTATCTCCTCTGTCCTTCCTCCATCGGCTTATTCCTTTTCAGTTCATTCTTCCTTGCTTTGCTATCCCTCGGCTATCTTGCCTCGCTATCTATATTTTCTGCTTTCATTTTTGCCTCTCCGGCTCACAGAACTGAGTTGGAGGAGGAGTCGGTCGCTACTAACGGCCGCCCCTCGCGCATGACGCATGGCGCGTCGCTCTCGAGGGCAGGGCCGTTAGGCAACTTTAAAAAAAAAAAAAAGCTCCCGTGGCCAGGGTGCGCGCCTCCGGCTTACACCCAGTAAGTAATGAATGGTGAAGATACAAGAGAAGATCAAGAATTACGGTAGGTACGTAATTTTCCTTTCTCCCCCTGCCTAAGGGAGGCGATTCTTCCATACCTGTGAATTACCATGCCATCTCTCTCCTTCCAGCCCTTGCTAAGCTGCAAGAACATCTGGTTCTCTCACAACTCTCTTCTTACCTGTCTGATTTTAACATCTTCACTCCATTCCAATCTGGTTTCCAGAAGAACCATTCCACTACCACCCTGCTTATGCTCACTGACTCTGTCCTCTCAGGGATGGACTGTGGCCAAATCACGTCTGCTGTTTTTGTTGACCTTGCTAAGGCTTTAGACACCATCTCCCACACCCTTCTGTTGAACTCCCTCTCTGCGGCAGGCTTAACCACCTCTGCTACAAACTGGTTCAGAGCCTACTGGTTGGTAGAACCCCGTCTGTCAGAATAGCCAACGTCATTTTCCCTCCTCTCCCCATTAATACTGGCATCCCACAGGGTTCCCTGATGGGCCCTATCTTATTCTCCATGTTTCTAAATGACCTTCCCTTAGCCTGTTCATCTACCTCTATCCACATGTACGCTGATGACACGGTCATCTTCACCTCCGGCCAGTCCCTGATGATGTAGCAACCAGACTCCAGCATGACTTTGATAAAGTTCAGCACTGGTTTTGCTCCCATCAGGTCTCCCTAAACACCAAGAAGACAGTCTCAATGACCTTTAGCACTAGGCAGAGGTTCTCTAGGCTCCCCTCCTTGCCATCTTTCCATACCCTTGATGGGACAGTCCTTGAGGACACGTCATCCTTTAGGTACCTTGGGGTGTAGCTTGATCAACACCTTAACTTCTGTGGTCATGTGGATGCCATCCTGAAAAAGTTGTGCCCCAAGCTAGGTGCATTATACAGGAACCGTAGCTGCCTCCTGCTACAGGCTCGACGTGAACTTGTCCAGAAAATGATACTTCCCATCTTTGACTACTGTGATGTAGTCTATAGTGCTGCTCCCAAGTCTTCCTTCTGCTCTGGACTCCCCCCCCGACCCAAGTCTTCCTTATCCAGATTAGACATCCTTTTAATTCCTTCTGTTGTTCTGCTCTGGACTGCCCCCACCCCACCCATCAGTGCAGTCGTTACCACTCTCTGGCATTCTCCTCACTTGAAAATCGACGACACCTCCACTGTGCCAAATTTGTGTCTAAATTTTGGTTTGATATACTACCCCCCATGTTACTTTCTCACTCTCCATCCTCCCCTCTCCCGTCCACTCCCTCAGATCGTTTAACTCCCGTTTAATGGTAGTCCCCCACCGGTCAACTGTGGTTGGTCAGCTGGCTTTCTCTCATCGTTTCCCTAAACTATGGAATGCTCTTCCTCATCAGATTTGTCACTTATCCTCCCCATACTCCATCTCTTCTGCACTGAACAACTTCCTATCGGTAAATTGTACTTGTGACTAATCCCTGTCTCTCCCTTTTCTTTCTCTCTTATTACAACACCTTATCTATTCCTTTTTCTGATCCACTATCCCCAACTGTTCCCTCCTTTCCTAGCTACTATGCCTACTCCACACCCTCCCCTTCTACCCCTCTTTCTACTGCCTCTTCTCTATCGATAGTCACCTGCTATCTGGTTCAATGTTTTAACATATCCTTTGGATATAGGGTGTACTTAAGCACTTAGCTCTTATCTGCCCCCCATGAATTTGCTACATAATTGTTGTTTTGTCTATGTAAGCATTAATCACCGGTAGAGCCCGACTCTGGAGGTGATTAATGCGCTTGTAACATAGGCTCGTTGAGGCGGCGACGAGCCTATGTTACCAGTGTGTGCACCTTGCTGCCAGCGACCCTAGGGGCACAGGGACAGTTTGCTGCCCGAGAACAGTGTATGTCACCCACAGTGACAGCAGTCACCAGAACCGGCCACAGGGCTCAGTCCAGCATGCATCGGCAATCGCGGTGTGGGGGGGCTGGGGAATCGGAACGATCACACAGGTGCAGGGCGGCAGATGGCTGTGTAGAGCACAGATTCACCGCATTTACAGGTGTCGGGTGTCTGCCAGGAAGATTTGTTTGTGGTTGGGGGGGTCCAGGGGCATGCGGCCGTGTGTCGCTCTGGTGGGCACGGCATCATCTACCGTTCCTTGCGGAGGCGGGTGTCCTCGGTGGGCAGGAGAATGGTACCGGCTTGTACTCTCTACCAGGCTGCGGCTCGTGGCGCAGCGGGTGGCGTCGAGGGGTGGTGATGGGCCCAGGCGGGTCCCCCTCTCTACCACTGCGGTGGCCACAGGTGGTACTAACCGAGCGGGCGTTAACTGTGGGTTAATACTAGCTCGGTTTGTATCACCTGTGCCACTTCGGCCAATGTGGCAGCTCCATTTCACTGCTCTCTGGTGAGCCATGTTACAAATATATATTTGCACTTATTGGCCCAGATATTCAAAAGGGTTGCGCCATGCGCAACAGGGTTGCGCCATGCGCAAGTCCAAAATGCGCCATTCTGCGATATTCAGCAGGAGGCAGTTACGCCACTGGCACCAGGTTGCGCAAGAGAGCAATGCAAATGAATGCATGCTCAACAGGAGGAGGATCCATGCATAACCTCGCGCAGCCGATATTCAGTCGGGTTAGCAGAGTTGTGCATCGCAACCCAAACTGCGCTCGCAAAGCAGAGCCAAAAAAAGGCTTAAGTCGAGGCCACCCACAGGTGAGCTGCTGCATTGCAGGGCGCAACACAGCAGCTGCCACCCCTGGCTGGCCCCCAACTCGCTCCCTGTGCCCCCCACCAGCCCGATCGCGGGCAGTACTGCGTATATGTCCCCGCATCCCACAGCCCGATCGCGGGCAGAACATATAAACCCCCAGTGCCCGATCACGGGCAGACCTATGTCAACCCCAGTGCCCGATCGCGGGCAGAACCTATATAAACCCCAGTGCCCGATCGGCGGGCAGAATGTAACCCTCCCCAGCGAATAACTCCCTGGTGGTCCAGTGGACCGTAAAGCCCGATCGCGGGCAGAATGTCACACACAACCCCCAAACATCTCCCTGGTGTCTAGTGTTCCCCCACCACCCACGAAGCCCCTCCACCCGCTCCCCGCGGCGGCGACAGCATCCACCCGCCTGCCCGCCCCGCCGCCCGCCGACTGACTGTCCGGTGAAGGCTGCGCGCCAATGGTGCAGAGTACAGCCAATGGTACATGACCGACATGACAGTCGAATTAATGAATGATCATTCAAATCTGGACTGTCATCTGTTTCTGCAGCCAATAGCTCTACGCAAACTCGCAACCTGAACAATCGTCGGCGGGCTGCAAAGACGAATGAAGATCTGTCGCCCAAAGGCAGGGAAAGGCAAAATGATGACCGAAACACCGGGAAACGAGAAACAATGCTGACGTCTGCCAGCGATCGGCTTTAATCACTGGACCACTGAGAAAGTGTTCCGGAGATGAGAAAATTGTCGCGATCGCGAGTGCAAGTTCTGCCTTGATCGCGCGAAGGGCCACTCAGGTCACCAGCGTCGAGCTGTGAAAGATGAGGCGACATGTATATTGTTCTGCCAGCGATCAAGGTAATGAAGCGCATGTATGTGTTCTGCCAGCGATCGGGCTGTGGGAGAAGTAATGAGAGGCGACATGTATGTGTTCTGCCCGTGATCGGGCTGTGGGAGGTGTGGGGGGCGACATGTATGTGTTCTGCCCGCGATCGGGCTGTGGGAGGTGTGGGGCGACATGTATGTGTTCTGCCCAGCGATCGGGCTGTGGGAGAGTGTGGGGGGCGACATGTATGTGTTCTGCCAGCGATCGGGCTGTGGGAGGTGTGGGGCGACATGTATGTGTTCTGCCCGCGATCGGGCTGTGGGAGGTGTGGGGGCGACATGTATGTTCTGCCCGATCGGGCTGTGGGAGGGTGTGGGGGCATGTAACTGTGATGCCCTTGATCGGGCTGTGGGAGGTGTGGGGGGCATGTAACTGTGATGCCCGATCGGGCTGCAGTGTCGTCGGTCCCCGGCGGCTGCTGCCTGGCAGGGTGGCCAGGAGCAAGTCCTCGGGGATCGGCGCACCTACTCTAAAAAGCATGCAAATGGGGCCATAAAGAGATGCAAATGGCCCCCTGCTTGCATAAATTATGGCCCCATTTGCATGTCACCTTTTGAATATCGGAAATTGCGCATGGCGCAATGGTACTAACACACCCAAGTTGAATACTCAACTCTGGCAACTTGCGGTAGCGCAAGTTCCACTGCGCCATCTTGCCAAGTGCTGTATTTCGGGCGATATTCAAAGGACGTTTCAACAGCGCAACTCCTTTGAATATCACCCCGCCACACCTCTTTTGCAAGTAACTATTTGAGTAGCGAGGGCTTGCGCCTCAGACTGGCGCAGTTTGAATATCTGGGCCATTATGTATATTGTTTTCTGTTTTCCTAAGCTTTGTGTACAATGACATGTTATCTCTGTAAAATGTGTTTGGTTGTATGTACTCTTTCCCTCTCCCCCAGGAAGCACCGTGAAATGAGCAACTTGTTGTTCAGTGTGTGTCCTTCCTGGTGAAACATTTCAATCAATAAATAAATTATCCGTGTGAGGGATTATGCAACTTGGCTCTGTGCAGAAGGATTGCAGTTCACTTACTGTCTTAGCAGAGGTCACTGCAACTAGGAATATGGTTTTCCCATGTGATATACTTTAGGTCAGCAACTTCCATAGGCTCAAAGGGAGTCTCCATTTATTTATTTATTTATTGAAATCACAGATGAAACCTTTGTGCTAAAAGCTATTTTACATAGGTTTCACATCAAAAACAACACAAACCAGGTTCACAAGTTGAATAGAGAACTTAACAAGACATCAGCATTTGCAAAAATCAGCAATTACAAGCAGAGTTACAGTCATTGTACAACGTATGCTAGACAGTAAGTCTAGAGAAGGTGTGCAAAATTATAGGTTACTGCCGTAAACAAAGTAGCAGCCAGATAGGCTTTGTCAAGCATAAGTAGGTAACGTGTAAGGAAGGTTTGCAGGATGGGGAATAACAGAGAGGTGGGGGATAAAGTATTTGAGGGAATGAAAAGAGGGATACAGGAGCGAAAGCTTCAAGTTGTGAGGTGCAGTAATATGGTAATGAGTGGGGATGTGTAGGCTCTAAAATGGCATTGTCAGGTAGCAGCTGGTGCTCATTAGGGAAGAACAGGATTAAGTGGTAAAGAGAACAAGGAATTGGCTCAGGAGGAGTAGGGATGAAGGAAAGGGAGAGTGGGAAGTGGGGAAGGGGCGAGTAGGTGTGGGTGAAGAGGAGGGTGGGTAAAAAAAGAATGTGAAGGGGGGAGTGTACTTAAGGATGGGAAGCTATGGTTGTGCTAAGCAGGACAACAAATCCATAAGGAGATGTCAGAGAGAACGGGTAATTTGGGTAGGATTAGCTGATGCAATCACAGCTGTTTTTTTGCCAAGAGGTATTGATGCAGTTTATATTTGAAAGGGACCAATTTGGTAGATGAGGAGACATCAATAGGTAGCAAGTTTAGCCATAAAGGGGCTCTGTAAGCATATGAATGTTACCCTTGTGTTGTGCAACAGTGTGGGACAGCAAAAAGCTGATTGTCTGATCCTCGAGTGCGTCGGGGATGACGGGGGGTTTAAACACTTTTGGACTCTCTGTGGCATGAGTCCTAAACTAACTTTCCTTGCTAGCAAGCAGGTTTTGTATTTTATTCTGCCCTTTGATTGCAACCAGCTAGCCTGGGTATAGAGTGGCAGAACCGTAGACAACCAGCCCATAGTCAATGATGGAGCTCACAGAGCTGTGAATTGCCAATCTAAGTGCTTCTGCAGTAAGGCTTTGCTTGCACCTATACAGCAGCACTATCCAAATATTGACTGCTTTTGTAACATTTTCTATGTGTTGTGAATAGGATAAGGAACTGCCAGTGGTGACCCAGGGGTATCTGAAATGATGAATTAGCTCCAGTGGTGTGCCAGTACTGTTTCTGATGGTCAGCGGGTAGAATCTGTGCTTATATTGGGGGTACTGAAGAGCATTACTTTGATTTGCAATTTAAGATGAGTTTGTGTTTGTTAAACCAGTCCTTGACAGATGTAAAGCTGTGCTGTAGCTGGGCAGGCATATACTGAGATCCCAATGTGGGACAGAGTCCCTCACTTGTGGGTATAAGTGGCTGAAGCCTTTAAAAAACCTTTTGAAAATGGTATGGGGCCAGAGACTTTCCCTTGCCAGATAATATATAAGCTGACACTGACAGTAAGTGCACCTTCAACATAGAAGGCTATAAGCCTAATGACTGTATTTGTATCAGATATTCTAGGTTTATAGGCAACCCTGCCTCAGTTGGGTTTACCTTTCTGTGGGCATACCAGTAAGAGACTCTTTTCCACTTAGAAGAATATGCTTTCCTGGTAGCTGGTTTCTTGAAACCTTAAGCACCTTCAGGACTTCCTCTGAAAGATCCAGTCCAGAAAATTCTAGCTCCTCACGAACCATGCCCTCAGGCGTAGTGTCCTGGGATTTGGGATGACATTCTGCCCTGGGCTAAAGTCAACATATACTGACTTAATAGCAGGCTGATTGGATTCTTGCTAGACAGGACCAAGAGCATTGAGTACCAGGCATGATCACTGTCTCCTCCTTGCTGCAAGCAACTGACTCTGTCCTCAGTGGGATGGATCAGGGACATATCACCTTAGCAATATTCATTGATCTGGCCAAAGTCTTTGGCTCGGTGCCCCACTCTCTCCTCCTCGACAAGCTGAGCTCTGCTGGCCTCTCAGCATGCACTGTTGACTGGTTCTGATCATACCTCATGAGCCGTTAGCAGTCGGCACAGGTGAGAGGTACCCTGTCCCTTCCACAAACAAAAGTTTGTACTGCACTCCACAGACCACAGGCAGGTTGCTGGTTCTGGGCTGCTGCCCCAATCAGAGCAACACAAAACAAAAGTACCAGCACTTCAGAGCCAGGAATTTAGAATACAACTCCAGTAAAGGAAATCCACAAAAAAGTTGGTTAAGCTATGCAAAATTTATTCGAGGACAAATTCTTCACTCAGTAAAGAACAGTGTCCGTGACAACAAACTGCCCTGGCGCTTTTTACGAAGCCCTTACGTGGCGAACGCCAGGGCAGTTTGGTCTATGGTCTTTACTGAGTGAAACCAATCGCCAAAATTGTGCATAACAAAAACTTATTGTGAATTTCCTTCACCGTAGTTGTATTCGAAACTCCTGGCTCTGGACTGCTGGTACCCTATCCCTTCCCCTCCCCATCCTAGTAGGAGTCCCACAGGGCTCCATCCTGGGTCTCATCCTATTCTCTGTTTTCCTAATTGACCTCCCCTCCACTTATGTCTCTTCGCATCCTGTCCTAGTCTCTATTTTCCTAATCAGTCTCCCCTCTGCTTGTGTCTCTTCCCATATGCACATGTTTGCATGTGACACAGTCATTTACACCTCCAGCCCTTCGACTTCAACTGTGAAAGGTCCGCTTCAGCAGGACTTCCATAACGTACTGCACTGTTTCTACATCAACCAGCTCAGGGCCAGTACCAAGAAGACCATGTCTTTGATCTTTGGCATCAGCCAGAAACTGGCCAGGCTGTTTCCCTCCCCTGCTTTCGCCACACTGGATGGCACCCTTCTGGAGGTTGTCCCAGCCTTCAAGTACCTTACAGTGTGGCATGATAGTAAGCTTGACTGCTCAGCCTACATCAACGCCATACACACCAAACTCCACCCTAAACTTGTCACCTTGTACCACAAAAAGGACTGCCTCTCCCTCCAGGTCCACTGGAAGCTGGTAACCAAAATGGTCCTCCTGGTCTTTGGCAATATGGATGTGGCCTATAGCATTGCCCCTTTCTCCTCCCTTAGCAGACTGGATACCCTCTGCAATGCTTTCGGTCATTTTGCTACCAACTCTCCACTCCATACTCATCACTGCTTCCTTTCTTACTCCCTCTCCATCCTCCCACTGCCCTCATGTTGCCAGTCCCACTGTGCCTCCTTCATTGCTAAATACTGGTTTGGGCCCCTTCACTCCTACCTTTTCTCACTCATCTCCCCTGTCTTCCCCTCTTCCTACTTGGTATGCTCTTGGGATTCTCTCACCTTCCCCATCCCCCACCGTCACTTCTCTGCAGGACAAGCTGCTTTCTCCTGCTGCCTCCCTTCCCTCTGGAACCTATTCCCTTCTTACCTCTGCCTCTCCCCCTCACTCCTTGTCTTTAGACATCAGCTAAGGCACCTTCCCGCTTTCTCCTGTCCTTGTCAACCCCCACAATTGACTTCTTATCCTCTCTCCTCTGTCCCACCTGCTGCTCAATCCCCCATTTAATCCAGGCTGTTTGTGACTTCACCCATGGTCTGATCTGTACCCCACTAGCACTGTCAGCTACCTCAACATACACTGCACACTTTACTGTATTTTCTCACAACTGTTCACATATCATTGCATAGTTCCATGCTGTTAATGTATTCGGTCACCACACAGAAATCTCATCTGTGTTACTGCCTATGTAACCACTTCCTCAAGTTTTGTAACTCTGTTCCTTCTGTACTCCCCTCGGGCACACCTGGAAATGAGCCTCGGCTCAGTGTGTATTTCCCAGTTACCAATTTTTAAAAAAAAGTTTAAAAGAAATAAATCGTTGCAGGTTCCCTCCTGAGCTTCAGGAGTACTTTTTTATAGGAGTGGGAATGGTAGAAAGGCATACAGAAACACACGAACATACGACTGTGTCAGTAGATAAATGCCTAACGAGCTGTCTAGTCTGCTCAAGTGTGAACTTCCCACTGCGTTCAATGTGAAATCTCCCTGTCCAGTTCAATGCCAGGGAATCCTCTGGGACTGTCCCTCTGGCTGGTGGTCTGCAACAAAACTGTGGGAGCTGATTGTTCTCCCAAGAAATGTAGTAAAAAGTAGTAAAAATATTTATTTTTAGACAGGATATACAAAACTTTAGGTCCGAGGTCCTATTTTCAAAGTTGTCCTTTACATACATTCATTCAAGTTACGGGGTGAAACATCATTCATAAATACATTATAAAACATACTATAGTCTTTCATAATTCAGTACATACAGATGAACAGGTCTATATTGAGAGTGCCCCACCTTATGAAAACTGCAGCCCATTCATGATTTCTCTGGCTGATTCTGCTTAGGGAATCTGCCAGGATATTGTCTTATCCAGGTAGATGCACTGCACACGTTTGCTTCTAGGGATATGCCAGGTCCTAGATCCTCATATCCTGTGTTCACAGTTTTGAGGATCTTGTTCCTCCCTGCTTGTTTATGTACTACATTGTTGTGGTGTTGTCTGTTCTGATGTGGTCAGACTGACTCTGTAGCTGGGAGGAGAAAGACTGCATTGCTAGCAGCATTACCCTGACCAGGTTTATGTGATCTTCGGGGGTATCTCAGTCATCAGGTACCACCGTAGGAACTTCTCCATCGGTGAATGGGAATCCACACAGAAGATTTTTAGCAGTACAACTGGGGCCGCCCACTCCGTCGATGTCAGCCAACGTCACCAACCCTATACAGTCATAGGTAGCCCCGCTCCCTCCTCAGTTCTTTCCTGCTGTCGACTTGCAAACACAGTCTCCGAAGAAGAGCCATCACAGTGTTCATGCCTTTTTCGGCCCACGGCCTGATTTTCTACCAACCCTTACCTAAATCTCTTTTAGAAATTTATTTTTCCTTTTTTTTCTTTTATGTCGAGAGTTAAACCTTCTACATCTCTCTTCCATCGCTGCCGCTGTGGAAAGAAGATTGCCTCCAACAACGAGCACTCCATTTATGTCTGCTGTCTTGGGCCTGACCATGACACCTCGGATTGTAAGCTCTGCCAGCAGTTTAATCAAACCACCCTTAGGCGACGCAGGAAGGCTCTAAAGATCTTCATGGAACAACTGGTAACTATCTCTGAGTTGGTGTCCTCCAGGGCACTGGCTACCCAGTCACCCTATGGTTCCAAGAGCTCCAAGGCCTCTCAGGTCAAAGACAAGTCCTTGGGGAAATGTCATAGAAAAAACTGGGATCGCGACCACTCCCTCCGGCGGCCATCCTGTTCCCTGTCAGCTTTGCCTTCGGGGGGGGGGCTCCTCGTCATTGGCAGCCACCACGATGAAGAGACCAGCTGTCCAGATCTTGGGTCACTCCAGGCCCATACCAACAGCTTCTCCGCTTGACTTGCAGGGCGCTCGACCGTCGACCTCCGGGTCATCGGCCCCTCCTCTGTCAGCGACTGGCTCATCGTCGATGACTACCTCTTTGAAGCCTGCTTCTTCTTCTCCTCCTCCACAGGCTCCGGGCTCATTGGGTCAGCCAGCCACGTCATCGGCCACTGTGCCATTTACCGCTCCTCCATTGTCGGCGTTGGACTTGAACAGCGTTTTTGTCTGTTTTTCTAAGGTGCTGGTTCAGCAGTTTGTGGCCTTTACCAAGCCGTTGTCACCAGCTAAGTCCACTGCCTTTTCAATCAGTGAAGACTCTGCTAAGCATACCCCCAGGTCCCCACCTGAGGATGCTACCTTTTTCAACATCATGAAGCAGCTGTCTTCCACGATGGTGTTTCAGACAGAGGAGGAGGATGCCACCAGAAAGGATCTGTCAGACTACCTGGAGGTCCCAGAATCTCCCTCTTAGATTATTCCTCCCATGCTTCTGGCTCTCAAAAATGCTACCATGGCAGCCTGGCACAGACCAGACATGGTGCCAGCTATGCTTCATAGGGTTGACAAGCTCTACAATGCACCTCAGGGCCTTCCTCACTTTGCTGCCTAGGCTGAAACTGACTCAGTAGTCATTAAGGCAGCACATTACAGGTGTCTAAGGTTCCCAGACACCTTAGTTCCCTTCCCCCAGACATGGAGTCCCATAGGATTGATCTTTGGGGGAAAAGGGTGTATGCCTCCTCTGCCTAGGTTTGAGGATTACAAACTACCTGTCACGCATGATGAAATATCAGAACACCACTTAGAGAAAGGGCAAGCCTGCCACCCAAGACCTTCCTGATGGTGCCTAGAAGCAGGAATTACTTCAATGCTTTCAAACTGCCGAGGACGTTGGCTGGCATCTCCTACGGGTCATTTATGACTTGTCAGATACTGTGGCCAGGGCACCTGCCACTGGCACATGCCTTTGTAGGCATTCATGGCTCCAAGTTTCTGGGTTCGCAGCTAATGTGCAAAACAAGGTGCACAGTCCCCCTTTCAGTGTCACCAAGCTTTTCGGTCCAGACGTCCAGGACCTTATAAATGATCTGCAGGCCTCAGGCATGGCCCTTAAGTCTGTCCACACCCTCTACCACACTCAGCCGCATGGTAAGGGATGTCTTCATTTTTGTAGACAGGCCAATGGGCCACGTTTGGGCCCCCATACTCAGGGTAAACATAGAGCCCAGTCTTCCTTGCCTGCCCCCTCCAATTCTGGAGTGGCAGCCAAGAGTCCCAGAACTGTGGGACCAGCTGCCACAGCTGGACCTGTCTCAGCTTGACTCCTTGCGAGATCCACCTTCTCAGGTACAAGCCCAGGAGGTGGTGATCGGAGGTCGGTTCTCCCTCCATCTGAATCAGTGAAGAACCATAACTTCAGATGCATGATCCTGCAGATCATAGAGTGCAGTCATATCCTGGAGCTCATCAGGCAGCCTCCAAACACCCCCCCCACACCACCCTCAAACTACTCCCTGGCTTATCTACCTGTTCTCTGGGAAGAGGTTCAGTTTCTTCTATGCAAGCAGGCAATAGAATTGGTACCCAAGTCGTAGAGAAACCAGAGATTCTATTCCAGGTTTTTCCTGGTCCCCAAAAAGACTGGAGATCTGAGGCCCATTTTGAACTTGAAAGACCTCAGTCCCTTCATCCAGTACAAAAGGTTCTGGATTGTAACTTTAACGGGCCTCTTGCTCCTCCTTAAGTCCAGGGATTTGCTCTGCTCACTGGACACGCTGGACACTTACCTGCACATTGCTGTCTTTCCTCCTCACAGGAGATTTCTCCATTTTGCCTTTTAGGGAGAGCATTATTAGTTCAAGGTATTGCCCTTTGGCTTATTTTCTGCGCCACATGTCTTTACCAAGTGCTTAGCAGTGGTTGCAGCAGCCCTCAGGAGGGAAGGAGTCTATGTCTTCCCTTATCTGGATGATTGGCTTCTCAAGGCCCCGTCCAGGGAACAGCTGTTATTAACTCTGGAGCATACTCTACAGCTCTTTCAGTCTCGAGGCATAACAGTCAACCTGCCCAAGTCAGTTCTAGCATCGTCCCAAAGACTGCAGTATATCGAGGCGGTTCTGGACTCCGGGCAGGGCAAGGCCTTCTTACACAAGAACAGGGCTGAATGCCTTATAGCTCAGGCTCAGAAAGTAGCTCAGAGTCGTCACATTCCTGCCAGGTTATACCTCAGACTCCTGGGCCTAATGGCCACAGCCATTCCAACTGTTCCCCTGTCCAGGCTTCATATGTGCAACCTTCAGTCGACTCTCTGGGTGTAGTGGGACCAGCGCACGAACGAGTTAGATCAGCTAGTCCTGGTCTCCTCCCCAGTTTACAAAGTATTGCAGTGGTGGATGGACTCCTCAAACCTCCTTCAGGGAGTCCCCTTCCAAATCGCCTCACCACATCAGGTCTTAACCACGGATGCCTTGGGTCTTGGCTGGGGGGGGCCACATCTGAGTCCTTTTCAGACCCAGGGCCCCTGGTCCCAGTGGGAGGCTACCCTACATATCAGTGTCCTGGAAATGAGAGCGGTGCTCTATTCTATGTAGGCCTTTCAGGAGCTCCTAACCCCGGGTCAACTGTTAGTGCAGTCAGACAATCTGAGTGTGGTCTGCTACATCAACAGGCAGGACGGGATTCACTCATCGCCTTTTCAGGGAGGCAATGTGAGTGTGGTATTGGGCTCTGGAGCACTGTCTAACGCTCTCTGCAGTCCGCCTGCCAAGCACCCTCAACACGCTTATGGACAGTCGCAGCAGGACTCAGTCCAGCATGCATGAATGGGAGCTTCTCTCATCCGTAGCAGAAGATCTGTTCGACAGATGGGGTCTTATAGAGTTGAACCTTGTTACATCCCTACACAGTGCAAAACTGCCCAAGTTTTGCTTGCTAGCTCCAGGGCCTAGAGTTTTCTGGTGAGACGTGTTATCCCTCTCTTGGAGCAGGAGGTTTCTATACACATTCCCTCAGTTTCCACTAATACAAAGGGTGCTGCTCAAGCTGCAAAGGGAGGAGGACAGCATGATCCTGGTATCTCCATTCTGGCCCCACCAGATATGGTTCACTCTGCTTCAGCAGCTGGCGGAGGAGCCTTTGGTTCTTCTGCCTTTCTGCAGGAATCTGCTGACCTAGGATTGGAGGACTCTGATCCATCCAAACCTCAAGTCCCTCCATCTGCATGCGTGGCCCTGAGGACATAGCTATTGCCAAGTTCGGAGTCTACTAGGGTAGCGGACGTACTTGTGGCCGCCCGTAAGCCTTTCACCCTTATTTCATGAAGTGGAAGCGGTTTGCCATCTGGGCTGCCCAGCATTCCCTTGACGCTTTCACCTGTCATGTGAAGTACATCCTGGACTACCTGATTTTTTTGTCCAACTCAGATCTCCAGCATTCCTCCCTCAAGGTCCACCTTTCAGTAATTTTGGCTTTCCATGAGCTTATGAATGACCACACTATTGCTCAGCTGGATGTCTCTTGCACCTTCCTTAGGAGTGTTCTGTATCTGAAACCCCCAACTCCGTTCCCATGTCCCGGCCTGGAACTTGAATTTTATTTTGGAAAAGTTGACCATTTCCTTTTGAACCAGTTGCAACTTGCGATTTGAGCTATCTCTCTTGGAAAGCACTCTTTTTAGTTGCCATTACTTCCGCTCAAAGAATTTCAGAGCTTCAGGTCCTCTGATTTTTCAGAAAGACAGGGTATCTTTGTGCACAAATCCTAAGATCTTACTTTGAGATACAGCTCTCTTGCAGCAGGTTACACCATAAGGACTGAAGCTGGCAGGCAGCAGGACCCCACAGAAAATTTCTAGCTAGCTACATACAGCAGGGTACTGCCCCTGACATCAGCCCGACCCCCAATGTCCCATACACCATCAAAGGGGCAATCCCCCAGCATCCCTCAGTTCTTTTCCTGACGTCAACTCGCAAGCATCAGCTCCATGGATGCCTTCAGCCACCGATAGATGCAACACCTAAGTATTTTCTATATTTAATTTCGCATGAAAGTTTGTTTTTTTGCTCACTTTTTCCTGCATGTCGTCTTCCCCGATGTCCTCCATAGAAAGGCACTCTTCTAAATGTGCCTGCGGCAAGCAGATCCTGTTTAAGGATGGATACTCAGCCTGTGTGCGGTGCCTGGGACCAGAGCATGACACCAAGGCCAGTCCTGTTTGCCAGAAGTTCAATAGTCGAACAAGGATTCACCGCCAAAAGGTGTTGGAGACCTTCCTCCTCAAACAAAAATTGGCAGCCATGCAGAAAAGCACCTCCTCCAATGAAAGCTCCTCTCACAAGTTGAGGAAACTTAAAGATAACATGAGGGAAAGGGAGAAAGAGCGCTCCCCATCCAAGTCTAAGATGTCCGACTCCCGGGGGAGTTCAGACTTGGCCAGCTGCTCTACATGCTCTCCGTCTCAGTCTACCGCCCAGAAACCACCAGCCAAGGCCCACACATCGGGTGGTTCAGGTTCGGGAACCACACTTCAGCCTTTGAAGACCTGGCCCCATGTGCATTCCACCAGCCGGTCTTCTGATTCAGCCAGATTGTCTTCCTCTACAGACCGCCCAGCAAAAGCACCCTCCAAGTCAGCCTCAGTAGTGGACTGACTCTCTGGACTGGCACCGGGGCTCCAACCAGTCCAGGTCGGCCTCTCAGCCCCCCAAGAAGCCTCAGGTCCTTGGCGATGTCTGCTAAACAGACCACAGACCAGACGTCTGTTAAGAGGACCATGGACCAATGGCCACCGGCCGAGTTCCGCACTCATCGATGGGTCAACGTCGCCTCCACGATATCCAAGGTCGGCACGTCCCACTGTACATACTCTGAGGACACCAACGCCAGGGTCAAATGTCTGAGTGACAACCTGACGTCAGTAGACCTAGAGACAGACCTCACACGAGAGCCGACAATCCCTGATTATCGGACAACGAGTGTGTCGGATCACCAACCAACGCCAGACATCTCAGTTGGTGACAGGCCCAACCATGGATCTGCAGATGTCGGAGGTCAAGGACCTGTTCTCCTTTTGGTGGGAGGCAATCCGGAAGGACATAGTCCCCACTAAGGCACCTCCCGGAGACCAGCCACTGAGGTTTCCTAGCCTTCCACCTAAGGAGAAAAGCCCTGTTCCAGACGGGCCATTGAAAAGAAAAGAAGCAGCTGAGGTCCACTTCCAGGACCCCTTCCCACTTCCCAAGTGGGCACAGAAAGAAGCATCACCATTGGATGTTGGAGTCTTCCTCCTCAGAAGTTGAAGAACTCTTAAACTGTTGAAAAAGTAAAAAAGAAGAGAAAACCACTGTGGTTTACTAAGGAAGTAGCCACTGGGGTTAGGAAAAAAGAGTTGCTTTCAGGAAATACAAGAAAACAGGATCCAACAAGGACCAGGAAGACTACAAAGAAAAAAAAGGTCTGCAAGCAAGGAAATCAGAACAGCAAAGGCAACAACAGGGGAGAGGATAGCCAGAGAAGTCAAAAAGGGAGACAAAACCTTCTATAGATATATTAGTGAAAAAAGAAAGACTACAAGGGATATTGTCAAACTCACGAAGAAGATGGAGAGACCACTGAGGATGACAAGGACAAAGCGGAAATCCTAATCAGGTATTTCTGCTCTGTATTCATAAAGGAGCAGGATGGTTGCAGACCCACCATGACAGGAAACAATAAAGGCGGCAACGGAGTATACTCAGGACCCTTTACAAAAGAGGAAGTCCTAAAGGAACTGGAGAAACTCAGTACAAACAAAGCCATGGGACCAGACGAAATGCACCCTAGACTACTAAGAGAACTAAGAGAGGAACTGGCGGCTCCACTGGCTGATCTTTTTACCTTATAATTTGAGCTGGATGAGGTCCCACAAGATTGGAAAATAGCCACGGTTATCCCTCACAAAACCAGAGTGAGTGCGGGCACTATAGACTGGTAAGTCTCACATCAATTGTAGGCAAAACCACGGAAACCCTTCTCAAGGAGAGGATTATATCCTTTCTCAAGGACAACAACAAATTAGACACTAAACAGCATGGCTTTACCACAGGGAAGTCATGTCAACCCAATTTACTTGACTTCTTTAACTGGGTAACGAAAATAGTAGACCAGGGAGGTGCAGAAGTCGTAGTGTACCTGGATTTCAGAAAAGCCTTCGACTTTGTCCCACATAGAAGGCTGCTAAACAAATTATACAGCATGGGAGTAGGTCATCAGGTGGTAAACTGGGTAAGGAGTTGGCATACTAATAGGACCCAGAGGGTATTAGTGAACGGTTCACTCTCAGAGGAAAGAGACATAGCTAGTGGAGTACCACAGGGTTCAGTGCTTGTACCAGTCCTGTTCAATATCTTTATTAGTGACATTTCTGATGGACTGGGGGGCAAGGTGACTTTGTTCACAGATGACACAAAGATAGGAAACAGGGTGGACACTCCAAGAGGAGTGGAGAAGATGAGGGCTAACCTGGAATCTCTAGAAAAGTGGTCAAGAACATGACAACTAAACTTCAGTACTGAAAAATGCAAAATCATGCACCTCAGAAGGACTAACCCAGGAGAAGATTACTTCCTGGGAAATGAAAAACTGGAAGCCTCTAAACAGGAAAGGGATCTGAGAATAATTGTGACAGATGACCTAGAAATGACCAAGCAATGCAAGAAAGCAGCTCTGAGGGCAAATGGTATGTTGGGATACATAAGCAGGGGGATTACCAGCAGGAAAAAGGGAGTCATCCTTCCACTCTGTGGATCAATGGTGAGGCCACACCTGGAGTGCAGTGTACAATTCTGGAGACCACGCCTCAAGAAGGATATTACCAGACTAGAAACAGTGCAGAGGAGGGCTGCTAAAATGATTCATGGATTGCACAACAAATCATATGAGGGGAGGCTGCATGAATTAAACATGTACTTCTTGGAGTAGCGGAGGGACAGAGGAGACATGATCAAGACCTTCAAATTCCTAAAAGGAATAAACAGGGTGCAGGTACGGGACCTGTTCCATATCAAAAATCACTCAAGAACCAGAAGGCACAACAGAGAGAGAGGGGACATGACTGGGACCTTCAAGTACTTGAAAGGGATAAATAAGGTTGATAAGGAGAGTCTCTTTAAACTGAGTGGCAGTCATAACATTGGGGAGCACAGTCTTAAGCTGGAGGGTGGGAGGTTTAGGAGGGAGATCAGGAAGCACTTCTTCACAGAGAGGGTGGTGGACATTTGGAATGCACTGCTGAAAGAGGCCATCTCATTGAAGACAGTGGGCAGCTTTAAGAGAGGCTGGGATAGGCATAGAGGGAAAGTAAGGATCATGGGTAGGGAGGATGAGAGGAGTGGGGAGGGAGGGCAGGGACATTAGCTCAAGCTGTGGATCCTGCAATACAAGTAGACTTGATAGACCAAATGGCCTTCTTCTGTTGTCTTCTTCGTATGTTTGTATGTTCGTATGAAGCTAGATGGGGGCAGATCCAGAGGCAACACATGCAAGTTCTTCTTCACCGAGAGAGTGGTTGAACCATGGAACTGCCTTCCACAGGAGGCAGTGGAGGCAAAAATGGTGGAAACTTTCAAGAAGGCATGGGATAGATACAAGGGCACCATAACACTGAAAAGCAGTTAAGAGAAGGGGTAGGACTGTGGGCAGACTAGATGGGCCACATAGCCCCCTTTTGCCATCACTTTCTATGTTTCTATGTAGCAGAGGCATACTCTTTATTGTGACTCATCCTCAGATCCGGTTCACCATTCAGCATTCCCTCCCCAGATCCAAAGGAATTGCCAAGGTCCTCTCCAGGTGATCCTACTTTTATGGATATCATGAGGCATATCCAAAATAATATGGGGTGGGACGCAGAAGATCTGGATTATGAGCGGCACCGTCTGGTGAAGTATTTGTGCCAGAAGGATCCTAAGCCTGTGGTGGTCCCACCACTGCTGGATACATTCCAGGATGTGACCAGGGTGGCCTGGAAGCACCCATACTCTTCTCCTGCAGTCCCCAAAAAAGCTTACTGCCTATACAGGTCACCGTTAGAAGAACCTTACCTGGGAGAACAACCGGTAGCAGATTCTGTAGTAATCACCACCACACGACAGGTTCCAGAGGCCAGAACACCTGAGCACTCAGCCTCTGGAACAAGAATCGAAGCAGCTCGATTCTTTGGGCAGAAAAATGTACGCATCTGCCACATGCACTATCCACTCTCTGAATGTCCTGGCCCACATGGTTCAGTTTCAAAATGCCCTGTGGGAGCAAGGATTGAATATGGCCAAAAACCTCCTCGACGGGGATCGGAAGGAAAAACTGGTCAAGCTCTTGCTGTCGGGTTCTGATGTGGGCACCCAGGTGCTTAGAGCGGAATATGACTGTGTGGATTCAGCTGCCAAAGGGACAGCAGCAGGCATGTGCCTCATAAGACGTTCCTGACTGAGGGTTTCAGGCTTCACGCCGGACATCCAGACAGGTATTCCGGACGTCCCCTTCAAGGAGACGATACTTTTCAGGGAAGACCCTGAAAAGATAATAACAAAGTTACAGGATACATGCAAAGCTGCCTGTTCCATGCAAGCCATTTATAAGCTGAAGCCGTAACCATTTCGGAAGCAACAGCACTGTTTTCAAGGGAAACAAGGGCAACAGTCTAGGTATGGCCAACAACAGAGAGGTGTCTTTACCCACAAAGACCCCTCTTGGACAGCAGGAGGTGCAGGCACAAGAAATGACAAGCCCTCCCAGGCATACCTCCCCTCCCTTCCACAGCCTGACTCTTTGCAGAGCCCTCCTCTCCACCTACCCAGGTGGAAGAGGCGGTCAGGGGTCACTTCTTGAAACATCTAGAAGGGTGGCAGCAAATTATCTCCAACCAAGGTTCTTCAGTTAATACAAAAAGGTCACTTTATCGAGTTCAACAGGAGGCCCCCGTCCTGGCTACCTGTTCTCTCCCAGTATTCCCATCATCACGTCATGCTGATTCAGGAAGAAATCCAGGCCCTTCTAGAGAAAGAGGCCATAGAGCCTGTCCCCTGGGTTCAACGAGGAAAAGGGTATTATTCCCATTTTTCTCCTAGTACCCAAAAAGACAGGGGACTTATGTCCCATCCTGGACCTCAGCGATCTCAACTCCTTTGTGGCATACAAGTGCTTCAGAATGGTCACCTTGCCCAGATTGATCCCGATGCTACGCTCAAATGCTTGGCTAGCATCGCTAGATATGCAAGATGCGTATCTCCACATTCAAATCGCAAAACACTACAGGAGGCGTCTGCGGTTCGAATTCAGAGGACAACATTACCAATTTCAGGCACTGCCATTCAGACTGTCATCGGCAACCAGGATCTTTATCAAATGCCTGGCAGTAGTAGCCGCGGCCCTCAGGAGAATGGGCCACTACATCTTCCCTTACTTGAACGACTGGCTTCTCACAGCTTCGTCCAGGACGGGGCTAAACCAGACATTACAAGACACCTTTTCCATCTTCAAAGAAGTGGGGGTCACCATCAGTTTGCCAAAATCGTTTCCCACCCCATGCCAAAGACTACAGTTCATAGGAGCAGTCCTGGACACGACCAGAGGGAAGGCTTTCTTACCGGAGGACAGGGCAGATCGCCTAACGGGATTAACCAGAGACATCCTGGGGCAGAAACAGGTCACAGCAAGGACCATGCTGTGTCTCTCAGGCCACATGGCAGCTGCCATAGCCATGGTTCCCCTATCAACTCTCCACATGAGAACCATTTAGTGGACACTCTGAATCCAATGGAATCAATGCCAGGATGACCTCGATCAGCTGATCTCAGTCCCCATCTTGATACACCGAGTCCTCCAATGGTGGCTAGTTTTAGAGTGCCTGGCCACAGGAGTCTCCTTCCTGTCGACCCCACCGTCACAGATTCTGGCCACAGATGCTTCAGGGTTGGGTTGTGGTGCCCATCTAGGTGACAGAAGGGCACAGGGATTATGGTCCATCCCAAAAGGAGCCCTGCAGATAAATATCCTAGAGGTGAGGGTGTGACGTGATAAACCCTCTAATATTATTATTGTATAATATTTGTATTATAAACAAATGTGAATGTCTGTTTATGCACAAAACCAGCCTGACTGCTGCAGAGACAAGTGACCTCAGGTGTCAGTGTAGAAGCTGCAGGATGTGTTAAATTGACTAGTGAAGAGAAACCTAATCAAGAGTTTCCTATTCTGTCTCTAATTAAAATTTCTGGCCATCTGCCAGGATATAGGCCTCATAAACCTTTACGGTTCTTGCAGGAAAGGCCAATTTGATAGCATGACCATGTTATAAGTCGTAAACCTTAGACCTTCCTTGGGAAGCAGGAAGCAGCAGGCAGTTCAAAGAGAGATGTTTGATCAAAGACCGTCATATATGGGAAATGGCTAGTTGCTGATGTTCACATTAATAAAATACATCCTTGCAGATAATTATGTTAAGAATTAAAATTAAGGGAGGATCTAACGGTGACCTCACAAAATGGGTGGGGAGATGAAGTTTCAGATGAACAGCTATCAGAGGGAAACAGTGGTATATTATTTTGGACTCAAGAGACGCACAATTCTCTGGACTTGAAAGCACTTATGGTAAAAACAAGATAGGAAAGAACTTAAATTTGTGGTAGGAGTTTGTGTTTTGTAACTTCCCATTTTTTATGTGTTTGTAAGTTCATGATATAATTGTTCTGTGTGCATTTTTCCTGTTTTAAAATTTTTAGTAAACAAGTTTTTCTTTAAAATACTGCCTGTGCTCTCGTCTGTTATTTTACATGTGATTGCTGAACCTGTGTTTAAGGCTGACAGCTGATAAGGGCTTGAATGGTGTTACTAAGCTTACTTAAAGGTAAGAATATACTTAGATCTCACATAGAGTTGTAAGGGTACATTTTGAAAACCTGGCTGGGTGCCCCTGGGCGAAGGATTGTACTGCATTCCCAAAGAGGGTACATATCTGAGCCTGTAAATTGGGTATGCTAGCATAAGGTTCACATTGGATCCCCAGGACTCGAGACTATTAGGTGATTTGGACCCAAAACAGACAGGAGGGTTACTGAGTCTGTTACCTGTTCACACTGTTGCACTTCAAGGTTGGCACTGTGGGAGCAGAGGGCCTGACCTGTGGAGAGCATTTGTGACAGATTTGGTTGGCAGTGGTGCGATTTAAAAGTATTTGGTAATACAAGCTATAACAGTTCAGTGTGTCAGATTAATACTGTATGGCTCACGTGCAAAATAAGGCAGTGATTTAAAAAAAAAGTTAAACAGAACTATATCATTGTACTTACAGTCTAAGTTCCTACCTGCTTTATTTTTTTTCTCTACTGCAACTTAGCATAGCCGTAGTTAGGGAAGAAGATGGCTTCCGATTACAGTGTGTACACTGCAGACTACCTGAGGCAGTTGTGCCAGGAGAGAGGAGTCCAGCACAAGGGGAAAGCCAACAAGCAGAACCTTGTGGACGCTCTGGTGGCAGCCGATGCCCAGAGCCTCGAGTCACAGCCTGTGACCGAAAAGGACCAAACCTTGGGCATGGAGGGGTCAGGGTCCAGTGCAGTGTCCAGATCCAGTGAGGAGGACAGCAGGGCCAGTGTAAATCAAGGGCAACAGCAGCAGGAGAAGGTCACCAGCATTCTGGAGCCAGAAGCAATCAGGCTACAGATGGAGTTGCGGAGAATGGAGCTGGAGTTCCAGAGAGAAGAGAGGCAAGAGGCAGAGAAGAAGAGGGAGCAGCTTCAGCGAGCCGAAGAGAGAGAGAGAGAGAGAGAGACAGCTTCAGTGAGAGGCAGAGGAGAAGAGGAAGCGAGAACATCGAGAAGCTGAGCGAGAACAGCGAGAAGCTGAGCGAGAAGAACATGAGCGCCAGAGGCAACATGAACTGGAGAAGCTACGACTCCAAACACCAGCACCAGAGCAGGTAAGTGGCCTGGGTTTAACTGGAACTACAGGACTGGGTTACAAACTAAATTCTAAATTGATAGCTGAATTTAAAGAGTGGGAAAATATGGATGCCTTTTTAAATTCCTTTGAAAAAGTTTGCATTCAGACAAATATTCCTAGAGGGTCCTGGAGCTTCCAGCTATCCCTGCTACTTACCAAGAAAGCTCAGGATGCATTAGGCCAAATGGACAATGAGGACAGTAATGATTACAGTAAACTTAAAGCTGCACTTTTAAAACAATATGTGCTAACAGCAGAGGCATACAGAGCTAAATTCCATTAAGCTCAGGAGGCAAGCCTGACAATTTCAAGAGACTAGCCACTAAACAACGTCAGTTTTTAAAACGTTGGTGGGAAGGAAATGAAGCAAACACTGTAGAGAAAATTGAAAATGCTGTTCTGTTAGAGCAGTTTTTTGGGTCATGCCCAACAGAGCTGAAAACCGTGCACGAGGCTGCTGAACTCTCAGACTGCTATGCCAGGAGCAGACCTGCTCTGAGAGCGAATGGGGCAGGCATGGCAGAGCAGAAAGGGAAAAGCGTGCCTTCAGGGCAGCTAAAACCGTCACTGCCTCCACCAAAACCAGGTAGTCCCAGGTTATAAAGAAAAGATTCACCTGAGAGAAGAAATGAATGTTGGGTTTGAAAAGAAACGGCATATTGCCAGACAGTGTCCCAAAAGGACAAGCAGTACATAAAGTGGTGCTCAAAAAGAAGTGGATTGTTTGTGTGTCCCTGAAAGCATGCCAGTCAACATGAGGGAACACATGCACCCAGTCACTGTGAATGGTAGGCAGACACACGGGTTAAGAGTCACGGGGCATCCCTGACTTTGGTAAAAGGGGATCTGGTAGAGCCTGGTCAGCTTACACCCAATAAATTTGTGACTGTACGGGGGTTCATTGGGGAGGAGAAAACCTTGCCACTTGCTAGTGTCCTTCTAGACTGAGGTGAGACAGGGAGGACTGTACAAAAGGTAGCCATAGCCAAAACGTTAGCTGTTGATGTAATCATTGGCACCAATCTCAAACAGGATGATGTGTGCAGTTACCCGCAGCTAAGCGGCAAAGGAAAATTGTGGTTCCCCGGACCCCACAGAAGCCCCTGTGGAAACCACTGAGAGGCTGGTTCCCCAGCATATGTCTCCTGATATGGAGAATAATGGAAGGGTGGTAGAAATTCCCCAGGTAGCAGTTAACCAAACTGCTACAGAGGGTTACTCCGAGGAAGGAGGGGTGACCCATTGTCAAAGGGTTAGGGATGGCAATGATCCTGAGTACCCTGATGCTAGAGCTAAGGAACCTAGTTTAGACACTGAAGGGGACCTGTCCCATGCCTTGGGAATGTGTAAGGAGTTTGCAGCTGCTCAGAAAAGTGACCCTAGTCTAGAGAAGTTGAGGGCTTGGGCAGACTCTGACGGAGCACAGGGAGGTGACGGGAAACATAAAGTTTATTGGGACAATGGGCTGCTGTATACACAGGATGCTAAGACAGAGGGAGGGGTGATGAGCAGGCAGCTGGTCATTCCCCAGGGGTACCATGAGCAGTTGCTCAAGACTGCATATGATATTCCCATGTCTGGTCATCTGGGAATTGCATGCACTACACAGCAATTGGCTCAGAATTTCTGTTTGCCCAACTTCACCCAGCAGGTGAAGGAGTATTGTAGATCTTGTCACCAGTGCCAAGAAATAGGGAAGGTGGGTAGGAAAACCCAAGCTGCCCTAATTCCCTTGCCTATAGTGGAAGAGCCATTCCAGAGGGTGGGAATGGGTATTGTGGGGCCTTTAAGTATCCCCAGCTCCTCCGGGAAGAGGTTCATCCTGACTGTGGTGGATTATGCTACTCGGTACCGAGAGGCAGTCGCCCTATCCTCACTGAGGACAAAGTGTCAGATGTCTTACTAGGGATTTTCTCCTGTGCTGGGTTTCTGCAGGAGGTTATCACCGTTCGAAGGGGTTCCTTCATGTCGGACCTGATGAAATGTTTGTGGGAAAAGTGTGGGGTGGTGCAGAAACGCACGACACCTCATCACTCACAAACCAATGGGCTTGCAGAAAGATTTAATGGTACCCTTAAGTCAATGCTCCAAGCGTTTACTGAACAGCATGGGAGGGACTGGGAGAAATACCTTCCCCACCTGTTATTGACATACAGGGAGGTGCCCCAAGAGTCAACAGGGTTTTCCCCTTTTGAGCTCTTATATGGACCATAGGTACATGGGCTCAGACTTGATCCGGGAGGACTGGGAGGCAAGCTCGCACGCAGGGAACTCCCAAAGTGGATTATGTCATTAGGTTTAGGGAAAGGCTGAAGGAGCTTATGGGGACAGCCCAGAGCAACCTGGCAGCTGCCTAAAAGGAACAAAAGGTGTGGTACGACCGCAGAGCCAGAGCTCTCTCATACACTGTGGGTCAGGAAGTCATGGTCCTAATCCCGGTCCGGAAAGACAAGCTGCAGGCTGAGTGGGCAGGACCATACAAAGTAGTCAGATAGGTAAATGATGTAAACTACATTATAGAGTTACCTGACTGAAGACATACACAAAGAATGTACCATGCAACAGGACGAAGCCATATGCTAATAGGGCTGACATGGTGTTTGCAGTGTGTAGTCCTGGGGAAGGGATGGACGAAGGAGGCCCCCTTCTGGACTTGCTGGAAGAAAGCAAGTGGGAGTCCTCTTTGGAGGCAATTAAATTGTTACCCCAGTTGGCCCCGGACTAGATCCAGGATGTGAGGGAGGTTTTAGCAGACTTTGGCCCACTGTTTAGCACCAAGCCTAGACTAACCCTCTTAAAGCACAATGTGGAGACATGGACGCAGGCGCCCATACGGCGAACAGCATATTGGGTGTCCGAGGGTCCAAAAGGACATTAGGAGGGAGGTGGAGGAAATACTGGATTTAAGGGTAATCCTGAAATCCCACAGCCCCTGCACCTCACCTGTAGTCCTTGTTCCTAAGCCAGATGGCGCTACTCATTTTTGTGTGGACTGTCGTGGACTGAATGCAGTCACGAAGTCAGACGCCCACACAGTGCCATGGACGGATAAACTCCTGAACAAGTTAGGAGGGGCGACATACCTTACAACTATTGACCTGACAAAGAGGTATTGGCAGGTAAAGTTAACTGCCAGAGCTAGGGAGAGGTCGGCCTTCATCACTCCGATAGGGTTTTTTGAATTTAAAGTAATGCCTTTCCGAATGAAGAACGGCCCGGCCACTTTCCAAAGGTTGGTGAACCAGGTGTTAAATGGTGCTGAGAAGTGCGCTGTAGGTGCCACCTGGATGACATTGCCATTTTTGGTGCCAACTGGGAAGAACACCTGTCCCAACTTAGGGAAGTGCTCGGCAGGATACAGAGGGCTGGGCTAACTTTCAAAGCTGAGACATGCCAGGTGGCCATGGCTGAAATGGCATACCTCTGGCATGTTGTAGGCCGGGGACAGCTCCATTCTAACCAAGTGAAAATAGAGGCAATCAATGCATGGCCCAGACCAGAAACACAGAAGCAGGTCAGGAGTTTTATGGGGACAGCAAGGTACTATAGGAAATTTGTACCAAACTACAGTGCCTTGGCCGCTCCCCTGTCTGGCCTGTTAAAGAAAAGGATGCCTAAGAAAGTTACCTGGGAACCAGCCTGTGGAAAAGCCTTTAGGCGTGGAAAGGATGAAAAGGGACTTGGCAAGGTTGGAGGAATGGTCAGAAGTGTGGCAGCTAGGATTCAATGCAAAGAAGTGCAAAATAATGCACCTGAGAAACAAGAACCAGGGAAAGAATACACAATGGGTAGGAGGTAGTAACAACAACATAAGAGAAGGGACCTGGGGGTAATCATATCAGATGACCTTAAGGTTAGCAAGCAATGTGAGAAGGCAGTAGGGAGGGCTGGGGGTATACTGGGATGTATAGGAGAGGCATCAGCAGCAGAAAACAGGAAGCTGTTATCCCTCTGTACAGACAGTTGGTGAGACCCCATCTGGAGTACAGTGTCCAGTTCTGGAGACCCCATCTCCACAAGGACATAGACAGGATAGAGGTAGTCAGAGGAGGGCAACTAAAATGGTGCAGGGTCTGCAAAGAAGCCGTATGAGGAGAGACTAAAGGAGCTTAATATGTATACCCTTGAGGAAAGAAGGGAGGGGACATGATGGAAACTTTTAAGTACCTCAGTGGAATCAACAAAGTCCAAGAGGGTAGCATCTTTCAGAAAAAGATGTGCAAGAACAAGGGACACAATTTAAAAGATAGAAGGAGGCGGTTCAGGGCAGTGTGAGGAAGTATTATTTCACAGAGAGAACATGGTGGATGCATGGAAACTTCTGAGGAGGTTAATGGGGGTCTAAAACACGGGAGAATTCAAGAATGCATGGGACAGACAGGCAATTCTTGTGGGGGGTAGGAAGAAATAGGCTGTTGGTTAACTAGGATCTGCGGCCTATCCTGTAGGTAGGGAAATGGGCAGACTAGATGGGCCAAGCGGTCCTTATCTGCCATCAAAGTCTATGTTTCTATGTTTCTACCAGACTGAAGGAAGCACTGTGCAGTGCTCCTGTATTGACAAGTCCAGACCATAGCAGACCCTTTGTATACCAGACTGATGCCTCAGATGTGGGTATTGGGGCAGTGCTGAGTCAGACATCCAACCAAGGGAAAGATCATCCCATAGTGTACCTGAGTAAAAAGTTACTTCCCAGGGAGCAGGCTTCCTCTACTGTGGAAAAAGAGTGTCTTGCCATGGTGTGGGACCTAAAGAAGTTAGAGCCATACATATACAGGCAGCATTTTGAGGTACAAACTGACCACAACCCCCTGGTTTGGCTGGCACAAATGGGTAAAATGAATGGTAGACTAGTAAGTTGGAGTCTTGCCTTGCAACGGTATGACATGACTGTCTCACACAGGGCTGGGGCAGAAAATGCAAATGCTGATGGTTTATCTCATAGTTTTGAGATGTAAACTGAATTTGGGAAACTCATCCTATGCAGGAATAGATCCCTCAAATTCAGTCTAAGGAGGGAGGAGCGTGACGTGATAAACCCTCTAATATTATTATTGTATAATATTTGTATTATAAACAAATGTGAATGTCTGTTTATGCACAAAACCAGACTGACTGCTGCAGTGACAAGTGACCTTTGACCTCAGGTGTCAGTGTCAAAGCTGCAGGATGTGTTAAATTGACTAGTGATGAGAAACCTAATCAAGAGTTTCCTGTTCTGTCTTTAACTAATGTTTCTGGCCATCTGCCAGGATATAGACCTCATCAACTTTTATAGTTCTTGCAGGAAATGCCAATTTGATAGCAGGACGGTGTTATAAGTCGTAAACCTTAGACCTTCTTTGGGAAACAGGAACCAGCAGGCAGTTCAAAGAGAGATGTTTAATTAAAGACTGTCATATTTGGGAAATGGCTAGTTGCTGATGTTTACATTAATAAAATACATCCTTGTAGATAATTATGTTAAGAATTAAAACTAAGGGAGGATCGAACAGTGACGGTGGGGAGATGGAGTTTCAAATGAACAGCTATTAGAGAGAAACAGTGATATATTATTTTGGACTCAGACACACAGTTCTCTGGACTTGAAAGCACTTATGGTAACAACTAGATAGGAAAGAACTTAAATTTGTGGTAGGAGTTTGTTCTTTTGTAACTTCCCATTTTTTTATGTGATTGTAAGTTCATGATATAATTGTTCTGTGTTTGATTTTTCCTGTTTTAAAATTTTTAGTAAACAACATTTTCTTTAAAATACTGGCTGTGCTCTCTTCTGTTATTTACATGTGATTGCTGTACCTGTGTTTAAGGCTGACAGCTGATCACGGCTTGAATGGTGTTACTAAGCTTACATAAAGGTAAGAATATGCCTAGGTCTCACATAGAGTTGTAAGGGTACATTTTGAAAACCTGGCTGGATGCCCCAGGCAAAGGATTGTACTGCATTCCCGAAGAGGGTACATATCTGAGCCTGTAAATTGGGTATGCTAGCATAAGGTTCACATTGGACTCCCAGGACTCGAGACTATTAGGTGGTTCAGACCCAAAACAGACAGGAGTGTTACCCAGTCTGTTACCTGTTCACACTATTGCACTTCGAGGTTGGCACTGTGGGAACAGAGGGCCTGACCTGCGGAGTGCGTTTGTGACAGAGGGAAGTCCTCCACACCCTGCAGACCAATCTGCTCCTGGAATATCTACTGATTCAGACAGACAACATGTCAGTAGTGTTCTACATCAGCAAGCAAGGCAGAACCCATTCCTGCCAACTCTTCTGGGAGGCAATGAAAGTATGGTATTGGGCATTAGACCACAATATTACCATGTCTGCATTTCATGTACCAGGAGTACAGAACACACTGGCGGATATGCTCAGCTGATTCAGATCCAGTGCACACAAGTGGGAACTTCTGCAACTAGTGGCAGAAGCCCTGTTCACCAAATGGAGAACTCCAGAGCTTGATCTATTTGCCTCCCCATGCAATGCAAAACTGCCCAATTTCTGATCGCTAGATCCAGGGCCTGGTGTTTTCTGGTGAGATGCATTGTTCCTCTCCTGGACAGGCAGATTCCTTTATGCCTTCCCTTCCTTCCCACTGATCCAGAGAGTTCTGCTCAAATTGCAAGCAGAGGGAGCAGACATGATTCTGGTGGCCCCCCCCTTTGGCCTAGACAGATATGGTTCCCTTTACTTCAACATCTGGTGAGCGATCCCCCACTCCCTCTACCTCTCAGCTCGCACTTACTGTCGTAGGGCAATTGATCCTTAATCCATCCAAACTTGCGATTCTTACACCTGGCTCCTGAAGACTTAGTGATTTCTCGCCATGGGGTCTCAGATCAAGTGGCAGATATCCTTGTGGCGGCTAGGAAACCCTCTACTAGAGCCATGTGTGCCATGAAATGGCGACAGTTCCACATTTGGTCCTCAGACCAAGGCCTGGACCCTTTGACCTGCCCGGTGAACTCAGTCCTAGAGTACCTTCTATCCCTATCAAATACAGGGCTACATTACTCCTCTTTAAAGGTGCATCTCTCAGCATTATCAGCATATCATGCACCGTTTGGAGACAAGTCCTTAGCCCAATTGGATCTGTCATGCACCTTCCTGCGTGACATTCTCCATCTGAAACCACCCATTAGGGACCCGATCCCTCCTTAGGACCTTCTTTTTATTTTGGAACAGCTCACACTACCCTGTTTTGAACCAGCTGTGGATTGAGAGCTACGTCTTCTATCTTGGAAGGTGTTATTTTTTGTTGCAGTTACTTCGGCCCGAAGGATTTCAGTGCTCCAGGCACTTACTGTGTGTGCAAAGACCTGTATTTGGTTTTTCATAGGGACAAGGTGTCCTTAAGAACTAATCCTAAATTTTTACCAAAAGTAGTGTCAGAGCATACTCCCAACCAAGAGATTAACCTTCTTGTTTATTACCCAGAGTACTCTAACAGAGGTAAGGCTCTCCTGCACACTTCGGATGTGCACAGGATACTCAGGTAGTATCTGACTAGGACAAGGCATCACAGAAAGTCAGATCAGTTATTTGTTTCTTTTGCCTCCAGGATGCTAGGAGCACCTGTAACTAAGCAGACAGTGTCAAAATGGCTGGTGAACTGCACTGTGTTCTGTTACCAGAATCGCAATAAACCCTTACTGGGACCGGTAATGGGTCACTCCGCTAAGGGGTGTCAACTTCATTCGCTTCCTTCTGAAACGTGTTGGCTTCCGACATTTGTGCAGCAGCTACCTGGAGTACAGTGCACACATTCATCAGACATTAAAGTCTGGACATTGCCTCTAGGCATAGAGCAGGATTTGGCCTTGCTGTCCTGCAGGGGCTTCTGTTATGAGGGGGTTCCCTTTCACCCTTTCTCCAGACCTCCTCCTGTTTTATGGGCTATCGCATACTGCTTGGGATTCAGTCCTTATGGTGTAACCTGCTACAAGAGCTGCATCTCGAAGTAAGATAGTACAACTGCGTAAGAACTTACCGTAACAGTAAATTTTCGAGAACAGCTTTTGCAGCAGATGCTTTCCCACCCACCTTCCCCTCAGGAGTGTCATCTGCATTGGCAACATATTTACTAGTCTTCCTCTTGGAAGCAAATGCTCGGTCTCCCTTAAGAATTTTTATCACTATGCCAGAGTCTTTGGTGGGAGAACTGAGGGATGCTGGGGGACCACCCCTTTTATGATGTGTGGGACGTCAGGGATGGGACCGACATTGGGGGTGGTCCCCCGCTGTATGTAGCTAGTTAGAAGTTTTCCGTTGGGTCCTGCTGTCGGCCGGTTTCAGTCCTTATGGTGTAACCTGCTGCAAGAGCTGTTCTCGAAGATCTACTGTTACAGTAAGTTCTTACGTAACTATACTTTTTTTCTAAAGTGGTTTCAGAGTTCAAACTCAATCAGTCTGTCCACCTTCTTGTTTATTTTCCCAAGCGTGTCAATCCAGGGGAAGCACTAATCCATACGCTAGATGTGCACGGAACCTTGAAGTATTATCTGCTCAGGACTAAGGAGACCAGAAAGTCTAAGCAGTTGTTTGTTTCTTTCACCCCATGTAGAGAGGGCCCCTCAGTTTCCAAGCAATGTTTATCCAAATGGTTGACAAATTGCATTTTGTTCTGCTATGACAAGTATGGCAAGGAGTTGTCAGGAGCTGTCAAAGCCCATTCCTCCAGTGGCATGGCTACCTCGGTGGCTTGTTTCAAAGGGGTTTCAGCCGCTGATATTTGTGCAGCTGACATCTGGAGTACAGTCCACATTTTCACCAAGCATTACAGTCTGGACATTGCCTCTAGAGCCCGTGCTGGTTTCGGCAGGGCTGTGCTGCAAGGACTCTTGTCTTAAGCTTATAGAGTCCCTTGACAGGTTCAGTTTGCAAGGTCCTCTGCCTTAAGTTTAAGAAAATCCTTTGCTGGGCAGGTTGTTTCACGTCTCCTGTCTTAAGTTACCTGTTGGGTAACTGTAGGAAGGCAGTATAGCGCAGTATAGCGCAGTGGTCTAAGGCTCTGAGCTGAAAATTTGGTGACATCCAGCAGACCAGACCTGGGTTTGAATCCCACAGCTTCCACTTGCATACTGTGTGACCCTGAGCAAGTCACTTAACCTCCTTGTGCTCCCAGGTCGCTCCTGTAAAAAAGCTTTGAGCTTAGTGTGCTATACCTGGTTAAACAACTAAATAATAAAAAAAAAAGTTTATGAAGTTTCAGCCTCCCAGCTTATCTGTTCCTAGCTGTCACTGCTTGGCACTTGTTCCTATGGTGGTACCTGATGACTGAGATACCCCTGAAGAAGATAGAACTGTTACGTAAGAACTTACCGTAACAGTAGAACTTCTTGTACTCCACAAAGAGGTTGAGCATGCTGAGATCCAGGATAGGTCGCAGATCCCCCGTCTTTTTTGGGACTAGGAGGAAATGGGAGTAGAATTCCTTTCCTAATTGATTTGGAGGGATGGGTTCTATGGCCGCTTTTTGCAGCAGGGCCTAGATCTCTTGGTGGACGATGGGGATCTGACCCAACAGGTAAAAGAGTGACCTTTTTGTATGAGCTGAAGAACCCATACATCTGTGGTGACGGACTTCCACCCCTCCAGGTGGACACCTTACCTCCCTCCTGCCGGTTCCTCCGAGGGGAACGGAGGGAGTGGGAGGAGGGGAAGCAAGTCAGGACACCAGGGGGAGCAGAGCTTTGGTTCCTGAGGCTGCTTTGGTGAACTTAGCCTGTGGAGCTTGGGCTCCAGAACCAGTGGCATGTCTTTTACCTTGATGCTTGTTCTGGTTCTTGTTCCATCTTCTGTGACGATGAAAGGGCTGTTTCTTTTGACCCATCCGATACATCGAGCATACGTCTCTAAAAGACCTACCGCTCTCTTGCAGCCCTGTGATAATGTCTTTTGCATCACTGCCAAAGAGGACGGAACCCCTGAAAGGGGCGTCCAGAAGGGATGACTGAACATCCTGTGCCAAATCTGTGAGATGCAGCCTTGCTAGGTGCCGAAGGCAGATTCCTGAGGCCGCTGCCTGAGCCACAGAGTCCACAGAATCATAAGTGGCCTGGAGTGCATAATGGCAGGAAGATTTATTCATGCAAACCTTGTCCATCAGTTTAGCCTTGAGGTTTTCATCAGGGATGTCCTGAAGGTCCTTCTCCAGTTCTGTGAGAGAGGACTTCTGAAATGCCACCATGTGGGACACGTAGTTCAATGACCAGATGGCACAGGAGGTGGACAAGTTGAGCATCCTACCGAACTGGTCAAGTTGTCTTGAGTCCTTGTCTGGCGGGGAGGAAAAAGTGTTTAGGTTGAGCTGAGCGGTCATGCGCAGCCATGATGACCATAGAGTCGGCTTTTGGGTGTGAAGTCAGATGAGAGATCCCTTCCGGGGGGAAGTAGGTTCTGTCAGCCTTCCTGGAAACAGCCGGGATGGAAGAGGACTGTTGCCATATTGTAGCAACTAGATCCTCGTGTGGGCCCATCCAAGGGGGGATGGGTAGAGGGTGTGTGGTGGACAAGTCCAAATGTTCAGCCAGCCTTTTTCACTGAGGATCTGTCTCCTTGGATGTCTAGCCCCTGCTGTTTGAATAGTTCTCAAGAGATCTCCAAAAGAAGGATCCTCGGGGGGGGGGGGGGATTTTGGTGATTCTTTTGGGTGAAGTTTGACTGATGAATGAGGTTCAGAGAGGTCGATATTGGAATCTGAATCTGAGGGCTCCAAACCACTGGGAAGGGAAGGATCCATTCCGGTGTCGCCCACTGGAAGAGAACCCGTAGCACATCCCAAAGGAACTGGAAGAGGAGGTGGTGCTCTGGGTAGAGGAATTCCTCCATGCGGTTGGGACTGCCTAAGTTCTGTAAGGAGTTGTGTCCTAGCATCCTGCCACCACGCCAGGAGAGATTCACGATCAGCCAGCGGTGGTGGAGAAGAACGAGGCTGATACCCGGGATACTCAGTCAAGGGCTGGTAAGCAGGATGATGCCAGTAGGGGTTTTGGTACCCTGCAAACCCCGACGGATAACCCAATGGCGGATATCCAGGCATCTGATATCCAGGCATCGGGTAACCCAGGGTCAGAGGCACCAGGCCCTGCGTCGAATGAGAAGGGTCCGGTGGAGGGCTGCCCGGTGGTGGAACATGGGGGTCAGGCCCTGAGAAACCACCAGAGAGTCCTGCAGGAGGAGCTGAAGGCCCGGCCAGGGGAAGTGCCAAAGGGCTGCTGGGCAGCAGCAAGAGATTGGGCATAGGGTCCGAAGGTCCCGAAGGGGGGTCTCCATATCTAAAAGATCCCAGTCCAGTGATGGACCCCTAGGAGGAGGGGGAGTCGGAGGCAGAAAAGAACCAGGTAAAAGGGGAAGCTCTGGAAGAGACCCCAACAACAGATCTGGGAGTGATCCTATCGGAGGGGAAAGGTCAGGAACGGGTGGCAAATCTCTGGGGGTAGAGACCAGCAGGGATGAAATTTCCCCATGAGCACACTCTCCCAGCGTCGAGGTCCTCAAGGGAGCCAGCGGGAGAAAATAGATGTGGCTGTGCGGTGGCGGAGGGTCCGTCGTCCGGCTTATCGTCGGAAACTTGGCTGGCTGTGGAAAAAGGACCACAGTCAGGCTTATCGGTCTGGGCTGGGCGCCCGGCGGCAGGACTGGAGGGCGACTTATTGGAGAACTGATAGATACCTCGAGAGAGGCAACCCCCAGCTGCCCACACACCTCGGCAGGAGGGGGAGAAGGCATCTGGCCCGCAGAAGCAGATGGAGTGTCCGTAAAAGTATTCACGGTTCTGGAAATGGAGGGTCTCCCTTGCAGTGACGGGCTTCTCTCCCGGTGCTTCTCCCTGTCCTTCTTTTTCTTTCTTTTTTTCTGGGGCTGGAGACAACCTCTCCCTAAGCTCCTGGAGCTCCTTTTCCATAGAAGCTAGTCATTGGGTCAGAAGGTGGGCCTCGAGGGTCCACTTGCGTTGGGTCCGTGTGGCCTGGTTGAACCCTTGGCAAATAGCACACTCAACTGAGTTGTGCTTAGGCCCCAGGCAGAGGAGGCAGTGGGAGCGGTCATCCCCGTGTGAGATTCGGGTGCCGCACTTGGAGCACTTTTTCTTAAGACGAGATGACATACACTTGTTCAAAAAATTCGGAGGAAAATATAAAGAATAAGACGAAAATCGTAGAATACTAAGCAGGTGACTGATCGCTGTTCTACTACGTCTATCGAATGAACTGAAGCAACGGCAGGAAAGAACTGGAGGGTGGGTGTGGGACCGCCCCTTTTATAGTCAGGCTGACATCGCATCACCTGACGTCGGGGGGCTGTCCCCGCTAATGATTGCTAGCTACAAGTTTGCTGTTTGAACGTGATGCCAGGGGGCGCAGTCCTATATGTGAAGTCCTACTACAGGAGTCTGTCTTGAAGATCTACTGTTATGGTAAGTTCTTACATAACTGCTATATCTTCAAGGGGATCTCAGTCATCAGGTATGCTTTCCCTCCCACCGTCCCCCTTCATTGGGCTCCTGATCATGACCTGGCTGTCTGTTGTTTCCATCCTTTTATCTAGATCTGAGCCCCTCTGTTTCTTCTTGGTTCCCCAGGGCGTGAGCCTTGCTCCCTTCATCTCCGGGTGGAGTGGGGGACTGAGGAGAGAGCAGGGCCACCTACGCCTATATAAGGTTGGTGACATTGGCTGACATCGACGGCGTGGGCAGCCCCAGTTGTACTGCAAAAAATCTTCGGTGTGGATTCCCATTCACTGATGGTGAAGTTCCTACGGTGGTACCTGAAGATTGAGATCCCCTCGAAGATCTAATGTTACGGTATGTTCTTATGTAACTGTTCTTCCCAGTGACTCCTGTGGGCTCCATGTTCTGCTTCCTGTGAGCCCTTGTTGGTGGGCACCCCACTCAGGAGTGAAGCATCTGTAGTAAGAATATTTGGTGATTGCTGAAGGAAGATAATGTCCTCTCTGAGGTTGCTTTCTTCCATCCACTACTCTAATGACTTTACTAGTGCTTTTGTCACTGGTACTAGCTTTGAGGGTGGATCCCATCTTGGAGACCAGTTGTCTCTTACGTGGTACTGAATATCTCTCATTTGGAACCTGGCCCAGGGAACCACAACTGTATGCAGCTATGTGTCCAAGTAATTGCAGGAAGTTCCTTGCAGGTCTTGACTGACCTGTTGCGAAAGACTCTGCTGGTGCTATCAAAGCTGAAACTCTGGTCTACTTGAGGAATGCTTTCCCCTGTAAGGTGTTTTGCTCTGCTCCTATGAAATCCAGTACTTGAACAAGCTTTAGCTGGAATTGCAGATTTATCAAGAATCCCAGGTTCTTCAAGGTGCTTGTTACCAAATGAACTGAGCGCCTTATCTGTTTTTCTGTTGAGGCTAACCAGTCATCCAGGTAGGGGAAAACCACTACACCTTGTTTTCTCAAATGTGTTGCCACTATAGCCAAGCACATGAAAACCCTTGGAGCTGATGTGAGACCAAAGTGAAGATCTGTGAAATGGTATTGGTAGATCTTCCAGAAATCAGTCTTCATCATTGATTCACACAAGCGGGTCTTAGCTGGAGGTGCTAGGACCCAGTAGGAGCCAGAACATTTCTGGAGGGCTGGCGCTGAGGTAGGCTGCATGTATGCATGGCAGTGTGAGACTGGCTTGCAGATCAGGCTTACTTTGGCACCGGCCCTCAACCACCTTAGTTCCTTTTTTCCCCACTGTTGAGTGCACGTAAACTTCTGGGAGTCAGAACTTCATGGCCCGGATATTCAAACTGCGCCAGGCTGTGGCGCAAGCCTGGGCGCAGCTCAACTTTGTTGCGCAGGGGTGTGGCCTGAACGATATTCAACGGACCTGCGCTATGGCACAGCAGCTTTGAATATCGCACCCTGGCCACCCCCACTGTGCATGGCGCAGTGGCACTGCTCCAGCGCAAGTGGCCAGAGTGGAGCATGAAGATGCACTAGCGCAAGTGCCATTGCGCCATGCACAGAACCTGCGATATTCAAAAGGGGACATGCAAATGGGGCCATAATTTATGCAAGGTGCACATGGAGCCATTTGCATGTCATTATGGCTCCATTTGCATCCCACTAGCATGCAGGTGCGCCGATCCTGGACGACTTGCGCCTGGCGCCCTGCCAGGCAGCAGCCATCGGGGACCGATGCCCCCTGCAGCCCGATCACGGGCATTCGTCTAAAAGAAAACCCCCCGCTAATATCCCTGGTGGTCCAGTGGACCCCTATGTGCCTAATTGCGGGCATCGGTATAAACCCCCCCCTTCCAATATCCCTGTTGGTCCAGTGGACCTCACTCTGCTCAGTCGTGGGCATCTTTAAAACACAGAACAGTCATATTACCCTGGTGGTCTAGTGTACCCCCCTCCCACCCGCCCACTGGGTCCACCGCCCCTCTCCCCAGTCAGCGGCGGGCAGCACCCACCCACCTGCTGCCCCAGCCGCCTGCCGATTGACAGTTCAGTAGGGCTGCACGCATTGGTTCACAGTGTGAGCCAATGAGTTGCAGCCCATACTGCATTACTCAGTCCAGATATGTGAATGAATTCATTCACATATGCAGACTGTGTTTTTACGGTATGGCTGCTCGCCCATTGGCTCACGCCAGAACCAATGGGCATGCAGCCTACTGAGCTGTCAGGCGGTGACGGCAGGCGGGTGGGTTGCTGCTGCCCGCTGGCTGACCGGAGGGGGGGGTGTTGAGGGCTCAGTGCGTGGTGGGACGGGGTACACTAGACCACCAGGGTAATACGACTGTTCTATGTTTTAAAGATGCCCACGATCAGCACAGGTAATGTCCACTGGACACCGAAGAATATTGGACGGAGGTACTTTACATGGATGCCCGCGATGGGGCATGAAGCGCCGCCAGGTGCGGCAGGAACTCGGGTGCCACCCACAGGTGGCAGCTGCCATGTTGCACCTTGCAACGCGGCTGCTCACCTGTGGGTGGCCATCATTTGTTCCTTTTTTGGGGGGCTTAACTTTGTGCAGGCGCAGGTAGGGGTTGCGCATGCATGACTCTACACATCCTGGGCTGAATATCGGGCTCTGCAGGTTATGCATGGGCACGCCCCCCCACCTGTGCCTGCATGCATTACTGATGTGCTCTGGCACATCGGGATTTGTGCGGTGCACTTTCCCTTTTGAATATCACGTCAAGATTAGTGTTTGTGTATGATGCAACACTGTTGTACCCATGCGCACGCTTTTGAATATCTGGGCCCATGTCTGTATAGCAGCAGCATTCAGTTCTTCTCAGTTTTAGTGTTTAAAGGTAGAGTTTGTTATTTTTTTGTCAGTTTAGTATATTCAGTAGTAGTAGTAGTAGTAGTAAAAACCTTTATTCATTACATGAATTGGAAGCTCAGCTGAGACAAGCTCATTTTCAGTGAGGTCCAGATTGTACAGTGATTGCTTCAGTTGTCATACATAATCATATTTCAGCTGTTACACAAAAATAATCACATAATTAAGTACAAACACATTTTAATATATATAAAGTACATACAAATATAAAATATAAACTATTGCACAAATACAATTACAACCGATGAATCCCTAATCCTAATTTTTATTCTCTCATCCCTAAACCAAGATTTTATTTGTGCAGTCTGTTTCTTCCCACCTTTTTGCCTAAATGAAACAGGTAATGAATTCCATAAGTACGGCCCTTTATAGAAAAAATATGATCTTCATAATTCAGTATTGTACCTTGGGAAATAATATTCCATTCCCTCTGCAGATCTAAGCCCTACCTTAATATCTCTAAAGTTTAATCTATTAGTAATGTAACCTGGAACTTCATTTCTAAAACATTTATCCATGTAGGTTATTGCATGAAGACTTCTTCTGTCTCTTAAGGAATACAAATTTATTGCCTGATGCAGTTCTCCTATATGAGTTCTTTTAAGTGCCATACTGATATAGCATGCCAATTTATTGTACAAAATATCTAATCTGTTTAATATAGAGTCATTAGCACCCATTAATATCAAATCCCCATATTCCAATAATGGAACAATAGTGGTACTGATCACATGTTTTCGAATTAACTCAGTTGTACAATGTTTTATTCTGTACAGAGCTCCCAAGCATCTGCTAACTTTTTTCACAACCTAATCTACATGAACATCCCACTTAAGTGATTTATCTAGATACATATCCAGATATCGATAACTGGAGACTTGTTCAAGTACTGAACCTTCCAGTGTTTTAATTTGTAGAGTTTTTTCCCCTATATTCCAACCCTTTCTTTTCTTATGAAATATCATAACTTGTGATTTTTTTTAAAACAAGTTTAGATTGTAACAGAAAACTCTGCAGTTCATCAAAGGATTCTTGCAGAGCTTTTTGTATTTGAGCATTCGAGGAACCACTTACATAGATGACCATATCGTCTACGTACAAATGACAATTAACATCCAAATTAGTAAATTTAACAAATTCATATAAATATTATGTAACGCTAGCCCTTAAGTGGATCCTTGCAGAACCCCTGACACAATTGGACTCAAACTTGACTCCCATCCTTTTAATGCCACTAGTTGTAATCTACGTGTTAAATAGGATTCAAACTACCTCACGGCACTGTCAGAAAGTCCACTATTCTGAAGCCTGGACAGTAGGATGTCATGGGCCAAAGTATCAAAGGCCTTAGAAAGGTCAATGAATATAGATCCAACTGACATCCCCCTGTCAAGGCTCTCACACAGATGTCCCGTGATGTGCAGTAATGCAGAGGTGGTTCTGTGGCATGGTCTGAAACAGATGTTTGTCAATTATGTTCCCATGTTCTAAGAAAGTTTGTAATTGTTTAGCTACTAATGCCTCAAATTCCTTAGCAACAATAGGCAATAATGGTATAGACCTATAGTTTTCTATTAAGTTTTTCTGTCTTGTTTTAAAAATAGGCAACATGTTTGCCATCTTCCATTCAAGGGGAAATTCTGCTTGTATTAATGACATATTGAATAATTGTGTTAAGGGATAAGCTATAGCAGGTGCTGCATACTTAAGTAATATATTGGGTATTCCATCCAACCCTCCTAGTGTATGTCTGTTTAAATTACTAAGGGATCTTTGAACTTCTATAGGGTCAATTAACTTAAAAGAAAAACTACCCTTTGATGTCCTTTCTATTTCTATATTAGCAGTCAAATTATTAGATACTGCGGTCAATGTTTTTGTACCCATGGATATAAAGTACTCATTAAATTAATCTGCTACCTCAGTACCCATGGGTAACTTTACATCCCATATCTCAAAACTTTCTGGGAGTTCCATTGTTTGTGATCCTTGCAGTTTTTTATAGTTCTCCACGATTCTCTGACATTACCTGTCAGATTGGAAGTTAATTCTTTTCTGTAGTGATTTTGTTTAGATTTCCTCAATTCCAGTGTATATTGATTACACAGTTGTCTGTATCTTAGCCAGTTTTCATTATTTTGTTTAACTTTGGCCTCCTGCCATGCCCTATCACGCTGCTTTTTATTTTATATAAGTTTGAATTGTACCAGGGGCATTGTTATTTTTTACCCTTCTTGATTTTAATGGAGCATACTAGTTGCATATTTCCATAAATTTGTCATAGCAATATTTCCAGGCCTCATCCACAGAGGGAATCAATCTTATCTTATCCCATTTTTGATTCTCTAAATCCAGCATACAATCTACATACTCAAAATTCTTATCAGTTCTAAACTTAACAGTTTTGCCAGGTATCCTTTTCTTTTTCTGTCTCATCTTACAGTATATCATTTGATGATCAGATAATGAATCAGGGAGAACCCACTAGCAACAGATCTTTCTGGATGGGAAACAAAAATTAAATCCAGTATTGTACAGGAGTCAGGATGTGTATTATGTAATCTTGTAATATCTTGGATAAGTTGAGTCAGACCTAAAATAATGGCCATATCCTTTATTGGATGGTCATGTCCCACTGTCCTCCAATCAATATTAAAATCTCCAATTATAAGTATTTCATGACTTTGCCCATATTTTTCTAACTGCTCCTGTACTAGGTGGAATATTTCACTACTACCCTTAGGTGGACGATACATACCCAGCAACAACATAGGTTTATGGAATGCTAACCTTACTTCCAATAACAGACCTACAGAACCAACCCAGTCTACAAAACAATCTATGTTTGATACTTCAAAGGACTTATTTACATATATTATCACACCCCCACCCCTTTTAGTTCTATCTTTTCTCCTCATGTTATGTCCCTGTATCGTAATTTCTTCATTGGGAATTTTTTTTACTAAATCAGTATTCAGAGATTATAATAATATCAGGACTATATTTAATAGACCATTCTCTAAGATGGTCAATTTTGTTTAATAAGCTATGAATATTAATGTGTATCACACTGATTCCCTTTAGTGTATTTGGAAATATATCTGTCAGTCTCTCACAGCCCTACTGAGTCAACGGTTGATGGCCATTGAGGACAGTAGGGAGCTTGCTCAGGCAGGCTGTTCTGACATCAGGACTGTGTCCTATCCACTTTCCCCATCAGGGAAGGGTTCTGACCACAGGCAGTCCAGTGCTCAGGAGGAAGGACAGACTTCCGTGAAGCACAAAAAGAAGCAGGTCCATTCTCGATCCCGATCGCGTTTTTGGTGCCACTCAGCCTCAAATTCTTCCTCGTCCCAGCAGATGGGAAAGAAACGGTACCACTTGAGGTTGCCCTCTTCAAGGTCTGCTGCAAGAACTTCAACCCCGCAGAGATGGAGGCCCTCACCAGCACCATTGGTGTCACTGGATGCCTCTGGTTCTAGGAGGTCAAGGTCTTGGGCCCAGAGACCCTCATTGTCTGTAAGTGGGGACTCTAGTGGACAGTTCCACCACTGAGCAGCTTTTATGGAGCAGTGGGTGCAGCGTCTGGCCCACGTGCCTCTACTGGCAGAACTGGTCTGGCCCCTCAGAGCTGGTGGAACTGGACCTGCTATTCTTCTCAATAACAGCAAAATAAAAATATTCAGTATAACTATTTATAAAGGCAGTACAAACAGAGAAAACTACAGTAAGTCCTTCTTCTGAGGGTATCTCTTAATTCCAAGTTTTTGTTTCTCAGTCTCACTCTCCTTGTCTCTGTAGCAAAAACATTGCTGCTCTTTTTATAAGTCTTAGTCTGGGAACTTGCTAAAAGAGCCTGCTTCTCACAGAATGTTCTTGTCAGTTACAAAATGTTCTTGTCAGTTTTGTTCCTTGCAGGTGCAGCAAAAAGAACATAGTGACCCAGAACTGACCTCTTGTTTACAACTCTGCAAAGGGCTTAAAAACTGTATCTCGGGTTAACCCCTTGAGTTCCAAATAGCTTTTCGCAGTCATTTCAGCAGTGTAACTATATACAGTTTTAAACAAAGGGATCCCAGTATCAGTGACATTTCCGCATAAAGATTCACATATATTTTTATAGCCACTGATATGCAAGGGGGAGGAAAGACAGAAATAGGAAGGGAAGGCGAGAGGCGGAGAATTGCAAAACTGTAGGAATGATCAGTTACTAGGTCTCACACGAAAATTGGCTGCGCAACCAGACAGACAAGAGACAGAAAAGGAGAGGATGGACTAGATCCTTGTATTTAAATCTTCCTGCGTAACAAACTGTGTCACAAAGGCCCTCAAGCCAGGTGGAGTATTTGGATCCAGCAACAGACTTTGGGTCCTTGACAGTGTCCGTGCTGCCAACTCCTGTCCCACTGACTTCACCCCCATCTCAGGTTGGGATTGCACATGCCACGGTACCATTGCCGGTCACTCTGGTGCCAGCTGGGCCATTGGTGCCAGGTGTGATGTTGGTGTCAGTGCTGGATTTAGCCTTTCAGGGCCTGACCTAGTGCCAGTTCCAGCACAGCCCACAGTTCGGGAGCTCCCCCCTCCATACTGGATTCAGTTCCGGATCCAGCTCCGGACCCTCTTCCCTTGGTGCTGGTGTCGCCAGTGCTGGATTGGAGATCCTGTAATCCACTCATCTCTTTATGACTGTCCTTCTGGGAGGTGTGAGAGGGACAAGTCTGGCGCTGACCTCATCACTTCTTTTTTTTTTATGCTTGGTCACGCGGCCCTGCGAGATGGGCTCGCCTCGTCACAGTGACCGAGACCCTGCCCAAGGATGCCCTCCCCCAGAGTGGGGTTGCCGAAGCAGAACTGACATGGCTGGAGGATCAGGCACCGTGCCTGGCTCATACGCGAGGGCCGGCGATTTTTCACTATTTTTCCCCCCTTGGAGCTAGGGATGTGCAGTGATGCTAACGTTTAAGCACCTGCCCTAGCTCCGTCCCATGTTATGGCATGGCGCCCTGTCCCCAAGCCTCCACCAGGGGGCAACTGACACCAACACTAACGAACCCCCCTCCCCGGAGAAGGAGAGCAGTCCACCAGACGCTCAATCCTTCTCCTCTCCTTCTGACCCCCGGTGGCCCATGCCTGTTCCTGAACATTGGTCGCCGGCATGGCGTGACGTGTGGTGTCCAGCACCTCAACTCTCAGGGCCACCGATCCGGCTCGACCTCATCATTTCTAAGAGCAGCGACAATGACTGTTTCTTTAGCCTAGACTCATTGGACCAGGTCCAACTACTGTACCTCAGGAGGATCTAACTTTCCAGACTTTGCTCAGAAATATTCACTCTGCACTTAATTTTGATCCTACAGCCATTGACCAGGGTAAACGTCTCCATCTGCAGTGGTTAAACTTTTCTATCATGCAGGTCAGTTTAGATCTTACTTTGAGAGTCAGCTCTTGCAGCAGGTAATGCTGGTAGGACTGAAGCCGGCAGGCGCCAGGACCCCATGGAAAATTTCTAGCTAGAAGTCTATGACGCGCACCACCCCCTGACGTCAGCCTGCCCCTGATGTCATGCATGCTATAAAGGGAGGGCGGTCCCCTGCATCCCCCCAGTTCTTTTCCCACCATCGACTTGCTTACATCAGCTCCTCAGACGCCTCTTGCTAGTTCGACCATCATTTTGCTAATACTTGGCTCCACTTTATTTTTTTCTAATGAAAAAGTTCGCTATTTCAGGGCTCCATAGCTCTGTATGTTGTCTTCTCTGACGTCCTTCATTGAACAGCACCCTTCTAAGTGTACCTGCGGCAAACAAATTCCACCCAAGGACGGGCACTCTGCCTGCCTCCTGTGCCTAGGCCCCGATCACGATACTCAGGCCTGCCCACACTGTCAAAAATTTAACAGCAGGACGAGAATCCACCGCTAAAAGGCCCTTCAAGCTTTCCTCACACAGCAAAAACTCACTGCAGTGCAGAAAGATTCCTCTTCTCAGGGGTGTTCTTCCCACAAGAAATCCTCTGGAAAGCACTACCATAAGGAGAAGAGGAAGGAGAGGGAAAAGGAGAGATCTCCCTCGAAGTCTAGGTCTTCAGGCTCCTGCTCTGCCTCTTGGCATAGCTCAGACTCTGCCTCCTAGGTGACCCATTCTCCTACCCGGCTAGTGGTAGTGAAACTTCCCGCCCTAATCCGGGCATTGGGTGGTAAGGACCTTAGCTCTGGGTCCTGGAGGCACAGCCTTGCAGCTGCTCAAAGTCCAGCCGCATGATCAGGTCTCGGACCGGCCCTCTGACATTGGCAGGTAAACTTCAGCCTCAGGACCAAAGTCAGCTCCCTCCCGGTCAGCTTCTGTTTCTGATGCCAACTCCCAGGACAAACACAAGGACTTGTGGCACTCCTCAGGGAGATCAACCTCACAGCCCCCTCAGCTGCATAAACCACCGTCAGAGAAATGTCCGGTGGATCAACAGTCGTAAGTGCGTGATACCCACCAACGGCACTCTGCCATTGTTGCTGCTTTGACAGCCCCGCCGTCAGCACTGCCGGTCAAGTCCCCACCAACGCCGGCTTCCCTCCTGCCACTGGCCGACGTACGCTCAGGGCACAGTTCTCCCAGGGACAGCCTGTCGTCAGCCTTAGACCAGGCGTCAGGTACTGATGTTGGACTTACCCTTACAGCTCCAACGTCCCCCCTGGATGCGCACTGCCACCAGACCATGAAACTAGGCCAGCATCAGGACCGATGACCAACACGGAGCCCAAGCGCCACTTGTCCCAGGTGAAAGACCTGTTAGGCTATTGGTGGGAAACCGTCAGGACAGATCTCCTGCCACCAAAGCCTGCTCTGGCAGAGGACTCTTTCCTCGATACTAGGGCTCAACCCTTGAGGGATTCCACTGCTGTCTCAGGCACGGGCAGAACTGATCGCAAGCATCGCTCCAGGACCAGGAGCTGCAGTTCCTCCAGCTCCTCCGAGCATCACAGATGCAAACACCAGAACATAAGGTCTCAATCCTCCTCCCCCGTGGACTCGGAGCATTCCTCAGTCTCTTCCTTCTTGGTGCCTTCGTCTGCTGGAGGTCTTATCCCCATAGACTCAAGGGATACTCCCAAGTCACCGCTGGATGATCCTTCCTTTATGGAGATCGTGTGCCACAGACAGGAGAATATTTGCTGGGACACGGATGACCTTGACCCGGAGAGGCTCTGTTTGGCCAAGTATCTGCGCCAAAAGGACCCAAAGCCTGTAGTGATCCCGCCCTTGGTTGACATGTTTGCAGACATCACCAAGGCAGCCTGGAATTGCCCTCACACCTCCTCCACGATGCCCAAAAAGGCAGACCACCTGTATAGAGCCCTGGAGGAACCCTTCCTGGGTGAGCAGCCTACAGTGGACTCCGTTGTCATCTCAGCCACCCATGATAGATCCCAGAGGCCATGGGACCTTAGCACACAGCCTCTGGATCGGGAATCTAAACAGTTGGACGCTATGGGGTGCAAGGTTTACTCCTCAGCGACATGCATCATATGATGACTTAGTTTTTTGACACATATGGTGCAGTTCCAAAACGCCCTTTGGGAGCAGGGGATGGACACTATCAAGGAGATCCCGGACTGCCTGCAGAAGGCTGAGCTGGAGAAGCTTCTGCAAACATGCTCAGATGTTGGCACGTGTGTCCTCTGGTTGGCTTGTGACTCAGTGGACACGGCTGCACAGGCGGCAGCCACAGGAGTTTGTGTCCAACGCCATTCATGGCTCCGGGTCTTAGGCTTTGCCCAAGACATACAGACCAGTATCTTGGGTGCACCGTTCAATTGTTCTTTCCTCTTTGGTGAGGATTCTGAGGGGATAATCACCAAGTTACAAGATTCAGGCAAGGCCATTTGTTCAGTACACTCCACGTACAAGCCAAAACAAAGGCCCTCTCAGAAGCCCCGCTTTTGTGGCAAAGCAGGGCAACAGTCCAAATTCCAGCCACAGCTACAGCAAAGAGGTGGCTACGGCCACAAGGGCCCCTCGCGAGGCTGTACAGGCTCCTAGTCTAGGGCTGCCAAACCAGCCCAGACCAATCACCCCCCACCACCACGCCCTGATTCCTTGCAGGACCCACCTCCTCCTCCTGTAGGCCTGGTGTGGGAAGCGGTCAGAGGTTGCTTTTCTGTTTATGCCCTAGGTTGGTAAAAAGTCACCTCCGACCAGTAGGTCCTGCAGATGATAGAGGGCACTTGTCATCAAGGCACAGGTCAGGGAGCATAGGAAAATCAGGAGCAGTTTCAAAATTCACAAGTAGCATTTTATTATTAATTACAGCAAAACAAAAAAAATTAAATTGTTCAAAATAACTATTTACCTCACATCGGCACCACACTAAGGGTCCTTGTCGCTACCATCCCCTAATTAGATTAATCACTCTGCTCTTACTGCTATCCAGGAATATACACCCAAACCCTGGACCTATGCCAACTAGCCCTCCCATACACCGCTCTGGAGCCAGTCTCTGTGTTGCATCACAGAACATATGCAGCCTTCTAAAGAAATCCGCCGCACTCTTGTGCTGGGTTGTACAACACCAACCCGATATTATTGTGTTAGTAGAGACCTGGCTCTCCAAAACAGCCCCTGACTCCATTATTTCCCTCCCTGGATACACCTTGTTCAGGGAAGACTGAGTTGGTAAACGTGGCGGTGGGTGTGCAATCTACATGCGGGACACCCTTATAAGCCATGCACTCCCTGCCCCCAAGCTTCACTATGGCACCCAAGCCCTCACTCTAAAAATTACCCCTGACCCAGCCAGGGGCCCACTCTTCCTCATGGTCTCCTACATACCCCCGAGGAACCAGTACCCAGCGGTCCAGTCTCTCATCAACTACCTCACCTCCCTACCACACAAAGCCGAGCAACTCATCCTAGGTGACCTTAACATCAGTTGGCTTGGTACCACTGCCTCCTATACCAGGGACTCCTTCACTGCCCAGGACATGTCCCAGTTAATCTGTCAGGATGCGTTCAGGCTGCGGTGGACAAAACGCTTTCTTTACGCCTTTACGCCTCTTCCTCTAATTCAGAGGGTACTCCTCAAGTTCGAATCCCAGGGGGAAAAAATGATACTCATTGCTCCCTTTTGGCCTCAGCAGCTGTGGTTTCCACTACTCAACAATATGTTAGCAGTTCCTCCGAGACCACTTCCCCTGCTGATGAACCTTTTGACTCAGGGACCGGTGGTCCATCCCAACCTGAGATCACTTCACCTTCATAGTTGGCTCCTGAAGAGGTCGAAGTAAACCGGTTCAATGTCTCTCAAAGACTTTCAGATATTCTTCTGGCTGCATGGAAGCCAGCCACTCGGAAAACTTACACAGCCAAGTGGAAGCGTTTTTCGCTCTGGTGTGCAAAGTCCTCCTTGAATCCCTTTTCCTGTCCTCCAGATAAGGTTTTGGAGTACCTTTTGGACCTCTCAAATTCGGGTCTGCAGTACTCTACAGTCAAAGTTCATCTTAGTGCTATTTCAGCGTATCATGAGCCCGTTATTTCCTTAACTCTGGCTCAGTTACCTGTGGTTAAGAGATTTCTTAAGGGGATTCTGCATACCAGACCTCCTACAAGATGTCCAGTCACAGCCTGGGACATTAATCTTGCGCTAGACATGCTCACTCGGAAACCTTTCGAACCTCTGGCTACCTGTGAGCTAAAATTTCTCACCTGGAAGACTGCCTTCCTAGTGGCCATTACCTCAGCCATAGGGTCTCTGAGATACATGCCCTGGTCACAGACCCTCCGTATACTGTGTTCCATAAGGACAAAGTAGTTCTTCATACTCATCCTAAATTTCTTCCTAAGGTTGTGTCAGAATTTCATCTAAACCAACCTTTTGGTCCTTCCCTCTTATTTTGAGGACTTCCAAAATGAAGGGGAACGTTCTCTTCATTCTTTGGATGTTAAGAGGGCCTTGCATTTCTATCTAGATAGAACCAAGGATTTTCGCAAAGCTCAGCAACTGTTCGTTTCCTTCAGTGAGACCCGGCTGGGTCAACCTGTCACTATCAGATGTATCTCATCATGGCTAGTGGCGTGCCTTCGTCACTGCTATTCCATGGCGCAGGTTAAGTTGGAGGGTAGAGTTTACGCTCACTCTACCAGAGCGGTCACGGCATCCCTAGCGGAAATCCGCAATGTGCCCATCGCAGACATCTGCAATGCCGCCACCTGGAGCTCAGTGCATACTTTCATTAAATATTATGCACTAGATATCCATGCCAGATGGCATTCTTCCTTTGGCAGAGCCATCCTTAATGGACTTCTGTCCTAGAAACGTGAGCTCTTGGTCTCTCCTGCCGCCCCCTCGGGGGATTATTAGATCGGTACTCTCCCAATAGTGTGAATGAGTGGTGGAGACTTATGTCCAGGAAGATATGAAAATTACGTACCTACCGTAATTCTTGATCTTCTTGGATGAGTCTCTGCCACTCATTCACACGCCCACCCTCCGTCCCCCGAGCTCACCTTTCGTTGGTCTTCACTCCCTCAAATCTTTAAGCCGTGAAGACTTCTTTGTTGATCCTTCTTACACGGGTCGCCCGGGCTATCTTATGTCCGGTTTTTAGGTTAGGCTGCCCTTCTAGGTTAGTTACGCTGCACCTCCTTGGTAAAAAAGGTACTGAGGCGGTTGGAGGGTCGACGCCGAGATAGTCGTTACCGCACGAGCTAGGGCTTGCGGCGCCGTTCCTCATGGTGCCATCTCTGGCGCCGACCCTCCAGCAAAAAGTTTGCTCCCGATGGGTCCTAGTGCCTCTGGCGCAGATCCCAATAGTGTGAATGAGTGGTGGAGACTCGTCCAAGAAGATCAAGAATTACGGTAGGTACGTAATTTTCATTTCTAGTATAGATTACTTTTTGGTGGAAGCAGAATCTCTGGACATAATACATAAGACAAAGATTTCCTCAATTTACCTATCAGATCATGCAGGTGTTACTATAGAACTAGAAGCAGAACAGGAAGTAATGATGAAACAATGGAGATTTAATAATATGTTAATTAGGGACAAACAATTCAAAGAAAAAATACAACAGTGGATTCCTAGAATAATACAGGAGAATACAATAGAAGAGGTCCAAGAGGGAACTCTATGGGATACAATAAAATTAGTATTAAGCGGAGAAATTACAGCATATGCAACCCATTAAAAGAAAAAGGGAGACAGACAGCAAAAAGAGTAAGAAAAGGAATTAGGTTACAACAGGATCATGCAAAGAGGAGGGGAGACAAGATTAAACAGCTTAATCAGATTAATCAGTTAAAGATAAAATTACAGGCTATATTAAACCAGAAAACTGAACAAGCCCTGATGTATGTGAAGCAAATATATTATGAAGGGGGAAGCAGAGCAGCTAAACTGCTTGCTTATAGACTAAGAAAACAACAGGCACTAACAACAATCTCCAAATTAAAATATCCAACACAAGGCAAAATACTTAATAAAACAAAGGAAATACTAGAAGGCTTTAGATCATATTATTCAAAACTATATCATCAACAACAAGAACCAGGAGAGGAAGAATATAAAAAGTTTTTCATAAAAATGCAATTACCTCAAATAACAGAGGAACAAAGTAAGCTATTAACTCGTTCAATTACCCCTCAAGAGATGAGTAATGTTTTAAAAAAACTCTAAATCGAACAAAAGCCCAGGCCCAGATGGATATACAGCAGAATTTTATAAAACATTTAAGAAAATGCTACTTCCACTGCTAACTAAGTTATTTAATGCCATACAAGATAATGATTCCCCTATACCAAACAGTTGGCAATATGCTAATATATCGACAATACTTAAACCAGATAAAACCCTATGAACTGTGAATCTTATAGGCCCATTTCAGTTTTAAACCAGGACTACAAATTTTTTACAGCCATTATGGCTAAAAGATTAGAAAGCATACTCCCCCATATTATAAATAAAGACCAAGCAGGTTTTATTATAAAACGTCAGACAGCAGACAATATTAAAAGAACAGTATATCTACTTGAAGAAATACAAAAAGACAAAAAAACCTTTATACTACTAAGTATGGATGCCCAGAAAGCATTCAACAGAGTTTCCTGGTGATTCCTATGATACACGATGGAGAAATTCAGTTTCCCAGTAGACTTCTTAAACATAATACAAAACATAAATACATCCCCACAAGCCATGATAAAGGTAAATGGATCATTTTTAGCCTGCTTCCCCCTAAATAGAGGTACTAGACAAGGCTGCCCCCATCCCCCTCACTATTTGCGATATACACAGAACCGCTAGAGCAAGCCATTAGAGAAAATGAAAGAATTACAGGGATAAAATATTTCAATACCACCCACAAAACAGCTTTTTTTGCCGATGACTTACTGATATACTTAACTGAGCCAGAAACTTCTATACCAGAACTGTTCTCCCTTCTGGGAGAGATGGAGTCCATCTCAGGTTATACATTAAAAGACAAGTAAAACAGAAGTATTATGTTTAAATCACCAACTAAGTGAATCGACTCAGGCAAGATGTCCATTGAGGTGGAAAAGCAACAAATTTAGATATTTGGGGATAATTTTAACAAAAGAAACACAGGACATATATGCAGCCAATTATGACTCATTATTACAATCGATCAAGGAAGATTTTCTGAGATGGGACCCCTTACCTCTCTTATTGGACCAGAGAATAGACGTTATTAGAATGAATATACTTCCAAGGTTCCTGTACCTCTTTCATAGTTTCATAGTTTAGTACGGGTTCAGTAGGTATTTCTACCTTTTGAGAACATGCCACCTTTTTATGGGTGGAAGCTAAATTTTAGGTCACCTTTGTAATTATCTAAATTATTTTTAAATGATGTTATAGTTTCACTATTAACCACATTGGATGGTAGGCTGTTCCCGGTATTGACAATCCTTTGAGTGAACCAATTATTTCTTTTTACAGTATTATTGGAGGTTCCTTTAAGTTTTAATGTATGAAATCTAGTTATTTTGTTATTTTTATTCCTTCCTAGGCCTATAGTTTCAAAAATTATGTCATTCTGGAATGCTTTATAAGTTCAACATAAATCACCACGGAGACGCCTGTAGTCCATTGAATAATGATTTTTTTTTTAATCTACTTTCATAGTCTAAATTATACAATCCATTTATTTTCTTAGTTGTTTTTCTTTGAATGTTTTCTATAAGTTTTTTGTTTTTGATTCAGAATGGGGCTACTACTGAGCTACAGTATTCTAGGTGAGATCTAACTAAACTGGTATATAATGGCAATAAAACTTTAGCATCTCTGCGTTTAATATTTCTGAGTATACAGTTTAGAATTTTATTGCCTTTTTTGACAGCTGAAATTGTATGAGTATTGAAACTAAAGTCGTTAGAAATAATAACACCTAAATCTTTTTCTTGTGTAATTTGTTCTAAGTAAGTGTCATTAATTCTGTATGGATAACAAGGGTTGTGCTTTCCTAAATGCATTGCCTTACATTTGGTCTCGTTAAATAAAATACTTTTGTTTAAGGACCAATCAACTAGATGATTTAAATTTTTTTGCATTTCTTTCATGTCATTTTGGTCTTTTATAATACATCCCATTTTGCAATCGTCAGCAAATTTTACTAACCAACAGGAATTGTTAAGAGGGCACATTGTAGATATTAGGATGTTAAATAGGGTTGGGCCCAGTACAGAACCCTGGGGTACACCACTTGTTACCGGGCCTGAGTTAGATAAATAACCCTTAACAGATACTTGTTGAGATCTGTTAAACAACCAGGCATGAATCCATCCTATTATTTTAGAATCTAGATTCAATTTTACTAATTCCGTTATTAGTATTTGGTGTGAGACCGAGTCAAATGCTTTGGAAAAGTCCAGAGAAATTATGTCTACCGAAAATCCCTTGTCCAAAGCGTGACTAACTGGTTCCAAAAAATACAGTAAGTTAGTTTGACATGATCTGTTGTAAACAAATCCATGCTGATAAATGTCCAATATACTATTGTCATTTAAATGTTTAGTGACTCTACCCTTGAGTACCCTTTCTAGTAGTTTGCACATAACATCTGTTAGACTAATTGGTCTATAATTTTGTTCTAGATGTCTATTACCATTTTTATAAATAGGAATAACTATGGCTTTATTCCAATTAGAAGCCGTTTTTTTCTGTAGAGACTGATAAATTAAATATTAAAGTTAGTGGTCCAGCTAGTTCTTTTAAATTAATAATGAATAATGGAGGGATACCATCAGGTCCTGGGGAACCACTATTTTTTAGATTATTAATAGCTTCCATAACTTCACTTTCTGTTATATGGGAAAGTGATGTAGTTTTAGTTGTTCAATTGTTGAATCTATTTTACTTTTTTGAAAAATATTTATAAAATAGTCATTCAGTCTGTTAGCAATTTCAGTTTCGTTAGTAATTAGCTGCTGGGATGACTGTAATGGTCCTATTGTCAGACTGTTTTTTTTTAAAGAACCTATATAGTTATAGAAGGATTTTTTGTTATCTTTAACACTGGTAGCTAATCTTAGTTCTAAGTGTTTCTTTTATTTTATGATCATGTTTTTACTTTTATTTGATGTTAGCTTATACCTATTCCAACTTTCACTTGTTTTATTTTTTTTTATATTTCTTGTATAATCGATGTTTTTTTGTTAATATTTTCTTTATTTTATGATTCCACCATAAGGGAGCTCTTTTGTTTTTAACGTATTTCTTTCTACTAGGGACCCAAAGCTTAATGCTTGTGTTAGTTCTTAACATGAATTTGTTGTAAACTAAATTAATATCTTTGTCAATGAGGTCGTTGGCCCAGTTCCATTCCGTTAAGTATTGTTTAATTTTCTTATAGTTGGCATTTATGAAGTCTTTTACAACTGTGCAGCCAGAGGTTGCAGTTGAGTAAGTTAAGTTCATTTTTGTATGAACTATATTATGGTCACTGTTTGCTAGTGGTTGGTTGATAGTAACCTTCTCTTCTGCGTTTTCTATGTTGGAAAATATCAAATCTAATGTATTATTTCCTCTGGTAGGTGATTTTACTGATTGCCTCATATTATTTATACTCATTAGGTCAAGGAATGAGTTCTCCAAAATGGTATTAGCTTTTAAATTTAGCCAATCAATATTAGGAAAGTTTAAGTCTCCCATAAACGAGCAATTTTGGTCGAGTATATTATTTTCTATATTGTTTATGAAATTTTTGTTCTCTTCTAAATTAAGATTTGGGGCTCTGTAACCTAAACCTACCATGATAGTATGTTCTGGTGTGAGATTAATTTTAGTCCGTATTATTTCACCTGATGTGACCTCGTTTGGTTTAGTTACAATATGGCTTTTAAATTTATTGTGTATGTATACCTCTTTCAGACCCTCCTGTTATATCCGCATCAGACAGATTTTAAAAAAATGGAATGGTATGATATCTCATTTTATATGGCAAGGGAAAAAAATAAGAATAAAAATACAAAACTCTCCAGATGCCAAAAACAAAGGGAGGCCTAGCCCTTCCTAATTTAGAACAATATGCACAGGCAGCAGTAATTGCACACATATTACAATGGCTTGATGATAGGGTAGACCCACACTGGAAAGAAACAGAGAGAGGAATTCAACCAGAGGAGATAGAGAAATACTTATTTGGACAAACTATGCCAAGATCAACTATGCAAAAGGAGATCAGATTTAAACAAACCAGATAACTATTGAAAGTATGGAGAGTAATAATCCAAAAAATTAATGATCCCAAAATTAGTCTAATACAAAAAATAATGGCTGATCCTAGGTTTGAACCCACCAGACAGGATTATAATTTCACTAGGTGGCACCACCAAGGCCTAACCAGATTCTACCAATTATATGAACAAGGAGTGTTTTGTCAATTCCAGACATTACAAGAAAAGTACCAACTAGGAAAACAAGATTTTTTTAGATTCCTACAGATAAGGCATTTCTGTAAGAGCCAACTAGGAAAGGATTGGGACCCAAGAGAGATACACCCCTTTACGAAACTAATAATTTAACACAATAGAGATAGCAATACCAGAACATATAATTTCCAAAACATACCAAGCTCTAACAAGCAACCAGAAAAAGATCGAGCTACATTCCCAGCAACGATGGCAACAAGAACTGGGCACCAATTTAGAGGAAGAGATATACACAACAGTACATAAAATTACAAGATCTTCCTGGACATAAGTCTCCACCACTCATGACTATCTCGGCGACGACCCTCCTACCGTCTCAGTTCCTTTTTTCCCACCATCGAGTGCGCTTCAGTGACGACGCCACTCGCCCGCCGGGAGTCAAACTTCAAACTAGCAGCATAGTTTTCAGTTTTGTTATTTTGTAGTATTATCTCGATAAAGTATCGCTTAGTTTATTCTTATTTTAAAAATAAAGAAGCCTCAGCCTACTTTGACGGAGTCGACCATGAGCAGGTCAGGTGACGGTATGGAGACTTTGTATGAAAGCTGTTCAGTCAGTCGGGCTGGGACCGGTCCACCGCCTTCTCCGGAGGGTCTGACAACGGTCAGTCCAATGCCCGGGGATGGTGGGTCCCATGAGCTAAAAAATAACGGTCACATTCTCTGCATCGTTCGACTCGAGCTCTTCTTCGCCACGGTCTAAAAGAGAAGGCATCACTCGAGGTCACCCTCTGATATGTTCATGCTGTGAGACGTCAGTTATCAGATGTATCTCAGCATGGCTAGTGGCATGCCTTCGCCACTGCTATTCCATGGCGCAGGTGAAGTTGGAGGGTAGAGTTTACGCTCACTCTACTAGAGCGGTCGCAGCATCCCTAGCAGAAATTCGCAACGTGCCCATTGCAGATATTTGCAACGCGTCCACCTGGAGCTCAGTGCATACTTTTGTTAAACATTATGCACTGGATGTCCATGCCAGATGACATTCTTCCTTTGGCAGAGCCATCCTTAATGGACTTCTGTCCTAGAAACGTGAGCTCTTGGTCTCTCCTGCCGCCCTCTCGGGGGATTATTAGCTCGGTACTCTCCCAATAGTGTGAATGAGTGGTGGAAACTTATGTCCAGGAAGATATGAAAATTACGTACCTGCTGTAATTATTGATCTTCTTGGACGAGTCTCCACCACTCATTCACATGCCCACCCTCCGTCCCCCGAGCTCACCTCTGTTGTTGGTTTTCACTCCCTCAGATCTTTAGGCTGTGAAGACTTCTTTGTTGACCCTTCTTATATGGGTCACCCGGACTATCTTATGTCCAGTTTTAAGGTTAAGCTACCCTTCTAGGTTAGTTACGCTGCACCTCCTTGGTAAAAGGTACTGAGGCGGTTGGGAGTTCGGCCTTGAGATAGTCATTACAGCGCAAGCTGAGGCTCGTGATGCCGTCCTCACGATCCATCTCTGGCGCCGACCCTCCAGCAAAAAGTTTGCTCCCGATGGGTCCTAGTGCCTCCGGCGCAGATCCCAATAGTGTGAATGAGTGGTGGAGACTCGTCCAAGAAGATCAAGAATTACGGTAGGTACGTAATTTTCATATCCTCAACTTGGAGAGAATTTGGGTGGAAATGTTTGATAAGATTTTTCAGCACCCCACAGATAGTGGAAAAATATAATCCACAACTAGGTTTGTCATGCTGAAGAGGGTGTGGAGAACAAATAGCCAGTCATATTTTGGAGCTGCCCTAGATTGGAATTATTTTGGAGAAGGGTGGGAGAAGCATTAGGAGAACTATTTCTAGAAATAGGGACCCTGACGCCAGAATTAGCTTTTATACTAAACTTTACAAATGAACTAGCAAGAGGTAATACAAGGCACCTGTTGGCCATATTAATCTTGGCAGCTAATGAAGCTGTCACGAGGAAGTGGCTACTTAGTGAGCCACCTGCTTCTAGAGAATGGGAAGATATAGTTTACCAAATATATAGAATGGAGCTCATGACAGCTCAGATCAATTTAAAAACACAGAAAGTTATACATTTCTGGGCTAAATGGTGGCTCTGGAGCTCAGGCCACAGGACTGACCTAATTCCATAAGGGTAAACTTTCCATTGACAGGAAGAGGACAACCACAAGGGACAAAATATATGAAATACCATGTGTACTACTGAGTAAGGGTATTAAGAGATTAACTAATGAGACCAATATGAATGATCAGTCTATAAGTATGAAATGTTATACAAGATTGTATAAAAATGTACTCTGCACTTCTCCTGGAAAATCTGAGATAATAAAAAAATATTTAAAAAAAAATACTACCTTCTCTGATCTAAGCTCTGTCCTCCCAAACAACATTTTTCACCCAATCCTGTATACCCCTGCCTTGGATCACCCTCCTTTCTACCTGCACACTATATCCCCCATGTAGCCAGGCCACACCTGCTGCAAACCCTTGGTAGCAACAACCCCAGCTGTGACCCCCTAAACTCCAGTATCCTCCACCTGGTCTTGGATGTCATCCTAGTCCCCCTTACAGACCTACTAAACTGGTCTCTATGGCTCGGTCAGTTTCCCAGTGCTTGGAAAGCAGTCGAAATCACCCCAATACATAAGAATGGAGATCAGTCTGCACCTAACAACTACCGGCTGGTCTTTATCCTCCCCCCACTCTCTAAAGCCCTAGAAAAAATAGTGTCTATTCAACTCTCTGAGTACCTGGCCAAATATGACATAATGTGCTCAGAACGACATGGTTTCTGCCCAGGACATAGTACCACTACTGCTCTCCTGGAGTTCTCTCAATACCTGCACTCTGCTCTTGACTCCGGCAACCTTGCCAGCGCAGTGTTCATAGACCTCTCCAAGGCTTTTGACACTGTTTGTCACCCCCTCCTGCTTGACTCCCTTCACCAGCTCAGCTTTTCCACTGGTCCCCTTGCCTGGTTCTCCAGCTACCTCTCTGCTAGATCCCAGCGTGTGAAGATAAATGGCTTCCTGTTCAATACCTGGCCTGTTCGTTCCGAGGTACCACAGGGCTCCATTCTGGGCCCTGTATATTTCAGCCTCTACCTCAACACTCTCCCCAGCTCCTGCACAGGAAAAATGCTCCTCTATGCTGACGATGCGGTTCTGTTTGCCTCCCACCCCAATCCCTCTTCTCTCCAGGTACCCCTCCAGCACACCTACAGCCAAGCTGAAAAGTGGTTCCTTGACCACCGACTTGTCATTAACCTAAAGAAGACTAAGTCAATGCTCTTCTTCCATCACTAAAACAAGGCCAAGAATGCCCCCCCCCTTCATTCTCCCCAGCACTCTGCACCTGCTGGAGCAAGTGACCTCTTACAAATATCTAGGCATCACTTTTGACTCGGCTCTCACCTTCCACACCCACATCAATGCCCTATCCTCCACCATAAATTCTTGGATAGGCCTACTACACCATCATAGAGATCGCCTCCTCCAAGTTGCCCTCCGGCTGGCCATCACCTCTTCTATCCTGTCGCCTGTGGACTATGGCTTGCCCATTTATGCTGCAGCGAACAATACCGCCTTGACTGAAATCCAGCTCTCAATCAATAAGGCCTGCAGGCTCCTGACCAGAGCCCCTAGCTGTACTCACACTTGCCTGCTCTACTCCACCGACAACCTGCTCACCTTTGAGGAGCATCTGCGCTAGCAGACCTGCCTACTCACCAAAAAATCTCTTCTAGGGCTCTCCCCCTTGGGGTCTCTGCTTCCCTACAGCATGCGTCCTCGTTTGTTGCCACCCGTAGCTCTGTCAAGGCCACCTTTCTGGTGCCCAGAACCAAGACCTCGCTAGCCCAGAGGTCCTTCCATTACCAAACCCCTGCTTGGTTCAGCACTCTCCAACCCTGCAGCACAGACATTGCCAAAATTGGTCCCTTCAGAATCGCCCTCTGGAACCATCTCTTCGACACTTGTTGCTGTAGATGCACCTAATTAATCCCACTGTCAGGCCTCCCTGACTTGACAACATCCTCTGGTCAACCTGTCCCCCTCCACCCCACTCCCCATCCCTACCTCAACCCTCTCCAGGTATTATCTAGGTATGTCCAGGGCTGTACCCCCATTGTAACCCTTGGGTATCTTGCATATGACTGTAACCAACTGTAAGTAACATTATTATGTAACCTATGTGTACTCTATGTTTAATGTTCTGCACCTGTACTGTTCTCACTGTTGTAACCACACTATGTAACTCTGTCTATCCCCCCAGCAACGAGGTACCTTTGTAAATGAGTCCATGACTCAAAGGTTGTAAATCCAACTTTTCTAATAAATAAAAATAAAAACAATGGCAGTAGAAACAGAAAATGGAGTCCTTCTGAGTTTTTTTCTCAATTTTCATTCTCAGTCTCTCAGTCTCTGTCTCTGTCTCTGTCTCTCTCTTTTGCAAAACATTGCAGCTCCTTTTTATAAGTCTGTGTGGGAGGTCATTAAGAAAATAGCATGCTTCTCACACCATGTTCTTGTAAGTTTCCAGTGTTCTTGTCAGTTTCAGCAAGTGCAGCAAAAAGAACATTGTGACCCAGAACTGACTTTTTGTTTACATCTCTGCAAAAGGTTTAAAAATTGCATCTTAGGTTAACCCCTTGAGTTCCAAATAGCTTTGCAAGCATTTCAACAGTATAACTATATACAGTTTTAGTTTCGCAATCATTTCAAAAGTATAACTATATACAGTTTTAAACAAAGGGATCCCAGTATCAATTACATTTCCACAAAATGATTCACATATAGTTTTATACCAGCAGATATGCAAGGGGGGGGGTAGAAAATAACCGAACAACAAGTGAGGGTAGAGAGATAGCGAAAGGCAGAGAATTGTAAGACCGTCAGAGTGATCAAGTTCTAGGTCTCACAAGAACATATGGTTGTGCAACCAGACAGAGAAGAGACCGAAAAGGAGAGCTTAGAACAGACCCTTGCGTTTAAACACTTTTCTGCATAACAACTGGACAGGGCCATATTCAGCCCTGCAACAGCACTCAATCGAATTGTTACAGATGCCACCGGAAAGGCCACCACCACCCTCCCATTGTTCCCCAGCTCATGCAGAGCTAATTCAGGAGGAAATTCAAGCTCTCTTATTGAAGAGGGTAATAGAGCCTGTACCCTCTCCCAGAGGGGAACAGGATTCTATTCACATTTCTTCCTCGTGCCCAAAAAGATGGGGAACCTACTTGCCATCTTGGACCTCAGCTACCTCAACCAGTTTGTCGAGTACAAACGTTTCCAGATGGTCACCCTGCAGGGCTTACTGCCCATGTTGCATCAGGGGGATTGGCTAGTGTTACTGGATATGCTGGACTTCACAGTCTAATAGCCAAACCTCACAGGTTCCTCAGGTTTGAATTTCAGGGCAGGTACTACCAATTCAGGGCATTGCCCTTCGGCCTATCCTCAGCCCCAAGGGGTCTTTAGCAAATGTCTGGCAGTGGTTGCAGCAGCCCTTCGGAGGAAGGGACACTACGTTTTCCCTTACTTGGACAACTGGCTCTTAGTTGCCCCATCCAGCGAGCAGCTGGGGTGCACAATCCAAGACACCTGTTCTCTCTTCAGGGAACTAGGAATTACCATCAACGCAGCAAATTCATCCTTGCTCCCTATCCAATCCATCCAGTTCATCAGAGCATTGCTCGATACTACTTGAGGAAAGACCTTCCTCCCAGAGGACAGGGCACTCTGACTCTGCAGTCTTGACCACTACGTCTCATCACTCTCAATGGCACCAGCCAGGATGCTTCTCAGGCTCTTGGGCCACATGGCTGCCTCTATCACCGCAGTTCCCCTAGCCAGACTACATACGAGAACAATTCAGTGTACTCCAAGAGTCCAGTGGGACCAACGATGGGACGACCTGGACCAGCTAGTCTCTATCCCGGAACCGGTCTATCAGGAGCTCAACTGGTGGAAGGCATCCCCTTCTCTAGCAGAGGGTCTTCCTTTCCAGAGATCAACACTGGCCCAAATCCTGATGTCAGATGCTTCCGGCATGGGTTGAGGCACACATTTGGTCATCCACAGGACACAGGGCACTTGGTCCAAGTCCGAGGGACTCATACACATCAACGTCTTGTAAATGAGAGCCGCTCTGTGCGCCTTGCAGGCATTGAGTACTGCGCTCCTCCCGAGACATCTCCTGATACAGACGGACAACATGGCAGTGGCGTTTTACCTTAACAAACAGGGCGGCACTCACTTGTACCCCCTTTGTCGAGAAGAAATGCGGGTATGGAATTGGGCCATAACTCACCACCTGGACATTTCAGCGGTTCACGTCCCAGGGGCACAAAACAGCCTGGCTGACACACTCAGCAAAACAAGATCCAGAGCACACAAGTGGGCCCTTCAACAGTCTTTCGTAGAAGATCTCTTCGACAGATAGGGCGCACCAGAACTGGACATCTTTGCATCCCCTATCAATGCAAAGTTGCCCAAATTTTGCTCGTTAGATACCGGGCCTGGTGTTTTTTGGTGAGACGCGTTGTTCCTCTCCTGGAGGGAGAGGTTCCTCTATGCATTCCCTCCCTTCTTGCTCCTGCATAAAGTACTTCTCAAGCTACAGGCGGAGGGGGCAGTAATGATCCTGGTGGCTCCATTGTGGCCACAGCAGATTTGGTTTCCCCTGCTACAACAGCTGGCAGCCGAGCCACCACTGCCTCTGCCACTGAGGTCTCACTTGCTCTCCCAGAACAATGGGACCTTGGTGCACCCAGACCTGAGGTCATTGCATCTCCTTGCATGGCTCCTAAGGACCTAGCCATGTCACACTTTGGAGTCTTGGACAGGGTTGCCAACATTCTGGTGGCCGCCAGAAAACCTTTCACCAGAGCTACAGTACCTACGCCATGAAATGGAAGCATTTTTGTCTCTGGGCTACTGCCCACCGTCTAGACCCCCTGGCCTGTCCAGTGAGCTCAATCCTCGAGTACCTTTTTGTCGCTCTCGGATTCAGGGTTGGGCTACTTGTCCATTAAGGTCCATTTGTCTGCAATTTCTGCCTACCATGCCTCTGTTCAAGGCAGAACCATGGCACAGCTGGACCTGGCCCGCACCTTTCTATGGGGCATTCGTCACATGAAGCCCCCTATCAGGGACCCCGTCCCCCCCTTGGGCCCTTTTGTTCATTCTGCAGGAGCTTACCTTGCCCCTGTTTGAGCCAGCCACAGAATGCGAGGTTCACTTTCTTTCTTGGAAAGCGTTATTTTTGGTTGCCATTACTTTGGCTCGAAGGATTTCCGAGCTACAGGCTCTGATGTATAAAGAGCCTTATTTAGTGTTCCACAAGGACCGGGTGGCCTTGTGGACCAATCCTAAGTTCTTACCATAAGTGGTGTCCGAGTTGACTCTGAATCAGGACATTCACCTTCCGGTTTACTATCCAGAGACTTTTCTCCACACGTTGGATGTCCACTATATCTTGCGCTACTACCTCCCCAGAACACGGGAGTTTTGGTGTTCTGATCAGCTTTTTGTTTCGTTTGCCCCCAGAATCCATGGGGCTCCCATAGCTAAACAGACTCTTTCCAAATTCCTGGTAAACTGTATTTCTTTTTCTTCCCAGAAATAGGACGAACCCTTGCCGGGCTCAGTGAAGGGTCACTCCACGAGGGGAGTGGCGGCATCTTTTGCTGCTTTAAGGAATGTATCTGCAGCAGACATATGTGCAGCTGCCATATGGAACTCCGTTCATATATTCATCAGGCATTATAGTCTTGACATTGTCTCCAGATGCAGAGCAGATTTTGGACTTGCTGTTCTGCAAGGACTGCTCTCCTGAGAGCATTGTCATCTTCCTTTCCCTCTGCTTCCTCCACCTGGGATCAGTCTGGGTCTCCTTTACTGCTTGGGACTCAGTTCTACCAGTGTTACCTGCTGCAAAAGCTGACTCTCAAAGTAAGATAGTACCATTATGTAAGAACTTACCATAACAGTAGATGTTTGAGAGAAGCTCTTGCAGCAGGTGCTGCTTCCCTGCTTCTCACCCACCTTCCCCCTCGAGGACTCTCTCTGCATTATTCTTTTATCAGTATTACTGTTGTTGCTCTATGTGGAATTCACCTCGGTTCTGTGTTCCAGATCACCTTCCATCCTTGATGCCAGAGTCTCTGGCGGGAGAACTGAGGCGACGCAGGGGACCACCCTTCCTTTATAGCGTGCGTGACGTCAGGGGAGGGACAACGTCAGGGAGCGGTACTTGCTATAGACTACTAGCTAGAAATTTTCCGTGGGGTCCTGGCACCTGCTGGCTTCAGTCCTACCAGTGTTACCTGCTGCAAGAGCTTCTCTCGAAGATCTACTGTTATGGTAACTTCTTACGTAACTGTACTTTCCTCCTATTCCAATTGCATTTGAAACTCTATTTAATAAGGTCTGGAAAAGGCCTGCTTCAGTAGCATCTGTCTACAAATAGACAACAAAATACACTGCTCCTAAAGGTAGGCCAGTGTACATTTCTCAACCTATAGCTGATGCCATTGTTATTCTTGTTGAGAATGACAAGGCCGTTCTCCCCCAAGAAGTCACTGTGCACCCTGTTAACTAGGAGTCATACAAGAGTGACACTATGGGCAAATGGACTTACGCAGCAGCTATCCTAGGTATGCAGACTGCCAGTTACCAAGGGCATTTTTCTAAATATGACTATACCCTTTGCAGCTTGTTTAGATCCCTTGTAGATTCCCTGCCAGATTTGGAGGCTAAACGTAAGATTCTGCTGACTGCCAAACATGGTATTGAGTCCAGCGATCATCAGCTCAAGCCCACTGTGAATGCCTTTGATACTGACTCCCGCTCTGCCACTGCAGACATCTGCATCAGGCAGCATTCTTGGCTGTGAATGTTTGCTTTTCCCCAGATGTCCAACAACAGGTTATGAATGTTCCCTTTGATAGAACTTACCTGTTTGGACAGCAGATAGTGAAGTCTCTGTAGGTATTTCATGAACTAGAACTACTCTCAAGACTTCCAGGCCAGCCTCTGCTAACCCTCAGAGGGGGAAAAGGATGTGGTTTCTTTCAGAAAAGGCAGTCCTTTTGTGGAAAGGGCAAGGGACCCCAAAACAAATCTCAGCCTCCCCAGCCTCAGAAGCAGGCACAGCCAAAGGCAGAGGCACCAAAAGCACCTAATGCCAGACTCTGAAGCTCCAGCCCAGGTTCTGCCTCAGCTGCCCATGGCTGACCTCTGCACCCTAATGGGGGGGGGGGGCGTCTGACCCAGTTCTACCATCATTGGGAGGCCATTATGACAGACAAGTGGGTCCGCCGGAGGATCATTCAGGACGGATACTCCCAGGATTTTACAGAAATCCCTCTAGACTATTCACCCAGAAGGCAGCTCCTCTTAATTAGCTCACATGTCAGAGCTTCTGGCACTGGAGATTGTTGGCCTTCTGAGCAACAGGGCAGTGGAAATAGTGACAGAGTCAGAGCAAAACACAGGCTTCTACTCTCACTACTTCCTTGTGCCAAAGAAATCAGGGGCATGCGCCCCATTCTCAACCTTAGAAATGTGAACAAATTCGTGGATCAAGAAAGATTCAGAATTATTTTTGTTTGGTCTCTGCTTCCCTTCCTGAAACCTCAAAATTGGTTAGCTTCCCTGGATATACAGGATACATACTAGCACACACTGGTTCACACCAGCCACCACAGATACCTTTGAATTGTCTTGCTGGGATAGAATTACCAGTTCAGAGTCCTGCTCTTTAGGCTGTCCTCAGCACCTTGAGTCTTTATAAAGTGTTTTGCAGTACTCGCAGCTCATCTGAGAAAAGCGGAATTTTGTCTACCCATACCTGGACGACTGGCTGATAGCCAGTCCATCCAGGCAGGAGATGGAACAGGCAGTGGCCACTACCTCTCAGTTTCTCACATCTGTGGGGGTTCAGCTGAAAATAGAGAATTCTCTGCTCTAACCCTCATAGCAACTGTTGTTCATAGGGAGCTCTTCTGTATACAACCAAGTCCTGAGCCTTTCTCCTGGAGAGCAGACTGCAGGCAATCTTCCAGATGACATGCTACGACCTCGAGCGCAAAACTGTGCAAGCCCACTCCCTGCAATGTAAACTGGAACTGATAGCCTCCTCAGTGTTTACACTGCCCCAGGCAATGCTGCACATGAGGATGACTCAGTGGATGCTCAGTGCACAGTGGTCACAAGTAGCACATCCTCAGACCTACCCCATTCAGGTGACCAAACTCCTGCTTCGGTCATGCACATGGTGGTCATTGGAGGGCAGTCTTCTCCAGGGCTTCCCCATCTCCCAGCTGGCACCTCAGGTGACTCTCACCATGAATGACTCCCTGCTGAGGTGGGGAGCTAACTGTCAGGGCCTCCAACCATAAGGTGTCTAGGACCCTGAACGACCCATCTTCACATCAGTGTGTTGGAGATGCAAGTTTGTCTGTATGGTCCAAGAGCCCTAGTGAACCTGATCAGTCACAAAACAGCCCTCCTCCAGACAGATAACAAATCTGTCATAAGCTACATCAACAGAGAGGGAAGGGCACACTCTTACTGTCTCCGCAGGGAAGCGATGAGAGTGTGGAAATGGTGCTTAGAGCAGGGGATTCTGCTCCAAGCCATCTATCTGCCAAGAGTCCAAAACATTGTGGCAGACAAGCTCAGCCAAAGAGCGGCCAATCCTCACAAGTGATCACTAACTCCAAACACTGTGAGATCGCTGTTTGACAAGTGGGGTGCCCCAGATTTGGACCTTTTTTGGTCCCCACTCAATGCCAAACTGCTTCGATTCCACTGCAGAAATCCAGGACATTGCATTTTCTGTGAGGATGCATTCAGACTGCCATGGCAAAATCTGTTTCTGCATGCATTCCCACTGATCCCTCTAGTGCAGAGAAGGTGCTGCTCAAACTAGAGGCACACGGAGACAAGATGATAGTAGCCAACCCCTGTTGGCCTCGACAGATATAGTTTCCTGTGTTGAACAGACTGTCAGTCGGAAAACCAAGGATTTCTTCCACTCAGTACAGACACACTGACTGAGGGTCACCTAGTGCATCCCAGCCTGTGCTCCCTTCATCTTCAGGCCTGGCTTCTGAAGAGATACACATGAACAGGTACAAAGTATCTTAGAGGGTCTCTGAAATACTTTTGGCTGCTTGTAAGCCTTCCACTAGGACAACTTACACATCCAAATGGAAAAGATTTTCCCTTTGGTGCTTCAGAACTCGCATGGACTCCTTTGGGTGCCCAACTGACAAGGTTCTGGAGTACATGTTTGACCTTTCTGATGCTGGCCTGTAGTATTCCACAGTAAAGGTCCACCTATTTGCTATATCTTCTTACCACGAGTCTGTTGGGACCCTGTACCCAGCACAGCTACTGCTGTTCAAGAGGTTCCTTAAGGGCACATTGCAAACAAGGCCGCCCACCAGGAAGCCAGTGGCTGCCTAGGTATCAACCGTGTGCTGGATGTGCACACTCTCAAATCCTTCGAGCCCCTTGTGACGTGAACTGAAGATCTGACTTCGAGGTGGAGCTCTTGCAGCAGGTAATACACGTAGGACTAAAGCCGCCAGGCATTAGGACCCCTGGGAAAAATGCTCTTGCTAGCAGTCTGTAGCGGGGGAACGCCCCCAACGGTGGGCATGCCCAACATAAGATGTGGCATAAAGGGGGCAGTCCCCTGGCACCATCTCAGTTATTTTCCCACCATTGACCCGCTTAGTTCGACTCCTCAGATGCCTCGCTTCAGCAGTCGACTGCAGTTAGTCACTTTTTTGACAAATATTCGATTTGTTTCTTCGAGTTTCATTCTGTCTTCACGTTTTCTTGCATGTCTTCGCCCTCTCCGCCTTGGCGAAAGTTGAAGTGCCAGTGTGGCAAGCAGATCCTGGCAAAGGACAGCCACGAGGCCTGCCTGATCTGCCTAGGCCCCGACCATCGGCCCGACGACTGCCAGCATTGCAAAAAATTCAACAATAAAACAAGAATTAGAAGGGCTAAAGCTTTGAAGGCTTATCTCCTCGAGCAGAAAGTAGCAGCCATGCAAAAGTCCCCGTCGGGTCCTAGTTCCTCTTCACCCGCAAAGGAGTCTCCCCGGGGAGAGAAGCCCTCAGGGAAGCACCACTCCTGGGATAAAGATAGGCCAAGATCGGAATCCCACCACAAGTCTCCCTCTAGGCCTTATTCTTCTGCGACCTCCGGCGGGAGGTCCAGGTTGGTTCCTCCGACTCCTGCGGGACCAACACCCAGAAGACATCCTCTTCCTCTGGTCAGAGGCCTAAGGACCATTCATCGACCTCAGAGCACCAGCATGTCCAAGTCTCCCTGGCTCACCGTCCCCACAAATCCTCCCACGGATCGGTGCAGGAGGGGCAGTCGCCCACTGCTAAGCCTAAGGAAGGCCGCAGTTCTACCCAGTCATCCGACAAACACAAAAAGTCAGACGAACCCCACAGGCGACAGGAGGCTGTTCGCCTTCAGACGCCTCCACCTCCGCCTTCGGCTAAAGGGACACCACAGAAGGCAGATAAACATCCCTCAGCACATGACATCAGGGCCCGTTTGCCTGACAAAAGGCAGTCGCTAGACAGGCGGTCGACGGAAGGCGACCAAGCATCCCACCTCCCACCAGATGAGTGGTCGCCTGATCAGGCGCAAGCCACCCCGGACATTGGGATGCACGACCGTTCACCAACTCGCAAGGAACCAAACCCCCAATTGGATGCAATGGGGCAGGCTCCGCATAAGAGATTCTGTTACCAGACAACACACAGATGCCCGGTCTGTCAGTCCTGATGCTGCCTCCCGTAGTCATTCCCTGGGCGAACGTCAGAGCATTATTCAATTCCTGGTGGAATACCATAATAGGGGATCTCCTGTACAGACCACCTGAGCCATCCCCGAGAGACATTCCGCCACCCCCTCCGACCCCAGACAAGGGGGCAGGTGAAGGGTCCCATCCATCTGCAAGTCCCAAAGGCAAAAGAAAAGAGAGACCTTCTACAGTTCCCGACTCCAGTGGTCGTTCCACACCAACCTCTGGGGATGATGCAGGAGATTCATCTTCTGAGTCATTGGAAGATGAGGACTTCCACCCACTCTCTCCAGATGAGAAGGATACCCCCCGGTCTCTACCGGACAGCCCTTCATTTCTGGACATCATGAGGCATATACAAAATATATACCAGTGGGATACTGAAGAACTGGACCCTGAACGTAAAAGACTGGCAGTTTTTGGGTGCCAAGGACCCAAAGCCTCTGGTGATCCCACCACTTGTGGAACCCTTCCAAGATGTAGCCAGACTAACTTGGAAAAGACCCTCCGCTGCTCTAGCTGTGCCTTGAAAGGCAGACTGCCTGTACAGGCCCCTTAAAGAAGAACCTTTTTTGGGGGAACAACCAAAGGCGGACTCCATGGTCCTAACAGCTGCCCACGGCAGGCAGTCCCAACCTAAACACCTCAGCTCCCAGCCTCCAGACCCAGAGTCCAAGAAACTGGATCATTGGGGAAGGAAGGTGTACTCGTCGGCTACAGGGGCCATCAGATCTCTAAATTTCTTGGCCCACATGGTCACTTATCAAAAATCTTTATGGGAGAAGACCATGGAGCTAATTAAGGCACAGACAGATTCTGACACCAAAAACGAATTGATGGCCTACGCACAATCCAGCTTGGATGTCGATAAGCATGTGCTTCACTGCTCGTACGATTCCACCGACATGGCAGTGAGAGCAGCGGCATCAGGAGTCTGTCTACGCAGGCATGCGTGGCTCAGAGCAACATCCTTTAGACAGGACCTCTAAGATGCCATCTTGGATGTTCCTTTCCAGGACCCGGTCCTTTTTGGTCCAGAAGTGGAAGGAATCATAAAGGACCTTCAAGATTCTGGAAAAGCAGTTGCAGATGTGCATAAGATGTACAAGTCTAAACCGCAGCAGGCTCGAAAGTGCCCTTTTCTTAGGCAAGGTCAACAAGAAGGCCATCAGTTCCATGGCAAGGGTTTCAAGCACCATGTCCAGCTCATGCAGCCCGGAGGCCAGGGCCCCAAACAGCCTAAGGCCCCCAGACATCCAGCCACCACCCCCCAGAGCACTGCATGACTCCCAGCTGCCTCCCCCCAGTCATCAGTCCATAAGGGAGGAACGGGTAGAGGGACGTTCTCCCTTTACCTGCCAGAATGGAGCAGCATCATCTACGACCAGTGGGTGCTACAGGTAATTCAGAGGGGCTACGCCATAGAGATTCTCAGCGTGCCCCCAGACAACCCTCCAGTGTCATCCCACTGCTCACCCAGCCACGCCCTTCTTCTGGAACAAGAAATTCTCTCTCTCTCTCTTCTCCAGAAGAAGGCCATTCAGCCAGTCCCAATACCTCAACAAGGAAAAGGCTATTACTCCCATTTTTTTCTTGGTCCCCAAGAAAACCAGAGATCTTCCACCTCATTCTAGACCTAAGCCCCCTCAACAAATTCATCCTGTACAAGAGATTTCGGATGCTCACTTTAGCAAGCCCCTTCCCCCTTCTACATCAAGGGGATTGGCTGTGCTCCCTGGACATGCAGGATGCTTATATGCACATAAAGATCCTGCCTTCCCACAGGAAGTTCCTCCGCTTCCGGTTCCAGGACAGGCATTACCAATTCAGAGTGCTCCCCTTTGGCCTGTCATCAGCACCAAGGGTCTTCATCAAGTGCCTCACAGTGGTAGCTGCAGTGCTGAGGAGAAGGGGCCACTTCATATACCCCTACCTTGACGACTGGCTGCTCTCCGTGCTGACGGAAGACCAGCTAATGGGCAGTCTTCAGGAGATGGAGCAACTGTTCCTTTCTCTGGGTGTTACCCTGAACTGGCATGAATCCCAACTCTGGCCCTCCCAACGGCTACAATATATTGGGGCAGTGCTCGACACTCTACAAGGCAGAGCTTTTCTACCTACAGACAGAGCACATTGAATTCATGCTCTAGCCCGGACAGTCCAGGCCGCAGACCAGGTCTCTGCCAGAGTGATCCTGCAGCTGTTGGGACATATGGCAGCTGCCATAGCCACAGTTCACCTATCACGACTCAACATGAGAACTCTCCAGTAGCAACTCAGGGTCCAGTGGGATCAGGGTTCAGACAATTTAGACCATCCCATCAGAATTTCGGAAGTGGTTCGCCGGCCCCTGCAATGGTGGCAGGATCCAGCTCATCTAGAGCGGGGGTGTCCCTTTCAGAGGCACAGTCTGACTTGGTCTTTAACCATGGACGCCTTGGGACTCGGCTGGGGTGCTCACCTCGAAGAGCATCAGACACGAGGATTGTGGTCTGCCATCGAAAGGTCCCTCTATATCAATGTCCTGGAGATGAGGGCCGTTTTATATGCCCTCCAGGCTTTTCAGGATCAGCTCTCCTGAGGTCTTCTGTTGATTCAGTTGGACAATACCCCAGTAGTCTTTTACCTGAACAAGCAAGGGGGAACAAAGTCATACCCCCTTTACAAGGAGGCCGTGAGAATCTGGGACTGGGCAGTAAAACGCGATCTGTTCCTAGTAGCGGTCCACATGCCAGGAATTCAGAACATTCTCGTCGACAGTCTGAGCTGTTCTTGGTCCCTGAAACACAAGTGGGCGTTGCTCTAGGATGTAGCAGACGATCTGTTCGCAAGGTGGGGTCATCCAGAGTTGGACCTCTTTGCGTCCCGGTGCAACGCCAAACTGCCAAATTTTGGCTCGCTAGATCCAAGGCCTGGTGTTTTCTGGTGAGACGCATTATCCTTCTCCTGGGCAGTGAGGTTTCTGTACGTTTTTCCTCCCTTCCCTCTGGTTCAAAGAGTACTGCTCAAGCTGCAGTCAGAGGGGGCAAGGATGATTCTGGTAGCCCCTCTTTGGCCTCGACAGATTTGGTTTCCACTACTGCAGCAGCTGGCAACGAGCCCTCCCGTTCCACTGCCGCTCTCTACTCGCTTGCTCTCCCAAGATCAGGGGATGCTGGTACACCCGTCCCTGTGATCTCTTTACCTGCATGCTTGACTCCTGCAGTCCTAGCAGAGGAGAGACTAGGAGCTTCCAGGAGAGTGGCCGAGATTCTAGTAGCGGCAAGGAAACCCTCCAGTAGGGCGATCTATGCTATGAAGTGGAAACGCTTCTGTCTGTTGGCAGCAGCCCGATCCTTAGACCCACTTCAGTGCTCAGTTAAGTATGTACTAGAGTACTTTCTCCACCTCCTTGATCTGGGGCTTAGTTACTCATCTATCAAGATGCACCTGTGTGCAGTTTTGGCATACCATGCCGCAGTAGGAGAAAAGACTCTAGCGCAATTGGATGTATGCAAGACATTCTTTAGGGGAGTCCTGCATATCAGACCCCCGACGAGATACCCTGTCCCTCCCTGGGACCTTCTTTTTATTTTGGAAAAACTCACCCTGCCCCCTTTTGAACCAGCTGCGACGTGCAAGCTACGCCTTCTCTCTTGGAAGGTGTTATTTTTAGTTGCCATTATCTCAGCTCGGAGGATTTCCGAGCTTCAGGCCCTGATGTGCAAGGAGCCTTATATTGTTTTTCACAAGGACAGGGTGCAGCTGCATACAAACCCCAAGTTCCTGCCAAAAGTGGTGTCTGCTTTAATGCTGAACCAGGACATTCAGTTTCCGGTCTATTACCCCTGTTCTCCAGTAGGGGGAGGCATTGTTACATACTCTGGATGTTCACAGAATCTTGCATTTTTTATCTGGACTGGACTCGTTCTGTTAGAAAAATGGACCAGTTGTTTGTTGCCTTCGCAAAGCATAAAGCAGGAGATCCTGTTACTAAACAGACACTAACCAAGTGGTTAGCTCACTGCATCTCCTTCTGTTATCAGTATCATGGCAAACCCTTACCGGGCTCAGCTAAGGGTCATTCCACCAGGGCTATCACCACTTCTTTTGCCTCAATGAGGAATGTTTCTGCACCGGATCTATGTGTGGCAGCCGCTTGGAGTATTGTCCATACCTTTATTAGGCACTACAGTCTGGACATAGCCTCTAGGAGGAGAGCAGGCTTTGGATTGGCCGTTCTACAGGGACAACTCTCTTAGGAGAGTGGAATTTCTTCCCTATTTCAGTCAATCCTCCTCCCTTCTGATCCGGACGTATTTGGGTTACTGCTTGGGACTCAGTCCTATGTGTATTACCTGCTGCAAGAGCTCCACCTTGAAGTCAGATAGTACAGTTACATAAGAACTTACCGTAACAGTAGATCTTCAAGAGGAGCTCTTGCAGCAGGTGGATTTCCCACCCTCCATCCCCCAGTTCAGTTATTTTGGCATAATACTTCCTCCAGTAGGGGAGTTCCTTCTCGGTTCTCCATTATTTACCAACCGAGTCTCCGGCAGGGAACTGAGATGGCGCTGGGGGACCGCCCCCTTTATACCACGTCTGACATTGGGCATGCCTGACGTCGGGGGCAGTCCCCCGCTACAGACTGCTAGCTAGAAAATTTTTCTGAGGCATCCTAACGCCTGGCAGCTTTAGTCCTATGTGTATTACCTGCTGCAAGAGCTCCTCTCAAAGATCTGCTGTTACAGTAAGTTCTTACATAACTGTACTTTCTTAACCTGGAAAGCAGCATTTCTAGTGCTCATCACCTTTGCACGCAGAGTGTTAGAAATCCATGCCTTGGTTACAGCTCCTTTGTATACTGTTTTCCGTGAGGACAAGGTGATTCTCACCCGTCATCTCCTGGGTAAACGCCAGTATGCTTCTTGGTCTTCACCACTTCTACTTGCTTGGGGCAGTGAAGACACTGTGTTAACTGTGTTTTTTTGGTTTTTTTTACCATTCTTACAAGAGTCACCAGGGCAAGCGCGTTAAGTACTTGTTAGGTTATGCTGCATCTCCTAGATAAAAAAGATACTGAAGCGGTTAAGGGCCGGTGCCAAAGTAAGCCCGCGCCATGAGCCAGTCTCATGGTGCTGTGCATGCACACAGCTTACCTTGGAGCCAGTGCCGCTGAAAAGTTCTGGCTCCCGCTGGTTCCTAGTGCCTCCAGCTAAGACCCACTAGTGTGAATCGGTGGTGAAGATATTCCTAGAAGATAAAGAATTAACACTGAGTACGTCATTTTCATTTCCTCAGCTGGAATGTGAGATACTTCCTGTGTGATAACATGACTGGGATATTAAAATAGGCATCTTTCAGATTCAGTGATCCCAGCCAATGACCTGTCTATAAAGATAGTATCACTGTCCTTTGGTGTGACCATCTTGAATTTGTCTGTCTTCAAATACTTGCCCAGAAAACCAAGATCTAAAATGGGCGGCCACTCCCCATTTTTCTTGTGGGTCAGGAAGTATGTTGAGAATAGGCCCCTGCCCCACTGGGAGGCAGGGACATTTTCTATGGCTTTTGATATTGGTAGAGCAAGGAAATCAGTGTACCCCCCCATCAGCTCCATATGTACTATGTAGAATATCTAGCCACTTTTTAAATACCAGCACTCTTGCAACTACTTGTGAATTACAAAAAATATTTTATAATGCAAACTATGAGTGGCATAAAAAACTGTGAATATGTTTTTTAAGCTGGTATCAGAGACACACATGGAGAGGTGAATCAGCAGTCCATAGCTGCAGCTGAAGTGGATGCAGACATGATTTTTGATATGACCTTCTTAAATGACTTGTATATGGGAAGTAACATTCATCTTGGTGGAGCTACTCCCATGCCATCATGTCCATAAATTCAGCATCCTCTTCGTCCTCCTCTGTTTCTAGTGGAAGGATATTAAGGGTGTCAACCATTTGTCTGACAAATGAGGAAAAGGATGAATAGTCCTCATTATGCCTTGGTGGAGGTTCAAAATCTTGCTCAGGTGCACCCTCGAATTCCATGGAGTCACCTTCCTCCATTTGCACGTAGTATTCTTTATCCTCCTCCTCTGTAGACAGATAGATTGGAGCCAGAGTCTGGGGAGGGGGTTCACAGGTATCTTATTAACATTTCTCATGGCCTGGGCCACCTGGAAAAATGGCCACATTTTTGACATGTCCTTTGATGAGGGCATTTTATCCATGCTATCTGCCTGTTCCTTTCTTTGTTCACAAGGAATGGCAGTGACATTGGTTTCTTTAAATTTATTCTTTGGCAGACACCATTTCCAGTATCTGCTGTGAGACTCTTTAACTTTTACCATCACTGGATTCAGGGTTCCCCCTTTCGGACACCCTGATGTTTGAACCATCTTTACCAAGCCTTTCTGATGGCTGTGCAGCTTTATCTTTTTTCTTTGGACCCTTCAGATGTGTGCTTTCCACCATCATTGGGAACACCCTCAGAGTCCTTTTTATTGTGTTTTGGTGTTACATAGGCAGACTGAGAAAACATAATCCTTTTCAATGTTTTACCCTTTTAAATGAGATTTTGGGGCAAAAAATATGACAGGACTTAGAATTTAAAATGTGTTTTGGACCTAGATGCTTTAAATAAACTTGTGGCAGTCTGCCTTTGCCAGGAGCTGCAAACAATTTTTACAGTTATTTAAACTTGTAGATCCACTAGGTCTTTCAGACATAACCAGTCTGAGAAAGCCTTAAAAATACTAAAGTAATTCTTCCAAAAATACTGCAGTACAAGAGTCCAATAGAAGAAAATAGCACTTGTACTCAGAAAATGTACTAGTGGTCACATCATGGTTCCTGTAACAGAAATTGATTAATTAGGGTGAAAGGACACAAACTGAAACGGAAAGCGAAAGCACTCTATTTCCTATAAATCTAATAGTAAAAATACAACACTAATGTAAAAATAATGGAAAAAGCAGGGCTTAGATGAATTTAAAAGCCCAAATTAAATTGGTAGCTAGTTAGAGTTGTCTCCAGTTCCTGTGATTAAGTTAGGAACCAGAGACCAGAAATACATAAAAAAAATTCCTAAGTAACACAGAGTAATCAAAACTAAATGTAGGCTAATGAGCAGACTGGAGTAAAGACGTGTCTTCACCTCGCTCCTCAGAGTTGCCGCTAAATATTAAAATAAACTGCCTTAAAAGTAACCCAAAGTAAGAATTGAGGGTCTGGAAAGGTGTGAGTAAGTGAGATGGATGAGTACGTGATTTCAAATGCTGGGAAAAGCTCGAGGATGGCGGCGAAAAACCAAAGGAAGCAACCCCCGGCTTCTCAAGTGGAGAATGCAGGCCACATATCTCTATCGGCTGGTGAGGTTAGCGTGGTAGGCCGCGAGGTGACTCAGCAAGTGCTGGCTGCGTTAGAACCTAAACTGACCAGCTTGGCTACCAATTTTGATAGAAAACTACAAGAGCTGGTTGACTTACACGCTACACAGACCACCAGAATTAACGAGGCCGAGCAGCGAATTTCGAACTTAGAGGATGCCACAGCTCCTATACCTGAGCAAGTCATCGCCCTGCAAAGAGAACTGGAGGAACTGAAGGAACTTTTGGATTATCAGGAGAATTACCATCGACGACTGAATCTAAGATTGAGGGGCTTACCAGAGGGAATGGAGGGTGCGAGTGTAATGGATTTCTGTGCCAAAACGCTGCCAGGGCTGCTGGGCATTTCTCCTAAAAATGGGCGTTTGAAGCTAGAGAGGGCCCACAGGGCTGTAATGCCGAAACCAGCGCTTGATCAGCCGCCTCGCCAAGTGATCATGAGATTCCATTACTTTCCAGACAGGGAAAATGTTTTAAAGGCTTATCGAGACAGACCAGAATTGGAATATGAGGGACATCGTCTATTTCTCTCCCAGGATTACTCAGCCCGCCTTTTGAAACGTCATAGGGCTTTTGCCCCAGCCATGGCGCAGTTACGAGAAGCCAAAATTGACTGTTACATGCTGTACCCCGCAACTCTTAAAATCAAGCACGAAGGAGCGGTTTATTCTTTATGGGAAGTTTCAAAAGCGGAGGTGTTCGTGAAGGACTTGGTGAAAAAGTCAGGGTAATTGGAAGCGGGAATTAGCCCGCTTGACTGGAGCGATGGCAAACGCGACTGGCTCGTGGAGGGAAAGATGTAGATACAAGAAAGCTAAGTGCCTGGCATGAAACTAATCCTTCCCTAACCCTCTTATTTCCTTTACTTACCCCCTTAATAAATAATGTGAAGACGAACTGTTTGCAAAGGGATTGATTTATTATTTCGGGGATGAGGACCATGAGTGGAGGGCCTTCCCATTCCCTTTCCTTTTTTGAGAACTGAGCGTAGGCCTGAAGTCAGACGTTTACCTTATGAAGAGACAGTGCATGATATGTGGAAGGCTTGACATCATCTCAAATGAAGAGATCCTGTGTAGATGGAAGGCTGTTGCTGGACCTGAGTCTTAAAGCCCCCATCCCTCTAAAATGGAACTGATGCATAATGGGCATGAAGGTATTGGGAGGGGGGGCGAAACTGCCTTCTTAGGGAGCTGACCTTTTGCTGCTTTTGATGGTGAGGGGGGTATGGTAATTCAGAAGGGGTCCCTATATGCTTCTAAGGGGCTTTGCCCGGTCTCCTCTAGGGAACGAAATTTATATCATTGGGTGGAGGGGCCCTAATTGAAAGAAAGAAAGGGGGAGGTGCGTTAGGAGGGCACCCTTTGGAGTCCCAGACCCCAAGGAGAGACAGGGAAATTTTTTTATATTTGGCGGGTTGGATGAAGGGTAGCTACAGTGAGAATGAGGGGAGTTATAGTGTTTGACTGGGTGAAAGGTTAATAATTAGGAAGCCATCGGGCAGTTGGTTTGTTTTGTCTTCTTTTGTTCACAAAATATGGCGACCTGGGGGGGGGGGAGGCGTTTCCTGGACTGCTTCATAGAGGAAGGAGAGTAAAATCTCTGCGCTATGCAGTTCTTGTTACTTGGGGGATGTTAGAAAATAAATAAATGTGGGGAGGCAGGGTGTGTATATAGTTATTACTTGTTGAATTTTTATGGTTAGATGTTAGTTTAAAGATCCATAAGATACGCCATTCAGACATATTAGTGGTGATGGAGTTGGAGCCCGGAGGGGAGTTCTTAGGAAGGATAAGAGTGCAGGAAAGTATTTGGAAGACATGTCCGGAATGCAGGACTTAAATGTGGTATCATGGAATGTAAGGGGAATAGCCACCCCGGTTAAACGAACAATGCTGCTTACAGCTTTAAAAAGACAGAATACCCATGTTGCTTTGCTACAGGAGACACACCTCACGGAGAGGGAGCATGCAAATTTAAAAAAGGGATGGGTGGGGGAATGTTATTCGGCTGCTTTTAATGCACATAAAAGGGGGGTGGCTGTTCTCCTGAATAAGAAACTACCATTTCTAAAGGAAAGGGTGGTTGCAGACCCTAGTGATGGTCGTTATGTATTTGTGATAGGAACTCTATATGGGGAGAAAATCACATTTGGAAGTTTATATGCACCTGCTGTATACGACTCAAATTTTTACGATAGGATTGTCTCTTTAATAACTGCTTGCAATTCCTGAACCTGATATTGGGGGGGGGGATATGAATTGTTTGATGAATCCTGTTTTGGACCACTCAGAGCATAAGGGGCCCCCACAAAGTGCCATTCGGGAGTGGATGGCAGGAATGAATGATTTAGACCTTATAGATGGGTGGCGAATGGCTCACCCCACAACCAAGGAATACACATTTTTTTCACACCCCCACCGAACGTGGTCACGGCTGGACTATGTATTCCTCCCCAGAGATTGGTACTTTCAAATAAGATACATTAAGCATGGGCCTATCCACATCTCTGACCATGCTATGGTAATTATGACTCTGAATATGGGGGTAGAGGAGGGTAGGTTAAGGGTATGGAGATTTCCTAATTACCTATTAGCCAAAAAGGAGTTTCAGGAACACCTGTATGAGCAATGGCAGCAGTATGTTCAAAATAATTCAGAGACAGACACCTCTAAAGCAGTTTTTTGGGGTGCGGGGAAGGCGTTTATGAGTGGGGTCATTATCAGTTATGTAGCCCATCATAAAAAAAAGTTAAGGAAAGGAGAATTAATCCAGAACAGAGACTTAAGGTGTTGGAGAGAAAGGCGGCCTTGGGTACGGGTGGAGAAAACATGCACCTGTTGTTGACAAGGACCAGGGAAGTGTTGAATAACTTGTTGCTGGGAGAAGCGAGGAAGACAGGGCTATTTATCAGGAAACATTTTTATGAGTGGGGGAACAAACCGGGAACCATGCTGACAAATCTTGTAAGGGGGAACGGGGGGACACCTAATCCAGGCCGTCCGAGCAGAGGATGGGGTCCTTCTGAAAAATAAAGCAGACATTGGGGAAAGATTTAGGAGATTTTTTTCACAAGCTTTATCAAGGTCAAAAGGGGAGGACAGGGGGATGGTGGAATTCTTGAATAGGGTGGAGATACCGCAGATAACAGATAGACAGAGGGAATGGCTAAATGTGGCCATTACAAAAGAGGAAATCCTTTCCGCCATTGGAGCGCTTAAGAGGGGTAAGACCAGCGGCCCTGACGGTTTTTCAGCCAAATAATATAAAATTATGAAATTAAAAATAGTGGACCACCTGGAGGTAGTTTTCCAGGAGGTGAGGGAGGAGAAAGAAATGTTACCTCAATCCTGGGGAGAAGCCACGATTTGCCTGATCCCAAAACCAGGGAAAGACCCTTTAGAATGTGCCTCCTTTAGACCGATATCCCTCTTAAATTGTGATTCTAAGGTTTTAGCCAAGATTATGGCCACTCGGCTAGAAAGCCTGTTGCTGGGGATCATTCACCCAGACTAGACCGGGTTTATTCAGGGCAGGTACTCATATTATAATATGAGGACCCTCCTCAATGTAATCTGGGGAGCAAAGATTAATAAGGAAGTGGTGCATATATTGTCGATGGATGCAGAGAAAGCATTCGACAGAGTGGAGTGGGAATATTTAATGGAGGTTCTGACCCGGTTTGGTCTGGGTGAAGGGTTCACAGGGATGGTGCGGCAGATGTATAGAAACCCCAGGGCCAGAGTTTTAACCAATGGGACCCTCTCGGATAGCTTTGATTTAGAAAGAGGCACAAGACAGGGCTGTCCGCTTTCCCCTCTTTTGTTCGCTCTAGTACTTGAGCCCCTGGCCGTTGCCATTCGGAAACATCCAGAAATTTCAGGAGTGGTGGGGAAGACGGGTAGGGAGGCGAGGCTTTCGCTTTATGCGGATGATATGTTGATATATGTAACTAAGCCCAATAAGTCTATGCCTGCTGTTCTGAGCTTGATTGACCAGTTCTCACAATTCTCTGAATATAAGTTAAATCTGGACAAGTCGGAAGAATTGAGGGTCGGGGTGCAAGAGGGAGGATCTGTTACACAGAAATCAAAATGGGGCTTCCGGGTTGTCAGGAAGGCCTTCACCTATTTGGGCATCAGAGTGGGAGGAGAATTGGAGGACCTATATGACTTGAATTATATGCCACTTGTGCAAAATATAGTCATGGACCTATCTAGATGGAGGAACCTTCCAATAACGTGGTTGGGTGGGATAAATATTATCAAGATGAACCCGCTCCCTAGAATACTTTATAGTCTACAAATGCTTCATATTGGGTTAAGAGGAACAGAAGTGAGAAAATTGGAAAAAGCCTTTTCGGATTTTATCTGGAGGGGGAGACGCCCGAGGGTAAGTCTAGCCCAGTTGAAGGCCCTCATAGAAAAAGGAGGTCTACAATTCCCAGACTTAGATAACTATCAAAGGGCAATGCAGTGTCGATATATACAGGATTGGATTGATAGACCTAAGGAAGCGGGCTGGCTGGATCTGGAAGAGAGAGGAAGTGTGGGAAGAATTTCAGCGTACTTGTCCCTGGGAGGTCAGAAGGCATACCAGAGACTCCCTAATCCAAATCTCTTGGTTATAGCGGTGTTAGATAGCTGGAAGGACATGTCTAAACTGAGAGGCCCTAGACAGGAGGACACACTACTCCTTCCACTGAGGGGGAATCCTTTTTTTCTCCCGGGGTTGGAGGATGGGGGGTATAAAGAGTGGAAAATAAAGGGAATTAACTGCCTTAAGCAGTTATTTACACTTAGTATGCTGGACTCATTCCAGAATATACAAGATAAGACAGGGCTGGGACGTCAGCATTTTTTTCATTATCTCCAAGTAAGGGCATACATTAATTCCATTGGAAGGCTCGGGGGTACCATACCGCAGTGGGAGGCACTTGAACAATTAATAATGTCAGGGCAAGGAAAACCCAGGGGTACCATTCAGAGAATGGCTAAGGAAGGTATTACGTGGTTTCTGGATAAAACACAAAATACTAGAATGCTTTGGGAAAGAGATTTAGGGATCACAATTTCCACAGACAATTGGAAAATACTTCTTCAGCTACATTAGGGTGTCCTATTGTGTAACAAGTATAAAGAGTCCTATTATAAGTTTTGTCATAGGTTATACTGCCCACCTCTGGTGGTTCGTAAGTATAATCCTGTAATTTCTCCCATATGCCCTAGATGCAATAATAACTTGGCCTCATATTACCATTATTTCTGGGCTTGTCCAACCTTGCAGATATGGGGAGCGGTAGTATCGGAATTGCGAAGGATTGGAGGTCAGCAGTTTCCCCTGTCCCCTCTTTTCCTACTTTTTGGGGTAGAGGAAGCGGGGGAAGGAGAGTGGACCCCCATACAAAAATGGCTTAGGGTGTTAATATATATGGCTAGGCACTGTATTCTGAATACCTGGATCACAGCGATGAAGCCTACTTTTGCACAATGGAAAACCCTGATAACACAGGCCATTACTTTGGAACGACTAACGTATGATACTAAGGGAAAAGAAGAGTTGTTTTATAGAACTTGGCAACCGTATCTTTCATCTCTGACTATAGCAGAGAGTATTATGCTTAATGAGGGCTGGATTTGAAATTAATATATTAGAAGAGGGGTATTCTTGGGAAATAAAATGTTAGGGGCTCCGACTCCATATCACCCTGTCTAATAATCTAGAAGAAATGTATTCTTCCTTTTTTTTCTTTACTGAATGGAAAGAACAAGATGTAGAGTGATGAAATGGATCATGATGTAAATAGGTTATGTACTAAGGTTTATGTTGTACATGTCTGTATGTATGTATGTATGTTGGATGTATGTTTTTTTTTTTCTCTGTGGAAAAAAAGGAAACCATAAACAAATGATGCAAAAAAAAAAAAAAACCTAAATGTAAATACACTTAATTAAAAGGAATAATCCGACTGGAGAACCAGCCATTATCGGAGTTCAGTATGAGGCGACTTCTTTTTACAAGCAGAGAAACAGATCTGAGCAACAGCCAGGGTGGTGCATGGATGTAGAGTTTGACCATGCATTCCAAATTCTAACATTTGCATAGGTTCCAGTCTCCAGGGTGTCACTCTCTGGCGAGATGACTGCTGAAGTGTGTGACAGGGTTGAATAAGGCCCTGCCCCATTTGTTATGCAGAAAGAGTTTAAATGCAAGGATCTGCTCTATTGTCTCCTGTTCTGTCTCTTCTCTGGTTGCACAACCAAATTTTCTCATGAGACCTAGGACTTGATCACCCCTACGGTCTTGCAGTTCTCTGCCTCTCACTCTCTCTCTACCCTCACTTGCTATTCTGTCTTTTTTTCCCCCTTGCATGTCTGCTGGTATAAAAATATATGTGAATCATTATGTGGAAATGTAACTGATACTGGGATCCCTTTGTTTAGAAATGTATACAGTTTTACTGTTGAAATGTATATAGTTATATTGTTGAAATGATTTGAAAAAACTGTTTGGAACTCCAGGGGTTAACCTGTTTGCAAACTGTCTGAGAAGCTGTAAGCAAGAGCTCAGTTCTGGGTCACAATGTTCTTTTTGCTGCACTTGTTGAAACTTACAAGAACACTATGTAAGAAGCATGCTGTTTTCTTAACGATTGGGGGGTTGCAAAGACTTGTAAAAACAGAGCTGCAATTTCTTGCAAGAGAGAGACACACACAGAGACTGAGATTGGAAATTGAGAAGAAACCCAGATGGACTTTCTCTATTTATACTGCCTTTCTAAATAGTTATACAGAGCAATTTTTTTAAAATGTTACTATTATTAATACTAAAGCACTTGTTGCCAATTTGACAACTGCTCCTGATTTTCCTGTGCTTCTGGACCTGTGCCTCGACGACAAAGTGTTAACACTGAGGGATTCCTGGAGTTAGCATTTTCCTGCTTAGCTTCATAGTTCACGCACCTGAAGAACATAGGAAAATAGGCAATGCTAGATGAAAAAAGACCAAGGGTCCATTGTGTTGGTCTCCTTGCCATCGAGGCATAGGCCAGAAAGCATAGGAAAATTAGGAGCAATTATAAAATTTGCAAGCAGTGTTTTATTAGTATCAGTAACATTAAAATGAAAAATGAAAATTGTTCAGTATAACTATTTACAAAAGCAGTACAAACATAGAAAACGAAGTCCTTCATCTGAGGGTGTCTCTAATTCCAAATTTCAGCCTCCCCTCCCCCTTCCCCTCTCCCTCTCTCTAGCAAAAGTAGTGCTCCTTTTTTTATAAGTCTTTGCCTGGGAACTTGTTAAGAGACAACCTGTTTCTCACAAAAGGTTCTTGCCAGTTTCTTTGTAAATAGAACAGTGTCCAAAGCTGGCCCCTGCTGACAGCTCTGCAAAAGTTTGTGTTGCATCTCAAGGTTAACCCCTTGAGTTCCAAATAGCTTTTTGCAGTCATTTCAGCAGTATAACTATATACAGTTTCAAACAAAGGGATCCCAGTATCACTTTCAGTTTCACATATATTTTTATAACTGTAGATATGCAAGAGAGAAGAAAAGACATAAACAGCAAGTGAAGGCAGAGAGAGACCGAAAGGCGGAGAATCGCGAGACCATCAGAGTGATCAGTTCCTAGGTCTCACGAGAACATCTGGTTGCACAACCAGACAGACAAGAGGCAGAAAAGGAGAGGAAATAATAGATCCATGTGTTTAACTCTTTATGTATAACAAATAATAATAATAATGCTTTATTTGTCATGCGCCTTTCACATATCAAGGTGCAATACAATAAGACAATAAAATACCATAAAAACAGAATCATCATCATAAATAGCAATACAGATCAGCAGTCAACACAATCATATGCTTTGACCCAGAGAAAAGATTTTAGGGCCTGTTTAAAACTCCCCACGGTTGTGCACTCCCTAATCCAACGGGGTAGAGAATTCCAGAGGGAAGGGGCCGCGAACATAAAAGCGCGGGCCCCAGCAGATTTTAAAGTCACCCTCGGAATCTCTAGCAACCTCTCGTCAGCTGAGCAAAGCGGTCTCACAGGGTGGTAAGGGATCAGGAGCTCTTTCAGGTAATCAGGGCCCAGTTCGTGCAGGGCTTTATAAGTAAGTAATCCGACTTTGAAGGTGATCCGCCACTGGACCGGCAGCCAGTGCAGTTCCTGCAGCACCGGTGTAATATGGAAAGATCTGGAAGTTCCCACCAACAACCAGGCTGCAGAATTCTGCACCAGCTGCAAGCTGCGGATATCAACCCCCGGAAGCCTGAAGTATAGCGAGTTGCAGTAATCTAGATGCGAGGTCACAAAGGTATGGATCAAAGTTGGCAGATCACCAGATGGAACAAGGTGCTTGATCTGAGCGATGTTTCTTAGGTGATAGAAAGATGACTTAACCACAGCTGACACCTGATTCCGAAGTGTCAGCCCCGCATCCAACATCACCCCTAGGTCTCGCCCCTGTTCAAAGACCTATAGCTCGGCACCCCCAAGAAGCAATCCTGATGGGGAGCCAGCCCCAAGTCCCCCTATCCAGCGATCAGGATCCAAAACCAACACCTCTGTTTTCCCAGAATTCAACTTCAGCCAACTGGACCTCATCCAATCCTGGATTCCACTGAGGCAGTTATTAAATACTGAGACTGCTCCTTCCTGGTCGGGGGAAAAAGACAGGTATAGCTGGATATCATCGGCATAGCAATGAAACCTCAGCCCATACCGTCTCACAGTGTCTCCGAGGGGAAGCATGTACACCGCAGACAGCATGGGGGACAATATTGAGCCCTGAGGAACCCCACAAAACAGAGAGATGGGATCAGAGGAAAAAAAAAACTGAAACCACCCTCTGAGTTCTTCCGGTGAGGTATGAAGTGAACCATCTGAGGACCACCCCAAAAAGTCCACAAATACATCTCAGGCACTCAAGCAGAACCCCATGGTCAATGGTGTCAAACGCTGATGACAGATCTAATAATACAAAAATGGACCGTTTTCTCTGGTCTCTCGCCATCAAGAGATCATTGAGCACCTGAACCAGCACAGTCTCGGTACTATGCCTCTTTCGAAAACCTGATTGGGGAGATTTATAGATGCTGTGGATGGTCAAGTGGTTCTCCAGTTGGGCCGCCACTACTTTCTCGATCACCTTCTCCACAAAGGGGAGATTCAAGATAGACCTGTAGTTTGCAAGAGAGTCTGGGTCCAAAGAAGCTTTCTTCAACAAGGGTGTCACCACCGCCTCTTTTAAGGAACAGGGATATTCACCCATGTCAAGGGAACTAGGACAGGGCCTTATTCAACTCTGGCACACTCCTGCCATCCAGGTAGATGAAGCAGTCAATGTCATCTAACACACTGGGCACCAGTGAACTTTGCCTTCCCCAGTGAGTTAAATAATGTGCCCAGTAATGTTATTCTCGTCAAAGAACTGATCCAACTTGCATTTAGAAGATGTAGCACTACTCATTTGCACCATTTCCGTTGGGAGTTTGCACCATACGTTTACCACTCTTGGGCTGAAAAAATGCTTCCTCACATGATCCTTAATGGTACCCCCTTTTAAAGGGCAACATTTATGAACCGTACACCACATAGTTTGAAATACCATGCAAAACTCTTTTAAATGAGATATTGGGTTTACCTGTAGCTAGCTGCAGTCCAGAGGCATCGCTATCTTAATCTGCCCTCTTCTTTGATACAACCTTGCCACCATTTTGGAATCTTGTGGTGTCACCGAGGGTGAAGTTGTGCCTAACTACTTTGTAATTGCATCCACCATGACATCACAAGATTTGGAAGATAGCGACAATGCTTTGAAACTATTAATTAATTTCAAAAGTTTTACCAGGGAAGATATGCTGAGTTGATAGCAGCTTGTTTCATGTTGTTACAGTATGTTGCAGATGTACAGACTAATAATGTGTACAGAGAAAAACAATACAACAAAGTGTTTATGGTAGAACCCATCATGGTGTAACAGTGAGGGGAGCAGTGGAGGGAGGTAGGGCCATCAACACAAGGGTCAGGGACAGTTGCAGGTGGGAGTTGTAAAATTATGAAGAAGAGGCAGAGTAGATAGACAGGATCAGAGTTTAGGGAAACTACGTAGAGTACAGTTTATAAATGGTGGGCTACCTAGCTCTGCTGCCCTAAACAAACTAATGAAGTGTCCCCTGACCCACCTTATCCAATCACATTAAAAAATGTCTGATTCTATTTTTCCAGATATTTCCATTTTCACCCCTGAACCCCCCCACCACCACCCCACCGATCCACCTCCCACAGACCTTATCCTGCCCTGAGATCTCACCACGTTACCAAAGGACCCTTTGAAAGCATCTTGGAATGTAGCCTCACACACTGAACCCCTGTGGCTGGTTCTCCTGCCCCTTACAAGGAGCCTTTTCCGCTTCAGGCCCAGGGGGATGGTTTACTACCCTGAGGCAATTCAAGGTGATCTTTAATTGTGGGGATGTCCGTGATATGCAGCTGTCATTAGAACAGTGCCCTGATGTTGGTACCTCGGCACCCAACCACCAGTAGGACCCCTGCAAAGGCCAACTTCGGCAAATAGGGTGGAACTAAGGACTTCCTTCACAGAAGAGATCCCCGTCCCCCTAGGCTACCTGGGGGTATCCCTTGCATGGAGAGTGTGGGAGAAACACCCCAAGGAGTAGGACGGTTCCAAGGGACAAACTTCACTGCCTTCCTCTGCTGTCAGCTGGGATCACGGTCTTGGGGACTGAACCCACAAGACCACAGGTGAAAGCCAGCACCTTAACCACTAGGCAACCAGAGCAGCTTATACATTTAAAAGTTTACAAATGTAGCTCCCATCTCCTCCCACCTTCCTTCCTTCTTTCTTTCTTTCTTTCTTTCTTTCTTTCTTTCTTTCTTTCTTTCTTTCTTTCTTTCTTTCCGTAACAATATTGAGGGTAGACAAATGTGAAAGGTAACAATTTGATGTAAGTGAGAACAGGGCCACTGGCTCTAGGGTTTTGGTGGGGGGGGCACTATTGCCCAAATTCTGGCCTAAAAAAATGTTAGTGGGTGTCATATCAGCAGCTGAGTTTGGTTAAAGACAATAACCAGCCTTTCTTGTGTTCCTAGGTCGCAAACCAGCATTTAACATCCAGTGTCTGCGGAGACAGGGAAGCTGTGATGATATCCCAATTCCTGGTACATACAATCAGAACTCGTCACCCTGCAGGGCGAGAGCTCAGGTACAGTTGAACAGTGTATTTGTGTCAGCGGGAATAGATGTTCCCTACAGACTAGGGCTATATACAACCCAAATGTTATTTCCTGAATACCATGAATATTGAGATTCTCAGATATTCTGGAACAATTCTCGAATAGCCCACTGTTCCTGGTATTCAGTATTCGGTGGAAGTAAATGAGCCTGAATGGCCAAAAAAGCCTTTCCTTCACCCACCTCTCCCTTCTCCAGTACCCCAGAGTCTGACAGAAACCGAATGTTTCCAGATTGCCAGCTCCTGGCATTCTGTCAAGACCTGACAGCATCATTTAAACTGTACCCCTCACCCTAGCCTGACTCCCCAGTCTTCAAAAACTTATTTTCTTATTCCAGCCTCTCCCTTGACCCCAAACCTTGATTTTGGAAGGAGGGGTGTGAGCAGCAATGAATCCTGGCTAGTCATTTGACGCCCCCCTCCCGCAGCGCTCCCCTACCCAGCCTACTCCACATACTGCTTGTAGTAAGTACTGCTGAATGGAGCAAGTGAGCAGGCATGTAATCACAAGGGAGGGTCGGGGCAGTAGCATCATTAATGATGCTACTGCCTGACCTATCCCTTGTTATCACATACCTGCCTGCTTGCTCTGTTCAGCAGTGCTTACTACAGGCAGCATACAGTGTGGGCTGGGAGAGGGCATGCTGCATGGGGGGAGGCAACTGGTTAGCCAGAATTCATTGCTACTAGACCCCGAAAAGAGAAATCAAAGGGAGAATGGTGGGGAGTCGGGCTACGGTTGGGATGTAGTTTAAAATACATTGCCGGCTACTGTCATAGTGCCAGGAGATAGCAATCTGGAAACATTCAGTTTTTCAGTGTCTAGGGCACCAGGAAGGGGAGAAGTAGGTGAGAAAAGATTGGACTGGGGTGAGTGGATGGCCAGGAGACTAGCCCTGGCCACCAGATGAGAGGATAGGCTTAGTTTATTATCTTTTTTTCTCACTTATCCTCCAACCAAAAGAAATACTGAATACCACAGTATCTGGGCCCCCAAATACAATATTCAGGATGAAATATTCAAAAAAAGGTATTCGCACAGCCCTACAGAGAGATATGCACTCCTTGTGGATAGAGGTCTACAGGGAATCAGAAAAGCTGTGTGCTTAGAGAAGGATTTACATGCCTCGGGATAGGGGTTGGATCTACAGGTGATCTGAATTACTGTGCACTTACAGAAAGGTTTACACACCTTGGGATAGGAGTTGGAGCTACAGGGAATCTGAATTGCTGTGTGCTTACAGAAAGGTGTACACACTTTGGGATAGGGGTTGGATCTACAGGTGATCTGAATTGCTGTGCACTTACAGAAAGGTTTACACACCTCGGGATAGGGGTTGGATCTGCAGGTGATCTGAATTACTGTGCATTTACAGAAAGGTTTACACACCTTGGGATAGGGGTTGATCCACAGGTGATCTGAATTACTGTGCATTTATGGAAAGGTTTACACGCCTCGGCATAGGGGTTGGTTCTACAGGTGATCTGAATTATTGTTCGTTTACAGGAAGGTGTGCACACTTCGGGATAGGGGTTGGATCTATAGGTGATTTGAATTACTGTGCATTTACAGAAAGGTTTACATGCCTCGGGATAGGGGTTGGATCTACAGGTGATCTGAATTACTGTGCATTTACAGAAAGGTTTACACACCTCGGGATAGGGGTTGGAGCTACAGGGGATCTGAATTACTGTGCATTTACAGAAAAGTTTACACACCTCGGGATAGGGGTTAGAGCTACAGGGTATCTGAATTACTGTGCATTTACAGAAAGGTTTACATGCCTCCGGATAGGGGTTGGATCTACAGGTGATCTGAATTGCTGTGCAATTACAGAAAGGTTTACACGCGTCAGGATAGGGTTGGATCTACAGGTGATCTGAATTACTGTGCATTTACAGAAAGGTTTACACACTTCGGGATAGGGCTTGGATCTACAGGGGATATGAATTACTGTGCGCTTACAGAAAGGTTTACACACCTCCAGATAGGGGTTGGAGCTACAGGAGACCTGAATTGCTGTGCGCTTACAGAAAGGTGTACACATTTCGGGATAGGGGTTGGATCTACAGGTGATCTAAATTACTGTGCATTTACAAAATTTAGTAGTTGCCATATTGGTCCTTGCAAGAATAGATCCAGAAGCAAATGATTTGATACCTTTTAATGGACCAACATAGATGTAACAACAAGAACAAAGTGCTCTAGCTTTCGGACCAACCAGTCCTTCTTCAGAAGCTCATGGCAGTTGTTTAGAAAATACAATACTTATAACAGCTAGATAATGCAGAGAAAAACAGAAAAAAATCCCCATTGGTTTAAAATACTCATTTAAAAAAAAAAACAGAAGGTGATGTCAGAGAAGTTTAACAGTACCATACTGCCTTCAGCCAGGAAGAACCTTGGGTCAGACATGCTTGGTGGAACACACATACGAAGAATCCTACTGCATATAAATTTAATTGACATAAGATAACACTGCTGAAGCAGATAACTCCTAAATCAAGCTATGAGTGTCACAGTTAGTATAAGGATGTGATTACTGAAAGGCAACCCCCACCCAGATTAAAGACACACTAAGATTGTTATAGGGCTCATGAAGTTTCAATGTTTGCATTATAGACAAGAATTTACCAGTAAAGTTGTCTTAAAAACATCAGTGCACACTGTGTGATGTGTAAAACTTAGCTGGACCTGTCACCCAGCTGTATTCTCAAGCTAGATATAAGGCCCAAGAAATTTCAAAAACCTCAGGACTATATAAATGATAATTTAAATATACATTGATAATATTAGTGTCAAACAAAAAACTCTAGTCGAGGAACCTCAAGGAATTAAGACCATGTAGCCTGATATGTACTGATGTCAATGTACACTGAGAATGTAACAACTTGATGTACCACAAGTGTCTAAGGAATCTGAAAAAGAGATAAAAATTTAATTTCTCTCCTCCTCTTCATACAAACAATGCAACCTAACCCACCCACATCACCATAATGTGGTGGGGAGATACATAAGCTTAAAGGAGATGTCTGTCTCTCTCCCCACAGACACACACACACACACACACACACACACACACACACACACACACACTCTCTCTCTCTCTCTAGTGAACCTATATTAACTACAATCACTGCAAATTGTTCCCAAAGGAATTCAACTTGTCATGAAATCCTGAGTAAAAGGGCTTATGTCTCCTAATACCTACAGAGCAAAAATGTAACACTATTTAACCGTACTACTATCTGCATAGTGACATTTCCAAGGATACTAGATAGAACTACCATGAAATAAACCTGCCACCCTCCCCAGGATAAGGTAACTAGAAATAAATATAAAGTATGTGTGTAACCAGAGGTCTAACATACCTACACATCCACAAATTACTACAATATTAGCCTATTGTAAAAAGATCTGTGCAGGACCCCCATGCAAATGAGATCACGCACCCCAATATGTACAGAGTTACAAAAATTATATGTAACAGTATATGATAACACTCCTGTATGTACACTAGCAGGCTAGGTAATCTGAATATGGTGCAATGGAATCAACCCCCCCCCCCAGGCAAAGATAAAAAGTAAGGAGGAATTAATATTCATTATGTGTGTGAAATAAGAATAGTAACACATTATAACTCCATATATCTAAATAGAGACTTACCTCAATGTGACAGTAAGCCCCACATCTGTTATATCACATACCTCACAACACATACCCACATACATACACACACTCACCCACATCTCACACATGCTGAAGTCCTATAATATGTCAGTATGAAGAAGAAAAGGTCTGTGGATGTTAGTTTCTGTAGTGTCCCATAAAGCCAAGATCAACGTTCATCCCATCTGCTACCATATTGAGATGTAAAATAAGTTTAATCTCAAAAGCTCGTCTCTGTTGTGTGTTTTTGAGATTTCCTTTTAAGACCATTACTGACATATCTGAGATTGAGTGGTCAGGCTGGGAGAAGTGGTGCCCCACTGGTTTTTTCAGTCTTCTTTGCTGTAATAGTATGTCTGTGCGAGTTCATCCTAGTGCGGAGCTATTGGCTTGTCTCTCCAACATAACCTGTTTGTGGACATCTCTTGCACTGAATGAAATAAACAACATGTTGTGACATGCATGTATAACTCCCATGCACCTGGAATTGTCTGTTTTGTGATGTAACCACACAGTCCGAGGTAGAAATGAGCCCCTAAGTCTTACAGGGGCGTTGATTGCAGGGTCGTGTGCCATTGTGTGACATGGTATTCTATTCTGGTGAAAGTTTGCTCCTAATAATTAGGCTGGATAAATTTGTTGGTTGTTTAAAAGATAGTAGTGGGAGTTCCTTAAAAATACAATTAAGGGTTTCATCCTCACTAAATATTGGGTGGAGATCTTTAATAATCTTACGCAGACGTTCAAGGTCTGGATGATATGTGACTACCAAGGGTATTCTGTCTGTAGCTGTCTTTTCTTTATATTGAAGTAGTTGTTGTCTTGGTACTTGCGTTGCCCGTTCTGTTATCCTGTCAATTTCCCTGGAAGAGTGTCCCTGCTCAATAAAGGTGTTTTTCAACATAGCCAAATGTGTATCTCTGTCATCCTCATTTGAACAAATACGGTGACAACGGAGTGCTTGACTGTATATGACAGATTTTTTTGTATGGTTTGGGTGGTTACTTTTCTTGTGCAGGTATCTCTGTCTGTCTGTTGGCTTCCTGTAAATACATGTATGTAAGGTTCCATCCTTAATGATGACTGTGGTGTCCAGAAAGTTAACCTTGGTGGTAGAGTACTCCAGGGTAAGCTTTATGGTAGGGTGGAGATTATTAAGTTTGTGATGAAAATCTTTGAGTGCATCTGTGCCTTCCGTCCAGATGATAAACAAATCATCAATGTAACGGAAATAAGCTAGTGGTTTGTGGGGATACTGCCTTAAAAATCCTCCTCCAAGTCAGCCATAAAGAGGTTAGCATACTGTGGAGCCATTTTGGTGCCCATTGCTGTTCCCATAGTTTGAACATAATGTTTACCATTGAAGTTGAAGTTGTTATGTGTCAAAATGAATTCCATAAGTTCCCCCACCACTCCAGGGTTGATGTTTTGTTCCAGTCCTTTCTCATGTATGTATTTAAGGCATGCTGCAATGCCATCTGTGTGTGGAATATTAGTGTAGAGGGATGTTACATCCATTGTCACTAAAATGGTATCAGGTGGTAAATCCTTATAACCAGAAAGTACACGCAAAAAGTGCGTGGTGACCTGGATATAACTGTCTCTTTCCATAACCAGCGGTTTCAAAATGGTCTCTACAAACCCTGAGATCCCCTCAGTCAAGGTACCATTACCAGAGACTATGGGTCTCCCTGGATTGTCAGGTTTATGTATTTTAGGCAGCATGTAGAATGTCCCTGGCCTGGGTTCATCAGGGATGAGGTGAGTTAGTTTCTCTCGGACATGGTCAGGAAAAGTTTTAATTAAGTCACGTAGTTCATCTTTAAATCTTGTAGTGGGGTCACTCTCCAGTTCTCTGTAGTATGTAAGATCTGTTAGCTGTCTATTAGCTTCAGTAATATAATCCTCTCTGTTTAAAATCACCATTGCAGAGCCTTTATCAGCTTTTTTGATGACAATGTTGTGGTTTGATTTCAGTGTCCCTATAGCTCTCCGTTCCAGTGGAGAAAGGTTATAATGGGTTTGTTTTTGCCTAGTAAGGATCTGACCACTGACTTGTTGGCGGAAACAATTAATGTAATTGTCTAGTTTTTTGTTACGCCCACTTGAGGGGGTAAATTCAGATTCCTTTTTCTTATCCATTACATTATTGCTGTTTGCACTGTCTTCACTACCAGTGATTTCTTCCCTGCCATGAAAGAATTCTTTAAGTCTCAATCTACGGAAGTACTCCTCCAGTTCACCACAAAACAGTATGTTATCCAGTGGTTTTGTTGGGCAGAAAGTGAGGCCCTATGAAAGTACATTTAGTTTTCCAGTAGTCAGTGTGTGGTTGGACAAATTAACAACTGAAAGGTGCCCATCAATATTGTGTTGTTGTTCAGTGACTCCATTATGTTCTTCATGGTTGTTAGGAAGTATGGTATGTTGAAGGGCATCCAATTTCCTATTTTTCACAAGCATGGCTTTTCTTAAGGTCCTTTGGTAGTTAATGTGCATCTCTCGCAAGATGTCCTGAATAGGTTCCCCAGACACCCTTTCCAGAGTGGTAACAATTTCAGCAAACTCTTTGTTAAGGACAACTTTTTGGGCATATGACATGCGAATCCTGTGATTTCTCAGTTTCTCAGAGGTCCTATGACAAAGTTGTTCTGCATATGTAGAATTGTTTGTATTTCTTAATGGATTCCAAATAGTAAGACCTTTAGGGATAATGTTTCTCCTCTTGCACTGGGTTAGAAAATAGATGTCACTGTCTAGCTGCCATTTCTTCTTGATGTTATGTAACTGCCATATTCTACGGCAATTTCGTATCTTCCATGTTGAAATCTAGATTTAGTAGTTGCCGTATTGGTCCTTGAAGAATAGATCCAGAAGCAAATGATTTGATACCTTTTAATGGACCAACATAGATGTAACAACAAGAACAAAGTGCTCTAGCTTTGGACCAACCAGTCCTTCTTCAGAAGCTCATGGCAGTTGTTTAGAAAATACAATACTTATAACAGCTAGATAATGCAGAGAAAAACGGAAAAAATCCCCATTGGTTTAAAATACTAATTTAAAAAAAAAACAGAAGATGATGTCAGAGAGTTTAACAGTACCATACTGCCTTCAGCCAGAAAGAACCTTGGGTCAGACGTGTTATGGAACACACATACGAAGAATCCTACTGCATATAGATTTAATTGACATAAGATAACACTGCTGAAGCAGATAACTCCTAAATCAAGCTATGAGTGTCACAGTTAGTATAAGGATGTGATTACTGAAAGGCAACCCCCACCCAGATTAAAGACAAACTAAGATTGTTATAGGGCTCATGAAGTTTCAGTGTTTGCATTATAGACAAGAATTTACCAGTAAAGTTGTCTTAAAAACATTAGTGCACACTGTGTGATGTGTTAAACTTCTCTGACATCATCGTTTTTTTTTTTTTTTTAAATGAGTATTTTAAACCAATGGGGATTTGTTTCTGTTTTTCTCTGCATTATCTAGCTGTTACAAGTATTGTATTTTCTAAACAACTGCCATGAGCTTCTGAAGAAGGACTGGTTGGTCCGAAAGCTAGAGCACTTTGTTCTTGTTGTTATTTCTATGTTGGTCCATTAAAAGGTATCAAATCATTTGCTTCTGGATCTGTGCATTTACAGAAAGGTTTACACGCCTCGGGATAGGGGTTGGACCTACAGGTGATCTGAATTACTGTGCATTTACAGAAAGGTTTACACACTTCGGAATAGGGGTTGGAGCTACAGGGGATCTGAATTACTGTGCATTTGCAGAAAGGTTTACACACCCGAGGGATAGGGGTTGGAGCTACAGGGGATCTGAATTACTGTGCGCTTACAGAAAGGCTTACACACATTGGGATAGGGGTTGGAGCTACAGGGGATCGGAATTGCTGTGCGTTTACAGAAAGGTTTATACACATTGGGATAGGGGTTGGAGTAACAGGGGATCTGAATTACTGTGCATTTACAGAAAGGTTTACACACCTCGAGATAGGGGTTGGAGCTACAGGTGATCTGAATTACTGTGTGCTTACAGAAAGGTTTACACACCTTGGGATAGGGGTTGAAGCTACAGGTGATATAAATTACTCTGCGCCTACAGAAAGGTTTACACACCTCGGGATAGAGGTTGGAGCTACAGGTGATCTAAATTACTGTGCGCCTACAGAAAGGTTTTCACACCTCGGGATAGGGGTTGGAGCTACAGGGGATCTGAATTGCTGTGCACTTACAGAAAGGTTCATACTCCTTGGGATGGGGGTTGGATCTACAGGGGATCTGCATAGATAAGCCCTACACATAAGGGTGCACATGTTGAGGATAGCAGTTTACAGGGGCTGTGAATAGCTGTGTACTTATGAATCAGTTCATACAAATCAGTGAAAGACAATGGATATATATATATAATGCTAGGCAGGATTTCTAAATAGCTGCTTGTTTGGAGATGAGTGCGTGCATCATAGAGAAAGGTATACGATGGGGGGCTCAGAATAGGTGTATTTCATATGGACAGGTGTGCACGCCTTGTGAACAGGTGTAAGATATGAATGTTAGTGTTCTCACAAATAGATGAAATTCAAATGCTGGGTCTAAGTATGATTTGAATTTATAGCTAGCAGGAGGGAAGGGTTCTGAAAATTCAGCTCATTGAGTCTACAGAAGTGATACCTACCAATGCGTTTGTGGATGTTGATTTCACTGTGGAGCACACCTAGCCACTGTCTGTGAGTGGGCATAGCTGCCTAAACATTCCTCCTGTTGTATCCAAGTAAAGAGTGTGTTTTATTTCACCCCACAGACCTACAGCAGTAGTTATGATTCCTGGCAAAATAACAGTCGATCTTCTACGGGCTCCACTCACTCATGGGCCACCCCGCCAAAACGTGGCCGGCTACTCTATGCGCCGCTGATCCTGGTGGAGGACGAGGCCTGGGAGAAGAACAGCAGCAGTCTGCCACCAATGTCCCGGGGCAGATGGTACAATAATGAAACCCAGGCACCATACAGAACGTACGCAAAATTGCAACTCCCCGCCCATCTCAACCACAGCTACAGCAATAAGCGAGGCAGCGCAGACAGCCTGGTGGAAGCGGTAAGGTTACTTGAATAGCCAGAATATTAGTATAACAAAGTAACCAACGGGAGATTGTACAATAATCCAGATTTTATCTTTAATAGCAAGAGGAAGGGGAACTGATCACTTCTTTTTGTGAACCTTCTCTTTGACTCTCGCGCCTTCCATATTTATTTCTTAAAAGCAGCAGTGCATGTTATTGCAAACATTTTTTGCCTATACTTTCTTATTTTATTTTGCTTTACATTTTTTCCTCATCTAGTTAAATGACAGTTTTCCCCCATTTTGAGTCTGCTTTAGTATTGCCATTTGAAATGCTAAAAGGAGCGCTCATTTTAAAGGAAAGCTGTCCAACAGACACACCCCTAAGGCTTACCCCAATTAAACTTTCTCACAATGAAAAGCCTTTGTTTACCACTGGAACTTGCTTTATTTTATTTTTGTAAAATTCCAGGAGGTAAGAACATGAGTGATGCTGCACAGCTCTCATTTAGTGTGAAAGAGCGCTGCACCACTCGCTTCTGTACCTTTGTACTGAAGTGAGCGGTGTGGCACCACACTTTCACACTAAATGGAGCTGCGCAGCATTCACCATGTTTCTGACTCCCGGAATTTACAAAAATAAAATAAAGCAAGTTCCAGTAGTAAACAGAGGCTTTTCATTGTGAAAGTTTAATCGGGGTGTTCTTGGTGGGTGGGGCGCTCAAGATTTAGACAGCTTTCCTGTAAGAAAGCTATTCACAGGTTTTTATTAGTATTTTCAGCTGTTTCTGAGCACATTGTTTAACTTCACTTTTCTTGTGACTAAGGTAAACTAGAATGAAACAGACACGGATCCCTGACCCTATGGGACAACAGAGTGCGGACTGAAGTTACAGGCAGTAGCATGTAACCCTCTCACTGAGTGCTCAGTATGGAGATGTGGCACCTCATGTAACAGAGAGTCCCTCCCATAGCTCCATTGCTGCAGCACTGCAGACAGTGGCAGTGGCCCTCAAAATGGTGGCAGTAGCATGCTGCAGCATTGCAGACAGTGGCAGAGTTCCTCAAAGTGATTGCGACTTCACCTGTAGCACTACGGCTGCAACAGTGCAGGCAGCAGCAGTACCCCTCAAAATAGTGGTAGTTGTGGCTGCCAGATGGCCCAGTGCTGGTGACCCATGTTTGGGAAAAGACCTGGCAAGCTGCCCAAGTGGACCAGAGGGTCAGCAGCAGTGCTTCCAGCCGGGGGGGGGGGGCTGGCATCAGCTTTTGCCACCACAGCAACACCTGTGGTGGGCCAGTGGATGGAGGGGGGGGGCTACCAAGGAGGACAAAAACCTGTATGGTAAAAATAGTGGCAGTGTCTTCAATGGTCACATCAGTGCTCCAGCACTGCAGGCAGTGGAGGTTACATACAGGATGGTGGCAGTGACTTCAGTGGTCACACCAGTGCACCAGCACTACAAGCAGTGGCGGTTACCCTCAGGATAGTGGCAGTGACTTTAATGGTAGCACCGGTGCTCCAGCACTGCAAGCAGTGGAGGTTACCCTTGGGATAGTGGCAGTGACTTTAAAAGCAACACCGGTGCTCCAGCACTGCAAGCAATGGAAGTTACCCTTGGGATAGTGGAAGTGACTTTAATGGTAACACTGGTGCTCCAGCACTGCAAGCAGTGGAGGTTACCCTCAGGATAGTGGCAGTGACCTTAATGGTAGCACTAGTACTCCAGCACTGCAAGCAGTGGAGGTTACCCTCAGGATAGTGGCAGTAACTTCGGTGGTCACACCGGTGCACCAGCACTGCAAGCAGTGGAGGTTACACTCAAAATAGTGGCAATGACTTTAATGTTAGCATCAGTGCTCCAGCACTGCAAGCAGTGGAGGTTAGCCTCGGGATAGTGGCAGTGACTTTAATGGTAACACTGGTGCTCTAGCACTGCAAGCAGTGGAGGTTACCCTCAGAATAATGGCAGTGACTTTATTGGTAGCACTGGTGCTCCAGCACTGCAAGCAGTGAAGGTTACCCTCAGGAAAGTGGCAGTGACTTCAGTGGTAGCAAAAGTACTCCAGCACTGCAAGCAGTGGAGATTACCCTCAGGATAGTGGCAGCGACTTCAGTGTTAGCACCGGCGCACCAGCACTGCAAGCAGTGGAGGTTACCCTCAAAGTAGTGGCAGTGACTTCAGAGGTAGCATCAGGGCTTCAGCACTGCAGGAAGTGGCAGATATAGTAGCACCAGGGCTCCTGCACTGCAACCAGCTGCAAAAAGGTTTCAACAGTAACTTTAGTGGTAGCACCAGGACTCCAGCATTGCAAGCAGTGGGGATGGTGCCCATGGTGCTCAGAGTAGTGGTAGTGACTTCAGTGGTAGCACCAGAGCTCCCAACACTGCAGGCAGTGGCAGTTCCCTTTAAAATAGTGTCAGTGAATTCAGTGCTAGCACCAGGGCTCCAACAATGCAGGTATCTGCAGTGTCCCTAAAAGTACTGATAGTCACTTCAGTGGTAGTATTAGGGCTCCAAAACTGCAGTCAGCGGCAGTACCTTTTAAATTAGTGTCAATTTTGAAATACTGCTTTATGTATGCACTTCATAATCCACTGCACATTGCAGTCCTAAGTACATGTGATCTGTGTGGGTTAAAGCCAGTTGTGAAATCACAATGACAGCAAATGCCATAGGTGTGATGTCTTTGTGTATATGAGTAGAATCTTTTTATGGTTAAATAAATGGACAACTCACCCAGAGTGTGCTCTAAACTTATTTTGGATGGAATATCCCTTTTCATTAGTGGCAGTGATGTCAGTAGTAGCACCAGGCTCCAACACTGCAGGCAGCGACAGTGGCCTTTAAAATATTGGCAGTAACTTTAGTGGTAGCACCAGAGTTCCCAACACTGCAGGCAGTGGCAGTGCCCCTTAATATAGTGGCAGTGACTTCAGTGGTCGCACCAGGGCTGCAACACTGCTGGCAGAGATAGTGCCCTTTAAAATATTGGCAGTAACTTTAGTGGTAGCACCAGAGTTCCCAACACTGCAGGCAGTGGCAGTGCCCCTTAATATAGTGGCAGTGACTTCAGTGGTAGCACCAGAGTTCCCAACACTGCAGGCAGTGGCAGTGCCCCTTAATATAGTGGCAGTGACTTCAGTGGTAGTGCCAGGGCTCCAACATTACAGGCAGTGGCAGTGCCCCTTAATATAGTGGCAGTGACTTCAGTGGTAGCGCCAGGGCTCCAACACTGCAGGCAGTGGCAGTGTCCCTTAATATAGTGGCAGTGACTTCAGTGGTAGCGCCAGGGCTCCAACACTGCAGGCAGTGGCAGTGCCCCTTAATATAGTGGCAGTGACTTCAGTGGTAGCACCAGGGCTCCAACACTGCAGGCAGTGGCAGTGTCCCTTAATATAGTGGCAGTGACTTCAGTGGTAGCACCAGGGCTCCAACACTGCAGGCAGTGGCAGTGCCCCTTAATATAGTGGCAGTGACTTCAGTGGTAGCACCTGGGCTCCAACACTGCTGGCAGAGATGGTGAATCTCAAAATAGTAGCAGTGGTTGTCCTAGTGGCGTGAAGGGCTGAGGCATTGATTACCTTACTTACTGCCATGCCGGTGACCCTTGTTCAGGAATGAACATGGGTTGCCAGGGATCGGCAGGGTGGGAGAGGATCAAGCATCCTAGGAACTGCTTTCCTCCCTGGGGAGGGATGGCCAGCCAACTCTGCTCTTGACTGCCACTGAGTGGAGGTGCACTGGTGTTGCAGGCATGAGTGACTCGAAGGAAGGGGCCGTGGTTCCGCAGAGTTTGTGCACCTCCACGCGCACGCCCTGCTGTACTGTCGTGGCAGGGGAGCCAGGGAAGAAAAATGGAAAAAGGGTTGGTGTGGGCTAAATGAAGTCCTGCCCGTCTGCCCCTGCCCTGTGCCGTCAGCTGGCCACCTTGCCCCATCTGAATGTGTGTCACCAGGTGGTGGGCAGGATGGCCCTCCCCATCCTGGCCTAGCCACGGGGGGAAATCCGTGCGGGATCTCAGGCATGGTGGTCGAGTGCAGTGGGTGCTAAGCAAGAGGAGACAGGCACAGGGCGGAGAGAGCCCACCTACACAACCCATGGAGAAAAACTTGTATAAAAAAAGACAAAAAATAGTGGCGGTAGTACTGGGTCTCCAGCACTGCAGTCAGTGGCAGTGCACGTACAGGTATTGTCAGCGACTTCAGTGGTAACACTGGGGCTCCAACACTGCAGACATTGTACTGCCCCTCAAAATAGTGGCAGTGACATCTGTTGTACCACCAGCACTCCAACACTGCAGGCAGCAGCAGTACTTCTTAAAATAGTGACAGTGACTTCAGTGGTAGCACCAGGGCTCCAACACTGCAAGACAGTGGCCATGCCCTTTGAAATAATGGCTGTGATTTCAGTGTTAGTAATGAGGCTTCAACACTTCAGGCAGTAGCAGACAAGGACTGTAGCACTGTTGGGAGAAGTGGTGCCCCTCAAAATGGTGGCAGTGACTTATGTGGTAGCTTTATATACAAGAGATGACATCACAACATCCACAACCCCAGGAGGTCAGTGGTCTGAACCATGTTTGGACTTTTTCCATAAGGTTTGGATCTGCTTGGATAGCCTACACTGGCCTGTACAACTCCCCTCAGTTCTAAAATTCCTCCTAGGCTTCAGTCCCCATCCGAGACCCCCTTCCCCCAAATCAGTTTGCACAAATCCAGAGGATCTGAAATACTCCCAGACCTGAATTCCCATCCTAGAACCCTCATCCCCAAACCATCTTGTTCAGCTGCTTTGCACTTTGTAATTACCTTTATAGTTTGACCTTCCATTGATTACTACTAGTGGGTCTGAGCTGGAGGCGGTAGGGACCCAGTGGGAGCCAGAACTTTTCAAAAGAGATGCTGTCATAGCTGATCTGTGTTCAGTAATCCTTCTTGACATGGGGAAGTGATGAGTAAAGAGGGGAAGACATGACTGCACTCATCTGTGGGTCAGTCAGTCAGCCTTGGCCTGAATCCAAGAGGACTGGTGACTGGGCTTGCAGGTCTCAGTGTCTAAGGCATGCCAGCTATGCAGGAACTAGGGTGGAGGTGTGTGACTAGCCAGTGGGACAGGGACACTGGGAGAGTTGTAGACGCGGACATGTTGTCTGTGGCTATAAGGCATTTTGGTGCCCTGTCAAAGAAGTACATTTAAGGTGTGTATAAAACCATTTGACTGTCTCCCGTTAACCTCGCAATGCCTTTACTTATGACAGCATAGTCCTTACCATGGCAACTGTCACTGATGTCGCAAACAGCAGTTGTGAAGACAGTTGGAGATGGTTAGAGTAACTTAGAAACAGGGAAACAAGTTCTGCATTATCTGAAATATGTAGAAGACAGATAACCAAAGATAGTAAATAAAAACTAGAAAACACTAAAGTTCATCAAAACTGTTGTAAATATTGTTTTTAGCTTTTAGTTCTTTTGTTTTTTAAATTTTGCTTCTGCCCCTCGACCCTACAACACCTTCCCTTCCCCGACCTTTTGTGGACTTACTGGTTATCGGCCACATGCCCAGGACCACATGGGATTGTGGGTGGCATTCCACGTTGGACCTGCGTGGCCCTATGGAAGGGACAGGGGCTAGATAGGACTGGGGCATTTTTTCACTGGTTTTCTAGCAGAGCGTAGACATGCAGTGACGCACACGCATGCCTGTGTGGCATTCGACATGCATTGTGTGCTCACGTGCACTACCACTTGGCCTCCGCGAACCCATGTTGTCGGGTCGGCGTCACAAGCAGTAGTCCTACCACTGTGTCAGCATGCTGGCTTAGCTACTTGCTTTTTGAAGGGAACAAAAACCTGGCTGCCTCTTTTTTATTATAAGGGGCTATCTGTAATTTTTAACCTACTGAACTACTGCTTGTGTTTGTGTTGAAATAATGGTGCTGTTTATCCCCCTTTTTAGGTCCCTTGATTATGCTGCCTTTTAGCCTGAAATTAATTTTCTAATTACCAGCTGGTTCCAGAATCCTGTGACAGCGGAGCGGAAGCCTGGGGTTCAAATTGCTCTCTAGGCATCCTCTCAAATCATGTCACCAGGTTCTGGAACTGATAAGTAATTAAATTAATGTGAGACAGTGTATTCCAGTGGCTAGAGCACAAGCTAAGGAACCAGGAGACTCAGGTTCAAATACCACCAGATCTTCATTGCGGATATCTCCTCCATTAGGCCACATCTTTGGAACTATAAGCCATCAGTGTCAGGAACACTCGGAAACTTTTTGCTAACTGGGGGCTGCCCACCGTGGCGTGTGGCATCTACGTGTAAATAATGTGGGTGGCCCCATCACTCCACAGTTATTTCTCTTGCCATTGATCATCCTCATTAAACCTGCTGAAGGAAACGCCATCAGCTTAGCCGTTGACGTTTGTTGTTTTTATTTAACATTCAGTTGTTGTCTCTGCATGCCTCCAAAGTCGAAAGAGCCTTTATTTGATATTGTAAGCGCAGATATAAAATTTATAAAGAAAACACATATGTAGTTTGTGTGTACTCTTTGAGCCTGTCTCATATTGTGAGGACTTGTGAGAGTTGCCAGAGCTTGAGCCTGACTACAAGGCAATGCCTTAACAAAGCTCTAAAATATGTCCTTGTATTTAAAGGCATTGATAGCCATGGAGAAGGAAAAGGGCTCAACATCTACTTCTGTCTCACCATTAGCCAAGAAGTGGCTGTTGAATTCTAAGGGTAAGGACAAAGAACGGTCATCATCGCAGACCTCATCAAGGCTATAAGCACATACACAGAGAAAAGGACAAATCTGCTTCGCTGGCAAGGTCACAGTCGTGGATAAAAAAAGGTACATCCTCGTCAATGCTCACTCTGGCGATATCAACTACAGTCCCTCCATCCATCATTGAGACACCAGGGTCGGGGCTTGGCTTAGGCACTGCTGTATGTACTATGGAAGATATGACGCCATTGTCGTCGGGCCAAGACCCATCGACGCAGGTAGTCCTAGTACCTTTTCAGGTCGCTGTTGACTTCCAGGCTCTGCTATCGTTTTCTGAAATGATTCAACGCATTCTGCCAGGGTTTCCGGTGCAGGCATTTATTCCACTGTTAGGGCCTTCAGGTACTCAGCTCCTGTCAATGGGTTCTAGTAGCACGCCACAAATTCCTGCCTCTCAGCGACCACCGGCAATGCGGTCCATTCTGCGGCTCCCATTGTTGCTTGTGCTGATGACAATGAAATGGAATATAATCTTGGCCTCATGGACTTAGAGGAGGAGGAGGATTTAGAGGAGGAATATGAGGGAGAACAATTTCTGGAGGGTCCCCCTCACTTTACTTCTGCCTGTGACAGGAACAGGGACCAGAGCCATGTATTCTTTTGATTCATTTATTCTTTTCTAAATATGCATCTGCTTCAGGTACAAGACGGGTAACAGATCACATGATCAGGTAGTATATGACAGCTTATGTTAGCCACAGTAAAGCTAGGGAGGAGGCAATAAAGCAATAAACCCAGTGGGGAGTCTTTCCTGGAGATGTTCTCATGTTGGACAAAGGATCTAGGTGCATGTCATAATGTTTGCAAAGAGGTGTTGAAGGGTGGGTGGACGCACACTCTCTCTCTCTGTCTCTCTCTCTCTCTCTCTGAGGGCTGGGACAACATGGAACTGTCACTCAAAGTGAGTGAGATGCCTCCCCACATGGAGTGAGAAATATATTGTGGTGCTGGAAGTAAGCACTTTCTCTTGGACCTGGTACATCTGAAATCAAGAGCCCTGCAGCTAGAAGTCTGGTAAGAAAGACAGTTTAGGGAAAAGTGTTTTCTTCAGACAGCAGCAGGCAAATACATAGGTTTTAGGTGAGAACAGATCAGAATTCTGCTGTACACTATCTGTCTGTTGAACCTGGTCTTATTTTTTTCTTCTTAGTAAATGTGCAATCCTTTTGTTGTCCTGTAAATATGTCCTGTTGTAAATACTTGTAGTATTTTGTAAAGCTTTTATTTTTATAGAATTCATGACCGCTTGTTTTATTTAAAAGGGCAATTCTGTAATTTCTGCTGGACTCAGTTTGCAGTCCATCTCTGAAGGGGCACTCTACCCACAATTATTGTGTTTGACCTTCCTGACCTTGAGCAAGGAGGAGGTAAAAAACAGGTTTCCTGGTTCCTGTTGGTAAAACCCCTCACGGTGGCAGTGAACTTGAAGTCCCTGTTGAGGGATTTATGTCACATTTGGTTGGCAGCATGGTGGGATCAGTGTGGCAACTGGTACCAGTGCAGTGCAGAGCAGCATACAGTGTGCTGTCCTGTGAGACAGGAACTCTGAGAGAGAGAGAGACAGCACACTGGTGATGGAGTGCCAGCAGAAATATACCTTAACAGTCACGAAACAGGATTTCAAAAGGTTGCATTGTTTACTACAGTTTTTTTTAATTATTTCTAGACAGTTAGTGCAGTGTAGCTAGAGAATATGAGCTCCTCAGGCTATGCCAAATTTCATGTACAGCAGCTCCATGAACTGTGCGCAGAGAGGGGGATTGTCTATGAGGGCATGACAAAGAGTGCACTCATGGAAGCCCTACTTGAGCATGACCAGCTACAGGAGGGGCAGACCGTCTCAGATTGACATGGCCCAATACCTGGTCAGCAGGCGGTTGCTGAGAACAGTGACCCAGGTAGTGAGACTAAGGTAATAATGGCTGAGCAATGGGGGCACCTTGTGGCACAAGCTGGGGGAGCTGTGCAGCCCAATCAACCTCAGCTTGAGATCCTGAAGGCAGAACTTGTGCTGCAGGATGCCAGACTGCAGAGGGCAAGGTTGGAGGCTGAAAGGGAGAAAATAAGGCTGGAGGTAGAGAAAAGATTTGTCAGCATGAGATCCTTATGCGAGAGGAAAGAGAGAAGGAATGAACAGAGCGAGAAAAAGAATAAGCCGAGTGTGAGAAAGAACGACAGCACAAGACTGAGATGGAGAAATTGCGCCAGCAAACAGCGTGGCAAACCGTAAGTAATGGCAAAGGGGGTTTCAACCCACAAAACTACAGTTAATTCTAAAATGTTCCTGCAATACTGGAGAGGAGATGATCTGGATTTGTTTTTAAAATAATTTGAAAAGGTTTGTTTGCAGTTTAAATTAGACAAGGCTTTGTGGATGATCCACCTGGCCCCATTACTTACTGGCCATGCTTTGCATGCATTTGCTCGGATGGACGATAATGATTGCATGGACTATGATAACATTAAAAGAATATTATTAAAACATTTTTGAACTGACACCTGAGGCTTAGAGTTGGAAATTTAGAGAGTTCAGAAAAGGCCCAGGAGACAGCTATGTAGAACTGCATGTCCAAATGTGTGCTTATTTAGATCATTGGGTGGATGGGGCTAAGGCAAAGGACTGTAGAGCAAATTAAAGATTTAATGGTAAGGGAACAGTTTCTTAAAATTGTACCTGATGACCAGCGCTTTCGGCTACTGGACCGGGCATGCAACCCTACAAAGGAGGCAGCAGAAAGTGTTGATTTGTATGTGGCCAGCAGATCATATTCGCAGCGCAAGAACTATGGGGGTGGGGCAGCACATGGTTTTAAAGGGACCCTGGGAGGGCAGCCTAAAAGAAACCAGCTACATCCAAGCCCAAAACAGAACCCACTGGTTCTAAGGGAAACAAGAAGCTGGGGGGCAAAGAAATGCTGAATTTGCCAGAAAGTGGGGCATCTATCCTATGACTGCCCTAAAAACAGGAGTAAAGGGCAAAATCCAGGGGGAAGGGGTGACCAAGACAGTACACCGCAGTTGGTAAACTGCGCACACAGTGTAGTGCCACCAAACTCCAGCAAGCATATGCACCCTGTTCTAATCAACAGGACAGTAACACAGGGATTGAGGGACATGGCGCCTCCATCTCCATGGTGAGGCTGGATCTGATCCAGGCAGAGCAAATTCTGACAGGGGCAGTTCCTCAAGATTCAGGGAGTCACGGGTCCAGTGGTCCAAGTGCCAATAGCTTGGGTTTTCCTGATCTGGGAGGGCAGCCATGGGGTACAGGAAGTGGGAGTTGTACCTGATCTCCCTGTGGATATGATCATGGGGAATGATTTTAACCACAGGGAAAACCTAGTGTGTGATCTTCCTGGACTAAAAGTCTCCACCACTCATTCACACTAATGGGGACTGCACTGGAGGTGCTAGGGCCCAGTGGGAGCCAAAAATCTTCAGGAGGGCCGGTGCTGAGGTATTACTGTGAATGCGTGGCACCGCAAGGCTGACTCATGCTCATATAGGCAATCTTGGCATCGACCCTCCAGCCACCTCAGTTCCTTTTTTCCTAGTGTCAAGTGCGCTCCAGTGAACGACATTGCTCACCCGCCGGGAGTCAAATCTTCACGTAAATATGACAGTAGCTATAGTCGTTCAGTTTTGTTTTGTTTAGTTTTAGTTTAGTTGTAGTAGTATTTTCATTTTATTAAAAAAAAGTAAAGAAGAATAAGAATTCTTTTAGCCTGCCATCAATGGAGTTGCCCATGAACGGTGCTGGTGACAGTAGGGAGACTTCATTTGAAAGCTGTTCTGGCAGCGGGGCTGGGTTCAGTCCACCGCCTTTTACGGATGGGGGTCTGACCACGGGCAGTCTCGTGCTCAGGAGAAAGGGCAGTCCTCTCAAAAGCACAAATAGAAGTGGACCTGAACGCGATCAAGGACCCGGCACCGCTTGGCCTCGAGGTCTTCCTCCTTCCACCAGTCGCAGAAGAAGCGGTACCACTCAAGGTGACTCTCTGGTATGTCTGCGTGGGGATCGTCAGTAGTGGGGGACAGTAGTCCAACTCTGGCGGGGTCTCCTGTGGTCTCCATCCTTAGCTACCATGTTCCTCAGCTCTGGAGCCCCTCTTTGCCCTCAAGCGGGGCTTCCAATGAGCAGTTTCATCATTGGGCCACTCTTATGGAGCAGTGGGTTCGGCATCTGTCCCAGCTGCTCTTTGCAGCATTCCCAGTGCCAGGATCTTCAGGCATAGGGACCATTGGACCGCTGCTGGGCCAGGACAAAGCGCGTGGTGCCTTCTCCAGTGCCGAAGCCGTCGACACCGAACCCTCGTACCTTCCCCCGTCATTCTGTCTCTTCGCAGGGCAGCACAGGTACTGCATTCTCCTCCCTATCCTTTCAGCACTTGCAGGGAGTCTCCGGTGGCGCTGAGGCATTCAGGTGTCTCGGGGACGGCATTGGGGGCCTCAATTCCTTGTCTGGCACCAACTTCTGCATTGCACATGATGCCATTGCCACACTCGGCACCGGCGCCACATTTGGTGCCATGGCTGAGTCAGGTGCCGGGGGCCTCGACGCCGATTCCAGGGGTGGCGTCATCGGTACTTCCTCCCTCTACACCTATCTTTGCTGACCCCTCAGGGGTAGAGGTGGAGCTTGATGAGTCTGATCCAAATCTACTTTTGTCAGATGATGTAGACAAGGACTCATTTTTCAGGCTGGAGAGCAAGCCTTCTGTATCAGCTGAGCCTGTGGTAGAAGATCTTTCCTTTAAGTCTCTGCTCAAAGATATGAGGTCCACCTTAGCCCTTCAGACTTCTGCTGTGGACCCAGGAAAACTTTTGCATCTCCAATATCTGCATGTCCCTGCTATCTGTAGACCTAACACCACCAGTGCAGCCCTCTTTTGAGACCCTTTCACAAGTGCTATGGGACAGGCCTGCAGTTATCTCTTCTGTGGCGAAGTCCATAGATAGGAAATATGCCTCTCCTAAAGGCAGGCCCATCCTAGCTTCCCAGCCTTTTGCGGATGCCCTTGTGGTGCTTGTGGAGAATGACAAAGTTGTGCTCCCTCAGGAATCCATGGCGCAGTCTGTGACTAAAGAGTCTCGTAAGATCTGCACTTTGGGGAAACAGGTTTTTGCAGCAGCAACCTTGGGTATGCTTATTGCAAGTTACCAGGGCCATTTCTGTCCGTATGAGTACACCTTCTGGCACTCACTCAGCTCAACAGTCGAGAACCTACTGGAATCTGACACCAACGCGGAGCTTCTGCAGACTATTACCAGAGGCATAGAGTCCCAACAATCAGCAGCTGAAAGCTACCGTGGACACCTTTGATGCTGCTTCTAGGGCAGCAGTGGCCGGGATTTGTACACGACGGCATTCCTGGCTCAGAACTTTGGGCTTCTCAAATGATGCTCAGCAGAGAGTTATGAATTTCCCCTTTGATGGTGTTTGTCTGTTCGGCCTGCAGGTGGAGCAGGCACTGAAGGCCACTCAGAAAACCAGGACTGCCATTAAAACAGCTAGACTGGCTCCAGCTGCCCCTCAGAGGGGCCGGAACCACCAGTAGTTTCATAACAGGCAGTCCTTTCGAGGTAAGGGCTGAGGAGCCTTTAACAGGAACCAAGCCCCTCAGCCGCAAAAGAAAATGCAGCAGAAGGCACAGGGCGCGAAAGTGCCCAGTACCACCCTCTGAAAACCTGGCCCAGGTCCCACCTCAGCTGCCTGAAGTGGATACCACTGCAGCAGTGAGAGGCCATCTGACTCAGTTTTACAATCAGTTGAAATCCATTACAACAAACAAATGGGTCCTCAGGATTATACAAGAGGGATACTCTCTCAATTTCCCAGAGACCACCCCCAGATCTTCCACCAAAGTGGCAGCCCAGCATGTCTATCGCTCAGACCTCCTTACTTCCAAGATTCAGGGCCTTCTGAAAAACAGGGCAGTAGAAATAGGTCCGAAGGCAGAACGGAACACGGGATTCTACTCCCATTACTTCCTAGTTCCAAAGAAAACAGGTGGTATGCTCCCAATTCTCGACCTGAGGAAGTTGAACAAATACCTGTTCAAAGAGAAGTTCAAGAGGATCTCTCTGGGAACATTACTTCCGCTTATTCATCAGTATGACTGGTTGGCATCCCTCGACATGCAGGACACCTACCAACATATTCAAGTGAATCCAAGTCACCATAAGTACCTCTGTTTGTGGCTCTGGGTCAGCACTACCAGTTCAGGGTCCTGCCCTTTGGGCTCTCCTTGGTGCCACAAGTCTTTATAAAGTGCTTTGCAGTACTCGCAGTGCATCTCAGAAAACTCAGCATGGTGAGCCCATCCAGACAGGGGACACAGGAAGCAGTCTCCTCAGCTTCCAAGTTCCTCACTTCCATGCGGGTGCTTCTGAACCTGGAAAAATCACAACTTCAGCCCTCCCAGAATCTTCTCTTCATAGCAGCCCTCTTGGACACCTCCAAGATGAGGGCTTTCCTTCCAGAGGACAGGAGGAACGACATTCACCAGATGGCTCGCTACATCAGGGAGAACAACTCAGTTCGAGCTCTCTCGATGCAGTGGATGTTGGGTCTCATGGCATCATCCATCCTCATGGTGCCTCTAGCCCGGCTACTTATAAGGACCACACAGTGGATGCTCAGCACTCAGTGGTCACCAACCACACACCCGCAGTCCTTCTGCATAATAGTGACGGAGCCCCTGATGAGGTTGCTGGCATGGTGGACACAGGAAGACAAGCTTCTTCAAAGTCTACCCTTTGCCCCACTGGAATCTCAAATCACCATCACCGCGGATGCATCTCTGATGGGTTGGGGGCTCACTGTCAGGACCTCCACACTCAAGGAGTGTGGAACCAGGAGGAGTCCTTTTTTAATTTATATTTTATTGTTTTCAACATAAAAACAATTATATACAAGTATCTCATGCCAGAAATCACAGAGCAGTAAAGTGGATACATTCAATGTAATAGGTGAAAGTAATCTAAGCATTCTTGCTTTTGGATATGGGAGTAGTCCTTCATATAATAGTCTATAAGATAGTCCAAGAATAAGCTGCACCCCACAAGACTTTAGAGCAGTCATGTAGAAACAGATGTTTTACCAAACAATAATACAACAACCAGTGTTGTTATGACCCTCCTCCAAACATGTAGTCCCCAAAAATGGGAGCAAACAGTAGGAACTTCAACTAAGCCCACTATATGTTCACAAAATTGTAGGTACAGTAAAAATAAACCAGACACATCTTTAATCATAACTATCAGCAGCCCTTTATATATAATGTCCAACATTTTAACTTCAAACTAATTAGTGCTGTATTTCTCCACTATATCTGTGTGACAAGCTGGCCTATGGTAGATGGAGAGACAACACGCTGGGTTTAAAGTTCACAGAAGAAAATGTACTTTTATTGCTCCATATGTAAGTTATTGCTAGAGACAAGCATAATCAGGCAGTTCAACTTCTCCAGCCTGGTCAGGTAACATAAAGGTTAATACAAAACAGTTCTTTCAGGCTGACTTGACAAAAGGAATCTTTGAACCACCTATGTGGGCTAGCAGTTTTTCAATATACAGTCTCAAACAAAACATAAACGGTTTGTGGGCCAGCAGTTTTGATTGCACAGTCTCAAATCAAACATAAACGGTTTGTGGGCCAGCAGTTTTGAATGCACAGTCTCAAGTCAAACATAAATGGTTTGTGGGCCAGCAGTTTTGAATGCACAGTCTCAAATCAAACTTAAATGGTTTGTGGGCCAGCAGTTTTCCCTTTTAGCCTTATTCACAGGCTGTTATCAGCAGTACATTCCAGTCACTGTTTTTGGCCCAGCTGGCAAGGCTGATCCTTTACCTCAGGACTCTCTGCTCTAGAAATGGTCTCTTTCTCAGTAGCAGGTTTCAACTTCTCCCCAAAAGCTCTCTCCAATAATTAACCATTCTCCCTGACTTTCTGCTCTGGTTCCTGTCTTACATTACACCCTCCATCTTGCAGGGTTCTGTGCCTAGGAGTATCTTCTCCCTGCATCAGTTTCCAGCTTCTAACTGACTCCTTGCTTGATTCTCTCTGCCTTTTAGCAATCCCTCTAATTAGCAACACCTGGGGAGGCACCCGCCCTTGCCTGTTCATGTTGCATTCCCTCAGCCTCAAACAAGATGTTAACCTCTTGTTTCCCAGTGTAGTGTTTACACTGTCACAGTCTGTAACCAATATTTAAACTTATTTAACTTGTACTATAACATCGGTGTAAAATAAAAACTTGCCCAGAGTCTGACCTTCAGCTCCCTGGAAACTTTAATAGCAAAACTTTTAATACATGGACAGTATGTACTCCCCTACATTCTGAAACATAGTGAAAGTTCATATGGGAACCTGAAGATGTTCATGTGCCAACATCCGAATCAGAATCGATCACCTCCAGCCATCTTGCATGCTCAAACTCTCGGGAGAGAGCCTCTGCTTTTTTACCAGCTTCCTTGGGGTCTGTGTATTGATAAACGTGGCCTCCATACTGGATCCGCATTTGGGCAGGCATCAGGAGTGAGTGAGTGAGTGAGTCACCCCCAGACTACGCAGCCTGGCCCGAACACCACTGAACTTTTTCCTTCTCACCCTGGTAGCAAACGAGAGGTCTGGAAACAAATGAACAGTGGATCCCTGGAAATTGAGCCGATCAGTGTTTCTCGCTGCATGAAGGATAGTGTCCCGAATTGCTGAATTCACTCTCACTACAAGGATAGTTCTGGGAGATCATTATCGACCACCGCCATTCTGGGTGAAATCCGGTAAGCCTGAATAAGATTTTCTGGATCAAGTAAGGATGTAAGATGTAAGGCTCCCCGCATCCACTCTTTAATAAAATAAAGCAGATTGTCTCCCTCGACTTTTTTGGGCAGCCCCACAATTCGGACATTGGAGGCCCTCTGTGCATTTTCTATGGCCTCGAGTCTGTACTTAAGCTGGGCATTTTTTTGCCAAATCTTGCTGGAAGACGCCAGGACCTTCATCACCATGGATTCAGCCGAAGTCACCATTTTGGCAGCTGTGGTTGTCTTGGCATCCTGTTCCTCAAATGTGGTGAGGATAGATTCAGTCTTGGTGTGGATAGCTTGCACAGACTTCTGTAGTGCCCTCCATGGTGATTTGGGATCAGAGGAGGGTGTTGATGCAGCCTCCACTGAAGCAGTCTGCGCTGGCTGATTTTTTTGATTGGTGGCAGGACCTTTGTTAGTTTGGCCCATGGTCAAAAAAGGTAATAATCTATGCTGTTTGCCCTGGAGATTGTCAGTTTTTCATCACAAAATTGCACTTTTTCCAAAAATGATTACTGTTTTGGCAAGTAAAAGTGGTATAGTTGAGGAGCTCTCACTGTATGCATCCAGTCAGTAGACATGCTGCACAGTGCCACCTCACCAGGAGGAGTCTTATCTACATATAAATGTCTTGGGAGATGAGAGCTGTCCTATAGGCTGTCCAAGCTTTGGAGGATGTCCTCTGTCACAGAGTAATTATTCTTCAGATGGACAACAAGGCTGTGATGTATTACATCAACAAGCAGGGTGGAGCCCACTCATACCTTCTATGCTGGTAGGCCATGAGGGTGTGGAATGGCGCCTCAAACATGACGCTTTCATTCAGGCAGTCTTCCTGCCAGGAATTCAGAGCAATTGTGCTGATCACCTCAGCAGAACAGAGGCAGATCCACAAAAATAGTCGCTTGCTCCAGACATCGTTCAGTCGCTGTTTGACGAGTGGGGCAGTCCAGATATGGACCTTTTTGCGTCCCCGCTCAATGCAAAACTGAATCTGTTCTGCTCCAGAAATCCAGAACCTGGCATTTTTTGTCAGGATGCTTTCGGACTGTGGTGGACAGGACGCTTTCTGTACACATTTCCTCCTTTTCCAATAATTCAGAGAGCGCTGCTGAAACGGAGGCACAGGGAGGCAGGATGATTCTCATCGCCCCTTTCTAGCCTCGTCAGATATGGTTTCCATTGTTCAACAGGTTGTCAGAAGTCCTTCTGAGGCTGCTTCCTCTATGAACGGACCTCCTGACTCAGGGACCCCTGGTCCATCCCAACCTTCGTTCCCTCCATCTCCAGGCCTGGCTCCTGAGGAGATAGAGATGGGTAGGTCTAACGTCCCTCCTAGAATCTCAGAAATCCTTTTGGCGGCGCATAAGCCCTCAACTACAGTAGGAAAACTTACACGGCAAAGTGAAAGTGCTTTTCCATTTGGTGTGCAAAGTCCAGCCTGGACCCGTTTAGTTGCCCACCAGATAGTGTTGGAGTACCTCTTAGACCTGTCAAATGCAGAACTGCAGTACTCGACAGTGAAGGTACACCTCTGCGTGATTTCTGCCTATCATGAGCCAGTGCAGAATATGTTGCTGGCTCAATTACCACTCGTCAAGAGATTCCTCAAAGGCATCTTACATTCTAGGCCCCTGGTCAGGAAACCGGTGGCCACGTGGGATATCAGCCTTGTGCTAGACATGCTCACCCATAAGCCCTTTGAGCCTCTAGCCACCTGCGACTTGAAATTTCTGACCTGGAAAGCTGCCTTCCTAGTGGCCATTACCTCTGCTCGCAGAGTCTCTGAAATACATGCCTTCATCATGGACCCACCCCCCTTTACACTGTATTTCACAAGGACAAGGTGGTTCTTACGACTCTCCCCAAGTTCCTACTCAAGGTGGTCTCGGAGTTTCACCTTAACCAGCCATTGGTCCTTCTGACCTATTTTGCCAACTTCCAGAATGAAGGGGAGCACACCTTTCACTCCCTGGATGTAAAGAGGGTTTTGTGATTATACATCAACAGAACGAAAGAGAATCACAAATCCAAGCAGCTCTTTGTAGCATTCAGCATCTCCCGGCTGTGTCAGCCTGTTGCCATCAGATGGATTTTGGCGTGGTTGGTGGCATGCCTTTGTCATTGCTACTCAATGGCGCAGGTCAAGTTGGAAGGACAAGGTGGTTCTTACGACTCGCCCCAAGTTCCTACTCAAGGTGGTCTCGGAGTTTCACCTTAACCAGCCATTGGTCCTTCTGACCTATTTTGCCAACTTCCAGAATGAAGGGGAGCACACCTTTCACTCCCTGGATGTAAAGAGGGTTTTGTGATTATACATCAACAGAACGAAAGAGAATCACAAATCCAAGCAGCTCTTTGTAGCATTCAGCATCTCCCGGCTGTGTCAGCCTGTTGCCATCAGATGGATTTTGACGTGGTTGGTGGCATGCCTTTGTCATTGCTACTCAATGGCGCAGGTCAAGTTGGAAGGACAGGTTTATGCCCACTCTACCAGAGCAGTTGTAGCATCCCTGACAGAGATTCGGAACGTGTCCATCGCAGATATTTACAACGCGGCTACTTGGAGCTCGGTGCACACCTTTGTGAAGCACTGCTCTTTGGATGTCCATGCTAGACAGCACACTTCTTTCTGTAGGACAATCCTTAATAGACTTCTGTCCTGAATGAGCTCCATCTCCTTCCGCCCTACTCTGGGGGGATTGATTTCAGCGCAGTACTCTCCCATTAGTGTGAATGAGTGGTGGGGACTTTTAGTCCAGGAAGATATGGAAATTATGTACCTACCGTAATTGTTGATCTTCTTGGACCAAGTCTCCACCACTCATTCACACTCCCACCCACCATCCCTTGAGTTCACTCACTGTGTTTCTGGTCTTCACTCCCTCGTTGGCTTAGGCTGTGAAGATATTGTTAGGTTGACCTTTCTTACACGGGTCATATGGACTATCTTATGTCTGGATTAGGCTAATTTCCTAGGTTAGTTTACGCTGCACCTCCTCGGTCAAAAAGGAACTGAGGCAGCTGGAGGGTCGATGCCAAGATAGCCTATGCGGGTGTGAGCCAGCCTCACAGTGCTTTGCATGTGCGGTCCTACCACGGCACCGGTCCTCCTGAAGATTTTTGGCTACCGCTGTGTCTTAGTGCTTCCAGCGTAGTCCCTGTTAGTGTGAATGAGTGGTGGAGACTTCATCCAAGAAAATCAACAATTACGGTAGGTACGTCATTTCCATTTACTACCCATAGCCAGGCAAAAGGGCAAGCTTCTGAGGGGGAGGAGGAGGTGACACAGCCTTTGCAGACCCATCCCTCAGCAGCTGAGATAGTGGCTAGTGTGGGGAAGGGCTAGCTAGGAGTAGCAGCCATGAGTCCCAGCTGCAAGCAGAGGAGGTTGTCATCAGGGGCAACTTTACTTCTGAAGGGGAACTGGGGAGGGTCAGATGGGAGGAGCTGGGCAGGGCACAGAGAGCTGATTCTACCCTTCAAAAACAGAGAGGTAGCAGATAGTGTTGAGGCCTTTCAAGGGAATAAAAAGTCAGTTTATTGGGAAAATGGACTGTTGTACAGGGAGTGTACACCACAGAGGGGGCTAGAGGGAGAGGTACTCCAGCAGCTGGTAGTCCCCCAGGACCACCGAAAGCAGCTTCTGGTCCTGGCCCATGATATTCCTTTTTCAGGCCACCTGGGTATTAACCACACAAAAGAGCAGCTTACCAACAATTTCTTTCAGCCAGGCATGTACACAGATGTAGCAAATTACTGTCGGACTTGTCTACAGTGCCAGTGGGTTGGAAAGGTCGGGGACAAGGCTAAGGCAGTTTTGGTACCCCTGCCTATCATCGATGAACCCCTTAGGAGGATAGCCGTGGGCATAGTGGGGCCCCTGAGTACTCCAAGTCACACAGGCAAATGATACATACTGGTTGTTGTGGATTATGTAACCAGGTACCCTGAGGCAGTAGCCATGTCCTCCATTGAGCCAGAAAAGGTGGCTGATGAGCTCCTGGGAATCTTTAGCTGAGTAGGGTTTCCCCAGGAGATTTTGTCAAACCGGGGGCAAATTTCATGTCATCCTTAATGACCAGTTTGTGGGAGAAGTGCGGGGTGAAATAGTTCCGCGCTTCGCCCTATCACCCTGAGACAAATGGCCTGGTTGAGTGGTTCACCTCAGAACTATGCTCATGGCATTTGCTGACCAGCACTTAAGGGAATGGGATAAATATTTGCCCCACCTCCTTTTTGCATACAGGGAAGTCTCGCAGGAGTCCACAGGGTCCTCACTCTTCGAACTCCTGTTTGGTCACAGGGTGAGGGGGGCCTGTAGATTTAGTCAGGTGTGAATGGGAAGGTAACCATGCCACCCAAGGGGAGTCTGTTGTGGAGTACATCCTAAATTTCAGGGCCAGGCTTAAGGAGCTCATGGGGCTTGCCCAGGAGCACTTAGCCACTGCACAACAGCAACAGAAAGCCTGGTACGACCGTGGGGCCAGAGCTCGGGAGTACGAGGTCAGGCAGCGAGTGATGGTACTCGTCCCAGTCCAACACAGTAAACTGCAGGCAGCATGAGAGGGCCCATTCTCCATAATCAGGAAGCTGAGTGATGTTAACTACAGTGGTAGCCACAGGCTTTGCCAGCTATTTCCAGATATTTCACAAAATTTCTGAAGAGTTTCTCTCTGCTGCCCCTACTGTGAAAATGCAGAAAGCAGGAGATATTTCTGGAAATATCACAGAAATTTCGGGAAATAGCTGGCAGTGTCTGTGGCTGCTACTGTATGTTGTAGGGCTGCCTGACAGAAGGTGCAGGCAGAGGGTATATCATGTAAACACGATGAAACCTTACTATGATAAAGAGGGAAATGATCCTTGCCATGTGCAGCATGCCAGAGAAGGGAAACAAGGCTGATCCACTGGTGGCCCTCTTTGGGGAAGCCTGGGAGGGATCCTCAGAGAATAACCTCACCCTCTCAGGGCAGCTGACACTGGCCCAGGCTGAGGAGATGAGGGGGTGCTGAGAGAATTTGGGAACATGTTCACAGGGAATCCTGGGTACACCACAATGGCTGAACACCACATGGAAACTGGGGCCCAAGTTCTGCTGAGGCAGTCCCCCTACACGGTACCCGAGGGGGTTAAGAAGACTATGCTTGAGGAACTCAGGGAGATGCTGGCCCTTGGAGTGATCCAGGAGTCCAGTAGCCCCTGGGCTTTGCCTGTGGTTCTGATCCCCAAGAAGGATGGTACCACACTATTCTGTGTCAACTACCGGAGGCTCAACAGCTGTACAGCGTCTGATGCCTACCCCATGCCCAGAATGGATGAGACCTTGGAACGGCTAGGGGAGCCCAGTTCCTGACCATAATAGACCTGATGAAGGGCTATTGGCAGGGACCGTTAACCCCCACAACCAGGAAGAGGTCTGCCTTTGTTACCCCATATGGCTTATTCAAATTCAGAGTAATGCCATTTGGGATGAAGAATGCACCCGCAACCTTCCAGAGCCTTGTGGATCGCATCTGAAAATGCACTGACTTACATGGATGACATCATCATTTACAGTCAGACATGGGAGGATCATGTCAGGCACATGAGGGAGGTGTTCCACAGATTGAAGGCCACAGGGTTGACAGTTAAGGCGGAAAAATGCCAAGTAGGCATGGTCGAAGTGTCCTACCTTGAGCATCGAATCGGCAGTGTATGCATCCAGAGTCAGCTAAGGTTGATGCTATCCAGGCCTGGCCCACCCCTGCCACAGAGAAACAGGTAAGGGCATTTCTGGGAACAGCCGGGTACCACAGGAGGTTTGTACCTCACTACAGTGATGTGGCCAAGCCCCTGACAGACCTGACAAAAAAGAGAATGCCTGAAAAAGTTCTCTGGACAGAGGACTGCGAGTCTGCCTTCCAACAGTTGAAGGAGGCATTACGTGGGTCACCCGTGCTTGCTAACCCCCATTATGGCTTAAAGTTTGTAGTACACATGGATGCCTCCAGCCATGGGCTGGGTGCCATCCTGAGCCAGGTTACACTGCAGGGGAGGAGCACCCCATAGTGAACCTGAGCTGAAAGCTTCTGCCCAGGGAAGAGTCATATGCCACAGTGGAGAGGAACTGTCTGGAGATAGTATGGACCCTTCAGAAGCTGCAGCCATATCTGTATGGGAAGGTGTTCACTGTGGTCACATATCATAATCCCTTGACATGGCTCCATAGGACTAGTGGGCAAAATACAAAGTTATTGCGTTGGAGTTTGATACTACAGTCATATAATATGATCATTCAGCACCGAAGTGGGACACAGAATGCCAGTGCCGATGGGCAGTCGAGGCAAGGCTAAGCGCATGGCATATTCCTTTAGTCGCTCCCCAGACCCTACTTGAATGGTAGTGTCTCTTGGGGGTTGTCCAAAACAAACACACCTTCATTTCTTGAGGGGGGAGATTTTAATGGGAAAGGGGACCAGAAACATGTTTGTTTTTTTTTTACCTTGTATTTATCCTCCTGCTTCTCCTACAGTAGCCCCTCTCTTCAGGGTTTCATTGCATCCTGCACCGGAGCTCCCCTGAGGATCACCAGCCCATATGGGTGCCCTGCTCACTTTCCTGAGATTCCGGATGACACCCTGGCTGGAGTGAAGGAGTCCTACTGCTTTGAGTGTGCACCTTATGCTGTTCTTCCTCGGTTCCCCCGAACGCCGGTGCTGAGACCCGTCTACCGGCGCCACCACAGGGGTATTTTCCTGGTTTTTCTCCCACCCCCTGTGGTGTCAGCATGCTAGGAGGACCAACGAGACAAAGGCACAGTAAAACGTGCCTTTGCTCTGGTCCTCGTCTAATGTCTGCCCCTCCCCTACCTATCTGGCTGCCTCCTACTGCACCTTCCGCCCCAGTTCCCCTAGGAGGTGGTGTAGCAGTGAGGTCTGCAGTCCTCCTACCTGGAGGAGAGCAGCAATTGGGCACTCAATCCTTCAAACACCATGAAGTCTTGCTATATTAGGACTTATTGCAGTTAGCCACTGCACTTGAACTGCCCCGGAGAGGAAAGAGTTAACTCCAGAGAATCTGGAGTTCTAAAGCGCGAGGGCGCTATACCAAAGCTCTATCTGGGCAGTTTCAAATGAAACTGTCAGATTCTTTACTCCGCTCACTGAACAGTTGTTCGAGATCAGCTCCTTCAGCTCGGTCATTTCGTTCAAGCTGAGTATTTTCGGTTCATTTGAACCGCAAAAGTAATTATTTTACCGCATTTCGTTAAAGCTCTATCTGGTAAACCGTAAGTACAAAATGTAAAGTCTGTGTGGAAATTTAGTTATCGGTTCGGTTTTGAACCGATCGGGTTTGCTTATTTTAACGCTTTAAAGTTTGGGGCTTTTAGAGTGCGGTACCCGGTTCTTATTGGTTCTAAAAAAACCTTGATTTTAAATAGGGTTTTTTCAAATACCCGTGAAACGGTTAGGAACCGATAAGGGTGTCTTGCCTGGCACGGCCATAAAAAGAGCAAGTTTTTGGTTAGGCTGGCATTATGTCTGAGAAACCCAAAAAGAAAACCGGGCCCATCTGGTTCAACAACACTGTGATGTTGTAGCTTCAAGGCTGACCCACACACCACTTGTGTTTATTGTCTGGGGCTGACCACCTCCTGTCAGACTGCCAGGTGTTTAAAATTTTCTGCAGCCACCCTGAAAAGAGATAGGGCGGCTCAGGGAACTATTGGCCAAAAGTCCGCTGACCGCGATGGCCAGCCCGGTCCAGTACCCACTGGACCAGAGGGAGTGCCTCTGACCAGGGCTAGACTTCCTGGCAAAAGGATGGTTCAGAGGAACCAGTTTAAAAAAAAGAAAAAATATGAATATGACAGAGAAATCAGTAGGTTTGGAGTCCAAGATTGTCTCTCCAACTGCTGCAGAAGTAGTTAAGCCATACAGATTGTCCAGTCACTGTTTCTAGGTCCTGTCTAACCATCTACAGTTGGTAAAGGTGGCTCGCTCAGTTCCAGTGGTTCAGGTTTATGATGTTGAGGAATTGTTATGAACCACAGGAGTGGGAGGAGGAAATTTGATCAATACATGTGTGGCTGGTAGGGTCTGGACGCGCCCACTTAAGCGGACATTTTCTCCAGACAGACTTTTAGATTCCTCCTTTCTGTCTGAGTCCTTTTCTCAGTTTATGTTTTACAAAGCTTGCAGAATCCCCAGCTTCCTTTAGAGGAGGCTATGGATGAGTAAAGGGGAGCCTGATTATGTAGGAATGATGGGCTAGAGGTTGTCTTTCCTTTGCATAAGTCATTTAGGAAGTAAACAACAAAGATTTTATAAGATTCCTCTTTCTGTCCCTCCTGTAAGATAAAAAATGGACAGAAGGTGTATTTCGTCAGGCTCTGTTACAGACTTCCCTCACTGAGCAGTGTAGTCATGTAGGTGTGGTACAAGCTGCAGCTTGTGTCAAGGTTAGTTCCTGGTCTCACATCCTCCTGAATAGAATTCCAGGAGGATTGATGCCATGACAAGAAAACAGTATATGGCAGCTTCTGTGGGACTCAGACAGGCAAGTTGTATGGCTTATGTGGCTAGATTTCGGAAATCTAGGTGGGATGCAGTATTGCAGTTAGCCAAGCAGGCCCATGGCCAGCTGGCTAGCGGGTTGGAACAGGTGGCTGCTAATGGCACTGAAGCCTCTAAGTTCAAGTTCATACTGCTGTTGGTGTTAATCTTGTTTTCTAGGTCATGACCACTTCTGTAGCTTTCCAGAGGTTGGCATGGCTCAGATGCACTAATCTGTCCCAAGATACTCTGTCAAAGTCTATGGATTTGTTTCTTGTTAGGTAATTCTGTTTGAGGAACAAACAGAAAGCTATATGAAAACAGGGATGATTACCTACAAAGTGCCCAGGTAGAGGCTCAGGCCTCCTTGCTTTCGCCAGAGGGGTTCTTCAGAGGCAGAGATAGACGGGCACAAGTAAACCGCCCCTCCCCTAGCCTAAGACTATTGCAAGCAGGCACCCTGATGGGGTGCCCAGGCCGATTCCTCCATACCAGTGGGCAGGTTGGTTTTATTTCAGCTGAATTGGGTGTCCCTAACTCGGACAAGTGGGTTCTGAAGTATAGGTCTGGTTCTCAGCTTCAAACAGTTTCCAAAGATGAGAGCCAGACAGGTCCACCTGCAAATCCTTCTGAATCCCTTGCTTTGGGAGCAGAGGTTTCTTCTCCTCTGAACTGCAAAGCAGTAGAGGTCCTCCTTGCCACCGGGCAAGGGGCTGTACTCTCATGATACTTTCTTACCCTATAGAAGGCAGGAGATTGACGGCCCATCTCAGATTTAAGGTACCTGAACAAGCATCTTTTGAAAACAAAGTTAAAAATGTTAACTCTGGCTGAGGCCAGGGGACTGGCTAGCTTTCCTGGACCTCAAGGATGCCTATTTTTTTCATGTTTTGATCAGGCCTTCTCACCGAAAGTACCTCAGGTTACCCTCAGGCCACTACCAGTTCAGGGCAATGCCCTTCGGCCTTACCTCTGCGCCAAGGGTATTGAAATTCTAGCTGTGGTAGTGGCTCTTTTAGAAGGCAAGGATTGCTTTGTTTCTTTCCTGGATGACTGGCTCTTAGTGGGTCAGTCTCCAGATCAAGTAAAATCCCACTTGCAAGTCACCCAGCAGCTTCTCACCTTTCTGGGATTCCTGCTGAATTTACCAAAGTCAGTTCTCAAACCAGTTCAGGTACTAACTTTCATAGGGGCAGAGTTGAACAAAGTTAGCCAGGGCATTTCTCCTCTGAAAGGGTAGGCAGTCTCTTTGCCCTGGCATCTTCCATTACTCATGCGAGTCTTTGACCAGCATAGCATTTGCTACAACTACTAGGGCACATGGCTGCTTCCACAGCTGTAGTGCAGGGAGCAAGATTCCAGATGGGGACATTTAGTTCCATCTGAGGGCCTATTGGTCCCAAAGGAGGGATTTCTTTCCAAATTGGTTCTAGTGACCCAATCCCTGATCCTGGCCTTACACTGGTGGCAGGATCAAAGCAATCTAAAACTAGGGGTCCTCCTCATTCCCTCACCACGGATGCTCCTGTGTTAGGGTGAGGAGCTCGCTTAGGCGACCTGTCCACGAGGGAGTGTGGTCTCCTAGGAATCTCTGCTCCACATCAATTTTTGGAACTCAGAGCTGTCTTCTAGCTCTTAGGAGTTTTCAGCTTCTGTCCAGAACAAGGTAGTTCAAGTCAGGACAGACAACACCACAATAATGTGGTACATCAACAGGCAGGGGGCACTCGGGTCATCAGCCTTGTGCACCAAGCAATGAAGTGGTGGTCTCTGGCTTACTCCCTGAACACCTCCCTGATAGCAGTTCACCTCCCAGGAAGGACAATGCCCTGGCAGATGCCCTCAGCAGGATTCTCAGGGCCATCACGATTGGGCTCTGAATCCTCAAGGTGCTGGGTTCAGTCCTTGCCAGATGGGGCCTCATTTTCAGATAGATCTTTCGCAGCCCCAGATAACCTACTAACTTTCTCTGTTTTGTTGAGGCCTCAGTGCTGGGATCAGCCCCTGGACGCTTTCACTTGGATTGGAAAGGGAAGTTTCTGTACACCTTTCCTCCTTTTCCTTTCTTTCAGGGTACTAGTAAAATCAGATCTCAGCCCTGCAAAGCTATTCTGATTGTTCCAAACTGGGCCAGACAGCCCTGGTACCCATTGTCTCTGTCCTTGACAGTCCACCCTACCTGAGCTTGCCCAGAGTCCACGACTTACTGGCCTTTGCACAAGGGAGAGTGTGGTATCTAACCTCAAATTCTCCTTTCAAGGCAGCTCTTGAGAGTTAGAATTTATTGATTTACACCTTTTCAAGGTGTGTTTATATTTTAAAGGCTTCAAGGAAGCTTTTTCACTGGGGCCACTTACAATTCTAAGTGAAATAGGTTTTCAGTCTGGTGTGCTGAGAAGCAGATTATACCACAGTCTGCTTATCTGCCCATTTTCTGGACTTTTGGTCCATTTTAAATTCCTTAGGTCTTGGGCCAGCTACCTTAAGGGTTCCTCTGGCAGCTGTCTCTGTTTTTTCTGCAAGCAGGAAGCCTGCTTCCTTTTCTTCTCAACCTGTGTTTTCCAAGTTTTTAAGGGTTGCTTCACACCAACCTCCTTTTTTCGGGAACCAGCTCCTGCATGGAGCCTGAATGTTTGCATTGCTCAGTTAATGCAAACCCTTTGGACCTCTGTCCCCAGCAGAGCTCAAGCTTCACTTGAAAATGGTTTTTCTGGTGGTTTCACTTCTGCCAGATGCAAAGTGAACTACAGGCCCTGGTAGTGGAAGAATATTTTCTCTCCACAGGGATAAGACAGTCCCTAGGACTAACACAGGGTTTGTCCCTAAGTGGTTTCAGGTTTCCACCTGAACCAACCCATCTCTCTCCCAGGATTTTTCACTGAGCATTCTTCCTCAGGTGAGAGGAGACTGCACAGCTTGGACGCCAAAAGAGCCTTATGCTACTATTTGTAACGCACTCAGGGTCACAGGTTCAATCCTCCAACTCTTCCTTACTCTAGGCGAGGTTGGCAAAGGAACCTGCCACTAAGAGGAAAATTGCAAGGTGGATTGTCTCTTGTATCCATTTTTGTTATCAAAGACTAGGTAGGAGAGCCCCCTCAGGACTGAGGGCTCACTCCACCAGGTGTACAGCTGCATATCTAGCGGTTGCTGAGAGATTCCTTCTGGAAATCTGTCGAGCTGTTACTTGGAAGACAGTTCACACTTTTACCAAGTATTATTCCCTGGATTTCTGTCCAGGAGAGATGCTCGTTTTTGGCACAGCTGTGCTTCAGAGCCTATTTCCTAAGTAGGTTCTGACCCTCCTCCATGGAGGTACTGCTGTGTAATCTGCAATAAGTCCTAATATAGCAAGACTTCATGGTGTTTGAAGAAAAAATTACTCACCTTAGTAATTGCTTTTCTTCTCATGGAGTCTTGCTATATTAGGACCACCCCCCCAACCTGCCCCTCTCAGAACTTCTACTGGGGTGGGGGTGGCAAATTAGTGCAAGCACTGTGTCATGCCATTGTAGTTCTTCCCTTCACCCTCTTTTATTTAGGGTTAGGGAACTAGGGTTTTCTGTGTTGAGTGATTTGTTGGCCCCCTTCCTGGACTTGAGTCTTTGGGGAAGGGGGGTCCTAATAGTGCTTGTCAGGGGGGAAAACTAATAATACCATTATTCATTCTTATTATTGTTATTGTTGTTCTATTGTTGTTTATATTGTTATTACTACTAGTAGGTAGCCATTTGACTAGTGTAGAGCTTTCCACACAGACTTGTTGCTTAGTGTTAGCTTCGTAAAGATCTGACAGTTTCATTTGAAACTGCCCAGATAGAGCTTTGGTATAGCGCCCTCGCGCTTTAGAACTCCAGATTCTCTGGAGTTAACTCTTTCCTCTCCGGGGCAGTTCAAGTGCAGTGGCTAACTGCAATAAGTCCTAATATAGCAAGACTCCATGAGAAGAAAAGCAATTACTAAGGTGAGTAGTTTTTTCTTCTTCTCCTCCCCTGCCGACCCCCGATGGCCTGTGCTCATTCTCGACATGAGGTATGGCGTCCAGCGCCTCAACCTTCAGCACCACCTGGCTGACCAAAACATGTATTCTTTTGATTCATTTATTCTTTCCTAAATATGTATCTGCTTCAGGTACAAGATGCCTAACAGATCACATGATCAAGTAGTACATGACAGCTTATGTTAGCCAGGGTAGATGGTCTGATATTCTCATGAGGAAGTTAACAAGAAAGCTAGGGAGGAGGCAATAAGGCAATAACCCCAGTGGGGAGTCCTTCCTGGAGATGTTCCCATGTTGGACAAAGGATCCAGGTGCATGTCATAATGTTAGCAAGGAGGTGCTGAAGGGTGGGTGGACACACACACACACACACTCTCTCTCTCTCTCTTTCTCTCTCTCTCTCTCTCTCTAAAAGAGGACTGGGACAACATGGAACTGTCACTCAAAGTGAGTGAGACCCCTCCCCACATGAAGTGAGAAATATATTGTGGTGCTGGAAGTAAGCACTTCTTCTTGGACCTGGTACATCTGAAATTGAGAGCCCTGCAGCTAGACGTCTGGTAAGAAAAACAGTTTAGGCAAAACTGTGTATTTTCAGACAGCAGCAGGTAAAGACATGGGGGCCCAATTCCAAGTCGGCGTACGCCAGCGCAAGCCGAGATATGCCAAACCCCCTTGGCATAACCTGCGACTTGCACCATGCGTTACGCCAGCCCCAATTCCAAGAGATGCCTTGTGCCATGTCAGCTGCAGGCCACGCCAACCATGTGTTATGCCCTCCACTATGCCGCAGCCTGTAGTGACATGGTGCAAGGGTGGGTTGTGGCAGCAACTGCGCCCTATTCCAAGAGGGTGGCTGCTGTAGCCCACTGCCGCAATTCCAGGTGCCGCACTGGCTGAGCGAAATTAGGGCAGCTCGGAGCTTCTCTAAGGGGCATCCGATGGTGCCATCTGTCATATGCCCCCTCCGCAGCACTGCACAATAGTACCGATGTGCTCCCCATGCCCCCACCATCACAGCTATGCCCCCCAGCCCCCTGAATGTTAGGGACCCCTGGAGATACATTCTCCGTTGCACCCCCCAGACTGCTATGCCACCTGTACTGCTCCCCCATGACCCCTGGTGCGTGCTGTGGTGTTCTGGGGCGGAGGGGCTCCGGGGGGGCTGTCCACAGTGGGCTGCGACATGCGGGGCTATTATGCCATGACCATGGCATTAGTCTCCACATGGCACAACCCGCATGTCGTAAGTGCTGGGACCCTGCCACTCTTGGAATGTGGCACGGGGTCCCCAGTGAAGCGACGAATGTCACAACTAGCATAAGCCAGCAAGTTGCTACATTCGTCCTGGAATTGGGCCCATAGGTTTTAGGTGAGAATAGATTAGAATTCTTCTGTACATTATCTGTCTGTTCAACCTGGTTTTATTTTCTTCTTAGTAAATGTACAACCCTTTTGTTTTCCTGTAAATACATCCTGTTGTAAATACATGCAGTATTTTAATAAAGCTTCTGTTTTTATAGCATCAGTGACTGCTTGTTTTATTTAAAAAGGTAATTCTGCTATTTCTGCTGGACTGTGTTTGCAGTCCATATCTGAAAGGGCACTCTACCCACAATTATTGTGTTTGGCTTTCCTGACTGTGAGCAAGGAGAAGGTAAGAAACAGGTTTCCTGGGTCCTGTTGGTAAAAACCCTCGTGGTGGCAGTGAAGTTGAAGCCCTTGGTGAGGGATTTGTGTCACACTATCCTCTTGTCCTGTGGTGAAGACTCAGTGGTATATACCCTGAGATATCCTCCAGAGGACCCATCTTTTCAAACTATGATGTGGCAAATGCAGTGTGCCATTGGGCCTTATTGTGTAAGAGGAAGATTCCACTAAAAGGACTCTCATGGAATTTTTGGAGGTGCCCTGCTCCCCCTCCATTATCACTCATTCCTCCTATATATCCTGTATTAGAGGATGCTATGTTTGCTGCATAATGCAGGCCAGACTCACTGCTTGCACTCCCTAGGAAGGCTGATAAGCAGTATCCTGCACCATCTGCTAAGTCTTATTATGCTAAGCAGTCAGAAACTGACTCTGTGGTCGTCATGGCTGCTCATGTTAGGTCTAGAGCCCCTAGACATATAACTACTTTGCCTCCTGATAAGGAATCTAGGAGGCTGGATGGATGGATGGGCAAACGTACTTAGGTCTCTACATCATTGGGCCTTAGGATTGCAAACTACCAGAGGCACATGATCAGATATCAGAACAGTCTGTGGAAAGCTGTTTGTACTGTGACTCAGACTTTGCCTGATGGCTTTGCCAAGACTGATCTACTTATGATGTCTCTGATGCTTCTGCCAGGGCCATAGCTTCTAGCATTTGCATGAGGAGATATTCTGGGCTCTGAGTTGCTGGCTTTGCCAGTGATGTGCGACAATTTTAAATGCTCCCTTTAAAGGATTCACTTAAGATATGAGGAGCTAAAGAGTCCGAGGCCCAAAGGCAGCTCCTTTAAGACATGATGTAATAATCCAGTTTGCTTCCAGAGGATATGTATTTATCCAAATTGTTTATAAAATTATTTCTATTTGTACTTGCTACTATATATTCAGGTAATCTATTCCATAGATTAGCTGTCTGTTGTGTAAAAAGGTATTTTCTTTTTTTCATTTTGTAGTGATTTAATCTTACTTGCAATGTGTGACCCCTAGTGGTAATGTTGTCAGATTTGTATTCAGTATGTAATTCTGTCATTAAAACAGGATCGTTCATCATGTCATAAAAGAGGAGCAAATCACCCCTTTGTCTTCGTAGTTCCAGGCTATATAGCCTAAGATTACTTAGTCTGACACCATATGAGATGTCTTTCTGATCCTTTATTGTACGCGTAAATCTCCTTTGCACTTTCTCTGGTTTATCTCCGTTTTAGTATGTGGGTCCCAAAGCTGACTCCCATAATCTAGTAGAGGCCTAACATACAATAAGTACAAAGGCATTACAATTTCTGAAGATCTGCTTTTGGTGTTCCTTTTTATAGTCATCCAGACACTATTTGCTTTGGCTATGGCGGAAGTACATCGTTTTTAAGTCCACATTGTCATCTGTAATAATTCGAAGATATTTTTTGCTGGGTATTACTTCCATTCAGTTTGTATGTATGTTGTGGGTTGTGTCTCCCCATGTGTAGACTACAACATTTATCTAAATTAAGTGTCATACCCCATCGAGTAGTCCAAGAGGTAATGGTGTCAATATCACTTTGTAGTGAATTTATCTGTTCTTCAGTTAAACAAGGCCCTCCTAATTTTGTGTCATCAGTATATTTAGTGACATAATTGTTGATATTGTCTTCTAAAGCAGCTATGAAAATTTGAAATATAATAGGTCCCAGTACGGATCCCTGGGGAACCCCACTGGTTATGTCTCCACCAGAAGATAAGTAACCTCTGATAGTTACTCTTTGTGATCTGCCACACAACCAAGTGTTGATCCACCTTATTATATATGTATCAATGTCATATTTCTTTAGTTTTTCATTTATTGTCCAGTGTGGTACTAAATCAAATGCTCGTCTGAAATCAAAGAAGACAACGTCCACTGGTATATTTTTATCCAGATTTTTACCGATATGATTGTACAAACATATTAGGTTGGTAGTACACGAGCGACCAGATTTAAAACTGTGCTGATTTATATCAAACATATAGAATAGTGGATGGATAGACATCCACAGTAAGGCTGTGTTTCCATCGAGGGAGTTGATGACATCATAGAGACCTCGAGAACGAAGCTCGAGAGGTCTCGTTGATGTCATCGACTTCCTGAGATGGAAACGCAGCCTTAGTTGTGGATGTTCAGCCATCCACTGTTTTATATAGTATATATTTTTTTTGTTTTGTTTCTCATTATTTTATTGAAATTACTTGCTGTGGGTGCTGCTCCACTCCTCCTGGTGCTCCTGCTGCGCTCCTGATCCCCATGCCACTCTGCTCCGTCCGATCGACTTCTGCTTTAACTTCTCCGCCTGGTTTTAAAACTTGGAAAAAAAAAAAGAATTTGTTTTTCCAAAATGGAGCCATGTATGGCTCACTGTGTCCCAGCTCTGAATTCAACTGTCGGTGGCGCCGCTGCCTGGCACTCGCTAAATTGCGCTGCCATGTTTGTTTTTATTTTTTTATAGAGAGCCACAGCTGAGCCAGTCAGGTGGCAGGTCAAGGGTAAAAAGTTGTATTATCAATGTGATGTCACAACGATAGTACGACAACTTTTTGACCTTTGAACTGCACTACAACAACATTTGGAAAACAATCATTTTCCTTACACAATAAGCTCTAACCATATACTATAATGGAATGTTCTTCAGGTGTTCCATGAGTTTATCTTTTATTAAAGATTCAAGGATCTTACATGGACCCGAAGTTAGGCTGATAGGTCTGTAATTACAGACACTCATCTTATTTCCTTTTTTTTTTTTTTTTTTTTTGAATATAGGGATTACCTTAGATTTTTTTCCAATCAGTAGGGACCATTCCAGAGTTTAATGATTTTTTTCATACAACATTTTTCCATGGTTTCCAGATATTACTTTTCATTAATTTCAGCATAGCAGGAGTGATGTTATCTAATCCCAGTGCACTGTGTGGTTTTAAGCCTTGTTTGTTTAATGATTTCTTCCTTATGAAATTCATGTTTTCTGATCCCTATATCCATATCAGTTTTATTTGTTTGATGAGTCTGTTTATTATACACTGAACAAAAATATGTATTAAAAGTATTTGCTATTCTGACAGGGTAATTAATCATTCTCCATTTTCTGTTTTAGAGGGTAATTCACTACTTGATTTGTTGAGAGATTTTATATTCCATAAAAGTGTTTGCTGTTGGTTTTTGTTGCTGATGATGCTAATTTAAATTCAACATTCGTTTTTGCTTTATTTATTTTATTCTTACATTTTTTTTAATTTGTTTAAATTTATTCCAGTTAGTCTCTGAATTTCATCCTTTGTAGTTGCCATATGCCTTATTTTTTTTTTATTAATTTGATTATACCATTGTTTAATCACTTTGGTTTTAACCCTTTATTGTTGTATTTTTTTCCTTCGTTTAACGTGTTTTTCCATAATTGTAGAAATAGTTGTTTTGACATATTCCCAAGATTCTTCTGTAGATTTATCCCTCAACTTTGTGTCCCAGTCAATTTTATTCAGATCCTCATTAATCAAAAGTGGTACCTCCAGTTACCAAATAATTAAAAAAAAAACAATAAAAAAACAGTTTGGCTTTGATGCTGAAGAGACCCTACATGGACTTCAGACTTCAAAAATGACTCTAGCATCTGTGAAGTCCCTGTATCCCACTCCTGCTAGAAGTCATGGCCGGGGCTCCTTTTATCCACCTGCTGCACAAGGTAGTTCTGCCTACCTTCAGCAAGGCCACGGTTTAGAAGGCGTCGCCCCCTTCCGGGTCCCTTCGCCTGGTGCCCATGTAAAGCACCCAAATAAATCAGTTCCAGCGGCCCTGCTGCCTCTGGTTCTGCCTGACTCTCTTCCCTTTCTCCCCTCTCCTCAGCTGTTGCCTCCAGGAGTGAGTGTTTGGGGAGAATGCAGGATCTCGCTGTATTTCAGACAATGGCAGGAGATCACTACAGATGAGTGGGTTCTGGAGATAATTGCAAGGGGGCAAGCCCTGCAGCTGTCACATATTCCTGCTTCCTATTTTTTGAATGGTATCCCTGCAAGCTCCGATTCCCCTTCTGCGAACAAGGGAATGGCTCTGTTCTCTGAACATGAAGGATGCATACCTTCATGTGAAGATCAGGAAATCCCACCGACAATGCCTGCACTGTATGCTGGAGGGCGAACACTATCAATTCAAGGTATTGTCCTTTGGCTTGTTTTCTGCACCATTGGTCATTATCAAATGCTTGGCAGTAGTTGCAGCAGTCCTTAGCAGGGAAGTCCTATATGTTTTTCCCTATCTTGATGGCTGGTTTCTGAAGGCCCGCTCCAGGTAAACTCTGCTACATACCCTGTCTCGGACACATCAGTTCTTTGACAACTTCGGGGTCACTGTGGATGTGCCAAAGTATGTGCTGACTCCATATCAAAGACTGCATTACATAGGGGCGGTCTTCTACATAGAGAAGGGATGTGCTCTCCTGCCACATGATGGGGCAGACAGTCTGATTACCCAAGCAAAATTAGTATACAGTTGCCCTATTTCTCTGTATGAACAGTGTTACATCTCCTGGGCCACATGGCTGTAGCTATAGTGACTGTGCCACAGGCACGTTTTTATATGAGGTACCTCAGTGGACACTCAGGGTCCAGTGGGATCAGTTGACGATAATCTGGATCAAATGCTTGTCATCACGTCTCCTCTTTGCAGAGAGTTGTGGTGGTTGGAGCATGACAGCCTACTGAAGGATGTTCCATTCCTTGTACCAGCTCCTGTATAGAGCCTCACCACAGATGTCTTGGGCTCAGGGTTGCTCACCTTGGCCCTTACCAGACACAGTGGTCATGTACCAAGATGGAGGCCGAGCCGAACATAAATCTCCTGGGAATGCAGGCTGTCCTGTGCAGCTGCCAAGCTTTTCAGAATCATAACTGCCATGATATTCAGCTACTCCAGACAGACAACACCAGTGTGATGTATTATATCACTCACTCTTATCCCTTATGCTGGGAAGCAGTGAGGGTATGGTACTGGGCTTTGTCTCACAGCCTTCAGCTATCTGCCGTGTTTCTTCTAGATCTCCAAAACGTCTTGATAGACAGGTTAACCAGGTCCCAGTCGATGGTTCACAAATGGGAACTGCTGTCCTCCGTGGTAAATGACCTCTTCACAAGACAGGGTCATCCAGAGTTGAACCTTTTTGCATCCCCACACAGCGCAAAACTGCTGCATTTATCTTCACTCGCTGCAGGGCCTATAGTTTTTTGGTGAGACATGTTGTCCCTCTTCTGGAAAGAGAAATTCCCATATGTACAGTATTCCACCTGTTCCCCTAATACAGAGGTTTCTGCTCAAGTTGCTGGTGGGGAAGCCACAGTCATCCTGTTTGCTCCATTCTGGCCTCACCAGATAATGGTTTTCACTCCTTTAACGTCTGGTGGTGGAGCCTCCTGTCCCCTTACCTCTGTGGCGGGGTCTGTTGTCACAGGGCAAGGAACCTTAGTACATCCAGACCTGAAGCCCCTACACCTGCATGCATGACTCCTGAAGACATAACCATTGCACATTTCAGAGTATTCCCTAAGGTTGCTGATGTCCTGCTTGTGGCTAGGAAGCCTTCTATCAGATATACTTATTCCTTGAAGTGGAAGTGTTTCGCCTTGTGGGCTGCTATGCAGATTCTGGACCCCTTTACATGTCCTGTGAATGCTGTGTTAGAATACTTGCTTTCTCTGTCTGATTCTGGCCTGCAGTATTCCTCACTTGAGGTGCATTTGGCCGCTGTATCAGCTTTCCATGCCCCTACTGATGGTCGTATGGCTGCCCAATTAGAGGTGTCCGGTATGTTTGTGAGAGGTATGAGTGGTATTCTTCATATGAAACCTATCTATAATCCATTCCTGCCTTGGGACTTGCATTTCATTCTTGAGAACGTGACGTTGGCTTCTTCTGAGCCTGCCACAAATTGTAGCGTATGTCTCCTGTCATTGTTCAGTTGCAATGACCTCTGCTGGGAGGATTTCTGAGCTTCAGGCTCTGATGAGTGAGCCTCCTGATTTGATTTTTCACAAATGTTTTGCATATGACTCCTAAGTTTCTACTGAAGGTGGTGTCTTAGTTTACACTGAATGAAATGATGCACCTTCCTGTATAATATTCTGAGCACACCAACAAGGGTGAGGCACTGCTCCATACTTTGGATGTGCATAGAATACTAAAGATACTTTGCCAGCCTGCTGGCGCAGTGGTAGCACTACCGCTTGCGACACCAGCATTCATTAATGGTAGAACTTGATATCGATTTAAAACCGGGAAATATGGAAACTCGTGGGCACCCACTCCAGACTAAGGGAAAACATTTCATATCAGAAAAAAGGAAGTTTTTCTACACTTCAAGATTGGTTAATGCATGGAATTCACTTCCTACCAATGTTGTCATCAATAAATCAAAGTTAGAATTTAAGAAAAAATTGGATACTTTAATACTTTCAGGTGGTATAATGAAGTAGTTTTGTTGAAATCAGTATTGGAGCAACTATGGGCTAACGCGTTTATGCTCCTGACACGTCCTAGTATGATTCCTAGTATGAACGAGCTCAGGCTGTCCAGGGACGACCAGGGTGAGGAGGATTGAACATTCCAGAAGACGCTCTCCTCCTCTGGGGAGGGAGGGTTCCATCCTCTGCTGCGATACTGCCACCTGGGTGACCATAGGTGGTAGTGTGGTTGGAATGCCCGATGGGAGGGTGGGACGTTGCTGATGTCAGTAGGCGGATGCATGCACAGTTTGTGCAGGCCTGCCTTGATGTCCATGTTAAGTGACATCCTAGGAGAGGGAAGAACAACCAAGCAAAAAGGGCCCCAGCACCTCCGTGATGATGGCCATGGTACATCCCGGGTCTCTGCCTCCTCAGCATCGGCATAACCTGACAAGACAATAAAGTTCAGGAGTTTCCGCCCCACCCTGACCCCACCTGGGGATACAACCATGGCTAGATGGAGGTGAATGCCCATAGCCGAGGGAGGCCAAGGCATTGGGGGATGACTGGCAGGTCTGGAGGGATAGGAGGGATCAGTGTGGAAGGGGGCAGAAACAGAAATATATGTATAAAAAAAAAAAAAGAATACTAAGATACTATATTGCTTGCACTAAGGACAGCAGAAAGTCCTCTCAGCTTTTTGTTTTGTTTCCCCCTTCCCTCAGAAAGAGGATGCTCCTGTGTCTAAACAATGCCTGTCCAAATGGCTGGCACATTGCATCTGTTATAGGAAGTATGGTAAGAAACTTCCTGGTGTTGCTCGTGGTCACTCCACCAAGAGTATAGCCACTTTGGTTGCTTCTTTCAAAAATGTTCTGCTGCTGACAGATGTGCTGCGGCCACATGGAGCACTGCTCACACTTTAACTAAACATTGCAGTCTGGACACCGTCGCTCATAGACATGCTGGTTTGGGGCTTGCTGTACTGCAAGGCCTTCTGTCCTGATTACATCTCAGACTATACCATCCACCTGGGTTACTTTGTATTGCTTGAGAATCATTCCGAAGGTGTGGCCTAATAGAGAAGATATCCTTGATGAAGATAGAACAGTTATGTAAGAATTTACCGTAACAGTAGGTCTTCGCGACAATCTCCTCCATTAGGCCATGCCGTACCCTCCCTCCTTCCCCCTTTTGCTTTAAGTGAAGGTCATATCAGAAGTTGTGCCTACAGCCTTACTCTATGCATCCTGTCTCCAGCCCCATGCCTCTCCTTGCATGCCTGGTGCTGGTTTCCTCTCCTGGTTCCTCATGGTTGGTGGTCCTCCAAGGCTGATCTCTGGCGGGGAACTGAGGAGTGATGGGGCCACCCATGTTATATACATGTAGACGATGCATAGCATTGTGGGCAGTCCTCGACTAGCAAAAAGTTTCTAAGTAGTCCTGACGCTGATGCTTATATAGCTAAAGGTGTGGCCCAATGGAGAAGATTCTCTTGAAGATCTACTGTTATGGTAAGTTCTTACGTAACTGTTCTATTTACTTACACACTGTATGACCCTAATCATCTTACAGTACTTAATCTCTCAGTGCTTCTGTTGCTCTCAGCTTTGAATGTGGGTAAAAAACATCAGTCAGGAAAAAAGCAGCATTAATAAGGGACCCTAGAAAAGGGGGGGAAAAGACAATTTCAGTGCAAGCTAGTGGTATTCAGATAGTATCTGACGAAGTGGGATACCACCACATACTGCCTCTTTTTTTAGATTTTGGATGCCAACCATAGGATCTGATCAGACCCAAGGGATCTGATGGTGGATCCCTTCAGATCCCACCTATCTAAGAGTCGTCTCTGAGATCCAGAATCCGACCTCGGATCCCAACATCCAACTTCAGATTCTCAAAATCTGATTGGGGATCTAAAATCCTAGTGTGGTCAGATGGAGCTGAGATTCTGAGATGGATAGCATGACTGTCCATTGGAGGACACTCAGATCACAAAAGGTACCATCTGAGCATCACTATTGCTAACATAATGAATAGTACACTAGAGAGGGTAAATGAACTATGCACAGTCCCAAATTTGCAGTTACATTAAAAAAGTGAATTTGCTGGCCCAGTGGCACTGAGGGTTGAGGCACTGGATGCCACACCTTATGCTACACCAGTGACCCGGGTTCAGGAACGAGCCTGGGTCATCAGGGGTCAGCTGGGGGAAGAGAGTGGGAGCAGGATTGAGCAGCCACTCAGCAGCTCTCCTCTCCGGAGGATGGACCTTGTAACCCCCCACAGTTCCACTGCCCCAGGTGGAGGCTTGACGGTAGTGCAGGTGGGTGAGCAGCATGCGGGGAGGGCGTTATGGAACCACGGTGTGTGCGTGCCTCCACATGTGTACACGTTGCCGTTGCATGGGAAGAAAATTCAAAAGATGGAGCTGGCAGGCTCCGTGAAGCTCTGCCTGCAGTCCTGGTGATGAGGTCACAGGTCGAGATAAATGCAAGCCTTCCGAGGGAGGGTTGGAGTCACCTGCCTGCTCCCGGGGGCATAAATACAATACAGAAGAAAAAAAAAGTGAATTCAAGGTTTCTAAGATCGTGAATATGTTGTTCTATCCACACTGTTTGGCATGTCCTTTCCCTTTAAGACTCTTGCCAGAAGATCTTTAAGCTGACTCCTCCCACCCACCCACCCGGGTGGTATATGCCTCAGCTCCGCCCCTTGACACCAGCTCTTCCTTTCCCCTGGAAGATTCAGGTTCCCTCCTTACCACTCGTGTTACTGTAGGCCCTGGCACTTAAATCCATGGATTTACCTAAACTTCGACTCGTTAAGAGTTTCTGCTAATTGCTTTGCCATGTCGACCGCGATGGAGGATAAATCCTCACCCAGTTTCTGCTGCTGCCCATGTGGGCAAAAGATGTCTTGCGCTGACCCGTATGCCTCGTACGTGTACTGCTTGGGTGTCAGCCATGACACCCAAGCTTGCGAAATGTGTTGCGCTTTTCACCTGAACGTCTTAGACGATCATCTCACACGACTTCAGCTGGGCAGACTGGAGAAACGGAATCCTCCAGTCAAATCCAAGGTAGCCCGATGGGCAGTTTCTGCTGCTCCGGGGTCCATCGAGCAGCTCGAACAGATGAAGACTTTTGAGGAAGAGGCGGCTTGGGCCACGGATCGGTCCTCGATGTCCTTCTTCATCCCACTCAATTTGGGCTCCACCTTCTCTGGTTCCTTTCGGGAAAGTTGTGCCATTCCCTTCCCACCAAGGATGAGGGGCCCTCGGGTGCACATGTCTCTCAGTCCTGTAAAAAGGACAAGAAGCTGAGGGAAACTGTCTTGTTGACAGTGTTCTTTGGATCGTGAGAGATCTCCGTCCCAGGAATCACCTGTCTCGACTTCGGTTGAGGTTGCGGCCTCAGCAGCTGGCTTCACAGAACCCCCATCAGGCCAGCGGGCTCAAACGGAAGACGACAATCCGGTTGAGATTACTCTCAACCCAGTCAACCCGTTGTTGCTCGATGAGGCCGACAATTCCTTATTCAGGACCCCAGTCCTGCCTACCACCGAGAAGGAGACCTGCCTGCTGGGAATCCCCTCATCCTGATCCCTGACCAGGAAGAGCTGCGGTTCTCCCCGGCTTCTTTCGAATTACCCCATTTGTCCCGCCGACGATCCAGGTCGAGGTCATAGACCCCTTTGACTGATAGGCCGAAGAAGGCGCATGAGCACTCTAAAAAGCGGCGCCGCCACCACTCTTCCTCGGATGAGGAGAGGTTTCGACGGAAACTCCGTCAACGCTACGAGGGCTTAATGTGGCAGCTGCTGATTATGTCTGGCCAGAAGTGGCTCTGGCTTCTACCCCAGCCATTACTTGGCTGTCGCCCCCTAGGCCGACGCCAACTCCTCTGAAGCTGGTCCGCACCATTCCTCCACCTTCGGAGCCGGTCAAGACCATTTCTGTTTGGCCAAAATCTACCTTTTCACCGATCTTGGTGGAGCCGCCACCTAAACAGCACCCTTTGGGGGTTCCTGCTAAGGAGTCTCGGCCTGTTCCGGGTCTTCCGCATATGCTTTCCATCACCCTCACTCCCGACCGTACTAGGCGGGTGGAGGGAGACTCCGGTGGCCAGCCAATTTATCCAGACTCCTCGGAGTCCAAGGACTCTGACCTGAATTCTCATCCCCTGGACGAGGAATCTGTCGGTAGTCTCTTGACAGAGGAAGGTCCCTCTTCCTCTATGGGCATCCTCCATCTCATCTCTGAATCTACGGGGATGCCCCTAGAACCCGTTCACAAATGGGCCGAATATCCCCTCACTGACATTCTCAAATGAGGAGATTCACCAACGGAGGCCTTCCCAGTGGCTGAGACCATTGTCAGTCTGGCCTTGGAGCTGTAGCAGCACCCTGTCTCCTGCTCCACACCCTCAGCCCGTATGGCCTGCAAATACGCTCTGCCTTTCGAGTCCCCTTCAGGATTCACAGAGCACCCCTCTGCTGAGGGTTTGGTGACCGAATCTGTGTTGAGGCACTCGGGTAATTCAGGAGATGCCGATAGAACCCCAGACAAAGAGTCCAAAACACTTGACCATTCTGCCCGGAAAGTCTGTGCTGCCTCTTTGCTAGGCCTTCATCAGACAATCTCGGCCGTCATCATGGCGCACTTCTCCCATGCCCTCTTGGGCTCTCTTGATGAGGTTCTACCTCACCTCCCCGCAGACATCCAGACCACAGTCAAGCAGGTCCTTGACCAGGGTCGGGCTGTTGCAGAAAAGCAACTCCAGATGGCTTTGGACCTCAGGGACTCTTGCGCTCGGTCAGTGGTTGCTGTGGTTGCCGTGCACCGCAGGGCTTGGTTGAGGGTCTCCACCATCATGGGGGACACCCAGCACAAGCTGATGGACATCCCTTTCCTGGGTACCAACCTTTTCAGCCCAAGTGTGGAGGTTCACCTCGAATGCATCGAGAAGACCAGTGCCACCTTGGACTCTGTGACCTCTGCGCAGAAGGAATCCCAGGGTTCCAAAAAGCAGAAGAAGAAGCCTTTTCGGAATTCTGCCCCTGCAGCCAAGCAGCCCCATTTCCAATTGGGCCAGCAACAGTAGGCACAGTCTTGGCACCCCTGGCCCTAGTCTGGGCCCCTGGCGGCTCACAATCCCAGAGGATGAGGTTCAGGTGGTCCCCAAACCAGACCCTCTTCCTCCAAGCCTATTCAATAATGGGTTGGGGGTGGCCACCCCCTTACCTGCCATGCAAGATCTGGGTCCTCCAGTGGGGAGCCGGCTCCACCACTTCCTTTCCGCATGGTCTGCTGTTCCCACGGACAGGTGGGTTATAGAAGTCCCCAGCCAGCGACTGCCTCTGGAATTCAAGCAGTTCCCACTGAGCTGAGCCCACGCCCCACGGATGACATCGCCCAACTCCTCCACAAGGAGGTGGTGGTCAGAGTTGCGGACCCCCCTGTCAACCCAGGGTTTGTTTCCAGGTACTTCCTGGTTCCGAAGCGGATGGGGAGCTGGCATCCCATTCTAGATTTGCATGACCTGAACCAACTTCTCCGATCTCGCACTTTCAGGATGGTAATTCTGTCCCAGATCATACCATCCCTCGAGCAGAATATATGGTTCTGCTCTCTGGATCTCCAGGATATGTTCTTTCATGTCCGGATCTGTCCATCTCACCAAAGGTTCCTTCGCTTTCAAGTGGAGAGAGCCCTCTTCGAGTTCTGAGCCATGCTGCTTGGCCTGTTATCGGCCCCCTAAGTCTTCACCAAATGCATTGCAGTGGTGGTAGCCCATCTTCGGCGTCAAGGGGTCAGGGTATACCCCTATCTCGATGACTGGCTCTTAGGGGGTTCCTCGAAACAGGAGGTGGAGAGGTCCAGGGATCTGGCCCTCCAGACCTGCATCAATCTTGGCCTCCTGGTCAACGAGGCCAAGTCAGAACTCGTACCTTCACAGGTGATATGCTTCATCGGGGTAGAGCTCAACTCTTGCCGAGCCAGAGCCAAGCTCCCGACGGACAGGGCAGAGGTTCTCACCTCCTTTGCCCAATCATTTCTGGTTGGACACTTGCGCCCTGCCTGGCAATTTCTGTGCCTTCTGGGGTACATGGTTACCTACACCACCGTGGTCCAATGGGCCCAGTGGCATATGCTTCCCCTTCAATGAGAGCTGGCCAGTCAGTGGACCCAGTGTCATGGTCATTTCAATCAGCTGGTCACAGTGACCCAGAAGATGTGAGATGCTCTCCAATGGTGACGGTCCTAGCAATTTGCAGGAAGGGATCCCATTTGTTCATCCTGAGCCGACAGTCATTCTCATGACCAATGCCTTTCTCGTGGGCTGGGGTGCCCACACAGGGAATCACAGAGCCCATGGGTTCTGGATCCCCAAGTAATCCCGATGTCATACCAACCTGCTGGAGCTCAGAGTAGTCAGACTGGTACTGTCAGCATTCGCTCCGCTCCTTCAGGGTCAAGTGGTGCAAGTCCAGACAGACAATACCATGATCATGTACTATCTCAACAAGCAGGGCGGCACGTATGCCCAGCCCCTGTGCAGGAAAGCGCTTAGCACCTGGACCCTCATGAGCTGACTGGAGGCAGATCTCTTAGCCATCCATGTGGCAGGAGCCTCAAACCAACTGGCAGATACTGTCAGCCATGTGGGCGAGATGTCCCATGAGTGGTCTCTCCATCCAGAGGTAGTACACAGCCTGTTCTCCCATTGAGGCAAACCTCAGGTGCCTCTGTTCGCCTCCAGGAAGAATGCAAAGCTGAGGCTGTTTCATGCCTACCCCCCTCAGCAGGGCTCACTGCAGGGGGATGCCTTCTCGAGGCCATGAACCCCAGGCCTCTTCTATGCCTTCCTGTGCTTCCCTTGGTTCACAAGGTGATCCTCAAGGTCAGGAGTGACAATGCACAGATGATCCTGGTAGCCCTAGACTGGCCTCACCAGTTCTGGTATCCAGATCTCCTCAGCCCCAGGCCTCTGAGGTGTCTTCAAGTATGCCCAGATCTGATATCAGTCAATCAGGGGAAGGTATTCCATCGAGACCTTCAATCCCGGCACCTAACTGCCTGCTCCTGAGCAGCTAGAGTTCCAGGCTTTGGGTCTCTCTGAGGATGTACTCAGTCATGGAAGCATCCAGGAAGGAGTAGACCAGGAGGTGCTACGCCCTCAAATGGAAAAGGTTTTCCATTTGGTGTTAGGGCAAGGGCTTAGACCCTTTGTCCTCCCCGGTGGCTAGTATCCTCAACTACCCTTGCTCCCTGTCCAAGGGGGTCTTCGGTCTATGACCCTTAAGGTGCACCTGGCAGCCAGCTCTGTTTACCAGGCGCAGGTCAGTCAGCAGACAGTGGCACAGGAGAAGGTGGTCTGGCACTTCTTTTAAGGCCTCGGCTATATTTCCCCTCTGGTGCATGAACCGCCACCACCGTGGGATCTACTGCTGGTACTGGCAAAGCTCATGGGCAAGCCATTTGAACCTATGCACAGGTGTGAGGTGTCACATTTGTTGTGGAAGACCACCTTCTTGGTGGCTATCACGTCAGCCAGAAGGACTGGGGAACTACAGGCGCTCTTTGTTGAATCTCCCTATCTGGTCTTCCACAGGGACAAGGTTGTCCTGTGCCCCCACCCGAAGTTCCTTCCAAAGGTGATGTCAGAGTTTCACCTTAACCAGGTGTTGACTCTGCCGGTTCTTCCCCAGCCACACCTCGGAGGCCGAGTACAGGCTTCATACCCTGGACCTGAGACTAGCACTCTCTTACTATAAGGAGCGGATGGCTGAAGTTCGGGGAGAGGTTCGCCAACTGCTTGTCACCTATGCTGAAGCCGCACCTGGCAGACCTGCAGCAAAGTGGATGATTGGCAGATGGATTACATCCTGCATTGATCTCTTGCTACCGGTTGGCAGGCAAGGAGCCTCCCGTAGGGATAAGAGCTCACTCCACCCGCCATACTGCTGCATTGGGGGCTGCTTCCAGGGGCATCCCTATCCAGGAAATCAGCAGGACTGCTACCTGGAAGTCAGCAGACACCTTCATTACCCACTACCACATCAGCCTAGAGTCATGCCAGGATGCTGGTTTTGGGGTCTCAGTTCTCCAATCTCTGTTCCCCAAGTAAGTATCGAGGTGGTGTATGCCTTGCCTCCCTCCTCCCGGAGAACTGCTTGGAGTCTGCCAAACAGTGTGGCTAGAACAACATATCCATGATCCTAGAAAAACAGGTTACTCACTTGTAACAGTAGTTCTAGGAGTGGTATATGTTGTTCATCCACACGAACCCACCCGATCTCTCCGGCATCGACGCACAACCTGAGCTTCCAGCAGGCAAGATCTGGCATCAAGGGGCAGTGCCAAGGCATATACCACTCGGGTGGGTGGGAGGAGCCAGCTTAAAGACCTTCTGGCAAGATTCTTTAAGGGAAAGGATATGCCAAACAGTGTGGATGAACAACATATACCACTCCTAGAACTACTGTTATAGGTGAGTAACCTGTTTATATGTTCACTTCAAATAAAAATCCTCTGGAAAATTCTGCACTTGTACTAGTGGCATTTTGCAGATCTGTCTCCTGCACACTTGGTATAACTTGGTCTTTCTTTCCCCCTTTTATGCACGACCAGCCTCTCCCATTCTGCTTGTCTGTTCCTGCAGGTCCTGATTTCTGAAGGTTTGGGACTGTATGCCAAAGACCCTAAGTTTGTTGCATTCGCGAGGCGGGAGATTGCAGATGCCTGTCACATGACTATCGATGAAATGGAGAGTGCGGCAAGTGACCTGCTGAGCAAAAACTTGAATAACAGTGGGAACGGGGCCTTCCTGCACACCAAGGAGTACGATGTGTCGGCCCTGGGCCCCATCTATAGCGATGAGGAAACAATCAGAAGCAAGGAGGAGGAGGACCTCGCCGAGGAGATGACTTGTGTCACCTCCTTCTGATGCCGAACCGTTGGTGTGGAATGCAGATATTTGCAAAATTTGCACTTGTTAACATTTGCCTGTTGAAACTCCAATGAACAATGAAGACAAAACGGGATGTATGAGAAACTAACTGATTTAAATCTGCTTCCTTTCCCATCCTGTTGGGGGGGTGCTGTTCTCAAAGTCAAGCGTTTTTTATGTTTTTACCCCCAGATTGTTCTTCTTTAGTTGAGACCAGGACTTAATCATGTAGACAGCAAGCAGTGCTTGCTCACCTGGACCATGCCATGTGGATATATTCCCCCCCAACTTCACTGGTCTGGGGCTCTTCCTCTGCTTATATGCTGTCTCCTGGCCACTAGAGCACCTCAGGCAAGCCTCGGAGGGGGGAACACAAAGGCAGATTCTTTTAAAAAGTCAGAGGGAGAAGCTGCTCCAATCAATATTCTGCTACGCGGTGACTAAAGATGTGGGAATGAATTTAGGAAGCTCCTTCAGAGGCAGCCAGGCTAAGGCTGCTGTCACTCAGCAGTGTGCCTCAGCTGGGGGGGGCTGACTATGGGTTTCAGCGCCATAGCAACCCCCTGCAGTCGGATCAGGGAGCTTCCTCCTTCTGCGAGGCATGATGTGCATGCATTAGGCTGACAAAGGCTGTGCCCATGCCAAGTGAGGGAGGGGGGATTCTGGGAAGAAGAAGCCTGCCCATGTCCTAGTGAAGGCTGCAGGTGCACTTAGGTGCCCTGGCATGTAACCCTGTTGCCTGCCAACCAGATCTGTAGTATGGGCTGGTGGGATGGTGGCCCTGTTACCCAGGGCAAGCTGGGGGAAAAGTGCAAAAGTGGTGGGACTAGTGGTCAGTGGGTCTGGTTGGTTACAGGTTATGGCCTGAAGGCAAGACTTGAGTGTCCAGAGAGGAAAAAATTATATTGATAACAAAAAGTCAAAGGGTTGTTTTCTGCAGTTTAGGATACTGTGTCAACAGCATGACATAAGGGCATAACAGTTGTTGTTTTCCTGCTATATCACAAACTGTGAAGTTAAAAAATAAAATACTGACACACACACACACACACAGCGCATTTGCACAGTTACAGAAGTGGCTAGACATGCATTTATAAGCTATGCACACAAATGAGGCACACTTACACTATCACAGGCACATGTACAAGTGATCAGAGGCAGATGTTGTAATGTGTACTGCACTCTCAGTCATGCAAGTGCAGTCTCTGAAGCACATGTAGAAACAGACATATACATGGGGCCTTGCAGCTGTAGAGATGCACACACAAGGCCACACAGTCACAGAAATGCACACACTGTCAAAGCCACAAAAATGTATACACAAGGTCACAAACCCACAGAAATGTACACACAATGTCATGCAGCCACTGAAACAAACACAGTGCCACACAGCCAGAGAAATCTACACAGAAAACCACGCAGCCAGAGAAACACACACACAAGGTCACACAACCACGGAAATACACACACAGTGGCAAACAGCCAGAGAAACATACAGTAAGATTACACAACCAAAGAAATGTATACACAGTGCCACGCAGCCATAGAAATGCACACAAGATCACACATCCACAGAAATGTACACATCAGCCTACATAGCCACAGACATGTACACACAAATCCAGCAGCCACAGAAATAAACATACAAGGCCAAGCCTTGCAGCCACAGAGATGTTCACTCTAAGTATGTATAGCCACAGAAACACTCAAAATCCACATAGCCACATAAGTGTACACACGAGGCCATGAAACCACAGAAACACACACAGTTCTGCACAGCCACAGAAATGTACGCACAATAAATGCACACAAGTCCACACAGTCACAGAAATGAACATTTAGGGCCACACACCCACAGAAATGGATACGTAAGGCCACACAGTCACAGAAACATAGAGTCAGTCACAGAAATGTAAAGTCCACGCAGACAGATACACATGCTCACAAAAATGAACAGGCCCGCCGATTGAATTTCACATCGACATATTCATAAATGCTCACACAAACATACTTTCACATATATAAGTATACCCTTGTAAACTTACAAACTGATACACACTGTGAAATAGGTGCTTTTACACATACACAAACTAAGGTATGCACACACTGGACCAGATTGGATCCATGATACCGGTTCGACAAAAATTATGTCGACCGACATAACAGCAACGGATTTATGTCAACCACAAGTTGGGCTGGCAGTGTAGCCTACAGGTTAGAGGAACGAGGTGTGAACAAGCTTGATACATCCAGCAGACCAGACCTGAGTTTGATCCTCACAATCTCTACTTGCATACTGTGTGACTCTGAACAAGTCACTTAACCACCCAGGTCGCCCCTGAAAACAGGCACTTGTGCCTAATGGGCCTTACCCAGTTACCAAAGACATAAAATAAAAAGTAAACTGTCTTTTTTCAGGGTACTTTGCCCCCCCCAGAACCCCCCCTGCGGGGGCTCGCCCCCCCCACACCCCTTCCTTTAAGATTATCAACTCTGGGTTGGACTTGATTCGGTAGGTGCAATACCCAGTCAAAGCATTGCTGGTCCTTGGAATACATTACAGCGGCAACCGTGAATTGCCGCTGTAATGTCGTTTCACAGTGCAGTTGTCACTCTTCAGATGGCATACCAACTAGATTTACACACACTTGCACAAATGTGCATTCTAGCAGATGTACACTGACCGAAATGCACACACATGCAGTCACATAAATGGATGCAAATTGCACACATGCTGAAATACATTCACATTCATACACTTGTGCAAATGTACACACATGGAGTAAGACACATACGTGCAGCATGCAAGGAGAGCATGTGCCACTGATTCTCTTAGTGTATGTGTAGACTTGCTACCCTAAAATCCACATGGTCACAGAGAATCTGATCCTTACCTCCTGGGGGCTAAATTTTATTTATTTATTCTAGGATTACAAGTACCTTTGAGCCAAGGCTCTTTTACAAAGGTTCCACATCAGAAATAACAAACAACAAGGAAGCACCAGTGAAATAACAGTAAACAATTCATGTACAACAGTGCTATTCATAGGGGTCAATGATAGGAAGAGTAAAGTGTAGAGGAGAAGTATAGGTAGTTAACAGAGGCAGCTATAGTAAAATGGTGAACACAGCTATGGTGCATGTGCCCACAAAGAATGGGTAGGGTCAGGCGCCCGGCGATGGCAGAGAAACAGGGATGAGAGGAGAGGGGGAGGATGAAGATGCAGCCAGAGGCATTTGTTGAAAAATAAATGGGAAGGAGTGATAGAAGAGAAAAGGGAGTTTGATGGGGGGGAATAAGTGCTATAATGGGGCAAGGAGAGACTAAGAGGTGGTATGAAGACCTGAGATTTGAAGTGGCACCTCAGAAGCTGGGGGGAAGGGGACAGGGGGCCTGGGGTTAAGCAGTATATAAGTTAGGATTAAAGCTGTGTAGGTCATCATCTAGGAGAGGCAGTCACAGGAGCTAGAGGCAATGAGATGGGCCCGGAGCCTGGTTTTGAACAGACCTAGTGTTGAGGCAGAGGAGATGGTGTGGCTGAGACAATTCATCCATAGAGGAGCCCTGTAGGCGAAGGAGCATTGGCCCTGCGTAGTTCAACAGTGAGGAACTTGTAGAATCCGGGTTGTCGAGCTCCTGGTGTTCTGTCGGTTGGTGTTTTGATGTAACAAGGCAGTAACACTGGGGGTGTGAGGCCAAGGTTGATTTTTCCCGCCATAGCACATGTGAGATACTTTATACGGTTGGAGAGTTGGAGCCATCCGGATTGTTCATAAAGGGCACAGGTGTGGGTGAGACAGTGGGCATCAGTTGTGAGTTGGCGTGCTTTATTAAGTGCAGTTGCTATACGTTGGAGGGTGGACGTCATGGCGGAGCCAAAGATAATGAGGCCATAATCTATAATTGACACCACAGAGCTCTGGACGGCAATCTTCAGGGCCTCGGGGGTGAGGTGCTGCCTGTGCTTGTAGAGTAATCCAAGGCATGCGTTGGCAGCTTTAGCCACGCTATCAATGTGAGCCATATAGGAGAGATTGGGGTCAAGCAGAATCCCTAGGTATTTGAATGAGTAAACTTTTCAAGGACAGTCCACTGCTTGGTGGAGATGGCAAGGTGATGTTGCTTGTAACGGCTATGTGAACTACAGAATAGCAATGGCTTGGTTTTCTTGTGAGTGAGGACTAGTTTATGATTGGAGAACTGTGTTTCAACAGCACTGAATCTGAGTTGGAGGCTATGTTGTAGTGGTGAGAGGTCCTTGCGCGTAGAAAAGACAACAGCATCAACCGCATACAGGATGATTTGTTCTGAGCAGGATTGTGCTAGGGAGTTTAAAAAGAGGCTGAAAAGGAGAGGGGCCAGTATGGACCCCTGAGGGACTTCGGAGCAGACAGGCAAAGTGTCTGAGATAGCACTGGCAATTTTTACTCTTTGAGAGCGGTTGTCAAGGTAGCTTCTGAACCAGCGGGCTGAGTCCAGTGCGAGGCCAGCAAGGAGTAGTTGGTCATACAGCAGCCGATGATGGACCGTGTCAAATGCCTATGAGAGGTCGATGAAGACAGCCCCAGTAAGAAGACCTTTATCAAGGGAACTATGCACTGCACCAGTGAATTCAAGCAGGGCAGTGGTGGTACTATGCTCTTTTCTAAAACCGTGCTGTTGTGTGTACAGAATATTATATTTGTCCAAATAATCAGTTAGCTGGTCCGCAACAATACGCTCTAGGGCCTTGGATAGTGGTGGCAATATGGAGATCGGGCGGTAGTTAGAGTGACAGGTCTTGTCCCCACTTTTGTGGACCGGGGTCACAGTGTCAGTTTTCCATATTTCAGGGAATGTACTGGTGTGGAGAGAGAGGTTAAGAATTTTAGTTAGGGGACTGAGGACCTCATCAAATGTAAGTGATAGCAGCTTAAGGTCCAGGGTGTCACTGCTGATTCTGGAAGTGGAGATGGCTGAGGCAATGTGGCGGCGAGCTTCATTCATCTTAATCTCCCTGAAGTAAAAATGAGGGTGGTTTGACAGAGTGCAGGGTGTGTTAGAGGGGGTGTGACTGACTGTGAAGAAATCAGGTGGTAAAACAGTACTGAGGTCAGTAAAGGTATTTGCAGTGACCATGGGATCAAGGGTAGTGGACCCTTCAACAATTAACATGGCTGGAGGGGACTTTGATTGTTTCCCAGTAATGTCCTTGATATAGTCCCAGAAAGCACGACCATTTCCCCAGGTGTTGGTGAGGGCGTCCTTATAATATGAGCGTTTCATGAGACAAATGGATTATGTGCAGGCATTACGGGCATGTTTGTATTTCTTGATGTCAGATTGTTTGCCTGTGGCTTTAGCCACTGCCCACAGGTGGTCCCTAGATTTCAGCTGGGAAAGGAGCTCCGCAGTTATCCAAGGGTTACAGAGGGCTTTTGTTTTCTGTTTTTTTGAAGGAGCAAAGAGGTCACAGGCCTTATTGAAGGCGGTGATGAAGTAGCCAAGGGCTAGGTTAACATCCGTTGCTTTGTAGATGGGCAGCCAGTCTTGCAAGGATAGGTACTGTTTGAGATGGGTAAGTTGGGAGGACTCTGCTGGTAATGATTATAGGGGGTGGCTTTAGAAATTTATTAGACCATTTACGTATAACCGGGGAGTGGACATTGAGATAGTGTCTGGGAGAATGGAGGTATGAGAGATCCTGGTAGGGTGATTGGTGAGAACCCAGTCCAGCAGGGTACTGGTGCCAGTTTCGTAATTTATCTGAGTTGGTGTGGTGCCCAATTGTGAGAGGTTGGCAGCTGCAAGGGCATCCTAATGAGTGTAGACATCAGATGCAAGCCAGTTTATATTGAAATCACCAAGCAGAATGTGTTCAGAGCCAGGAGGTTGGGAGCTGACGAAGTTAAGAACTTCTTTGATGCCAAGATCTTGATCTCAAGGTGGAATATATACAGAGACGATGGTAAGGGCTTTTTGATTGGGACCTAGAAGAATTTTAATGGGTAGAATGTTTCTGTGATTAAAGTTTTCTGTTGTACCTGTAACAATGAGAAGCTCCAGACCCAATCCCTGTGTTTAGTAGTTACTCTGCTTATAAGACTGAAGGGGTTCTCACAACTGATGCTAGGCAGATTTACGGAAAGATATACACAGACACACTCAGATGTGTAAACACACAGACCTGGTCACAACACTGAACACATGACTACATTTACATGCCAACCCACATAGAAACATAGACTTTGATGGCAGATAAGGACCGCTTGGCCCACCTAGTCTGCCCATTTCCCTATCTAGAGGATAAGCTGCAGATCCTAGTTAACCAACAGCCTATTTCTTTCTACCCCCCACCAAGAATTGCCTTACATCTGTCCCATACATTCTTGAACTCTCCCACAGTTTTAGACCCCACAGCCTCCTCAGAAAGGCAGTTTCATGCATCCACCACCCTATCTATGCTTCCTCACATTGCCCCTGAGCCATCCCCCCATTATCTTCAAATTGTATCCCCTTGTTCTTGCACATCTCTTTTTCTGAATGATGCTACCCTCTTGGACTTTGTTGATTCCACTGAAGTACTTAAAAGTTTCTATCATGGCCCCCCTCTCCCTCCTTTCCTCAAGGGCATACATATTAAGCTCCTTTAATCTCTCCTCGTATGGCTTCTCTTGCAGACCCTGCACCATTTTAGTTGCCCTCCTCTGGACTGCCTCCATCCTGTGTATGTCTTTGCGGAGATGGGGTCTTCAGAACTGCACGCAGTACTCCAGATGGGGTCTCACCAGCTGTCTGCACAGAAGGATAACAACTTCCTGTTTTCTGCTGGTGATGCCTCTCCCTTTGCATCCCAGTATCGCCCCCAGTCCTCCCTACTGCCTTCTCATACTGCTTGCTAACCTTAATGTCATCTGATATGATTACCCCCAAGGTCCCTTTCCATTTTTGTGGTTGTTACTACCTCCCCCCCATTGTGTACTCTTCCCCTGGGTGTTTGTTTCTCAGGTGCATTATGTTGCACTTTTTTGCATTGAATCCAAGCGGCCATACTTCTGACCATTCCTCCAACCTTGCCAAGTCCCTTCTCATCCTTTCCACCCTTCCCTTGTGTATCGACCCTGTTGCAGATCTTTATGTTATCTGCAAAGAGGCATACTTTTCCTTCCAGTCCCTCTCTCAATGTCACTTATAAAGACATTAAAAAGGACTGGACCCAGTACTGAACGTTGAGGTACCCCACTAGTAACCCTCCTTTCTTCACAGTGGACACCGTTTACTATTACCTTCTGTGTCCTGTTTTTCCAGCCAGTGTTTTACTCAGGCTACCACCCTGGGACCCACTCCCAGGCGGGGCTAATTTGTTTATTAATCTTTTGTTTGGGACTGTGTCAAATGCCTTGCTAAAGTCAAAGTAGGCCATGTCCACAGCCCCTCCCTGTTCTACTTCTTTGGTCACCCAGTCAAAGAAATCGATTAGATTCATCAGACATGACCTTCCCACTGTGAATCCATTCTGCCTTGGGTCCTGTGCCCCACTGGCCTCTAGGTACTCAACAATTCTTTCCTTCAGAAGTGATTCCATCATTTTCCCTACCACACAGGCCAAACTGACAGGTCTGTAGTTTTCTTTTTTTTTTAGTTGTTTTAACCAGGAGTAGCACAATAAGCTGAAAGCTTTTTTACAGGAGCATCCTGGGAGCACAGGGAAGTTAAGTAACTTGCTCAGGGTCACACAGTATGTAAGTGGAAGCTGTGGGATTCAAACCCAGGTCTGGTCTGCTGGATGTCGCCAGATTTGCAGCTCAGAGCCTTAAACCACTGCGCTGTACTGCCTCTGCATCTGTCTTGCTCCCACTTTTGTGAAGGAGAATCACATCCGCCCTTCTCCAATCCTCAGGTACCACACCATCCTCCCATGATTTGTTGAAAAGGGTAGTGAGTGGTGTCACTAGTTCTCCCCTTAATTCTTTTAGAATTCTGGGGTGAATCCCATCAGGCCCCATTGCTGTGTCCACCTTCAGTTTTAGGAGTTCTTTCAGAACCCTTTCTTCTGTGAAATGACTGGTATCGACCCCCCTATTCAGAGTACTTCTGTTAATTGGATTAGGTACCTCCCCCTCCTCCTCTTTTGTGAATACTGAGCAGAAGTATTTGTTAAGTATCACTGCTTTTTCACTGTCCCTCTGTGCCCACCCACTATCCATTCTGTTCAGCCTCACTATCCTTCCATTTGTCTTTCAGCCTCACTATCCTTCCCTTTGTCTTTTTACGCTCCCTAATGTACCTATAAAAGGTTTTATACCCCTTCTTAACCGAGTTGGCTATCTTTTCCTCAGTTTGGGCCTTTGCTATTCTGACTGCCTTCCCTGCTTCCTTCTGCCTTAACTGGTACAGTTCTCTATCCTGCTCCTTCTGTGTTTCCTTATACTTCTTAAATGCTATCTTTTTCTCCCTAACTTTCTCCGCCACCTATTTTGAGAACCATAGTGGCATTTTCTTTCATTTTGATTTGCTTATTTGCTTCACACAAAGGCTTGTTGCCTCTGTGCTGGCAGTTTTGATGTTTCTCCATTGTTGCTCCGCCCACCCTTCTTGCCTGTTTGCTATTGCTTTTCTAAGCCACTCTCCCATTTTGACAAAGTCAGCCCTCTTGAAGTCCAGTACTCTCACTTTTGTATGGCTTGACTCTGCAGCTGAGTTTATCTTGAACCACACTGTTTGGTGGTCACTTGTACCTAGATGGCTACCCACTAATAGATCTGAGATCCTCTCACTGTCCCCATTTGAGAATATGAGGTCTAGGATTGCTTCCTCTCGAGTGGGTTCCAACACTAGCTGTCTGAGGCATGCCCTCTATTGGGCTTTGAGAATGGCCCTGCTCTTGGATGTGGCTGCAGCAAAGGTGCTCCAGTTAACATCTGGCATATTCAGGTCCCCCATCAACAATATCTCCCCCTTTCTCTGCCATCCTAAGAATGCCTTCTATCATATTCTTGTCCATTCCACTCCCCCTGAGATGGGGGTCTGTATACGACCCCTGTGCGGATTGTGGTGCCCTTTCCAGTCTCTAAGGTGACCCACAGTGCCTCCCCTCCTCCCTGTTTACTCTTTTGTTCCATTGCTTTTATCCCTTCCCTACTCCTCCCCCTTCCTCTACCCTCCCTGTCTGTCCCGTAGGTTGTGTACCCTGGTATGTTAGCAGCCCAGTCATGGTTCTCTGTGTACCATGTTTCTGTGACTGCCACGATGTCCAGGGATCCCTCTTCCATCAAGATCACAAGTTCAGGGAGATTGTTGCCCAGACTACGGGCATTGGTACTCATTATCCTCCATTTCTTGACATCCTTACCCTTTTTTGCCCCAGCCCTGTCCTTACTGCCTTTGTCGTTTTATCCATTTACCCCTGTCCTTCTCCCTATCAACATCTCTATCTTCGTGTTTACCTCACTAACTACCGTGATTTTTTTTTGAGGGGGGGACTGGGATTTCCCTGCTCCTTTACAGAGCCTCCCCCCTTAGCTAGTTTAAATGCTTGCCAATGAAGCATTTAAACTTATCATCTATGATCCTGGTTCCCCTCCTGGACAGATGCAGACCATTGCACCAGTATAGGCCTGCATCACTCCAGGTGGACCCCCAGTCCCCAATGAAGCCAAACTCCTGAGCTCTGCAACAGTTTTTCAACCACTGATTGAATCCCATGGTGTGGAGCACCCTAGCCTCAACCATGCCATAGACAGGCAGCACCTTCAAGAAGGTTACCGTGCGTGCTACTTGTCTAAGGCCCCTCCCCAACTCCACAAACTCCTCCTGCACTGTTCTGATCCCTTTCCCAGCCAGGTCATTTGTTCCTAGGTGGACAATGACATCCAGCTCCCTCCCCTGTGCAGCTGCTCCCACAGTCCTGAGGATCCGCTCCCTGTCCCTCTAAGCCATGGCACCTGGCAGGCACCTTATCTCCCTTCCCCAGTTCTACCCTCCTAACAATGGAGTCCCCCACCAGGAGTTGTTTCCTTCCCCTGTGGGGTCCCATGCCATCCTCCTGTGGGTCTCCTTTGTGGAGGTTCCCAACATCCTCCTTGGTCTCCACTGTGGGTGCCTCTATAGAGGAACCACACTCTGCCAGAGTGGCATACAAATTGTGAAGAGGTACAGCTGGAGAGATGTGCCTCTGTTGCACCACGCCACCCTCCCTGAGCCCACAGTGGTCCAACTGCTGCTCTTTCTTGGCAACCTGTGAGGCAGCGGCAGTGGCTCTGGTGGTCCCTGGGTGGGAGAGGAGATCCCCCAAATCCTGGCCAGCTGAACCTGGAGATTTACAACCTCCTCAGCCCAGAGAGGTGCCTGCAGGTGGGACAACACCACATCCTCCAAAATGTCTCCTGGAAGACTGCTGCTCCATGTTTATTCACACTCACACAGGCAAGCATTCAAACAGATAATACAGATGTAAGAACATACTTGCATTTATGCATGCACCCAAATATGAATGCATGCACGTTGATATAAACACACATTGTATGGATATACACAGACACACAAACACATAGCATGCACATTCATACATCCCCAAAAATATATGAAGTCACTAACACACAAGTACCACACTCATACACTTGGGTATATATGCACAAACACATACAGTATATACATATACAAGTACACTAACTGAAATCTGCACCTGCGGGCACAGGCACGTACTGTGGAACGTTTCAAGAGAATGAGGAAGAGTACGAGTTACCAGGTGAGAAACATTTGTTTAGTGGGGCAGATGGAGCAATGCCAGACCTGATACTGAACTGACAGCAGACAGGACTGTAACACACCTGAACTGAAGCATTTGGAAACTATGGAGAACGGTTCATCTTGTTTTATTGAGTACTTGAAACACCATCAGCATCTCAGAGATTGGCAGGTTTAGCTAGACAAACTTCTAGATATGCAAAATACACAGAATAAAAAAAGCACTTGTAAATAAAATATATTTGTATGATACAGCTGATATATTTATAAAGAGAAAATGTTGTATAGTTTTTGCTTGTTTTTATTTGTAATGGTGGGAGAATGTTTTTTTCTTTCTTTCTGTTCACAAATGACCAAATTCTGTTTATTTTTTAACTTATAGCTTGGTAGCTAGGAGAAGAGTTAAATGTCAAGTGAGAGACAGCTAACAATAAATACAGTCTAAGAGCAGAGGCAGGTTCGCAGAACAGTACTGACAGTACATCTGTTATAGAGGTAGCATACCGGAAAAGCAGGTTGCAAGAGGAGCAGTTTTTTAGGGTGCTTAACAAGGATACTGAGAGAAACCAAGGGAGAGACTTACAAAGCCCCTAGATGCAGACACCAGTGGAATATCCAGACACATCTGCATCAAGGGGTGTGTGCACATGTCGCCCACTGCTGTTTTCAAAGACTGCTGGTGATCTGCAGCAGTGAAGCATGCATTGCAGCACCTCACATCAATAAATGATGAAAACTGGGCTTTGCTGTACCTTGTGTCATGTATTGGCAAAAGTGTAGGAATATCTGCATCTGACATTCAGATGATCATGCATGTAGACCAGTCAATTGCTGATCTACCTGAAAAGACATGGGTCCACACTAAAGATATGGTGGGCAGACAAACAATGAGCAGGTAGGCTGGAATTTCACTCCACTATTATCAAAAATAAAAAATATGTTGGAGACATAAGTGGATTTGCCACTAATGCTTACAGGTAGAGTTCAAGTAATTGAGATGAGTATACTCCCAAAAATTCTGTGCATGCTACAATCACTACCCATCTCTATGATTAGAAACGGATTCTTAAAATTGAAAAAAATGATTAGGAAGTTTTTATGGAAAAATAAAAAAGCAAGAATTAATGTACGCAAACTCAAAGCTGTATATATATATATATATATATATATATATAGGTAGGGTAAAAACACCCAGACTTCTGGAAATATCATCAGGCGACTTTGTTGAACCAGGTTGGAGAATATTATGGGAGCAAGACACCCTGGTGGGTCAGTTGTGAAACACATTTTATAAAGTATGTATCCCCAAGACTGTTATTTTATGCCAAAATGGAAAAAAAAGAAAAGGAAAAAGATAAGCATTTGTCATTGCCGAATGTTGATTGCGTTGGTGTGTTGAGCTTGGTCACTGCCCCTCTGTCACTCACTCAGTCTGTTTCTCCCGATGCTGCAGGCTGCTCTTTTGTACTGGGCTCCTGCCTGCATTGGCACCTTGTTCTGCCCACTAAGAAATCTGCAGCTGTCCCGACAGAGCTCCGTTGTGGTAACTCACTCCCCCTCTCTTACTTGCTCATTCTGTTTCTCCTGGCGCTGCAGGCTTCCCTTTTGTACTGGGCTCCTGCCTCTGTTGGTGGCTTTTTCTGCCCACAAAGAAATCTGCAGCAGTCCCAACACAGGTCTGTTGAGACTGCTGACTCCCTCTCTCTCACTCACTCGTTCCGTTTCTGCCGGGGCTGCAGGCTGGCCTTTTGTACTGGGCTCCTGCCTGCATTGCCACTTTTTTCTGCCAACAAAGAAATCCGCAGCAGTCATGCTAGAGCTCCATTAAGCTCGTTCACTACCCCTGTCTCACTCATTGTGTTTCTCCTGGTGCTGCAGGCTGCCCCTTTGTACGGGGCTCCTGCCTGCATTTGCACCTTTTTCTGCCCACAAAGAAATCCACAGCTGTCCTGACAGAGCTCCGTTGAGGTTACTCACTCCCTCTGTATCACTCACTCCTTCTGTTTCTCTTGGTGCTGCAGGCTGCCCTTTTGTACTGGGCTCCTGCCTCTGTTGGCACCTTTTTCTGCCCACAAAGAAATCTGCAGCAGTCCCGACAAAGCTCCGTTGAGCTCGCTCACTCCCCTTCTCTCCCCCGCACATTCCATTTCTGCAGGCTGCCCTTTTCGATTGGGCTCCTGCCTGCGTTGCTGCCTTCTTCTGCCCACAAAGAAATTTGCAGCAGTTACAATAGAGTTCTGTTGAACTCGCTCACTCCCCCTCTCTCTCTCTCTCTCGCTCATTCTGGTTTCCCCACCACTGCAGGCTGCCCTTTTGTACTGGGCCCCTGCGTGCATTGCTGCCTTTTTCTGCCCACAAACAAATCTGCTGCAGTCCCAACAGAGCTCCATTGAGCTCACTCACTCCCCCTTCCTCACTCACTCATTCTATGTCTCCTGCCGCTGCAGGCTGCCCTTTTGTACTGGGCTCCTGCCTGCATTGGCAGCTTATTCTGGCCAGAAAGAAATCTAAAGCAGTCCCAACACAGCTCTGTTGAGCTCTCTCACTCACTCATTCCATATCGGCCAGCACTGCAAGCTGGCCTTTTGTACTGGGCTCCTGCCTGTGTTGCTGCATTTTCTGCCCACAAAGAAATCCGCAGCAGTCACAATAGAGCTCCATTGAGCTCACTCACTACCGCTCTGTCACTCGTTCTGTTTCTCTTGGCACTGCAGGCTGCACTTGAGTACTGGGCTCCTGGCTGCACTGGCACCTTTGTCCACAAAAAAAATCCGCAGCTGTCTCAACAGAGCTCTGTTGAGATCGCTCAGTCTTCCTCTCTCATGCTCATTCTGTTTGTCCTGGTGCTGCAAGCAGCCCTTTTGTACGGGACTCTTTTTCTACCCACAAAGAAATCCACAGCAATCCTGATAGAGCTCCATTGAGCTCACTCAGTCCCCCTGTCTCACTCGCTTGTACTGTTTCTCCCACCACTGCAGGCTAGCCTTTTGTACTGGGCCCCTGCCTGCATTGATGCCTTTTTCTGCCCACAAAGAAATCCACAGCAGTCCTGACAGCACTCCGTGAGTTCCACAAGACTTCCTCCCTCCGCCACCGCCTCCTGCTCTGTTTCTCCCAGTGCTGCAGGGCTGCCCTTTTGTACTGGGCTCTTGCGTTCAGCCCTTTTTCTGCCCACAAACAAATCTGCAGCAGTCCCCACAGTGCTCAGTTGAGCTCAGTCACTCCTCCCCACTCATTCAATCTTAATTTGTCCCAAACAGTGATTTCCCACAGCGACTGTGGTATTCTCCGGCAGGAGTGCAAAAACATATTTTAGCCAGGATATGAAAAATGGCAGCTGTACTGTTCATAAGGAGGTGTGGAAAAATGCCACTGTTGAAAATGAGGCGTGAAAATATTACAAAATTGTAAGTTACAAGGGTGCGTGGAAACAGTTCAACGCACACTTGTAATATAGTCATGTTATGGAGTTTCACACCAAATTTTCAACATAGGCATTTTAGGACCTCTGCTCATGAACAGTGCCACTGTCATTTTCTTAATCAGTCCTGAACAGTGATTTCCCACAGCGACCGCGTTATTCTGCGTCGGAACTGTGAAAACACATTTCGATCAGGATGTGAAAAATGACAGCTGTACTGCTCATAAGGAGGTGTGAAAAAATGCCACTGTTGAAAATCTGGCATGAAAGTATTACAAATTTGCGAAGTTACAAGGGTGCATGGAAAGTGTGCAATGCACACTTGTAACACAGTTATTCGATGGGCTATCAACACCAAATTTTCAACAAAGGCATTTTAGGATCTCTGCTCATGAACAGTGCCACTGTCATTTTCTTAATCTGTCCCGAACAGTGATTTCTCGCAGCAACCGCTCTACTCTGTGCCAGAAGTGCGAAAACACATTTCAGCCAGGATTGGAAAAATGACAGCTGTACTTTTCATAAGTAGGTGTGAGAAAATGTCAATGGAAATCTGGAGTGAAAATATTGTAATTTCACGAAGTTACGAGCTTGCGTGCAAACTGCACAACGCACGCTCATAACACAGACATTTTATGGAGTATCATTACCAAATTTTCAACATAGGAATTTTAGGACCTCTACTTATTAACAGTGTCACTATCATTTTCTTAATCTGTCCCGAACACTGATTTCCCACAGCGAACGCGCTATTCTGCACCTGAAGTGTGTAAACACATTTCCGCCAGGATGCAAACAATGACAGCTGTACTGTTCACAAGGAGATGTGACAAAATGTCAATGTTGAAAATCTGGCAAGAAAATATTGCAAATTCCCAAAGTTACAAGCATGTGTAGCAACTGCGCGAGCTGCAGACGCCATAAAACAGTCATGTTTTGGAATTTTTTCCACCAAATTTGCAACATAGGCTTTTTGAGAGCCCACCTCATGAACAGTGGCACTGTTGTTTCGTTAATCGGCCCCGGAAGGTGATTCCGCGCAGTGACCGGGAAATCACCTTTCGGGGCTGATTAACACCATGACTGTTCAAGAATTCATGAGGAGGGGTCCCAAAAACCCCATGTTGAAAATTTGATGCCAGAATTTCAAAAAATGACTGAGATGTGCATTAAAGTTGGAAAAACCCCTATTTATTCCATTATACAGCTCACCGACATTTCCTCAGTTCACGGTCGGCTTTGAAGAGTGCAGACGTGTTCCCAGTCCACCGAAGATCATTGCGCCGAGCTCCGGAGGTAAGTATGGGGTGGGGAGGCAGGTGCACAGAGGGTGGGTGTGTGGTTGTGGCAGGGGCCAGGGAGAACACTGGGGACTGTTTTTTTCAGGTAAAAAAAGATGTTGGGCGGGGCAGTTTTTTATGTTACAGTAGTACGTGGCACACTGGGGTGGGCTCTCAGTGTGCCAAAGGAATCTTTCTTTGAGGGGAGTAGTAGCCGATGGGGGATTGGGCATCCCATCGGCACACAACAAAAGGGGGCTTAGATTATGCTGACGGGATTAGGCACCCCGCTGGCAGACAATAAAAGCGGGGGTTACAGAATACGACGGGAGTGGGCTCCCCGTCCGCAAAATCAACATTAGGCACCGGCGACGGGATTGGGGCTCCTGTCGACATAAACACGGTGGGTATTATATTGTTTGTGAACACGGTGGCAAGTCGTCGCCATGTTCACGAACAATATCAGGGTTTGGAAGTTCCGCCCTGCAATGACGGGTCGCTCCCTCATTGCAGCGGATGGCTGACACTGCAATGACGAGGCGGCCCCTATTTGCAGAGGTGAAATTGTCACAAGTTGGTGGCAAGGTTCCAAACTACTGTCACCAGCAGCATGCAACGGCATTGGGGGAAGCGGGACAAACCTTTGCAGGCTGTGGAGGCATTGGCCACAACAGTGCCGCGCCTCCATCACCTGCTTCTGAGCAAGCTGTCCCAATATGTTTCTTGCACTGTGCACAATCAACATAAAAAATGAATTGACTAGAACTTCATTGGAAAAATGGATAAAGTGCCATAAAAAAAGAAGACAGAGAATAAACATAGAAACTCCTATATATCTAAACTGTAATCACACACCAGCTCTGAGCATGGAATATTCTGTATGAGGTGCGCAGATAAAGGAATTGACTATCTAAAAGATGTACATGATGAAGAGAACTTCATGGCCTGCTTACTATAGTAAAGAATTGGGACCCAGATTAAAAAATAAATACAGCTTCTATTTAATCCCAATTAATAGAGCACAAGCAAAGAATAAAGATTGTCTCTAAAATGTACAACTTTCTAATGGCATCTAGACGTACACCAATCAAAAAATTAAGAAAGAAGTAGGAAACAGAACTTAGGATAATGATAATAACAGATAAAAAGTAGGCAGAGATGATAAATGGAATAAAAACAACAGTTAACAGTAAACTGAATCAAATTCAGTTTCATATCTTTCACAGACTTTACTGCACTCCACACTTGTTTAACAAAATGAACAGTAACATTTATCCCTGGTGAAACAGATGAGGAGCCTGTAAAGGGACACTGGAACAGTTATAGCAGAGTGTAAAGATATTATTCCATTTTGGAATAAAGTTTTTGACACTGTAAGCAGAATACGTGGAATAAATATTAGAATAGAAACAGCTTTGCTTACTAGGAACTAGTTAAGACAGAACTTTCCTATAGAACATCTTAAAACATTAATGAATATAGCTTTGATTAATGTGAGAAGATATAGGCCGGGCCCGGTGGTGCTGAGGGTTGAGGCGCTGGATGCCATACTTCACGCCATGCCGGCGACCCATGTTCAGGAATGAACTCAGGCCGCCAGGGGTCGGCAGGGGAGGGAGAGGATTGAGCGTCCAGAGGACTACTTTCCTCTCCTGCAGTGGGTTGCGGGGTTTACTCGGCCCCTTAGAGACCCCCAATGGATATCGGGGGCACTACAGGAAGCTAACAATGTAAGGGGTGGAGCGGCAGTGGACATGAGCAGCATGCCTGCATAAACTAATTGCGCGTCCGTGCTCCAGGGGAAAACTACACTACGGAAAAAACCCTGGCCCTGGGATAGGTGACGGCAGCCTCCAGTACACCATCGCCACACACCCAACACCAGGCTCATCCTGCCAGCTCTCTTGGCCCCTCACCCTGCCCTGGAGCTGACAAATTAGATTCTAGATAGAGCACCAGGGTGGACAGTGGCCCCACCCTGGGGGGTTCAGAGTATGCCCCGTTCCCCTTTAAGGATCACAGGAAGGTCTTCAAGCTGGCTTCTCCCACCCATCTGAGTGGTATAGCCCTCGGCTCCGCCCCATGACGCCAGATCTTTCTGTCCGCTGGAAGATTCAAGTTGCCTCCTGTTTGCTCTTGCTTTATGTAGGCCCTGGCTTCAAAACCTTTGGTTATTCCAAAACTTTGACTCGTTCGAGTTAGCAATGGTGATTCTCATCATTCCATCATGAAAGATAAATCTTTCCCTGGATTTCGCCAGTGCCCGTGCAGCCAAACAGTGCCGCACACTGATCCGCATATCACGTGTGTTTATTGTCTGGGTGTTGGCCATGACACCAAGACTTGCGAGATGTGTCTTGCTTTTCACCTGAACGTGCTAGACGATCATCTTGTACGCTTCAACTTGGGCAGGCCTGAAAAACGGAATCCTCTGGTGAAATTTAAAGAGGCCCGGTGGGCAGTCTCCGTAGCTGCGGGATCCGCTGAACAGCTGGAGCAAATGCAGGCCTTCGAAGAAGAAGAAACGTGGGCCACAGAGTCTTCCTCTTGGTCATTTTTCGTTCCTCTCAACTTGGGCTCTACCTTTTTGGGTTCCTTCTGAGAGTTGTGCCACTCTCTCCCCACTAAGGGCAAGGGACCTGTGGGCTCTCATTCCTCTTGGTCCCATAAGAGGGATAAGGATCCGAATCAGTCTTCATCTTGGCGAAGATGCTCTTGGGATCATGAGCAATCTCGGTCCCAGGAGGCGGCAGTATCGACTTCGGTCGAAATTGCCTCCTCGGCCACTGGCTTCTCATTCTTGCCATCTGGCCAGTCGACCAAGGTCTCGATCGATGAGGTTGAGATTGTTCTCGATCCCATTGATCCGTTGTTGCCCATTCCGGTCGATGACCATCTCAATAGGACTCCGGTCCTGTCTTTTCCCAACGAGGAGACCCAACCAGATGGGGATCCCGTCGAGGAACCGGTCCCTGATCCTGGGAAGTCACTGGTCCCACTGGCGCTTCCCGAGCGACCGACTTGGCCAGTCTGATCCAGGTCGAGATCTCAGACCCCCTCAACCGACAGGCTGAAGAAGGTGCACAAATGCTCCAAAAAGAGGCAATGCCATCAGTCATCCTCATTCTCTTCAGATGAGGAGAGGCTTCGGCAGAATGTTGATGTGGCAGCAGTTGATCCTATCCAGGCAGAAGCCGACCACGGTCTCTACTCCGGCCATTACTTGGCTTTCACCTCCTAGGCCAAAGCTGACTCCTCTGAAACTGGTGAAATAGGTTCCTCTGTTAGCGGAGCCAGTTAAACCCGCTCCGGTTCGGCCGATATTGGTCTCTCCACAGATTGTGGTGGAGCCACTGCTTAAACAGCATTTGCGAGTGGCCCCTATGAAGGAAGCACGGTTAGCCCCAGGTCTTCCTCACAGGATCTCGGTCGCCGTCATGCCTGATCGCCCCAAGCACATTGAGGGCGACCTTGGCAGCTGACCGTTACATCCGGATACCTCGAATTCAGACGACACCGACTTTCACTCTCACCCGCGGGATGATGAGTCGGCTAGTGATCTGTCAACAGAGGAAGGCCCTTCATCGTTTGAAGGGATTCTCTGCCTTATCTCCAAATCCATGGGGGATGCCTCTGGAACCAATCCAGAAATGGGCTGAGTACCGTCTCGCTGACATTTTCAAGAGAGGGGATACCCCGACAGAAGCTTTTCCTGTGGCCGAAGCCATTGTTGGCCCGGCCTTGGAGCTTAAGCAGCATCCTGCCATCTGCCCAGATGGCTCGCAAGTATGCGGAGCCCATGGGATCCCTCTTGGGGTTCGCAGAACATCCCTTGGCTGAGAGCCTTGTGACCGCCTCTGTGTTCAGACGTACAGGCAGTTCTGCTGACACCGATAGACCCCCGGACAAGGAGTCCAAGAAACTGGACCACTCTGCCAGGTCTATGCAGCCTCCTCTTTAGGCCTCGATCAGGCAAGCTCGGCCCTCATTATGGTGCACATCTCCCATGCCCTTCTAGGGTCCTTGGATGAAATTCTCCCACATCTCCCTGTGGACCTTACCTTCAGTGTATAGTCAAGCAGGTCCAGGACCAAGGCCATGCCATTGCCAAACAGCAGCTTCAGACAGCTCTGGACACTGGGGACTCATGCGCCCATTCGGTGGTAGCCACGGTTGCCTCAAGCCGCAGGGCTTGGTTAAGGCTTTCCACCTTCATGGCAGATACCCAGCACAAACATGCTGATGTTCCTTTCCTGGGCACTGATCTCTTCGGTCCAGGTGTGGATGGTCACCTTCAGTGAATCAAACAGTCCAGTGCCACCTTGGACTCAGCTACTTCTGCTCAAAGTGCTTCTGGCCCTAAGAAGCAGTAGCAGCAGAAGAAGCCTTTTCAGCACTCTGCTTCTGTGGCCCAGCAGTCCTCCTTTCAGGGAGCACAGCATCAGCAGGCGTGCCCCCGGCCCAAGCCCAGACTTCCTCAGGCCTGCAGAGAAGGTCAGGGTTCAGGCCCTGGACCCTCTTCCTCCAAGCCTGCCCAGTAACAGGATAGCAGTGGCCACCCCTATTCCCGTCATGCCAGCTCTGGGTCCTCCCATGGGGGGGTCAGCTCTGTCACTTCCTTTCCTCCTGGTCTGCTGTTACCACGGACAGATGGGTCTTAGAAGTGGTCGGCCAGGGTCTGCCTTTAGAATTCGAGCAGTACCCACCCAGCCAACCCCCATGCTCCTCAGGAGGAGAGAGTATCAGCCAACACTCAGTTGGCTCTGAGAGACGACATAGCCCAGCTCCTCTTCAGGGAGGCAGTGGTCTGAGTGGCAGATCCTCCAGTCAACCCAGGGTTCATTTCTAGGTACTTCCTGATCCCGAAGCGAACAGGGGCTGATGCCCCATTCTAGATCTGCATGACCTGAATCAGTATCTCAGGCCACGCACCTTTCGGATGGTAATTCTGTCCCAGATCATACCATCCCTGGAGCAAAACATGTGGTTCTGCTCACTGGATCTTCAGGACACGTTCTTTCGCCTCCCAATCCATCCGTTTCACCAGTGGTTCCTCCACTTCAGAGCAGAGGGAACCCTTTATGAGTTCCGTGCCATGCCATTCAGCCTGTCATCAGCCCCATGGGTCTTCACCAAATGCATGGCAGTGGTGGCAGCTCACCTTAGGCATCGAGGGGGTCAGGGTATACCCTTACCTCGACCGGCTCTTAGCAGGTTCCACCTAGCAAGACGTGGAGAGGTCCAGGGACCTGGCCCTCCAGACCTGCTCTCAACTTGGCCTCCTGATCAGCGAGACCAGGTTGGAGCGCATGCCTTCTCATGTGATGTGCTTAATTGGGGCAGAGCTTGACTCTCGCCAAGCCAGAGCTCGGCTCCCAGTGGACAGGGCAGAGGTTCTCTCCTCCTTTGCCCAATCATTTCTGGTTGGGCAATTACACCCTGCCCTTGACTTTCTGTGCCTCCTGGGTTACATGGCGGCCTGCACCACCATGGTCTGTTGGGCCAGGTGGCATATGCGCCCCCTTCAGTGGGAGCTGGCTGCCCAGTGGACTCAGTGCCTAGGTCATTTCGACCAGCTGGTCACAGTGACCCAGAAGATGTGGGATACTCTCCAGTGGTGGACTGTCCTAGACCAGTTGCAGGAAGGGATCCCGTTTGTCCGCCCTGAGCTGATGGTCATCCTCATGACCGATGGCTCTGTCGGCTGGGGAGCCCACATGTGGGGACAACAGGGCCCATGGGTTCAGGACCCCTGAGAAGTCCCGTTGCCACATCAACTTGTTGGAGCTCAGACCAGTCAGACTGGCACTGACAGCATTCGCTCATTAGCTTCAGGGTCAAGTGGTTCAAGTCCAAACAGACAATACCACGACCATGTACTACCTCAACAAGCAGGACGGCATGCACTCTGGGCTGCTATGCAGGGAAGCGCTCTGCATCTGGACACTCATGAGCCAACTGGAGGCAGATCTCCTAGCCATCCATGTGGCAGGAGCCTCAATCTACTGGCGGATGCCCTCAGCCACATAGGTGAGACATCCCACGAGTGGTCTCTCCATCCAGAGGTAGCTTACAGTCTGTTCTCCCACTGGGGCAAACCGGTGGTGGACCTGTTTGCCTCCAAGGAAAACACAAAGCAGAGGATGTTTCATGCCTGCTCCCCTCAGGAGGGATCACTGCAGGGGGGTGCCTTCTCGAGGCTGTGGACCCCAGGCCTCTTCTACACCTTCTCTCCATTTCCCTTGATTCGCAGGGTGCTTCTCAAGGTGAGGAGGGACAAGGTGCAGGTGATCCTGGTAGCTCCAGACTGGCCACGCCAGTTCTGGTATCCAGACCTCCTCAGCTTCAGCAACAAGCTCCTGAGGCATCTTCCAGCATGCCCGGACCTGATCTCTGTCAGTCAGGGGAAGGTCCTCCATCCGGACCTTCAATTCCTGCACCTGACAGCCTGGTACCTGAGGGGCCAGAGTTCCAGGCTTTGGGTCTCTCCAAAGATGTACTCACAGTAGTGGAAGCATCCAGTAAGGAGTTTACCAGAAAGTGCTATGGTTCAAATGGAAAATATTTTCCATTTGGTGTCAGGGCAAGGACCTGGACCCTCTGTCCTGTACTGTGGCTAGCATTTTAGACTACCTTTGGTCTCTGTCCAAATGAAGTCTTCGGTCTTTGACCCTTAAGGTGCACCTGGCAGCCATCTCTCCTTACTGGGCATGGGCTGCTCAGCAGACGGTGGTACAGGAGAAGGTGGTCTGGTGCTTTTTCAAAGGCCTTGATCACATATCCCCTTTGGTGAGTGAACCTCCACCTCCATGGGATTTACTGCTGGTCTTGGGAAAGTTCATGGGCAAGACATTCGAACTGATGCACAAGTGTGAGATGTCACACTTGTCATGGAAGATGGTCTTCCTGGTGGTTATCATGTCTGCCAGAAGGACAGAGGAGCTCCAGGTGCTCACAGTGGCTTCCCTTATCTGGTCTTCCACAGGTACATGGTTGTCCTGTTCACCCACCTGAAATTCCTCCCAAAATTGGTGTCAGAGTTTCACCTTAACCAGGTGTTGACTCTGCCTGTGTTCTACCCAAACTACGCCTCGGATGCCAAGTTCAGGCTCCATACTTTGGATCTGAGATGAGCTCTCTCCTATTATAAGGAGAGGATGGCAGAAATCCGGGGTGAGGTTTACCAGCTGTTTGTCACCTATGCTGAAGCCACTTCTGTCAGACCTGCAGCAAAGCCCAAAACACTGCTGCACTTCTAAACAAGCTTTGCTATAAAATGTCTTTATAGCTGCCACTTAGCTCAGTTTCAGTTATTTGCATGTACTAATGTCACTTTTGTCATCTCTGTATAGCTATACATATTATCTCGAGTACTGTATGACGTGATCTGTATCCTAACCTACCTGTACTATATACTACGTACCTGTACTATATACTATGTATTGTATAATCTCATCTCATTTTATGTATGTATTCTCCCGGATCGTGTCTGAAAATAGTCAACTTTCGCTAGTGCACCTAACCCGGGTAACAAAAACTAAATAAATAAATAAAGCAGACGATCGCAAGATGGATTACATCTTGCATTGATCTCTGCTATAGGTTGGTGGGCAAGGAGCCTCCCACCAGGATAAGAGCTCATTCTACCCGCTTTACTGCTGCATCGGTGGCTGCTTCCAGAGACATCCCTATCCAGGAAATCTGTTGGGCTGCCACCTGGAAGACAGTAAACACCTTCATCACCCATTACCACATCGACCTTGAGTCATGCTGGGATGCTGGTCTTGGGGCCTCAGTTCTCAGTCTCTGTCCCCAAAGTAGGGGGGTGTGCGCCTTGCCTCCCTCCTCCCAGAGAACTGCTAGGAGTCTGCCAACTAGTGTGGATGAACAACATATCCACGATCCTAGAAAAACAGGTTACTCACCTTTAGCAGTAGTTCTAGGAGTGGTATATGTTGTTCATCCACACGGACCCACCCTGACCTCCCCGGCTGCACACAAACCTGGCTTCCAGCAGGCTAAGATCTGGTGTCATGGGGTGGAGCCGAGGGCCATACCACCAGGGTGGGTTGGAGGAGCCAGCTTGAAGACCTTCCGGCGATCCTTAAAGGGGAAAGGGACATGCCAACTAGTGTGGATGAACAACATATACTACTCCTAGAACTACTGTTACAAGCGAGTAACCTGTTTTTTGACTGTATGACCATGGAATGTCTTCATTATATGAGTCAAAGCAATATAAACATTTATAATAAAATATGGGACCCAGTGCAGAGGTTAATTGATTTTAATTGGATTTAGCAGTATATACAGCATTACACTGCAACTCCTTATTAGGCTAGTTACTTAGGTGTTAATACAGTTAGGAATGCTTACGATGGGAAGGCTGGAGAGAGTTGGGGGCTATGTTTTCATACAATGCTACTAAATGAGGGGATCGGGACTTGTATCTCGCAGGGAGTGGGACATGAAACTCATAATAACCTAGCACGATGTAATGGTGTAATCTCTGAACCCCGATTAAAAAAAAAAAGATAAGGTGGGCAGATCCGGGGTGGATCTGCTTTTAAAATCTCTACCCCCAAATTTCCAAATTCTTAGTTGTAATTCTCTCTCACCCACATGCACATACACTATGAAGCCCCCAACCCAGTGTTAACCCATAATGAGGAGCATTACGCAAATCTTTGTATGTAGTTCAGGCTGACATGACCTGCTCTAAACAACGAAAGGATTTCTTCTAGTATCGTGGCTATGTTGTTCATCCACACTTATTGGCATGTCCCTTTCCCCTTTAAGAATCACTGGAAGTCTTCAAGCTGGCTCCTTCCACCCACCCAGGTGGTATAACCCTCGGCTCCGCCCCATGACACCAGATCTTCTTTTCCGCTTGAAGATTCAGGTTGTCTCCTTCATGCTCCCACATTTTGTAGGCCCTGGCTTCAAACCCTTCGGTTATTCCGAAAATTTGTCTAGTTCACATTAGTGATTGTGACTTCTTATCTTCGATTATGGAAGATAAGTCTTCCACCAGTTTCACCGGTGTTCGTGTAGCCAGAAAATGTTGCACACCGATCCCCACACCACATGCGTCTATTGCCTGGGTGTTGACCATGACACCTCGAACTGCGATTTTTGTCTTGTATTTCACCATAACATCCTTGATGACCATCTTGCACCCCTGAAGTTGGGGAGGCCTGAAAAACAGAACCCTCCGGTGACATCGAAGAAGGCTCAGTGGGCGGTTTCCATGGCCATGGGATCCACCGAACAATTGGAACGTATGCAAGCCTTCGAGGAGGAAGCAGCTCATGCCACGGAATCTTCCTCTCAGAGCTTCTTCGTTCCACTCAACCTGGGCTCCACCTTCTCAGGTTCCTTCCAAGAGTTATGCCAGTATCTCTCCCAACTAATGGAGAGGGTCCTGCGGGCATGCACTCCTCTCGGTCCCGTAAGCAGGAAAAAGACCCGGGTTCATCTTCATCTCGGCGAAGACATTCTTGGGATCGGGAGAGATCTCAGTCCCAGGAACCAGCAGTCTTGACTTTGGTTGAAATTGCCTGTTTGGCCACTGGCTTCTCGGTTTTGCCGTCTAGCCAGTCGACCGAAGTGTTGATCGATGAGGTTGAAATAATCATCGACCCGATTGACCCATCACCGACTCCAGTTGCTGACTCTCTCAATCAGACTCCGAGCCTTTCTTTCCACTACGATGAGACCCAGCCTACTGGGAATCCCATCGAGGAAGTGGGCCCCGACCCCAGGAAATCACCGGTCCCGCCGGTGTCTCCCGAGAGACCAAATCGGCCTGTCCGATCTCGATCAAGATCTAGGACCCCCTTGACCAACAGGCCAAGGAAGAGCCTTAAGTGCTCAAAAAAGAGGAGACACCATCGGTCCTCCTCGGATGAGGAGAGGCTCCGATGGAAACTCCGTTGGCGCTACAAGGACCTCGTGGCAACAGCTGATTTTGTCTAGGCACAAGCCAACCCCGGCTTCTACCCCAGCCATTACTTGGCTTTCGCCTCCCAGGCTGAAGCCGACTCCTTCAGAACCAATTAAGTCAGCTCCCCCACCCGGCGAAACCTCCAGTTCGGCCTAAACCAGTCTCTCCGCTGATCATGGTGGAACCACTGCCCAAGCCGCCTGTGGGAGGGGCTCCTTCTAAGGAAGATAGACCAGACACCAGGCTTCCCTGGTGTCTTTCGGTCACTGTCACGCCGGACCGCCCTTGGTGGGTTGATGGTGACTTGGGCGGTCGACCATTGTATCTGGATTCCTTGGATTTTGATGAGACTGGCCTACATTCTCATCCTAGGGATGATGAATCGGCTGGTGGGATAGGGACAGAGGATGGTCTGTCATCCTTTCAGGGCATTCTTCATCTCATCTCTGAGTGTACAGGGATGCCCCTGGAATCTATCCAGAAAAAGGCAGGGTACCCTCTTATGGACATCCTCAAGAGAGGTGATACCCCGACTGAGGCCTTTCCTGTGGCCAAGGCCATAGTTGGCCCAGCCTTAGAACTTTGGCAGTGCCCTGCCTCCTGTCAAGCTCCATCTGCCCACATGGCCCGTAAGTATGCAGTGTCCATGGAGTCCCTTGCGTGGTTCACAAAACACTCTTCGTCTGAGAGCCTGGTGCCCACCTCTGTGTTCTGACATACTGGCAGTTCTGCTGACACTGACTGACCTCCCGAAAAAGAATCCAAACTCTTGGCTCATTCGGCTCAAAAGGTCTATGCAGCCTCATATTTAGGCCTTCGACAGGCAAGTTCGGCCGTCATCATTGCACACTTCTACCATGCCCTCTGGGGGTCTTTGGATGAAGGTCTCCCACACGTCCCTGCAGACATGCAGACCACGGTCAAGCAGGTCCGGGATCAGGGCCGGGCTCTTGCCAAACAGCAGCTTCAGACAGCCTTGGACATTGGGGATTCTTGTGCCCGCTTGATGGCAGCCACAGTTGCCTCTCATCGCAGGGCTTGGCTCAGACTCTCATTTTTCCCGGTAGATACTCAGCACAAACTAGCTGATGTGCCTTTCCTGGGCATCGACCTTTTCAGCCCAGGTGTGGCTGGTCACCTTCAGTGTATTGAGCAGTCCAATGCCACCTTGGACACTACTTCTGCTAACGGTTCTTCAGGCAAGAAACAGCAGAAGAAGAAGAAGAAGCCTTTTCAGCACTCTTCCCCTGCAGCACAGCAACCCTCCTTTCAAGGAGGGTAACAGCAATAGCAGGCTCAAGCTTGTTGCCCCCGGCCCAAGCCCGGGCCCTCCCAGGCCTGTAAAGGAGGCCGAGGCTCAGGTCCTGAATCCTCCTCCTCCAAGCCTGCTCAGTGACAGGGCAGGAGCTGCCACCCCCTCTCCCATCAAGCCAGCTCTGGGTCCTCCTGCGGGGGCCGACTCTGCCACTTTCTTTCCACCTGGTCTGTTATTACCATGGACAGGTGTATTTTGGAAGTGGTTGGTCAGGGACTGCCACTGGAATTTGAGCAGCACCCTTCAAGTCGAGCCTGCGCCCCCCAGGAGGAAAGAGTATCCATCCATACTCAGTTGGCTCTCCGAGATGCCATCACTTAGCTCCTCCTCAAGGAGGCAGTAGCTCCAGTGGTGGATTATCCAGCAGACCCAGGCTTTGTCTCCAGGTACTTCCTGGTGCCCAAGCGAACGGGGGGGGGGCTGGCGCCCCATTCTAGATCTGCATGACGTGAATCGGTATCTCGGGTCACGCACCTTTCGGATGGTCACCCTGTCCCAGATCGTACCATCCTTGGAGTGAAACATGTGGTTCTGTACACTGGATCTGCAGGACACGTTCTTTCATGCTTCAATCCGTCCATCTCATTGGCGTGTCCTCTGCTTCAGAGCCAAAGGGACCCTATAGGAGTTCCGAGCCATGTCGTTCAGCCTGTCATCGGCCCCATGGGTCTTCACCAAATGCATTGCAGTGGTGGCAGCCCATCTCAGGCATCACGGGGTCAGAATTTACCCCTACCTCGATGATTGGCTCTTAGCAGTTCCCACCCAGCAGGAGGTGGAGAGGTCCAGAGCTCAGCTCCTGGTGGACAGGGCAGAGGTTCTCTTCCTCCTTTGCCCAATCATTTCTGGTTGGGCAATTGCGCCCTGCCTGGGACTTTCTGTGCCTTCTTGGTTGCATGACGGCATGCACCTCTGTGGTCCATTGGGTCCGGTGGCACATGCGCCCCCTCCAGTGGGAGGTGGCCACCCAGTGGACTCAGCGCCTTGGTAATTTTGACCAGCTGATCACTGTAACCCAGAAGATGTGGGACGCTCTCCAGTGGTGGACCATCCCAGACTGGTTGCAGGAAGGGATCCCATTTGCCCGCCCAGAGCTGACAGCCGTCCTCACAACCGATGCCTCTCTCATGGTCTGGAGAGCCCACATGGGGGACAAAATGGACCATGGGTTTTGGACCTCTGAGGAGTCCCGATACCACATCAGCCTGTTGGAGCTCAGAGCAGTCAGACTGGCACTGTCAGCTTTCACTCCTCAGCTCCGGGGTCAAGTGGTTTAAGTCCAGATGGACAATACCACGATCATGTACTACCTTAACAAGCAGGGTGGCATGCAGTTCTGTCTGCTTTGCAGCGAGGTGCGCCACATCTGGATCCTCGTTGGCCAGCTGGAGGTGGATATCCTAGCCATTCAGGAGCCTCAAACCATCTGGTGGATGCTCTCAGTGGCTTAGGTGAGACATCCCATGAGTGGTCTCTCCATCCAGAGGTAGCTTACAGCCTGTTCTCCCACTGGGGCAAACCGATGGTGGACCTGTTTGCCTCCAGGGAAAACACCAAGCTGAGGCTGTTTCATGCCCACCCCCCTAAGCAGGGCTTGCTGCAGGGGATGCCTTCTCGAGGCCATGGACCCCAGGCCTCTTCTATGCCTTCCCTCCATTTTCCTTGATCCACAAGGTGCTCCTCAAGGTGAGGAGGGACATGGCGAAGGTGATTCTGGTAGCCCCAGACTGGCCGTACCAGTTCTGGTATGCAGATCTTCTCAGCCTCAGCTGCAGGCCCCCCAGAGCGACTTCCAGCATGCCTGGACCTGATCTCTCTCAATCAGGCAAAGGTATACCATCTGGATCTTCAATCCCTGCACCTCACAGCCTGGTACCTGAGTGGCTAGAGTTCCAGGCTTTGAGTCTTTCCGAGGATGACTTCACCATGGTGGAGGCATCCAGAAAGGAATCAACCAGGAATGTTATGCCTTCAAATGGAAAAGGTTTTCCATTTGGTGTCAGGGCAAGGGCCTTTACCCTCTATCCTGTCCAGTGGCTAGCATTCTCGACTACCTTTGGTCTCTGACCAAAGGGGGTCTTCGGTCATTGACCCTTAGGGTGCACCTGGCAGCCATCTTTGCTTACCGGGCACGGGCCGGTCAGCTGACGGCTCAGGAGACAGTGGTTGGGCGCTTTTTCAAAGGCCTGGATCACATATTTCCTCTGGTGCGTGAACCTCCACTTCCATGGGATCGACTGCTGGTACTGGAAAAGCTCATGGGCAAGTCATTCGAAGCAATGCACAAGTGTGCATTGTCACACTTGTGGAAGACGACCTTCCTGGTGGCTATCATGTCTGCCAGAAGGACAGGGGAGCTCCAGGCACTTTTGGTGGACTCCCCTTATCTGGTCTGCCACAGGGACAAGATTGTCCTGCGCCCCCACCTGAAATTCCTTCCGAAGGTGCTGTCAGAGTTTCACCTTAATCAGGTGTTAACTCTGCCAGTATACTACTCTAATTACACCTTGGAGGCCGAGTACAGACTCCATACTTTGGACTTAAGACGAGCTCTCCTATTATAAGGAGAGGATGGCGGAAATTCGGGGAGAGGTTTGCCAGCTGTTTGTCACCTACGCTGAAGCCGCTTCTGGCATACCTGCAGCAAAGTGGACAGTTGCAAGGTGGATTACATCTTGCTTGAGTCTGTGCTATGAGTTGGCGGGCATGGAGCCACCCAGCGGGATAAGAGCTCATTCTACCCGCCATACCGCTGCATCAGTGGCTGCTTCCAGGGACATCCCTACCCAGAAAATCTGTCGGGCTGCTACCTGGAAGTCAACAAACACCTTTATTACCCATTACCACATCGACCTTAAGTCATGCTGGTTTGGGGCCTCAGTTCTCCAATCTCTGTTTCCCAAGTGAGTATTTTGTGGGAGTGTGCGCTTTGCCTCCCCCCTCCCAGAGAACTGCTAGGAGTCTGCCAATAAGTGTGGATGAACAACATATCCACGATCCTAGAAAAACAGGTTACTCATCTGTAACAGTAGTTCTAAGAGTGGTATATGTTGTTCATCCACACAGACCCGCCCGACCTCCCCGGCTGTAGATGCACAAACCTGGCTTCCAACGAGCTAAGATTTGGTGTCATGGGGCGGAGCCAAGTGTTATACCACCTGGGTGGGTGGAAGGAGCCAGCTTGAAGACTTCTGGTGATTCTTAAAGGGGAAAGGGATATGCCAACTAGTGTGGATGAATAACATATACCACTCCTAGAACTACTGTTACAGGTGAGTAACCTGTTTATTCCAGCTTCCTTTACTGTCATGTCTCAAGTGCCTAGAATGGGGTGAGGAGGTCATTTGCCAGCTGTGTCCCAGCATCTGATGTGGCTCGGAGATGCCTCTGAGCCCCTTTAGGGTAGCAAAAGTATATATACTAGGATTGTCACATGGAATATTGGTGTTCGGCAAAGTTATTCTACTAGCTCAATGTTCTTCAATCCCAAGCTCCCTCTATAAGGAACCTTGCTTGCCCCCGCACATAATGCCTGCACTTTACAGGTGAGGAGGTCGGGCTGCTTCTACAGACTTTGTAAGACTCGGAAGCAGTATAGCGCAGTGGGTTAAGGCTCTGAGCTGCAGATCTGGAGACCTGGGTTTGAATCCCACAGCTGCCTAGGTGCATAGTGTGTGATCCTGACCAAGTCACTTAACTTCCTTGTGCTCCCAGGTTGCATCTGGAAACCAGCTTCAGCATAGTGTGCTACTCCTGGTTAAACAATGGTCACTAAGTCTGCCCTCTTAAAAAAAAAAAAAAAAAAGCTGTTTCTTCTACCCCCGCTAATAAAGTAGTGGTCAGATAATTTGTGCAACAGCCAACTGGACTTCAGTAAGTCATAATAATATGGAACATATTCACAGTGAACAATAACCATTTTGTAGTTAATCATAGCTACAGTCTTGCTTTTTCAAGTTTGTCTGATTTATAACTTGGTGGTGGTGGTGGTGGTGGGGGGGTTCTTTTGAAACCTGACTGTTTTTGGAAACCACTCCAAATCAAGGGGCATGATGCCAAGATTAAGTGTAATTGCTCCTTATTCAATTTCCAGCTGTCGTTGTTTATGGTACCTTTAATGTAATTGTGCTTCACGATCCATTTTCATCTGAACTAATCTAGACGTTTGAAAACAAAATTCAAGAACATGAAAAACATGGGCATATATCATTCCTAAACGGCTCCTGACTCCTCGGGGAAACAGTGTAAACGTGGATGCAGTTCAGCTTGTATTTCGTACTGTATATAACCTCTGTTTAATTTTCTCCTTCATTATTTTAAAGTAGTGTAGTCTGGTGGTTAGGGCATGCATCTGTGAGCCTGGAGACCCAGGTTTAAACTTCGCTGTCACCACCACCATCACTATCATCTACTCACTGTGTGACCCTAAGAAGTCCTGCCTCCCTCCCTGCCCCCTTCCTTCCTTCCTTCCTTCCTCCCTTCCTTCCTTCCTTCCTTCCTTCCTTCCTTCCTTCCTTCTCCTGTGCTCGTCTAATCACTGATGCAACAGTTCATGGCTTATAAAGCACTGTGGGGTACAGACAACATGAATGATACCCTTTTAAAATCAGATGCATTCCTCTCTTCCTTTCGTCCGCCCGTCCTCCGCCTAATGACCTTCTTTGACTTCACCTGCTAGTGGTGCTCATCTACATGACATCATACTCTTCCACCTCTGACATAATTGTTTCCATGACAGCAGAATATGAATTTGTTGCAGATGGAGGCTCATGATGTCACATATAAACAAGGTGCAGCAGCAAATGCTGTCCAAAGGGACACGTCCTTCTTGTCATGCAAATGTCCACTACGTGGGGGCAGACTGGATGGGCCAAGGGGTCCTTTTCTGCCGACAAGTTCTATGATTCAAGAAGGGAGAGACTTGTCAAGAATACATGACGTGTCATCTGAGGCGTGTCAGCCTGTTATAAAATTCCAGTCTTCCAGGTCACACCAGCAGTTTCTCAGGTACTGTGGTTTTTCAGACAGAGGTTGGAAACACACAGCCGCCACTGTAAACAGATATTCTCCCATGCCTAGTGCAGAGGACAGGAGGATTACAAAAGATATTTTTCAACCAAACATTATTTTATGTTATATGTGTTGCTGGGTACACTGCAATAAATGAAACGATGCACTAAGGGAATTCAGACACCCCAAGGGTAAAGCGAACAAATGAGTGTTTCCTGGAAACCTTTGCTTTCTGCCATAGTTTGGCAGCTTGCAGTGGTTTTGGGTCACACATAAATGTACCTTTACCCACCTGTAAATGTCATAATAGGTCCACACAGAAACAGATAACTAAATACAGTACATTATAAAGCATGACATTGTCTTTACTCAATCAGGATTGTTTAGTTTTGAACATTCCAGGTACTCGTATAACCATAAGATAAACAGGAATTGTACATATAAACATGAAAACATGTACATCAGAGTCATTCCCAAAACATAAATGAATTCCCAAAATGTGTAGGTAGGTAGATGGATGGATGGATGGATGGATAGATAGATATAAACCCTTGAAAGTGGGTTCCACTCAAGTCAACTGACCCTGAATGTCAAGAAAACTGTGTGCATGACCTTTGGTTCCAAACCAAGACTGCCCTAATCTCTCCAAGCTGGCCTTGATGTCCAGTGATAGCTCCTGTTGACTCCCCTCTGGATCATATTACATCTTTTAAATACAATGTGGTCTGGGAGAATCGGTTTCTGAATTTCACCTGTATTCACCACATCTTCTGTAGACTCTTTACCAAGCAGGGTACCCTCCACCATAGCAAATTCTGCCTCCCCACCATTGTCAGACAGGAGACGATCCACAAGATAGTTCTTTCTGTCAAACTATGAGGACATTGTCAGCGGCACAACTCCAAAAGGCCTTCCTAACCAGGTGGGGCATCCTCAGCGTGGTGGCACCAGCTTGTGGAGCTCTTCTCTGTCATGTGGGAGACAAGATCAAGCCTCAGTCTCGATTCCCCACCTCGTAATGAAAGGGCCACTACATGGTGCAGAGGTATTGTGAGCTGATCTTTCCGGGTGTGGAGACTTCCCCATTAGTGACTCCTACAATGGTACTGAACATGGTACTGATTCCTTGGGTGACCATGCGATGTTGGCCACCCTCCCAATAAGAAATCCGCACAGGGGCTTCTGCCATGGAGTGGTAGGAGGGCCAAATTGAGTACAAATATAATGATTTGAAATAGAAACCCATGCTACTTTTCGTTTGTTGCAATGTTTTTTTACTCACTGGAATGGGTTTTCATACAATGAACACATTTCAATGGTGTGGCTGCTACTACTGAAACATAAAGATTCTTGAACTTTAATGCTGTATGATTAACAGTATAACAAACATTTTTTGTCAGAAGTACTTATTTAATAACATTGCTCATTATTTCCTTGTTTTTAGCTGCTTTGAGCTGCAAAGGTTTATGGGAGCACTCATTAACATACATTTGTGCTCACTAAAACAACTCTGCAAATTTGCACAACTAAACATTTCAACAGTTTCCGATTTCTTCTTTTCTCTATGTTTCACCAACACCTCTTCAGATTTGAAGGTATTTCTTAAATCCTCTGTCGGGTGATGCACCATTTGCGCTACTAATCCCAGCAGCATAGTAGCTAAAATGGACAGGCCCAGTCATCATGAAATGGCTGAGGCTGAAAGGGCTCCAGGCTATAGATTTGTCTACATCCGCAGATACAGTAGGTGGCTGGGGTTCTTCAGTTTTGTGTTGCTCAAGATTTTAAATATTTTTTGCATCTGTGTACTGGGAATTTGGTTTTCGTGCTGTTTCATTTCTTTGACATTGCACATACAGAGAGGCAGGCAGGAAACTTGGACTGGGAAACAATGGGCATGTCTTCACTTTCATTTTCTGTGTGTGTTGCACGTTCAGTTCTGGGTATTGCTACTCGGCTAGCACTTTTAATGTGGGCATACTTAGTACTACAAAATGAAGCGGATATTACTAGGGAATTAATGCCTGCTTCATTTTGTATCATGAATTCCATTTCATCGTATCAGGATGCTCAATTAACAGACAAGAAAAGTTGCCATGTTACAACAGGAAAATATCCCACCATGGTACATGATGCCAGTCACCTGCCCACCCACCTCAAGCCACAAAACAGTTCAGGCACTTCCTCCCTTCCAGCATGGCAAAATGTGTGCAAGTATACAGTATGCTTCCCTGTCTCTGAGTAGCTTGTGGTGTAGGGTTCCCAACGTGGGGGAAACACATTGCATCACTGGATGACAATGGGTAGCATTTGAATGTAAGCTGTAGATCTTCATTGAGAATAGCTCCTTCATTGGGTCACACCTTTGGAACTGTAAGCCATCAGAGTCAAGACCATTTGGAAACTTTTGTTAGTGTGGACCAACTATGATAATGTGTAACTACAGCGCCTTTATTTCCATAGGCGACCCCTTTGTTCATCAGTTCTTTCTTCTGCCATCAGCCACTTGTTGGACCTGTGGAGAAACATTTCTGTCATATCTATGATTTATTATTTTTTCTTTCTGTATTATCTGTTGTCCCTGTAAGTAACGCCATCAACTTAACCTTAAACTTGATCTTTAGTTACCAAATCCATGCTCACACTGTGTGTGTTTGCTACCTGGGGAAACCTATCCCCCAGTGCAAGGGCCTGCAGGATCCAACAGGGCTTTACACAGGCCACAAGGAAATGACACACGAAGGCTCTGGAAAAACCTTCCTTACCAAAAATGGAATCTTCTACCACAGCCACGGGCTCTAGGCTGGTTTTTCATCCTGCCACCACTGGGAAGCATACTGCCAGGAGGTCAGCAATGCTGTTACCCCCATGGGTGGCAAGACCATTGGGGCAGAGTACAGAGAAGAACATGCATGCATGTTTCACTGGTAAAAAGACATTTGAAATCTCCATTGAAGAAGGTTAAGCCCTTGTCAACTGCTCCAACAGCGTCGATTACAGCCCCATGACAGGGCTAGAAATGAGTTTTAAAAAGTGGTGTACCACACGGGTTTACCAGTTCCCCAGATTTGGTATGCCATCCCAGAAAGTGGTGTGCCACTCCCTTTTTTTGCATACCTGCTAGAAAATGTCACCAACCATCAGTACATCCTTGTTTGACTAAATAAAAGGTAAAAAACAAGTTCTAAAAATTCTCCATTCATTTTTCTGTATTTTTTTTCTTTTCTCTTCATCTTGTAGGTAAGGTGCTGAACTTCCACTTTATTCTGTGCATGTACAGAAAGAGTGGTGCACAGAATGAATATAGTAGCCAGGCATTACATAAATTTCTTCAAAGTGCTTTTGCAGCACTGACTGACAGCAATCTCATTACAGTTGACAATATTCATTTCACAAGCAGCAAAAAAACAGAATGTCTGAAATCCATGGCAGAGTATAGACACTCACACTATATAATAATGTGTATGATGCAATTTAACCCAAAAATGCAGCACAGAACCATGGACAGTCATTTTGCTTTCAGTGATGACAGTGAGCTTATGCATAGCTGAAATGTTCAAGCAGCAACTGACATTCAAGATGAGTATCTTTTTGTCTTCTTGCTTTTTGTTTACCCCATCAAGAAGACACTACGAAACAATGAATCTGGCTCGTGTAAGCAGGAACTCATGATTCAGTTAATACGACATGATTTGTTACAGCACCATGACAGTACGTGATAGTTTTATTACCATGACATGACCAGTTGGCCAGATTTGACAAATTTAAAACACCCTTTCCTAAATCGTGATATATTTTTGTAATTTTTACATAAACTCCAATTTGGACAGAATGTTACTGTACCATTCGTTATCTGATTTTTGCTGTGCTGAGTGGTCCAATAAACCACGTCTCCTTGTCGGTGCATGGACTCTCCATGATTATTTTGTTGGGAGTCATGGCTACTAAGAAGGGAAGAAAAATGACGAAGACTGAAAGATACTGTGTTCACATACCCAAATCTGGGACTACTTGGTGCTCAGCTGCCTACCTCAGATACATTCCAGGCACATTTAATTGTAAGATAAAACAGTACCTGATTGTTGAATTATTTTCAGCTGCCTCTCCGACTTGTACTTGACTGATGGACTGTGCTACTAGCAGTGGCTAGTTGTGCTGCTGCTCGACAACTTAGCATTAGTCTACGCAGCCATGTCTGTTATAACAAAACTGAAATTAGTAAAACAGGGACTGAGAGAGCTCACAGATTTGACAAATTAGACTGTACTGATCAACCTACGTGACTTGTAAATCTGGCACTGTGATCAGGCAAAATTATTTTTGCCACCAAAAACCTGGAGTGACGCTAAGTTGAACTGATTGCAAATAGCAATATTAACTGTTTTGTAGGAAAAATGAAGACATTTAGTCCAAGCAGGACTCAACAGTTGGGTGGCAAAGAATAGGCCAAACCTTAAATGTGGAGGACATGATCACAGCGGATTCATGTCATCATCACAAGTGTACTCAGTGATACAAGAATCCCCCCTCTCCCTACAGTTGACAGTTTTCTGCGAACTAGTAATACAAGGCACAACACTGACGTGGGAGTACATTCAAGTTCTTCATCAGATATAACATGAGAATCATCATCAGACAAAAGTTTTTTGGAATAAGTTTCAGATATGAAAGATTCATCTAAATCTACTTCTGAGTCTGAGCTGTCTGCCTCTTCTTCTTCCTCCTGCTCATTGCTTTGTTTTTTATTCCATGGACCATATGGCTACAAAGGCCTTTTTTCTCTCTACCACTTTTTAACCATTACTCAATGACTGGAACTGCATCAAATTCCTGTTCACATGGTGTATGTAACGAGATCCTTATTAAGTTTACGAGACTGTTCTTTCCTAATGAACTTCGCCGGTCGGATTTTATTCTTTTCATTAGGCTAAACCCACGTTCACAAACAGCTGTACTTGCTGGAAGAATATGAATTAAGGTTACTAGTTCCAAAATGTGGCATTTGTCTTGGCAAGCCTGATGAATATCTGGTCATTTTACTTCTACAGCATTGGCGTACCTTGGGGGGGGGGGGCAAACATGTAATACCCTGACCTGATCTGCAGCCTGACAGTATTGAGAATGTGCTGATTGTTAGTGGTAGAAGAAATTCACCTCTTTACGTGATTTTTTTAGTTTAGTCCACTCTGCCACACATCTGGATCTATGTTCTGTTCTATGAGGACTAGTCTGAACTCCTCTACGACACCAGCTACTGCATCCTCCGCATAATCTGAAACAAACTGGGAAAAAAACTGTCTCGTCTCCACCTCGCTAAGCTAAAGATGATTCTCCCAGTGCCACCTAGTGAGAGCTATTTTCCCACCTGAATACACCTGTCAAGTCCACATGCCTTGTTGGCCACTGTTTAAAGTTCACAATATGGCCACCATAATGGAATCCGGCTGGTGCATGTCTTCAAACCTGTTTGTGACATTTAGAATCATGGCTGTCAGTAGTGTCTCTCTGTCAATGGAAAACTGGTCTGCTTCGACAACAGATGGGGTGTGTGTCTATGGAATTCAGGTCCCTCCAAGGCATCCAGATTTTGCAAGTGCTTTCCAGGTCTAGAAAACAAGAACAAGAAAAACTCACTTATCCCCCTGGCCTGATCTAACTTGTCCTGACAGAGAGATAAGGTTTTTTTTTCTGGCTAGGGTGGAGGGAAAATATTATAGTCTAGCTAAAACCGTTTTATTCTGGAAAACAAAAATGACCTTGTTTTCAGCTTTACACGGCAGTCCTTCAGGTCCTGAAGTGATTCAAACACCTCTCCCACCGAAGTATAATTTTCTTGAAGAAGCAGGCTGACTTTTGTAAACTCTTCCAGGATGTCTGCCATCAGGTGAATGTAGCATAGACATCTCCAGGTCTGCATGGTCTTCAGGTAGGCCTTAGCCTTCACTGCTTGGTCCCTTCGGGATCCACCAAGTTGCATCTGAGAAGACAAAAATGGCACAAGTTGTTGCTTTAGTAGTTCCAATTTTAAAACAAATCTAGACTGTGCTTAAAATGGAGTCTGGGACAATACATACCTGTTGGAAGTGCAGTAGGATCCCGGGGTAGTCTGTGATGAGCACTTTCAGTGCTGTTAATGTGTGTTATGCCCATCTGGTTCCTCCCACTCTGGTTGGAATAAGGCATCTTACTCCCGCTGCCTGACAGGACTCTCTCAGATTTTTACGGTTTAGTGGTGAAAAATGATAAAACAGATAGATCCCCAGCAATAACTGGTCTTTTTTTTTTATGATACATGATGTTTTTTAAGACATCCTGCAGGGCTAACTCCAGCCTATGTGCATTGCAGTGGATTGTGACTAGATGAGGGCGATCCTTTTTCAGTAGTGCGGCCACCCCTCCTTCTACCGGTCATCACTGCTGCTCCATTGGTGGTAAGCCCTACCAATTTGTTTTTCCACTCTGCTTACTCTGTCTGTGACAGCATGGCCTGATCGATGCATGCCATGATTGATGCTGCATCATCTTTGTGTGGATTTTCCAGGGACACAAAAAAAAACACCTGGCACCCCCTTGTTTACTGTTCTTATATAAATTATTTCCTGTTCTTTTATACTGGAATGTGTAGCACCATCTATCATTATGGACATGAAGTCTGCATTCTTCACCACATCCACCAGCTTCTTACGTTCCACCTCAGCGATATTACTAATGAACATGCGGCATGATTTGTCATTGTGATAGGTTTCCCCAATATCAACCCCTTTACATTTGTCAAGGTCACACATCCACTGGAAGTCTGTATTTGGCCTAGCGTGTTTGGCCAAGGCATGCGCATTTCAAATTTAGATCTGTACACGACGTGCCACATTGGAAATGAGCATTTCCATTGCTCTGTCAGCAGCAGATGCCTGCTGGGATTCTGCTATACATCTGGCATCAGCAAGGGAGTGCTTCTTAGACTCGGCATGTTTTTGTAAAGATTGCTCAGTGAAATTATTGTAGCCCCCTTCATAATATGCTGATGTTGTGTCTGCAACATCTGGGAATTTCCTACATGCTTTACAAAACATTACGTTTTTCTCAGGGTCAAGCTCGACCCAAGCGTACTTTATTACCCAGTGTTCTTGAAAAGTATGCACTCATTTACTTTTGTCATAAGCAGCATCTCTCTCCTTTTTTCTAAGAGCCTCCTTCTCTGCTGATATGGTCTTGGGGCTCTTTACTCCATTCCAAAAATGCCACATCTTGGCAGGTTTGACAATTTCTTAAAATTTGCCAGCAAAAACAGGCAAGGGCCAGTGGATGCAGAACTAACTGGTATAAATCCACCCCATGACACCCCAGGGAGAATGGGTCCCCGCAGCAATCGAGATAATTTTCTAAGCAAGTTGAGTGCCAAGCAGACTTAATGATCACAAATATGATCACAATTATATTTTTAGCCCTGAGGGGCCTCGCTAAAATGTTTTTGCTGTGTTGCAGATTCAACCACAGAGGGGAGTGAGTGTTGGGGTTTTGTTATTCGTCCTCAGACCAGGTAAGAACATTTATTCTTGGCCAATTGCAAATTTGTTCACTGCCCAGAATCTGATCCCCCCCACCCCACAGGGCAAAGTCTGCCCAGAGAAGAAAATGAGCTGCACAAAATAAAGCTACTTCAATGAAACGTTACAGTCTAATGTTTTGTTTTTCAGTAAAAAATTTAAAAGAAATGCCGGTGTCTTTTTTTGGGTACCAAATCAAGGGAAAACATCAGGACTTTTTTGTCTCACGAAATCAGGGAGATTAGGGCATGATTGTCTGTTTTTTTGTGGCACAGTGCCCCTCCCTGAGTGAAACTGGGCAATTAATCTGTCTCTGGGCTGGAAACTTATGCCCTGAGTACTATAAGGCAAAGCTGGTTTTCCCTTGGCTTGTTTTGTTCCTTTCTTGCCTTTTGTGTTCTGTGCCAGGGAATCTGTGCCCCAAAAGGTTAAATTTTGTTTTTTTCAGGCTTGTTGCCTTTATTTTTTTTCTAGCAGTGCCCTTCCTGTAAACGTTTTCCCTTTGTTGGTCTTTTTCATTTTATTCCTCCTTTTTTAGGCAGTCTACCTAATTTTTGAAAATAAATTGGCTAGTCTGCAAAACACAGCAAAATGGCACATTTGCCCTTCATTATTCCAGACCCCCCTCTGACTGTTTCCTAAGCTCACCGATGCTCATTCAGTTGGAGAAAATCCTGTCTCTCCCAACAAGATCCACCCTCCCTTCCTCCCAATATCCTGACTATACTGTTTGTTCACCCTGCACCCTCCCATTTCAGTCAGCTCCCCCCAATTTACCAGACCATTGGCGCAGCAGTGATGTCCAGAGAGAGGAGCCTGGAGCAAGAGAGTCCTGTCAGCGTGGTTGCCACCCCGGGAGTGAAGGAAAGCAAGTGCGCAATGGCTCAGCCCAAGACCAAAATCTCACTAGTGAACAGGAGATTTCGATCGGTCTTGGGCTGGGCAGACAAAATGTGGCATTCCTGTTGGCTGGAGTGTCTTAGAAGGCGCCAAACAGTCTCCAAAGCAGAAATGGGAGCCACAAAAAAAACACTCAGGCAAAGTGGGCACAAAACAAAATGGCGGCTGCCTCAACCCTCACTTCTTAAAGCGGTATACACCGCGGTTTACCAGGAGGCAGAATTGATGTTCTAGGATTGTGGATATGTTGTTCATCCATACTTATTGGCATGTCCCTTTCACCCTTAAGGATCGCCGGAAGTCTTTAAGCTAGCTCCTCCACCCACCCGGGTGGTATAACCCTTGGCTCTGCCCCATGATGCCAGATCTTCCTTTCTGCTTGAAGATTCATGCTCCTGCATTTTGTAGGCCCTGGCTTCAAGACCTTCTGTTATTCCAAAAATTTGTCTAGTTTGCATTAGCGATTGCGACTGCTTATCTTCGATTATGGAAGACAAGTCTTCCCCCGGATTTCGCCGGCGTTCATATGGCCAGAAAGTGTCATGCACCGATCCCACGCCACGTGTGTCTATTGCTTGGGTGTCTACCATGACACCTTGAAGTGCGATTTTTGTCTTGCATGTCACCCTAATGTCCTCGACAACCATCTCGCATGCCTGAAATTGGGGAGGCCGGAAAAACGGAACCCTCGGGTGAAATCAAAGGAGGCTCGGAGGGTGGTTTCTATGGCCACAGGATCCATCGAGCAATTGGAACACATGCAAACCTTCAAGGAGGAAGCAGCTCGTGCCGGGGAATCTTCCTCTCGGAGCTTCCTCGTTCCGCTCAACCTGGGCTCCACCTTCTCAGGTTCCTTCCTAGAGTTGTGCCAGCCTCTCCCAACTAAGGGAGAGGGTCCTACGGGCACGCACTCCTCTCAGTCCGGTAAGCAGGAAAAGGACCCAGGATCGTCTTTGTCTTGTCTGGATCAGGAGAGATCTCAGTCCCAGGAACCGGCAGCCTCGACTTCAGTCGAAATTGCCTCTTCGGCCGCTGGCTTCTCAGTTTTGTTGTATGTCCAGTTGAAATAATCATCAACCTGATTGACCCATTGTCTCTGACTCCGGTCGACGAGTCTCTCAATCGGACTCTGGTCCTTTCTTTCCCCAACAAGGAAACCCATTCTGCTGGGAATCCTGTCGAGAAAGTGATCCCTGACTCTGGGAAATCATCGGCCCGTCTGATCTCAATCAAGGTCTAGAACCCCCTTGACCAACAGGCCGAGGAAGAGCCACTAGCACTCGCACTCAAAAAAGAGGCAATGCCATTGGTCATCCTCGTCCTCCTTGAATGAAGAGAGGCGCCAGCAGAAACTCTGTCAGTGCTACGATTACCTCATGTGGCAACAGCTGATTTTGTCCGGGCACAAGCCGACCCCGGCTTCCACCCCGGCCATTACCTGGCTTTCGCCTCCCAGGCTGAAGCCAACTCCTTCGGAGCTGATTAAATCAGCTCCCCCACCAGTGGAGCCGGCCAAACCTCCGGTGCAGCCTAAACCGGTCTTTCCACCAATCGTGGTGTAACCACCGCCCAAGCAGCCTGTGGGAGGAGCTCCTTCTAAGGAAGATAGACCAGACATTGGGCTTTCCTGGCATCTTTTGGTCACTGTCACCCCGGACTGCCCTCAGCGGGTTGAAGGTGATCTGGGCGGTCGACTGTTGTATCTTCCTCGGATTCAGATGAGATCAGCCTACATTCTCATCCTGGGAATGACGAATCAGCTGGTGGGATAGAGATGAAGGAAGGTCCTTCATCCTTTCAGGGCATTCTTCGCCTCATCTCTGAATCTACATGGATACCCCTGGAACCTATTCAGAAAAAGGTGGAGTACCCTCTCACGGACATCCTCAAGAGAGGTGATACCCCAAAGGAGAACTTTCCTGTGGCCAAGACCATAGTTGACCCGGCCTTAGAACTTTGGTAGTGCCCTGCCTCCTGTCCAGCTCCATCTGCCCGCATGGCCCACAAGTATGCAGTGACCATGGGGTCCCTTGCAGGGTTCACAGAGCACCCTTCAGCCGAGAGCCTCGTGACCGCCTCTGTGTTCGGCCATACTGGCAGTTCTGCCGACACTGACCAACCTCCCGAAAAATAATCCAAACTCTTGGATCATTCGGCTCGAAAGGTCTATGTGGCCTCATCTTTAGGCCTTCCTCAGGCAAGCTCAGCCGTCATCATGGCACACTTCTCCCATGCCCTCTTGGGGTCTTTGGATGACATCCTCCCACACCTCCCCGAGGACATGCAGACCACAGTCAAGCAGGTCCAGGATCAGGGCCGGGCTGTTGTCAGACAGCAGCTTCAGACAGCCCTGGACATTGGGGATTCTTGTGTCCTCTTGATGGGAGCCACAGTTGCCTCTTGTTGCGGGGCATGGCTCAGACTCTCCTATTTCCCAGCAGATAATCAGCATAAACTAGCTTTTGGCCCAGGTGTGGCTGGTCACCTTCAGTGTATTGAGCAGTCCAATGCCACCTTGGACGCTACTTCTGCTAAAGGTTCTTTGGGCAAGAAACAGAAGAAGAAGAAGCCTTTTCAGCATTCTTCCCCTGTGGCACAGCAACCCTCCTTTCAAGGAGGGCAGCAGCAGCAGCAGGCTCAAGCTTGGCACCCCCAGCCCAAACCCGGGCCCTCCCAGGCCCATTAAGGGGGCCGAGGTTCAGGTCCTGGATCCTCCTCCTCCTCCAAGCCTGCTCAGTGACTGGGTGGGGCCACCACCCCCTCTCCTGTAACACCAGCTCTGGGTACTCTCATTGGGGGCCGGCTCTGCCACTTTCTTTCTGTGCCTGGTCCATTATCACCACAGACAGGTGGATTTTGGAGGTGGTCGGTCAGGGACTGCCTCTGGAATTTGAATAGCACCCTCCAAGCTGAGCCCACACCTTTCAGGAAGAAAGAGTATCCATCCATACTCAGTTGGCTCTCTGAGATGACATCACTTAGCTCCTCCACAAGGAGGCAGTAGCTTCAGTGGTTGATTCTCCAGCAGACCCAGGCTTTGTCTCCATGTACTTCCTGGTGCCCAAATGGATGGGGGGCTGGCACCCCATTCTAGATCTGCACGACCTGAATCAGTATCTCAGGCCACACACCTTTATTTATTTATTTATTTTATTTATGACTTTGTTAACCGGGTAGGTGCGCTGATCCCAGGGACTGTTTTCAGGCACGACCCGGGCCATATTCAGAAATGGCACAGATAACAATACGACAGAAAAGAAACGTGAAAAGGTGAACAGAGAAAATAACAAAAACAAAACAGTGGATACAGGTTACATAGGTCAAAAATAGAGCAAGAATTTGATAGCATATGGCAGTTATTTACAATAAATAATTAGTTATTACAGAGGTACATTTGCAGTAGGCAACATTAGTACATTTCCTATAATTGAAGTAGAAACAGCAGTTTGTAGTGAGTGGATGAGGAGGGAAACAGAAGGAAAATCCTAGGGGAGGGAGGCAAAAAGTGACTCAGTGGGTGACAGACAGATTCGACAGGAACAGATCACTTATCCAGGGGAACAGTGACAGGAGGAGTTTGCTAGGAGCCAACTTTTGAGGTGGGATTTGAAGGTAGAGTGTGTGTCAGTGGAGCAGAGTACAGCTGACAGTTTTTTCCATTGAGTGGGGGCTGCTGCCGACAAAGCTCTCCCACCCATATTCGTGTGTACCCTAGGAACCGCTAGTGTGGGAGTGCTATTTGAGTGGAGGCAGCGGCGGGGAGTTTGGATCTTGAGGAGAGCTGCCAGGGGGGATTCAAGGCCAGTACGGATAACAGTATCTGCCAGACAGCAGAAGGTGAGGTCAAAGCGACCTTGCAGTGGGAGCCATCCAAGGGAGTTGTATAGGATGCAGTGGTGGGTAGAGAAAGGGGCCAGCAAGGCAAAACGACAGGCATTGTTGTAGGCTGAGGAGAGTTTGGCTATGGTGGTTGCAGATGCTCGGGCATAGATGGTAGAGCAGTAATACAGAATTGGGAGAAGGTTTCCCTGGACAATGGCTAGCCTAGCCTCCGGGGTAAGGAATTGCCGGAATCTATAAGCTGCGCCCAGTTTTTGATGGAACCTGCTGACTAGGGAATTGATGTGCTCAGAGAAGGTGAGGGAAGGGTCAAGTATGACTCCTAAGTATTTGAAAGTGTTTACGGCCTCCAGGGCTGTTCCATCAGGGGAGAGAATGTTTAGGTGGCAGTGAGTCGTGGATTTTGCAAGGAAGGGCTTTGATCCGAACAACATGGATTAGTTTTTTTTGGCATTTACCAAGAGGAGATTCTTTGAGAACCAGTTGTGGGCCACAGTGTAGTTTTGAGTGAAAGCTGTGGAAATGCTTGCAGTGGATTTGTCACTGTGGAAGAGTATGAGGTCATCGGCATAAAGGAGAGAGTGGCAGCTTAGACTGTCTGAAGGAAGAGAGTTTACAGATAGGGAGAATAGAAGGGGGCACAGAAAAGAACCCTGGGGAACCCCTGTGGAGATGGACAGGGTAGGGGAGCAGGTCTGACCACTACTCACAAATTGGTCTTGGTGTGTGAGGTAGCTCCCGACCCAGTCTGTTACCTCCTGGGAACAGCCTAGGCAGCTTAGCTTTGAGAGAAGGAGGGCATGGTTGACCATATCGAAGACCTTGGAGAGGTCCACAAAAACAGCACCGGTGGCATTTCCAGTGTCCATATTCATGAGGATATGGTCAGTCAGAAGTGTCAGGGCAGTGGTAGTGGAATGTTTTTTAAGGAAACCATGTTGCTGGCTACATAGGAGGTTGTATTTGCTGACTTGTTCAGCTAGTTGAGTGTGGATCGCTTTCTCAAGCAGTTTACTTAGATGGGGAGGATGGAGATTGATCGGTAGTTGTCGGAGGATTGAGGGTCACCGGCTTTGTAAATGGGGATCACCTTAGCTACCTTCCAGGGCTTGGGCATGGAGGAGGTAGAGAGGGCAAGGTTAAAAACAAAGATGAGAGGTTTGGCTATGGCAGGTGCGATCAGCCTGAGGAAGACTGGTGATAGGCCATCGGCTCCAGCAGAGCCATGAGTTGGTAGGATTTTGAGGAGCTTGGTGGTATCAGTGCGAGAGAGTGCTTTGAAGTAAAAAGGTAGGATTGGAGGGTGGGTCATAGAGCTAGTAGCGAATGCCAGTGGGTTATGATGGGTGGCTGAGTTGCTTGGTATGCCACTGGGGAGTTTATTTAGGTAGCTGGATAGATCAGTGAAGGCGTTATTTAATGTCCTGGCCACTTCCATAGGATCTGAAACTAGGCCACCTGCTGAGTTTAGGTGTAATACAGCCTTGCTAGAGGGGGGGTTTAGGAGGGAACCAATGGATTCCTAAAATTTCTTGGGGTCACCAAGGTTAGCTCTCAGTTTGTTATGGAAATGGGTTTGTTTCAGTGATTTGGCCAGGAGCTTACAGTGGTTTCTCCGATGCCTGTAGTCTTCCCAGAGGACTAGGGAGGGGGATGCTTTGTAGGTGGACCAAGCATGATCCTTATCCTTCATGAGGGCTAGGAGGTCTCTGGAGACCCAGCGCGAGCAGCTACCTCTGACCCTTCTCGTGGTTAGAGGAAAGAACCTGTCCTGTATTGATAGTGGGCTTTCGGATGGTCAGTCTGTCCCAGATCATACCATCCTTGGAGCAAAACATGTGGTTCTGTTCACTGGATCTGCAGGATGCGTTCTTTCATGTCCCAATCCGTCCATCTCATTGGCGGTTCCTCTGCTTCAGAGCCAAAGGGACCCCATACGAGTTCCGAGCCATGCCGTTCGGCCTGTCATCAGCCCCACGGGTCTTCACCAAATGCATGGCAGTGGTGGCAGCCCATCTCAGGCATCGGGGGTCAGAATTTACCCCTACCTCGATGATTGGCTCTTAGCAGGTCCCACCCAGGAGGAGGTGGAAAGGTCCAGGGACCTGGCCCTCCAGACCTGCTTCCAACTCGGCCTCTTGATCAACAAGGCCAAATCGGAACTCATGGCTCCTCAGGTGATGGGCTTCATCGGAGCAGAGCTCGACTCTCGTCAAGCCAGAGCTTGGCTCCCGGTGGACAGGGCATAGGTTCACTCCTCCTTTGCCCAGTCATTTCTGGTTGGGCAATTGCGCCCTGACAGGAACTTTCTGTGCTTTCTGGGTTACATGGTGGCATGCACCTCCATGGTCCGTTGGCTCCAGTGGCAAATGTGCCCCCTCCAATGGGAGCTGGCTGCCCAGTAGACTCAGCACCATGGTCATTTAGACCAGATGATCATTGTAACCCAGAAGATGTGGGACACTCTCCAGTGATGGACCTCCCCAGACCAGTTGCAGGAAGGGATTGCGTTTGCCCAGAGTCGACAGCCATCCTCATGACCGATGCCTCTCTCATGGGCTGGGGAGCATTTCTCTGCCTCTTTAGGATCATTGAAGAGATAAATGTGCCCATTCCACAGTACTCAGAGATGGGCTGATAAAAGTAGCTGGTGCTATATTTTCAGTGTGTGCAGAGTGCTACGGACCCTATTGAATGCCCTTCATCTCAGGCACATGTTGGAGGATAGAACAGGGAAGACTGAGATTCTACGGACGTGGATATGGTGCACTATCCATGCTTCTGGCAGTACTTCCTTTCCCTTTAAATCTCACCGGAAGGTTTTCAAGCTAGCTCCTCTCACCCTCCTCAGTACCATCCCATGACATCGGATCTTCCTTTCCGCTGGAAGCATGAGGTTCCCTTCATCACAGCTCTGTGCTAGATGTAGGCTCAAAACTGAAATCCTCGGTCTTTGAGTTTTTTCTCTTCAGGTTTTCCATATTCAAGCTTCTTCATTCATCATGGAATGAGAGGATTTAAAAGCCAGTCCCAGCTTCAAACAGTGCTCGCCATGAAATCAAAAAATGTCACACACCGATCTGCACTCCACGTAAGTATATTGTTTAGGGGCCCAGCACAACCAGCAGGCCTGCGGTTTGTGCCAGACTCTTCAACCCTCCACCTTGAAGGACCGCTACACCTGCCTTATCCTGGGCTGCCTGGACCAGCGGGACCCACCTGTTAAGTCCAAGAATGTCCGCAGGGTGGTTTGTGCAGTGGCCTGCTCAGCTGTGCAGCTTGTCACCTTTGAAGATGCTATGGGCCAGGCTGCTTTGGGCGCCACCTTGTCTGCCTTAGTCCGGCAGGCTTGGGTGCCTCCTTTACTGGGATGTTCCAGGACTTGTCAGTCCCTTCCAACTCTGAATTGGGAAGGGCCCTTCCCAAGGATCTAAATCTTCACAGGACAAGTCTAAAGTCCTGCCGTAGGTTGTGGGATCAAGCGTGGGCTTGTTCCTCCTGTTCCTGTGCTTCTGCTGGTTTGACGGCTGTCAAGCCATTAGCTTTGGTCGACACTTCTATCCAGTTCCAGGCCGCTAGCCCCTCAGTGTCCCCATCGGGCTTGCTGGCTGAGACACAGGTTGACCAGCTGGTTGAGATTTATCTTGACCCAGTAGATCCATTATTGGAGGACTGTGGGGAGGATTCCCTCTCTAGGACTCCAGTCCTTGCAGCTGTCTTGCAAGAGGGGCTGGTTCAGCCAACCAAGCCGACTGTCTTCCCTTGGGAGATCAAACCTTCAGGGGTTCCTCAGCATCCTTTGCCTTACCCTACTTCTCCTCCTGGACAACCGGCACATCGTCGGTCGAGGTCACTGTCGAGGTCCCAATCAAGTCCTCGATTGAGGTCTTGGAACTCCTGACATTCTTGGTGGTCCTGCTGTCGACCATTGACTAAGAGGCACCGTCAGTGCTTCTCCTTCTCTTCCTCATCTTCTGGGGTGGGATGGTTCAACTGTAAGTTGCAGCTCCGGTAAAGGAATTCATGGGCATGCTTCACAGCAGGTTTCGGCATGCCCCTGGTTGCTGGTTCCTCAGCTGGTGCCTGTCCCCCCTGGCCCAGCCGATGCTCACTTCTCCATCCATCTGGGTGGAGCCACCACCTCCACAGCCCTTGCTCATGGCCCCATTTCAGGCTACACACTCTGCTTCCAGCCTTCCTGTGCAAATCTCACATTCAGATGAGCCTCGCATTGTCAGTGGGGAGCCAGGGTCAGCAGTGTTTCAGGAGTCCTTGGATTCTGAGGGCTCCTTCATGTATTCTTCTCGGACACCAGGCTTTGACTGGGAGTCTGGTGGGGAACTTTCTTCAGAGCAAGGCATCTCTTTTGGCGCTCTGCTCCATTTAATCTCAGAGTCCATGGGGATCCTGCTGGAACCTGCACAGAAGTGGGCTAAGTATCCTCTGACTGTGATTCTGGACAAAGACAACTCCCCTGGGGGTCGCCTTCTGTCTTGCAGAGGCCATCCTGGGTCTTGCTTTGGAGCTGTGGCAGCACCCTGTCTCCTGCTCTATGCCGTCAGCTCATATGGTCCACAAGTGTGCGATTTCTATGGGGGTCTCTGCCTGAGTTTACTGACCATCCTTCAGCCGAAGGCTTGATCTCTGACTTGGTGTTCTGGTACACGGGCAATGTCTGGGACATCAACAAGCCCCCAGACAAGGAGTCAAAAAAGCTAGACCACGGAGCTAAAAAGGTTTATGCTGCTTCATCCCTGGGCCTTCGGCGGGCCAGTTTGGCTGTTATGATGGCCAATTTTTCCATGCCCTCTTGGGCACATTAAACTAGGTCATTCCCTGCCTTCCTGCTGACTTACAGCTGGCGATTAAGCTGGTCTGGGACCAAGGTTGCACCGTGGCCAAGCAACAGCTTCAGTGGCCCTGGACATTGGAGATTCCTGTGCCTGGTCAGTGGCTGCAGTGATGGCCATGCAGCACTGAGCGTGTCTGAGAATTTTGACCTTTACGGCCGACACATGACACAAGCTGGTGGACATCCTTTTCTTGGGCACCGACCTGTTTGAGCCCAGGATCAAGGGATATCTCACTAAGAAGTCCAGCACCATCCTGGACTTCATCACATACTCCCAGAAGGATGTTAAAGTGCAGAAACAGTGAAATAAGCCCTTTCAGTTTCATTCCTACTCAGCGCCTCCATCTAGTGGGGCAACATTAGGCCAGGCAGTCCAAGCCAAAGCCAGTCTCTGACACCAGAAAATCCAGAAGCTGGGGAACAGGGACTCCCCTGGCAGCCAGCTCTGGACTGCCACCAAGCCTGACCAGTGACAGGTCAGGGGGTGTCACTCTCCTGTCCATCCTGCCATGCCCAGGTCCTCCTGTGGGGTCTGGCTTTGCCACTTTGCTTCTGCCTGGTCCATCATCACTTTGGACAGATGGCTGCTCAAAGTGGTGGGTCAAGATTTGCCTCTGGAATTCGAGGCTGTCCTAGCCAGTGGAGCCCATGCCCCATGGTAGGACATGGTGCCAATAGACATGCTGTCTGCCCTTTCGGAGAACAGCGCTCAGCTTCTTCAGAAGGAAGCTGTGGCCTGTGTCCCAGATTCCATGGCCAGTCTGGGGTTTGTCTCCAGATATTTTCTGGTATTGAAATAGACCAGGGGGGTGGCACCCCATACTGGATCTTCACGACCTCAATTAGTTCTTGCAGCCACTCAAGATCTTCCCTTGTCAATCTTCACCATTCATTACTTCCTGGGGTATGCGGGCGCTTTACTATCACGGGAGCTTTTTTTTTTTTTTTAAAAGTTGCCTACGCAGCCGAGCGACGCAACATGTCGTTATGCGGAGGCATTACGGAAGCGACCACTCCTCCTCCAACTCAGTTCTGTTTCTCCCGCCGTCGAGGCAGCACCGTTAGCGGTAGCTAACGAAAAGTCGCGTATCCGACTCCTTTTCTACACTCGGCGCCCTACTGTAAGACCGTTCCTTTTTCTTTCCTTTATCGGCGCCAGGTGTATTCCGACTGTGTTTAATCTTGTTTATTTGGCGTTATGTCCGGTTCTGGGCGAAGCGTTCTTCTAAGGCAGGCCGTTTCCTATGCGTCGAGTGCTCCTGCGGCGGCATTTCTCCGTCTCGGACCGGCATAGCGTCATCTTGCGTTGCCTGGGACCCAACCATAATATGGATTCGATGCGATGCTTGTTTCTCAATGGACCGTCCGCATCCTCGAAATCGGCGTACAAGCTCGGCAAGGCCCTGCCCGACTTTCGGGGCAGCGTCGCTTACGAAATCTCGGGCGAGATCCTCAGGCCTTTCCCGGGTCCCCCCGGGCCTACTCTGATCCGAGGAGGAGGGGTCTCCTCTTCCCTTCTTGCCGAGGGAGGCCCCTTCGAAGTGTTGAGGGCGTGTAGCCCCCTCCCGGGGCATGGCGCTTCAGCACGCCTCGGCAGTCTCACCTCTTGGAGGTGCAGGCTCCCCGTGTGGGGCGCCAGCAGGCCCGGCTCAGGTGGACCCTCGGCGTCGCCTTGCGGGCGCCATTTCGGATCCGGCGCGTTCGCGGCGCCAGCGATCAAGCGGCGCCGTTAAGCGAGATGCCGTTTGGCCTTGGCGCCCGTTCGCAGTGCCGATGAGCCTGGCGGCGCCGCCCGATGGTGCGCTTCACCTCCCGATGCCACCGGCGGCCTTCCCCTCCTCCGGCGGTGCCGGGTCTGCGAGCCACTGGGGATGTGGGGTTGGGCCTTCATGCTGCCGGCGTGCTGGGGGCGAGCGGCGTCGCACTCGGCCCCGTGGCCTCGGGGACCCCTGGGGTGGCCAGCATCGAGGTCCTGCTGGTCTCGTCCTCCTCGGAGGACGATGACTCAGATGTGGACCCATCCTGGCACCCCCATTCTTCGGAATCTGGGTCCTCGGTGGCTAGGGGTACCAGGGGGCGCAGCGGGCCCCTCCCTCTGTCCCCCTTGCCGTCGTTTCCTGAGGGTTCCTCGGCTGGGGGTGGCCGAGAGTCCCGGGGGGCAGACGTGGGGGTGACGGAGGGGGAGGCTCCCCTCTCTGGAGGTCCGGTGACAGCTACCCCCCGGGGTGCTGTTACCTCCTCTGGGGTTAGGGGAACATTGCAGTCGGGGAGGAGGGCCCTCTCGGAATCCGAGGGGTTGAGGGGCAGGCGTCCTGCTGCTCGGTCTTCTTTGGCCACCTCAGGGGGGGTGGCCAGGAGCCGGGCGCAGAGCCCGCCCTCCCCAGGGTTCTAGGGTGTCCTCTGGCGGCGTTTGTCGCGGACTGCCCTTCTGGATCCATGCAGTCCCGGCGTCGTCACGGGAGTTTCTCCCCAGGGCTCTTCAGGTTCCGCTTCCCAGAGTTCCGTTCTGCGGCCTGGTTTGATATCCGGGATCCCTCCTACTAGAGCTCCCTTCCCGTTCCAGAGCCCTCGCAGAAGAGCAGTTGCCTCCTCGGAGGTGCCTCTCCCATCTCTGCCTTCTCCACCCCGCTCCCAGGCCATGTCGGTCCTCTGGTCCGTTATCCTGGGAGCAGTTCAAGGTTCTGCGGCCTTCCCTCATATGTTAGTTACATGCATGGCGGGTCTTCGACTCTCCCCACGCAGGAATCCTCTGGACATTCCAGTTCCCCATCATCCTCGTCTCCCTCCTCTGAGGGAGAGGAACCCCCTGCTCATCTGTCCTCCGATGCTGATTTCACAGAATATCAGCGTTTCCTCTCGAGGATGGTGAGGGATCTTCGGATTTCCTACGTTCGAGAGACAATACCGAACGGGTGATGCGTGAATTCCTTGGTGAATTCAGTGCCCAGCATCTGGTGGTACCTTCCTGGCCTATCCCCTTCCAGGAGGCGTCTATCCGGTCCTGGCAGTTCCCTGCCGTTTCTTCCCCAGCCCCGGCGGACTGCCAGCGTAGGTATTGTGCCCCCTCTGAGTCTCTAGGTTCCCTTCCCAACCCGTCCTCAGGTTTGGTATACCTGGATACTCCTTCTGGGTGCCGTTGCCTGGCGCACGACCGCCCACCGGATTCGGACTCTCTCCAGTTCGACCGTTGGGGGCGAAGAGTGTTCTCTTCTTCGCGTGCGAGTGCATGTATTGCATCACATCAGGCTCACCACGCTGCCTACAACCGGCATCTGTGGTCGATGATGTCCCAGCTGCTGGCATCTATGCCTGACACGGAGCAAACCAGACAAGCCGTTGCCCTCTCGCGTGTAGGCCTGGAGCTGGCAAGACACCAAGCAAGGGCATCTTATGACGCCAATGAGGTGGCTTCCAGGCTTGCGGGGACAGCGATCTGCATCAGGCGGACGGCATGGCTTCGTCTCTCCAGGTTGTCACCCCTGGCCCGGCATAGGGTGATGCGCTCCGCCTTCCGGGGGACCCGTCTTTTCTCATCCAGAGCTAGGAGACTTTTACAGGGGCTCCCTCCGTCTCCTCGTCCTCGGGAGGCACCTCCTAGCTCTTCTCCCACTTAGGCTTTCTGAATAAGCCAGGGTCTTCTCCTTCTGTTTCTCACCAGCAGAAGGCTGGGGTCTTGTTCCCTCAGGGTGTGGCCTCTTCCCCTCCTGGGGAAGAGGAGCTTAATACTCACCAGGAAGTAATGAATGGTGAAGATTGACAAGGGAAGATAGGAAAATTACATTACCTACCGTAATTCTTGATCTTCTCTTGTATCTTCACCATTAATCTTCACCGTCCACCATCCCCTCAGTGGCCTCTTCCTGTGGCTTCTCCACCTCCCGTCTCTTCCTCTCTCTGCATTATATAAAAAATATAGGAAAATTGCTTCATTTTCCAAAAAAAAAAAAAAAAGTCTTCTTGGGGGGTTTAAAATCAGAAAAATTATTTACTCTAAGATTCATGGGCCATCTCGGATTGCATTGGCGATCAGACTGCACAACTATCTCTTGCTATTCTTATGGCAAGATACCTCTGGGGTTGTTTGGCCTGGCTCAGGCTATTCAGTTTTGATCCTGCAATCCCGTGTTCAGGTAGTTGCCCTGAAATCTAATCCCCTCTATTCTTGCCTTGCAGAGCAGAGGAGCAAGTATCAGTTCCTTTCTCTTCTAAAAAAAAAAAAAAAAAATGCTGAGGGAACTCTCTCCGACTGCTATAGGCATCTTGGTATCTGGGTCATGCATCTAGTTAAAAAAAAAAAAAAATTTTTATCTGTAAAAAAAAAAAAAAAAAGGAAATCAAACAGAAGGCAAATGAGAAGGTAGGCTATCCTCCGCTGTTTTTCTAAGTGGTTTCTCCCTTTAAGTGTCCTCCTGGACAATTTTTACAGTAGAGCTCTGCTGACCATATCAATCTTAGCCAGCCTAAGCCTTGGCTGACCTTAGCCAGTCAGTCTGACCGTTTCTATCTTGGAACGCCTGAAAGGCTTACATTTCCATTTCTAAACCCTGAGCAGCACTCTCATGCTGTTGGGGTTTATTCTTCCCTCCTCGGCTGTCCTCCAGTTAAAGGCCTTCCGCAGCCAGGAGGCCGAGGTGGGTGTCAAGAACAATGGCATGTTGAAGATGAGGACTATGCCCTCCTGAGTCTGTCTGCGGGTTTGGTGAACCTTCTCTTCAGCTCTATCTCCGAGTTCTTGCTTCCCCTTTAGTCGAGCCTTCAGCTACAAAGCTAACTATCTAGATTGGGCATTCTGGTCCCTTCAACATCCCATCTCTCTCTTCTCTTTCTTCTTCTTCTTCTATTTTCTCATTTCCTTACTCATCTCTCCTCCTAGAAGTGCCCAGGTAAGGAGGCCCTGCACTCCCTAGGCTAGGGATGTTCTTATCTCCTCTGTCCTTCCTCCATCGGCTTATTCCTTTTCAGTTCATTCTTCCTTGCTTTGCTATCCCTCGGCTATCTTGCCTCGCTATCTATATTTTCTGCTTTCATTTTGCCTCTCCGGCTCACAGAACTGAGTTGGAGGAGAATTAGGTCGCTAATGGCCCCTGGCGCATGGCATGGCAGAGTAAACTCTGGAAGCGTGCCCGTTAAAACTTTTAAAAAAAAAAAAAAGCTCCCGTGACGGTGCGCGCCTCCGGCTTACACCCAGGAAGTAATGAATGGTGAAGATACAAGAGAAGATCAAGAATTACGGTAGGTACGTAATTTTCCTTTCTGGATGGTTACTTTGAATCAGATCATCCATCCTTCCCTCTGGCAGTTCCTGAGTTTCCACTCAGAAGGGGAACTTTATGAGTTCTGGGCCAGGCTGTTCAGCCTCTCCTCAGCCTCCAGGGTCTTCACCAAGTGCATGGCAGTGGTGGCAGCCTTCCTGCGATGCTGAGGTGTCCAGGTGTACCCTTACCTGGATGACCGGCTGCTCGCCGTTTCCTCCGGAGCAGAAGTGGAGTGCATCTGTCTCTTCAGACCTTCTCGACCTTAGGCTTCCTGGTCAACCCAGCTAAATCAGAACTCGGCCCCTATCAGGTCATCCACTTCATCAGGGCAGAGCTCTACTCCCTTCTGGTTAAGGCCTGACTCCCAGCAGACAGGAAGAAGATCTTACCTCTTTTGTCCGATCAGTTTGGATTGGACAGTTGGACTCTACCCAAGACTTTCTGCACTTGCTGGGGTACCTGGTGTCCTGCACCAGCATGGTCCAGTGGGCCTGCTGGTGGATGCACCCCCTGCAGTGAGAGCTGGCCCATCATTGGTTTCAGCACCTCAGTCCCCTCTACCAGCCAGTCACGGTGACACAGTTGATGTGGGATGCCATTCAGTGGTGTCTCGTCTAGGAACAATAGCAGGAAGGAGTCCCATTTGTCCACCCATAGCCAACGGTCACTCTTACAACCAACACCTCTCTGATGGAATGGGGAGCCCACCTGGGAAACAACAGGGCCTATGGGCTCCAGACCCCCAAGGAGTCCCGATGTCACATCAACCTGCTGGAGCTTTGTGCCATGCATCTAGCCCTGAAGGCCTTCGCTCCAGTTATGCAGGGTCAGGACGTTCAGGTCCAGATGGACAACACAATGACCATGTACTATTTCAAAAAGCAAGGTGGGATGCATTCCCTCCTGTTGTTTCGGGAAGCTCTTCACACCTGGACCCTTGTCCGCAGTCTGGATACCAATTTTCTGGTGATCCATGTAGCTGGTGCCTCCCACCAGCTGGTAGATGCTCTCAGCCAAGTAAGTGAGGTGTCTTACAAGTGGTCTCTCCATCAAGAGGTAGTTGATCGCCTGTTCTCCCAGTGGGGCACTCCCCTAGTCGACCTGTTTGCCTCCCGGGACAAAGCGAAGCTGAGGCTGTTTTGTGTCCACCTCCCTCAGTGCAGGACACTGCTAGGGAATGCTTTTGCAGGGCCCTAGACTCTGGTCCTCATGTATGCCATCCCTTTCTTTCACCTGATCTACAAGGTGTTGCTCAAGGCAAGGAGGGACAAGGCACAAGTGATCTTGGTGGCTCTGGACTGGCCATGCCAGTTCTGGTACCCCGATCTCCTCAGCCTCAGCAGCAGGCTTCCAAGGTATCTTACCCTACACCTGGACCTGCTCTCCAGCAATCAGAGCAAGGTACTCCACCTGGACCTCCAATGCCTGCATCTGACAGGCTAGTTCCTGAGTGGCTAGAGTTCCAGGCTTTGGGTCTCTCTGACGAGGTCCTCCATATCATTGAGGCCTTTTGGAAGGAGTCGACTGACCAGTGCTATGCCTTTAGATGGGTAAGAGTTTCCATTTGGTGTCAGGGTAAGTAGCCAGACCCCTGTCCTGCCCAGTGGTGAGCATTCTGGATTACTTATGGTCCCTCTCACTGTCGGGCCCACAGTTGACGACCCTCAAGGCGCATCTGGCAGCCATCTCTGCAAACCCGGCACAGGCTGGTATGCTGACGATGATGCAGGAGAAGGTGGCCAGGTGCTTTTTTTTTTTGTTATTCTTTTTTCCCCTCTGCAGGGCTGCTCCTTCCACCACCACCCACCTCATCACCAGGCATCCCAGGGACTTGCCTCAAATCCAGTGTTCCCAACACCTTGCCTCCCATGGCAGGGCTTGGGGGCTCCCACCTGCCCACTGAACTGATCCGGTGTCTGGGAGAGAGCCCTATAGCTGCGTGTGGAGCCTGGGAGGGGTCAATATCATTCTGCCCTGCCACTAGCTATTTTTGCATTTTCTCCCAGTGGAGGAGTGGACATGCAGTGCCATCCATCTATGCAGGCTCCTGTGTGCAGGATGTCAATGGCTGCAGCTCCTCTCTTCCCCATGTTGTGGTCCCAGCTGTCTGTAGCCCCTACCACCACTAGTGGTCAGGCAAAAGCTGGGGCTGGTGTCTTTCCTTCTCCAGAGAAGGAGAGCTGTCTTCTGGACGCTCAGTCCTCCACTCTCTGGATCGTCGACATGCCGGTAGGTGAGGGTTTGTGCCTCAACCCTCCACACCACCCTGCTCGCTTGTCAGGTGCTTTTTCAAGGGCCTTGACCACTTGTCCCCGTTGGTGTGTGAGCCACCACCACCTTGGGACTTGTTGCTGGTCTTGGTAATGATTGTGGGCAAGCCATTTGAACCTATGGTTGTGTCACTTCTCCCACCTGTTGTGGAAGACTGCCTTCTGGGTGGCTATCACCTCCAACAGAAGGATGAGTGAGCTCCAGGCAGTCACAGCAGTCTCCCTGTTTGGTCTTCCACTGTTCCACAAGGACAAAGTCTTCCGCCTCAACCGGAAGTTTCTCCAGAAGGTTGTTTAGGAGTTTCACCTTAGCCAGGTGATTAACCTACTGGTGTATTTCACCAGCCCAACCTCAGAGGCTGAGCACAGGCTCCATACATTGGAACAGAGGTGAACACTTGCTTATTGTAAGGAGTATATAGCTGGAGTTCAAGGAGAGGTTCACCAGCTCTAGACTGGCGGCTAAGCGAATGATTGGCAGGTAGATAGTTTCCTGCATCGATCTCTGCTACAGGTTGGCTGGTAGGGAGCCTCCTGTTGGGCCTAGGGTTCATTCCACCAGACATATGGTTGCCTCTGTGGCTGCTTCCAGGGATGTCCCTAACCAGGAAATCTGCAAGGCTGCTACCTGGAAGTCAGCACACACTTTCATCTCCCATTACCACATCAACCTTGAGTCATGCTGGGATGCTGGTTTTGGGGCCTCAGTTCTCCAGTCTCTTTTCCCTAAATAGGGGTTGTGTGCCTTTCCCCCTCCACCCAGAGAACTGCTAGGAGTCAACCAGAAGTGTGGATAGCTCACCATATCCATGTCCCTAAAAATGAGGATTACTCACCTATAATTGTAGTTCTAGAAGTGGTATATGGTGCACATCCACTCAACCCACCTGACCTCCCCTGGCAAGTGGCACACCAATCCTTGCTTCCAGCATGCAAGTTCTGATGAAATGGGGCAGTAACGAGGAGGATACCACCAGGGTAGGTGGGAGGAGCTAGCTTGAAGACCTGGTGAGATATGTAGGGAAAGGAAATACTGCCAGAAGTGTGGATGTGCACCATATACCACTCAGAACTGAGGTTACAGGTGAGTAACCCTCATTTTCTGCCTCTCCAAATCTCAGGTGTTGCTGTTTCCATGCCATCGCTAGGACTCTATCCCCAACACCCGGGCATATTAAAATGAAAGTCTGGGGAACGCTGTCGAAGTCCAGGCAGGTTTCAAGTTCTGTCACCCTGGGTGTTAGGCCATCCAGTTTTTTATCCATGTCCTGCACTGTTTTTATTAACTGGCCCAGAATGGTGTTGACAGTGAGGAGAGTGACTCTGGTGCTGGATGGCTCCGCCTAGCCTGATGCTGCCTCATGGTGATCAGGCTGCCCCTTCCTTCTGTTGTTTCTTAGGATTAAAAAAACCCTAGGGCGGAACAGTGTTGTGAGACTTTCCCATCTTGCAAAGGTGTGTTCCAGTTGCTGAATTAGCTTCTTATTCTGTATGAAGTCTACCAAAAATTTGTGAACTTAGTTATTTGATGGTGTCTCTCGCTAGAGCTGAAATAAGGAATGTCTGATCTTACTTCGAGAATCACTCTTGCAGCAGATAACACCTTTAGGACTGAGCTGCCAGGCACCAGGACCCCACAGAAACTTTCTAGCTAGCAATACCCGGTGGGGGACTGCCCCCTATGTAGGCCCAGTACCAGGTGACTCTCTCACAAGTGGAATGTCACAGGGCAAAACCGCGCAACACGAACAGCGTGAGTTGAAACAGCTACAGGGTACACAATGCCACACAACGCACATAGCATGTGACCCTGTAGCTGTTTCTGGGAAAGAGGATTAGAGCTCTGCTGGAAGGGGGTTTGCGGAGCAGCTGTCATGGCTCAGGGAGTAGAGCCATGGGCGCTGGAGGAGAATGGAGTGGCTGTGGACCATGGTTCTATTCCCAGACCCAGCATTGATTTTTTTTTTATTCCTTGACTTTTCTATGGTTCCTCTGTGTTTTACCCTGTCCCTGAGTTGCTCCCCTGGAGGAGATTATTTTTAATATGGGGGTTCAGGGGTGCAGTCCTCTGTAATGGGGGGTGTGGTGCCCCCTTAGAAAACAAGGATTTTTGTGTTTTTTTCTTGTTCACTGTTTAGACAGCACAGTATAGTGCCGCACTGTTTTGACATGTGACAACATGACCCTGTGTCCATCTCCCCACCCCCGATGTCACGTCTGGTATAAAAGGGGTGGTCCCCCAGCCCATCCCCAGTTTTTTCCCCCACTGTTGAGCGTGCTAGTCGGACCTCCGCAGATGCCTTCATCTTGTCAACTGCAATTTTGCCCGCATTTCAACTTTTTTTCCCCTTTATTTCCTTACAGTTTTTGATGGATTGTGCATGTTGTCTTCTTCTCTAATGTCATCAGTCAAGAGGCTCCCTTCAAAGTGCATGTGCAGCAAGCAGATCCCACATAAGGATGGCCATTCAGCCTGCTTGTTCTGCCTGGGCCTGGGCCACAACATCGAGGCCTGCCAATACTGCCGTGACTTCACTTATTGCACAAGACTTTGGTAGCAGAAGACCCTCGAAGCTTTCCTTTTGAAAAAGCAGATATCTGCCATGAAGAAAGAACTCTACTGCAAGAGCTCTTCATCCTCTTCTTCTTCAACGTCTTCTCACAAGGAGAAGAAATCGAGTGGCAAACATAAGCACTGAGACAAGGAGAAATCCTGGGCAGAAGACTGCTCTCGGACCTGACCAAGTCATCAGCTCCCTCCTCCTCCAGGCTTGCCTCCAGCCTCCCAGTTTCCAAGCCTCCCTTTCACATTACAATCATGGGAGACGGCTCTTCAGGGTGTGAGAAGTTCTCCCACACCTCCCAGCTGCTTTAAGCTTAAGCCTGTCACCACTGGGGGCTCTAAGCCTTGTGGCTTGGCTGAAGTTTCTTCAGGCAGCAGACCGCTGTCTGTCACCCTCCCAGGCAGGGTGTCCACTGAGTCCACCCTGTCATCAGGGGCTGACACTGGTAGGTGGCATCTGGGACAGTCACCCTCTTCGTCTGGGAGCAATGGGCGTATGTCCCATGCGGGAGATACGCCTCCCCCATAGGCAACTCCACCTAGGCATCCGCTGCCTACACAATTGATGCCAGCCTCCCCTGCTGCGCCACCTCAGGAAAACCAGGTGCCACCTCAAATGCCATTAAACTCCGGTGTCCCCTGTGACAGGGTAGAATGGAACTCTGTCCCACTTGTTGGAGAAAGTGTGTAAATGCAAGGATCTGTATTCTTTCCTTTTCTGTCTCTTCTGTCTGGTTGTGCACCCAAATTTTCCTGTGAGACTTTGGACTTGATCAACCCGAACAGTCTCGCAATCCTTTGCCTCTCACTGTCTCTCTGTTTTCTCTTGCTGTCTGTTTTTCTCCCTTGCATATCTATATCTGCTAATATAAAATATACGAGAATCAATGTATGGAAATGTAGCTGATATCGGGATCACTTTTGTTTAGAAAATTGTGTTACTGTTGAAAAAAAATATATATATATATATATATATATACTGTATATATATTTATAATTTGAGATAACTGTAAAAAGCTAGTGGTTACTTGGGTGCAAATGCCTGAGTCTTTCGCAGTTGCTGTGGGGACTTCAGGAAGTTCTCAATGTTCTAGCAGCTCCTGAAATTTACAAAAGACAGGTGCTTGCAAAGGATGGGGGTTGAAAAGAGTTATAAAAACAGCTAAGCTGAGCTGCAAAGATTATTATTTACAAGAGATTTTATTTTGCTTCTGTATATAGTTATTTTGAACAGGTTTATTTTATGTTACTGCAACTACAAATAAACAGTATTGTGGAATTTTACAACTGCTCCTGGGTTTTCGCTATGCTTCCTGACCTGTGCCTCAATGGCAGATGGTGTGAGAAGTGGGATCTAAGCCATGCATACCCTAAGACAGGAGATTTGTGCATGGGTGCTGGACCTAGTGCCAGGGAAGCACAGAGGAAGGCATGGAATCTGCAGCAGCAAGTCCAGGCGTGGTTACCAGGAGAATGGCAGCCAAACTAGCCACAACAGAAATCCAGTCTGAAGTTTTACAGCCAGCACAAGTCATGGAAAAAGAACAGGCAGTGACAGAACCTGAAAGCCTGATGGACTTTTTCAAATGGTGGGCTATACAACAAAAAGAGACTGAGAAACAGAGAGAAAAAGAAATTCAACGGTTAGAAGTGTTGACGAGAGAAGAGATGCAGTGACAGAAGCAACAGATGAGAGAAGAGATGCAGTGAAGATTGGATGCCTTGCAAGCTATCAAAGGTAGAGGATCCAGCACAGATCCAGAGAAGCAACAAAATGCAAGCAACTTAAATGCCATTAAACTTACTAAGTTGTGTCCCTCAAATGATATTGTGGCATACCTGACAACCTTTGAAAGAGTTACCACAGCCTGCCAGTGACCAAAGCAGCAATGGACAATCAGACTGGTTACCTACCTCACAGGGAAAGCCCAACTTGCCTACAGCAGTATGGACATTGTACAGTCAGAAAACTATTACCTGGTGAAAAGTGAAATCCTGAAAAGGTACAACATCTCCGGAGAGACCTACAGGCAGAGATTTTGATCTCTAAGGTACAACTCGGTCGACAATCCTCAAGAGGCCTTCACCCGACTCCGAGAACTCATGATGAAGTGGATCCAACCAGAGAGCAAAACAGTCCCACAGATCAACACATTTACCATGGAGTAATTCAACATCTTGCCTACAGATGTGCAGCTGTGGGTAAAGGAACACCGACCAGAGGATGGGGAAAAAGGTGTTTCTTTGGCTGAGGACTACCAACTGGCCAGAAAGACACCACAGCAGCAAGGTAACAGCCAAGCACTGGTAAGAAACTCTTTTTCCCATTTAAACTCCAAGCCTGCAAAGAACTCTGGTGGGGGTAACAAATCTGTGCCAAAAGATGTCATCTGCTATAACTGTAATGAGCCAGGCAATTTTGCAAGAAACTGCCATAATAAAGAGAGTAGCACTGGAGCACAATTGTCCTTGTAAACTGGGGCAATTACCTAACAGATGTGAAGGTGGAGAACAAGACTGTGAAGGGACTCATTGATTTGGGAAGCAGACAGACCCTAGTGCATGTTAAAGTGCTGGGAAAACACTGTGCAAAGGGACCAGGTACTGGTGTCATCTGCATCCACGGGGACACTCGATACTATCCCACCATCCAAGTGACTCTGACCATTAACAGTGTGTCACACCAAATGAAAGGGGGGTAGTACCAAAGTTACCTGTACCTGTGATTATTGGAAATGACTTTCCACGATTTACTGAATTGATCAAAGAGGGAATAAATCCTGATGTTTCAGCAGCTGTGGTGATAAGAGCTCAGGCAAAGAAAATTTCAGACAGTGGGGACGCTTTTCCTTTCAGTGATTATGATTCGGACTTGTTTGAGCACAGCTCCAAGATCCAGAAATCCAGGAAAGAAAAACAAAGCCTGAAGAAACTGTGGCAACAAATGACTGATGGACATGAAGAGTTAAAATATGAAAATGCTGAAACTAAATTGATAACTGATTGTGATTGTCATTCAGAGCAAGCTAACAATGTTTCTCTCCAGGGTTATTTCAAGCAGCTAGGGGTAAAACCAAAACAGGGTGGACCAATGTTTAAAAAATGTAATGGATTACTATACAGAGTTTGGGCTAACCTCAGACACAGGAACAGACAGAACAATTGGTTATACCACAAAAGTATAGAACAGAATTGTTACAGATAGCACATGATAGTCCTATGGCTGGTCACTTAGGGAGGGATCACACCCTTGCCAGATTGCTGTATAGATTTTACTGGCCAGGAATTCATGAAGATGTTGCTACCTGTTGTAATTCCTGTGCTGAGTGTCAGAAAGTAGCCCCAGTCACTAGAAAAGACAAGGTTCCCCAGTGCCCCTACCCTTAATAGATGTGCCTTTTGAGAGAATTGCAATGAATGTGGTTGGTCCTTTAGACAAAAGTAAAAAGGGTAATAGATTTATCCTGGTAGTATGTGACTGTGCTACTCGATAGAAGAAGTTCCAATGCATACTGTTACAGCCCCAAAAGTTGCAGCAGGGCTAGCCAACATTTTCAGCAGAGTGGGCATACCTGTAGAAATTATTACTGATCAGGGTAGTAATTTTGGTGCTGCACTGTTTAAAGAGCTGTACAGACTGCTGGGTATCACTGTCATAAGAATCTTCCCCCATCACCCTTAGATGGTCTTGTTGAGCATTTTAACCAAACCTTTAAATGCATGTTAAAAATATTTGTAAAAGGGGAAGGGAAAAATTGGGACCATTACTTGCCTTACCTACTTTTTGCTTACAGAGAAGTGGCACAGGCATCAACAGGATTTTTGCCATTTGAAATGCTGTATGGTAGGCAGCCATGAGGGCCACTGGATGTGATAAAGGAAATGTGGGAAGATAACCCCACTCAGAAGCAATCTATATTTTCTTATATGTGTGCCCTAAGAAAGAAATTGGCAAAATATGTTGAAATTGTCCATAGTAATCAGGAAGAGGCTCAAAACCAGCAGAAGGTATATTATGACCATGGGGTAAAAGAAAAAGTTTTCGAGCCAGGTGAAAAGGTTTTGCTACTGTTACCCACAACAGAAAATAAGCTGTTAATGAAGTGGCAAGGGCCTTAGAAAGTGTTTACATGTACTGGCACTGTTAGCTATGAGAGTGAGACCCCGACAAGAAAAATCCTACTAAGATATACCATGCTAACCTCCTCAAGAAATGGGTTGAAAAAATGCCAAAAGCTGCTTTGCTAGTTTTACCAGAAACTGATAAGGAAGATATTGATGTAGCTTATGATAGACTGGAACAAACTTTAAATGCTGATGCTGTAAAGGCAAATGTTTCCTTAACTTCAGAACAAACTACAGACATTTGTAATGTGCTAAAGACATTTAACAGTACTTTTACCACAGTACCAGGCCGAGCAAAAAAGGGTTGAGCACATAATAGTGACAAAGAATGTTTGTCCTATTAGACAAAAGTCATACAGTTTGCCAGAGCGGTTAAGAGCTGATGTGGTTAAGGAAATACAAAAAATGAAAGAATTGGGTATCATTGAGGAGTCGAGGAATGCTTAGTCATCTCCGCTGGTAATTGTAAACAAAAAAGAAGGGGGTGTTAGGATCTGCCTTGATTTCAGAAAACTTAATCAAGTGTCAGAATTTGACAGTTACCCTATGCCCAGGATAGATGATTTGGTGGACAGACTGGGGACTGCAAAGTATATCAGTACCCTCGATCTCACCAAAGGTTATTGGCAAATACCTTTAGCTAAAAAATCCAGAGATAAAACTGCTTTTGCCACTCCTATAGGATTCTATCAGTTCACCACTATGCCCTTTGATTTACATGGTGCATCAGCTACATTCCAGTGGTACATGGATATAATTTTATCCCCTCACACTGGTTATTGTGATGTGTACCTGGATGATGTTGTGGTGTGCAGTCCCGACTAGGAAAGCCACCTAGAACACCAACAAGTGATTATCCAAGCTATCAAAAATGCAGGTCTGACAATTAATCCTACCAAATGTGTCTTGGGCATGCAGGAAACCAGATATTTAGGCTATGTGTTGGGAAATGGAGAAGTCAAACCAGAGATTTCTAAAATAGAAGCTGTAGCTAACAGCCCTATACCAAAAATAAAGAAACATGTCAGGTCATTTTTAGGTCTCGCTGGTTATTATCAGAGATTTGTTCATAACTTTGCTGAGTTATCTACTCCCCTCACTGAACTCACAAAGAAACGGTACCCAAATAAGTAGTAAATTGTATGACAGAGAGAAAAGGTACTCCACTATCGAATAGGGGTGTTTAGCAGCAAAGTGGTCCATGGAGTCCCTCAAATTTTATTTGCTAGAAACTGATTTTGTTCTTGTAACTGATCACAGTCTTCTCTATTGGCTTAACCAGATAAAAGATAAAAATTCCAGAATCACACGGTGGTACCCGGCACTGCAGCCATTTACATTCTCTGTGATTCACAGATCTGGTAAAGAGAATAGCAATGCTGATTTTCTGTCAAGATATGGATCAGGAATTGAGGGTTCTGATGGTTAAAAAAAGAAAAATGTATGGGTTTGAACTGTACTTTCTGCTGTTCTGTTAAAGAACTGGTTGCAAATGTGCTTAATTTCTGAAAGTAGAAAATGTTAGTAGAGAATAGAAAGTTTTGGAAGCCTGTTTAATAAAACAGGTTCCCTCTTAAAGAAGGGGGTATATGTGACAGGGTAGAATAGAACCCTGTCCCATTTATTGAAGAAAGTGTGTAAATGCAAGGATCCGTATTCTTTCCTTTTCTGTCTCTTCTGTCTGGTTGCGTAACCAAATTTTCCTGTGAGACTTCGGACTTGATCAACCCGAACAGTCTCACAATCCTTTGCCTCTCACTGTCTCTCTGTTTTCTCTTGCTGTCTGTTTTCCTCCCTTGCATAGCTGTACCTGCTAATACAAAATATATGAGAATCAATGTATGGAAATGTAGCTGATATTGGGATCACTTTTGTTTAGAAAACTGTGTTATTGTTGAAATGTATATATTTATAATTTGAAATAACTGTAAAAAGCTAGAGGTTACGTGGGTGCAAATGCCTGAGCCTTTTGCAGTTGCTGTGGGGACCTCTGGAAGTTCTCAATGTTCTAGCAGTTCTTGAAATTTACAAAGGACAGGATGCTTGCAAAGGATGGAGGCTGAAAAGATTTATAAAAACAGCTAAGCTGAGCTGCAAGGGAGATTTTTTACAAGAGATTTTATTTTGCTTCTGTATATAGTTATTCTGAACAGGTTTATTTTATTTTATGTTACTGTAACTGCAAATAAACAGTGTTGTGGCATTTTACAACTGCTCCTGGGGTTTATCTATCCTTCCTGACCTGTGCCTCAACGACTTCCCCGTTAGGTCAATACCCGTGGAACTGATGCCTGAGGGCCGGACGTCGGACCAGATGCCTCTGATGCCTGAAGGTGCACCTGTGCTCCCAGTGCTGAATGATGGGGTCCAGGCTGCTCCGACACCAGAGCTACCCCAACTGGATGACCTGATGCCAGGGCCGTCCAAGCTGGCACCCCCCCAATGCCACATGCTCCAGCTCTGCCTCAGGACCCTCCACAGGGTCTGAATGAACTGTTTGCAGCCTGGTGGGTTTTATTTTTTTATTTATTGAAACTGTTTCACCAGGAAAAGCACACTGAGCAAGAACTACTCATCTCCCGGTGCGACCTGGGGGAGGGGTACAGTGGGGAAGAGGACAAGGGTGGTCCAGGTCCTGACATACATATATACGATTACAATACAGCTGAAAACATTTGGCAGAAATAGTTGGACGTAGATGACAATTTACCCTTACTTATAGTATAGTAGCAATTACATGAGGAAGTCATGCTTTATACCTTGAAAACATATAATTAGATAATACAGCTGCATATGTTTGACAGGAATAGGTGAGTGTGGATTAATACATATACCCTAACAGTCGAGAGTAATAGTTACAATGAGGAAATCCTGCTAAGGTATTGGATTGTGGTATATAATGAGATAGGTGTAAGTGAAAGCTAGTTAGCTCAAAAGTTGGGATCAAGTGCAGTAGTTGGGTGTGGTTAACGAGGTAGCACCATTGGGTTATATAGGAGTGTCTGAGGTAGAATAGATTGGAGAGTTAGCTGCAGGAGCAGTTTACTGAGCAGTGGTTGACAAGGGCATAGGATAGTGAGCGGATAGAGGAAGGGTGGCGAATTTCAGAGGGGAAAGAGTTCCAGAGTTGAGGGAAGTGGTGAGAGAAGGCGGCCTGGCCAGCTTGGGTCTGACTTCTGGGGACTAACAGGAGCAGGGAGTCTAGGGACCTCAGAGCATAGGAGGGTGCCAGAGGGGGCAATAGTACAGAGGTCAGGTACCCTGGGAGGGTACCAAACCAGTTCTTCGAGAGAAACTTGGCACAGTGTATTAGGCGGTGGTTCTCAAGGGAGGGGAGAGCAATGGAGCGGTATAGCTCGCAGCAGTGGGTGTGAGGAGGAGTGTCAAGAGTGAACCGGCAGAAAGCACTAAAAAGGGTATCCAGTTTGGATAAAACTGACTTGTGGGCGACACTGTAAACAATATCACAATAATCGAAGGAGGGAAGTATCATCTTCTGGATAAACTCATGATGGACTGGATGGGGGAGGCTAGAATGGTTCTGATATAAAGCTCTGAGCTTGGGGCAGAGTTTTGTTAGTATAGAGTCAGCATGGACTGCGAAGGTGAGGTGACGGTCATGCCAAACTCCAAGATACCGGAAGGAGGTGACGTCCTCCAGCTCTGACCCATCAAGGGAGTGGAAAAGTGAGAAGGAGGGGAGCCTGCCTGGTCATTGGGATGGACAGTATCATCAGCATACATGTGGATCGAGGTGGCAGAACAAGTTTGGGGCAGGTTGTTTAGAAAAATAGAGAATAGGATAGGCCAAGCACCGATCCTTGGGGGACACCAGTGGACATGGGGAGGGGAAGGGATATGGCATCCGCAATCCTGACAGATTGCGTGAGATCTGTAAGATAGGCACTGAACCAGGCAGTAGCAGATGTGGAGAGGCCAGAGTCAGAGAGGCTAGAAAGTAACAGAGTGTGGGAGACTGTATTGAAGGCCTTGGCCAGATCAATGAAAATGGCAGAGGTGATGAGACCGCTATCCATTCCAGATTGAATGGTGTCAGTGAGTCTTAATAAAGAGGAGGCAATGGAGTGATCTTTCCTGAATCCAGACTGTTAGTGTGCGAAGAAATTTGAGTCGGCGAGATAGGCGGTTAGCTGGTAAGCACTAAGTGTTCCTGCACGCCAGAGCAGGGAGGAGGAGATTGGCTGATAGTTGTAGTGGAGGAGGAGGAGGCGCCCCCTTTGTGGAGAGGGATGACAGTGGCATGCTTCCAGGACAGAGGAACAGATGCAATGGCGAAGGATAGATTTAGGAGGTAGGCAATAGGGTAGCTATGGCAGAGGCCAAGAGGAACAGAAGTTTGGGGTCTAGTAATCCGGGGAATTCCCATTTGAGGGGCTTAATGTTAGCATGGCTTCTAGAGCTTCATCCGGAGAGATTTCCCTGAAGGAGAAAATACCTGTATTTTGAGGTAGTTTTTGCCCTGTAGGTGGTGGAGATGGTGACATGGGGGTAAGGAGGAAAGGAGTGAGAAAGCACATGTGGAGAAATATAAGTTAAACTCAGCAGTGACTAAGATAGGATCTGAGAGTCTGGAGTTGTTTACACTAAGGACAGGCGAGGTCTTGGCCGGTGGGAGTGAGAAGAGGGAGTGTATGTCGTTCCAGAATTTGGAGGGGCTATTAAGGTTAGATTGGAGGGAGGACCTAAAGTACTCTGCTTTAACTAGCTGAGTTGCTCTAGTGCACATGTTGCGCAGATACCGGTAGTGGGAGAGATCTGAGGCTTTGAAGGCTCGCCATGCTGAGTTACGGGCATTCATACAAGCTGTGAGCTCTTGGGAGATCCAAGGCTGGTGGGTACCGCGTACCCTAGTACATTGTAGCGGGGTGTGGGAATCCCATATCTTAAGGAACGTGTTTTCAAAGTGAAGTAGGGTGTCATCTATTAGGTTGGAGGGAGGAGGGGAGTCAGTTAGCTAGGATAAAGTCATTTAAGAGGGGAGCGAGGTTTAGGGATTTGAATGACCATTGGACTAAGAACTTGGGGGTGGAGATTTGAGATGGTGGATTTTGCGAACAAGGTAGATGACATGGTGATCACTCATAGAGTCAGGGAGTAGGCCTGTTTGGATGACTCTGAGGATGGGAGGTCAGAGCTCAGTCAATAAGGGAGTGGTTACCTGATTTAAGGTTTGGGCGGATGGGTTCAGTGATGAGTTGGGTTAAACTGAGGGCAGCGACATCTGTCCAGCTTTTGTTGAGGGCTGGGGCTAACTAGTTTAAGTTAAGGCCACCCATAGCATATAATTCCCCAGTGGGTGCTCATGAACTGATTTGTGTAAGAAGGTCAGTAACAGTTGTGGCAGGGGTGCCTGGTCAGCAGTAAATTCCGGCAATGAATATGGGCAGCGAGAAAGGTAGTGTGAACTGGAGCAGCAAAAGTTTGTACTCTTTAGGTTCAGTTTTAGATAAGATTATTTCGTAGCATATGTCCAAACTAATGAAGATGGCTACGCCGCCACCTCTCGTGGCCCTGTCCTGGCAGGCCATCGTGTAACCAGGGATTGTGACTGAGGAGTCGGGTATGTTTTTGTTAAGACAAGTTTCAGAGAGGATGAGGACATCAGGTGCATGTATGGCAGCGAGAACTTGTAGCTGGTTGATTTTAAGTGGTAGGCTATGAATATTTAGGTGAAGAAGATGGAGGCCTTTGTAGAGAGGGTAACCTGACAGTTGGGAAGGGATGGGATGTGGGGTTGGGGTACTGGCTGAGGTTGGTGAGGATGTGGTGGTCGAGGGTCCCGGATTTGGGTGTATGTCTCCTGCTACGAGAAGGAGGAGGGTGAAGGATAGGTGTTAAGCTAGTATACGGAGGTAGCTTGGAACAGAAGAGCCCTGCCGCAAGTGGGGGCAAGGATGGACATTTGTGTGGGTAACGGGGTGGGGCAAGAAGCAAGTAGGTGCAGGAGAGTCCAGGAGGGAGGGCACCAGATTAGGAAGGGGCGTGTAGTGGAGTGTGCCCAGGTAGGAGTGGGTAGGAGAGAGAGCGCAGGGTTGCAGGGGCAAAGAGGAGTTACAATATGAGCCAAGTAGGGGAGAGGGGGCATGGGAAAGGTGGGCGGCATGGTAGAGAGGAGGGGTGGAAGGCAGGAGAACAGACAACTGAGTAGAGGTAAAACGCTAGCCACGGTGGACATGGTGCTGGGATTTTGTAGCAGCTTCTTAGACAAGGAGGTAACTATGAGGAGAAAGGAGCCTGAGATTGGCTGGGATGAATGTGTTGGTTGGCCCCTAGGAGGGCAAGTGGCCAACAGGCCTAGGAGGTGAAACAGAGAGAATGGCAATTCTAGAGTAGAGGGAAGCCAATGGAAGGCTGCAGGAGGCTGGTGGGGGGTGGGGTCAAGGAACAGGGCGGGCAGAGAGAGTATTTAATCAGTGGAGGGTGGGGAGGGTGGGGTGGAAAATTTAGAAGACAGTAAGAGGCGTGGGTTTGGGTAGATTTAGCAGAACAATAGTCCTGGAGAAACTGGGCACCAAAGAGTGCTGGCTCAATGTGTGGGGGGGGGGGCGTGGGGTTTCACAGATTCAGAAAGGAGCCGCAAACACTCAGCACTCTAACTTCAAACACAGATTTATATTTTTTTCCTTACTTTACACAGGCAGGTTTCAATTTAAACAGTAAAAATCAATGTAATTTCACAGTCGGAGCCCTGTCGGCTGGCTCAGTGGGGGGAGATGTGGGGTTTTACAGATTTATAAAGAAGCTGCAAACACTTAGCACTCTAACTTCGAACACAGATTTATACTTTCCTTACTTTACACAGGCAGGTTTCAGTTTAAACAGTAAAAATCAATGTAATTTCACAGTCGGAGCCCTGTCGGCAGAGAGAGAGAGAGAGAGATAGGGGAGCCAATCAGCTGCGACTGCCAGGTGGTGCCTGCAATCCGATAGGGTGTGCTTTCACCATACCTTGAGCCTGATTTTGTCCAGGGTCCTGGTCTCAGTCGGCAGCTGGAGGAGGAGCCTGCCAACCACTGGGAGCTGTAGCAGCCCTGGTCAGAGGGCAAGCAGCTTGAGCCTGATTTTGTCCAGGGTCCTGGTCATAGTTGGTGGGTGGAGAGGAGCCTGCTGACTGCTGGGAGCTGTAGCAGCCCTGGTCAGAGGGCAAGCAGCTTGAGCCTGATTTTTTCCAGGGTCCAGATCACAGTCGGTGGCTGGAGAGGAGCCTGCTGACTGCTGGGAGCTGTAGCAGCCCTGGCCAGAGGGCAAGCAGCTTGAGTTTGATTTTGTCCGAGGTCCTGGTCTCAGTCGGTGGCTGGAGAGGAGCCTGCTGACTGCTGGGAGCTGTAGCAGCCCTGGTCAGAGGGCAAGCAGCTTCTTTAAAGATAAACAGGCCCCCTTGGCTCTGGTTCCCTGCCAGTACCCCAAGGGCCCTCGGGTTGTCCCCCTACTCCACCTCCTAGGAGGCCGACACTGGACAATGACCCCCCTTGCAGACTACTGAGGTCGCCTTCTCCTTCTCTCGACTCAGAGGACTTGGAACTGGATTCTTACTCTTCCCCCAGCAATGGGGACTCAGACCCTTCGTCCAACCCCGACACCAGAAAGGACACTCCCCATTTCCCACCAGACGACCCATCCTTCATGGATGTAATGCATCACATTCAACAATTGAATGGCTGGGAATCAGAAGACCTCAACCCAGAAAGGAAAAGGTTAGCTATATGTCTTCAGAAAAAGGATGCCCTCTCCATGGTCGTCCCTCCAATGATCGACTCATACAAGGACGCCAACAAACTGGCATGGAAATGCCCTTTTTTCACTCCGTCAGTTTCTAAAAAGTCAGACCAGTTGTACATCGTCCACCGGGATGACCCCTTCTACAGGGAACAACTGAAGGCAGACTCTGTGGTGATGAATGCCACCCACGACAGGTCCAGACATCCACAGCATATCAGCACACAACCCCCAGATAAGGACTCTGAACAGTTGGACCATCTGGCTAGGCAAGTCTTTTGCTCCACAACATGTGCCATCCGGTCACAAAACTTCCTTGCCCACATGGTACAATATCAGAATGCCATGTGGGACAAGGCACTAGAGCTCATTCAAGCTATGTCAGACTCACCTGGTCGGGCGGAGCTCATGGCAATTATGAAGTCTGGTTTGGACACTGGCAACCACATCTTGTGGGCTTCTTACAACACTGTGGATTCAGCGGGCAGACCCATGGCTTCTGTGGTCTGTATCTGCCATTACTCTTGGCAGCAGGTCTCTGGGTTCACCCAGGAAGTCCAGTCCAAGATTATGAATGCCCCACTTCAGAGGGCAGTCTTGTTCCGGGAAGATACTCAAGCTATCATTACCTATTTGCAGGAAGCCATGAAAGCGATTAGGTCAGTGCAAACCATGTACAAGCCTAAGCAGCCTCCTAAGCAGTCCTTTCATAGACCTGGAAAACTATAATTTCAAGGTCAGGCACTAGCAGCAGCAGCAGCAGCGGGCTTGCTTCAAGTGCAAGGCCACTACTCCTGCTACCGGAGATTCTGCCCCGTGGGTCCTTAGAACCTCTCAGCCTGCACTCCACCTCCCCGGCTCCTCCACCTGACTTGCTGCCTGACCCTACTCCTTCAGCAGAGTCCATGAGAGAAAGTGTTGGGGGGGGGTTGGTTTTCTTTGCACACTGAAGGGTGGCATCAGATAGCATCAGACAGCTGTGTCCTACAGCTCATCGAGAGAGGGCATACTCTTGAGTTTACAGAGACCCCTTCAGACAGCCCTCCAATACTGTCTCAGTACTCTCAGGTCCACAATGCCCTCATAGCACAGGAAATCCAGGCTCTCCTTCAGAAGAAGGCCATCGAGCCAGTACCCACGGAGCAACAAGGGATAGGATTCTACTCCCACTTCTTCCTCATAGATACATAGATACATAGACAGTGTCGGCAGATAAGGACCTATGGCCCACCCAGTCTGCCCATTTGAGCTTGTAAGTTCAGTTTGTTTTCCTAGAAGTCTGTTGCACCTTACCCCTGACCTCCAGAATTCCTTTATGTCTATTCCACGCATTCTTAAATCCCGTGATTGTTTCAGCCCCCACCACTTCCTCTGGCAGGGTGTTCCACTTGTCCACCACCCGTTCTGTGAAGAAATTCTTTCTCATGTTTCCTCTGAATCGTCCTCCCTCCAACTTCATCCCATGCCCTCTAGTCCTGGAACATCTTTTTCGCTTAAAAATAGTGTTTTCCTGCACCCTGTTCCTCCCTGTAAGATACTTGTATGTCTCTATCATATCCCCTCTCTCCCTCCTCTCCTCCAGGGAGTACATGTTCAGTTTCTTCAAACTGTCTTCATAGGACTTGTGATGCAATCCATGCACCATCTTTGTTGCCCTCCTCTGAACCTTCTCTACCCTGTCTATGTCCTTACGTAGGTATGGTCTCCAGAACTGTACACTGTACTCCAGGTGGGGCCTCACTAGTGTCTTGTATAGCGGAATTATGACCTCCCTTTTCCTGTTTGTAATGCCCCTGCCTATACATCCCAGCATCCTATTTGCTTTACCTGCTGCCTTCATGCCCAAGAAGACAAGGGATCTTCATCCCATCTTGGATCTAAGCCATCTGAGTCAGTACATACAGTAGAAAAAATTCAGGATGGTCACTCTAATAGGCCTCCTGCCCCTGTCACATCTAGGGGACTGGTTATCCTCCCTGGACATGCAGGATGCATACTTCCACATTCTGATTTTCCAACCACATAGGAAGTATCTGCACTTTTGCTTTCAGGGCTGCCATTACTAGTTCAGGCCCTGCCCTTCAGCCTATCCTTGGCACTGAGGGTGTTCACCAAGTGTCTAGCCATGGTAGATGCAAATCTCAGGAGGCAGGGGCATTATGTCTTCCACTACCTCAATGACTGGATTCTGATCGCTCCCTCTGAGGACCATCTTACAGAAACCATCTGAGACATGTTCTCCCTCTTTCAGGACCTGGGGTTTGCTCTAAACCTCCCCAAGTTCTGCCTTTGGCCAAGTCAGTGGTGTCAATATATAGGGGCCATCCTGGACACATAGAAACATAGACTTTAACCGCAGATAAGGACCACTTGGCCCACCCAGTCTGCCCATTTTCCTACCTATTTGATCAGCTGCAGATCCCAGTTAACCAACAGCCTACTTCTTCCTAACCCCCACCAGAATTGCCTTATGTCTGTCTCATGCATTCTTGAATTCCCCCACTGTTTTTGACCCCATGACCTCCTCAGGAAGGCTGTTCCATGCATCCTCCACCCTCTCTGTGAAAAAAGGCAAGGCCTTCCTTCCCCAGGACAGGGCTGAACGCCTATAGTCCCTCGCACAGCAGCTGCTCTTGGCTCACCAAGTAGAGGCAAGGACAGTTCTTTGGTTACTGGACCATATGGCAGCGGCTATTATCACAGTCCCCATGGCCTAGCTTTACATGAGGGTGATCCAATGGAACCTTCGGGTTCAGTGGGATCAGAGGTCAAATGACCTGGACCAGCTGGTCTTGGTAGCAAGCCTGGTCAAGCAGTCTCTGGCATGATGGCTGGATCCTCACAACCTTTCAGTGGGGTTCACTTCTAGAGAGAATCTCCCACCTAGATCCTAACCATCAGTGTGTCAGACCAGGGTTGGGGTGTGCATCTGGGCACTCGCCAGACTCAGGGGTCCTGGGCTCAGCAGGAACTTCATCTCCACATCAATATTCTGGAGATGAGGGCAGTTCTCTATGCCCTGCAAGTCTTTCAGACGGTCCTTCAGACTGGCCCCCCTGCTAATACAGACAGACATGTCGGTAGTATTCTATATCAACAAGCAGGGGGGACACACTCTTACCCTCTTTGCAGAGAGGCCATGCAAGTGTGGTCTTGGGTGATAGATCACCAGCTGGAACTTGCAACATTCACTTTCCAGGCATTCACAATTCTCTGGCTGACAGTCTCAGCCAGATTCAGTCCAGGGCACATGAGTGGGAGCTACTCCCTGCAGTAGCAGAAGATCTTTTTGCCAGATGGGGTCACTCAGAACTCGTCCTCTTTGCTTCCCCATCCAATGCAAAACTGACCAATTTTTGCTTGCTAGATCCAGGGCCTGGTGCTTTCTGTCAAGATGTGTTGTCCCTCTCCTGAGCGGGGAGGTTTCTTTACACGTTCCCTCCCTTTCCCCTTCTGCAACGGGTACTCATCAAGTGGCAGTCGGAGGGAGCAGAAATGGCCCTGGTGGCTCCATTCTGGCCTTGTCAGATTTGTTTCCCACTGTTGGAACAACTGACTGTGGAACCTCTGGTGTCCCTGCCCCTCAGGTCCAACTTGCTCTCCCAGGAGCAGAGCTCACTAGGACATCCAGATCTCAGAACTCTGCATCTCCATGTGTGGATCCTGTGGACCTAGCTGTCTCCAGATTCGGGGTCTCCCGAGGGTAGCGAATGACCTAGTGGCAGCCATGAAACCCTCCACTAGGGTGACCCATGCTATGAAATGGAAGAGGTTCTGTGTTTGGGCCTCTGTCAGGAGTATAGATCCTTTTACTTGCCCAGCCAGTTTGATACTGGGGTACCTCCTCTCTCAGATGCAGGACTCAGCTACTCTTCATCAAAGGTGCACCTGTCAGCCATTTCCGCATATCATCTGCCTGTTGAGGGCAAGTATATGAATAATAATAATAATAAACTTTATTTATAAAGTGCATTTCTGAAACCAATGTGCTGTACAATAACAAAGTGCTAAAAAGTACTAAAATCAATAAAATAGTAAAAGTCCATAAGATTCCAACAGCACAAAATACAACTAAGTTATTCTGCATATTCACTAAATGCTTGGAGGAACAGATGCCTTTTTAAGATGACCTTGAAGCTCTCCATGGTCCTGCACTCTAGAATCTGATGAAGTAGAGAATTCCACAGGGTGGGGGCTCCATACGTAAAAGCACGAGCCCCAGATGTTTTCAGACATAACCCTGGGAATCTCTAACAACCCCTCATCAGCTGAACAGAGAGGACAGCCAGGGCTGTAAGGATTCAGAAGTTCTTGCAGATAGCTCAGATTCTGTCCATGCAGGGCCTTATAGGTCAGAAGTCCAACCTTAAAGGTGAGCCCCCACTGTACAGGCAGCCAGTGCAGTTCGTGCAGCACGGGAGTGATATAACTCCCCATCAACAGTCATGCCGCAGCGTTCTGCACCAGCTGCAAGCAGTGAATATCAACTCCCAGAAGCCCAAGGTATAAGGAGTTGCAGTAGTCCAAGTGTGAAGTCACAAAGGCATGGATCAATGTCGGAAGGTTGCCGGATGGAACCAGGTGCTTAATCCTGGCGATGTTCCTCAGATGGTAAAAGGAGGATTTGATGACTGCCGACACCTGTGAACGCAATGTCAGCCCATCATCAAGAACCACCTCCAGGTTTTGAACCCATTCAGAGGAAAGCAGCTGGGTACCTCCGAGCCAAAGACCAGAAGGCAACCCTGCTACCGACCTCTCTATCCAGCGACCTGGATCCTCCACCAACACCTCAGTCTTCTCAGAATTCAATTTCAACCAGCTGGATTTCATCCAGTCCTGGATTTCCACCAGGCAGCAGTTAAAGACCAAGATTGCACTATCCTGGTCAGGCACAAAAGACAGATAAAGCTGGGTATCATCTGTATATCAGTGAAGCCTCTGCCCATATCATCTTACAATGTCTCTAAGGGGCAGCATATACACTGCGAACATCATAGGGGACAGCACCGAGCCCTGTGGGACCCCACACGGCAAAGAGAATGGATCCAAGAAAAATATCCCTGACACCACCATCTGGGATCTTTCGGTGAGGAAAGATTGAAACCATCTGAGGACTGAACCAGCCAGACCACAGATGACCCTCAGGCACTTGAGCAGCACTCCATGGTCCGCAGTGTCAAATGCTGAGGAAAGATCAAGAAGCACCAAGATGGAACGGCGCTTCTGATCTCTCGCCATCAGAAGATCATTGAGCACCCGAACCAGAGCAGTCTTGGTACTATGTCTCTTCCGGAAATCGGACTGGAGAGGATCGTAGACATTGTGGATGGTAAGATGGTTCTCCAGCTGCAGCGCAACTACTTTCTCAATCACCTTCCCTACAAAGGGAAGGTTAGAGATAGGATTGTAGTTAACAAAGCAGTTTGGGTCCAGAGCAGCTTTCTTAAGGAGAGGTGTCACCACTGCCTCCCTCAGGGAGCTAAGGAACTCACCCGACTCTATGGAGCACCAAACAATCTTCATGAGAACAGGGCCAATAGACTCAATACACCCCATTCTCAGGTGTGTTGGGCCTGGATCCAAACTACAGCACATTGGCTGCATACTCTGGACAATCCACACGATGTCCATGATCTCCAGCCAGTCAAAAGATATCCAGGAAAACCAAGGAGGAGTGACCAGACACCGACCACCACCACCAGCCCCCATAGAGTGCGCAGGCCGGATCTCAGCCTGATGTTGGCCATCTTATCCACAAAGAATCAAGCAAACTCATCACACTTTGCTTGAGAAAACACACTTCGAACCTGCAGACAGGTTGGGTTGCACAACCTGTCCACAGTTTGGAAGAGCTAAGCCGGTCGATTCTGAGCAGTAGCAATCTCCCCAGACAGGAAAACTCTGCCTTCTTACGAGTGATTGCTGATTGATAGATTTGATAATGTTCCATCAGTCTAAGGTGGTCAGCATCAAGGGCCGATTTCCACCAGCATCGCTCTAACCTTTGTCCAACTCGTCTCAACTCCCTCAGGGTCCCAGTAAACCAAGGGGACTGTGGACACAGAGAGTGAGAGAGAGAGAGAGGATGAACACGGACAGGAGCAGTAGAGTCCAGAGCTTCAGTAATAGCCTTATTATAGGCCCAATCCAAGCTCTCTGGGTCTTCACTTGCCCCTGGAAATCCCGATAGGTATAATTCCGCCAATAGACCATTCATGTTCAAATCCCTCAAAGGGCTGTGTCTGACCATTTCCACAGGGGCTGGCCTATAAGGGGGAGCCCGTAAATTGAACCTTATGGGCTGGTGATCAGACCATCTGACCGGTTCCACCACCAAGTCAGAGGTCTCCATTCCCAGGAGGAAAACCAGGTTGAGTGAGTGACCGTGATTATTGGTAGAAAAGGCAACTACCTGTGTGAACCCCAATGAATTAATAGGTTTGAGGAAGTCCTTCCCAAATAGCGAGAGTTCCTCACTGACCCAGGTGTTGAAATCGCCCAGGACCATCAGCCTGGGTGACTCGAATGCCATGTCAACCACGAAGTCTGCTACTTCCTGTAGGAACTTTTTCTCACTCCTGGGTGGATGGTAGATGAGGACAATCCTACAGCCCACATCTGCTACCAAGGCAAATTTTATAAATGGGTAAATATTGCCCAGCTGGACCTTTCCTGCACTTTTCTGTGGGGCATGCTTCACTTAAAGTCTCCCATCTGGGACCTCGCCCCACCTTGGGACCTTTTGTTTGTTTCAGAGAAGCTCACTCTGCCTCTCTTTGAGCCCGCTGCAAGCTGCAAGCTGTGCTTTCTGTCATTTTTAGTTGCCATTATTTCTGCTAGAAGAATTTCCATGCTTCAGGCCCTGATGTGTAAGGAACCTTATTTGGTTTTACACAAGGACAGGGTGTCCTTGAGAACTAATCCTAAGTTTCTGCCGAAGTTGGTCTCAGAGTTTACTTTGAATCAAGATATCCACCTGCAGGTATACTACCCAGAGTATTCTAACCAAGGGGAGGCTTTGTTGCATACTCTGGATGTCCACAGGGTACTGCATTTTTATTTGGACTGTACCCATTCTGTTCACAGATCTAACCAGTTGTTTGCATCTTTCACCCCTCGAATGCTAGGGAATCCAATTTTGAAGCAGTGTTTATCCAAATGGTTGGTCAACTGCATCGTATTTCTGGGCTTGGTAAAGGGTCATTCCAACAGGGGCATAGAGGCATCTTCCACCTTGCTTAAAAATGTGTCTGCTGTAGACATATGTGTGGCTGTCACTTAGAGCTCTGTCCACACCTTTGTGAAGCATTACAGTCTGAACATTGCTTCTCACCATAGGACTGGGTTTGGACTTGCTGTCATCCTGGGCCTCCTGTCCTAATTTCATTTGAGGAGACATACCTCCATCCTTTTGCCTAGGATTCCTCCTCTACTGCTTGGGACTCTGCCCTAAAGGTGTTACCTGCTGCAAGAACGATTCTTAAAGTAAGATAGTACAGTTATGTAAAAACTTACCATAACAGTAGATCTTCAAGAGGAGTTCTTGCAGCAGGTATTATTTTTTTCCCCACCTTCCTTCCGCCTGGTGAGTTCCTTTCTATCTCAGATACTTTCATTTCTCAGTTCTCCTTTTTCTTCTTTAGCCAGTCTCAGGTGGTAGAACTGGGGATGGGCTGGGGGACTGCCCTTTATAACAGATATGACGTTGGGGGAGGGCCGACATAGGGGGCGGTCCTCCGCTAGGTATTGCTAGCCAGAAAGTTTCTGTGGGGTCCTAGCACCTGGTGGCTTAGTCCTAATGGTGTTACCTGCTATAAGAGCTCCTCTCAAAGATCTACTGTTATGGTAAGTTCTTACGTAACTGTACTTTCCTATCTGACTCTAAACCATGCTCTCACTACTTTGCCTATTTCTGTTGATGTATACAGCACCGACAGTAACCACAGTTCCTTTGACAGAGCCTCCATTGTCAGTTTAGTCCTCGACAGGACATTAAAATACACCTAGTGTTCCTTTGTTGCAGCTGCCACCTCCGTCATCAGTTCCATCAGTTACCCCCATTATCACTTGAAACGCTGATGAGGTGAAATATTATCCTAGTCTCCTAAACATGGAAGAGGATTTGAAGGATCCCTACAAAGGAGGACTAAACTCCAGCTCTACTCTCTCATTTTACAAGGCAGATGTCATTGTGGTCTATAAATCCAGGTCTCCTAACATTCATTCTCCTCAGATTTTAATCAGACAAATCCCAGAGGTCATGAACCTGGAGGGCGAAGTAACAGAATCCAGTCTTAATACTTAGAGTTTTTAGAAACTGCATCTGCACCAGCTGTTGTGGTATCTTCTGTATGCCATGTACGGCAGGATGATACCTTTACTGCCTGGCGAACACTTCACACTTTGCCTGCAGTCCCTTGTTGGTCTGATAAACAGTACCATGCTATGTCTGTTGAACCTTATAATGCTTACCTGCCGGCCACTGCCTGTGTAGTAAAACCAGCTGCACATGATCTTTCTGGAGATCCTGAAGTCCAGGATACTTGCCTCCTGACAAGGAATCTGAGAGGCTGGATGTTGTAGGCAACAAAAAGAACAGTTGTGTAAGAACTTAGCATAACAGTATATCTTCAAGAGGATCTCCATCATTAGGCCACACCTTTGGAACTATAAGCTGTCAGAGCTAGGGCCACACAGAAACTTTTGCTAGCTGGGAGCCTCCCATGATGACATGGGCAGCCCCATCACTCCTCAGTTCACTGTCGGAGAATAGCCTTGGATGATCTCCAGTCATGGGGGAACCAGGAGATGAGACCAACACCAAGCATACAAGAAGAGGCATGGGTTGGATACAGGATGCATGAAGTAGGCTTTTAGGTGCAGCATCTGATATGACCCCCACTGTCAGCAAAGAGGGGGACAGAGGGAGGAACGGCATGACCTAATGGAGGAGATTCTCTCAAAGAGCTGTTACAGTAAGTGCTTAAGTAACTGTTCTATCTTCTTCAAGGATATCTTCTCTGTTGAGCCACACCTTTGGAATGATTCCCAAGTAGTGCAGAGTGAATGGGAGGATGGCATAGTCTGATATATGATCAGGAGAGAAGGTCTTGCAGTACAGCAAGCCCAAAGCCAGCATGGCTATGAGAGACAGTGTACAGACTGTAATCTTTAGTGAAAATTTGAATATTGCTCCATGTGGCTGCAGCACATATGTCAGCAGCAGGGACATTTTTGAAACAGGCAACAGAAGTGGACATACCCCTTGTGGAGTGCCAATGAACAGCACCAGGAATTTCCTTACCATACTTCCTGTAGAAGAGCATAATACAATGTGCCAGCCATTTGGTTAGGCATTGTTTAGACGTAGGAGCACCTCTTTCCCAGAAGCAAATGAAACAAAAAGTTGAGTGGACTTTCTGCAGTTCTTGGTGCAAGTGATATACTGTAGTAACATGGTTTTCTATGTTCATCCAATGTTTTGGAGTAGTGCCTCGCCCTTGTTGGCATGCTCAGGATAATATACAGGAAGGTGTATCATTTGATCTCACTTTGAGAGGGAGCTCTTGCAGCAGGTAATAACCATCAGGACTATGCTGCCAGGCACTAGGACCCCACAGAAAATGTTCTAGCTAGTAGTCTAAGGCACGGGACCACCCACTGATGTCAGCCCCACCCCCGACATCACCAGTGATATAAAGGGGTGGTTCCCTGGCACCGCCTCAGTTTTTTTCTTGCTGTTGACCCTTGCATCTCAGCTCCACAGACACCTCTTGCTTCCAGTCGATCGTCATTTTTTACGCTTTGCGCAATTTCATTTTTTTCAATAGATTACCGACTCATCATGTATGTCTACCCAGCCATCTTCTTCCACAGAGATTAGAAACTTAGGATTCATATGCAAATAGACTGTCTTTGTGAAAATCAAATAAGGAGGTTCAAACATTAGAGCCTGAAGCTCAGAAATCCTTCAAGCAGAAGTCATCTCAACTAAAAACATTTTCCATAAAAGGAAATGTATGCCATGACTCACAGCAGGCTCAGAAGTAGCCAGTATCAGTTTCTCAAGTACAAAATTCAAGTCCCCAGGCAGGACTGGATTATGAACAGAAGGTTTCATATGAAGAATACCACTTAGAAAAGTATAGGACACCTCTAATTGGGCAACCGTATAACTATCAATAGGGGCATGGAAAGCTGATGTTAGCCTTTGGCAGAGAGCAACAAGAGGAAGGAGGCAGCTGCTACAACTCTACTACTATGCTATTGGGACTAGAGAACTTGAGCTTTACTACTGGAACCTTCAATTAGGGTGCAAAACAAACAAACAAGAGTTAGTGTGCTTGTCTGAGTTGGGGGAAGAGAACTGTTATCTGTGCAGTTAGCTAGGTGAAGATGAGAATTGTAAATTAGGGGGTGTGACTCAGGCAGCAGAAAGCCAGGTGTCTGCATTTAAAACTTTCCTAGTTGGCTTTTGGCAGAGAGCAACAAAAGAGGAAGGAGGCAGCTGCTAGAACTCTACTACTTGGACTATATAGCCCTCCCTCCCTCCCTGTCCTCCACCCCCCACCCTTAGCCAGTTCCATTTTTATAGGCACTGCATTTGACTGACAACAGGAACTTCCTGTTTGAAAGCAGGAAGGGAATGACCACAGAGGCACAAAAGACTCACCACCCTAGAAGGAAAAGAATAGCTCTCCCTCACCCCCTAGCTGCTGGAGTTCTGTCTCTGAGCAAGTAAGAAGGAGACTATTGAGGAATACAGAAACTTCCTGTCCCAGAACAGGAAGGGCAGGAGCTGTAAGGGCACAAAGGCAGTAGGAGAGCAGGGAGAAAAAACAAGCAAAAAAAATTAAGCAGAGAGAGGAAAGCATAAGCTTACAAAACAACAGTCGAGAGGCCACAAATAAGACATGATGGGAGTGGTGCAGTGCAGTGGCTGTGGAGTGGAAGCCTTCAGGGAGACATTCTGGGGGATGCGGTGTTGTCCCATCTGCAGACACCTCTCTGGGCTGAGGGTGGAGGTTGCTTATCTCCAGGCTGAGTTGGCCAAGATTCAGGGGACCTCATCTCCCACCCAGGGACCACCAGGTCCACCGCCGCTGCCTCAGAGGTTGCCAAGAAAGAGGAGCAGTTGGACCACAGTGGGCTCAGAGAGGGTGAGGGTGGTGGAACAGAGGCACATTCCTCTAGCTGTACCTCTCCATAATTCATATGCCATTCTGGCAGAGCGTGGTTCCTCTATGGAGGCATCTGCAGTAGAGACCAAGGAGGATTCTGGGAACCTCTACAAGGGAGACCCACAGGAGGGTGGCACAGGACCCCACAGAGAAGGGAAACAACTCCTGGTGGGGGACTCAATTTTTAGGGGGTAAAATTGGGGGAGGGAGGGGAGAGGGAGGTAAGGTGCCTGCCTGGCGCAATCGCTTGGAGGGATAGGGAGCAAATCCTCAGGATCGTGGGAGCAGCTGCACAGGGGATTGAGCTGGACATCATTGTCCACCTAGGGACAAATGACCTGACTGGTAATCGGATCAGAGCAGTGCAGGGGGAGTTTGTGGAGTTGGGGAGGGGGTCTTAGACAAGTAGCATGCATAGTAACCTTCTCGGAGGTGCTGCCTGTCTATGGCATGGGTGAGGTTAGGGTGCTCAACACCATGGGATTCAATCAGTGGTTGAAAACCTGGTGCAGAGCTCAGGGTTTTGGCTTCATTGGGGACTAAGGGTCCACCCGGAGAGATGCAGGCCTATACCGGCATGATGGTCTGCATCTGTCAAGGAGGGAAACCAGGATCCTAGATGATAGGTTTAAATGCTTCATCGGCAAGCATTTAAACTAACCAAGGGGGAAGCACTGAAAAGGAGCAGGAAAATCCCAGCCCTCCCCCCCACACAAAACAGGGTAGTTAGCAAGGTAAACACCAAAACAGAGAAGTCGATAGGGAGGACGGGGGGTAAAGGGAGAAAAAGGTAAAGGCAGTAAGGACAGGGATGTGGCTAAAAGGGGTAAGGCCATCAAAAAATGGAGTGTAATGAGTACCAATGCCTGTAGTCTGGGTATCAAGCTCCCTGAACAAGTGGCCTTCATGGAAGAGGGATGTCTGGATATTGTGGCAGTCACAGAAACATGGTAGACAGAGAACCATGACTGGGATGTCAACATACAAGGGTACACAATCTACAGGAGGGACAGGGAGGGTAGAGGAGGAGTAGCTCTCTACGTAAGGGAAGGGATCAAAGCAATGGAACTAAAGGGTAAACAGGGAGGAGAGAAGGCACTGTGAGTCACCCTGTAGATGAGAAATGGCACCACAGTCCCCATGGGGGTTGTGTACAGACCCCCTTCTCAGGGGGTGGAAATGGCAAGGAAAAGATAGACCGCATCCTTAGGATGGCAGAAAAAAGGGAGATATGGTTGATGGGGGGCCTGAATATAGGATGTTAACTGAAGCACCTTTGCTGCAGCCACATCCAAGAGTAAGGTCATTCTTGATGCCCTTTAGGGGGCATGCCTCAGACATCTAGTGTTGGAACCCACTCGGGAGGGAGCAGTCTTAGACCTGGTACTCTCAAATGGAGACAGAGAGAGAGGATCTCAGATTTAGAAGTGGGTAGCCATCCGGAAACAAGTAACATCCAAACAGTGTGGTTCACAGTAAGCACAGCCATAGAGTCAAGCCATACAAAAGTGAGGGTACTGGACTTTAGGAGGGCTGACTTTGACAAAATGGGAGAGTGCCTCAGAAAAGCACTAGCAAATGGGCAAGAAGCAGGGATGGAGGAACAATGAGGAAACATTAATACTACCATCACAGAGGCAACAAGCCTTTTTGTGAAGCAAATAAATCAGAACAAAGGAAAAAACACTATGGTTCTCAAAATGGGTGTTGGGGAAGGTTAGGAAGAAAAAGATAGCATTCAGGAAGTATAAGGAAACATAGAAGGAGCAGGACTTAGAACTGTACCAGTTTAAGCAGAAGGAAGTAGGGAAGGCAGTCAGAATAGCAAAGGCCCAAATCAAGGAAAATATAGCCCATCTCAGTTAAGAAGGGGGATAAAACCTTGTATAGGTACATTAGGGAGCAAAGAGAGACCAAGGGAGGGATGGTGAGGCTTAATAAAGGGGAGGTGGGTGGGCAGAGGGTGACAGTGAAAAAGCAGGAATACTGAATGAATACTTCTGCTCAGTATTCACAAAAAGAAGAGGAGGGTGAGGTACCTAATCCAATCAATAGAAGCACTCTGGATGGGGGAGGGGTCAATATCATTCCATTCACAGAAGAAAGGGTTCTGAAAGAACTCCTAAAACTGAAGGTGGACAAAGCAGTGGGACCTGATGGAATTCACCCCAGAATTCTAAAAGACCTAACGGGAGAACTAGTGATACCACTGACTACCCTTTCTAACAAATCATGGGAGGATGGTGTGGTACCTGAGGACTGGAGGAGGGCAAATGTGATTCCACTTCACAAAAGTGGGAGCAAAGCAGAGGCAGGAAACTACAGACCTGGTAGTTTGACCTCAGTGGTAGGGAAATGATGGAATCATTTCTGAAAGAAAGAATTGCTGAGTACCTAGAGGCCAGTGGGGCACGGGACCCAAGGCAGCATGGTCTCACAGAGGGAAGGTCATGTCAGATGAATTTAATCAATTTCTTTGACTGGATGACCAAAGTAGTAAACCGGGGGGGGCTGTGAACATGGCCTACCTAGACTTTAGCAAGGCATTTGACACAGTCCCATACGAAAGATTAATAAACAAGTTAGACAGCCTGGGAGTGGGCCCCAGGATGGTAGTCTGGGTAAAGAATTGGCTGGACAAGAAGATACAGAGGATAATAGTAGATGGAGTCCACTCCGAGGAAAGAGGGGTTACTAGCGGGTTACCGCAGGGTTCAGTACTGGGACCGGTCCTTTTTAATGTCTTTATAAATAACATTGCAGAGGGACTGGAAGGAAAAGTATGGCTCTTTGCAGGTGACACAAAGATCTGCAAACCCCTAAAATCCCTAATGAAAAGCCAAGACAAGGTCTGGAAAAAGTACAAATGTTCAACCCTCTCAGAAGACCTAGTTGACTATAGGTCACTGAGGAACCAATGTAAGAAGGCCACAAAAACTGCAAAGAGGGAGTACATCAAAAACTTCCAGCAGCAAAATCTGGCTGATCCAAAGTCTTTCCAGTCCTGTATAAATGACCTGATAAAAGGCACAAATAAATCACCCCAGGGCCAGATAATCAACAATGGTCAAACCATAACAGAGGGATGTGAAGCAGCTGCTGCCTTTAATAAGGTTTTCACTGACCTGGACATTTATTGAAATACCTACCCCCCCCCAAGCAGGACCTTGTGGATACTGAAACGCTGGATCCTCTACACATGCACTTTCACCTAAGGACAGTATGCACCAAAGAAGTGCTACCCTTCCTACAATCCATCAAACAGACTGGATCTGCGGGACCAGATGGCCTGGACCCTAGGTTGCTCAAGGCAGCTACCTCTGCCATTGCCCTGCCCATCACCTGGCTCATAAATAGGCCCTTGTTGGATAGAGCTGTTCCCAAAATTTGGAAACAGGCCCATATAGTGCCAGTCCACAAGGGAGGACATAGGGAAATAATAGGTAACTACAGGCCCATCTCACTACTTTGCTCCCTGGCCAAAATCCAAGAGTGGCTAGTCTATTGCCAACTTAGAGACTACCTGGAAGCAAACCAGCTAATGGCACCCACCCAACACGGCTTCCGACAAAAGCACAGGACTGACACTGCGCTCATCAGATTCACCTCTGATGTCCTCTCTGCACTGGACAAAGGCTCCCCAACTGGGGGCGGTCTTCATTGACCTAACAAAGGCCTTTGATCTGGCAGATCACTGCCTTCTATTAACAAAGCTGAGTAAATCTGGTCTTGATCAACACTCTCTGAACTGGGTCAGCAACTACCTGTCTGGCTGCTCCCAACAGGTCAAGTGGAGAGGTGCAACCTCCAGAACGCTCCCTATAAATGAGGGGGTTCTACAAGGCTCAATATTGGGTCCCCTCTTTTTCTCTCTGTTTGTCAACAACCTCAGCTACCACTGCGGGAGCAGCTCTGTGGTACTGTGCGCTGATGACATGGTACTATACAGAACTATGACTAACACAGATGAATTAGAGCAAAAACTCCAGTCTGACTTTGCTAAGATCGAAACTTGGCTAATAGAAAATCACCTGGTTCTAAACTCCAAAAAAATAAAAGCACTCCTGTTTGGACCACAATCCCTAGGCCCTGATCATACTCATCTACTCCCGCTTATCACATCATCTTGCTCTATAATTGAGGTGGTGCAGTCCTTCAGATATCTTGACGGGCTCACTCTAAAACCCCACATGGACCTAGTAACCAAAAATATCCACCAAAAGCTCGGCCTGCTCTACCACCTAAGCACTAACTATGATATCTGAAATTAGATTGGCAGTCGTAGAGTATCGTTCTCCCAACCTTAACCTATGCTGCTCCAATTCTACATGGAATGGCAAAGCAGGATCACTGTAGGCTACAAACCCTGTATCACAAAATAGCCCACTTTGTGACAAAATCCTCCCCCAAGGACTCACCATTGTGACGTCCTCGCCTTGCTCAAGTGGCCCTCCTTCAGCCACAGACTTCAATACCCCCTACCATATTGACCACCCTTCAGCTGGGCTAGCCAGGCTACTAACCCCAAAGCGGTCCAGCAGACTTCTCCGCACCACAGGTAAAAAAGCTCCTGGAAGTACCCAGGGTTAGCTCCACAGTAGGCAGCAAATCCTATGCCAATACTGCCCCCGCACTGTGGAAAAAGCTCCCTGGCCACTTACAGGAAGCTACCTCCCTAGAGAACTTCCGTAAGGGACTATAAAAGCACTGACTAAACTGCAGTCACTGCTCCTGTCACAAAGAATAACTTTTACTTAGCACTATCGTCCCTTCATTCCCCCCCCCCCGTATGTTACCTGCCAACCGGCCCAGTGCAACTTGCATTGGCTATTATCCTAACAATTCTCTTAGTTTCATGTTTTGTTTGCAATTGTATGCTATTGTTTAACTGTATAACCTGCTGTATGTAACTTTGTTGTTCTATGTAATTTTGTACTCTATCATAGCTGTAATCCTGTATAATCTGAACAGAAATATACCATCCCAATGTCTATGCCTTACTATATGTAACTAATTCTGGGTCGCCCCTGAAAAAGGGACCTTCGGGGCTCAGCGGGCCTACCCGGTTAACCAAATTTAATAAGTAAATAAACAGGGTTGATACAAGGAGGGGTGGAAAGAGTGATGAGGGACTTGGCAGGGTTGGAGGAATGGTCAAACGTATGGCAGCTTAGACTCGATGTAAATAAAAACCCAGGGGAAGAGTACACAATGAGGGGAGGGGTACTAACAACAACAAAAATGGAAAGGGACCTGGGGGTAGTCATATCAGATGACCTAATGGTAAGCAAGCAATGTGAGAAGGCAGTAAGGAGGGCTAAGTGGATACTGGGATGTACTGTATAGGGAGAGGCATCACCAGTAGAAAACAGGAAGTTGTTATCCCTCTGTACAGACAGTTGGTAAGACCCCATCTGGAGTACTGCATGCAGTTCTGGAGACCCCATCTCCACAAGGACGTAGACAGGATGGAGGCAGTCCAGAGGAAGGCAACTAAAATGGTGCAGGGTCTGCACCAGAAGCCATACGATGAGAGACTAAAGGGGCTTAATATGTATACCCTCGAGGAAAGGAGGGAGGAGGGATATGATAGAAACTTTCAAGTACCTCAAGGGAATCAACAAATTCCAAGAGGTAGCATCTTTCAGAAAAAGAGATGTGCACAATTTGCCCCACAAGAGGGCACAATTTGAAGATAGAGGGGGAATGGCTCAGTGGAAACATGAGGAAGTATTTTTTCACAGAGAGAGTGGTGGATGCATGGAACCGCCTTCCTGAGGAGGTTATGGGATCAAAAACAGTGGGGGAATTCACGAATACATCGGACAGACATAAGGCAATTCTGGTGCGGGTTAAGAAGAAGTAGACCGTTGGTTAACTAGGATCTGCAGCTTATCCAATAGGTAGGGAAATAGGCAGACTGGGTGGGCCAAGAGGTCCTTATCTGCTGTCAAATTCTATGTTTCTATGATATAGCAGCCAAATGCACCTTAATCGAGGAATACTGCAAGCCAGAGTCAGACAAGGATAGCAAGTACTCCAACACAGCTTTCATAGGGCATGTAAAAGGGTCCATATTCTGGGAAGCAGCCCACAAAGTGAAACCTTTTCATTTCAGAGAATAAGTATGTCTGGTAGAAGGCTTCTTAGCTGCAATCAGTACATAAGCAACCTTAGGGGTTACCCTAAACAGGCATTGGCTATGTCTTTAGGAGACATGTATGCAGATGTAGGGACTTCAGATCTGGATGGACCAGGGACCCCTTCTTTAAGGACAACAGAACCAAACACAGAAGTAGAGGGACAGGCAGCGCCACTGCCAGATGTTGAAGGAGTGGAAACCATAGTTGGAGAGGCCATAACAGAGCAATGAGGATGCGAGTGGCACTCTCCACCTGCAGTTTGGGCAGAACCCTCTGTATTAGAAGTATGGGGGAACATGTGTATGGGAATTTGCCTTTCCAAGAGAGGGACAGTGTGTCTCACCAAAAAACTCCAGGCCCTGGCATGAGCTAGTGAGCAGATATACAACAGTTTTGTGTTGTGTGATGTACCTTGGTAATGTTACCTTCTCAGGTTCTTGGTGGAACGGCACAAAAGGAAGAGACAACAGACAAGTGGTACTCTTGTAATGAATGGAATTTATTACAGATCAGTAATACAGGCTTACTACCAATAGTGTAATCACTGGGATAACTACCAGTTTTCCTTACCTAGTTAATGCAGTCTCTCTTCTCAGAGAAGCTACGTGCTACGGATGATCTTATACTCTGATGAAAACCATTGCAATGGCTGAAGAAGATACATAAAAAGTGTATAATTGGCCAAAAACAAGTGGCCTGAGTAACTATCCTAACTAACATAAGAAGTTGCTTAGCTTGCAAAGATAGTATAATACAATAGGATCTCTATAAGTCCAAGGTCAGTTACAATTGTAGTGATGCACAACCACTAAAGATGGCACTGTTGTCTTACTTATAAGAATACAGTAAAAATAGAGTGAAAAGCATCTCTCATGGCTATAATATGTATCAGTAAAATATAGTAGAACACAGATCCTGACACTTATGCTTATACGATAAGTGTCTTCACCCTAAGGTTAGTACATGTACCTACACGTATTTTGCTGTCCACAAGGTGGGGGTACAGTCAGGGGTGCTGGACCATGGATAACATTCCCCACTTATTGCCTTCAAAAGAAAAGGCAACAACTAAAGAAAAGTAATGGGATGGAGCTACAAAAATCATTTACAAGCCTGACGCACAAGCCTTATAAAGGAATTCAAGTTGTTCACGATATTGTCTTAGAGTATAGAAACATAGAAACATAGACTTTGATGGCAGATAAGGACCACTTGGCCCACCCAGTCTGCCCATTTCCCTACCTACTGGATAAGCTGCAGATTCTTGTTAACCAACAGCCTACTTCCTGCAACCCCCCACTATAATTGCCTTGTGTCTGTCCCATATATGTCACAGACATTAAGGAGTTAGTATCAGAACAACAATCAAAAATGCTTGAATAATAACAAAAGCTTTAAAACTCAATTCTAACCAAGTATTGGATAGAGCAGTGCTTAAATCACCATCATGAAAAAGAGCATTAAGAGCATCACCAGCCTTAGTAATATTATTGCTAATATAAATCAAATATGAATCCTTTCTAGCTAAAAGAGATTTCAAGGATAGTGTCAAAGGGTCAATGTGCACGTTAAACATGGGCAAATAGTGAGACAAGGCAAGCGAGTATTGCAGATCAGTATCAATAACATCTGGTTCAGGGAGAGGAACAGGAGTAATCCCAATGTGGCCAATTACTGCTTTCTGTTTTGGAGTAAAACAGAAGTTAGGAGCATTAATAGCACGCGTTTTGGCACCATAAGCAAAAGATCAATGATTTGTCTCTACACAGTACTGTCCATTGGAATTGCAGGTAACTTGTACAGTTGGAACCCTCCATTGTTGTAGACGTATAGGACATGCGAAAGACTGGTTGGTGAGCTGGGAAGTGAAGTGATATACCTCTTCCAGGTAGCTTCAGGATGCAACTGTTTTGGTGGCAGGCACTGAAGATGCAGCTTGCGAAGATTCAGATTCGTCAGTGTCAGGTTAGATGGCAGATCATCACCCAAAGTGTTAAGTCCAGTCGAGATGTTCCGAGAAATATCCACATACAGGTTTAACAATGTGAAAAAAAAAAGCAGCACAGGTAATAATACTCCTTCTTGGAGCAGCAGTTGGTATGCGGTGCCATCAAGCTTGTAGAACAGAGTGGTATACAAGTAGAGGATAAATCAGTTTGTTCTCGGTAAATGTTCTCATCAAGATGTCCGATGGAAGGAATAGCAGCCAGTTTGTCAAAGACAGAAGTTTGTGGATCAAAGTGAGGTAGTGACACGGTAAAAGTAATGAACATATTGTCATGGAGTGAACATTTCTTAGTAAAGTAACAAGGTGCTTGGTTTGGATATCATGAGACATAACCAATATTTCTAGCAGTAGACATAGAAATATTAACATTGTTTGACATACATACAGTAATGCACGCATTAGACTTGCAGTGAGGACAATACCATTTAGACATTCTCATATCATGAATACAATCTGGAATGCTATCTGTTTCCAAGTCCCTGAAGAGATTGTTAACAGTGGCAATTATGTAAGTACCATAGGTGGAGCATAAACGTTCACAGGCAATGTATTGCTTGTCTTCCTCCTTATTATTTTGAAAGATCAATTCATTTATTTTAGTTTTAGTATTATTGAACCCTTTGGCAGTCTCCTGCATATTATAAACAGTAAAACGTTCCTCTTTACTTAAACCATCTACACCATGTAACAGTGGGGGTAGAATATCATTTTTAACAGCTTGTTGAAAACTAAGTGTTTGTGCTTTAAAGCAGCTATATCTGCTCTATTCCAGAGAGACATTCTTGAACCAAAAAGGCCAGAGACAGTGCCTGCTGCACTGGTAACATTTGCAGTGTCACGCCTAGTGCGTGGACTAGCTTTGGCATTAGGTACAGGTCTAAAAACTCCTATATGATTAGTGGTATGCAGTCCACTAACTGGATCATTTGTGTGGGTTTGGTAAGCAGCTACACTGTCTAGAAGCATCATACTGAAAAATTTAGATGCATTGGTCATGTGGCAGAGACCAAACTCAGCCATATTCCAATGCATAAGATTGAAAATAACTGGGACATACATGCATTGCACATTATTAATCAAAGCTCCTGGAAGGGAAGTGGCAGGCAGACCACTAGAAGGACCAGGCTCCTGGGGAGGATATGCAGTCAGTTCTTCGGTGGGTGGGATGACAGAAAGGAACATAGCTTCAGTAGCCACATAGTTATGATGACAGAAGGCAATTGATTCCTCAGAGTTGAGGCGGTCACAAAAGGTAGTGTCTATTAAGGCAATCAAGTTATAAAGACCAGTATGTCTGGAAGAAGTTTGTTGAATAGAGAGTGTACCATTTGGTGCAATCCTGTGTTGGGCCATCCTTGAAAAGTACCTTTGGATAAATGAGCTACAGGAAGTGTGTTATCATTAAAATCCGTTTCCCATTGTATCTGCAATGTGGACTTGTCTGGAGCTTCAACCATGGCATTAAGATAGGCGTCTGAGCCTTCCTTAACAGTAGTCATTTGTTGGGGACATCAATGTGAACTCCCTGTGGGCCAGGAATATCTCTAACTGAATGTTCAAGTTTGTCAAGCAAATGTGCTATATGTTGTCTGTGTTTAGTTGACAGAGATTTGTTGAGAGTCAGTCAAAGAAAGTAGTCCCACCAAGATGAGGAGATGCAAGATAGCCATCTTGCCAGTGTATCTGAAACAAACAGAAAAGGATTGTTAAGTGACGGATACTATTCTGCCCTAAGAGGGTTGGGAAAAGTAATTAGTCACCTTTGTACAACTTGAGCTGGTTAGCGTGGAACCATTTATCGGTGGTCTGTTTTTGCTGTTGAACTCTGACCTTATAGACAGCAGGACTAAGATTGTTGACAATGGGATATGGGCCTTCCCATTTGCTGGCAAATGAATGAGCTGGTTGTCTGTATTGGAGAAGCATAACTTGATCTCCAACTTGCCAGTCGACTTCTTTGACATGCTTATCAAAATGAGCTTTAGCTTGTTGTTGAGCTTTACCGAGATGATTGGCAGTGAACAGGTATGTCTTCATGATGTCATCATGAAGTTTTTCCACGTATTTGTCTACACATACTCAATCTGCAGTGGGGATGTAGAGATCAATCAACAGGTGCTCAGGTAATCTCATGGCTCTACCAGTCATAACCTCATATGGTGTGCACTAAGTAGTTGCTGCAGGAGTGCCCCTGATTGCCTTCAGTAGTAGTGGCAAGAGGGAATCCCAATCCTTGGAATTGTCATTGATGAATTTGCATAACATCTGTTTGATTCTTCTGTTTGCTGTTTCTACCTGGCTGGAGGATTGAGGATGGTAAGGGATATGACATTTCTGATCTACTCCAAGCATTTGGAGTGTCTCCTTCATCAGCTCAGCAGTAAAACTGGTTCCTTGGTCTGAGTCCACCTTAAGGGGTAGGCCCCACCTGGAGAACAATTGATCCACCAGGATCTTGGCAGTTGTCTTTGCTGTGTTATCCTTAGTGGGGAATGCCTCCGTCCTCTTAAAAAATCTGTGACAACAAGTGCATACTTGTTTTTCTTGCTTGAGTTAGTCAAGGGGCCAATAAAATTGATTTATATCGCATTCTTTGGTCCAGATTGCCTTCGCGGCAATAGTTCGACATTTATTTTAACCAAAATTGGATTGTTCTGGGCATACACTATGCAATTGTTCACATAGTGTTCTACATCTTTGGCCATGCCAGCCCACCAGATGATGGTTTTGAGTCTCTGGAGGGTGTTGTCTGCCCCCTGGTGTCCACTAGTGGGGGTGTCATGAACCATATGAATAAATTCAGTTAGCAACAATTGTGGCACAACCCACAATTTATCACCTGTATTTTCCTTTTGATACCAGATGAGTTTCTGATCACTAGACAAGTGTTATGTTGTCAGAGTGTCTCTTGTATGGACTACCAATAGGTAGTTCCTGTTCAATTCCTTGGTCCAGGAATATGAACACATCTTTTAGCTTTGGGTCAGATTTCCGTGTGGCAGAAAGGTCCAGTGGAGGTTCTGGTTGTGGTTTCTGCCAGGTGTTGGCAGCTAAGAAAATAGCTGCCACAGCTACTGGGTGAGTCACTGACCATGTCTTCCTCCCCCCCCCCGAGCACTTGCTTTGGCAAACAAGTCTCCTCGATCATTGAATTCATGGTAAGGGTCAGATTTACAATGAGCATTGCCTTGTGGATGTACAGCTTGTGAGTGAACTCTTGTGTCAGGGTGTGTATATACACAAACAGATCCCTGTACTTGACAGGTGCACCATCAGATGGTGTAAAGTTATTTTTCTCCCAGGATGGTAGGAACTCAGTAAGGGATAAGCAGACCCAATTGGAGTCTACAAAGATGATGGCATCCTTGTCACCATAGGGCATGACCTCCAGAGCACAGGCCACAGCTGCCAATTCAGCATACTGTGAGGAGATGACAGTGCACTTCCTTGAAATGCACCTGAAGTCACCGTCTTGATCTAATATGAGCACCCCAAATCCTGCCACCTGTTCTCCGTCCACATAGGAGGCAGAGCCATCTGTAAAGACATGATACATGGTGGTATCCTCTAAAACATCTGGTGTAGCTGGTAAGAATGGTCCTGGCTCAGGTAAGTCAGGAGGCTGGAGTGCGCAGTCTTGGGGCTTACCTGTGTAGAGTAGGCCATGGGCCAAGATAGATGGCATTTTTGCAGGTAGTATTTTGATGTCCCTGTCCTGCAAAAGCAAGGACCAGAAGGTGAGTCTGGTGTTGGAAACTGAACCATCTTTCACTTTATCTGAAAGCAAGAAGTTGATTGGGATGCGGCAGGTATGCAAGACAATAGGTGCATACCCAATGATGTACATGAAATGTCTGACAGCCCAATAGGTTGCCAACAGTATTCTTTCACAGAGACTGTATTTCCTCTGTACTGTGGATAGCATCTGAGATGCATAGGCAATGGGCCTAAAGTACCCATTGTACTTTTTTGCCAGCACTGCAGATATGGCCACATCAGAAGTGACAGTTTCCAAATGGAATGGGAGATTTGGGTCGGGACTGATCAGTGCTGGGGCTGAGGCTAAGGCCTGCTTGAGCTGTGTGACAGCTTCAATATGAGTGGGGCCCCATGTCCATGGGACATCCTTTTTCAGAAGTTCATACAAGGGAGCAGCCTTCAAGGCAAAGTCAAGGATAAAGTCCCTAAAGTAGTTTACCATTCCTAGAAGGCATCTGAGTGTTGCTACGCTAGTAGGAAGTGACAGATCTTGCAAGCCCTGGATCTTCTTGACAGCTGAGCTTCTGCCTTGGTCTGTAATATGTAGGCCAAGGAATCTGACCTCTGTTTCACACAATTGTGCCTTAGAGGAGTTGCATCTGAGGCCTGCTCTCTTGAGGAGAGACAGAAGTTCATCTAGATGGGCCAAATGATCTTCTTTCATGGTGGTTGCTAGAAGCAAGTCATCCACATACTGCAGGAGACACTGGGATGTGTAGAACCCCTGCAGAGCATCCATCATGTGGAGGTGGAAGAGGGAAGGGCTGTTGTGAAAGCCCTGGGGAAGGCAGGCCCAGGTGTACTGGTGTCCATCAAAGGTGAAAGCAAATTTGTATTGGCTTTCCTGTGCTAATGGGAGTGACCAAAACCTATTAGAAATGTCAAGAGCTGTGAACCACTTTTTGTCAGGTGTCAACAGCTTGAATACATCAGGTGCTGATGCTACTGTTGGGGCGCAGCTAGGGTTAACTTGGGCTGGCAGTATAGCCTAGAGGTTAGAGTAATGAGCTGTGAATGAGCTTGGCAAAGCCAGCAGACCTGGGTTTTATTCCCACAACCTCCACTTGCACACTGTGTGACTCTGAGCAAGTCACTTAACCACCCCAGTGCTCCTGAGTCACCCCTGAAAACAGGCACTTGTGCCTAGTGGGCCTTACCCTGTTACCAAAAAGAATAAAAAAAAATACAAAAAACTTAAGATTAAGTTTCATGTAATCAATTATGAGTCTCTAAGCTCCATTTGGCTTTTTCACAGGCCAAATGGGTGAGTAAACAGTGGAAACGCAGGTCCTAATCACTCCTTGTTGAAGCAGTGATTGGATGGTCTCACTCAATGATGGCAAGGCTTCAGCAGGAATTGGGCACTGCTTCTGCTTCACAGGGTTAGACCCTGTGATCTCAATGGTAGTATGCATCCTACCACAGTCGTGCTTGTTGGTAGCAAAGACATCAAGGTGTTTTTGCAGCAAGGGTGCAAGCTCAGAAAACAGGTCATGACTTTTGAACAAAGCTTGATGTCATACTCCTTGTCATTATGGGAGATGGCTGCCACCACGTGCAAGTCTGAGATGGTGACAGCATGACATTGTCCTTTGATCTGTAGGAGTAGCCTGTTGGCTAGGTTCACTACACAGCCATGTTGTGCTAGGAAGTCAATTCCCAGGATGCTGGGGTGATGATGTAAGACCATGAGGTCAAAAGCAAAATCAGTCCAGAGGTGGCCTACCACCACAGGTAGTAGAACAGATCAGTAGGTGTGTAGCTGGGTACCATCTACACCCTGTGCACTGGATCCTCATCATGGTGGACTGACATGGTTGCTCCGGTGTCGAGAAGCATGGTAAATTGGTGGCCCCCAACCATGGCCTTTACACAAGGCTGTCCGTTTGTGTCAATGATCAAATCACTCACAATCCAGACTGGGGTCTGTAATTATGAATTGGTATTTTCAGAACCAGCACCATCATCCTGTTCCTGAAATCTGAGGCCTGCAGGATCTGTAGAGTCAAGCCGCAGAAAAGTGAAGGTACTGGACTTCAGGAGGGCTGATTTTGACAAAATGGGAGCGTGCCTCAGAAAAGCACTAGCAAAAAAGCAAGAAGGTGGGGTGGAGCAACAATGGGGAAACATCAAAACTGCCATCACAGAGGCAACAAGTCTTTGTGTGAAGCAAATAAACAAATCAAAACGAAAGGAAAAAACACTATGGTTCTCAAAAGAAGTGGAGTGGAAGGTTAGGGAAAAAAGTTAGAATTCAGGAAGTATAAGGAAACACAGAAGGAGCTGGACAGAGAACTGTACTAGTTAAAGCAGAAGAAAACGGTTAAGGCAGTCAGAATAGCAAAGGCACAAACTGAGGAAAAGATTAACAACTCGGTTAAGAAGGGGGGATAAAACCTTTTATAGGTACATTAGGGAGCAAAGAAAGACTAAGGCAGGGATACTGAGGCTGAACAAAGAGGAAGGTGGGTGGGCAGAGAGCGACAGTGAAAAAGCAGGGATACTGAATGAATACTTCTGCTCAGTATTCACAATGGAAAAGCAGGGGGAAATATCTAATCCGGTCAATAGAAGCACTCTGGATAGGGGGGTTGATATTAGTCCTTTAACAGAAGAAAGGGTTCTGAAAGAACTCCTAAAAACTGAAGGTGGATAAAGCAATGAGGCCTGATGGGATTCACTCCAGAATTTTAAAAGAACTAAGGGAAGAACTAGTAACACTGCTGACTACCCTTTTTAATAAATCATGGGAGGATGGGGTGGTACCTGAGGACTGGAGGAGGGCAAATGTGATTCCTTTTCACAAAAGTGGGAGCAAGACAGAGGCAGAATGGCTGGCCCGGTGGTGCTGAGGGTTGAGGCGCTGGATGCCACACCTCACACCACGCCGGCGACCTGGGTTCAGGAACGAGCCAGGAGTCGCTGGGGGTCGGCAGGGAGGGAGGAGATTGAGCATCCGGAGGACTGCTCTCTCTTCCCAGGGGAGGGGATGGGATACGCTCGCTCATGAAGCAACCTCTGGCAGTGGCTGGGATTCACCGACTGAGTAGCGCAGCGCATGGCAGGGGGAGGGTGGAGCTACGGCGCTACATTGTCGTGCTAGCTGAGCTCCGAGGGGGTGGGAACAAAAACAAGAGAAATGCCTCCTGTGCACCGGTGAGATGACAGTGGACCCGGTGGACCCTCCCACATCCCAGATACTGGCCCAGACTCGCCCATGAGCTCCCTCCGGAGGACCCGACGATGTACAGGTAGGCCTCTCACACTTAGTAGTAGCCACTGAGGGAGGAGCGGAATCAGCCCCAGAGATGGTACCAGGGGTCGGGTCTGTCTGTGGTCGATCGGGGGAAGTAGTCGGGGAGATGTGGAGGGTTCAGGTTGGGAGTAGGGTGGAGATCCATGTGGGCACTTCTGAAGGATGCCCGGGGTGTAGGTTGAATTAAAAAAAAAAAAAAGACAGAGGCAGGAAACTACAGACCTGTCAGTTTAACCTCAGTGGTAGGGAAAATGATGGAATCACTTCTGAAGGAAAGAATTGTTGAGTACCTAGAGGCCAGTGGGGCACAGGACCCAAGGCAGCATGGATTCACAGCAGGAAGGTCATGTCAAACAAATCTAATTGATTTCTTTGACTGGGTGACCAAAGCAGTAGACCAGGGAGGGGCTGTGGACATGGCCTACCTAGACTTTAGCAAGGCATTTGACACAGTCCCGCACAAAAGATTAATAAACAAAATAGCCTGCCTGGGAGTGGGTCCTAGGGTGGTATCCTGGGTAAAACACTGGTTGGACAACAGGACACAGCGGGTAATAGTAAATGGAGTCCATGGTGAAGAAAGGAGGGTTACTAGTGGGGTACCACAGGGTTCAGTACTGGGGCCGGTCCTTTTTAATGTCTTTACAAGTGACATTGCAGAGGGACTGGAAGGGAAAGTATGCCTCTTTGCAGATGACACAAAGATCTGCAACAGGGTTCATACACAAGATGGGGTGGAAAGGATGAAAAGGGACTTGGTAAGGTTGGAGGAATGGTCAAATGTATGGCAGCTTAGATTCAATGCAAAGAAGTGCAAAGTAATGCACCTGGGAAACAAAAACCCAGGGGAAGAGTACACAATGGGGGGGGTGAGATACTGACAACAACAAAAATGGAAAGGGACCTGGGGGTAGTCATATCAGATGACCTAAAGGTGGGCCAGCAATGTGAGAAGGCAGTAAGGAGGGCTGGGGGGACACTGGGATGCATAGGGAGAGGCAACACCAGTAGAAAACAGGAAGTTGTTGGCCCTCTGTACAGACATGTGGTAAGACCACATCTGGAGTACTGTGTACAGTTCTAGAGACCCCATCTCCGCAAAGACATAGACAGGGTGGAGGCTGTCCAGAGGAGGGCAACCAAAATGATGCAGGGTCTGCATCAGAAGATATATGAAGAAAGAATAAAGGAACTAAAGATGCATAGCCTCGAGGAAAGGACTGAGGGGGGACATGCTAGAAACTCTCAAAAACCTCAAGGGAATCAACAAAGTCCAAGAGGGTAGCATCTTTCAGAAAAAGAGATGTGCAAAAACAAGAGGGCATAATTTGAAGATAGAGGGGGGGACGGCTCAGAGGTAATGTGAGGAAGTATTTCTTCACAGAGAGGGTTGTGGATACGTGGAACAGCCCTTCCTGAGGAGGTCATAGAGTCAAAAACAGTGGGGGAATTCAAGAATGCATGGGATAGACATAAGGCAATTCTAGTGGGCGGTAGGCTGTTGGTTAACTAGGATCTGCAGCTAATCCATTAGATAGGGAAATGGGCAGACTAGAAGGGCCAAGCGGTCCTTATCTGCCATCAGATTCTATGTTTCTATGTTTCTAAGGCCTCCTGTATGTCTCACACTGGGTACAAATGTACCTGTGATATCACAGGCACTGCGACGGCCTGCACGGGTGGTTCCTCCTTGGTTGTCACATAGGTCTGGCCAGTAACCAGTGCAACAAAAGGATTCCCTCGGCTGTTCGAGCATTTGACAGCCAGGGCTAGGAAAGGATTTCCTTGGTCACTTGTCCATTCAGCAGTTGGGGCTAGGGCCACTATAGTGCATGTACCTTTAGCTTCCCTCTCAGCACGGCTCTCCTCCAATAGCTTGCAGAGGGTCTCGTTTTCATCTTTAATCTGTCAATAGCTAGGACCATTGCGGTTCTGGCTATTCTGTTGGGCATTTGGATTTTTCTGATTGCTTCAGTCTCTGTTCCTATTATTTCTATAGTTCCAGTCCCCCCCCCTTGTGTGACTGCTTGTCGTCAGAAGGGGCATCATTTTTCTAGTTATTGCCCTCCACGGTGTAGTGGGTAGGGGCATTGGGGGTGAGCTGTATTGTAGCCACCTTGTTGGATTTGCCAGAAGCAAGGGTATGGAGGTAGACCTGATAGGCGCGCTCTGTCTTGGTGAGGATAGCCGCAAATGTATCGGTACTCAGGTAAATGTTAACTCAACCTTTTCCTGCAAGGCCAGAGTCATGTTCCGAATGTACAAATCCTTGTACTCAATTTGATCTCTGTCTGCAAGTTAATTTGCTAGGCCTTTGCCAGTGTTGTATGTGAGCCACAATCATTGGTGGTAGGCTGCGGGACTTTCTTTCAGGTTCTGCTTAACCTTGTATGCCAAGCGGGCTCCCACGACACCTGGGGAATTGGCAGCTATGAGGGCCACAGAAATGTCATCAAAAACAAGGGTGTTGGAGTTATGTACTGTCTCTGAGAGCTTGGCCCAGAGGGTAGGTTGGATTGTCTGTCGCAAGACTTGAACCTGGTACTCAGGTTGGAGGGAGAGCTTCTCGCAAAGGGAGTGCACTTTCTCCAAGTGGAAACTAAGATTGTCAGTTGGGCCCATCTGTCCGATGCTCTGTGCAATTTGCTGGACAGAGTGAGTGACTTGCAGGGGGTTGGAGGCGTGCATAGGCACACAGAGTTCCTCACATTCCCGAGCTCCATGAAACACAGCTTGCACTGCCGCATCGGCAGTAGCTCTGTATGTGTGGTCCTGACTGACTGATTCTCTGAGCATTTTCTCAATTTGATCCCGGATGGCTTTCTTTTGGTCCTCCAGTACAGTGATTCTACTCATTGCCTCACTGATCATGTTGCAGATCTCCGCCTCATCTCCCCTGGTGAGAGGAGCATGTGGAGGTGCACTACAGAATACAGGCCCTCCACCTGTGTCATGGGGCTGCCATCTTGGCGTTGTATGTGGTATCTACTATGTTTGTGTAGATGTGGCAATGCCGAGTGCATGCCGATGTAGGTGCCATATTGTGAATGGCCGGCGGAAGTTGCTTCATCATGGGAGTTGGACTTGCGTGTGACATGGCATGCCTCATCATCAAGGTTAGAGTCGTCATCGCCAGATGATGCCATCTCAATGGGCGTATACTGGAACCCGTTCATGGCCTTAACATGGCTGGCAAGAACCTCCCATTGATGGCGCAGCTTCACCATCTTTTCTCTGCACTTCTTGTGACAAACTCTTGCAGTGCCCTGCTTAATACCTTTTTCAACCTCATGCTGCAACACTCTATACGTGGCGCCCAATTCGACATTTTTCCTAAGTTCTTTCTCCAACTCACAACTCACACGCTTGCAATCCTCTTTCAATTCTGCATTCTTCTCTCTCAAACCCTCATTCATATCACTCAAAATATCATTCAGATACACTGTTTCTTATCACGTTCCAGCCTTTCACAATTATCTCTCAATATGCAAATTTCTCTTTCAGTGTCTTGAGCAGTACAGTGCAACAGTCTGTTATTAGCATCACAGAGTGATCGTGTCTCCTTCGTCAATTTCTGTTCCTTTTTCTGTAACTCCGATGCCTGCAAGTCTATCTCTCTTTTTTAGAGACGCATTTTGCAGTTCAAGAGAGGCACACCTTGCCTTGAGACTCTCAACAGCGGTATGTAGAGCCGCAACCAAGAGATTCTTAAGGTTGTATTTCTTGGTTGTTTGGACTCTAAGTATTGGTCAGATATTGGCAGCAATGGTTTTTCTGCAGAGTTTGCATCCAACATAAAATCTGTACATCTGCCATGGGATATGAGGTAGTCTGAGACATCGAGTCTCAGTTCTGTGCACAGGTCAGACTTAACAAAGAAGGGGTATACAAACAAACACATAAGCAGTTGGAAAACTGGTCAAAATGCCTTGGCACCATCACCAGCTGCTTTCTGGTCCCTGGTGGGTGAACAGTGATGCCAAGTTGGTATACTGCCACTCGCAGAGGGAGTGTCAAGGGGGTCTGGTGTGGGTCTGCCACGCCTGAGACCAAGATGGTGTGGGTCCACCACAGCCGTTACAACTGTAAGCATGAGTAGGTCCAAGTAGGTGAAAATCGCACTACACTACGCGACATTCAAAATATATTGAAAGTGAATCTTCCTTTGTACCCTCCAGCCTTCACACGGTCATCAAATGTGACTTGGTAATAAGTTACCTTCTCAAGTTCTTGGTGAAACGGCACAAAAGGAAGAGACAATAGACAAGTGGTACTCATGTAATAAATGGAATTTATTACAGATCAATAATACAGGCTTACTACCAACAGTGTAATCACTGGGAGAACTACCAGTTTTCCTTACCTAATTCATTTATTTATTTAAGAGTTTTATCAGGAAGGCATACTGAGCGGAAATACTGCTCGATTCCAGATGCATCCGGGGAGAAGTAAAATACAGAATAAATAACTGTACAAGTATACCGATTATGCAATGTACATATAACATTGTATACATAGATTAATGGATAGCAGAGCTTGCATGGCTGTGAGTCCCAAGGAAACATAACAAACAACTACAATAGCAGAGCTGTACAATGCAATGGTACTGAGTCCCTTTGATAGCTTATTTCCCTACCACTACTCGGGATGCTTGTAGAACTAGGGTGGTGGCAGCAGCTGAGCCAACATGAGTTGTTGGCAACATAGCCTTTGTGTGGGTTATGCGGCAGAAGGCTTACAGGTGCAAGGGACCTACATATGTCAGGGCTAGCTTGTGGCTTGTGTGGCATGGGGCGCACCACTTGCTGGACCTAGGCGCACGCACAAGTAGAGGAAAGGTGGGTCTTTAGGATAAGGTTGAGCTGCTGAGAGTTTGTGATGAGTCTGATGGCAGCCGGCAGTGTATTCCAGAGTTTGGGCAAGCAGTAACTGAAAGCAGCTTGGTCCTTGGCTGAACCCATAAATGGGACATGAAAGAGCTTGGAGTCAGTGCACCTGAGGGAGTAGATAGGTAGAGATTGGGTTGCAAGGGCGGATTCAAGATAGGGAGGGAGGGACTGTGTCCAGTATTTCGCTATGGTCCTGGTGCAGTGAATCTGCCTGCGATTGTGGAGTGAGGGCAGGTCGAGGGAACTGTAGAGGTCGCAGTGGTGAGTCGTGGGGGGGCAGCCCAAGATGTAGCGGCAGTGGGAATGGAAGAGTGTGTCAAGACTAGCGAGGGAGGATATAGGAGCAGTGCCGTAGACTACATCACCATAGTCAAGTAGAGAGAGGATCATCTTCTGAACTATTGCCTTCCGGGTAGCTGGAGGGATGCAGTCCTTATTGCAATATAAGACTCCTAGTTTTGGATGCAGTTTCTTATGGATTGAATCGATATGGGTGGCGTAATCAAGGTGCTCATTGAGCCAGACTCCTAGATATCTGAAGAAGGTGCAAGCCTCCAAGGGAGTCCTGTCAATGGTGACAAAGGTGGGGGGTGAGGGGAGATGGGCAAGTCTTTGCCGTGAGCTGAAAGTCACAGAGACAGTTTTCTTAGTATTGAGAAACAGTTGGTTTGAGCAGAGCCAGTGCTGAATGGTATTGAAGTCCTCCTGGAGTGTAGAGGTCACATCGACAGGGGAGGCACCTGATGCATACAGGACGGTGTCATCAGCATACATGTGAATGGATGTGTGTGGGCAAACAGAGGGAAGATCATTCAGAAAGATGGAGAAGAGTACTGGTCCTAGGACCGAGCCTTGGGGGATGCCGGTAGTGACTGGGAGGGGCTTAGAGGTGTGAGGACCAATCTTTACCACCTGGGATCTAACTGCCAGGTACAAGTAAAACCAACTGGTGGCAGATCCAGAGAGACCAGCCATCGTAAGTTTGGATACAAGTAGGGAGTGGGAGATGAAATCAAAGGGCTTTGTAAGATCGATGAAAATGGCTGAGGTGGTGTGCCCTTTGTCTATGCCAGTAAGGATGGCGTCAGTGAGTCTTAGAAGGGAGGTAATGGTAGAGTGGGACTTCCAAATTCCAGACTGGTAGGGGGAGAAAAGAACAGAAGAGTCGAGGAAGTAGAAGAGTTGGGCTAGATGCTCCTGAAGTTTGGCTAGGATTGGGAGAAGGGAGATGGGGTGATAGTTACCTGGCATTGAAGGGTCATCCCCCTTAGGGAGGGGTATAGAAACATAGAAACATAGAATTTGACAGCAGATAAGGACCGCTTGGCCCACCCAGTCTGCCCATTTCCCTACCTGATGGATAAGCTGCAGATTCTAGTTAATCAACAGCTTACTTCCTCCTGCCCCCAACTAGAATTGCCTTATGCCTGTCCCATGCATTCTCGAATTCTTTCACTGTTCCTGACTCCACAACCTCCTCAGGAAGGCTGTTCCATGCATCCACAACTCTCTCTGTGAAAAAATACTTTCTAACATTACCTCTGAGCCGTCCCCCCTCTATCTTCAAATTGTGCCCCCTTGTTCTTGCACATCTCTTCTTCTGAAAGATACTACCCTCTTGTACCTTGTTAATTCCCTTGAGACACTTAAAAGTTTCTATCATGTCCCCCCTCTCCCTCCTTTCCTCAAGGGTATGCATATTAAGCTGCTTTAGTCTCTCCTCGTACGTCTTCTGGTGCAGACCTTGCACCATTTTGGTTGCCCTCCTCTGAACAGCATCCACTCTGTCTATGTCTTTGCAGAGATGGGGTCTCTAGCATTGCACACAGTACTCCAGATGGGGTCTCACTAACTGTCTGTAGAGAGGGATAACAACTTCCTGTTTTCTACTGTTGATGCCTCTCCCTATGCATCCCAGTATACCCCAGCCCTCCTTACTGCCTTCTCACATTGCTTGCCCACCTTTAGGTCATCTGATATAATTACTCCTAGGTCTCTTTCGATTTTTGTTGTTGTTATTAACTCACCCCCCATTGTGTACTCTTCCCCTGGGTTTTTGTTTCCCAGATGCATTACCTTGCACTTCTTTGCATTGAATCTGAGCTACCACGTATTTGACCATTCCTCCAACCTTGCTAAGTCCCTTTTCATTCTTTCCACCCACCTTGTGTTTCAACCCTGTTGCAAATCTTTGTGTCATCTGCAAAGAGGCATACCTTTCCTTCCAGGTGCTCTCCAATGTCACTTATAAAGATATTAAAGAGGACCGGTCCCAGTACCGAACCCTGAGGTACCCCACTAATTACTCTCCTTTCTTCACTGTGGACTCCGCTTACTATTACCTTTTGCGTCCTGTTGTCCAGCCAGTTTTTCACCCAGGCTACCACCTTGGGACCCACTCCAAGGCTGGCTAACTTGTATATTAATCTTTTGTGTGAGACTGTGTTGAATGCCTTGCTAAAATCTAGGTAGGCCATATCCACAGCCCCTCCCCGGTCTACTACTTTGGTCACCCAGTCAAAGAAATCTATTAGGTTCATCTGACATGACCTTTCTGCTGTGAAACCATGCTGCCTTGGGTCCTGTGCCCCACTGGCATCAAGGTACTCAACAATTTTTTTCCTTCAGAAGTGATTCCATCATTTTCCCTACCACTGAAGTCAAACTAACTGGTCTGTAGTTTCCTGCCTCTGCCCTGCTCCCACTTTTGTGAAGTGGAATCACGTTTACCCTCTTCCAGTCCTCAGGTACCACTCCATCCTCCCATGATTTGTTAAAGAGAGTAGTCAGTGGTGTTACTAGTTATACCCTTAGTTCTTTTAGTATTCTTGGGTGAATCCCATCAGGCCCCATTGCTTTGTCCACCCTCAGTTTCAAGAGTTCTTTCAAAACCCTTTCTTCTGTGAATGGACTGGTATCGACCCCCCTATTCAGAGTTTCTCCCTTGTTTGGTTTAGGCACTACTACTACTAGGCACTGCATGCTTCCAGTCAGTAGGGATTTCAGCTAGTGTAAAAGAAAGATTGAAAAGAGCAGCCAGAGGGAAGGCAATGGCTGTTGCTGACAGGTAAAGCATTTTAGTGTCAAGGCCAGAGGGGCATTTTCCCTTGTTGGGATTGAGTGCCCACAGTGGTTTTAATACTTCATCCGGGGTAACCAGTTGGAATGAGAAGCCAGGGGTCAGGGAGGTGAGCGGCGTTATCAGAGCTGTGCGTGCGAAGGGGCGAGGGAGATCGGATAATAGAGCAGACACGCTACTCGTGAAGAATGTATTGAAGACAGAGGCCACTTTGGCAGGTTCTGAGATGGTGGAGCCTTGGACGGTTAGGGTCGGGGTGGGTGGCTGAGCGGGGGAGGGGGGAGAGTAGAGATTTGATTGTTTGGCAGAATTTCATTCGGTGATTGAGGTTTGAGTTGAAGACAGTCTTGAAGTAATTTGTTTTGGCCTGCCGGATGAGTCTAGTACAAGAGTTTCAGAGTGCACGGTACCGTTGAAGTGATACTTGGGTGCCAGTTACCTTGTATGTTTTCCAAGCCTGGTCCCTGGCACGGAATTTGTCGACGACAAAGGTGGAGACCCAGGGTAGGTGGTCACCCCTGACCCTTGTCCTTCGGAGGGGCGCGTGGAGGTCCCACACTGTTAGAAAGCAGGACTTGAAGAGATCCAGGGCTGCATCAATGGAGGATGCTATGAGGATGAAGAACCAGTCAACAAGAGCCAGGTCATGTAAGAGTGCTACTTGATCTAGAGATCTGTAAGATCTAGTGAGCAATGTCCTTGGGGGTGGTGCTTTGAGCTTGTGTACTTTCCTGACCATGAAGATCATGTGGTGGTCACTTAAAGAGTCAGGAAGGAGGCCCGCTTCAATTAGCCGGTGGGGGTGGAGTAAGGGCCAAGTCTAAGAGTGAATGGTTCTGTGATTTGTGGTTTAGGCGGATGGGTTGGGAAATTTACTGGGTGAGGTTTAGGGCATTTATCTTGCTGCGTAGCTTGGAATTCACATTGGCGAGCCAATTAAAATTGAAATCCCTGAGGATATGTAGCTCGCCTGCTGATGCAGGTGCTTTTAGGGAGGCCAGATGGTCCAGGACAATGGGCAGGGGGGTGTCGGGGGCACAATAGGTGCCCGCAACAAAAACTAGGACAGAGTATGGGAGCGATAGTTTAGTTAATAAGGAGTCTATGTACTGAGAAGATTTTGCAAGCAGGACAGGGGTGAACTGGAGCATTGAGGAGATGTACATGGCAATACCACTGCCCCTTTTTTCCCCTGGCGATCATGTCTAATGAGTGAGTTGCCTGGGATAGAGAATTTGGCATCCATGTGGTGCTGCTTCAGCCAGGTCTCGGTAATGATTAAAACATCTGGGCGAGTTGATAGTGTGAACGGTTGCAGGGCTGCTATTTTGTTTATGATGGTGCAGATATTGAGGTGCACTAGCTTAAGCCCTCTGGGTAGGGTAGGTGAGGCAGAGGGGTCGGGAGGACGAGCTCCTGGATTTGGTTCAATGTCCCCTGCCAATAGGAGCAGAAGCACTATGAGCTGTTTAGTTATTACCAAGGCAGATAGAGGTTTGTGGTGGGCTTGGAGGACTTGGGAGGATTTTGGGGAGCCGTCTGAAGTGGAGATATAAAGGACTGTTAGCCCAGAGTAAAAGGAAGGTGGCAGAATGGACACTCCAAGAGCCCAGTTGTTCAGTGGCCAGTGATGCTGCTGTTGCGCTTGGGTGTTGGTAGAGATAATGGGGGGAGCAGCACTGGACAGGACAGTGGGGAGGTTTGATTGCCATTTTGGGTAGGTTGCCATGGGGAGGGAGGCTAGTGGTGTAATCAGGTAGATTAATGATAGCTTTAAAGTCAACATAATGAATGCGGGCTATATGGAGACAGTAGGGCGGCCACTAGGGGTGAAATCAGATAATCTGCTAATGGGAGAATGGGCTGATAGGTTCTAGCAGTCACGTGATCCACACTATAAAGCTCTGTGCTCACCAAGGGTGGTGGTGGGGGCAGCGGGGACACACGCACATGCAGTTCCCAAGCGGTGGCACTGTTCCTCAGAGTCGCGATCAGCGTACCTGTATTTCTAGCCTTCAGGCTGGCGGCGGTGCTCCGGTGAGAGGGAGGGCTACCCATGATGTCCCTTGTGACCCAGGGCTGGCTGAGAAAATAAAAGAGAGGGCGGATTTATAGGCAACTGAAGGAAGTAGGCATTTAACAAGGGACAGGGTCTACCTACAGCGCCATATAAGGTAAAAGTAAATTCGGTTTGAGATTGATTGTGACCCAGCTGAATTATTGCAGCACTCTCTGCCCAAGGATAATAATAGTACAACCCTTAGTTTAAATTAATTTGCTTAAGTTACAATTTAAATAAAGCTGTCAATAAGGTAATAGGCCCAACAACAATCTCTTAAAGTACTACTAGCATGTGAAAGAACTGAAGGCATTTTAACAAGATGCATGAGCCAAAAACTATCAGCACATCTCGATCGACAAGATGTAAAAGTCCCTTTACTTTTTTTTTAAAATGGAGCCAAACAACGAGACCCATTGTCCATTCACACACATGCACACGCAGTTCTCAAGCGGTGGCACTGTTCCTCAGAGTCGCGATCAGCGTACCCGTATTTCTAGCCTTTAGGCTGCCGGCGGTGCTCCGATGAAGGGGAGGGCTACCCACAATGTCCCTTGCAACCCAGGGCTGCCTGTATTTCTAGCCTTCAGGTTGGCGGCGGTTCTCTGGTTTGGGGGAGGGCTACCCACGATGTCCCTCACGACCCAGGGCTGCATGCAGTCTCTCTTCTCAGAGAAGCTACCTGCTACAGAAGGTCATATACCCTGATAATAACCATAGCAATGGCTAAAGAAGATACATAAAAAGTATATAACTGGCCAAAAACAAGTGGCCTGAGTAACTATCCTAACTAACGTAAGAAGTTGCTTAGCTTGCATAGATAGTGTAATACAATAGGATCTCTGTAAGTCCAAGGTCAGTTACAATTGTAGTGATACACAAGCACTAAAGATGGCACTGTTGTCTTACTTATAAGAATACAGTAAAAGTAGAGTGAAAAGCATCTCTCATGGCTATAATATGTATCAGTAAAATATAGTAGAACACAGATCCTGACACTTATGCTTATACGATAAGTGTCTTCACCCTAAGGTTAGTACGTGTACCTACAAATATTTTGCTGTCCGTGAGGTGGGGGTACAATCAGGGGTGCTGGATCATGGATAACAGTGGGGATGCCAAAAGGTCCAGCTATGGATGACGGCATCTTTCAAAGAGATAATTTACCACAGAGGTCAGCAGTTTCCATTCATGCACCATTGACTGGAACCTGCTTAGCCTGTCTGCTAAGATGTTTTGCAGACCTGGGAGAGACAGACAATTACTGAAGGTTGTGAGACAGAGCCCAGTACCATACTTTCATTGCTTTCCCTATGGATAGGAGTGAATGCCCCCTTGTTTGTCAATGTAAGGCATCACGCTGACATCCATCTGGATAACCAGAGGACCAGGGCAGAGATGATTCTGAAATGCCTGGAAGCTGTACAAGACAGCTCTTATTTCCAGTACATTTATATGCAGCTCATTTACCACCTTGGTCCATGACCTCTGTGCTGGTAAGGGCTGAGATGAGCACCCCAACCGGAGCCCAAGGCATCCATGGTGAGGATCTGTGCAGGAGCTGGTACAAGGAATAGAATGTCCTTCAATACAATTTCACAATCCATCTACCATAACAACGCTCTGCAAAGAGGAGACATAACGAGAAACATTTGGTCCAGCTCACCCGTCAACTGCTTCCACTGGACCCTGAGTGTCCACTGAGTGATCTTCATATGAAGGCTTGCCAGTAGCACAGTCACTATGGCCGCAGCCATGAGACACAGGAGATGTAACATTGTTCCCACAGAGATATAGTGACTTTTGAGTACCAGATATGCCTAGGAAATTAGAGTGTTTGCCCTGTCCTGTGGCAGAAGAGGACATCCCTCTTCTGTGTCCAAGACTGCCTATATGTATTGCAGTCTTTGGCACTGAACCAAACAAACTTTGGCACATTCACTGTGACCCCAAAGTTATTTAACAACTGCCATGTCCAAGACAGGGTATGTAGTAGAGCTTCCCTGGAGCTGGTTTCAGGAGCCAACCATCCAGATAGGAGAATGCATACCAGCCTTCACTCCAAAGGACTGCTGCAACTACTGCAATGCATTTGGTAAAGACGCATGACACAGAAGATGCGCTAAAGGGAAATACTTGGAACTGATAGTATTCTCCTTGCAGCATAAATTGGAGATATTGTCTGTGGGATTGCCTGGATCTTTACAGGAAGGTATGCATCCATCATATGAAGAAAACACAGCCAGTCCCCCATTTGCAGAAGGGCGATCAGCACTTGCAAGGACACCATTCAAAACTTTTTTAATTCTGTGTACAGGTTGAGATCCAGCACAGGACACAGATCTCCTGTCCATTTTGGGACTAGGAAGTATCTGGAATAGAACCCTTTGTTTTTGTCCTGAGGAGGAATTAGTTCTGTAGCATATATTTTGGAATAAAGACTGAAATTCTTCCTTCAGAAGGGACAAATTGCTCAGAGGATAAAAGGAAGGAGGCAGAGGATGGTCTGGAGAGATTTGTAAGAGCTCCAGAGCATGCCCCTTGCAAACATCTCCAGAATCCACTCACCCATAGTGATCTTCCGCTGTTGTTTCAGATGCAGGGAGATCCTGCCCCCCCCCCACACACACACACACACGCGCACACACACACACACACACGCACACACACACACACACACACACCCCCCTGGAGTTAACAGCAGAGGTGGGATGAGAGACTGAAGACGGTCAGGTGGAACTGGTGGTGGCACGGCCACTGGAACCAACTCCTTTAGGTACTTTTGTGTGGGCATCAAGGGGCAAGAATCCAGAAGGGGGTCATCTCCTCTACCACAGCCTTGCTGATGGTAGATGTGACTACCTCAGGCAGCAGAAGGATGAAAGGAGCCCCAACCATGACCTCTAGCAGGAGAGGGATTCAGAGACTTCACAGTTCTTACATTAATGTTTAAGTTTGAAGGCCTCGTGGGGCCTCTTTAGTATCACAACCAAACAGTTTTGATCCTTTAAAAGGAGCATTCAAAAATACCTGTTGCACATTATTGCAAAGCCAGCAACTCTAAGCTAAGAATATCTCCTCATGCAAATGCCAGAAGGAGCATCCCTGGCAGAAACATCAGAGACATCATAAGCTGAGCGCAGCAAATCTTTGCTAACCTCAGCACCAGCATACAATGCTTTAAATAGATTATTCTTGTCAAAGCCATCAGGCAAATTCCTGGGCAGCAGTACGAGCAGCTTTTCCACAGGCTGTTCTGATATTTGATCATGTGGTCCTGTTAGTTTGCAATCCTAAGGCCCAATGATGCAGAGGCATAAGTACATTTGCCCATCCATCCAGCCTCCTAGATTCTTTAACAGGAGGTATTCATGTGGCTAATGGCTCTAGCCCTATCATGAGCAGCCATGATGATCAAAAAGTCAGTTTCTGGATGGTCAACATAATAAGACTTGGCAGATGGTGCAGGATACTGCTTATCAGCCTTTCTAGAAACTGCAGTCAGTCAGTTTGATATGTACCATGCAGCAAATGTAGCATTTTCGAATGCAGGCTATATAGGTGGAAAGATAATGGAGGGGGAGCAGGGCAGTTCCAAAACTTCCATGAGATTCCTTTTTGTGGAATCTTCCTCTTATGCAGCAAAATCCATTGCAGACTGCATTTGCTGCATCATGGCTTGGAAAGATGGATCCTCAGGAGGAGATCTCAGGGTATAAACCACCAAGTCCTAACTACAGGATGAGAGGGTAGAACCAGAGCGAGGACCAGAAATTGTTCTCCCTCCTATTCCTCATCTAAGTCATCTTCTAAGTTTATGAAGTCAGGATTATATTCCACTTTGTCGTTATCAGTACGATTTATGATGGGAGCCACAGAATGGATCGGTGATGCTGGCGGCGGCTGAGAGACAAGGATATGTGGTGTGCTAGTGGAACCCTTCCATGGGGGGCTGAGTACCAAAAGGCCCCATCAGTGGAATAATTTCTGAAAATGATGCCAGCACAGCCTGAGGGTTGACGGCACTTTGCAGATGGGTCAGGACTATCTGCGTTGACGGGACTTGGCTTGATGACAATAATGTCATATCATCCATAGCTGGTACAGCAGCACCTAAGCCAAGCCATGACCTTGGTGCCTCAGTGACAGTTCGGGGGGGGGGCTGTAGTCAACGTCGCTGGAGCGAACGTTGAAGATTTACCTTGTCTTAATGGGAGAGGATGGAAGGTTTGATACCTTTTATTGGACCAACAAGTGTCTTGTACAAAGATGGAATTATACACAAGCTTTCGGGGATGCACAGGTCCCTTCTTCAGGTGAATAGCCTGTCTTAGTGGCAACTGGGTACCTCACCAGCAAAGCAGACTTTTCTTTCTCTCTGTGTTTCTGTTTATGGCCGGATGACAAAGAGGACCATGTTGACGACTGTTCGTTTACCTTATCCTTAGACTTCAATGGCTGCCTTTTTGCTGACGGTTAAGCAGAAGCAGAAAATTTGAACCTTGTTCCTGCTCCATGGCTTTGTGTTTTTATCAGAAGAAAATTTTCTAGAACTTTCTTATGGCGTCACCCCGTAGCCTGGTTGAAGCTTTGGCAAGCTCACAAGTCCTCACATTGTGAGATGGGCCCAGACAGCACACACAAACCATGTGTGTGTGTCCTCTTTGTAAATTTTATCTCCATGCTTACAATATTGAAATAAAGGCTCTTTTGACTTCGGAGGCATACAGAGATGACTATATATACACAAATAAAAGTAGAAGAACAAACAGCAATGGCTAACTTGATAACGTTTCCTTCAGCAGGCCCGACAAGGATGATGAGTGGGAAAGGAACTGAGGAGTGATGGGGCCGCCCACGTTTATATACACGTAGACGCTGCATGTCACCATGGGCAGCCCCCGGCTAGCAAAAGTGTCCATGTGGTCCTAACACTGACGGCTTATAATTCCAAAGGTGTGGCCTAATGGAAGATATATCATTGAAGATCTTTGGGCCTAGGATTTGCTCATTGTCAGTCATATAGGATAACTTATCCTAACAGCCTGTGGTACTCCACCATGACCAATTTTCAGGCTGCTAGTCCTCCCAAGCCTGAGCTGCCTAACCCTGCTTCAGCTAGTTTGAATACCATCAGCGGTTTTAGGACTGGTGACATAGTCTCATTTTGGGTTTCCCAATGCCAAAACCATCTTTCTCCACTCCACTGTTTTCTCCAGGAGTACAAGTGGTTGGATGAATCTCCCTTCACCTGTCAAAATGGAGGAAGATCACCACCGACGAGTGGGTCCTGGAAATAGTAGAAAATGTGTATGCTCTGGCATTATTATCCATCCCTCCAGTTCACCCTACACCTCCTTCTTATTCTATCGACCACTTGTCTCTTCTACAAGAAGAAGTGCTGTCACTTATTAGAAAGGAAGCTGTCAAACCTCTCCCTCCATATGAAAGGAGCAGACGGTGCTATTCATGGTACTTCCTGATCCCTAAGTGGACAGGTGACCTGCAGCCTGTACTAGACCTACAAGACATGAACAGATTGATTGAATACAAAAGGTTTTGCATGATGTCCCTTCAGGCTGTCATTCCTGTGCTGCAAAAAGGGGGCTGGTTCTGTGCAGTGGATATGAAAGGCACTTCCCTTCATGTCAGAATCAGAAAACACCATAGACAATACCTTCACTTTGCACTGCAGGACAGACATTATCTGCTCTGAGTCTTGCCCTTTGGTTTATCCTGGACTCCTTGGATATTTACCAAATGCATCAGGGGTGTGACTACAGCCCTCTGGAGAGGACTTTATATCTTCCCATATTTCGATGATTGCTTACTGAAAAGCCAGTCCAAGGAAGTGGTTCAATACACATGTCCAGAACACTACAAATGTTCGAGGACTTGGGTATTACGATCAGAATACCAAAATTAGTACTAGTTCCATGTCAATGCCTACAGTACATTGGTGTGGTGCTAGACACAATAGGCAAAGCTTTTCTGCCTCAGAACAGAACTGATGCCTTGGTTGCCCAAGACAAGCTAGTATGAGTCATTCTGTGTCAGCCCAGACAATGATCCATCTCCTGGGACTCATGGCTGCTGCCATCATGATGGTTCCATTTGCCTGCCTACATATGGGAGTCCCACACTGGACGCTTTAAGTAGAGTGGGATCAATTGGTAGATGACCTGGGACACATGATTCTCATCATGTCTACCCTTCACAATACCCTGATATGGTGGATGGACCACCTGCACTTATTACAGGGTGTCCGAGTCTTCTCCCCATCTCTGGCCTAGCAACAGCTGCCTTCATCTCAGGATGGGGTGCCCATCCGGGTAATGTCCAGACCCAGGGGTCATGGACCTGGGCTCGATTCTTCACATTAATATTCTGGAAATGAGAGCTGTCCTTCTTGGTCTCCAAGCCCTTACAGAACACCTCAGTCCTGATGCCATGTTAATCAGAACAGATAATGTTGGTGTGATGTGCTACATCAACAGGCAAGAGGGTACTCAGTTGTACCCTCTTTGTAAGTGTAAGCCCCTTCTCATTTGAGAGAGGCTTATGCTCCCCTTAGGGACCCCCTTCCTATTTCAGTCACCCCCAGGGTTTAGGGATTTTAGTGCTCTGGGGGTGTAATTTCCATTAGTCGCCATTTGGTGGCAGCAGAGAGCAGAGTATTTAGGGTATAACTAGGCAGTCATTAGAGATTTTTGGGTGGTGCCGCTGGTCTCTCCCACTCTCCTAAATGGCACCACCCAAAAATCTCTAATGACTGCCTATTTATACCTCCCCCCCTGCTTTAGGCAGGCCAGCTAGTACTGCAGTGATGAGTCAGGTCCCCTGGGTTAGCATCTGTGAGAGGACACAGAGTGAGGTAGCTGCAGCTGTTTAGATTGGGGTCTCAGGCCCTGGGTGGCTGGAAGGGAGAGTTCCATCACTAGAAGGAGGTGCAGGACAGGTAGGCCCCGGGGTCCGGATTTAGGTCCCAGTAGTGGTATTTGTCTTCCTGGGTTGTTGGAGCTGCTGTAGGTTCTGGCAGGGCCTCTGCAGCTTGGGGTGGCAAGGTGCCCTAGGGACACTGGTGAGGAGGCCGAGAGGAACCTCTACCTGTGTAAAGGGCCTGTTTAGAGGTACAGGCCTTGGGGATGCCGGACTTTGCCGAGAGGGCTGCGGAGTGCCTAGAGGTCTCCCCTTGAGCTGGTTGCTCAGATTGGGCAGCAGGGGGAGTGTGGAGGGATAGTGTCAGTGCAATTTTTAAAAATGGGGCCCTTCTACCCATCAAGCTTTGGGATGCTGGTGGGAGGTAGTATCATTTTTGGGGAACCAGGCAGAACCAGGGAGTGGCCTGGGTGAGAGGATAATGGGATATGGTGCAGTGGGTTGTGCTGGTACCGCACCATCCATGTCCCTTGGAGGCTGGAAGAAAGAGCCATGGAATGGGTATTTGGAGAAGCTGTACGCTTTCCCAGGGAGAAGATAATGGAAAAGCCCCATTTGGTTAAAGTAGTGAAGCGTCAAGTACTTACCAGTGCCAGTGGAAATCTTTGGAGCATCCCGGTCCAGTGTATAGAGGTTGTGTTACCCCTGAGGAAAATCTGGCTGTTGTATTATAGCTGTTAGAAGAACTTGATCTGCCTATTTTGACTGCTTTTTTTTTTGCTTGTACAAATGTTTAGCCCCATGGAGCTGAGAGTTATCTTTAAAGAACACTGGACCCCTGTAGTCCTTGTAATCATTTGGGTGCAGGAGAAATGAAATATTGGTTTTAGAAAAGAAATCAGGAGTCTTGCTCCATTTGTAAATAAGGATTTTAATGAAATGCAAATCCTTGAGTTTCAGACATTGGGGAGGGTGTGGCTATATAGGGAAGCAATGAGAGTAGGGTATTGGATGCTGTCTCATGGACTTCAGCTATCGGCCACGTTTTTCCCCTGCTGTTCCGCATGACCTTGCAGGCAAGCCAAGCCGGTCTCTGTAATGGGAGCACAAATGGAAACTGCTGACCTCCATGGTAAACGACCTCTTGGCAAGCTGGGGTCATTCAGAGTTAAACCTTTTTCTGTGTCCCCCCGCAATACAAAATTACCACACTTCTCGCTAACTCCAGGGTTTGGAGTTTTCTTGTGATATGTATTGCCATGTCATGGATTGGGGGTTCCTTTATGCATTTCCTCCACTTCCTTTCATTCAGAAGGTCCTGCTCAAATTGATGGCAAGGGATGCTACCCTCATTCTAGTGGTCCTCTTCTGGCCTCTCCAGTTCTGGTTTCCATTTCTCCTGCATCTGGCAGTGGAGCCCCCAGTTACGCTTCCCTTTGTAGGAATCTGCTCTCACAGGTCCAGGGGTCCCTGGTCCTTCCAGACCTGTGGTCCCTACACCTGCATGCATGGCTGCTAAAGACCTAGACAAACCCCTAGATAACTGATGTCTTGCTTGCGGCTGGAGATCCTTCCACCAAAACCCTTTTTTCATGTCATGTCACTACTATACTGACATTATTTATTTATTGAATTTTGGTAACCAGGTATGCCCACTGAGACAATACAGTCCCTTTTTCAGGGGTGACCCGGGGCAAGACAACAGATAAACACATGGTACAGAGGAGTAGAAATACAATGGCTAACAAGGCAAGTGCTAACACAGGTATAATCAACAGGGGTGCCAGTTCAGGATAAATACAGTGTTACAACAGTGTAAGTAACATCAAGTCAATTAACGTGCATGACATTGAATACAGCAGTTTGGGCTAACTAACAGTCATACATAGTGGAACTGGGGTTAATTCAAACAATGGACATACCTTCTGTCTCTGCTAACCTTCATTATACAATGGCAAGAAAAAATCCTGGTCTCTGATTGGTCAGTCTGGGGCTGGACCCGTGATGTTATCCCAGCACAACATCATGGCTCTAGTCTCAGCCTCACTGTGAACCAATACGGATGACCTCCAGCCTGACCAGCATATTCTTTTTTTTCCATCTCCTGTTAAGAAACAAAAATATTTTTCCACAGTAATAAAAACATTCTTTAAAATTATTTTTTAATTTTATATATAACAATGAGCCATTGTATAATAGCAATAATGCCCTCCAGGGTGTGTGTCGTTTGGGATAATGTCACGCCTCAGATGTTGGATACACTCGGCCTGCGGCCTTGTGCCCAATCACCTGAGGCGTGACGTTATCCCAGCACGACACACACCCTGTTGAGCATTATTGCTTCAATATACATTAATCTTCTATTAAAATGCACTTACCTGCCTTTTCAGCTTTATATCCCCTGTGGACAGATACGCGTTGTCACATCTATAGGTGAACAGTACACTTCCAGCAGATATTTCTGCACAGGCGTTCCCAAATTGTCAACTAGTTCTGCCTTGGGACTTACACATCATGCATGTAAAATAGTCTCTGGCTACATTTTAGCCTGCTGCAGCTGGTGAGATGCGTTTCCTGTCATGGAAACCACAGTCCTGTGGTCACTGTGACATATGCTCATAGGATTTCAGAACTCCAGACTTTGATGCTTGAACTTGCATATTGGATTTTCCCTGAAGACAGGGGGCCCCAATTCTCAAACGGGGCTGCGTCTGGCAGGAGCTGCGGCAAACAGCAGCTTGTGCCGAAGCCCCGTGCGCCAGAGACCCTGCACCCGATTCAAGTACAGGAGGGGTCCTGGCGCCTAAGTCCCCACACCTGCGTCAGCCCCTCCATTGTGGCAAACACATAGCGCATGGAAAAGTGTTGCCGCAGGCCCTTTGTGGCAATGTAAACCATTGTGCCCCACACCGATATGGTACATGCTCCACAGATATGGGACCCATAGTAGATGCCCCCCACAGAGAGCCCCCATGTGCTCCACTAGTCCCATACATAGCTACCCCCACCCTGATGCCCAATGTTGCTGTCTGTAGCATACTGTAAAAAACCCCCATAGGTGGTTAAGTTCCCTCCAACCCCCGACTCCAGCCAGTAGTGCTCCCAACACTCCCCAGCCCCAGACAGAGCTGGGGACTGGCACAGCCATCTACGCACTTCCACAGCCAGTCCCTGACTGAATGGAATGTGCAGCGGACTATACAGTGTACGTGCTAATAGCGATTAGCGTGTACACTGTATGGTCCATGGCACATTCAGTCCAGTCTGGGACCAGTCACAGAGGTGTGAGGAGGGCTGTGCCAGTCCCCAGCTCTGTCCGGGGATGGGGGGACTACCTGCTGGGGTGGGGGGCACTGGACCACCAATGTAAGGGGTATCAGACATCCTGATAGGGACATCGTGGATCGGGGGGTCCCATATATGTTTCTATTATGGGGCACATCGGGGATCAGCTGGGGGTTCTCAGAGATATTTGTGTTGTGGGGCACATCAGGGATTGGGTGGGGGGGTTCCCAGTAATATTGTATTGTGGGGCACATCAGGGATTGGGGAGAGGGTACCTGTGCCACTATCGCAACCAGGGGCTCTCCTAAGGCAGAATTTTCTAAGTCCCCTTACACCAGCCCTGGCTGGTCTAAGTGTACTGTGTTCTTCTCCCTCCGGGAGAGGTCTGAGAATTGCAGTCCTGGGGCTGTGGCAGTCTACGTCTACTGCAGGGCCCCTTTGCACCTTGTTGCAGCCCATTACTGGGTGCAAGGGTGGTGCAGGACCTGTTTGGGGCAGGCAGCCTGTGGATGATGCAGGCCACCTTTGTGAATCGTTCGGAGGGCATTCATGGATGTAAGGTACAGCTTGCACCATATCTGTTTGGCGCAGGCACCTTGCGCTAGATGCAGGGCTTTGAGAATTGGGCCCAGGGTGTCTCTTCAGACTGATCTTCATGTTCTGCTTCAGATGGTGTGTGACTCTACCATGACTTAGTTCATATACCTTCCTGTGTATTATACAAAGCAATACTTACAAGGAGGCATTGCTCCATTCACTTGATGTTCATAGAACACTGCATTTCTGTCTTAATTGAACTAAGAACAGTAGAAAATCTTCTTGGCCTTTTGTTTCACTTGCTCCTGAGAAACAGGGCCAGCCTATATCTAAACTTCATTATAGAAGTACAGTAAGGAACTTCCTGGTACGGTAAGAGACTTCCTAGTACAGTATGTCACCATGTATACTGATTGGAATCATTCCAAAGGTGTGGCCCAATGGAGGAGATATCCTCTATGTAGCTAGAACAGTGACTCACTGTAACAGTAGATCTTCAAGAGAATCTTCTCCATTGGGCCACAGCGCACCCATCCTCCTTCCCCCTTTCTGAGGTATAAGCTGGCAGATTTGTCCACTGCCTTGTTTGGAAGTGTCCATAGGTACATGTTTATTATTTTCCAGTTCTGTGCCTCCTTGTGTGCCTGGTACTGGTATGATCTCCTGGTTTCTCATGATAAGAGGCCCTCTGAGCTTATTTCTGGCTGGGAACTGAGGAGCAGTGGGGCCGACCAAGATTATACAGGCATCAACGTTTCACATAATTGTGGGTGGCCCCCAGCTAGCAAAAGATCTTCTTTGAGGACATTTCCTCCATAAGGCCACATGTTTGGAACTATAGCCACCAGGCACTAGGACCATCGGGCTATGGTCTAATGGAGGAGATTCTCTCGAAGAGCTACTGTTACGGTAAGTTCTTACGTAGTTCTTTTCCAAGTCGTCCTGACACCAATGACTTGCAGTTTCAAAGGTGTGGCCCAATGGAGGAGATTATCTCTAAGACCTACTGTTCTGTTGAGTAACTGTTCTATTCTAGTAGGTGTGCTACAAGTGAAGCTGGAGCAGTGGATCAAGTCTATGGACACAGATGAGGTGGTGCAATGCTGGGGAAACACCTGTTGAGGGGATAAAATAGACTGGACACCTTCTTCCACGTTTTCTGCCATTGCACTCTAAACAGCTCCCCTCGCACCCACCACTGTGACCTTTACTCCAACTGAACTGGCCATCTCGGGATTCTCCTGCCTACTTCCTCTGTCACGCAAACCCTTACTACTTCCTTATTTCCAGGTATCACCTAGATGCTGATCAAGAGCTGCATTCTACTGGCAGTTCCCTTCTCCACTCCAGTCTGCTTCGACATGTCTGTCCGCTAGGAAGCAGATCCAGGAGTTTACCAAGTCTACCTGCATCGTCTGAACTGTACCATAGTTAGGGAGCTATTTTGTTTGACTACTCAGTGATGCAATCCTCTGCCAACTGCCTTTTCCAGTCAGCCTCTGTCCTTGGTTACATACATATTTTTACTGTCATTTCTTTCTTTCCAGTTTATATTTTACTATGCCACTCTTTTTTTGTGTGCCGATTTTGGTGTTTGTACTTGGGTCACTAATTTACTGTGAATTTTTTACCATATTCAAATGTACCCTATCCACTGGACACACCTGGAAATGAGCTGCTCATAGCTCAGTGTATTTGTGCTGAACAAAAATTTCATTTGAATTAATAAAAATTCATTTATTTAAAAACTGGTAACTGGAATGGCACACTAAGCCCGGAGCGGAGTGGGGTGGGTGGGGTACAGAAATAATTAAATTGCAAAACATCAGATAACAGTTACATAGGCAACATTACATATGTAGAAACAATGTGGTGACCGAGTATATTAACAGAACATGGCTTGTCACAACTAGTTTTCTCCCCTACTAGAGGTAGCAATATTCTTGACCTTCTTATCTCAAACTTGGGTCATAAACTGTATAATATCCAGATATTAGATCCATTGGGAAACAGTGACCATTATTCAGTTTTGTTTGAATTAATAGGGGAACATCATAGTTTAAAAAAGAAATCAACATACTGGAACTATGACGGAGCTGACTTTAACAGTATTATCAGTAAATTAAATAACATTCAGTGGAATAAATCTCTTCAGAGACTTACAGTTAATGAGGCATGGATTAAACTGAAAAATATAATCAATAACTTAGAGGATAACCATGTACCCCTTAAAAATAAATATAACAAAAAGGGTAGGATACCGACATGGTTAAACAGAACAATTAGACTGCAAATTAAAAAAAAAGAAAAAGATTTTTAAAAAACTTAAGAACAGTCAACCTATGGAGAACAGTATACTTTACACTAAATACAAGAAAACCTTACAGAATCTAAAAAACCTGATCAAGAAAGCCAAAATGAAAATAGAATTCAAGTTGGCACATACCAAAGATGGTTACAAAGCACTTTTTTCCTATTTAAACAACAAAAAGGGAAATTCCAGAAAGATAGGTCCACTTACAAATAATGGCAATGTTGTGCAGTCTGATACTGACATAGCCAATCTTTTTAATACTTATTTCTGCTCAGTCTTCTCAAACAAAGAATCTTATATACCGAAGGCGGATTCCAGGGTGTGTCCAGCTTTTAGTCACAGTTATAACATTATTGCTTCTGACATTACTGCACTTTTAAAATCCTTAAAAAAAACCATTAGTCCAGGGCCTGACCAAATCAGTGCTAGATTTCTTATTGAAACTGCTGAAGCAATATCAGTTCCTTTAAAAATAATATTTAATAGATCCTTACAGTCAGCCGAAATTCCTGCAGAATGGTTAACAGCATCTGTAACCCCAATACATAAGAAAGGTAGTAGGTCAAGTGTTCAGAATTACCGCCCCATTAGTCTTACATCAATCGCCTGCAAAACTATGGAAAAGATGATAAAATCATTTCTAATTAAAGAAATGAAGGAATTAAATATAAATGACAATACACAGCGTGGGTTTAGAGCCGGTCACTCCTGTACTACTAACTTGTTATCGTTTTATAACAATATTAGTCTGAGTCTAGATAACAAACAGCAGATGGATGTCATTCTGCTCGAGTTACAGCAAAGCCTTTGACAAGGTCCCCCATGGCAATCTGATCAAAAAAATGGAAACCTTAGGGTTTTCCTATTGTTTAATTAATTGGGTAAATGCATGGTTGACGAATAGAACCCAGAGAGTCATCATAAATAACTGTGCTTCAAATCTTGGTGCAGTTACTAGTGGGGTTCCACAGGGCTCAGTGCTTGGTTCTATTCTGTTCGACATATAAATAAGTGATATGAAAATAAGCACCAAAAATTGGTTATCCAAATTTGCCGATGACTCTAAACTTGGGGGTTCGGTGGATAATACTCAAGATTCTGATTCACTTAAATTAGATCTTCAAATTATTGAAAAATGAGCATTAAATAATAAGATGGTATTTAACACTGATAAATGTGTGGTCTTACATTTTGGGACACATAACCCTCAAAATAATTACTATATAAACAATTATCTAATTAAATCTACTAAAAGGGAAAGGGACTTGGGCATATTGGTAAATTCCAGACTGTCACATACAGATCATTGTCTAAAAATAGCCAATATGACAACTAGGTTATTTAGGCAAATACAGCACTCCTTTGTTACAAGAACTGAACAATGTCTAATTCCTCTCTATAGGGAATGTATCAGACCACTCCTAGATGATGGGTCCCCATTCTGGAGCCCTTATCTAAAGGGAGACATTGACTGGCTTGACAGGATTCAAAGCCGGGCAACCAGGATGGTCCCAAGACTACGAAACAGCCCCTATCATGCCAGACTTCAGATCACAGGTTTAAATTCATTACAAAACAGAAGAACTAGAGGGGATCTACTCTTACTCTATAAATTGAAGAAAAACCCAGATCTCATGAATGAGTGTGGACTCAGTTCATCTGTGAGGTGAACTGTACCGAGATGCCATAACAAACAACTCATTGTTCCTAAAGTAAAAACCAATCAGAGATTAAATTTCTTTTCTTTTCTTTTCTTTTCAGTAACCGAGACTACAGAATAAATTACCACAGGAACTGGTCAATTCTACTAGTGTAGATGCCTTCAAAAAGGTTCTTGACAATTGGTTAACCTAGAAACATATGTTCTAAATTGCCCACATTGTGTGTGGGAAAATCTAGATGGGCCTCTGCCTTCTGTTTTCATTAAAAACCTAGTAAACAGCAGCATGAATTAATGCAATGGTATGTGGACAGTCATGAAAGAATACAATAAAAGTGCGCAGTGCCTGCTGGGGTAGATGACAGTGTTAGTGGGGTCCAAAAATAGTCTGTGGATGGAGTCACAATTAACCTTGATTAAAGGTGGGTCTGAGCAGGAGGGGGGATCAGAAGGGAGAAGACAGAAAGTCAAAAGGGGGGGTTCATAGGGACAGGAGGGTGCAGGAAGATGTCTTAGCTGGTGTCTAAATGCAGGGAGTAAAGGGGACAGGCGGAGGGAGAGCCATAACATAGAAATCTCACTTATCCTATTTCTCTCATGTGACTATCTTAATTAGCAGTTGCTTTTCAGGCTTCTCTTCCGCCCCTGAAAGGGAAACTGTGGTTAACCCACAAAATGCTGCAAAGAAGCTGGATTAGCGCTTTTAGCAAAAAAAATAATTTTTAATACATGTTAGATGTGTTACAAATTGTAAAATATTGTGCCAACAGTCCTGTTGGCAGACCTGTCTGCGGCCATCTCGTACACACTGGGTGGCTTCAGGCACATGGTTTATGCTAATGGGGGCTACCAACTAATGGCAGAGTTGGTACCTCATTAGCATAACCCACACACACTGGAAGCTGCCCAGCATGCATGAGATGGCTGCGGATGACTCTGCAGACAGGATGGTCAGCGTGGTACTTTTCTAATAAAGTAACACAACTAAGAGGTATTAAAAAAAATGTATTGCTAAAAGTTCTGATTGGGCATTTCTGCAGCAGCTCCTGCACTTTGTGGATTAACCACAGTTTCCCTTTAAGACCTGTTTCCTCGCTATTGTTAAACAATATCCCATTGTTAGGGCGCCGTAATGTGGGCGGCCCAACAACGGTGTGAGTGATAGGGGTGATCTGGATTTTAGTTGTCCCACACTCATGCCCTATTGGGCATCCCACAACTTTGAGCCCCTTTCACAGCATGGCCCCCCAACCAGGAGGTTGTTATAATTATTTTGGAGGGTGCGGGAGGCATTGCCCCCCCCTGCCAAAATGAAGTTTTTCTCCAGGCGATCCTGTGGCACTGTCAGTTTAGGGTGCCAGAATGCTGCCTGCGATAATTCCGGGTGACATAATTCCAGTGCCCTAAATGACTTTGCCCGCATTGCTTGCACACCGTTGTGGGTGAACCTTGTTTAACCACCCTCTCATCTTGCAGTAAGTAGCTAAATAAACTCACATTATGTTAAAACAATACAACCTTAGGCATTAAGTCAGCTTCTGTTCAGAGTGCACATCATACCAAAGAAAGGGACCTGTGTGTCCCCAGAAGGTCGTGTTCTGTAGCATCTTTGTATAATTTACAGCTGCTCCAATAAAAGTTATGAAATAACCAATTATAAAATGTATTTATTTATTTAGGAAATCAGAATTATAACCCTTTGAGTCATAGACTCGTTTCCAAAGACTCCACGTCAGAATAAAACATAGACATTCATACAGTTCATACATAGAATAAATGTGGGTGAGCAATCATACAGAGTATAAGTACAATGAGCGCTGGTTAATGCCTATACATTTGGTAGCTGAAACAGGACACAGCAATCGACATATTTACCTAATGAGTAGTTAAGACCTATACAATTGGTAGCTAAAGCAATGCATGATATGAGTTGGTAGTAAGTCGCCTCAGGGAGGCCTTGTCTTATACATAATACAATGCATTCATAGTCCAGTGCAACTATATGGTAACCGAGGGAGGTGAGGAGCCTGTAGGCTAGAAATAGTGAGGGCTCTCCACTGCCAGGCGAAGGGATTGGAAATGTCCTCATCAGGGCTATGCCAATGATTGTATGGGCCCCATGCAAAATATTTTGTGGTTCCCTACCTCCCCACTGATAAGCATAAAATAACCATTAGCGCATATACAATATGTAAAGTGTAGGTTCTTTTGTTATTTTGTGTCACTCCTGCCGAACATCTGTTGTGTGTCCATGCTGACCCCTTCCCCTTGCTCACACCTTGATCAAGGAACTGAACAACGTAATTTTCCCTGCTCCTCCTGAGGACATTGGCACCCAGATCAGATGTTCTGAGTAATGGACCCTGTTGCTTCTTTGTTCTGTACTCCCCGCACACCAGCTGGAGTTCAAATCTGCAGCACAGGCCCTACTGCTGCCACTACTGACAATCCCAATTTCAAATGGGTACGTAATATACAAAAAGGAAGTTGCAAGCTTGTCTCTGACAATAAAAGGTTTTCATAATGCTGACGTCTGAGGTGGTGGGCCCCCTGATAGTGCAGAACCTACTGCAGCCGCATCTCTTGCACCATCCTGATCAAAGCCCTGGTACTGATTCCTGATAAAATACTGTAAGTATGGGCAGACTGGGTGGGCCAAGTTGTCCTTATCTGCTGACAAAGTCTATGTTTCTGAGACCCATATGTTAATCCCCCATGAATTCCCAATTGCAATAAATTCAGACAGTGGGATTTGTAATTTGGGCAAATCATACAGAATCCATGAGCCACTTCACTCATCCCTGTTTGCCATTGAATACATGGATGCTGCCTTTACTCACTGATAACCTTAAGCTTGGCCCTAAAATGTACTGCTCTCTTGTATTTGTATTTAAAAAAAAGTATAAAAATAATTAAAGGTTCTTTCCTGTCATGGTAGCTGTCCTTATATATATACATTTACAAAAATGAAATGCCATTTAGTTTTAATTTCTGGGGTTTCTTTGGTGACCTAGTGTACTGCCTAAATCTAATATTAGTTTTTATAGAAGCAGCAGACTATTACCTTTTATGTCTGTGGTACCTTTTCTTTTGCCTTTGGTTAATTACATTTCTAACCTTTTTCTTTATCTGTTTGGGCTTCATAGCTGATTACCTTAAGACAGTGGTAGCCCATTTCGGGCCAAAGTACAATTTTTAAGCAGGCGGGAAAGGATCGTAACTGGAGCCAAATTCACGGCCAGCTGATCTCTTCCACTTCCCAGTCCACTGGGCCCACCCCAGTGCTCAGACGTTTTGTGATGTCTAAGCAGGGAGAGCACAGGGGCACGTCCCATACAACTCTATGGAGAAAAATGAAAGCCACCGATCAACTAAAAAGGGCTCTATTAGTTGAGCGGTGACTTTCAATTTTCTGCAAGGTTGCTTGTAAATTCCTTTAAAAGATTACTTTACTTTATGTTAGTAATGTGATGTGTGGAAGAGAAGTCTGCATGGTAGCTTATACGTATCTAGCTCTGTTCCTCCCATTACATCTTCAGCATTGTGACCTCACTAACTGACATCACAGCTGCTCGGGAAGTGCTATTCAGCAACTGCCAGGACAGCCACCTGTGATATCACTGTCTGTGAGGTCACAGTGCTGATGGTGTAATGGGAAGACCAGAACTAGTTATGTCAGCTGCGAGGTAGAGTACCATTCCACACTTCTAGTGTGATACTATCGCATAGAAAACTTTCTAATAAGCAAATGGAAAAAGAAAAGAAAATATCTCAAAGATAAAAAGTTACAACTGGCTACTTAAAATTTGTCACATTTTCGTATCTGCTATTTTTGGCTCTACTAGCTCTTTCAGCCCCTTCCATCTCCTTGCAAGAGCGTGCATGCTCACGATGGCCTGGGGCCAGGTAGTCCATGTTCACCTATGCAGCCAGCAGCACCACCGCCCCACATCCTCCTACCTGTGAGAGGAGAGTGTCCTCACAGATGCTTGTCACCCTTTCTGCCATCTCCGCTCCTGCCAGTCTGGGTTTGGGCACAAAGTTTGGATGCCAGCACATGGTCAGTTTCTATAGAAGCACTATAACCATGCCAGCTGTACTCAGTTTATGTGTCTTTGTGGGACAGATAGCTGACAACAAGTGCAGATAGCAGGTATGTCCAGACACCAGTGCTGCATGACAGGAAACAAACAGCCACTTGTAAAAGAAATGTGTGACTGTAACAAGACCGAAAATTAGATGACACAACTGCAGCAACAAAAACTGCAACAAATATGTAGAAACCGACAGGGCAGTTTCATAGAATGATAAACTAAAATTAAAAATACCACCAACAGCTTAATCTGGTTCAATGTCAGTTGGCATCCATCTGTATCCTCCCCGTCCCCCCCCCAGGACAAGGCTGAAAATAGGCAGAATTGTCTAGTCCTCCTTTCTCGGTCAACAAAAACGAAATAAATAAATAAATACATTTGTTTTTGTGGGAGTCTGTTCTTAGTTCTGGAAATTCAACAATGTTTAAAATGTGTTTACGTTTCCTCTGATATTTGTATGTTTTTATTTGGGTACTAAATGTAGATTTGGACATTTGTAAAAGTAGTATTAAAAATCGGTTATTTCTGTTTTCAAATATAAAATGTAAACTTCTCTGAGTGATTGCCATTGTGGGGGATAATCTCTGAGGCACTCCACATTCATGACATCATGGGTTTGTGTACACCTGATAGGTTGCTTGATGCACATGTAGATTTGAAGCAAGTCCGTCTCCCTTGTCCCAGGGGTCAGCTTAGCTCAGGTCAGTTCTAGATGTGCATCCGAGGTTGCAGCACACTACACCTCCAACAACAACTAGAATCTACAGGCTAAGGTAAGCCTCAGAATACTTCTCTAAATATATATATATACATGTATATATATATATATATATATATATAAATATATGTTATTGACTGATAACAGACTACGACAGACAGAGGATTAAACATGTTGCATAATATGTTACGCTCACGTCAATTAATGTCGAGTTACAAGGAATTTATAGATCAGCATAACATTACAGTGAAGCTTTTATCTACTTGGAAACCCTTGCTAGCGGTCCCAAGTAGAAACCTACTACATTAACTTATGCTACGTACACCTGGTAAACCCTACTAGTGGTCCCAGGAGTTGCTTATAAGTCCTACAAAGATACAAGCCCAATGCATTTCACAAATTGACTACCTGGAAACCCCTGCCAGCGGTCCCAGGAGCAAACATCCAAACAAAACCTACTGAAGTCATATCTAACTGAGGCACTATACAAACGAGCTCCTCTCCAACCTAAAACAACTTAAAAACAAAGATCCCAATCACAGATAGCACCTTACACCCCTTCCAGTGGTGTCTAGGTGCTCTACACTACGTCTCTCTCCAAACTGAGTTCACTGTTAATTGGGCACAATAACAATGCCAATAACGATGCAGGAGATACCTCAGGAGAAACAATCCTTCATCCTGGCCATTTTCCCCTCGATGATCGACCGAATTGCAGCACTCCCATGGCCCTCTCGATATTTTCACCACTCAGGGCGAGCATCTACTGTACGGACCAAAATGGAGCCTAGCACAATGTCTTTTTATGACCCCTAGGTCCGTAGAGTTTCCCAAACAGCCATCCTTCCCCCTGTCCTTCTCTTCTGTCCTGAAATCTCACACTGTGAGTGATCCACCCCTAACTGGCTCTTGGAACGCTCGCGGATACTGCGGCCGCCATTTATTTGAGGGCACAATAGCGAGATCTCGCCATTGCAGAGATCTCGAGCTATTTCACACCAGCATTACGGCGCCTGCAATTCCCAGCATATAGCTACCCCCTGTAACTAGGCATAGCACTAGCGCTTTGCTAAATACTAAGATTAAATCTACAGATGTAGTACTGTCATATTGCCAGCCTTCCTCACAAGTGCCCAACTGACTGAAACTCAACAACTTAAAATAGCATCTCCCCAATTAAAGAGACACTCATCTATTCTTCACAACTCTGTTATACGGTTCCTACTATCATGGCCACAGCTATTTAAAGAGACAGCTGTGTATATTTATATTTCCAATTAATACATGTAATATGACTATGGTAACTTCACTGTTAGAGATATTTCTCACCTAACAAAGACACATATCTGATCTGTGCTATATCTTTCACAGATCACAATGGCAAAGAATAAATCCTGCAAACACTGTAATGTCCCTCTACCTCCTCAACAACTGGGCCTCCTATGCACTACATGTATAGAGGACAACCCTTCCCCTATCAACACTGAGGACCCAGGGGAAGGACCTAGTGGACTACAAAATAACAACAATAAGGGCAAAAATAATAAAGATAATGATCCAGACAGCAATGCCATAATAATGCAGAATAACCAACTGATGTTAGCACAGCAAGAGATGTTAGCTGTCATGCTGGCCAGACTCAATGAACTATCAACACTACAAACTCCCAAGCCCCCGCCAGCCAAAAAAAGAGCCACTGGGATTCAGAATAGACCCTCCAGTGCCATACCTACTGAGGTACAAGTAGACACAAATGACACAGAACAGGTATCTGAAGAAGAGGGCCAACTGGAATCAGAATCCCAGACCCTCATTGCAAAATGATGCTTCCCTGACCAAATTCCAACTTTAATCAGAAATATCATGACTACAGTGGGGTTCAAAAGACCAACCCCAGCACCCACGTCTAAACTCCTCCCCTCACTACAACCGCAATCAAAGCTGGTGGATCTAGTCCCCGTATGCAAAGCCATAGCGGAAGTAGTACTAAAGGAATGGGGCTCCACCGAACCAGCACACATTCCAGAGCACAGGTCGTGGGACAAAATGTACCCACTACAAGCAGACAACTTAGCCCTATGGTGTACTCCACCAACAATAGACCTTCAGATAGCATCACTCAACAAGAAAACCGTGCTACCCACAGAATCCACATCAGGGCTCAAAGACTCTATTGTCAGAAAACTAGAAGACTTACTCAAGAAAAATGTGGAACTGGCAGGGCTGGGAACAAGGGCCACCTCTACAGCTATTTATGCCACAAGGGCACAACTAACCTGGCCACAAGAGGTCATAAAAACTTTGCCTCCTAAGTCTGTGGAAGCAGCGCTACTAGACAATGCGATACTACTGTATAGACAAAATACCTAGCCGATATGGCAGTCGGCTCCCTCAAAATTAATTCCAGATCAGCCATCTTAACCAACAAAGCATGGAGAGCTCTATGGATGAGTCCAAAGCGACACTCCAAAAACTTCCCTTCAAAGGCAACCTACTGTTCAGAGAAGGCCTGGAGAAGTATCTCAAGGGGAAAGAAGAGGGAAAAGCACTATCCAAAGACAGTACATGACACACCTACCTACCCACCAGGCATAGATTTTGCTCTCAGTCATTGGCATTTTGAGACAAAAGGAGAGGCAACACATCTTACAGAGGTTCAACCTTCAGACAACAGTATATGCCCTCGTACCAACACACCAAATTCAGAGGCAGAGGATCGGCCCCTAGAGGCTGAGGCAGCCAATATAACATCACTCCAATCATGACTATCACTACTACATGATATCAGAGACCCCCCCGTAGGCGCAAGACTGCTACTATTCAAAAAGGCATGGGAGAACTCCACCACAGACAAGTGGGTCCTAGAAATAGTACGAGAAGGATACGCAATAGAATTTGACAACACAGAATGGCACAATCATATGGTGACATCTCCCATATCACCACACAAAGTAACACCTCAACAAGTGGACAGGATGTTACAGAACCTCATCCAGAACAATGTGATAGCACCAGTACCGATTCAGCAACAGGGCCAGGGAATCTACTCCATCTTCTTTATGGTCCCAAAAAGACAGGGGATCTACGACCAGTACTAGATCTAAAATACCTAAACAAATCAGTAAGATACACCCCATTCAAAATAGAGACAATCAGATCAACACTGACAGTCATCAGATCAGGAGACTTCCTCACCTCCATAGATCTGAAAGATGCATACTTACACATACCGATCAGACCAAGTCACTACAAATTCCTTCGCTTCCACATACAGGGAGGCCACTATCAGTACCAGGTGCTACCATTCGGCCTGGTCTCAGCCCCCAGAGTCATCACCAAAGTCTCTATAGTGTTGGACACAAAACTAAGGGAACAAGGCATACATGTCATACCTTATCTAGACGATTGGTTGATCCGAACAAGATCACACCAACAAGCAATAAGAGAGACAAATACTGTCGTGCAATGCCTGCAGAATCATGGATGGTTAATAAACAGCGCAAAAAGCTGCCTGGTACCCATTCAATCTATAGAGCATCAATGCACAATCATAGATACAGAGGCACATCTCAGTTACAAAGATCAAAGGAACCTATGCTACTTCTCATATTACAAGTATTGGGACTCATGTCATCTACTATAGACACAATACCATGGGCAAGGTGGCACATGAGACCACTCATGTCATTCCTCATAAAGCAAGGCTCTGCCTACGATATAGACCACTCAAAAAAGGTGACATTACCAAACAAGGTACAATCAAGCCTATCCTGGTGGACAAACAAACACAAACTGACAAAAGGCATCCCCTAGACACTCAACCAGAGGCAATCCTTGAGACAGATGCCAGCTTACTAGGATGGGGAGCGGCCATGGGAACCCTTACAGCACATGGGTCATGGTCACTAGCAGAGAAGAAATTGTCAATAAATGTACTAGAATGAGAGCGGTCTTCCTAGCACTACTCCATTTCACAAAACAATTATGAAACAAACATGTCAGAATAAAATCAGACAATCAAGTTACTATCATAATACATAAACAAACAGGGTGGAACAAAAAGCAGAGCAATGAAGGCAGAAACAACAAAGCTCATGCCATGGGCACAAAGAAATCTGAAATCATTCACAGCCATACATCTAGCAGGAAACCTGAACACCACAGCAGATTGGCTGAGCCGTCAGTGTATCCACCCAGGGGAATGGAAATTACACCCACAGGTATTCAGCATAATAAACAAAAAATGGGGACCAGCAGACCTAGACCTTATGGCATCACGACACAACACTCAATGCCACAGGTTCTGGTCATGATTCAAGGACAGCAAAGCACTGGGAGTGGATGCATTAACAGCACACTGGACATTCCACATAGCATATGTTTTCCCACCAATACCACTGATTACTCAAGTTCTAAGGAAGATACACACATTCAGAACCAGAGTGATACTTGTCGCCCCACACTGGCCACGCCAGGCATGGTTCATGACTATTGTCTCCATGGCATTAGATGGCCCTTGGTCATTACCACACAGACCAGACCTACTATCCCAAGGACCAATTATCCATCCCAATCCACAACAACTACACCTTACGGCTTGGCTCCTGAAAGGGAGAGACTGCTAAAAGCAAGCTACCACCCAGTAGTCATCAATACGATGGCTATGTCACGACAACTGTCCACAAATGCAACCTAACAGAGACATTGGAACATATTCTATAAATGGTGTAACCACCACAACATCGAGACCCTCAACTGCAACATACATCACATACTACTGTTCCTACAAGAGGCCCTACACCTGGGCCTCTCCCCAGCCTCACTAAAGTTACAGGTAGCAGCAATCGGAGCAGTAAGGGGCTAATACAAGGCTCACCAGGACATAGTTCACTTTCTCAAAGTGGCAGCCAACCTTAAATCCATCACCAAAGACATAATGGCCTCCTGGAATCTTACATTAGTTCTGCAGGCAATGATGAAACTGCCCTTCAAACCAATAGAAACAGTTCCACTAAAAGGGATGCAACTCAAAACAGTATTTCTGATGGCCATCGCATCAGCAAGAAGGGTAGAAGAACTACAAGCACTATCATCCAAATCACCATTCCTAACATTCTACAATGACAGAATTTCTCTCAGAACAGTACCCGCCTTGAGACCCAAAATTGCAACCACCTTCCATCTCAACCAAACAATAGAAATACCAGAAGACCTCCCTCCAGAAGACATATGGGAGGACCCTCAATTACAACTACTAGGAATAAGAAGAGTACTAGCCACATACCTAGATCGAACCAAGGACATTCGCCTCACGGACAGACTATTCGTGATTCTCCAAGGGAAAAGGAAAGGACAGCCAGCATCAAAGGCATCCATAGCATCTTACCTTAAAATAGCAATCAAAGACGCTTATAAAGCAAATAACACAACCGCTGCTACAGACATAAAAGCCCATTCGACACGAGCAATAGCCACTTCATGGGCAGAGAAGAACATGGCTACAGCAGAGGAAATATGCGCAGCCGTCACATGGTCTTCATTCCATACCTTCACTAGACACTACCGGATGGATGTGTCACAAGACAACAAAACAAACTTTGCAAAAGCAGTACTGGCTACAGCCAAAAACTGAAACAGTGCTACAGAACACGTCTCACCCACCCGGACAGAGACACACTGCTTTTTAAGGACCCATGATGTCATGAATGTGGAGTGCCTCAGAGATTATCCCCCACAATGGTAGTTTACTCACCTGGTTAAGGTGATTGTGGGGGTGTAGATCTCTGAGACACTCCACAGCCCTCCCAAGCAGACGTGACAAGAAACCAAAGATGCACTGTATTTTACAATCTATTACTATTATTCTACTTAGTTGTAACTTACCAACATAAGGGGGTCGCGCCTTAGGGCAACACCCCACTTTTTCTCTGCGCTTTACTATTAAGTTGATTACTAAGAAATAAATCAATCTATGATTGAAATATCACTAGAGGACATTCTTTTATAAAATACTTACTAAATTCAGATAATAACAGCTTATAGTTACAGATACAGCTTTGGAATACATCGAACTGACCTGAGGTAAGCAGACCCCTGGGACAAGTGGGACGGACTTGCTTCAAATCTACATGTGCACCAAGCAACCTTTCAGGTGTACATAACCCATGATGTCATGAATGTGGAGTGCCTCAGGGATCTATACCCCCACAATCACCTTTACCAGGTGAGTAAACTACCATTACTTTCTGTCTGTCTGCCTGCCTTAGCCAGGTGGATAGGATTGCAAATGTCACAAATCATTAAGAGCCAGATACCCAGAAAGGTCTGACAGAAAACAAGAGTCATTATTTGTCTACTAATGGCATGCAAAAGGAAAGTCTTAGCTGACTAATGTCTCTGTATTTCAAACAGAATTTTTGTAATCTCACTACCAGATCTGATTTGGTCTCATTTCAAAGTCTTTTTATTCAGGGAAAAACAGATGTACTGACATGGAACCACACCAGCCTGATCAGACAGAAACTCCCACTGATTTCAGCAATAATGACTTCCTCACAAGATATAGGTAGCGTTTATTCTGACTTTGCCTAACTGACTCCCCAGTTTGTTTTTTTTTGTTTTACTTCTGGCTCAAGAGTATCACTGCTCGAGTTTGTCATCATCACCAGTGACTTTGGCCATCACCAGGGAATTTACGGGTGCACTGAGATGCTTTTGGGTTAAGGAGAGAGATTTGAAACAGAGAAAATGATGGCAGAAAAAGACCCATGGTCCTCCCAGTATGCTCGAGTTCCCCATTTAATTCTCGGATCCACTGTCCCTCCAACATACGAGCCCTCCCCAACCTCCCCACCCCCATTCTCGTTCAAGTTTCTGCTGCCCTGAGCAAGCACTGTACCCTTTATTCCATCCAACCCATACTTGAAACCACCAACGGTCTTTACGCTTACCACTTCAGCTGGTAGACTGTTCCATGGCTCCACCACCCTTTCTGTAAAATAATACTTCTTCATGTCCCCACCCAAACCTCCCTCCTGTTAGTTTCCACTCATGTCTATGTGACCATGGGATAAAATTCAAGCTAAATAGTTCCGCACAGTTCATTTTGTTAATTTATTTTAAGAACTTGAAGGTCTTTATTATATCTCCCCTCTCCCTTTCTGGTCTCCAGCAAGTACATGTTCAGTGCCTTGAGGCGATCCTCATTGGACCTGCCTTGTTCAGTCTGAACTATTTTCATCTCCCTGCACTGCACTGTCTTCAGCCTATCCCTGTCCTTCCTGAGATAAGGACTCCAGAACTGGGCACAGTACTCCAGGTATGGCCTCACTAAGGATAAAGTAGAGACAGAAAGTGGTCACCCACCAGCTGTGATTGCATAAGGTTAAAAAGAATTTACTGTTGCATCAAAAAGAACCTTGCAACCCTCCCCCAGAGTAGCAAATAAGGAGCAAAAAATAAAGTGTACTTTGCAATTTTTTATTTTGCCATTCTATTCAGCTCACTTTAAAACAATGTATCAAAACAGTTATAGAGCCCCCATCCCGAAAAATAGCCCGACGGCATTTTGCCCCTTTCACAGGGGCTTTATCAAGAGCTAAATCTTTAGTGTTATACCACCCATATATATACAGTATGTAGTGCATTCAATATACAAGGTAACAACCAGTTACAAAAATCTTGTGCAAATTTCAGCAATTAGTGAGTCAATACCAACCTTAATTATCTAATACATCATGTTACCTAACTAAAATATATACAATAATGCATGGAGGGGAGTGCATATGAGAAATTATGTGCATCCAAGGTGTGGGATGCTACATAAACCCTGAGGGCAAAGCCCGAGGGGTTTACCAAAGCATCTCACACCGAGGGCGCACATAATTTCTCATTTTGCACTCACCCCCATGTATTGTTATGTGTAATTGCTGGCTTGTGTTTTTTCACCACAAAGATAAAAAAAGAGGTCTGGCTTGGTGGTGCTGAGAGTTGAGGGCTGGACGCCACACCTCGCGCCATGGAATGAGCATGGGTCATCGGGGGTCGGTGGGGATGAGGAAGGATGTAACATCTTACAGACTGCTCTCCTTCCTTGGGGATGGGGTTTCACACACGCCGGTGCAGTAGCAGCCTCTGGCAGTGACTGGAGGATTGTACTGCCCAGTTGGCAGATGCAGGGGGATTGAGCTGTGGTGGACGTCTTTCGGTTGCACATGGGAGTGTGTGTACGCCGAGCTGGATGTCATTGCACATCTGAGCTCAAAGGGGCTGTAACCAAGAAAAAAACAAATGTATCCTCGGTTGAGGTGATGGCGACCATCGGTAGCCCTGGCCACACGTCCAGAGCCGGCCATTTCTTCGCCTCTCCCTGGGGATTCTAGGGCCTCTCTGCAGGGGAGGGATAGCCTGGAACCCCCTTACCCAATGCAGTTGGTGGAGGAAGGTTTAGGTGGGCGGTTGAGACGAGGAGCTGAGTACGGGACCCTGAGAAAAGCCCCGAAGGTAGGGTGCAAAAAAAATAGAATGTACAAAAAAAAAAGATAAAAAAAGAGTTGTGTGATACTCTGTTGGAGAAAAGATTTTAAAGGAAAACTGCATGTTAAAAACAGGAAAATATATGTATTACTACCAGTTTTGAGTTCTTACTTCATCGCAGTGTTTTGTTTCTGCCTAGGCTGTGAGAGGAGTTTTTTCTAACTCTCCCTGCTTTCCCTGGGTGTTTTAATGATATCTGGGGGCTGCCATTTAGGTTTGTTTTATTGCATCTTGTCCAGGATAGTCTTCCCAGAGTGCCATTTAGTTTGATGTCTAATAGCCCCTACAGCAGGCCAGTGTCTTGTTACAGTGTCGTATAGCCACAGCAGAGAAAGAACACTGCAACCAGGATTCACATTGCTAGACTCTGGGTAAGTGTGACAAGGTTCCTAAATATTGGTACCTTATCCAGCTGTGTTCTGCTTGGGGGAGTGGGGGGGGTGTATGTGTTTAAACATGTAACTTTCTATAGTATATTGTATAGCAGTGTGACTCCTGGCTGCAGTATTCTTTCTCTGCTGTGGCTAAGCAAGATACTGTAACAAGACACTGGCCTGCTGTAGGGGCTATTAGACATCAAACCAAAGGGCACTCTGGGAAGACTAACCTGGAGAAGATGCAATAAAACAAACCTGAATGGCAGCCCCCAGACATCATAAAACATCCAGGAAAAATTAGAAAAAAACTCCTCTCACAGCCTAGGTAGAAACAAAACACTGGGATGAAGTGAGAACTCAAAACTGGTAGTAATACATATATTTTCCTGATTTTAACATGCAGTTTTCTTTTAATTGAACAACGCATGGAAAACTTTGAACATTTTTTGTAACTTAGTTTAGCAAAGAGTTTGAGACATTTATAGTGATCTTTAAAAACAGGTAACAACAGAAAAGTGTTCAAGTAATTCTGAGGTAACTTCTTTTTTTCACTTGTCTTTGAATGAAACAGGACAACGGCAGTATGAACAACAGAAACAGAAAAGCTTGGTTCAACTATTAAACTTTTTTTAAAATTCATTCAGAGTACTTAGTGATTTTGTGTGCAAAAAGTCTTTTTTAGTCCAGTTTTTGGTTTGCTCAAGGTTTTCTTGTTCTTTTTCCTCGATGTTTCCATGGAGATATGGTAATGAGGTCGAGGTCAGGGATCCCATTCCTATGGAGATTAGAGAGAGAGAGAGAGGACGTTAGCTATGTAGTTAGGGATTGTCTTGAAACTCTGTAAAGAGGTAGTGTAATTTCTTTTTAAAATCTGCATTTTTTGGGAAGGTATTTTGGGTTTGCAGGGTGTGTTTATATGTGAGGTTAGTGGGTAACAGCACCTGCTTTGTACTCGCAACAGAGTTCTGTCTCAGTTTCTGTGCGGCTTTTCGAGGTGACAGTGTGCGCTGAGGTGCAGCACGAGGAAAGAGAAGGAGCAGGCGGCGCGTGCTTGCCATTATAACCTGCAGGTTATAACGGCGAAATATAACCTGCTTCTTCTATGGGAAAAAACACAAGCCAGTTATTGCATATCATTTATACACAAATTCTATAAACATATCCCCCGTATGGGTTTTTAAGCGTTGACTTCAAAGCTCCATTTTATATTCTGTACTTCTCATAAGAAAAGCTCATGAGAGGCAAAGGCTCATTTGTTCCTAATCCAGTAATTACTCATATGGAGTAAAAACATTAAACTGTGTTGGAGGCAGCTCATTGATAACAGTCCACTATTTTTGATGTTAAAGCGATTTTAAATACTGTTCCTTTAATTGGCGATTTCCTTCCTTTCACCAGATGAAGTAAATCATTCAGCTTTTGTTTCTCAACAAGTATGCCTTGCATGTCACAATTCAGTTCACCATATTGTCATTGGGTTTCAATCAGCACTTCAGGTTCAAATGGAAACTTTTAACAAAATATAGACTGCATCTAGGGAAAAATACAAAAGCCACATTATATCAACTTGATTAGGGAGACAAAAAAATTCATCTTTCACATTTAAGAAGCCTGTTGAACATCAAGTCAATACTGTTAATTTAAATATTTCCTTTTATAAGTCTTCCACAAGATTACAGTAAAAAGCAAGTTTGAATTTTACAAAACCTGTTTATACATCAATACGAGGAAGTTCAGTGCAACAATCAAAACTAAAATCTCCTTACAAATGATCCCCACCATATATTTCTCAGGAATAAATGTTTTCGTATGTAGTGAGGAGATTTAGTTTTATAGAGGTGCAAAACCACAGTATATGTAGTTTTTATTAGGAAAGGTGGGGGGGGTATATTTTTGGAAACGAAAAATAAATACACTACCTCTGTCTAAATAATTATGGCATAATGTACACATATGTGTATATTGCCCAGTGTATACAATAAAAGGGCAGTTTCGTTTTTATACCAGGCTATCTTAATCAGAAGCCATGGCACTTAAAAAAATATTTTATTTTGTATATTTTTACAGCATCAATAAAAGTTAAGCCATCTGTATATGTCAGAAGGAATAAAACAAAAAACAATTAGAATAAGACTAAAAAGACAAAGAAAAGGGGAAGGGTATTCTTACTTTTTGTGGTTATACATACAATTATTGAGCTATATTTCTGTATAAGTACTTCTTTGTATTTAACACAAAAATAGACATTCCATATTATACAAAATAACAAACCAAAATTAGAAAAAGGTTTTTATGTCTATTAAACCATGTGCTTATTCATAAATACTACACTGCCTCTAGAATGGAACTGAGACCTGGCGCTTTTAATGCACCCAATAGGATGTCAGACCAAAATTAAAAAGGAGTTTTTTTATGTCTATTTTTATGTCTAATAAGCCATGTATTTATTCATAAGTGCTATGCTACCTCTAATCTGGAATCAAGACTTGGCACTTTTATTGCACCCAACAAATTATCAGACCAAGATGAAAAAGAAGTGTTTATGTTTATTTTTACATTTATTAAGCCATTTGCTTATTCATAAGTACTGCACTAAGGATCAGTATAGGGGAAGTATTACCTCTTTCCTTCTGCTCTCAATACCCCTCCTGATACAACCCAACATCCTTCTCACTTTGCTGTATGCCTTGTTGCACTGACACGATTGTTTTAGGGAGTCATTGATAATATCTCTAGGGTCCTGTTCCTTAGCTGTAGTGGTAAGTCATGCCACACCTGTCCAGTACTATGTCCTGGGATTCTTGTTCCCTAGGTGCATTACCCTGTACTTTCTGGCACTGAATTTCAACTGCCAAAGCTTAGAGCACCCCTCTAGCTTTTGTAAGTCCCTATGCATTTCCTTGATTCCTTCACTGCTACCCACCCTCCCACAGAACTTAGTGTGGAGTTTGAGTCAGCTGCAGATACAGGTTGCTGTAAAAATGGGTACCAACAGCAGAACGGAATCTTCAAGTAAAATACACAGTACATCACCGTGGTTCATGTCATAGATGAAAAGCAAAAAAGATTAAATATTTTAGTAGAAATAAGAATATCCCTTACTGCAGTTTGGTGGTCAGATTGTGACCCCCAGCCTGATTTATGCTGTTGAACTGACTGCTTTAAAAGTTACTGACACTGGCTGGCTGTTGAGTTATAAATTCAGAAAACAAGAGAAATTAAAAGCTGTGTAGTCTGATAAAGATCAGTTCTCCCATCCATTCTGTCTTGACTCTCATGCTTAAATGCCTATCATGTCTTGATATGTTTAGCTCCTGAGTTTTTTACTTTTTGATCAGCAGCAGAGGCCTACTGCAGGTTGCTGTTTCTTTGGCGAGAATAATCCCTATGTAAGCCCTTCATTGGGAGTTTACTGGTTAAAAGGGGGTTAATCACCATTGTCACCAGGGGACCGCCCACTGGCCAGGAGGTCACGGTGACTGCAGGCCCTATTTAAGGGGAGATTGGACCCATGGGGGGGGGGGAGCCCCAGCAAGAGGAGAGAGTGGGACAGAGTTGGAGAGCGGCCAGGGTGGGGGTGATTGCCTGCCCTGGCCCACATGTGTGGGTCAGTGTTAGTGTGGTGGCATAACAGGGAGCCAAGTAGGTCAGCAAATGGGTGGGGAAGTGGGGCAATTGCTACTCTTCCCAAGGTTTCCCATGTGTTGAGCCCTACAGCTTCATTTGAGACTGATGCTGGTGGTGGTTGGAGCCCATAAAGAGTGAAAGGGAGTTCAGCTGAACCGGGACCCCTTGAGGGATATTTATTTTATTTATTTATTGAAAATGTTTCACCAGGAAAGGCACACTGAGCAAAACGATGCTCGTCTCACGGTGCAACCGGGGGGGGGTTACAGAGGAGGCAGGTATATATACAGTAGTTGAACTTACAGTAGCACAATATGGATAATGTACATAGTTGGGAGGGATTACATTTGAACTTGTTACATAGGCAGAGCAGTTCAGCACAGCACAGGCTCAGCAAGTACAGGTTATACAAATCGTGGTTACCCAACAAGGTAAGAACAGTACAGAACATGATCGTAAGGGCATGGTATACAAAACAAGGGTACACATCAAGGCAAAACATGAAATACATAAGTGCCAGTTTACAGAACAGAGGTAGTAATAGCAGAACTTGAGTACCAGTAGTGGAGGTTGAGCTTCAGGGAGATGCATCAAGTAGAAAGGAAGGATTTGGAGAGCAAGATGGAGGGTAGAGAAGGAGGGTGTAGAAATGTAGATGTATAGGGGAGAGGTTAGGTGAGGAGGGAGGGAGTGGGGCTGGGGAGCTTAGGTTGATTAGGAAGGGGGGAAGGGAGAAATGAGAGTGCGAAGAGTAGGTAATAGAGAGAGAGAGAGTATAAGTGCGCAGGGTAGTATATAAGCCAGACAATTAGGCGATGGCCGGGCCGCTGATCAGGCGCAGGGGGGAGCGGGGGAAGAGGAGCTAACAGGAGGGTGGTCACGGGCAGTAGCAATTAGGTGCAAGGAAGTTAGAGAGGGCATAGGAAAGGGAGAGTTTGGATGAAGAATGACGGATCTTGGTGGACAGGCCGTTCCAGAGTTTAGGGAAGAGGTAAGAGAATGTGGATTGGCCGGTGGTGGTCCTACGGTGAGGGATGAATAGTAGTCTAGGGTTACCGTACCTGAGGGTGTGTGAGGGGGTAGGTGGGGAGGATAGGGCGGATGTGAGATAGGGAAGGAGGGAGCCGAGCCAGAAGTTAGAAGTGAATTTAGTGCTATGAATTAGGCGCCGGTTACTCAGAGAAGGTAGGGACAGGGAACGATAAAGCATGCAGTGATGTGATCGAGGGGCATTGAGGGCAAAGCGGCAAAATGCATTGAAGAGGGGGTCTAGTCTGGCTAGGGTGGTCTGTGCAGCAGAACTGTAAACTACATCACAGTAATCGAAGGAGGGTAGAATCATTTTCTGAACAATTTCATGTCTGATAAGAAGTGGGAGACTAGTGCGGTTTCTATAGAGGGCACCAAGTTTTGGGCGCAGTTTGGAAATTATGGCATCGACGTAAGTGGAAAAGGAGAGGTGGCGGTCAAGCCAAACCCTGAGATACCTGAAGGAGGGTACTTCTTCGAGGACGGTGTTATTTAGGGTGTGGAATCTCAGAGGGGAGGTGAGTTTGGATAGGCGCTGTCTGGTGCCGAAAGTCATAGAGTTGGTTTTCTTAGCATTTAGGGAGAGTTGGTTGCTATTGAACCAGTGTTGGATTTTGTTGAAGTCGATTTGAAGTTTGGAGGCGACTTCTTCGTGGGTCCGGGCGGAGGTGAAGAGGACTGTGTCGTCTGCATACATGTGGATGGCGGAAGAGGAGCAGGAGTTTGGCAGGTCATTTAGTAGGATGGAGAAGAGGATGGGGCCGAGAACTGAGCCTTGGGGTATGCCAGTGGTGACTGGGAGGGGGGGAGATGTGGTCAGCTATTTTAGTGGATTGGGTTCTATTTAGAAGGTAGGCACTGAACCAGTTTATGGCGGATTCAGCTAAACCAGCTCCAGAAAGGCAGGATAGTAGGAGAGAATGGGATACGGTGTCGAAGGCTTTTGCTAGGTCAATGAAAATAGCAGCAGTGATTAGCCTTTTGTCCATCCCAGTGAGGTTGTGGTCTGTGAGTCTGAGCAGGGAGGAGATAGTGTAGTGGTGTTTTCTGAACCTGGACTGGAAAGGGGTGAAGAAGTTAGTTTCTGCGAGGAAGTGGGAGAGTTGGGATAGCACAAGGTGTTCCTGGAGTTTTGCGAGGGTGGTGAGGAGGGAGATGGGGCGGTAATTGGATGTAGAGGTAGAGTCACCGCCTTTGGGGAGGGGTAGAACAGTGGCATGCTTCCATACGGAGGGGAGTGACTCGGTATTGAAGGAAAGATTTAGTAGGGCTGCGAGGGGGGTAGCGATGGCGGGAGCAGATAAGAAGAGGAGTTTGTTGTCAAGACCATCAGGACGGCTTTGAGGGTTTAGGTGCGAAGAGCATCTAAGGTTTCATGTGGGGAAATGTGTCTAAAGGAGAAGGGGTTCATGCCGGATGGTTGGGGATAGGAGACTGAGGAGATGGAGTGTTTGCAGGCGGAAGGGCTTCAAGGAGGGCCTGGGCACAGGTAGTGAAATAGGAATTAAACTCAGAGGCGACTTCCAGGGGATCAGAAAGGAGAGTCCCTTGGGCGAGGTGGAGGGTTAGCTGTTTGGGAGGAGAAAAGGGAGCTAATGACTTTCCAGAATTTGGAAGGTCTTCCAAGGTTTGCATTAAGTGTGTTATTAAAATGTTCAGACTTAGCTAGGCGGATGGCCTTAGTGCACCTATTGCGGAGCATGAGATAGGAGGTATGGTCGCCGGGGAGGAGTGAGGATTTGTAGATTTGCCAGGCCTTATCACGAGCTTGTTGGCAAGCAATCAGCTCGGGGGTGATCCAGGGTAGGTGGGAACCACGGACTCTAGCCCGGCGTAGGGGGGCGTGTTTGTCCCAGGCGGAGAGGAAAGTGTTCCGAAAGTGCATAAGGGCCGAATCCATATTAGAGCAGTTTGTGCTTGGGACCCAATTAGAGTGCTGAAGATCATTCAAAAGGGGGGAGAGGTCGAGGGATTTGTAAGAACGCTGGAATATAAACTTGGGAGGGGATTTAACTCTGTGGATTTTGCGGACTAAGTAGATTAGGTGGTGGTCGCTAATGGAATCAGGGAGAAGACCTGAGCTGACGACGCGGTGTAGGTGGGAAGTAAGCTCCCAGTCGAGGAGTGAGTGATTACCGGACTTAAGGTTAGAGCAAGTGGGTTCAGTAATGGTTTGGCTGAGGTTAAGAGCAGTTAACTCAGTTTGGGTTTTGTTAAAAGTAGGTGCTAGCCAATTGTGGTTAAAATCACCCATAGCATATAGTTCACCCGATTGGGCAAGGGAAGAGAGCTGGCCGAGAAGGTCGGTGACTATTGTGATTGGCATGCTGGGGCAGCAGTAAATGCCAGCCACAAAGATAGGTAGTGGGGGGGGACAGTTTTACCATCAGAAGCTCGTAAGCTTTGGGTACAGTTTTTGTAATGGAGACAGTGAAGTGGAGGGCTGAACTGATGTAGATAGCCACCCCACCACCTCTGGAGAGCCGGTCTTGCCATATGATGTTGAACCCTGGAATAGCAAAATTATTATTAGGTAGGCTAGGTTTTAGCCAGGTCTCAGACAGGATGATTATATCAGGGGTGTAGTGTGCGGCTAGGACCTGGAGTTGATCGAGCTTTGGGGCTAGGCTACGAATATTTAGGTGGAGAAGACGCAGGCCCCGGGGGAGGAAGCTAGGGTGGGAGACGGAGTTTGCTCTGGCTGAGGGGTTTGATATGGGGTGGGCAGGGCCTGGAGTAAGGGTTAGGCCGGGGTTAGGGTGCTATATCCCTGCCGTCCAGAAGGAGTAGTGCAATGGGTGCGGCAGCGTAGACGTGTAGGGGCAGGCGTAGCCATACACATGGTGGGGGCAGTAGTAGAGGGGCTGGATGAAGGGAGCAGGTGCAGGAGTGGGAGAGAGAGGCAAGGAGGCAACCAAAGGAATAGGCCAGGGAGGAAGGGGGAGTGGGGTAATGGGACCAGGAGATAGCTGGGAGGGAAGCAGTGGACTTATAGGGGGCAAAAGAAGGGAGTGACAGAAATGACGGTGGGGGTGGTGAAGGGTAGGGACATAGAGGGGGAGTAGATGTCGGGATGGATAGTAAAATGGAGGAGAACAATAGTACCAGGGTCAGAGAAGGTGTCATTATGCCAGATTTGAGGAAGAGGTGACCAATCATAATACCCTGTTAAAGCTGGGTAGGGAGTTACAAGTGTCTTAATTGCCCTTCAGATAGCGTAGATACCACTTTGGAGTAGTGGTACTGTCACGGACTCTGGTGGACAGGGTGCAGGGTTTAAGACCCTGGTAGGGCAGTAGGGCTTAGACCTAGCTGAATGCAGGGATCCTGGTACTAGGTGGCTTGCGGTGGGCTATGATTGGGCCAGAAAATGGGGTTGAAATAGCGACTTCTAGTGGTCACTGGGGTAAGTGGCAGGCTGGGTGAGGGGCAGGCAATAGGACAAGGGTGGTGCATAGGGTTAGCCAGAAAGCTGGGCAAGGGAGGGGTGTGGGCGGAGGCAGGGGTTTAGAGAAGGGAGAGAAGTAGCCTAAGCAGGTAGAGAGGTAATCAGAAGTGAGAGGGTAATACAGGTAGAGGGGGTAGAGGAGGAAAGGATAGAGGGTCCCTCTAGTGGCTAGCAGGTATAACCTGCAAATGGAGAAATGGGGACTTAGTTAAATGAGTGACAGGATGTGACGTCACTAGAATGAGCCTATAAAGGAAATGCCGAGGGTGGGTGGATGGAGCTACAATTTGGAGGTTGTTTATTACCTCCTAGCGCCCGTGTGATCCACGCTCCGGGAGGGAGCTCTTGTTGTGGGGATTCCTGCTGCTGGTCTGGGGATATAAGGCTTACCCGGTAAGCAGTCACCTCAGTGGAGGTCCGGTGTCGCTGTCTGATGGGTCCATGTGACCAGCAGTGTATGCCAGTGTGCTCCATCTCCAGAAAGATAGTGTGGGAGTGAGCGATTAAGGAGGGCAAGCCTTGTGTGACAGTGAGATGGTCAGCAGTTGTGGGACTTGAACCTGCGTCCCTCTGGAAGCCGCCAGTTGCAGCCTTGTGTGAGAGCCAGAAGAAGAGGAGCCATAGCAATCAGGACTTAGAAATGCGTCCTTGAAATTGTGCAGCTCAAGAAGTATGGCAAGAGGAGTGTTTGTGAGTACAAACCTGCTGCCTGAATTGGAAAGGCCTTATTTGGCCCCATGTTGATGCTGCTGCAAAGTTTTAGGAAGCCTGATTCATCTCTGAGTATGCATGTGGGGGATAAACTTGGTCACAAGTAACCCATGGAAGCCCAGAGTCTGTGAGACCTTTTGGAACAGGGAATGACTGTTATACCCCCAGCCCCATTGTGATTTATGCTCCATGGAGTATATTAATTTTTCTGTTCCCCTCCCACCAAAATTAAATGGGACTTTTATTCTTTTATTGTTAGTGTGGACAGTGACTTTATTTCTGAGCCTTAATTTGTGCTGCTAACCAGTTTGCTGCGCACAGCCAGCACCCCCTGAGAAATAAGGGCACCCCCAGCACCGCTACTGTTGGAACCAGGCATACAACGCAGCCATTCAGGTACACAGTTTTCTGTTGTGTAGTCACCCCCTCCTCACAGACATTCTGCCATCAGGATCCACAACTGGTGATTGACAAAAATTTTGTTGAACGACCAGACAGCGAAACCGGCAGCTTGACCGCATTTTGCAGTCAGCTGCCGGTTTCTAACAGAACCAAGTGTTTTCTTTGGGGTCTTGCCCCGAGAACTCGCAGGGGCTGCACCCCCTCACCTCCCACATAGGATTCTCAACTCCGAGTCGGAGAGATTTGGGGGTGCTGGACCCTCGCCAGACAGTGTTGGTTCCAGTGCGGACCCTACAGCTATGTGGCACTGTAGTCGCTGTAGGGTTCCGCACTGTCAAAATGTCATGGTTGGTGTGGTATACCCTGCCATCATACCTCTAGACACCTGGAAGGAGAGCTACCGTGTGGTGGCTTGTCCAGGATGTAGTTTTGGGGTAACCACTCCTGCTGGACATGAATTTGGGTGCTGGCTGAGGAAGATGGTATCCTGGACTCTGTGGTGGCTGTATTTGCTGAGAGGAAGCCTTGAGTATATATTGTGGAATTTCGTGCCTTTGAAACATGGTGCCAAAGGGGGAGTCTGGCCTGGGGATCATTCCTGCTGGAGACATATGAGGGTATGCCAATGCCCCTTGGATTCCTAATATGATTGGCTGACAGACTGGTTGCTGGGCAGAGAGTGCAGGGGAGCAAAGCTGAGTTGGAGTTGAGCACCAGAGAGCACTAGAGAGAGAGATTGAGGAGTAGTCACAATCAAGTGTTTGGATAATTTGTCGCAGACATCTGAAAAGAAAAAATGGCCCAGGCCCCTGCATCAGCTGGCATGATGATCCCAGCCTCCATTTGGTTTAAATACAACTAAGAATGGTTTACAAAATGGCAAATTAAATATAAAAACAATAAACGGAAATTGTCTGACTTAAGTCATGGCCTACAAGTACCTAGGGGTAACTCTCGACCATAAATTATTATTTGAACAACATCTAAATATGGTAATAAAAAAAGTTTACTCGAGGATAGGTAAGCTTATGAGAATAGTAAACTGTCTGGGTATTAGGGACCAACAGGTAATAGCAAACCAGTTAATAAGTTCACTGATTGATTATGGAAGCCATGTATATTCTACTGCTAATAAAACATTGTTACATAAGCTTGATATATGTTATAATAGGTTAGCAAGGTTTGTACTAAGATGTAAAATTGATACTCATCACTGTCATATGTACACTAAGTTAAACTGGGATTCTCTAGAGACTAGGAGGAAACAAATCTGGACATATTTGGTCTATAAAATTTATAAGACCAGACATCCTACAGGTTTGGCAGAGACTTATTCCTCCGACACACCAGTTTAACTTTCGTAAACTGGAGCTAGAGATTTGATAGTTCCCAAATATAAAAATAGATTTGTAACTCTGACTTTCCAGTATAGAGCTGCCATTACTTGGAATGAACTTTCATTGTCATTGAAAACACAGGATTTGACTTTAGCTGAATTTAACTCTGCTATGAAACAAGAAATATGTTTTCGCTGTGAATGTAATAGATGATTCTCATGGATTGAAGATGTTTAAGCGCTATGATATAACATTGTTGTTTTGTATTAAGCATTCATTGTACTGTCCAACGTGAGATTTTTATTGCTTGTTTTATTGAAATTTATATTGACATCTAAAACAGGTGCACCTTGTAAAGAGGGTTATTGTAACCTTAATGATGTTTGAAGTTGTCATATTCCTGTATAAATAAAATTTTACTACTTACTACTTACTCCATGCTAAAATGGCTGTGGGACTGAGTGAAAAAGATGACAATGTTGGATAAGTGTGTTGTCTGCTGTTACAAGGTCCCAGGGGTAATGCAGCTGCCCATGTGCCCCCGATGCTTCCACGGCACTGTCAGTGGATTCAAACTTGTGCCGAGGTGGGGCTGGTCTGGACTGCTTATGCCATTTGACTCTGAAACCACCAGTACTGAAGTATGAAACGAAACAAGTCCAGGGCCCAGTGGCCAGCCCCCCCCACCACCATTAGTGTTGCTGCTGGAGCCCAGGGCCTACCTCCCACAGACAGTGAGTCTGCCAGTCCTAAGGGATGGTCCATGACATCAGAGCCATCACCATCTGGTATGGGGAGAGGGCATGGCTGTGGTGCTTGTATGGCTGCTAAGCTGTTGCAGCCTGAAGGAGAGGAAGGACCAGCTAAAGAAGCAACTCTGGAGAGGAAGTCAGCTGCCCCTGTGGCAGCCTCCAGTAACCCTCCTGTTATAGTCATTGAGGAGGTGGAGGAGAATGACAGCACATTGGAGTCAGAAGGTTCAGAGGAGGGAGATGGAGCTCGTGCTGCAAGTCAAGATCTGGGCAGCATTGCTGCATTCAGCGATGATGACTTAGAAAGGGACATCCCAATGCCATATAAATCTCCTATCCTCTCTCTGAGGGAGGACAAGCTCAGTCTACCCACTCAGTGCCGCCAGCGGTGCAAAAAGTTGGACCACTACAAACCCACTGATCTCCATGTTAGAATCTACCAGCTTGGAGTATAGCTCCAGGCTGGTCAGGCCCCATGCACTCAAATTAGGAGCATCCATGATTGGTCACAGGTGGAAAGAATTGTCAGACAAAAGATCAGGCAGGAGTACCCAAATCAAGTCTGTTCCTACCTCCCCGAGTTGCTCTGGGCTGTGATCAAGGAAAACCACTAGAGTTGGGTTTATCAAGGAATGATCGACAAGACGTACAAGAAGCACTGCCTGAGTGCCACCAATACCACTATAGCAATCAAGGAGATCGGACAATTGCCCGAGCTATGTGTACCTGTCATGCTTATGCCAGTGTGACTCTCTTCAAGACCTATGCCTTGGTCCAGGACATCAAAGGTCGGAGGAAGAAGCATTACATTAACAGCATGGATTTCTTTGGAGAGGCGATGACCAAGCCAGACCCTCATTACTATTATTTCTGTCAGTAAACAACCTGCCATCCCACGGACTGTATGAAAGACTCAAGTACCCACCGCCTGTGTTGGACATTTTTGTTTCATTGATTGAACTAGCACAAGAACTGATTGGACTGTCTGCAATCAAATGGATGAGATAAACCCTTTTTCCTTTTATTATTATTATTAAAGTGTTGCTAGTGGGAATCTAAATAGCAAGTTACATGTTATTACTTGTATAAAATGGTTCTACTGCAGACTGGATAGTTCAAATAACTCAAGGACTTAGCACTGTGGTGCTATTCTGGGGGAGGGTAGAAACCATGTGAAAGGTTGTCTGTTGGCCATGTTCTCTAACAACAGCCTGGTTAGGAGGCAACGTTGCATGTTTAGCCTTGTTTAAAATGTGCTGTTTCTAGTTAAATGCTATGTTTGGGCTAATGTGACTCGTGCTCCATGGAGTGTATTAGTTTTTCTGTTCCTCTTTCAACAAAATTAAATGGGACTTTTATTCTTTTATTGTTGGTATGGACAGTGACTTTATTTCTGAGCCTTAAAGTGTGCCGCTAAGCAGTTTGCTCCCCACAGCCAGCACCCCTCCTGAGAAGAAAAGGCACCGCTAATGTTGGAACCAGGCATATAACGCAACCATTCATGCATATGGTTTTCTGCTGTGTAGTCACCCCCTCCCCATAGACATTCTGCCATCATACCACTAGACATCAGGGAGGGGGGGGGCTACATCTGCATGAAAGTGTAACCCCTAGGTGGCGCAGGGGGGTTACAAAAGTAAGACACTTTTAATAAAAAGTCCCATATTTTAACACTGCCCCTTGCATGATTACAAAGTCACTGTTACACACATAGGACCCTTTGCACCAACTTGTCTCATGTGTGCTAGAAGTAGATGTAATGATTGCATGCAGCAATGAAGACTGATAGCACCAACAGCACATAGACATGTTTGATATGCAGTAGTGGTGGGCTTTCCTCTGCATGGCGCATAAGGCAGCATGAAGCTATGCTATAATTTGTGTTCAGGCGCTGTGGAACATCCTGCCTATATGCTGACCCACGGCTTGACTCTGCCATATAAGGCCACATGTACCACTATAAGCATATAAAAGTGTTCAACCTTAATGAATATCTTGTCTTACAGAGACAATTCAACAGGTGAAATAATGTGACCAGACCATGCAATCGGCAGGTAGGCCTGAGTTATACCTACCAAACCCAGTAAGCCTGGACAGGACCAGGCTGGTACTCAAATGCCTAGTGATCCTGGAAGAGGCTGTGCTGGTACAAACAGGCCCAGTGGCCTTGGAAAGGGAAGACCAGCACACACAGGCCCAGTAAACCAGGAAGGGGTAAGGTCAAAACATACTGTCCCAGTGACTCTGGAAAGGGCCATGCTGGTGTACACATATCCTGTGAGCCTCAAAGGGGCATGGGCATGCATGGGTAACGAGAACAGGCCATGGTCACTGGTGCTTCCCATAGCCATGCCCAAAATGTTGTAGCAGAGCAGATCCCCTTAGCTGTAACAGAAATCAGGTCCAACTATGCCACCCACCCTATATGGGTGGCATCACTTTGTGCCCCACAGGATAAGATGGCCTGGCTTTGGTTTGCTATCCAACAAGCCATGAACACCAGAGTCCCTGTCCCAAGATTAAATGAGGCCATCAAAGCAAAGATGTAGGGAATTTAGGAAAAGAATCAACCAGAAGCTGGCAAGGGCACAACTGTCATTAAAATGCCACTGGTGGTGGCTCACCCACGCCACCAGACCTCAGTCAAGTTGAGGACACGGTGGCAGCACCTTCCCACAAACAATGCTGGCAGGGAAAACAATGGATTGGACATCATACCTGGTATATGTATGCATGGCATTGCCCCTCTCAAAAGAATACACAAGTCATCAGCCAATGTCCAGAACATATCCACGCTACCTGTTCCAATACAGATTTACATTCTGGTATCTGAAGAGGAGGAGGAAGAAGATGGTGAGGAACAGGATGACCAAGGTGATGATGGTGTAGACTAGGACAGGGACACAACCAATGCTGAGGAGACACAGCTAGCATTACCAGGTTCTCCTGCACCACACCTAGTTCAAGGTAAGTATACCTGTTCATCCCAACACATACAGTGTATAGTGCAACAAGTTACCATCATACACACTCCCTGTTCTGCTGTACAGGTGAACACCCTAAATCTGATGCCAGCCTGGGGCACCTATCTCAGAATGCTGAGGACAGCTCCTTCAGACTAATCAGGCCTACATCTCAAACAGCATCCCAGACACATACGCAGACTAAGGAGAAAAACAACAAACCCAGTGCTCACAAAAAAGAGGTTTTTACCCCTTGTTGCAATGGTAAAAGTAGGTTACTTCAAATAAAACAAAAACTACTGCACTCAGGGAAAGAATTCAAGTAATGCAAAAAGTTTATTACTTGTGAATCAAAGTCACCCATACAAGAAACACTCCCAAACTAGATTGGCAAACCAGGTTTGCTGATCTGGGTTGGGGAGTGTTTTTTGTATGCGTGACTTTGATATGCAAGTAATAAACTTTTTGCATTATATGAATTCTTTCCCTGTGCACAGTAGTTGTTTTGTTTTGTTTGACATACACAGACTAATCACACGCACACCACCACAACAGCCACGCAGCAATAAATGCACACTAGCACCCACACCAGCCATGCCAGTCATTAGAATGCCACCACAGACACTTATCACAGATACATCCCCACTACTGTAACAGTAATGACTTGACACACATACATCCCAAGGGTGCTGAGTACACCAACAACAGATGTCCCGTGGAACAAAACTGCACCATCCACTGAGCTGACCAGCACACATCCAACAGCAGCTGCATGATCCCCTGTCATAGCTCCATGGAACAGCAAGTGCTAACACCCAGTCAGCCACCACAGCCCACTGCACCCCCCCAGAGCCTGCACAAGATAGTTGAGATGAAGGTCCCTCAAACAGAACTGGCCAGTACCAGTGGTGGAATGCAGCCACAAGCCTATTGAGAACACATCATCCAAAGGTTTAGGCACCTGGAATAGGAAAGGCTGAAAACAAGCAAGGTCAAGTAGCTGACGGCATTAACATCAGAGGTGCACTGTCTCTGTATCAAGGTTGACCATGTGGGTCACCTGCAAGTCTTTATAATGCCACCTCTCAGCATAACATACCACCAAGAGCACAGTCCCTGACACAGACACATCCCACACCATTGCAGAACACATGGGGACCAGACAACACCAGCACCAGCTCCCCCTTAGCTCTCACACCATTACAGCAGCACACTATGCTTACCTGACAAATATCTGGACCTTGAAAGGGAAGGAACTGTTTCTCAGGAGTCGGGGGAAATTCCTGGACTCTCTCCCCAACCCCAGCCAAATTAATGTTGCCAAGTGATGGGCTACTGTAGGAGACTGAGGGCCTGGCCCATTACTGAAGGCCCCTATCACCTCAATAAGACAGGGCAAAGCATAACATGATGGTAATTTTGGCTGAAATGTAATGAAATTGCTCATTACAGCTGCAGAGCAGAGTAATGCTGACATTTGCGATTACGTCAGCAGATAAAGGGGGCTCTGGCATGTCTGAAATGTTTGCAAACACAACACACCCTGTCTTTTTCCAAGGAGTGGACTTGAATCACATCTCTCCACGTCCTTTTCATTCGGTACAGTGCGGTTGCTTCCTCCCTCTCCCTCCCCGCCACACTATTTCTTTGCTACCAACTCCGCTGCCTTCATCAAAGCAAACCATTAAAGAAGCTCTGCTTGATCTTTTTCTCAGCAAGAATTGAACAGCTTTCTTAGTTTTCTAGTGCAAGTCTGCTGTCCCAAATTATACTGATAGATTAAATTGTAAGGGTCACCACAATGATATAACCTTCCCGTAGATCCAGCCATAGCCTGCCACGGTGTTGAATTAATATTATTCTTTTATATGTCACAACTGAACTGTTTTCAAAAAACAGACCCCAAATCCATATTGTTTGTGTAATCATTTATTTTATACATTTGGGCCTGGATATTCAAAAAGGTTGCGCATGGTGCAGCAGGCTTGTGCCATGTGCAACCCACCTGCGTGATATTCAAAGGGGCAAGTTGCGCTGCGCATTCATTCACACATCGGGCCTGTGTAGTACACTATGGTCTGCACGCTCATTGGCTCAGCAATGGACCAATAGGCGTACAGACCATACTGTACGCTGTCAGTCGGCGGGCAGCTGGGCAGCATGCAGGTGAGGTGCTGCTGCCCGCCGCTGACTGGAGGAGGTGCTGGGTGGTGGGGACTTCAGTGGGTGGGTGGGGGGTACCACTGGACCACCAGGGTTACCTTCGCTATATCCGCCCACTGATCGAGCGCTGGGGGAGTTCCACTGGACCACCAGGGACATTACTTATGCCTGTGATCAGGCACTGGGGGGGGGGTTCCACTGGACCACCAGGGATGTAATATACATATACCCATGATTGGGCAATGGAGAGCCGTCCACCAGACCACCAGGGACCTTTAAGACACAGATGCCCACGATCAGGTGATGAGGGGGATCCACAGGTCCACCAGGGACCTTTTACTTTCATATGCCCGTGATTGGGTGAACTGGAGTGGAGACCACCATGGGTCAGCAGGGCGTCAGTCCCTGATGGCTGCAGCCTGGCAAGGTGCCAGGCACAAGTTGCCGGAGATTGGTGCACCGCATGCAAATGGGGCATAATGACATGCAAATGGCCCCATTTGCGCCTTGCATACATAATGGCCTCATTCGCATGCCCAGTGCTGAATATCATGGTTGCTGCACCTAGCGCAACTGCACTTGCGCTGGCGCATCCCCCTGCTCCCCTTCTGCCACTTGTGCTGGTGCAGTGCCACTGCGCCATGTGCAGTGCATGTGCCCTCAGTGCCATATTCAATGGTGCTGAGCCATGGCACAGCACTGTTGAATATCGTCTGGTCCATGCCCTGGTGCAGCCCAGTTGTGCTGCGCCCAGGCTTGTGCCCCTGCCTGGCACAGTCTGAATGTCCAGGTCTTGCTGTTTGCGGATCTCAAATACAGTCCCTGATGGCCTTGTTAACATATTGCTCCAAATGTGGCTGTATTGAGCTAAAAGTCATGTTATTTTTTTTTTTATGGAACTAAGAGTCTAAAATTCAGATGGCTCCCACAATCTTTAAAAAATATGCTAAGCTAATTGCAATGTTGTCTATTTTATAAAAAAAACACTATCCTGGCACGTGCGCATTGGCATAGATTTCATTGTTTGTATAAATCAGAGTTACACAAGCCATCATTAAGCGTGCACATCTTTAATATCCTCCACAGCAAAAACAGGTCCACTGCGTGAGTGTGCCTGGTAGGAACATAAGCAGAATGAAGCAAACACCAGCACCCCTGTACAGAAAAAACAATAGCTTTATTGTATTCAAAATGACACATACCAACCACAGATCAGGTTGAAACAAAAACCCCAACCGGTTTCACAATCACCGCATCATCAGGGGGATTTTTACTACAATAAAGCTATTGTTTTTGCAGTAGAGTGGTGCCGATGTTTGCTTCATTCTACATCTTCAAATATGCCTATTATATTTTGCTGCTCAAGACATCTCTCTGCCTATTAAAAATGTATCAGTTTATGATTCTATATTGATTTGACCCCTTCTGTTTCATGCACAAACATCACAATTCCATTTTAATTGCATCTATGTGAACTTACGAAAAATACACATGAACCTTTAATCTGATCCATTAACCATAGTGACTAATTGTTACACACTAATAAATCTCTCCTTTGACTTTAGTCATGAAAGTATGGAGTAATTATTAAGATCAGTTTGGTTATCATTTCAACTGTGAGCTCGAAGTTTTATGCACCCTCTTAGGCTTTAATGACATCGGGATAGGCCCTGTACATTATGTCCATGTGAATAATCTGCGCATATTTAACTGGCTTCACCCTAATCAGTCTGTGCTAAAAATATGTTGTTAAAGGTCTTAAATATTTTATATGTTTTTTATAATTTTTTGGATTTTTATATGAGTGGTCGAGGCAAAGTGCCTGCCTTATTATTTTCAAGTATAAGCATTTGCCTGTCTGTACTGTATCAGCAGATTGTAGGGATGTACCCTATGTTCTGATCCTATACCAATGAGAACTAAATAATATACTGTATTGATGTACGTATATAGTGTCACGACGATAGCAATCTGCCTGTCATTATTTGTATTATATTTGTGATATAAATATATGTTTCTTTGCATGTCTGCTTGGGAAATACGGCAGGCCAGGCAGAAGAGCACCATGGGAGCTGGGATTTTCAAAGTGTGGTAAGGAGAGATTGCACGCTCCATGACCCAGTGGATAATCAAATTAAGAGCTTCCTTTACACCAAGTTGTAAGAGATTGTAAAACACCCATTTATTGTAAATCCAGGAAAACTGGCCATAAAACAGGCTGCATTTTATGACCTATTAGGAGGAAAGCAACTTCTGACAGATACCTGTTAGATTTCTCACCACTAAGAGAACTAGCCTTGGAATTTTCTCTGAAGATCAAAGGGGTAATTCTGACCTGCCAAAAGCAGGCTCACTAATAAATTTTTTTTTTTTGTGGGGCTTAGCAACATGCAGATGCCTGTGACTATAATTCAGTATTCAGGTTTGAGTGACCTCATAGCCAGCATTACTACTGAGTTGTGATCTCACAAGCTGGGCGGTACCCTTGTTCTCTATAGAGGGTCTAAGCTCAGGGAAAATTTTGCTTTTTTATTCTGGACTCCTGACAAGACACACTGTCAAGGGCACTTCTACTGGAGTAGGTAATCAACCACCACTATTTATTACTGGATTCTAGGGTAGGATTAAATATTCAGTATTAAGGCATTTTTGTTTAAATTCTCCATTTAATTTAAATGACTATACATCCAATGTTATATTTTCTGTGTTTGTATTTCATCTACTATTTTTTTTTAATCATAGTAAACTTTGTTTTCCTTGAAATTCTGCCTGAGTCTTTCTCTCATTTCGAATGTGAATGCTGGGACAGTGTTGATAAGTCTGACAGACGTGTTAAGCACTTACAGTGTGTTACCATTTTGCACCAAGGTAAGAAAAGTACCTAGGTCTCAATTGAGTCACGATGGGGGATTGTGAACCAGGTTGGGTGCCCGCTGGGTTAAGTATTGCACTGCATTTCCCCGAAGAGGGTGTGATATTTGAATCTGTTAACTGGGCATGCTAGCGAAAAAAGGGTCATATTGACCTCAGGACTTGAGACTGGTAGTTGTTTTGGACCCAAAACAGACGGGAGGTTTGCCCTGTTTGTCTCTTGTTCACATACTGTACTTTGAGGTTTGCCACTTTGGGAGCAGAGGGCCTGACCCTCAGAGTGCATTTGTGACAGACTTGGTTGGCAGCGCACGATTTAAGAGATTTGGTTTGCATTGCTGCAATCAAAAAGATTTGTTTGCACACTGTGAAATTATTTGGTGACACAAGCATTAACAGTCCAGTGTGTCAGACTGATAACTGTAACAGTTTACACACACAATAAGGCAGTGATTTAAAAAAAAAGAAATATATCATTGCGGTGACAGTCAAAGTTCTTTACCTGCTTTATTTTTTTTTTTCGGGCACAAGCTAGTGTAGCCATAGATTAGGGAAGAAGATGGCTTCCACCTACAGCGAGTACACTGCAGACTACCTGAGGCAGTTATGCCAGGAGAGAGGAGACTGTTGCAAAGGCCAAAACAAGCAGCACCTCATGGAGGCTCTTGTGGCAGCTGATGCCCAAGACCTCGAGTCACAGTCAGTGACTGAAAGGGACCAGATCATGGGCATGGAGGGGCCAGGGTCCATTGCAGAGTCCAGACCCAGTGAGGAGGACAGCGGGACCAGTGTGAACTGAGAGCCACAGCCACAGGGGAGGATCACCACCATTCTGGAGCCAGACGGGATCAGGATACATATAGAGTTGCAGAGAATGTAGCTGGAATTCAAGCAGAAAAGGTTTAAAGCCCAGCAACAGAGGAAGCTTGAACAGAGAAAACTGGAGATGGGGAGAGAGAGAGAGAGAGAGAGAGAGAGAGAGAGAGAGCCAAAGAGAGGAGAAGTGAGAGCAGCGAGAGGCAGAGAAAAAAGAAAACCAATGGTGGAGAGAGGCAGAGGAAAGAGAGCGACAGCTTCAGAGAGAGGCTGAGTGAGAGGAGAGAGAGAGCGTCAGAGGAAATTTGAACTGGAGAGGCTACAACTCCAAAGACCAGCACCAGAGCAGGTAAGTGGCATAGGTAAACCTGGGACTCCAGGACTGGATTACAAATTAAATTCTAAATTGATAGCTGAATTAAAAGAGGGGAAGATATGGATGCATTTTTAAACTCATTTGAAATGGCATGCATTCAGGCAAAAATTCCCAGAGTGTTCTGGAGCTTCCCACTATCCCCGCTGCTTACCAGGAAAGCTCATGACACTTTGGATCAAATAGGCAACCAGGACAGTAATGATTATGGCAAACTTAAATCTGCATTGTTAAAAAAAGTATGACTTGACAGCTGAAGCATACAGAGTTAAGTTCCGTAAGCTCAAGAGAAGCCCGGATATGAGCTACGAGGAGCTAGCCACTAAACAACATCACTTTTTAAAATGGTGGGAAGGGACACAAGCAGACTCTGTAGAGAAAATTGAGAATGTTGTACTTTTGGAGCAGTTCTCTTGGGCTTGCCCAGCAGAGCTGAAAACCTGGCTAGAGGGCCAAGATCCAAAAAAAGTGCAGGAGGCTGCCGAGCTCTCGGATCGCTATATCAGGAGCAGACCTGCTCTGAAAGGGAGTGGGGCCAGCATGGCAGTGCAGAAAGGGAAAAGCACACCTTCAGGGCAGCTAAAACCCTCACTCCACTGAAAGTGGGCAGCCCCAGGTTACAAAGGAAAGATTTGCCTGATAAAAGAAATGAATGTTGGGTTTGCAAATAACCTGGGCATCTTGCAAGACAGTATCCTAAAAAGGCAGAGAGTGCACAAAGTGATGCTGGGAAAGAAGTGTTTTTTTTTTTTTTGTGTATCCCTGAAAGCATGCCAATAAACATAAGGGAACACATACACCCAGTTACTGTGAATCGGGTGCAGACCCATGGGTTAAGGGACACAGGGCATCCCTTACTTTGGTAAAAGGGGATTTGGTTGTGCCTGAACAGCTTATACCCGATCAGTTTGTTACAGTACAGGGATTCACTGGGGAGGAGGAAACGCTGCCACTCGCTAGTGTTCTCCTGGACTGGGGTGACACAGGATAGACTGTGCAAAGGGTTGCAGTGGCAGAAAATCTTGCCCTGGATGTGATTTTCGGGAACAATCTCCAATAGGGGATGGTGTGTGCAGTTACCTGCAGTCAAGCAGCAAAGGCAAATTGTAGTTCCCTGGATCCCATAGAAGCCCCTGTGGAAAACACTGGGAGTCTGGTTCCCCAGCCTGTGTCTCCTGATATGGAGAATAGTGAAATGGGGGTAGAAAGTTCCCAGATAGCAGTTAACAGAACAGCTACAGAAGGTTACTCTGAGGAGGAAGGGGTAGCCAATTCTCAAAGGGTTAGGGATGGCAGTGACTCTGAATGCCCTGACGCTAGAGCTTGAGACCCTAATTTAGAAACTTGTGAGGGAGGCGCTAATGAGCAGCTAATGAGGTAGACGCATTTCTCGTTGTCCTGCTCGAATTACTGTAAAACAATTTAAAATAAAAGTCACAAATACCTTAGAGCAGTGTTTGTTTTACTATATACGGCACCGGTAGCTTCATGGAGGAATACCTAACCCCCAATCCCAGGAAGAGTCAGCTCTGGCAGGGAAAACTGCAAGAAGTCGCAGCAAGTAATCTAGAAGAAAAATGCAGGCCTGGGTGTCCATGTCAGCTGGAGGTTGCAGCTAGGCTGGGAGTTGACTGCCAAGTAATAGCAGCATTGGAACCGAGATTAGTTAAATTAGAGGGCAAATTGGACTCGAGTTTACAGAAAGTCCTTGAGCAACAGACACAGCATTGCAATCGGATGGCAGAGATGGAGGAGTGGGTCTCTCATTTGGAAGATGAGCTGCTGTCTGTTCCTAGTCAAATGGCAGAACTGCAGAAGGAGCTAGATGAGCTGAAAGAAGCTCACGATTATCAGGAAAATTATCATCGGTGCCTGAATTTGTGCTTGCGAGGATGTGAAGGAGAAGGAGCTCTTGATTTTTGTGGAAGGGTTCTGCCTGAGTTGCTAGGGATGCAGCTAGCGAAGGGGAAATTGAAGTTGGAGCAAGCCCATCGCGCTGTGATGCCGTGGCTGCCGGCGGGCCAACCCACACGGCAAATCATAATGCGCTTCCATTATTTTCAAGACAGAGTAGCAATCCTGAGGGCTTACAGAGCAAAAGGTTCCATAACCTACAAGGGAACTCGGCTTTACATCTCACAGGATTACTCTCCAAGGCTACTAGCGAAGAGGAAGCGGTTTAATGCAGTGATGGCCCAGTTGAGAAGCCTGCAAGTGGAAAATTTCTTGATCTACCCGGCTACACTTAAAATAAAGCATGAAGGAGCGACTTTTTCTTTTTGGGAGTCGGAGAAAGCTGAGGAATTCCTTAAGACTCTACGAAAGAAAATGGGTTGAAAAGCATGGAAGGGACAAGGCGCTGGTACTGGCTCCATGGACAGAGTGAACACCAGTTTATACTGTTTAGCTGTTTTGTTACTCTAAGTACAGAAGTTGGGTGAGCTTTGTTTTGTTTCCTAGTCGCCCCCTTCAAAGTTCAAGGTTCTGAATTTAAGCACGGAATAGTTAATGGTCTTGGGGGGGGTAAAAGAAAATAAAGGAAGACTTGTGGACACTAGTGGACTAAACAAGACAGAGGCAACTATATTCACCCTGTTGCGTCAATGGTGCTCAATTGCTTTAGCTGAGGGCTTCTCAGACTCGAGCGCTGGGGTAGCGGGCCTAGCATGTGAGAAAGAAGGTGCAGCCTTGCCCTTCCCGCTGGGGTCTGTGGGAGACCGTTGATACATGTGGGCCTTCTTAGATGGTAGGCAAACCATGCATTGGAACAGGGCAGAAACGGGCTCTTGATTTACTGTGTGGGGGTTCTGTCTTGAATTTTGCACTAATGTTTCGGAGCAGGATTAATAGGAAAGGGGAGTGGAAGCGAGGGAGGGATGGCAGGACGCATGCTCTGTGCTATGAGTGGTGCGGGGGGGCGGGACTGTCCTGGTAGATGGGATAATTGGAGGGATTGTGGTCAGGCAGGAGGGGTAGAGGTGGCCTGCGTTCAGTACTTCCTTAGATGAGTAAACTTCAGGGGATTGGCCTTAGTTTTGCTCACCCACAAAAGAGAGTGGGTAGAAGGGGAGGAAATGTAACAGCTATCCCTCGTGCTGAGGCATCAGTCAGAAAGGGTGGGATTGCAAGAGAGCCCGCTAGGTGGAGTAAATGATATGTACTCCAAATGCCTGCCAATATGAGAGCTCAGCACAGGCTCACAGCTTCATTAAAAATAAAAGGGGAAAATAAAACGATGACTCGGGGGGGGGAGGATGAGGACCGAGAGGAGGTGCCGAGGTGTGTGAAAGAGAACACAACAGCCATAGGGGGTATGTGCTCCAGGAGGAACTCGATGATGGGTTGGAGTGACAGGATGCTCATGCCAGTTGAGGGGGATCTTTTATTTCCAGACACTTGTGCCTTATAGGTGCTTAGTGTTAGAAGGAGGCTTGGTATACTGCGAGGATGGGGAGGGGAGCTTATTAGTTCGAAAGGGCAGGTTGCTTGGGAAAGTGGGGGAGGATGTAGGTGACTCAATTTGTGGGAAAACTAGATGTTTGTTAACACTGGAAGATATTGAGGTAGGATCATAAAGTAAGGGGGTGAGTGGGAGGAAGAGGAAGGGCGGGATGGGTGAGGGGGGATGTTCAAACTGTTAATTATGTTGTTATTGTTACTATGTTTTTAGATGCAACTGATGATGCAAAGGATCTGGATACAGTACATTATAACAAAAATTGCAGGGGCTGGTCTAGGAGCGCTTGGGGGCTGGGGTACAATGGGGAGCTACAAGATGCTGTTGGATTTGGGACATATCTATGTGTTTGTTATGAGTAATATGTCAAATATAGACATTATTTCATGGAATGTTAAAGGAATAGCAAGCCCAGTAAAGAGAATAGCATTATTGACTGCGCTTAAGAGGGTTGGGGCGCAGGTGACTATGTTACAAGAAACCCACCTGACGAACGTGGAGCACACTAAGCTTGTGCGGAATTGGATAGGGAAGTGTTATGCGGCTTCCTTCACATCTCACAAACGTGGGTAGCCATATTATTACATAAAAACTTACCCTTGGAAGTTCGGAGGGTGGTGTGACCCAGATGGGGGTAGATATATATTTATTACTGGACTGTTAGGGAGAGAAATGGTTACGTATGGATGTGTATATGCTTCAGCGTGCATGAACCGCAGTTTTTCATCTCTTGCTGGACTTGCTAATAAAAGAACAATTTACTGGTCTGATTATGGGGGGGGATTTTAATTGGACTATGGATGCATGCCTGGATCACTCGGAAAGAAAGGGAAAGGTATCAGAAACTATGACTCAGTGGCAGCTGGGGATGGCGGACCTAGACTTGGTAGACGGGTGGCGTAAAAAAAACCCAGGAGCAAGGGAGTACACATTTTATTTCAACCCCCATAAAACCTGGTCCCGCATAGATTATGTGTATATACCCAGGAGCTGGATAGGACAGATGCGGGATGTGTCCCACAGTCCTATACACATATCCGATCATGCCATGGTTATTTTGAAAATGACTGGAGGAGGGGTGAGAGAGACGCCTCCGCAGTGGAGGTTCCCCATATATGATTAAAAATCAAGCTTTTAGGGATTATCTAGTGGAACAATGGCAATATTATGAGGAGACTAACTCCTCCCCGGATATCTCTCAGCCCATCTTCTGGGAAGCAGGGAAAGCATATATGAGGGGGGCTATTATTGCCTACATGGCGAGACTGAAGAGACAAAAGAAGGAAAAAAGAGTAGAGTTAGAAAGCCAGTTAAAGGAGCTAGAGAAAAGAGTGGCAAGGGGAGAACAAGGAGAGGCACCTAAACTGCTGATGACAACAAGGGAGGCTTTGAATATGTTGCTGCAAGAGGAGGCTGGTAGGTCCTGGTTTTACTGTCAAATGCAGGTTTTTGAGTGGGGGGAATAGACCGGGCCATTGTCAGTACGATTAATGAAAGGGGGTAAGGGCCAAATGCGGGTACTGGGGATTAGGGACAGAGGAGGGAGAATCTGTACGGACCAGGGAGGTATAAGGGAACATTTTCGGAAATTTTATGAAGATTTGTATAAAGCGGAACATAGAGGCATGGAGAATTGGATACAGAGATTTCTGGCAGGCCTTCAGTTACCCGTAACTTCTAGGTTACAGAAAGAGCAACAAGGCCAGCCTATAATGACAGCCAAAATTCTTGGGGCCATACAAAAATTACAGCAGGGGAAGGCTAGCGGGCCAGACGGATTTCCAATAGAGTATTATAAGATTTTGGGGAATCAGGTGGTGGGAGCATTGTGTGGACTTTTTCAAATAAAAGAAGGAGTAGAAACACCAGAGTTGCCGGATACTTATTATGATGCTAACATTTGTCTGATACTCAAACCTGGTAGGGATGGTACGGACTGCGCGGGGTATAGACCCTATCTCCCTGCTCAACTCAGATTTAAAGATCCTGGCTAAGGTGCTGGCTATTAGGTTGGAGAGTATATTGCCAGATTTGATTCACCAAGACCAGACCGGGTTCATTAAAGGTCGCCAATCATATCATAATATGCGTAGATTACTTAATGTAATATGGAGGGCTAATATAGAACATGAGAAAATGGGTGTTATATCAATGGACGCGGAAAAGGCGTTCGATAGGGTAGAGTGGGAATACCTCTTTGAGGTACTGGCCCGGTTTGGTCTGGGTGAATCCTTTGTGGGATGGGTAAGGGCTATGTGCACAAAGCCGAGGGCCTGAATTTTGGTTAATAGGAGTCTCTCTGAGTGTTTTTTCTTAGAGAGGGGAACCAGACAGGGGTGCCTTCTCTCACCCCTTTTGTTTGCACTGGCGTTGGAACCTCTGGCACTGGCAGTGTGGCAACAAGAACAAATGAAAGGGCTTGTGGGAGCTAGAAGGCCTGAGCATAAGATTGCTTTATATGCAGAGGATATGCTACTATTTGTTAGAGATCCGCAAAGGTCCATGGTGCCGTTGCTGTCCCTCATTGAGGAATTCGCCAGTTTCTCTGGATACAAGGTGAACCTGGAGAAGTCGGAAATTATGTATTTCCCAGATGGGGATAAAGTGTTGGGAGGGGTTAGGGCTTAAGGTTGTGCAGAATGGTTTTCGGTACTTTGGTGGTACGGATAGGGAGGAGATTTGGGGACTTGTATCACCTGAATTTTCCATGTCTGATTAGAACTGTGCTTGAGAACCTCTGGCGGTGGGCGCAGCTCCCGATCTCTTGGATGGGAAGGATCAATGAGATTAAAATGAACGTCCTTCCTAGGGTTTTATACCCCATGCAAATGCTACACTTGGGACTAACCAAGGGGGATGTTAAATGCTTGGAGGCAGGATTTTCAGAGTTTATTTGGCGTGGAAGAAAGCCACGAATTAGTCTTAAGAGGCTCAAAGTGGAAACCAACAGGGGAGGCCTGAATTTCCCAGACCTAGGTAAGTATTACTCGGCCATACAGCAGAGAGGGATCGGAGATTGGGTACACAGGCCTTGGGTAGCTAGGTGGGAGGAGCTTGAGCAGTGGGGGGTCCCAGGGAGGCTTGCTGTGTATTTGCATAGTAAAGAGCCATGGGCGCATAGAGCACTGGGGAATGGCAATCCACTGGTGCAGGCAGCACTTGAGGCCTGGGCAAGGTTGGGGAGGCAAAGAGCGCATGGACAAGGAGAAACCTTACTACTGCCGGTGGCCAGAAATCCGGTTTTCCTGCCGGGTGTGGAGGATAAAGGTTTCAGTGAATCGGAGACATGCAGGGCGGAAACTGTGGGTCATCTAATACAGAGAGGAGAGGTCTGCACTTATGAGGTGATTAAACAGCGGTTGCATCTAGAGTGCTCACACTTATTTCGATACCTACAGGTTCGAACCTACGTTGGGAAATTAGGTAGGGTGGCTCAAGAGGGTCTGAAACCAGATCCGGTAGAGCAGGCAGTGTATCATGCTGGGAAGGATTCCAAAGGAATATTAGGAAAAGCCACTAAACAAGGCAAGCAAGGCATGCCAGATTTAACAAAAAATACAAGGGAGCGATGGGTAAGGGAGCTATTTGGAGCAGTGCATCTCAGAAGAAAACTGGAGAGTGGTCTTGGGAATGCCAGGAGGAACAATGATCTGCAACAAATATAAAGAGGCCTTTTACAAGTTCCTACATAGATTATATTATCCCCCGGTTACTGACCATAAAGCCCATCCGGTGATTTCTCCTATATGTGGGAGATGTGGTAGAGAAACAGGGACCTATATCCATTGTTTCTGGGCCTGCTCAATTTTGGTTAAGTTTTGGGAGGATGTGGTCACAGAAGCAGCTCACATGGCAGGCCTGCCACTGAGACGGGATCCATTGGTCTGTTTATTTGGAGTGGAGGTAGTGGGGGGGGGACTGGAATCCACTCCCCAGGTGGATGAGGGTCCTGTTTGTTATAACCTGGCACTGTAGACAGAACACATGGATGTCACATGTCAGGCCCACACTGTCTATGTGGCGCCAGGCAATCATACAAGCACTGGCACTGGAAAGACTGACATACGTGATGCGAGAACGGGAAGAGGCCTTTCTGAGGGAGTGGTCCCCTTTTCTCTCTTCACTAAGTACAGTATGGCTGAGAATATGATACTAAGGTCTGGCTTGAGCATATAAAACAAAAGAAAAAGAGGGGGTAGTTATTTTAGGTGTAAAGCATGTTATCTAGATCCAGCTGACCTGCACAAGAATGGAATATGTATAGGAGAAGAAGATAATGGAATGAGAATATGTGACTCTATTTATTAACCTAGTTGAATGAGATCTAATGGCACATCTGATGGCATCTATTTGTCTGTTGTTTTGTCTGTGTTTTGTTTGTCTTTGTTACAAAGAAATTCAATAAAGAGATTATTCAAAAAAAGAAACTTGTGATTGTGTAAAGATTTTGCAGCTGCTCAGAAAAATGATCCTAGTTTAGAGAGGCTGAGGGCTTGGGCAGACTCTGACAGAGCAATGGAAGGTGACAGGAAACATAGAGTTTACTGGGACAATGGACTGCTGTACACACGGGACATAAGGACAGAGGGAAGGGTGATGGGCAGGCAGCTTGTCATTCTCCAGGGGTACCATGAGCAGCTGCTCAAGATTGCTCATGATATTCCCATGTCTGGTCATCTGGGAATCGCATGCACTATGCAGCGATTGGCCCAGAATTTCTATTGACCCAACTTCACCCAGAAGGTGAAGGAATATTGCAATTCTTGTCACTGGTGCCAAGAAATAGGGAAGGTGGGTAGGAAAACCCAAGCCACCCTAATTTCCTTGCCATAGTGGAGGAGTCATTCCAGAGGTTAGGAATGGATATTGTGGGACCTTTGAATACCCCTGGCTCCTCCGAGAAGAGGTTTATCCTAAAAGTGTTGGATTATTCCACCCAGTACCCAGAGGCAGTCACCTTATCTTCAGTGAGGACAGACAAAGTGGCAGATACCTTGCTAGGGATTTTCTCCCATGTTGGGTTCCTGCAGGAGGTTATCACTGATCGAGGGGGTTCCTTCATGTCGGGCCTGATGAAATGTTTGTGCGAGAAGTGCAGGGTGGTGCAGAGATGCACAACACCTTATCACCCGCAAGTCAATGGACTTGTGGAAAGATTTAATGGTACCCTTAAATCAATGCTCCAAGCATTTGCTGAACAGCATGGGAGAGACTGGGAGAAATACCTTCCTCACCTGTTGTTCACATACAGGGAGGTGCCCCAAGAGTTGACAGAGTTCTTCCCTTTAAGCTGTTATATGGACACAGGGTGCATAAGTCCCTAGACTTGACCCGGGAGGACTGGGAAAGCAAGCACACCACCCAGGGAACTCCCATAGTGGATTATGTCCTGAAGTTTAGGGAAAAGCTGAAGGAGCTTATGGGAACAGCCCAGAGCAACCTGGCAGCTGCCCAGCAAAAACAAAAGGTATGGTATGTTTGCAGAGCCAGACGTCACTTGTACACTGTGGGTCAGGAGGCCATGGTCCTAATCCCACTCCGGAAATTTGTAGTGTGTAGTCCTGGGGAGGGGATGGATGAAGAAACCCCCCTTCTGGACTTGCTGGAAGAAAGCAAGCAGGGGTCCTCTGTGGAGACAATTAAAATGTTGCCCCAGTTGACCCTGGACCAGATCCAGGAAGTAAGGGAGGTTTTAGCAGACTTTGCCCCATTGTTTTGCGCCAAGCCTGGACCAACCCCCTTAGCAACACATGATGTAGAGACAGGGATGCAAGTGCCCATACAGTGGACAGCATATCGGGTGTCAGAGGCTGTCCAAAAGGACATTAGGAGGGAGGTGGAGGAAATACAGGATTTAGGGGTAATCCAGAAGTCCCACAGCCCCTGGGCCTCACCCATAGCCCTTGTTCCCAAGCCAGAGGGTTCTACTCATTTTTGCATGGACTATCATGGACTCAATGCAGTCATGAAGTTGGACACCCACCCAATACCATGGGCGGATGACTACTGGACAAGTTGGGAGGGGCAACATACCTTACCACTACTGACCTGACCAAAGGGTATTGGCAGGTGGAGTTAACTGCTAGAGCTAGGGAGAGGTCAGCCTTCACCACTCTGATAGGGTTATCTGAGTTTAAAGTAATGCCTTTCGGAATTAAGAACGCCCCTGCCACCTTCCAAAGGTTGGTGAACCAGGTGTTAAATGGTGCTGAAGAGTACGCCGTGATGTACCTGGACTAGATTGCCATCTTCAGTGCCTGCTGGAAGGAATGCCTGTCCCACCTTAGGGAAGTGCTGGGCAGGATACAGAAGGCCGGGCTCACTGTAAAAGCTGAAAAGTGCCAGGTGGCCATGGCTGAGGTGGCATACCTCGGGCATGTCGAAGGCCGGGGACAGCTCTGTCCTAATAAAGCAAAAATTGAGGCAATCGAGGCATTGCCCAGACCTGAAACACAGAAGCAGGTTTGGAGTTTTCTGGGGACCACAGAATACTATAGAAAATGTGTATCAAACTACAATGCCCTGGCAGCTCCCCTATCTGGCATGTTAAAAAAAGAATGCCTAAAAAGGTAAACTGGGAACCAGCCTGTGAACACGCCTTTACATGGCTAAAGGAAGCACTGTGCAGTGCTCCTGTAATAGCCAGTCCAAACTATAGTAAACCCTTTGTAGTCCAGACAGATGCCTCAGATGTGGGTATTGGAGCAGTACTTAATCAGACTTCTAACCAAGGAAAAGATCACCCAATAGTGTACCTCAGTAAGAAGTTACTTCCCAGGGAGCAGGCTTATTCTACAGTGAAGAAAGAATGCCTTGCAATAGTGTGGACTCTAAAGAAGTTAGAGCCATACCTATACAGGCGGCACTTCGAGGTACAAACAGATCACAACCCCCCGGTTTGGCTGGCACAAATGGGTAAAACAAATGGTAGGCTTTTAAGATGGAGCCGTGCCTTGCAGGGTTACAACATGACTGTTACTCACAGGGCAGGGGCAGCAAATGCAAATGCAGATGGCCTATCGTGTCAGTTAGAGCAGTGAACTGGATTTGGGAAACTCATCCCATGCCTAGGAATAGATTCCCCCAGATTCAGTCTAGGAGGGAGAAGTGTCACAACGATAGCAATCTGCTTGTCATTGTTTGTTTTATAGTTGTGATATAAATGTATGTTTATTTGAATGTCTGCTTGGGGAATATGGCAGGCCAGGCAGAAGAGCACCATGGGAGCTGGGGATTTTAAAAGTGTGGTAAGGAGAGATTGCACTCTCCATGACCCAGTGGATAATCAAATTAAGAGCTTCCTTTATACCAGGTTGTAAAAGATTGTAAAACATCCATTTATTGTAAATCCAGGAAAACTGGCCATAAAACAGGCTGCATTTTATGACCTATTAGGAGGAAAGCAACTTCTGACTGATACCTGTTAGATTTCTCACCACTAAGAGAAACAGCTTTGGTATTTCCTCTGAAGATCAAAGGGGTAATTCTGACCTGCCAAAAGCAGGCTCACTAATTAAAAAAAATACACACATATATATATATATATATATATATATATATATATATATATATATATATGTATTTTGTGTGTGGGTGTGGGGCTTAGCAACATGCAGATGCCTGTGACTATAATTCAGTATCCAGGTTTGAGTGACCTCACAGCCAGCATCACTACTTAGATATGACCTCACAAGCTGGGTGGTACCCTTGTTCCCTATAGAGGGTCAAAGTTCAGGGAAAATTGTGCATTTTGATTCTAGACTCCTGACAAGACACACTCTCAAGGCACTTCAACTAGAGTAGGTAATCAACCACCACTATTTATTACTGGAAACTAGGGTAGGATTAAATATTCAGTATTAAGAGATTTTTGTTTAAATTGTCCATTTAATTTAAATGACTGTACACCCAATGTTGTATTTTCTGTGCTTGTTTTTCATCTACTATTGTTTTTTAATTGTAGTAAACTTTGTTTTCCTTGAAATTCTGCTTGAGTCTTTTTCTCATTTTGAATGTGAATGCTGGGACAGTGTTGATAAGTCTGACAAAAGTGTTACACACTTACAGTGTGTTACCATTTTGCATCAAGGTAAGAAAAGTACCTAGGTCTCAGTTGAGTCAAGAAGGGGGATTGTGAACCAGGTTGGGTGCCCGCTGGGTTAAGTATTGCACTGCATTTCCCCAAAGAAGGTGTGATATTTGATCCTGTTAACTGGGCATGCTAGCAAAAAAGGGTTCATATTTGACCTCAGTACTCAAGACTGGTAGGTGTTTCAGACCCAAAATAGACATGAGGGTTACCCCGTTTGTCTCCTGTTCACATATTGCACTTCGAGGTTTGGCACTGTGGGAGCAGAGGGCCTGATCCGCAGAGTGCATTTGTGATATATAGTTCTTGCTGTGACCCTCGAGTTCATGGCTTTTTAACCTGTTAAATGCTGACATATTACACTTGTGCACATAACATATAGGGTAATACCTGATGTCTCTAAAGCCTGAGAGAGTGCATAAAAATTTGAGCATGGAGTTGGAATGATAACAGGGGTGAGCCTAATAGCTACCCTGTACTTTCATGACTAGAGTCAAAGGAGAGATTTATTAGTGTGTAACAATTAGTCAATATGGATAATGAATCAGATTGAAGGTTCATGTGAATTTTTCATAAGTTCACGCAGATGCTCTTAAAATGAATTGTGATGTTTATGCACAAAACAGAAGGGATCAAATCAATATAGAATTGTAAACTGATACACTTTTAATATGCAGTGAGATGGTTGAGCATCAAAATACAATAGGCATATTTAAAGATGTGCACACTTAATGGTATCTTGTGTAACTCTGATTTACACTAACAGTGAAATCTTTGCCAATGCACACATGCCATATTAGTTTTTTATGAAATAGATTATGTTACTTTGCTGCACTTTTTTTTTTTTTACAGATTATGAGAGACATCTGAATTTCAAACACGTTTCATAAAAAAAAATGTTAAACATGAATTTGAGCTCAATAGAGTCAAATTTGGAGTGATAGGTTAACAAGGCCATCAGAAACTGTTTTGGAGATCCACAGAGATCAAAATGTATAAAGTAAATAACTACACAAATAATATGGATTTAGGGTTTGTTTTTTGACAAATGTCCAATTGACACATATAAAAGAATGTGATTAATTCAATGCTGTTTCAGGCTACAACTGGACCTACAGGAATGTTTTATCATTGTGGTGGTCCTTACAATTTAATTGATCAGTGTAATTTGGGACAGCATGCTTGCACTACAAAGCTGTGCAATTAAATTTGATCTACTTCTAAAATAATTAGAAATTAAAAAAAAACATGGTATTCTGTAGCCAGAATATTCTATTGCGTGCAGGGCTGGCTTATGAATTACGGATATGTAATTAGTGTTATAGCATTGTGAAACAAGGAACATACTATAAGGTCTATGAGGTTATGAATATATGGACAAATGCACTCATAACTATAAAAAAGAGACATATGTATATTCAGAGTGTGGGTGTATCAGGCCCACCCAGTCTGCCCAGTAACTGAGCAGATTGTTCTCTTTTATGTGGGGTGCTGGTATGTGAATCAAATTTAAAAAAAAGAAAACATTTTGAAGTCTTCGCCAGTCATCAGAAGTAAATCATGGCCTAAGAGTATAGTGAAAAAAGAACTTTGATTCCTCATTATGGTATCTGGTTGCTCAGAATCCCCACTGAAAGAAACAAATCACTGATCTAAAAGGAAAGACCACCCCACCCCACCCCCATCACAGAAGAAATGTATGTCTTCTGCTATGGTAAATCATAATGCTGCATCCTAGCTGTTATATCCTCTGTAAATAAATTGTAAAAAAAAATCATGTGCATGCTGCAGGTACCAAATGATTTATTTTAAAGAGCAAATATCACTCCATGAGTATTTACAAAGGATCTAACAGCTAGGATGCAAGCACCATCAAAAATATTGTTTTGCAGCCATACTGGCTCTGACCAGAGTTTGTTTATAATCTATGTGAACTAATGTAATGTAGAATGTCCAGTTAACCCTATATGTTATCCAAGTTGTTATTCCCAATGTAATGTAATGCTACCTTTTTAATTGCAAATCAATAAAAAGATTATACAAAAAGAAAAAAATACTTTCCATAGTAATCTTGTGTCTTCCAGGGTATTCTCCAATATTCAGAACTCTTGCAGTTATCCCTTTAAGTAGAGCTGTCTGGTGATAGAATGTATGCTAATGACAGAATCGTCATTGGCTCATGCCAATTTTCAAATGATGCCCTTATCAACTGCCAGTGTTTTACTGCTTCAGATTTCATGGAGATCCTGCAAGGACAGGACCCGTCAATAATTATAACTATCTAATAGTAATAATAATAATAAATCAGCCTAACCAAATCCTTCAAATGGGTTAGAAAAAACCCACTCCTCATAAGGTCAGATTCATCTGAAGAAGGGGCAAAACAATGCCCAACAGGACTCAGAAACAGACATGCCAGTATGTGGCACCCTCACACATGCTTGCTCAGTTTGGATTGCAGAGGCTAAACGTTCTAGAAGGGAAGCAGGGTGGGCAAGTTCTGAATATTGGAGAATACCGTGGAAGAAACAAGATTACTATGATAAGTAATTTTTTCTTCTCATCCCAGGAATTCTCCAATATTCATAACTCTTGTAGACTACAAAGCAGTATCTTTGGAGGTGGGCACAGATCCTACTCTGCAGGTCTGCTGTGCCAAACCTGGCATCACTTCTGGACTGTGTGTGTCCAGGCTGCAATGCTTTGTGAAGGTTTAGAAAATGGGCTTTTTGTTTCCTGGGGTCTGATTGGTTGGTACTCCTGCCAGGGGAGTACATTAACGTTCAATAGATGCCCAGGAAATAAAAAGTGCCAGTCTAAGTGCTCCTTTACCCAATTAAGTACCATACTGCCCATCCTGCTTGTTCATTGGCTGAAAGCACCCCCACTGAATTTAAAATTGCTGCCATGTTTTTCTTTCGCTTAGCGAGAGAAACTGCCCCCAACGCTCCCTGGTTCAGTGCCATGTATCTCAGGAAACTACATAAACTCCACTGGACTTAGTTCTCCCTTTGTTTTGTTTATTTTCCTTTTCTTTAATCACCGTGCCCTCTTGTCTCATGCCCTGTGATTGTCCATAGCAGGAGTCACAGACAGCTGACTGTACTCCCATTTGCCCTTTCTTCAACTGTCACCCTCTCGCTCCTCGCTCCCGAAATTGAACCTGCCTGTGATTTGTTGTGGTAGTACAGATTGTCCTGGCAGTGACATGAAGCAGCTCTCCTTTCCTTGCTGTCACACTCCCTCCCGAGAGAAAAGTGCAGAGTGAGTAATCCCCCGCACACATTGTTTGTTTTTCAACAGTACGTTCTGTCTCCCAATGGTAAGATCAGCGATGTTGCTGACTGATCCATCACGGCACCTCCAGACATCGCACTGCAACCAGTTGAAGCTACTGTCCCTTTTTAAATGTGTGCAGCCTTTCACTTGCTCCTTTCTCTGATCGCAAAAAAAAAAAAGAGAGGGTAGAAAACATAGTGGCTTCACCTTTTTTACTAAAAAAATGGAAATGTACCTTCTTTTCTGTCCTTGCATCATTTCCTTGCTTGTAAGCAATGCACAGAGAAAAACGGGGGGAGGGGTGTGGGCCAATACCAAAAAAAAGAAAATTGATAACAGCATGTAGGTCTTAGTGTGTGCTGGGGTGGGGAAAGTAAGAAAACTTTTTTTAACTAAGCCTGTTTATGGGAGAGGGTAACCATAACAACCAGCTTCTGTCCTTGGGCTCTTGAAGGACAAAAATCCATAGCTCAAAAAAAATCATTGTAATACAGGTGGAGGGACTATTTTATTATAAATGTTATTTTAAACTAATTTTCTGTCAACTTATTTTTAGTAAACTAATTTTTTTACAGTGCCCATTTTCTAGTGGAATAATACCCTCCAGATTATGTATTGGGAAATCTTAGACCCTCCAGAGGCTATATGCTCTCGCCTGCGGCGTTTGGCCCTCATTATTGATGCCCTGGGCGGTCCAGTATTTCCCAATACCGCCCACCCTGTTGGGTATTATTACTTACGTGTACTGTTCTCCAAGTAGCTGCTTTACAGATCTCCACTAATGGGACTTCTCTGGCAGCTGCTATGGTAGCAGCTGTGCCTCTTGTAGAATGAGCCCTCAGCCCTGCCGGAGGCTCTTTTCCAGCTTTGGAATAGCAAAACTGAATGCACTGAACTAGCCAGCAGGAAATGGATCTTTTAGATGCTGGATTTCCTTTTCCCACATCCCCATAAGTTAGGAACAGCTGCTTTCTGTCCGGTCTGTGGTCCTTAGTAGCTGTCATGTAGTAGCTAAGTGCTCGTTTGACATTCAGGCTATGGAGTCTACGCTCACCTGAACTAGAATGTTCATTGAAAAAGACTGGTAGGGTGATAGACTGGTTTAGATGGAAATCAGAAACCACCTTGGGAAGAAATTTCCTGTTTGTTCGAAGGACTTCCTTTTCTCTGTGGAATGAAATATAGTCCTGATCAATGCACAGAGCTTGAAGTTCACTAATCCTTCTTGCAGAAATTATTGCCACTATGAAAACTGTTTTCCATGTGACATATTTCAAATGAGCTGATGCCATAGGCTATAAAGGGGGGCCCATAAACCTGGCTATACAGATATTCAGATCCCAAGCTGGCACTGGTTCCCTATGAGGGGGGTGCAAATGGGCCAGACCTTTGAAAAATCTCTTGAATATAGGATTTGATGCCAAGGAAGCACCCTTTCCAGCTGAAATGTAGGCAGCTACTGAAGCTAGGTGGATCTTTAGAGTAGTGGGCCGCAAGCCCAAGGAATGTAAATGAATAAGATAGTCCAGCAGTGCTGGGATCCCCGCCTTTGCCAGTATCACATCCTTGTTGGCACACCAAATGGAAAACCTTTTCCATTTTGAAGCATATGTTTTCTTAGTGGATGGCTTTCTGTAACCCCTTAAGACATCCAAAACTCTGTCTGACAGATGCAAGCCTACATACTCTAAGTCCTCAAGAGCCATGCCTTGAGTCTGAGGGATCTGAGGTTCGGATACAGAATCCTCCCTTAATTGGTGGTTAAAATGTGCCTCCAGGGAAGGTGTATGGGTTTGGCTACAGACATGGAGAGCAGCAGAGAGTACCATGGCTGCCTGGGACAATCTAGTGCTATCAAGATCATTGATGCTGGTTGGGATCTGAGCTTGATGAAAACTCTGAGCACCAAAGGGAATGGAGGGAAGGCATACAGAAGCATGCCTGACCAATCCAAGGCCAGAGCATCCAGGGGAATTATCCCCTGGGCTGGTGGCCTGCAACAGTATTTTGATAGGTGGGGGTTCTCGTGGGATGCAAAGAGATCTATCTCCAGGGTTCCCCACCTTCTGATGATCACTTCCACCACCTGTCTGTTCTTGGACTATTCATGGTGGGCCTAGTTGATCCGACTCAGAGCATCTGCTAAGGTATTGTCCTTTCCTGGCAGATGAATGGCTTGAAGGGAGACTCCTAGAGAGTAAGCCAGGCTCCATATTTTCATAGCCTCTGTGCAGAGAGAGGTTGACCTCATATCTCCCTGCTTGTTTATGTAATGCATTGTAGTGGTATTGTCTGTTCTGATCTGTACCACCTTTCCCTGCAGAAGTGGTGTAAAGGCCTTTAGTGCCAACAACACTGCTCTGAGCTCCAGTAGGTTGATGTGCTGAAGTGACTCTGCACTTGACCATAAACCGTGGGTGGTGTGATCCCCTAAATGAGTCCCTCACCCTAGTAGTGATGCATCTGTTGTGAGAATCACTGATGGGGGCTCTTGCTGGAAGGGAACCCCTTCCCTTAGGTTGGCTTCCTCTTTCTACCACTGGAGGGCCTGGAGTAGTGTTTTTGTTACTGGCATCAACTTTGAGAGAGGATCCCTTCTTTGACACCAGTGAGCCCTGAGGTGGAACTGAATGTCTCTCATCTGGAATCTGGACCCTGAGACTGTGCCCATGGCTGCAGTCATGTGGCCCAGCAACTGAAGAAACTGCCTTGCAGTTTTTGGCCTATTCAGACTGAAGGAACCAGCCAACTGAACAATACTTCTTACCCTGTCTGAGGGCAGATAGCTCTGCTCTCTGGGGTATTCAACTCTGCTTCTATGAATTGCAGCACCTATGCAGGTAGGAGGACAGATTTTTTGAGGTTTATCAGAAATCCTAAGGACTCCAAGAGGCCCTGGGTGAGCTGTAGGTATTCCCTTACCTGTTGTAGTGCATTTCCTACCACCAACCAGTCATCTAAATATGGAAATACTGTGACACCCAGCCTTCGCAGGTGTGCCACCACTACTGCCAAACACTTTGTGAACACTCTTGGGGCCGAAGTCAGACCGAATAGCAGTGTTGAGAACAAGTAGTGACCTGAAGGGAGTCTGAATCTGTTATATTTTCTGTGAGACTCCCTTATGGGGATGTGGAAGTAGGCACCTTTTAGGTCCAGGGATGCCAACCAATCTCCTTGCTGGAGCATTGGCAGAATTATTGCCAATGTTACTGTAACCCCCCTACAAATGGGGGTTCCCAAAAAGTCTTCCTTCAGCTTGCCTAAATGCTCACTGCCAGGCTGGTGTCCTGCATTTTAGCAGCTTAAATGTGATTACCAGAGCCTGTATAGCCTCTGTGTACTGTCTCTTTAAGAGCTGCCTGATTGCAGCATAAGTAATCTGAGAGGGAGCTCTGTTGAAAGATGTAACTATTTGCTGAAAATCATTTAGAGTGATAATGATAATGTAGTTTGTCTAACCTGCCTTCTTTGCAGCAAGAACTGTTTTGTTTGTCTCCACTACCTTGTTCCTGAACTGAAAATTGGACCAATCATTCTGGTGGGACCTAAAATGTAGCCGGACTACAGGAGCTGTCTGAAGTCAAAATCTGTAGGAACTGTAGTTTGGTCTTTTTGCGCTTTTTTGCAACTGAAGGGGGAGCTCTTGCTTTGACTGACAGCCGAATCAGCCAACCAAACCTTTTGGATCTGAGGGAATTCCCCAAGCTGCCTGCTGTTTAGGGCAGATCTAAGCTGGAAGCTGAAGAGGAAAGAGCTGAAGTGATTTTGAGAGCAATCCTGAATGGATTTGCATGGGAGAACTGTGAAAAGGCTGAGTTTTTGGCCTGCATGTCTGCCTGCTGCTCCTGAGAGGGAGAGGAGAGAAGAGAATTATTTGGGACTAAATCCAAGTTTGTGTGACTAAACTAAGCTACTGAAGTGGGCCAGGCTCAACCTGAAGAAGACCGAAGAGTTTGCTGAATGCGATCGGCCTGTCAGGAGTTCCAGCTACCACTAAGCTCCCGGTGTGTGCAGAGACTTTGCGATTGTGACTGAGGAGCGCTTTGCCTGGTACAGAGGAGAATTCCTTACGTAAATGTGCTATGAGCTGCTAGTGGGTCGTGAGTTAGTTCCCCACTGTGTGAACTGTGTTCTGCTTGCTGGAAGCTGTATCCAGCCCAAAACGGACTGCATCTAAATTTGTCTCCATGCGGTCTGGGCCTTGCCAGACTGGCCCAGCCAGACTACCCACTGCACAGAGAAGCCATCAATGAGAGACCTACCTGGGGATCAGCCCCCCTGCTCCACGCTTGAACAGGAATGACGCCTATGCGACTCGTGTGGGCCCTGCTTCTCCTGGCATTCCAGATCAACCACCTGCAGTCTCTATTTTCATCCAGCCTGTGTCCAGTCTTGGATATTGTGAGTAAATACCAGGGTAGCTCCCTGCAACAACAGCTTAATCTGAGTGTGCCATCTGATTGTCTTGTTGTTTCGTTTCCTTTACGATCTGAGTCCTCTGGCTCCGGATTACAAATATTGTGTACTGTGCATGTTGTGTTTTCCATCACAGGGCCCCAACCAGCTGCGATGCCGGCCAACCCCAGGCAACAGTCCTGGCTAGCCCATCTCTTCTCCACCTGGGTACCCAGAGGTGTGACTGTGTGGGAGGACTCAAAGCGCATGCATAACTGCTTGACCGATATAACCTTTAAGCTAATTAACCTGATTTTGCCCCTCCCTTGTTCAAGTCCCCCTGAATAAATCAGATCTAACTTATTCTGCATGTAATCTGACTGTGGTTCCAGTTTGTGCTCAAAGTACTGTACTGTTGATATTTGCTGTGCATAACTTTGTTTTACAGGGGGTTCCCAGGGTCGAGCCAGAGGAACCAGCCCTCGTGGTAAGTGCAAACAGTGTGGGTACTTGTGTGGTGTACCAGGGGTATTGTGAAAGTGATTATTGTACAGTGTTCAGGCCACTAGAAGGGAAAGAGGGGGGTTACAGTGTCCCGGAGGGCTGTGCCCAGGTTAGCTTGACCACTACCAACCCTGACCTCCGGGTGGAGGTACCCATTTCAGAACTCAGGCCACTTAACCTGCTACTAGGCAAACAGGCAGGGGTAGTAGCCCTTGGCATAGTGCCACCTAGCAGTTACATGTTGGAGGCTCACCGCTGGGATTTTGTGTTTTCTAGTGGCTGAAATTACGAATTATTGTCAAACATAAATGGCTACCCCAACAGAAGTGGCTGTGCACCAGATGGTGGGGTGGTGTACAGGGCAGAAGATTGACCCTCACAATGCCCTGTTGTTTCCTTCATTTATCCACACACAGAAGAGGAATCCCCAGACTAATCTGAAAGACCCAGACATGGTATGGGATTTCTGGGGCCTTCGTCCGGAGTCTTTACATCAGGTGTCTTTCTTGTTCAGTGACCGAGGAATTCCCGATGGACACCGCCACATGAACGGATATGGCTCTCACGCTTTCAAGTTGGTGAACGATAAGAGGAAGGCAGTGTACTGCAAATTCCATTACAAGACTGATCAAGGTATTAAAAATCTGACTGTCGAAGAAGCTGACCAACTAGCCTCAACTGACCCAGATTATAGCACCTGTGACCTCTATAATGCTATTGCCAATGGCAATTACCCATCTTGGACATTTTAAATCCAAGTCATGACCTTTGAGGAAGCAGAGAAATTCCCATTTAATCCGTTCGATGTAACCAAGGTCTGGCCTCATAATGACTACCCCCTAATCCCAGTTGGTAAACTGGTCCTGAACAGGAACCCGGTTAATTATTTTGCTGAGGTAGAACAAGCAGCATTTGATCCCAGTAACATGCCACCAGGCATTGAACCCAGCCCTGACAAGATGCTGCAGGGACGCCTTTTCGCTTACCCTGATACTCACAGACACCGGCTAGGGGCCAACTACCTGCATCTGCCTGTGAACTGCCCCTACAGAGCCCGTGTAGCCAATTATATGAGAGATGGCCCAATGTGCATGTTCGATAACCATGGGTGGGGCCCCAAATTATCACCCTAACAGCTTCAGTGCCCCAGAGAACCAGATCCAGTGTATGGAGAGCCGCTTCAAGGTTTCTGCTGATGTTACCCGCTTCAACAGCGCTGATGATGATAATGTCACTCAGGCCCCATCCACACTACACCAGAAAAATCCCTTTGTAACATTACAGAGGGTCCAAACCATTACCGTAACAGTTTGCATTTACACTGGTAACGTCACAGAAAACGTTTTCAAAACTGTTGTTGTTGAAAACTGATATTTTGGGCCTGTCTATACTACATAAGTAAAATCCTGTGATGTGATCAGTGGTAGGGTGGATGCACTATAATGTTTTGGCCCTGTCTACACTGCACTGAAAATCTGTAACGTTTTGAAACCCGTACAGACTGAAAACGTTACAGTGCATCCATACTACCACTGAAAACGTTTTGAAAACGTTACAGGATTGTACTTGTGTAGTGTGGACAGGGTTAAACAGAGCTTTGAAACCATTACAGAAACTGTTGTTGAAACCACCTCACAACAAGTTTCTGTAACAGTTACAAAAACACTTTCTGTAACGTTAGCAGTGTAAACGCAAACCGTTACGGTAACTGTTTGGACCCTCTGTAATGTTACAGAGGGGATTTCCAAGGGTAGTGTAGACAGGGCCTGTCAGTCTGTAATGGTTTCAAAACATTACAGATTTTCTGTGCAGTGTGGACAGAGCCTCAGGTGCGCACATTCTACACTAAGGTGTTGAGTGAGGAAGAGAGGAAGAGCGCAAGAGGCTGTGTGAAAACATTTCTAACCACCTTAAAGATGCCCAGCTGTTCATTCAGAAGAGAGCTGTGAAGAACTTTACTGATGTTTGCCCTGATTATGGTGCTCGCGTTCAGGCCCTGCTGGATAAACACAATGCTGAAGCTGAAAAGAAGTCTGTGATTAGAACCTATACACCACATGGAGTTCATCTGGCTGCTGACAAGTCCAACCTTTAAGCTCTGTACTTGTAATACATCCATCCGTCCAAATGCCACCTGTCCATTTTATGGCTAAGACAAAAAGCTCTAAAATCCAGAAAATCTACTGTAAAGTCAAAACGAAGATCAGTGCTTATGTTTTTAACATACTTTGAGCAACAAAGCTAGGAACATCTTTTCGTTAACAGGCTTAGAAGTTACACTAAAAATGTGTTTATATACCTCTGTAATATTTGCTTGCAATTCAGTATGTGTTGGGAGAGCATGCTACTTGCAGTGATATTCTCTCTGACATTCAGAACCTGCTTTTTTAATAGTTTACTGACTGACAAATTTGAAGTTTTTCTACTACCCTAAGTGGCATAGCAAACCACAAGTGTCTGAACTGTTTAAAATAGTTAACTTATTAACTCAGTGATCCTGGGCACAGTTCAATAAGCCAAATGTTCTCAGTGTTTGACATTTGAGGAAATTAGAGACCAAGTTTCATAGAAATTGGAGTGATGCTGTCCTGAAAAAAGAATGGGGAAGTTTGTCACTGAAATTCAAAAATTGCTTGGAAAAGTTTTAATACGTCTTGTGTGTTACTAAGAAAAAGTGTATCTGTAACAAAATTGTTAAAAAATGCATTTAGTATTCAAAAGGAGAATCTGAATGATCCAAACTATTTGTAACAGCTATTCTTGTGGTTGGTAGGGGTCTTGTGGAAGAAGGATCCCGATTCAATGGTACTGGCCCCTAACGCCCAGTGTACCGTTCAAGGGGAGGTCCGCCTCCACAAAGATGTCAAGAACAAAATACTGATGTTGGACGAGCCAGGCGATGGAAAATTGCAGGAAGGATTATTGGTTAAGCCCAGCATCTTGCCAGCTTGTGCTCATGCCTATGCACGCCGAGTGATGGTCCTGATTCATAATGTGTCAGATCGGGAGATCCGGGTGAACAGAGGATGCACCCTAGCTATGGTACACTGCACAGACACTGCAGTGTTGCCCAGCAACAAGCACCCTGGCAAGACAGATAGAGTGACTCCTGACTTTTTTGATTTTGGTGACTCCCCATTGCCAGCTGAATGGAAGACTAGAATTAGCTAGAAACTTGCCCAGAGAGATCAAGTGTTTTTGTTGAAGGAATGGGACGTGGAATGTGTTCAGGGTATGGAGTATCACATACGCCTGCATGATGAACGGCCATTTCGAGAGAGGTCTTGATGCCTAGCCCCTACAGACATAGACAATGTGAGAAGACACTTGCAGGAAATGCTTGCGGCTGGTGTGATACAAGAATCCAGGAGCCCATATGCTTCTCCCATTGTGGTTGTGCATAAGAAGAATAGATCTATGAGAATGTGTGTTGATTATCGAACTCTGAATTGGTGGACCATCCCCGATCAATACACCATGCCCCATATACAAGATGCTCTGGATTGTTTGAATGGGAGCAAATGGTTCTTGGTGTTGGATCTTCGCAGTGGATATTACCAGATTCCGATGGTTCTGGAGGACCATGAGAAGACAGCCTTCATTTGTCCTTTGGGGTTCTACGAATTTCTGAGAATGCCACAGGGGATATCGGGTGCCCCAGCCACCTTCCAGCGACTGATGGAACGAGTGGTGGGAGACATGAATTTGCTGGAATGCCTGGTGTACTTGGACAATGTCATTGTGTCTGGGAGCTCCCTAGAGGAACATGAGAGTCGACTGTTCAAAATACTAGACCGACTGGAAGATTTCAGCCTCAAGCTGTCCATTGACAAGTGCCAGTTTTTCCAAACGTCTGTGAAGTATGTGGGGCACATAGTGTCTACAGAGGGGATAGAGACTGATCCTAGTAAAGTTGAAGCCTTGACTTCTTGGCCCCAGCCCCACAATTTGAAAGAACTATGTTTCCTGGGATTCTGTGGCTACTACCACTGGTTCATAAAGGACTATTCCAAAGTGATTCAGCCAGTCTTGAATCTTACCCAGGGTTACCCTCCTACCAATCGAAAATACAAAAAAGGGACCATCAAAGAACCAGACAAAGCATATTTCCACCCAGGTGAACTTTTTGGGTCCCGTTGGACGCCTGACTGTGAAGCAGCTTTCCATGAAGTCATATACCAGCTCACCAATGCCCCATCCTCACTTATGCTGATCCCACCAAACCCTATGTGCTGCATATTGATGCCAGTCTGCAGGGTCTAGGAGCTGTACTGTATCAAGACCATGAGAGTGGTTTGAGACCAATGGCATTCGCCAGTAGGAGCCTGACCCTGTCAGAACGAAACTACTCTGTGCACAAGTTGGAGTTCCATGCATTAAAATGGGCCATTGTCGACCAGTTTCATGATTACCTCTATGGGGCGAAAATATTGGTGAGGACTGACAATAACCCGTTGACCTATGTACAGACTTCAGCTAAGTTAGATGCCATGGGGCACCGGTGTCTTTCTGCATTGTCAACATATGATTATACTGTCGAATACCGACCGGGCCTGAATCATATTGATGCTGACACCCTATCCCGGAGGCCCATTTCCAAGAGTGACTGGGTCAGGTTGTCTGAACCTGACGTCTGAGCATTGTGCCAAAAGTTTGACAGAAATGAACAGATGTCTACGGATACAGCGGACTGCTTAGTAGATTGCTTGGGCCCCTCTGACACCTGCATACCAGCTGTGTATTGCCACTTTTCTGCTCTAGATATTAGTGAACTACCTCAATTTGACAATGACAGCATTCAATGGGCTCAATCCTGAGATCCTATGATTCAGTCAGCCCTTAATGCCCTTCGCGCAGGAAAAGATGTGTCCAAGTTATGCCTCTGATCTGCTACAACCGCTTTATTGTTTAAAAGAAGGCCCCAGGTTGAAGCTACAATCAGTTGTTGTATAATGAGACAGTAGATCAGGTGGCCAAATAGACAAGCAAAAATTGGTCCTGCCCACAGCCTTCAAAGATTTGGTACTGAGGTCCCTCCACAATCATATGGGCCACCTCAGTATCGACCGGACCCTTGACCTAGTATGATCTCGATTCTACTGGCCCAAGATGCGGGCTGATGTTGAGCACCATGTAAGGACTTGTAGTCATTGCCTGCAGAGAAAAGCCCTGCCTCAGAGGGCTGCCCCCCTTGTCAACATTACTACTAGCACACCAATGGAACTAGTCTGCATAGACTTCTTGAGTTTAGAGCCTGATCAGTGAAACACTGGCAATGTGTTAGTGGTTATGGACCATTTCACACGGTATGCACAAGACTTTTCCCACCAAAGATCAAAAAGCATCTACCGTGGCCAAGGTGCTAGTGGAAAATTTCTTCGTCCACTATGGTGCCCCCCAGCGAATTTACTCTGATCAGGGCCAGGACTTTGAGAGTCGGCTAATCAAAGAAATGCTCTCTCTATGGGGGGTGCGAAAGTCAAGAACCACCCCTTATCACCCACAGGGGGATCCTCAACCTGAACGCTTTAACTGCACCCTACTAGACATGCTAGGCACCCTCCACCCAAAAGATAAGCATAAATGGGGCCAGCAGATTAGCACCTTGGTACACATATAGAATTGCACGAAGAATGATGCTACCAGGTTCTCTCCCTATCGCCACATGTTTGGGAGAGAGGCCCAGCTGCCTGTTGATGTCTGTTTTGGGGTTTCTCCTGATGGAGTACGAACCGATGATTACCTGCAATATGTACAAAAATTGAAAGCTCAATCGAACCATGCCTATCAACTGGCCCAGACAATGGCCACCAAAAGAAATCTAGCCAACAAAGAGAGGCGTGATAGAAAAGTAAAGGCTCAAGAGCTTAGGCCTGGAGACCGTGTGTTGTTGCAAAATTTAGGATTGCATGGTAAACACAAAATTGCTGATCGATTGCACCATCTTCCCCATGTCATAGTTGGCAAGTTGGATGATTTGCCAGCATACAAAGTGTGACCAGAGAATAACTCCAAAGCTGTCACGACCATGTACTGTAACCACTTGCTACCTATTGGTCAAGTTATAATTGAGGCTGAACTCACCGAGATTGATTCCCCTGGACCAGTGACTCGTGCTGCTGCAAGAAAGAAACAGAGTCAGCCTGCCCCCGTGGTTGCTGATTTAAGACTTTCCCTGCAGCAGGCCCAGAATGATAGTGACTGCCAGTCTAACTCAGATGACAGTAAGTGTGATAATGCCTATTACCCCTCATATGAACTGAGTCAGTTGTTTTGTGGAAATCCTATGTTGAATTATGGGGATGAAGCTGGGCCTTCTGGACTGCCTAACCCCCCAGCATCATCCTTGGAGCCAATGCTCCCTGAAGGTGAAGTGCAAAGTATCACGTCTGAGGATGCTGAGTCTTTGTGTATTCTGGAACTGTATGATTTGCCTGAAGGAGAGGCTGATGGTATGAGTCTCTCTGGTGACACACCAGAACCTGAGGAACACTGTGAGTGCTGACAACCCTCCTTCAGTGCCAGAGTGTCTTCAAAATGAGCCAAGTGTTGTAGAAACAGAGACTACAGAGCAAGGGGCTGACAGTGTTCCAAGTTTGGACATTTCTACCCAGGCAGAGGCACCCCTCACAATTGTGAAAGCCCCAAGGCTATTGCTGAAAGTACAGAGACTGTGGTTGTTCACCCCAGAAAGACTGGCCGAGCTGTCAAGCCAGTGGTGCACTTCAGTTATGATTCCCCCATGAGGCCAGTGGATTTGCCTCTCAATTTAGTCCACAAAGGTGTTTATGTCTCTCAGAGCTCACTGCCCAAATTGAGCTTGACGACCCATTCCAGGTTACTTGTTCTGCCCTCTCATCATGGTGCCCCTGCCCCATCCAGCCCCAAGTTATCTGATAGGGAAGGGCCCCTTCTTGCATTGTTTAGAGTACAAGAAGTTATTACATGATTCTGTATAGGAATGTTCAATTTACCTGTGTGAAATATGCATAATGTATTGTCAGAATGGAAACGATATAGTGGAGTATATTGAAATGTATAGTAAAGTGACAAGTTATGCCAAATGATGAATCAGATAGTACTTGTATAGCATGCTAATGGTATAAATGTCTTGTATATGTTGCATTTTCAATGTTATGATGGTACAGACTTGATGCGGATGCCAAGTTTTCCTAGGCAGGGAAGGGTGTAACCCCCCTACAAATGGAGGTTCTCAAAAAGTCTTACTTCAGCTTGCCTAAATGCTCACTGCCAGGCTGGTGTCCTGCATTTTAGCAGTTTAAATGTGATTACCAGAGCCTGTATAGCCTTTGTGTAGTGTCTCTTTAAGAGCTGCCTGATTGCAGCATAAGTAATCTAAGATGGAGCTCTGTTGAAAATTGTAACTATTTGCTGAAAATCATTTAGAGTGATAATGATAATGTAGTTTGTCTAACCTGCCTTCTTTGTAGCAAGGACTGTTTTGTTTATCTCCACTATCTTGGTTCTGGACTGCAAATTGGACCAATCAGTTCTGGTGGGACCTAAAATGTAGCCGGACTACAGGAGCTGTCTGAAGTCAAAATCTGTAGGAACTGTTGTTTGGTCTTTCTGTGCCTTTTTTGCAACTGAAGGGGGAGCTCTTGCTTTGACTGACAGCCGAATCAGCCAACCAAACCTTTTGGATCTGAGGGAATTCCCCAAGCTGCCTGCTGTTTAGGGCAGATCTAAGCTGGAAGCTGAGGAGGAAAGAGCTGAAGTGATTTTGAGAGCAATCCTGAGTGGATTCGCATGGGAGAACTGTGAAAATGCTGAGTTTTTGACCTGCATGTCTGCCTGCTGCTCCTCAGAGGGAGAGAAGAGAATTATTTTGGACTAAATCCAAGTTTGTGAGACTAAAGTAAGCTACTGAAGTGGGCCAGGCTCAACCTGAAGAAGACTGAAGATTTTGCTGAATGCGATTGGCCTGTCAGGAGTTCCAGCTACTCCTAAGCTCCCGGTGTGTGCAGAGACTTTGCGATTGTGACCGGGGAGCGCTTTACCTGGTACAGTAGAATTCCCTTACATGTAAATGTGCTATGAGCTGCTAGTGGGTCATGAGTTAGTTCCCCACTGTGTGAACTGTGTTCTGCTTGCTGGAAGCTGTATCCAGCCCAAAACGGACTGCATCCGAATTTGTCTCCATGCGGTCTGGGCCTTGCCAGACTGGCCCAGCCAGACTACCCACTGCACAGAAAAGCCATCGACGAGAGACCTGCCTGGGGATCAGCCCCCTGCTCCACGCTTGAACAGAAATGATGTCTCTGCGACTCGTGTGGGCCCTGCTTCTCCTGGCATTCCAGATCAACCACCTGCAGTCTCTATTTTCGTCCAGCCTGTGTCCAGTCTTGGGTATCGTGAGTAAATACCAGGGTAGCTCCCTGCAACAACAGCTTAAACTAGGTGCGTCACCTGATTGTCTTGTTGTTTCGTTTCCTTTACGAACTGAGACCTCTGGCTCCGGATTACAAATATTGTGTACTGTGCATGTTGTGTTTTCCATCACAGGGCCCTAACCAGCTGCAACGCTGGCCAACCCCAGGCAACAGTCCTGGCTAGCCCATCTCTTCTCCACCTGAGTACCCAGAGGTGTGACTGTGTGGGGGGACTCAAAACGCATGCATAACTGCTTGATTGGTATAACCTTTATGCTAATTAACCTGATTTTTCCCCTCCCTTGTTCAAGTCCCCTGAATAAATCAGATCTAACTTTTTCTGCATGTAATTTGACTGTGGTACCAGTTTGTGCTCAAAGTACTGTACTGTTGCTATTTGCTGTGCATAACTTTGTTTTACAGGGGCTCCCCAAGGTTGAGCCAGAGGAACCAGCCCTGGTGGTAAGTGCAAACAGTGTGGGTGCTTGTGTGGTGTACCAGGGGTATTGTGAAAGTGATTATTGTACAGTGTTCAGGCCACTAGAGGGGAAAGAGGGGGGTTACAGTGTCCCGGAGGGCTGTGCCCAGGTTAGCTTAACCACTACCAACCCTGACCTCTGGGTGGAGGCACCCGTTTCAGAACTCAGGCCCCTTCACCTGCTACTAGCCAAGCAGGCAGGGGTAGTAGCCCTTGGGATAGCGCCACCTAGCGGTTACATTACCATTTTGAACTTTGGCTTGTCAGATGTTTGTTTAACAATCTGAAGTCTAGAATAGGCTGCCACTCCCCATTTTTCTTTGTGGTGAGAAAGTGCCTTGAATAAAAACCCTTTCCCTTTTGCTGTGGGGGAACATGCTGCACTGCTTTCAACAGTAGCAGGTTTAAAACCTCCTTTTACAATAGTTTTCTTTCTGGTATGGAAGCTGGCTTGAATACTCTGGATCTTAGATTTGGGAAGGATTAGAAGCTTAAGGACAAACCCTGACTCACTACTTCCAGGACCCACTTGTCTGTGGTGATGTTTTTCCCAGCCTGAAAGCAATGAGCTAGTCTGCCCCCTACTGGTAGTGGGGAGGGGGCCTTGACAATGGAGTGAGGGAGTCTGTTTAGTTTGGGGATGAGCCTGGGCAGTCTGGGAATCTCGTCTGGATCCCCTTCTGCCCCTGAAGTACGCTGTTTGTTGTGGGTACTTCTAGTACTTTGACACCGCCTGGGCCTGTTAAAAAGGCCTGCTGTAGGGAGATCTGCTCCTGCCACCCCTTCCATAAGGCCTTGTGGAAGGAGATGGCCTTTCTTTAGCCGAGTTGCTCTTATAGATGGCTTTGTATTCATCCACCTTTTTCATATAGGGCTCTATCTTGTCCCCAAACAGCGAATCATTTTCTATGAGGAAATTGGTCAGATGGTCAGATGGATTGAAAACTGGCTAGCTGGACGCACTCAGAGAGTAGTGGTCTGTGGGGAGCTCTTGAACCCTAGAGAGGTTGGTAGTGGGGTACCACAGGGCTCGGTCCTGGGTCCGATCCTGTTTAATGCATACATATCGGACATCAGGGAGGGTATAGGGTGTGAAATGAGTCTCTTCGCAGATGACTCCAAGATGGGAGCAGTAGTTGAGGGAGAAGAGGGAGGTTGGCCCTGCAAGGGGACCTGGACACCCTGGAAAGCTGGGCTCACACATGGAAATTAAATTTCAATATCACCAAGTGCAAGGTGTTGCATCTTGGTCGGGGAACACCTAAACACAGGTACACCCTGGGAGGGGAGGGGAGGCGCTGGAGGCCTAAATAGGGGAAAAAGACCTAGGGGTCATGGTGGATGCATGTATGAATAACTCTGAGCAGTGCAGGAGAGCAGTTAGCAAGGCAAACAGGATGTTGGGATGCATCGTAAGGGTGATCACCTCTAGGAGCAAGGAAGTGATTCTGCCGCTGTACAATGGACTGGTTAGACCACACCTTGAGTACTGTGTACAGTACTGGAGACCACACTTAAAGAGGGACATACAGCTCCTAGAGAGGGTACAGAGGAGGGCAACAAAGATGATACGAGGGCTAGGGGATTTGACATATGAGGACAGACTTAAAGAGCTCTGCCTGTTTTCACTGGAGGAGAGGAGAGGAGAGACGGTGGGGACATGATTGAGGTCTTCAAGTACCTCAAGGGAATAAATAGGGTAAACATGGAGGGGATCTTTAGACTAAAGCAGGGAGGTATCACCAGAGGGCATGGTTTGAAGTTGGAAGGTGGAAGGTAAGGGGAAGAGCAGGAGGTTTTTCACTGAGAGGGTGGTGGACCCTTGGAATGCACTGCCTGGTGAGCTAGTTCAGAGATCCACAGTGGAGGGCTTCAAGAGAGGATGGGACAGACACAGAAAGTGGATGTATCAGATGATGTCCTGTCCCAGGGGGGTTGGGATGGATGATACGGGTTTCTGGAGCACAAGGGATGGGAGGGTCTCGGCACCCAACTAAGGATCTAAAGTTCGAGCAGACTCGATAGACTGTAAGGCCTAATCTGCTGGCAAATAGTATGTTAGTATGTTAGTAAATTCATAGCTTTCTTTTGAGTGTCCTGAGTGAGGTTTGTGGCCCTGAGCCAAGCAAACCTCCTCAAACATACAGAATTTGCCATCCATCCGGCAGCAGTGTCATTTGAGTCAGCTGCCATCTGGAACTGGTACTTAGCAGCCTCCAACCCACATCTGGCAGTCTCAGCCAAATCCTCTGAGAGACCTGGCTGTGCTTTCTTGGACAAATCCAGAACCGAGTTCCACAGTGACTTCTGGTACTGTGCTGCATATGCCTGATAGCTGATCTATCTAATTGCCAAGGAGGCAGGCAGATATACTTTTTTTAGCCATGCTATTTTTTTTAAGAGTCCTTTTCAGGAGATTGGGAGGCTAAAGGCACTTTTGCTCTGTCACAAGCTGCTGTTTGTACCACTCCCTGATGATCAGGGTGGGTGAAATAGGAGGGGAGACAGAGTAAGGTGTTTGCAGGATCCTAAAAGCATCTTTTTGAAAAACTTATAGATAGGGAGCAACAGCTTTTTTTTGTAGGTGTGAGCCCCATCAGCCTCTTCATCATATTCTACTGCCTCACTGGTAGTGAGGTCCAAAGCATCTACCATTTTTCTAACAAAAGAAAAATGTGATGAAAAATCTTCAGTTGCTTGAGGAGGGGAACCAAACTTCTGTTCAGGGGAGACTTCTGGTTCAATACCTTCTTCCTCCTCATAGTCCTCAGCCCCTAGGCATTCCTGGGTTGGGGGCTATGCAGAAGGGGTGGCTTGCTTAGATAAGGTTTGTCCCTGGATAGGGGAGACAAGGATGGATGCCAACCCCTGTAAAGCTTGAATGACCTTCAGGGTTTGAGCAATTTCCTCAAGTGAAGGCATTAACACAGACTCAGTTGAAGTCCCCTTAGGCCAACTTGCAGGGAGTTCAATATGTTTTGTCTTTCTTGATTTTTTCAAAGGAACTGGGGAGTTAGCCAGTTCTGCAGGTCTTTTGCCTTATCAGGGGTGGAATGAACAGTATCTGCAGTTTCATGTGCTTCTTTAGAGGGTATAGGCTGGTCAGAGCCTGAGGGACCCTTTTGCAACTTTTTCTGCAACCTCGCCAAATGTTTTTCCACTGTTTTAGGTGGAAAGGTTTTACAGATGTCACATTCTGCAGAAAAATGATCCTGGCCAAGGCAGAGAACACGCAAGAAGTGTTTGTCAGCTTTGGCAAAGACTTCCCCACACTGGGTACAATTTTTGAAGCCAGCTTCACCAGTTCTCTCCTTAGGTTTATCTGACATAATGTAAACTGGTAGAAGAAAGAAACTGTAATAAGATTTTAAATGTTAAAGTGTTTTTTGTGGTTTGCTGTCGGTTCCGGAACCAATGAAAGTTCCGATAAGAATCAAGAACCAGTACCAAATGAACCGAGGTTATCAGTTACTTTTTTTAAATTAACAGTAAATTTTAAAATAAACTAAAAAATGAACTAACTGGAGTTTTACATTCAAAAAACCCCGGAAATGGAGACTAAGGCTCAGTTCCCCCGCGGTATCCCAAACCGGAAGAAACTGAGAAAATAATTAAAAAAAACTAAAAACTAACTTAACGGTTGACAAATTAACAAAAGATAAAGGCAGTAAATAAAAAAATATGAAAAAGATACTTAAGTTCTTTGAATTCAGCACAACAGGAATGACTGATGAGGAGAGCACTGCGAGGCGTCTGTACTTGTCAGGCAGAGAATGAAATCTAAAACAGTAGAACACTGGCAGCTGATAAGGGCAGCATTTGAAAATTAGCATGAGCCAATGATGATTCCATCATTAGCATACATTCAATCTCCGGGCAGCTCTACTTAAAGGGATAACTGCAAGAGTTCTGAATATTGGAGAATTCCTGGGGTGAGAAATATCTGGACCAAGTCCTGTCTGGCAGCAGAAGGCATCTAGCCACACAGGGAGGAAAGGCACAACGTAAGACCCAACATGTGATGACACACAGCTCCGAATTACCTAAGCATCCACCCCAGCGAATATGCTCCACAAACACACTCACACATGCATGAGTGCATGAGCATCCAACATTTCTCAGTGGTGCACCTGATCACAGCACTTGTTGCTGACAGGACACATCACCATTCCATACCACTTACACATGTGCACACATCAAACATCACACACTAGACATACTCTGCACTACCCTATGTCTAGCCTCTCAGTCACTCCCTCTGCTGGATGACAACCATACGTTCATCCAGGTCTTCATGTTGCTCATCTGGTTTCTGCATTACAGGTATGTCAGGGGGCATGGATATACTGTACATTTCCGTGTGAAATGGTGCTCTTTCTCCTTTGAAAGAGATTCCCCTCCTGCACCATGTTCACCCCTGTGAGGTACTTGTAGGTCTCTATCATGTCCTGTCTCACTCTCCTCTCCTCCTTGGTGTACATGTTGAGATTCTTTTGTCTCTCCGTGTAGGGCTTCTTGTGCAACCTCTGCATCATTTTAGTTGCCCTCCTCTGGACAGCTTCCACCCTGTCTATGCCCTTTCTGAGGTGTGACTTCCAAAACTGGACACAGCACTCCAGTTGGAGTCTCACAAGCAAGTGATACCGTAGCCAGACCTCCTCCTCCCTCCTCCTGCTAGAGATGCTCCTCCCTATGCATCACAACATCCCACTAGCACTATCCACTGCTTTGACATACTGCCCTGCTACTTTGAGGTAATCATTTATGATAACCCCAAGGTCTCTTTCCTGCTTAGTGACTGTCAGTACCTTCCTTGCCCCATCCTATACTCAGCTCCTGGGTTCCTATGCCCTTGAAGCATGATTTTGTGCTTTTTGCCATTGAACCCCAACTTCCATGTTTTTGTCCATTCCTCACGTTTCCCAAGATTCACGAGCATTCTCTCCACACCCCATCTGAATGTCCATCCTATTGCAGGTTTTGGTATCATCTGAAAAAAGGCATACTTTCCCTTCCAGTTCTTCTGCAATGTCACTTATGAAGACATTGAAGTGGACCGGACCCAGTACTGAGCTCTGTGGCACCCATCTGGTCACTGTTCCACCATTACAATGAGTGCTGTTAACCACCACTCTCGGTCCCCTATCCACCAACCAGTTCAAACCCAATTCACCACTTTCAATCCTACTGCTAGGCTGCTCAATTTGTTAATCAGTCTCCAGTATAGCACAGTGTGAAAGGCCTTGCTAAAGTCCAGGTAACCCACATCCATTGCACTCCCCTGATCTATTTCCCTGTTACCTAGTCAAAGAAATCAATCACATTCATCTTGCATGACCCCACCTCCCTTCGTGAATCCATGCTACCTGTGGTCTTGCAGCTCATTGGATTCAAGAAATTCTCTCAGTCTTTCCTTTGGCATGGTTCCCATTAATTTCCTAGCCACTGAAATGAGACTGGCTGGTCTATAGTTGCTAGCCTCCTCCCTGCTGCCGCTCTTATATAGAGGGACCATGTCAGCTCTTCCCCAGTCCTCCGGAATTTGTCAGTTTCCAGTGAACTGTTGAATAAGGCTATCAGTGGGGCAGCTAGCACCTCCCTGAGTTCCTTTAGTACCCTTGTGTGTATCCCATGCAGACCCATAGCCTTGTCCACCTTCAGAGCTGCAAGTCCCTTCAGGATGGTTTCCTCTGAAAATGGACGTGTGTCCACCCTACCCCCAATTTCTGTTACTCCCTGGTGGTCCATCCTGCCTCCCTCCACTGTGAAGACTAACCAGAAGTACTTGTTCAGAAAGGCAGCATTTTCTTGGCCCTCTTCTGTGCAGTCTCCCCATTCTGTTCTCCTAATCCTCACCATCCCTCCCCTTGCTTTCCTCTTCACACTTATGTATTTGAAGAAAGTCTTAGCCCCTTTAGCTATCCTTTGCTTGTCTGTATCTTTGTTCCCATCACAGCCTTTCCTGCTTTGCTCTGTGTTACTTGGTATACCTCTCTGTCCTCCTCCTTGTATGTTTCCTTATACCTCCTAAATGCCACCCTTTTTTCCTTCACCACCTGGGTCACTTTTCTAGAGAACAATAACAATCTCTTTTTTCCTTCTGCTTTTATTTAATTCCTTCATGCATAGACTGGTTGCCTTAATTAAGCCCTCCCTTATTTTTTTTACCAGTGTGCCTCTACCCTTCCCTGGCAATCCCTCCTTATGAGGCAGTTTTTGAGGCGATCTCCCATTTCACATGTAGCAGTTAAGTCTGGTGTTTCAGTACACCGAGTTTGTCACTCTACCAGCTTGCAAGCCATTTCCTTACAGGCTGCATAAAGAAAAGAAGAACAGAGAAAAAAACATTTGAACCTCCTTCAAGTGGTCATACCCGTATGAGGGAAGGGCTGTGCACAAGAATATTTACAAACTAAAGGAATGGTTTCCAATTTGAACATCATTTGATGGAATGTGAGATAATTAAGCAATTCATGAGAAGAATTAAAAGGCCATTCTCCTGATGAAGCCTGAATCTCAGGTAAAATGTTGAGAACACAGGCCGAATGAAGGAAATTGAATAAAATTTAAAGCATCAATTGAACTGTGGAACCTCGTCCAATGTGTTATTTGCACCCCCACCCCATTCTCTTTGAGGAACTTTATTGTGGATCTCCCATTTCCTTCAAATCTGCCCTCCTAAAGTCCAGGAACCTCATCCTAGTGTGGTTTGCCTCTGCTCCTATCTTTATGTTAAACCAAACTGTATAGTGATCACTGGTACCTAATGGTACCTAGGGGACTGCCTACTGTGACATCTGCAGGGGCACTCCCTGATGAAAACCTGCACAGGTTGAAGGGCTGGGGCTTTGCAGTCCTCCTGCATGTTAGCAGAATAAAATACCTTATCTCTGGCTACTTTAGTTTGGTTCCAGATGTTCATTTATTTTCCTGACTGCAGCTTTGTGTGTTCGTCTTCCATTTCTGGAGCTATCCGCCTCTAGATGCACTGCCACAGTATCCTGGATGCATGGCTATTCTCTCTGCAAACCTCTCACCAAGGGCTGTAGTCCCCTTCCTGGAAGGATGCCAGCTATCGCCCCAAAAGAAACCCAATATCTTCCAATGTTGGTCCCCAGTCCCCATTGTAGCTGAAGCCCTCCTCTATGCTCCAGGTTTTCAACCAGTTTTTAAATGCTCTCAGGTGGAGTATCCTTTTCTCTCCATGGCCATATACAGGTAACACATCAACAAAAGCCATCATGCATGCCACCTGCTTATGACCCATCCCCAGCTCCCTGAAGTTATCCTCCTCTACCCTCCAACCCTGTCCCTTGACAGGTGGACAATGATGTCTAGCCTCTTCCCTTCTCCTGCTGCCTTAGCTATCCTTCAGATACAGTCTCCATCCCTTCAAGCTAAAGCACCTGACACTTTACCTCCTTCTCCTGTCCTGCCCCCACTCCCACATCTCTCCACTGACAATAAAGTCCCTCACCAGCACTGCTTTCTTCTTTGCTGGGGGCCTCTTCCTCTCTCCTTGAGGTCTCCCTTGCTGAGGGCTCCCACTTCTTTCCTTCCCACTGCTATGGGTGCCTTCTCTTGGCTGCCCCATCCTACCTGTACAGCAAAGGAATTCTGCAGTGGTATAGGCTGAGGAGTGTGCACCATTCCCCCCACCCTCCCAGAGCCCACCAAGCTCTATCTGCTCTGCCTCTGCTTAGGCATCCTCTGTGGGAGCAGTGGTAGACTTGGTGGTCTCTGAGTGGGGCAGAAAGTCCTTTGCACTCTTGCCAGTTTGGCCCAGAGTCCAGCAACCTCTGCCTGTAACATGAAAAGATGAGTACAAATGGGGCGGCACCTCAGTCTCCAGGTGGTGTCCTGAAAGCCTGCAGCTCCACACCCGTTGCACTGTGCCACTCCCATGGTGTTTTCTTTCATTACTTCTGTGTATGATACTGTCTCCTTTTTACTTCCGTTGTACTTCTACCTCTCCCTTTGGCTTGCCTAAAACTTTATATGTTACCCTGCCCTAAATAGGGCATTTCTTGTTTTCCCTTTTCTAACTTTCCTAACTTACCTACCTTATTCTGTGTGTCTACTATTCCTTACCTACTTGTGGTTGGTCTACAACCTGTAGCTCCCTTCCCTGTAGCTGGTTGTTTGAGTACACCAGTAAATCATTTATTTATTTATTTAGTTTTTGTTGACCGGGTAAGTGCACTAGACAAATCCTGCCTATTTTCAGGCACGACCGGGAGGGATACAGATGAATGCCAACTGACCTTGAACCAGATTAAGCTGTTGGTGGTATTTTTAGTGAATGAGGGAAATTTGGCCAGGACACTGGGGAAATTCCCCTACTCTTTTCGATAAGTGCCATGGGATCTTTAACATCCACCTAAACTACCACCAATCCAGGCAGATGGGACCTCGGTTTAACGTCTCAACCGAAAGTAATAATTTGTTATCCCCTACTTTGGTCTGGTGTCTCCCCTGCAGGGTTGCCTGCAGACTGTGTACCTTCTGCAGGCATCCTACAGATGGCTTTAAGGCAGATGTTCCACTCCTTCTCTGTTCCACTCACCCTGCAGATGCCTTTAAAGCAGATGGTCCACTTGTGCTCTGTCACAATCACACAATGGGACAAGATCATGATGGGACACACTGGATGAGTGCTCACATTTATCCCTGAGTCAGAGCTTCCTGGTTTACCCTGCCAGCAAGCCAGTACCAATCTGCAATTAGAAATGTGACTCAGTCCCACCTCCAGTTATCAATTAGCTGAGGCCCCAGGCCAGACAACACCCATCCACCAAACTATAGGGCAAAACAAAGATCTCCCATGAATTAATTTCCATAAACTCCCAGTAATAGGTCTATACAGGAGGTGGTAGGACCCCGTGGGAGCCAGAACTTTTCTGGAGGTTGGCAATGTAAGTAGACCCCATGCGCATGTCACTGCATGATTCTGCTGGTATACAGTGATGCCATCCCCCAACTACCTCAGTTCCATCTTTCCCCACCACTGAGTGCACAGTAGTAACATTGGTGCTCTACTTGGGGCCAGAACTTCACCATCTATACAACAACAGTGATCAGTGCTTCAGTTTTTGTTTTAAGTACACTAGAGTTCATTATTTTTGTTTTAGTTTAGTACAACACACACAGAAAGTTCATAGTTTCTCTCAGCCTACCTTGTGGAAAACAGTTGATGACCATGGAAGGTGCCTATATAGGCTAGTTGCTCCAGCAATGGGGCTGTGGCTGGCCACCACTCCTCTCTGGGCAACTGTACTGGCAAGGGGCAGTCCTGCACACAGAAGGGAGGGTAGTTCTTCCAGTATAGCAAAAAAATAGTTCAGATCTGCTTACACATTCATGGCAGGTTCTGCTGACTGGCCGACACTGACCTCTTCTCTCTGAGGGGGGCTAGGCAGAGGCCAAGGTCACGCTCAGGTCTTCTACGCAGAGGCTGTCAGTGCCTGCAGGTCTGAAATTCCCACTGCTATCACTGTCAATGGTGTCGAATGTTCTGAGGTCTCATGTCTCCATCCTCAGGCCTACCCCTGTCCTCCAGATAGCTCTCAAGTGAGCAAGTGGCCCTTAGTTGGTGGTTTAGTGTAAAGGTGATGGCACCGTGAGCAGTGTCAGCTTGGTTTCTATGGCTTGTGTGCCACTGGGATTAGGGCCAGCACTGCTCTTGCCACCATCACTCTTGGGCATGCCGAGGCTGACTCCAGTTCTAGGGCTGGTACCATCCTGTTTAGTGGCATTATCGATCCTGACTCCGTTGAGTTTAACTTTGACGCCAGAGGGTTCTGTCGTTATCACCCTCAGTGCTGAATCTACCCTTGGTGCACAGGCGGATCTCTATAAAGGACCATCTGTGACACCAGTGCCATTTACACTGCTGTACCCACTGCCAGGCCTGAGCCCCTCAGGCTGGCTTGGCACTGGTGTCAGTGTCATTCTCGGCTTTGGTGCCATAGACAGATCTCTGTATACACAGTCGTCCACGGCACCAGTGTGATGCTCACTACTGCACTCAGGACCACGCTCGTTGCTGACATCAGATCCTTTTGGAGGAGCCTTGACATTAGTGACGGTGCTGTCCTCAGTGCTAAACACACCCTGGTGCTTCAGATGAACCTCTATAAAGGGCTAACTGGGACCCTGATTTCGTGTATGGTGCCATACTCGTTGCCGAGGCTGGACCTTTCGGGGCCACCTTGGTATGCAAGCAAGCAAGCAAGCAAAATGTTATTTCTAAAGCATCTATCCCTGGAGGCTATACGTGCGAACAATGACATGGTAAATGCAAAATCTGCAATATATGATAAAATAGATGACAAATAACTGAACAATGATAAATAGCCATCAAAATTATTGCAACGCAAAGTCCTCCTTTTATAGGTGAGACTTCAGTCCTCTCTTAAAAGCTTCCAGTGATGGGGCCTCCCTCAAGGACCTTGGGAGTGAGTTCCACAGGGTTGGGGCTGCTACTGGAAAAGCATGCTCCCCAGATGACTTCAACTGAACCTGGGGAACCACCAGGAGGCCCTGTTCAGAGGAATGGAGAGGCCAGGATGGTTGCTAAGGAGACAGTAGGTCTCGCAGGTAGTTAGGCCCCAGTTTAGGTAGGGTTTTGTAGGTCAGCAAGCCGAACTTGAAGGAGATCTGCCACCTCACTGGCAGCCAGAGCAGATCACATGGGACCAGTATTATATGGCAGGACCTAGGAGGGCCTGCCAATAATCTGGCCCCTGCATTCTGCACTAGCTGCAGGCTACACAAGGCTCCTCCATTTAGCCCCAGGTACAAGGCGTTGCAGTAGTCAAGCCTGGGGATAACAAAGGCATGTATTAGTGAGGACCGGTCTTCAGATAGGATAAAGGGCTTAATCAGGGCAATGCTCCTCAGGTGGTAAAACCCACTTTGGACAACAGCCAACACCTAAGTCTCCAGTGTCAGTTCACTGTCAAGGATCGCACCCAGGATTTTCACCTTAGCAGAAGTGGCCAGCTGAAAACCATTGAGTAGAAGACTGGTTGCCTCCTCCAGCCATCTGATAATTCTGCCGATGTCCAGGCTGGATCACCAATACATCTGTCTTGTCTGGGTTAAGTTTTAGCCAGCTGGAGGATATCCAGTCCTGGACCTCAGCTAGGCAAGAATTAAATACAGAGATCACAGCCTGTAGTCCTTGTACAAAAGACGTATACAGCTGGTAGTGAAAACCCATACTGTATCATCTAATAATATCTCCCAGAGGCAGCAAGTACACCTTGAACAGGATTGGTGAAAGGACTGAACCCTGTGGAACTCCACAGAACAGGGGCTTCGGGCGGGAAGGGTAATTTCCTATCACCATCCTTTGTGACCTGCTTGTTAGAAAGGACTCAGACCAGCTGATGATGGTGCCAGTGACTTCACAACATTCATTAAGGTAATCCAATAACACCCTATGATCTATGGTGTCAAATGTTGTGGAGAGGTCAAGGAGAATGAAAATAGATTGTTTACCTTCGTCTCTCACTCTAAGGAGATCATTTTGCACCTTGAGGAGTGCAGTCTCCATACTATGCCTAAACCTAAATCTGGACTGGAGCAGCTCATAAATGTCAAAGACAGTGAGATGTGCCTTGAGTTGAGTGGCCACTACTTTCTTAATAACCTTCCCCAAAAAGGGTAGGTTAGAGACGGGTCTGTAGTTCACTAAACAATCTGGGTCCAAAGAAGACTTTTTAAGGAGAGGCTTCACAAGTGCCTCTTTCAAGGGTTCAGGGAAAACCCCTCTCGAAAGGGAACACTGGACTATCTCAGCAAACACTGGACCAATGGCCTCTATACAACCCACAAAGAGATGTGTCAGGCCTGGGTCCAGATCACAGTATATTGGCTGCAACTTCAAGACTCTCTCACTAACCTCTTCCACCCCCACTGAAACAAACTCACTCTAAACCTGAGGAGGGCCCCTGTTAATCTCAGATCCAGCACTGCATGCCTGTAGTGCCCCAGGGGAGATGCCCAACCTGACAGAACACACATTCTCAGCAAAGAACAGAGCAAACTCATTATGTCTAGCAGCTGATAAAGCTCTAACCAGCTGAAGACAGGCAGGATGGAGTAGTCTGTCCACAGTTCGGAAAAGCTCAGCTGGTCTGTTCTTTGCTGCAGCAATCTCCCTGGAGAGGAACTCTGCCTTCTTACCAGAGATTGTCGTTTGATACTCCTTATAGGAAGTCTCAAAATTAACTTGTTCCTCATCAGTCCAGGATCTCTGCCAGCAGGGATCCCTTTTAAGGGCTTCTATGCATGTCACCAGTAACATCAAGTGCCTTCCGGTCCACATCATTATTTGCAATCTCCAGGAATGATACTGAGTGTCCTCTGACTGAGATGCCCATGTGGAGCCTTGTCTAGGCACCTCAGGAAGATTTCTCACTTGGCACTGCTCAGAACTCCTCTATCTCTGAGCAAGTAGCTTTGACCAAGAAAGGTGTTTCCAGTTGGAGAGTTCATGTACCTAGCATACCTATGTCTTAGGTCTGCTACTGACCTGCTGCAACATTCCCCCTGGGTTGCTTGGATCAGACTGTCCTACTGTGCCAGGTAGATGAGACTTATGCAGCACCAGTGTGTTCTAGAGTTCAGGCTCCATCTCTCTTGCTCACAAACTGCGTGGGACCCCTTCTACAGCTGATTCCTTCTGTGATACCTTTTTAGAGCTTCTAGCAGCAACCAGTCCACCTCCTGGGGAGGTATGGAACTCTTTGTGTTCTCAAGTCAAAAGAGAATCTGGATAGACTTTATGGTCCCCACTTAGTAATTACCTGCAGCACTGGCTGCCTCTATTGGACATATACGGTGCTTCCAGCACATCCTGGTAAACCCCAAATTCATTACCTCCTGTAGTTTGGTGTTAGGGTGCTCCTTACCAGCACTGCCTTTACTTATCATCCCTGGAATGCTCTTGTAGGGCTTACCTAGGCTTGATGCGGGGCAAGCAGTGGAGTTTGCTTCATTGTAAACATTTCTGAACTACCACGATTTGGGTCACTCCAGAAGCCCTTGTTCACTACTGTTTCCCCAGTTTTCAGGCAACAAGGTGAACTCATTGCTTTCAGATAGCAGGCTAGATCCTGAAGTAGTGTTCTCTGCCAGCTTGGTGTTGCACCCATGGGGGTAATCCTCTCCATAGGAACTGCTCTGGATGTGATCCAAGCCTGGGCCTTGTCTTCCAGACAAAAGAGCGTGGGCATTCTTGCTAATGACTTGCTTATCACGGAATGCCACTCACTGCAGCACATGTTGGGATTCATGGCACCCTCAGTGTTCCTAGTCCCCCTAGGAAGGCTACACAGGAGAATGACCTGATTTATATTGAGCGCCCAGTAGCCTTAGGTTTCTTGCCCTCAATACTGCCTTTTCAGATGAGGTCCCTGCTGTGGTGGTTTGTGAAGGAAGACCTCCTCTGGGGCTCCCGTTCTCACCATCAGAGGTGACCCTCACCCTAGATCACCCCCAGCTGGGAGGGGGAGTCCACTGCTAGGATTTCCAGACACAAGGGTCTGGGGCTCATAAGAAATGCATCTTTATGCGAAAGTGCCAGGGATGCATCTGGTTCTTTATGACCTGAAAGCCCTAGTGGACTTAGTCAACCGAAAGACAGTCGTCCTCCAGACATACAATAAGTCTGTCATGCATTATCAACAGACAAGGATGAGCATTCTCTTACACTCCCTGCAGGGAGACAATGAGAGTGTGGAAAAGGTGCCTTGAGTAGGGGTCCCGCTCCAAGCATCTATCTGCTGGGAGCCCAAAAAACTGGCAGATGAATTAAGTCGAACAGCGGCTGATTCTCATGAGTGGTCACTAGTTCCAGACATCGTAAGATTGCTATTCAACATGTGGGATACCTCAGATGTGGACCTTTTGCATCCCCATTCAATGCCAAACTGCCTCGATTCTGCTCTAGAAATACAGGAACTAGTGTTTTTTAGTCAGAATGCATTCAAACTGTCATGGCAATCTATCTCTATATGCATTCTTTCCAACTCCTTTCATTGAAAGAGTGCTGTTAAAGCTGGAGGCATACGGAGGGCAATGTGATCCTAATGGCCCCCTGTTGGCTTTGGCAGATATTGTTCCTTTGTTTAAGCTGTGTGCCAGCAAACCATGGATTCGGCTTCTCCAGATGGACTTGTTAAACTAGGGTCAGTTTACTCACCCAGACCTGTGGCCCTTTACCTTCAGGCCTGGCTCCTGAAGAGACAGAAGTGAATAGGTTTACAGACCCTCCAACATCTGACAGATGAAAATAGGTATGAGTACACCACTGACGGGGGGGGGTGTACACCACTGATGGGAGGGAGGGGGGAACCAGGATCACAGTCTGCCCTCCTTTCAAACTTTCACAAATGCTTAATTACGCAAAGCAGCAAGCCTAAAATCACAATTTACTGTTTTCCCACAACCAACAGATTTCTTGATGCCAGTGACCCTCTATTTATTTATCATGCAGTTTAAAAACCGCAAACACCAGCCCACCGAAGCAGCGGTTGGATTTCTGCTTGCGACGCCGACTAACCGGGTTCAGGAATGGACTCGGGTGTCAGTGGGGCCGGCCAGGGGGGAGATGGCTTGAGCATCCCATGACAGCTCACCATCTCCTGGGGGTGGGGAAGGGAGCATGCGGCATGGTTTCTGCCAATCTCTGGTGGAGGCGGGAGGCATGGCAGCATGTCGGGTCCTGCTGCGTAAGGAGCACAATGGACATCAGCTCATGCCTTGACATCCTGGCATGTCGCACTCCCAAAAAGAGAAATCAGGAAAAAGGCTCTCTGACCAGCTGGATGACGGTTGCCAGTCCCCTGCTGCCACAAAACCCTGAACAGCCTGGACCAACCCCAGCAGCACCCAGGCCAAGTAAGTTGCGCTGGCCACACCCACCAGTGCCTTCCTCTTTAAAGGGGGGGGAACAATCCGACAAAGAGAAACATCGGGTTACCCCGGGGGGGCTGTAATGTGGGGTGGTGGTTGGCGGTGGGGACAGAGTGCCGCCGGGGTGCACCTAGGTGACCCGAAAGAGTGGCTGGTCTGGGACTGTGGGAGGTGCAAACAAACAAAAAAAAATGCCACCATGCCGGCGACCCGGGTTTGGGAATGGACTCGGGTCGGTGGGGGTCAGCCGGGGGGAGGGAGGATCGAGCGTCCCAATGGATGCTCTCCTCCCTCAGGGGCGGGTTACCAACCCTGAGAATGCCAGTGGGAGCACTGCGCTCAAGGGGGCTTGCGGCTCCGTTCACGGAGTCAGGGGAGGGGGGAAGCTGTCAGGCGCTTGAGAGAGACGTGTGTCTGCATCGCCTCCTCTGGACATTCGTCCTAGCCGGCGTCCAGGGGTGGGGTTGAAGGAGTATAGAAATGGAAAACCCTTTGATGGTCCTAGATGAAGACTGCTCCACCCAGGAGACCACCAATTCCCAGGACAGACCCTGCTGTGCAGGAAAGGAGGGGAAGAGAAGCACTCTAGGGGCAGATCCGGGGGGGCAGTGGATCCGGAAAAAAGGTATGAGCAGTCTGAAGGAGGGGAGACCGAAGGCAGGAAGGTGGATAAATAAAGAACACAAAAAAAAAAAAAAAATCCAAACATAAAATAGCACAAAGTAATAATCGGTTTCATTTGCTGACCTGTCTGGTAGCACCAACACTGATCTTGCAAAGGAACTCTGCATAGCATAAATACATGGAAAAAAAATCAAGAAACATGATTCCAACCTTTTTAATCTTGACTGCTTCTGTTTTTAACAAAACGACCATGGTACAGTCACACCCCCTTGTAAACTGGGCAGTCGAGATTGTGACCATTAAACTAGCATCATCACGGAGGCAAGGATCAACGGGTAAAACAAGTGGCGTGTTTACGGTCATGCAGCATAATGCAAGTTGAGCACAACAGCCCAGACAGCGCTTGCAATCTGTCAAGCCACTGCATGGACTCTCGCAGCATGTTCAATTACTTCAAGGACACAATGAAAATAAATCTGATAAACAGAAAGAGCACCTTTTTGACTCAGACCTGCAATAGAATAAATATACCCCGGAGATGCGGTCATCCCGGATATGACACAGACACTGACACAACCTGTGGTTGCTCGGTTCACCTGACTGTGATTGCACTCAAACACTCCTGCCAGAGTAGTGTGCATGGGAAACATAAGTCTGCAGCAGGTACTTCGGGGGGGTCACAGATGAGCCAGGGCATGTCCATGATGGTTACCATGGGGAAAGACAGACGCCCATCACAGCCGTACACTGAAGACTCACTGTAGAGAACTGGGGAAAATATAGTACACAAATTATTTTCTGGTGGCCACAAAATTCGGTACAAACAGAACTCCTCAGGATCTGGTACCAATGTAGGAAAGCCAGTATAGTACCAGCCAAATCAGTACTGTTGGAGGGTCTGGATTTAAAGTGTCTCATAGGGTCTCTGAAATACTTTTGGTTGTGTGTAAACCTTCCACCTGGAAGACATACTTGACCAAGTGGAAGACACTTTCCATCTGGTGTTCCTAAACCCCCATGGACCTTTTCAGGTGTCTGCCTGAGAAGATTATGGAGTACTTTTTGGACCTTTCTGGTGCTGGCCTGAAGAATTCCCCATTTAAGATCCTTCTATGTGTGTTATGAATTTTCATGAATTTTTTTGTATCTTTTTTTTTTTTATGCTCCCCTCCTTCCGACCAGTCCTCCTAGCTAGCCCCATCACCCTGGCTTTCCCAGGACTTACCTCTCCCAGAGTCCTTATCTTTCTGTTCCAAAACCATGTTCTGTTGTATTTGTTAATTTGCTGCATTGGTTTTTGTTGTATTGTATCTTGCTTGTCGTTATTGTACTGATTGTCTTGTAACCTCCAGGGTCATGCCTGAAAATGTGCGCAACTGGGTCTAGTATACTCGGATCTATGTGATAATGGCGAGCGCCCTGAAAAAATATTTTGACAATGTACTCCCCAGAGCACACGAAAATGGCGCTGGGGAGTTGGGATTTTCCGCTTTATGCGGGAGGCCTACTTAAGGATGCTCAACTCTAGGGTGGTGCATGTTGGGGGGGTACAAATGCGGCACAAATAAAAATTCGGACTGGGCACAATCAGTATCTGCGCCAGGACCCAACACCATTCTCACCCCAGCCCTGAACCCACCCACCATGCCACGGAAGCAGCTCACAATAGTGCCACTCCCTACAATCCCTCCATCCCCTCCCACCCCATGCTCGGTGTGCTCGCTCCTCCCACCCGCATGTGTAGGCATGTAATGACAGGATGTCGCTATTTCACACAACCCCCAATCCAGTCACCCACCTTCCCCAGTAGCTCCGATGACAGGTGCCGCGATTGAGTCGCCCTTTCGGTAGGCGCCCAATCGCGGTCGCCAAAGTCACGGGATACCAGTACACTCATCTGGTCAATAAAAGCTAATAAATAATATCAGCATACCACAGACCTGTATGTATCCTGGTTTTGACGCATCTGCTACTGTTAAGAGGTTTCTCAGCGGTATTCTGCACACCAGGCTCCCATCAGGAGGTCAATGGCTGTCTTGGACTTTTACTTTGTGCGAGATATGCTCACTTGCAAGCATTTTGAGCCGATCATGACTTGTGGCATGAGGCTTCAAACCTGAACCGTGGGTATGGGAACTCAGCAGGGAGGACTCCTTTCTAGCACCCATTTTGCCCCAGGGTGCCTCCTGAATCCCACCACCCCAATACCATTCTCCCTGGTTGTTCTTCTCGAGCCCTTCCACCCGGCTCCCTGCCTTCAGACAATACTTGCTGCCCTGCAGCATCTGTATTTATCAGCTGATGGGGGAGGATTTTTGAAAGGGTGGAGGTCCAATAGTTGGGTTGAAGAGTAGCCATGTCTGGGAGGGGTCCAGTGTCCCAACACTTCACAAATTTGTTGAATAAATGCCAGTAAAATAATGTAAAGGCCCCTTAAAACCCTTAAACCCCAAAATAAATGATAACCAATTCAATTCCCTCTCTCCGTAGCCCCATGCCCTCCAAAACGGTATTACAATTCCAGACCCACCCAACCCCTAAATATACAAGTAAAACTGCATTACAACTCCTCTATCATGCAGAACAAAGCCTGCCGGAACCCAAAATAAATAAACAGATGAAAGCAATTTAGTGAAATCTTAAAATTAGGAGATCTCCAGCAGTTCAGTGCGCAAGTCCTATAGTGCTGTTACAAAACCATAATCGTGGTTGTAACATAGCAGAGTATAAAGAGCCTAGCCATAACATTTGTATATCGGTCTCTGCTCTCACCAGAGAAAACCAAAAGTTTAATATAGGTGACATTTTGCAGTACTCTCACTACTGCAAACAGTTTAAGTTGCTTTTCAAAGTTTGTTTCCACCAAAATATTGCAGACAATGTCAGATGCTATGCTTATCATCCTAAGTCTGAGGTTTCTCTCATCACCCTCCGAACGTTCTTTGTAAATTACAGGAGAACTACTCACAGTTCGGTAAGCAGACCAGTCCAGCAAAGCCACAGTTCAGCAAGGAAGACCAATCCAGCAAGAGCCAAAAATCCTCCTGAATGGCAGCGTCAGCTGTGCAGAGGAAATCAGGCTATCTTAGGCCCTGCACATACTAGGCTTCTTAAACCATTTTAAGTATGTTAAAAAGGTTTAAGTAGCGCTAACATAGTTTGTGGACACATTACAGTGTCATTTAAACCGTTTTTAAAAACCATGCTAAAACCCTACTGGGTACCTAGTCTTTAGCCCGGTTTTAAAAACGATTTAAGCTAAACATGGCTGCACTTACCAGTGTGTACACGCTGCCGTATCCATCCCGTTCTTTGCTGGTCCTGCACTGTGCAAAACCCTCAGCATAGCACGGTTGCAGGCATCGCTCTGTGAGGTTCCAGAGTATGTATATGATGCAGGTTTTAAAACACTTCAAAAACAGGTTAAGGGAGCAACGTGGCTGCACTAACATGGTAAGAGTTAAGCTGTTTTAAAAAAAAATGGTTTAACACCCACCTTGTAAGTGTGTACAGGGCATTAGAGGCTAAAGCCATAAATAGTGGGGGTATTTGCAGCCGTGGCATGAAGACTTGGAAGATGTCAAGCTCCAGGAAAAAACGGCGACAGCTGCAACAATCAGTTCACAATGCACATATGGTGTTTAGTCAGAAATGCGGCCTTGGCACTCTGTCAGCCACTCCAATATTGGGATAAACCATCTCCTTCCTCACTCTGGCTGTAGGGGGTGATGTAGGCAAAAAGAACCCCAATATGAGTGTAAAACTGGGTCCATAATAATTTCTGGTGCACAAATCGATGAACGAAAGGGACTAGACCAGGACAAAAGCACTACAGTGAACAACGGAGCAATGTAAAACTAAGAGGGGACCTAACTAAAAAATAATAAAGACTACCTCCTACCACTAACTCACTGCATGTCCCTGACTACTCTGCTTCCCACCTAACGTCCGGGCTACCCAATTGAAGTTCATTCCAAAAAGCAAACATAAAATAAAAAATAGATAAATTTATTTATTTAGTTTTTGTTGACCGGGTAAGTGCACTAGACAAATCCTGCCTATTTTCAGGCATGACCCGGGGGAGGGGGATACAGATGAATGCCAACTGACCTAGAATTAGATTAAGGTGTTGGTGGTATTTTTTAGTGAATGAGGGAAATTTGGCCAGGACACCAGGGAAATCCCCTACTCTTTTCGATAAGTGCCATGGGATCTTTAACATCCACCTGAACTACCACCAATCCAGGCAGATGGGACCTTGGTTTAACATCTCATCTGAAAGACGGCACCTCAGAAGTGCAGCACCCCTCTCATGCTGCACTACAGTGTCAGTACTGGATATTAACTCAAGTGCCAGATGTGGGAACTGAACCCACAGCTCTCTGATCTCCTGGCCTCAAATAAGGGGTTTGGGGGGAAATAGATCAATAAGGGGTTTGGGGAAAAATAGATAAATAAGGGGTTTGGGGAACTTCACAACACAAATGGCATTCAAACGGAGCTTTCAACACAGTCCACCCAGCCTGGCAGCTGTAGTGCTCTGCTCCGCCATCTGCTCTGTGGTCAGTGCTGCATGTTGCATAGTGGGCTGGTACAGAACAGCAGAGGCTGGACTGGGGAGACTGGCCTGAGGTAGCACAGTGATGACTGGGCCTGATGGACTGGCCTGGGGTAGCACAGTGGTGGCTGAGCCAGGGCATGGGCCTGGGGTGGCACAGTAGTAGCTGGACCAGGGAGGGGGTGGCTTGGCGCTGTTGCAAGGGGGGTCAGCAGGGATAGTGTCCATTGTGAGGTCAGAACTGGATCCGGAGTCATCATGCCACCTCCACTCCTCCACATATGTCTTCATGTCACTGTCTGATTTCTCCTGTGCTCCAGCAGGGGTTAGCCACGGGGCAGCATCCTTTGGGATGGTCCTGGTTGGTTGTCCTCCACGGAGTCCACCACCAAGGACTGGGTCATTGAGAAGGGAAGGACATTGCTGAGTAATGCTAAAGCTACCAACTTTCCGAGGTCTACAACTGGGACGGTCCATCCTGACCATGACCCCTTCCCACCGTGTCACTCCCACGGGCACCGCCGCAGACAACGCTGAATGCAATTAAATGTTGCCGCTTGCTCTGGCCATGCTGCCCCATAGTAACACCAGCAGCAAACATCCAGATTAAAACAATACACCATTCTGCTGCAGCAAGTTCCAAATCATGATGCACAAAAAGTTCATTAGAAGCAAACCTGCATTAAATTGTGATCAGACATTCGAGCTGCATGTATTGCTCCTCCCGACAGTCCCATCCAATCCATTTACACTCACCTCATTTGCTGAGCAAACTTCACTTCAGTGACTTCCACCACCACACCAGATTGTTTTCACACACTTCCCTACAGCTGATCAGGTTCTGGTACCTTGGTTCACTGCTGCCGGTCTCTTCTCTGTCTGGAGTCCCTCTCAGCTACTGGCAGGCAGACGTCCACATGCACTTGTCTACACTACTACCCAGTCTAATCTAACAGGAAGGAACATGCTTTACAGTGCTCCCACTGATATGCTTGCAGTGCAACACAGGCACAGGGATTGAAGTTGCAAACTGCTGTCCAGCCCGAGCAGCATCACAGTGGTGCTAAACTAACTGTCACTCACAGATTAGCAGCCAGCAGAAAAAAAAGGGACAAAACTGGGACAAGTAAGCAAAAACCAGGACAAAAGTGACATTTTGCAAAACCTGTGGGGACACGGACATGCTGCCTAAAATAGGGACTGTCCTGAGAAAATAGGGACTGTTGGTAGCTTTAAATAATGCACATGCATGTGCAAGCATGCAGACCCTTTGTACTTTGTATAACCATACACACATTCCACCCTTGTAGTGCAATGCCCATACTGTATGCTCCCAGTGCTGTACACATCACACACACATCTCTTATCACCTGTGATCATGCAGTACGTGACACCCATGCTACAGAGTAGGGGATTTTCCCATCGACGTCCACACCACAGGATACCTGGATAACACCATGCAGCCTATCCCAAGTGTGTAACACATCCAATAAATACACCATTACAGACAGTGCATGCAGTAGTGATGGCCCATATGTACTGAGGCCCATGAAGGATGCATGCATAGGCCTGCAGTAGGAAATGTCCATATAACACAGATCTGTGCAGTACATATGCACCAGTACCTGCACCTTGGTGTGCACTTTTAGCTGGGGTGTTAGGTGTACCAAACAGCATGTTGCTGCAGCCAATGTCTGTTCCACATACACTGTCCATGGTATGTAGCATGGGTGTAGGTACGCATATGCCACATAATGTATGATTTACAATTGTATTGGAGTGGGTGTGCCTGTCTAGGATCCACCATTATGTTTGGTTACACCTACAGTATGATATTGACCCCTACTGTTGTAATGGTATGATTATTGTGCTCAGTTTGTATAAAAGGCCTTTAGCTACAAGCATCCTATGTAACATGAGGTATACAAGGCATGTAGCTGACATGTATGGGTATGTTTGACAGGGTTGGTGAGACAGCAGCACAGGGGCACCAAATGGGTTTTTGTGTCCACAGTGCTAGCTACAAGACTGGTGTGTAGTGTGGAAGCTGTCTCCAGTCCCTGGTTTCACCAGTCCCTGTGTTGCAGCATGGCTGTGCATACTGGTCTGATGGGTCCTTGCATGATCCTGTCCATGTCCACCATGCACATCTGGCTGCAATGGCACAGTACTGATATGTAGGCGTGCGTACTGTTATGGGTGTGTGTTAATGTGGCACATGTTCCACTCCATGCTATTGATCACATCTGGCTGCAGTGGCACAGTACTAGTATATAGGCATGCGTACTGTTACGGGGTGTGTGGTAATGTGGCACATGTTCCTCTCCACGCTATTGATCACATCTGGCTGCAGTGGCACAGTACTGATATGTAGGCGTGTGTACTGTTATGGGTGCGTGTTAATGTGGCACATGTTCCACTCCATGCTATTGATCACATCTGGCTGCAGTGGCACAGTACTGATATGTAGGCGTGTGTACTGTTATGGGTGCGTGTTAATGTGGCACATGTTCCACTCCATGCTATTGATCACATCTGGCTGCAGTGGCACAGTACTAGTATATAGGCATGCGTACTGTTACGGGATGTGTGGTAATGTGGCACATGTTCCTCTCCATGCTATTGATCACATCTGACTGCAGTGGCGCAGTGCTAGTATATAGGCATGTGTACTGTTAGGTGGATGTGTAGTAGTGTGCCATGTATTCCTCTCCACGCTATTGATCACATCTGGCTGCAGTGGCAGAGTACTGGTATATAGGTGTGTGTACTGTTAGGTGGATGTGTAGTAGTGTGCCATGTGTTCCTCTCCACGCTAGTGATCACATCTGGCTGCAGTGGCACAGTACTGGTATATAGGCATGTGTACTGTTAGGTGGATGTGTAGCAGTGTGCCATGTATTCCTCTCCATGCTATTGATCACATCTGGCTGCAGTGGCACAGTACTGGTATATAGGCGTGTGTACTGTTAGGTGGATGTGTAGTAGTGTGCCATGTGTTCCTCTCCATGCTAGTGATCACATCTGACTGCAGTGGCGCAGTGCTAGTATATAGGCATGTGCACTGTTACGGGTGCGTGGTAATGTGCCACGTGTTCCACTCCATGCTATTGATCACATCTGGCTGCCATGGCACAATGCTGGTATATAGGCATGTGCACTGTTACGGGTGCGTGGTAATGTGCCACGTGTTCCACTCCATGCTATTGATCACGTCACCTTTGTCCCCTCCACAGACAACAGGACCCAGCCAGGGCTGTCCAGGAAGGACAGGGCTATCAGGATGCCAGATGGTGGGAAGGGGCACCCAGCCATGAAGGAGGAAGGCAAGAGTCGAGGTAGGCCAATCGGTTCTTGGCCACGTGTCTATATACATACCCTGCACTGTACGTTTCGTAGTCTGTGTCGCATGTCCACACTATAGCGTTTTTTTTTTTTATTTACAGTTTATTAAGCTTTTCAGAGCATATCATGATGTACAATAATCAATGTGGTACAGAGAATCAATCTTATCAGCTTACAATCATACAGTATTACGGTATGTCACATCCAAGGACCACATCTTGGTCAAGTTTATGTAGATGGTATAGTAGTCCCCCAAAAGTAGCTAGCATCCCCAGGCATCACAGTAGTAAACAAAAAGACAGTCCTCCTGTATATTCTCCAGCCCCCTATGATTTCTACCACTATGTTTCACACTCCCATTTCATGGAATGATATAATTTATGTGAGACATAACCCACATCAACCACTTTGTCCATACATTAATGAAGGCTTCTTTTCGTAGTGTTGGTGCTGCCATAAGTTTTTCCATCATTTATATTTCTTGGACTATACCCTTCCCAGTCCTTTAGTAATGAGGAATCAGTTCGGAGCCATTTTCTGATCACTGCTTTTTTCGCCATCTTGAGCCAGAGAAAAAGTTATGCTTTTAAGTTTTTACCCTTGAGTGTAGGAGCCAGTAACCAATTGGGGAATGTTCGGTCCCAGGGTGGGAATGAGGTCTCGCGAAGCCTGCTCAATTTCCAGCCAATATGGACTTCATTTAATACAGTCCCAGAACATATGTGCATGCATTGCGGGAGCATGCCCACGCTGCTGTTAGCACTGTGCCCCCCCAACTAAGGGTATCATATTTGCCCATAATGTACAGTGTTCGGAAGTATCTAATAACAGTCTTCCAACCAAATTCCATCTAAATACGGTATATGAATACATTGTTTTAAACAAATGGCGCCCCACTGCTTTTCCATAATTGCTATGTGCAGTTCATCCTCCCATTTTTTAACCCCCCCAGTATCAGTTGGTGGGTAATGTCTAAGAGCTCTGTATGTTAAACAAACAGCATGCTCTTTGATTCTACTCTCCATCGCCTATAGAATAAGGTCTATCACTGGATGTGCAGCGCCCTGATCCCACTGCAGTCCTAACCTGGCATGAACATACTGGCATACCTGTAGATAGCTGAAGTGGTCAGAATTAAGCAGACCATGCCTGCCCCTTAGCTGTGGAAAGGACAAAAAATGCCCTAACCTTGAAAAATCTGCATTAGCCCGAGACCTTTCCACCGCTGAATGGTGTGATCTGTTGCCACCAGAGCAAATTGCATATTACTGGCCAGGATTGTTAGATATTGGAGATCTTTCTTGACAGGGAGAGTCTGTGCCATGGAGTGCCAAGCTTCCATGATGGTCTGTGTAAAGGGAGTATAACTGTTTGAGAGCCTGCTTCATCCCATGAGACGTAAAAGCATTGCCTGCATGGGATGATGGGGGTCATGTTCCTCCACTGCTCCCAGTCAAGATGCAGTTCCCATCCAACCATCTAAGAGCATGCGTTAAATGAGCAGCTTGACAATACTGACATAATTTTGTGAGTGCCAATCTGCCATGAATTTTACTGAACTACAATTTCTTACAGGGGACCCTGGGGCATTTACCCACCCACTGAAATCTTGAAATCAACTTGTCCCACCTATGGAAACCCTCCAGTGGGGGGCAATTGGCAAGATTTTAAAAAAGTAAAGAAAATGTGGGAGCAGGTTCATTCTAATAGTTTCCACTCTGTGAATTAAGGGGAGTGAGAGAGGGAGCAGGCAATGAAGAGCCTCTTGAATCTGTAGTTTTAACAGGTCAGATTTAACTGTATTTATTTATTTACTGTTTATTTAATTATTTGCAGCCCAACCAACACCCAATCAGCCATAACCTGCTTCACCTTGACATTCGCCCTGAGACTCCCAACTCCCTGAACAACCCCGGTTTACCCCCAGTGGTAGGGCCACTGGGGTGGGCCCCTGCACCCAGTGGACTTGAGTAGGTGGCTCAGTAGTGGAAGTCTGGTCGGCGGTGTAGAGTGCAGTGGGGGTCATCACCCTGTGGCTGCCAAATCTATTTTTTGCTGCTTTGCTGCATGGGAGGCGGAACATGCAATGATGTCCATGGAACAAACCTGACGTCTGTCCCACCTCCCACACATTCAGATGCTGGTCGCTGCTGATCCCCCGGCCTTCACCAGGGCCCCATCGCGTGTCAGACATTTGACCCCCTCCCCCCCAGAGAAGAAGAGCTGTCCCTGGGATGCTTCTACTTCCACCCCCCCCGGCCAGCCCTCTGACTCCAGAGTCCGTTCCTAAACTCAGGATGTCAGCATCACAGGCAGAGGCCCTACCGTTGTGCCGGTGGGCCAACCAAAATTAACTTTATAGGCTGGTGCAGTGGTGCAGTGGGCTGATGCACTGAGTGCCACACCACCTACCACACTGGTGATCCTGATTCGGGAATGGACCACAATCTCTGGGGTCAGCCAGGGGAAGGTGGATCAAACATCCACAGACAGCTCTCCTCCTTTGAGGAGGGGGAGAACACAGTGAGCCTCTGCTTACCTACCACCCAGCACAGACTGGGCAGCACAGCATCAGGGGCCGCTTCTTAGATGATCGGGAGGCAGGACCTTAAGTATGCATGGCGTCCTCATGCCATACACCCACGTGACAGCATGCATTCCTCACCTCAGGAACAGAGGACAAAAATGATATGGAAAAACCCCTGAGAACCAGGATGATGGCTGGTAACCCTGCAGGCTCTGCTCCACCACCCGTGGCATGTACTCGCCGATTAAGGTAAGTAAGTAGTGGGATAAGGCCCAGGTTGGTGAGAGATGGGGCTGGGGATCACTGTCAGAAGCAGGCTACTCAAGAGAACTGGGAACAAGCAAAGGATGGGAAAAAAATTTACTTTATAAAGTTGGGTCCAGTCTCTTGGCAGAGATACCCCAAGGTATCTGAGAGATGGCTTATTCCATTTGAATGGGTAGTGTGCTGTGAGTTCTCAGGGTGGGTCATACCTTAACTGCAGGACCTCAGTCTTATCTGTGTTTAGTTTACAAGATCTCTACTTCTTGGAGGTTCTCAAACAGAGCTGGTAGGGAGGTGTCTGGGGATGCTGGATAAACCAGTAAATCACTGGCATAAAATGATACCTTGTGTTCAGCGTCTCCCATAGTAGTATCTTTAATATCAGAGTTATGTCAAATTAATTGTGCTAGGGGTTCTGCATATAGGGCAAATAATAAAGGGGATATGGGACAGCACTGGCAGGTACCCCTAGTTAATTTGAAGCAGGTCAAAAAGGTGCCATTCACCTTAACCACAGCTGGATCACAGTCTGCAAAGCTTTTGGGAATGGAAAACTTTGTAGGGTATGTTGCAAAAATCTCCAGGAAACCTTATCAAAGGCTATCTGTGCATCCATGCTTAGAATAAGGCTTGAAATGTTCACTTTTGCAGAGTGTACTAAAGAATACAGCATTCCCTTAATATTATACACTGTATTGTATTGTATTGTGTGCTACTGCTCTTCCGGGTCGACTCTGAAAAAGGGACTGTAACTGTCTCAGTGGACTTACCTGGTTACCAAAATTCAAATAAATAATAATAAATTATCCAAAGTTTATCACGAGGTGATAAATCTGGCCTGGTCTTTGTTAATTTTTTTTCCATTAAAGATTTTTATTGGGTTTCAACATTTCTATTTCCAATTTACAAGTTAACAGTTAAGAAATTCATGTTAACAGCAGAATACATCAAAACTCTAATTCACAAAAAGCAAATCATAATACATGTCAGAGAATAAACATAAGTGTTACAGAAATTTGTGGTGACCTAAAACTAAATTCAGTAGTATCAAAAGCTCGATTTGGGAAGGAACATACTACGCTAAACTTGTTCAGGTTTTATTCAGAAGAAACAAAAAAGAAACCTGTTCAAAAAGGTAAGCACAGCTGTACAGGATAAATTACAGATTCTAATAAACCTTTGATAAATTAGTGTGGATTTGTCCTATATTCAAGACCATACCTTATTACTACAATTGTTCACCTAAAAAGACTAATAACGGTGATCAGGTGGCATAAAATAGAGGTAAGTTTCCAGAAAGATTATGGGCAATATGCTCAATATTGATAATCTCTCCTAACTTAGTATACCATTCTTGTATGGCTGCGGAGGAATGTGATTTCCAGCTTGATAACATTATTCTTTTAACAGTAAAGGCAGCCACCCAGACTCCTACTTTCTGATTTTTACTTATGTGTTTAGTTTCTGAATCTATACCCAGCACCAGAAATTTCGGGGAGAAAGGGACTGGAATGTTATAGGCTGCCTCAGAGGTCTGATGGATTATCTTCCATACAGAAATAATCTGTGGGCAATCCCAGAACATATGCAGTAGGCTGGCATGCTTCTGTTGACATTTCCAACATGGGCCTTCTGGTAAGAAGCCCCAATAATTGTAGTCTCAAAGGTGAGAAATAATAATAGTGCAAAATCTTGTATTGGATAGTTCTCCCCAGAATTTCTTTACTGATAAGACAAACATTGTTCCAAGAGGAGGCCCATTCTGCTTCTATTATGGGGATCCCTAAATCATTCACCCATTTTTGTTTTGCTGATAAGGTTATTTATTGGTGGTTGAACTGAAAAATCCATAAGTAGTTTGTAGACTAGACTCACCCTTTTTTTAAATTCCACTACTTTAAGTATTTGATCCCATTGAGTGTTCTATGAAAAACAAAGATTTGGACCCAGAATGGAATCCTGCAAAGCCTTTCTAAGTTGTAAGTAAAGGGCAAATTGAAATCTGTGAAGCTCAAATTTCATTTTCAGGACCTCGAATGACAAGAGGTTGCCAGACAGGTCTAATAGATCATTCAGATTGGTAACACATAAAAGACTCCATCCAGGGTCCTCCAGGGATCTGCCATTGTATAATAGGTTGGTGTTATTCCAAATTACAGTCGGCTTGAGTGGGGGGGGGATCTTCAATTTTTAGTAAAGCCTACGTTTTTTTGATCACTATGAGAGAGTCAGTAATGGAACTGTTTTCTTTAAGTTTCTGAGATGAAGTGGAGAACAAAAAAATCTGATAGCTTATGTGGGGAGGCTAACTGTTTCTACCCTAAACCAGATAGAGCAATTATCGCTCTTTGAAATCAAGTATACTGCGGCTTCTTTAAATCAAAAGGCCAATAGGTATTTCTCCCAATGGGGTAAACCGAAGCCACTCTCTGATTTACTAGCTCTCAATTTACTTAAGGAAAGCCTAGGGGGAGTATCTCCCCAGAGAAATTTCCTGATCATAGCATGTAGCTTTTTAAAGGTTGATCTGCTTAACTTAAATGGAAGATTCTGGAAAAGAACAAAAAAGTTTAGAGGCCAGAATCATTTTTATAGAAACTATTTTCCCCCATAAGGAAAGATTTAATTTCTGCCATTTTTGCAAACTCGTCCATTTCTTGGAGAAGCAGGACATAATTTATTTCCAAAATCTTTTTAAAATCTCTTCGGATTTTAATCCATAAGTAAGTTAATGGGTCTATACACTAAGTATTTGTATCCAGCTTACCAAGTGATGAATCAGACTTCATATACCTGTTCAGGGGCATGGCTTGTGTCTTCTTCCAGTTGATTTCAGGCCTGCCATTAAAGTAAAGGATTCCAGGGCATCCTCTAGGAATTTAACAGCTGAGTAGGGGTTAGAAATAGTAAGATATTATCCACAAAGACAAATAATTTATTAATTATTGTCCCGGTTTTTATTCCTTCAATAAGTTTGTTGTCTGAAAAATAATTTGTGAATAAGAGGTTCTACGGCCAGTAATAAATAAGGGGACAAAGTACAACCTTGTCTTTCTCCATGGGATAGAATAATTGGATTAGAGATAAAACCATTTGTGATTACTCTTGCCGAGGGGTTGGTATAAAGGGTTTTGATGACAGAGATGTTCTTGCAACCTACATTAATTTTTTCTAAAACAGTGAAAAGATAGTCCCACTCTAAAGAATCAAAGGCCTTGAAGAAATCTAATGCCAATACAACAGCTAGATCCTTAATTTTATTTACTACATATTGACAACTAGTAGTCTCCTGATAGTTACATACCCATTCCTGTTAGGTATAATCCCAGCCTGCTCCTCACCTAAATGCTTGGTCACATATCTCTTGATTCTATTAGCCAAAATTTTGGCTAGTATTTTATAGTCAACATTTAGTAGTGAAATGGGCTTTGTTTTCAATTTATTTATTTAAAATTTGGTAACCGAAACTGGCCCGGTGGCATGGAGGGTTAAGGCACTGGACGCCACATCTCACGCCGCACAAGTGACCCAGGATTGGGAGCGGAATCGGGTCACCAGAGTTCGGCAGGGGAGGAGTAGGATCGAGCATCCGGAGGACTGCTCTCTTCTCCTGGGCTGGATGTGTTCCATTCCACGCAGTATCAGCGACCCCTGGGATACTGGGAAGGGGTTGGGCAGTGGCAGGTGGCTTTCACTCAGGTGCGGGAGTGTGCCTGGCATGAGCAGGATGCCATTGCACATCCATGCCCTGGCAACACAAGCAGCAAAAACCCCCACTCCCTGGATAGGTGACAGCATCCTCCAGAGCCACACCGCCACACTCCCAATGCTGGGTTCCCTCCAATGGCTCTCCCGATCCCCTCATCAAAGAAACATAGACTTTGATGGCAGATAAGGACCACTTGGCCCACCTAGTCTGTCCATTTCCCTACCTATTGGATAAGCTGCAGATCCTAGTTAACCAGCAGCCTACTTCTTCCTACCCCCCACCAGAATTGCCTTATGTCTGTCCTATGCATTCTTGAATTCCCCCATCTGCCTGACTCTGGTGAATTGGGGCCTGTCATTGGACCAGGTAGGTGGGGCAGTGTCTATCCCCAATTTCCCAGTTGGGTGGACTTCAGGTGGGAGGTGTCACAAACCCACTCAGCAGGTCAGGCCCTCTACTCCTAAAGTGCCAACCTCCGAGTGCAGTCTTGTGAACAGTTTAACAGAACAAGGTAACCCTCTTGTCTGTTTTGTGAGTTCAGATCAACCATTGGTCTCAAGTCTTGGATGGATTCAAACTGTGAACCTCTTGCTAGCGTACCCAGTGCACAGGCTCAGATATTTCTGTCTTTAAGGGGCCAGATACCTTTGCCTACGGACACCTAACCAGGTATACAGAGATGAACCCTTAAAAATTTTAATAAGGACCTCAGACTTAAAATGCTTCTCCTTCCAGTTTGGTATCACCATTCAAGCTTATGCCTAGTGTCTGCTATAACCATATATGCTTTTCTTACAAATGGCAGAAAATTCAAAGACAGACCAAATATGCTCTAAAAAGAATTTTACTAAAATAGATAAAAATATGTAAAACACAAAATACAGAACTGTTATATCACAAGACATACAAATCTTTTAAAAGAACAAGGTTTAAACAGTGCAAATTCCTACAACAGTATTTAGATTTTATCTATCTTTCTAAATACATGTTTAAAAATGCTCACAGATGTTTTCTTGTCAGAGTCTAGATAAAAGTGTCTCTGAAGTAAAACAAAATATTCCTTAAAGCAAACTGTATTTGCCAACCCCTTTCTGTGTGAGGTCACCTAGCTCCTCCTCTGTCAGAATATATAACAAAATATATATATTTAATAAAAAAACAGGATGTCTTTTTCAAGAATTAAATTCTGCAACCTCAGCATACTCATATGTTCTTCAAATGACATCTCATTGATCTTAATCAATATTCTCTCTCACACAGGCATCAGAGGAACATTTACAACTTCATGCCAGTTTGCTAAACCTGGTTTCCCCTTCTAATGTCATAAACCTTTATTATTTCCCTCTTAACAACAACATCTATAATTAACTTAGAAAAGTCTGTAAATAGCTTCTGGCCTGCCATGTAATACCTGGTATCTAAAACTGGTGTGTGTGTGATCTCACATGCTGTTTCAGCATTTTCTCATGGCTTTCATCTTTCAGCTGAAACCTGGGGGGTGAGGTCACTCTTAGAGCACCAGATTTCAGCATCTCTCATGATAGACAGTCCATAACCCATTTTTTATATTACAAAAAAATGATACTACAGCACTCAGAACTGGCTGTCCACGTCACAATTCCTCCCCACCTAGACTGAATTTGGGGGTTTTATCCCCTGCACGGGATGAGTTTTCCAAATCAGTTCACTCCTCATAGACCCTAGACAGCCCATCTGAGTTCTGGTTTTTGGCTCCAGCCCTATATGCAATTGTCAGATCATACCCTTGTAAAGCAAGACTACATCTTAGCAATCGGCCATTGTTTTTCCCCATCTGCGTCAGCCAAACCAGGGGGTTGTGGTCAGTCTGCACCACAAAATGCTGCCCATACAAGTATGGCTCTAATTAATTTAGGGCCCACACTATGGCAAGACATTCCTTTTCCACCGTGGAGTACGCTTGCTCCCTGGGAAGTAACTTCCTACTCAGGTACACTACTGGGTGATCTGTCCCTTGGCTAGATGTCTGACTCAGTACTGCCCCAATACCCATGTCTGAGGCGTCAGTCTGAACTATAAAGGTCTTGCTATAGTCAGGACTTGTCAAAACAGAAGCACTGCACAGTGCCTCCTTTAGTTTGGTAAAGGCTTCCTCACAGGCTGGGCCCCAGGTAAATTTCTTTGGCATCCTTTTCTTTGTCAGGTCAGATAGGGGAGCAGCCAAGGCACTGTAATTGGGTACAAATTTCCTGTAGTATCCTGCTGTCCCTAGAAAGCTCCTGACCTGCTTCTTGGTTTCTGGTCTGGCCATGCCTGGATCACCTCTATCTTTATTTAGTTAGGATGGAGCTGTCCCCAGCCTACCACATGCCGGAGGTATGCCACTTCCCCCATGGCCACCTGGCACTTCTCGGCTTTGGCAGTGAGCCCAGCCCTCTGTATCCTGTCCAGCACTTCCCTAAGGTGGGATAGGTGTTTCTCCTAGCTGGTACTAAAGATACCAATGTCATCCAGGTACGCCATGGCGTACTCTTCAGCACCATTTAACACCTGGTTCACCAACCTTTGGAAAGTGGCCGGGGCATTCTCCATTCTGAAAGGCATTACTTTAAACTCAAACAAGCCTATCGGAGTGATGAAGGCTGACCTCTCCCTAGCTCTGTCTGTCAACTCTACCTGCCAATACCCCTTTGTCAGGTCAATGGTCATAAGGTAGGCCACCCCTCCCAATTTGTCCAGGAGTTCATCCGTCCTGGGCATTGGACTTTGTGACTGCATTCAGTCCATGATAGTCCACACAGAAATGAGTTGCACCATCTGGCTTAGGTACAAGGACTATGGATGAGGCCCAGGGGCTGTGGGATCTCTGGATTATCCCTAAATCCAGCATCTCCTCCACTTTCCTCCTAATGTCCTTTTGGACAGCCTCTGACACCCAATATGCTGTCCGCTGTACGGGCGTCTGTGTCCCTGTCTCCACATCGTGTGTCACTGAGGGGGTTAGTCCAGGCTTGGCACTAAACAATGGGGCAAAGTCTGCTAAAACCTCCCTTACTTTCTGGATCTGGTCCGGGGCCAGCTGGGGAGACAATTTTACTGCCTCCACTGAGGAATCCCACATACTTTCTTCCAGCAAGTCCAGAAGGGGGTCTCCTTCGTCAGTCCCCTTCCCATGACTACACACTGCAAACACCATGTCAGCCCTATTTGCATATGGCTTCATCATGTTGACATGGTACACCCTTTCTGTCTGTCTTCTGTCAGGTAACTCCACAATGTAGTTCATGTCATTTACCTTCCTAACCACTTTGTACAGTCCTGCCCACTCAGCCTGCAGCTTGTCTTTCCAGACCGGAATAAGGACCATGACCCCCTGACCCACCATGTACGAGCGAGTTCTGGCTCTGCGGTTGTACCACACTTTTTGTTTCTGTTGGGCAGCTGCCAGGTTGCTCTGGGCTGTCCCCATAAGCTCCTTCAGCCTTTACCTAAACCTAAGGACATAATCCACAATGGGAGTTCCCTGGGTGGTGTGCTTGCCTTCCCAGTCCTCCCAGATCAAGTCTAGGGGCTCATGTACCTGGTGTCCATATAAGAGTTTGAAGGGGGAAAATCCTGTCGACTGTTGGGGCACCTCCCTGTATGCAAACAACAAGTGGGAAAGGTATTTCTCCCAGTCCCTCCCATGCTGTTCAGCAAGTGCCTGGAGCATTGACTTTACAGTACCACTGAATCATTCCACAAGTCCATTGGCTTGTGGGTGATACTGTGTTGTGCATCTCTGCACCACCCCACACTTCTCTCATAAACATTTCATCAGGTCCGATATGAAGGAAACCCCTTGATCGGTGATAACCTCCTGCAGAAACCAAACATGGGAGTAAATCCCAAGTAAGGCATCTGCCACTTTGTCTGTCCTCAGTGAGGATAGGGTGATGGCCTCTGGGTACTGGGTGGCATAATCCACCACAGTCAGGATGAATCTCTTCCCTGAGGAGCTGGGGGTATTTAAAGACCCCACAATATCCATTCCCACCCTCTGGAATGGCTCCTCCACTATGGGCAAGGGAATCAGGGCAACTTGGTTTTTCTTGCCCGCCTTTCCTATTTCTTGGCACCGGTGACAAGACCTGCAATACTCCTTCACCTGCTGGACGAAGTTAGGCCAGTAGAAATTCTGGGCTAACCACTGCATAATGCGCACGATTCCCAGATGACCAGACAAGGGAATATCATGTGCAGTTTTGAGCAACTGCTCACAATACCCCTGGGGAACGACAAGCTGCCTGCCTAACATCCCTCCCTCTGTCTGAACTGCCTGAGTATACATAAGTCCATTTTCCCAATAAACCTTATGTTGGCTGTCACCTCCCTGTGTGCCGTCTGAGTCTGCCCAAGCCCTCAGCTTCTCTAAACTAGGGTCACTTCTCTGAACAGCTGCAAACCCCTCACACATTCCCAAGGCATGGGACAGGTCCCCTTCAGTCGCTAAACTAGGGTCCCTAGCACTAGTGTCATGGCCCTCAGGATCACTGTCAATCCCAACCCTCTGACAATGGGTCACCCCTCCCTCTTCGGAGTAAACTTCCATAGCTGTGTGGTGACTTGCTACTGGGGAAATTTCTACCCCCTTTTTATCAGTCTCCATATCAGGATACACAGGCTGGGGAACCAGCCTCCCAGTGGTTTCCACAATGCCCTCCGTGGGGTTCAGGGAACTACAATTTTCCCTTGATGCTTGGCTATGGGTAACTGCACATACTATCCCCTGTTGGAGCTTGTTACCCAGGATCACATCCACTGCTAATGTTTTGGCTATAGCCACCTGTTGCACAGTTCTCCCCTGTTTCATCCCAGTCTAAGAGAACACTAGTGAGGGGAAATGTTTTCTCTTCACCAGTGAACCCTTGGACAGTGATGTATTTATTGGGTATAAGCTGACCAGGCTGTACCAGATTACCCTTTACTAATGTCAGGGATGCCCCTGTGTCCCTTAACTCTCGTGACTGCACACCATTTCCCATGACTGGATGCATGTGTTCCCTATTTCACTGGCATGCTTCCAGGGACACACAAACAACCTACTTCTTTTCTAGCACCCTGTTGTGTATTGCTCACCTTTTTGGGGCACTGTCTGGCAATATGCCCAGTTTCTTTAGACAACCAACATTAATTTCTTCTCTTAGAGAGATCTTTTCTCTGAAACCTGTTGCAAACTGGTTTCGGTGGAGGCATGAGGGTTTTAGCTGCCCTGAAGGTGCGCTTTTCCCTTTCTGTGCTGCCACGCCTGCCCCATTTGCTCTCAGAGCAGGTCTGCTCTTGGCATAGTGGTCTGAGAGTTCAGCAGCCTCTTGCACTGTTTTGGGCTCTCAGTCCTCTAGACAGGCTTTTAGCTCTGCTGGGCAAGTCCAATAAAACTGTTCTAATAAAATCACATTTTCAATTTTATCAACAGAGTTTGCCTCAATTCCTTTCCACCAACATTTTAAAAACTGACATTGTTTCATTGCTAGCTCCTCGTAGCTCATATCAGGGCTTCTCCTGAGCTTACAGAATTTAGCTCTGTATCATTCAGCAGTTAATTCAAACTTTTTTAACAGTGCAGCTTTTAGGTTGCTGTAATCATTGCTGTCCTCATTGTCCATTTGACCCAATGCATTCCGAGCTTTCCCGGTAAGTAGTGGGGATAGCTGGAAGCTCCAGGACTCTCTAGGACTTTTAGCCTGAAAACAATTTTAAAAAAGCATCCATATCTTCCCCCTCTTTAAATTTGGCTATTAATTTGGAGTTCAATTTGTAACCCAGTCCTGCAGTCCCAGTTAAACCCAAGCCACTTACCTGCTCTGGTGCTGCTGGTCAGAGTCGTAGCTTCTCCAGTTCATGTGGCCTCTGGTGCTCCTCTTCTTCTCCTCTGCAGCTTGCTGGTGCTCATGTTCTTCATGGTCTGCCTCCCTCTGTTCACGGTCCCTCTCTCTCTCTGGGACTCCAGCTCCAACCTGCGCAACTCAATTTGCAGCCTGAGTACCTCTGGATTCAGAATACTGGTGACCTTCCCCTGCTGCTGTGGCCCTTCACTGACAGTGGCCCTGCTATCATCCTCACTGGATCTGAACATAGCCCTGGCTGCTAGGCCTGCCACACTCGAGGTCTGGTCCCGTTCAGTCATGGTCTGTCACTTGCTGCTCTGGATATCGGCTACCATCAGGGCCTCTATCAGGTTCTGCTTTTTGGCTGTCACCTCAAAAGGGACTCCTCTGTCCCCGCACAACTGCTTCAAGTAATCTACAGTGTGCCTGCTGTAGTTGGAAGCCATCTTCTTCCCTGACTATGGGTACTCTGACTTGTAATTTAGGAAAAAATAAATAAAACGGGTAGGAACTTTACTATACACCAAGCGATATATAGTTCTGTTTCCTTTTTAAAATAAAACTCTGCCTTTTTTCTTTCTTTGCAAGAGAGCTTACGGTCTCAGCTGACACAGAACAATACAAGCTTGTAATACCAAAATTATGCCACCGCTGCCAACCAATCTGTCACAAACCCACTCAGCAGGTCAGGCCCTCTACTCCCAAAGTGCCAACCTCCAAGCACAGTCTTGAGAACAGTTTACCAGAACAAGGTAACCCTCTTGTCTGTTTTGTGAGTTCAGATCAACCTTTGGTCTCAAGTCCTGGAGGGATTCAAACTGTGAACCTCTTGCTAGCATACCCAATGCACAGGCTCAGATATTTCTGTCTTCAGGGGGCCAGATATCTTTGCCTACGGGCACCTAACCAGGTATACAGAGATGAACCCTTAAAAACTTTAATAAAGACCTCAGATTTAAAATGCTTCTCTTTCCAGTTTGGTATCACCATTCAAGCTAATGCCTAGTGTCTGCTATAACCATATATACTTTTCTTACAAATGGAAGAAAATTCAAAGACAGACCAAGTATGCTCCAAAAAGAATTTTACTAACATTTATTTATTGAAAATGTTTCACCAGGAGAGGCACACTGAGCAACAAGATGCTCGTCTCACGGTGCGACGTGGGGGAAGGGGGTACAAGGGAGGAAGATATACATAAAACAATCAGTAGGTTGTACATAGGAGACAAGCCATTCTAAACAAACGTTACATGGTTAAGGGTGGCTTTACAAACTTGCTACATGAGGAGACACTACATACATGTGCCACAATGAAGGTGACATTACATACTTGATTACACAACTAGAACCATTCGTACTTGCATAGGTGCCTACTATCTAGAGATTTATTTTGGAATATTTTACTCCGAGTTGGAGGATAGAACTGGAAACCTGGGCTACGAGCCAGGCAGAGATGACAAGTCTGGGTAGTAAACAACAGGGAAAGATGAGTGGGTAGTCTTAGGGAGGACATTGATAGGGTAATAAGAAGGGGGATAGCAGAAGTGCCATGAGAGGGTGAGTGCATGGGTTGTTTAGGGCAGTTTATAAGCCAGTCATTGGGCGAAGGCCAAGCCACTGGTCCGGCCATGTAAGGTGAAGCGGGAGATCGGGGGAGAGAATCAGGCAAGGGGGGAGGGGGAGGAGGTCAGGGACATGTACAATTAGGCACGTAGAAATTAGTGAGGGCAGAGGATAGAGAGAGTTTGGAGGAGGAATGGCGGATTTGGGCCTGCAGGTCATTCCAGAGCTTAGGGAGGAGGTAAGAGAAAGCCGATTGGACTGCAGAGGTCTTTCGGTGGGGGATTACTAATAGTCTGGAGTCAGTGGACCTGACGGTGTGGGCTAGGGTTGGTGGGGAAGATAGGGAGGAGACGAGATAGGGCGGAACGGAACCAAGCCAGAAATTAGAAACAAATTTAGCACTGTGAAGTAGGCGCCGGTTGCTCAGGGATGGAAGGGCCAGTGAATGGAAGAGCTCACAGTGATGGGTACGAGGGGGCATTGAGGGTGAAGCAGCAGAAAGCATTGAAGAGGGGGTCCAATCTGGATAGGGTGGACTTGGGGGCAGAGTTGTAGACAACATCACAGTAGTCGAAGGAAGGTAGAATAATTTTCAGAACTATTTCACATCTCACAGGAAGCAGGAGACTAGTGCGGTTTCTATAGAGGGCGCCGAGCTTAGGGCACAGTTTTGACAGGATGGCATCCACGTGTGTAGAGAAGGTGAGGTGGCAGTCAAGCCAAACCCCCAGGTGCCTGAAGGAGGGCACGTCTTCAAGGAAAGTGCTATCCAGAGTACGGAAGATCAGCGGGGATGTAAGTCTGGATAATCTCTGTCTAGTGCCGAAAGTCATAAAGACTGTTTTCTTGGCATTTAGGGAGAGTTGGTTGGAGTTAAACCAGTGTTACACTTTGTTGAAATCGGTCTGGAGATTAGAGGTGACTTCTTCATAGGTCCAGCTCGATGTAAAGAAGACCATGTCATCAGCGTACATGTGAATTGAGGTAGTAGAGCGGGCCTTTGGCAGATCATTTAGTAGGATGGAGAAGAGAATGGGGCCAAGGACTGAGCCCTAGGGAACGCCGGTGGTAATAGGGAGCGGAGGGGAGGCGTAGTCAGCTATTTTTACAGATTGGGTTCTATTTTGTAGATAGACTCTGAACCAATTTGTGGCCATCACCGATAACCCAGCACCTGATAGGCAGGATAATAGGAGGGGGTTGGATACTGTATCAAAAGCTTTGGCTAGGTTGATGAATATTGCAGATGTAATTTGTCCTTTGTCCATCCCAGAGAGGATGGCATCCGTGAGTCTTAGTAGGGAGGTGGTGGTAGAGTGGCTTTTTCTAAAACCGGACTGGAATGGAGTGAAGAAGTTAGTTTCAGAGAGAAAGTGGGAGAGTTGAGATAGTATGAGGTGTTCCTGGAGTTTGGCGAGAGTGGGGAGGAGGGAGATGGGGCGGTAGTTTGCAGCTGAGGTAGGATCACCTCCTTTAGCTAGTGGTAGGACAGTGGCATGTTTCCACTCCGTGGGGAGTGATTCAGTGGTGAATGAGAGATTTAGCAGGGCAGCGAGGGGAGTAGCTATGGCAGGGGCAGATAGGAAGAGGAGGTTGTCTAGTCCGTCGGGAGATTTTCCTTTGGCAGGATTCGGGGAGTGAAGGGCTTCTAAGGTTTTGATGGGGGAGATGTGTCTGAAGGAGAAAGGGTTCTGGCCAGGCAGTGGGGGAGTAGCTGTTTGGAGATTGGGCGGGGTTACTGAGGGAAGGGAGTCCAGAAGGGCCGTTGTATATGTAGTGAAGTAGATATTGAACTCAGAGGCAACCATCAGGGGGTTGGAGTGGAGAGTCCCTTGGGAGAGAAGGAGGGGGGATTTGATGTCAGGGGGAGGAAAGGGAGTTTATGACTTTCCAGAATTTAGATGGCCTCCCAAGATTGGCGTTTAGGGTGTTGTTAAAATATTCTGCCTTTGCTAAGCGGATGGCCTTTGTGCACTTGTTTTGGAGTATGCGGTAGGTGATGTTGTCACCTGGGAGGAGCGTAGATTTGTAATTTTACCATGCCCTGTCACAGGCTTGTTGGCATGCTATCAGCTCGGATGAAATCCAGGGAAGGTGAGACCCTCGGACCCTAGCATGGCACGGGGGGGCATGATTATCCCAGGTGCTAAGGAATGTGTTCTGGAAGTGTGTAAGGGCCACATCCATGCTAGAGCATCTAAGGTTGAGGTCCCAGTTAGAGTGAGCTAGTTCTTCCAGGAGAGGGGAGAGGTTGAGAGTTTTATATGACCGTTGGAATATAAATTTGGGAAGGGATTTAACACGGTGGATTTTGCAAACCAAGTAGGTTAAATGATGGTCGCTAATGGAGTCAGAAAGGAGGCCAGAGCTGATGACGTGGTGTGGATGGGAGGTAAGCGCCCAGTCAAGTAGGGAGTGGTTGCTGGTCTTATGTTTTGAGCGTGTAGGTTCCAAGATGGTTTGGGTAAGGTTGAGAGCAGATATCTCGGTACGGGCTTTGTTAAAAGTGGGGGCTGGCCAGTTGTGGTTAAAGTTACCCATAACAGAAAGTTCACCCGACTGGGCAAGAGACATTAGTTGGCTTATTAGGTCGGTGTTGGCTGGGGTACCAGGGCAGCAATAAATACCAGCCACAAAGATGGGGAGTGAGGAAGGAGGGGACAATTTCAGCATAAGCAGCTCGTAGGCTTTGGGTTCAGCTTTTGTGAGGGTGACAGAAAAATGTAGGGCTGAGCTGGTGTAGATAGCCACTCCTCTGCCTCTGGTGAATCAGTCTTGCCGAGTGATAGTAAATCCTGGAATAGCGATGGCTGGGTCCGGGAGGTTTGGGTTTAGCCAGGTCTCAGATATAATGATTATATCAGGGGCATGGTGAGCAGCTAGAACCTGGAGCTGATCGAGCTTGGGAGCTAGGCTTCGAATGTTTAGGTGGATTAAACGTAGTCCCTGGGGGAGGGAGCCAGACTGAGTGTAAGTGGTGGCCTTGGCTGAGGGGTTAATCATGGGGTAGCTGTGACTGGGGGTTGGTGTTGGGCCAGGGTTAGGGTGTATATCCCCTGCTGCCAGAAGTAGTAGGGCAAGGGTTAGGTGGTGATGAAGTATGTAAAGGCACCAAGATTTGGACAAGCGCCACTTAGGGGTGGTATTAGGGCAGGCAGTGTGGAGAAAATGGGAGCTGCTTTGGTGGAGGGAAACCAGGAGGAAGCCATAGGAATAGAGTGAGGTGGTGGGGCTCATAGGGAAACAGGACCAGGTAGTAGCTGGGAGAGATGCTGTGGATATTTGGGGGGCATTTGTAGAATGAGTCAGTTCAGCGGAGGGTGGGGTGGTGCAGGGTAACAACTTATAGGAGGTGTTAAAGGGGGAAGGAAAAATAGGAAGGGGGAGATCAAAAATAAGTTCCTTTCTGGCTGTGCCATAGTTGACAAGTGCACAGGAGGCACAGATAGGCAGTGGAGAGTGAGAGAGAAGAGGAGTGGTCACAAGGAACGCTAGGAAGATAGCTGGGGGAGAAGAGGGGAGGGGAAGGGTGATACTTTTTGGTAAAGGGATTGGAGCAGGTAGAAAGGGAGGGTGAGTAGCGTATTTAACAGGTGGCCTGGGAGGGGTCATGGGGTGGGACAAAATAAGCTATGCTGTAAGAATTGCCCCGGCTATCAGCGCACCTGGTAATTGAGCTGGAGGGGCCCAAGCGGCGGGTTGCAGCTGGTAGCAGCTTGGCTGGCTCGGGCAGAAAGGCGCCCCAATTGGATGCTGAGGTCTGCTCATCCAGTCCAATCAGGGGCCGCCAAATTGGTAGGCACACCAATCGGGGAGGCACTGGAAGCTGGGCGGCTGTGGGAGTTTGGCGGTAGTTACCTGGCAGTTAGTCCAGGAGGCAGGACCAGGAGGGCTGGAGGAAAAAGTCGATGTTCTTGGCGGCGGTGGCGCTGATGCCACCAGGATCTGGGGGCGCCGCTGGGGGCACGAGAGCAATCTGGGAGGAAAACAGGAAAAACAGAAAGATTACATAGGCAGGTATTTGATTGGGAACAAAGGAAGGCAGAAGACAGGCAGGAGCTCGAGGAGGGGTGGGGGTGCAAGTTCAGGACAAAGGGCAAGTAATTAGCAGTTCATTGAGGTAGAGATTTAGAGAGGCAGAAGTTTAGATGGGCAGGGGAGGGGCAGTCTATGAGAAATGAGCTTGTGCAGGAGTTCAGGGTGGGAAAAATGCAGAGAATATAGTTGGCGCCAGAGAGCACGGAAAAAACAGGAGATTGAGAGAATAGCCAGGGAGATGGCAGGCTCAGCTCGGAAATAGAAGGAGTCAACAACAGGAGTAGAAATAACACAGGGTAAGGCAGAATTAATAATCTGTTAGCTAGGCTTACTGTAGCAAGTATAGGGGGATGCAGCTGACTACAAATTCTTCAGAAAAGACTGTATCACATCACTTAGGCTATACGGTATCTAGGACAATTAACTATATCCAACATATACAAGGTTTAGATTGCAGCGCTTTTTATGCTAAGTAAACTGGCTGCTAGAACAAGCATTACACTGTAAAAATAAGCTATGCTGTGAGAGTTTGTCCCCCGGCTATCGGCCACACCTGGCAATCCGGCTGGAGGGCTCCAAGCGGCGGGTAGCAGCTTGGCTGGCTCGGGCAGAATTTCCCGTGTTGCACCTGAAAATAGATAAAAATATGTAAAACACAAAATACAGAACTGCTATATCACAAGACATACAAATCTTTTAAAAGAACAAGGTTTAAACAGTGCAAATTCCTACAACAGTATTTAGATTTTATCTATCTTTCTAAATACCTGTTTAAAAGTGCTCACAGATGTTTCCTTGTCAGAGTCTAGATAAAAGTGACTCTGAAGTAAAACAGAATATTCCTTAAAGCAAACTGTATTTGCCAACCCCTTTTTGGGTGAGGTCACCTAGTTCCTCCTCTGTCACACTATACAAAAAATATATATTTAATAAAAAAAAAAACAGGATCCCTTTTTCAAGAATTAAATTCTGCAACCTCAGCATACTCATATGTTCTTCAAATGTCATCTCTTTGATCTTAATCAGTATTCTCTCTCACACAGGCATCAGAGGAACATTTACAACTTTGCGCCAGTTTGCTAAACCTGGTTTCCCCTTCTAACGTCATAAACCTTTTTTTTATGATTTCCCTCTTAACAACAACATCTATAATTAACTTAGAAAAGTCTGTAAATAGCTTCTGGCCTGCCATGTAACACCTGGTATCTAAAACTGGTGTGTGTGTGATATCACTTGCTGTTTCAGCATTTTCTCATGGCTTTCATCTTTCAGCTGAAACCTGGGGGGGTGAGGGCACTCCTAGAGCACCAGATTTCAGCATCTTTCATGTCAGACAGTCCATAACCCATTTTTGATATTACAAAAAAATGATACTACAGCACTCAGAACTGGTTGTGCACATCACGGGAGGTAGCACAGTTGGCGGTGAGTGGGGTTCACCTAAGAGAGGTCCAGTGGTAGCTGGCAAGAAAAAGACTTCACAAAAAAAATTCGTTAACCCGGAAAGGCACACTGTGCCAAGGCTCATTTCCAGGTGCAACATGGGGGAAGGGAGCATACATGGTAAAACAGAGTACAAAATATAAGGGTACATAAACAGTAAATGAGATCTACGGATAATTCCTGTGGATCTTTATTGTTCTTGGGGATTAGGGAAACACATGCCTGCTTCATAGACCCGGGTCTTTGTTAATAAGATTAGGGAGTAAATGTTTTGGCCTGTGGGCTAGGATACTGGCAGTTTATAGCCTTGATTGGAAATCACTATATGGTAATAAGGCTTGCATTGCAGAGAGTCCTTCCATGATTTTAAAATTTTAGAGATATTTGCGTATTGCCAGCTGGGCAGGATAGGTACCTCACCCCATTACCTCCTGGAAGAAGGATTTCAGAGTTGGTATTAGGAGGGATTTAAATGTTTTGTAGAGTTCAGATGGAGACCCAACTGGCCCCAGGCTTTTGTTAGTTCTGGTGTTAGCTATTGCCTGAAGTATCTCCTCCATAGCTATGGGGCTGACAAACATGTTTTGCTGTCCCTCCATCAGTGTGGGGAGGTCCACTTTTTAAAAAAATCTGGGATAGATTCCAATGTAAGGCTCCTCCTCTTGTGTGTATAGCATTACATAGAAGACGTGGAAGTCATCCAGGATGTCAGAGTGCGATAATGTTGCATTTTTGTAATATGGTGAACTAGTTTGGGGACCATGGCTAGCGCTTGATGTTGTCACAACCAGAATGCTAAAATATAGGATTCTTTGGCTTCTCCTTCATAGTAACGCTGCTTAATATACATAAGTGCCTGTTCCATTTTGTACTTTGACTTGCTGGAACTGCAGGAGAACTGGTAGCTAGGTTGTTGGACTATGCATATGCACTGCACTGCTGTCCGATATTCAGAGGGATTAGCATGGGTGTGCTACTTCTTAATATCTCTATTGGCATGTGCAGGCACTAGTACAAATGCAGCTGGCTGAAAATGGGCTTCAGTGACTCTTGAAATATCCAAAAAGGTGGTTTTAATGAAGTAGTGCTGTTGCTAAAAGGAGATGGATGGCTGTATAGCCTGGAGGTTTTGAGTAACCAGCTGTGAATAAGCAGACCTGGGTTTGATTCCCACAACCTCTGCTTGCATACTGTGAGGCCTTTAGCAAGTCACTTAACTGCTCTGTGCTCCCAGGACATACCTGGAAATGATCCATTGAAAACCACTATAACTGAGTCCCTGACTCAATGGTGTCTCCATTTCTCATGAATAAAATATATTATTATTGTTACAGTATATGCATATGTTTCAAGGAAATATATATGTTAGCCCTAGACAAATAAAGCTACATGTTTGATATCAAATTTATGACAGGCTATATTTCAGCTCAGGCCAAAGAAAGACTCTTAGTGAAGAAAAGAGACTTGCCTTCTACAGTGTTCAAATGCATATCATGGCCTAGGCATTATGTCTACATGCCACATATAAATACCGCATGTAGGCACCCATACAATGGACAGCCGCATATTGGGGGTCCAGTTGGACCCCTGGGGCACTCACAGATGGGACACAGGTCCTTTCCAAATCCCAATCCCCTCTGTGGATATGCATGTGTGGACGAACCAGGGGGAGTGTCTGAGGGGGTGTTGCTACACTCCATGCTATGAACTATGGTGTAGAGTGCCAGTGGGGGGGGCACAGGTTATGCAGGCTGGAACCCTACTATAACTGCTACATGCCTCCTCCATCCAGATGATGGTGGCACAGTGGGCAAGAGGCCACCCCTTTACACCGCTACCGCAGCCCCAAACCCTCCCAATATGCTGTGAGGGCTGGGGGCTCCTGGCTGGCACCTACCCCTAGTGGACAGGTCCTAGCCAGTGCTATGCCGGTACCTATAATTCCATGTTCTGTGTGGGGTAGAGGATCTAGGCTGCTGGCAGGATGGGCATCTGATTGGATGCCCACCAGCACCCTCGGTCCAACCCCTGCCACGCGCCCTATCCCTGCTGTGCACGTATGCATCTGTGGGTGGGGCCATGGACAGGCAAATGGGGACAGTGCATGGCACAGAGTGTGTGCCCATACCAATGTGAAGAGGGTTGCGGCCAGGGTACCCACCTGTAGTGCATACCCTGTACATGATGGTGCATAGGGCTGAATATGAGGATGTTTCATATATACTGTGACTTTGCATATTTTGATAGATAAAAATTTTAGGAACAATGTGGTAGGTTTTCAGACCTGCAGAAAACTCCTAACTGAAGTTTTTTCAAGAAATACATTTTTCAGACATTACAAATTATACAGGAATGAGTTAAAGAATATCTCAGATGACTTGACACAGAAATATGATTTTTGTGTGTGTGTGTACACCAGTTCTTTATAATAAGTTATTCCATGGTTAAAAATCTTGAATCAAAATTGAACAAGGAGAAATACCTGAGCAAATCCCGTCCTCACTGAGATTTAAGCTGGAGGGAAGGGGAAGCTACTTTGCTAGGATTCAGAATTGTAAAATCATCATCAGCCAGCTTGGCAGCTACAATGCAACAAGATAATGACAGTAGAATTATGCCTCTGCAATGAACCACTTCTTTAGAGTGCTGAAAACCAGTGCACAGTGGACATACTGTGTCCCAGCTAAATATTTGGCTCCAAAAGTAAACAGGCTTTAAGCTTTCATTTGGCAAAACCTCTGGTGCCAGATAGTCAAAACTTTGCCCGGGGAGCAAAGTGATTGCACCCCATTTGCCCGGGGTTTGCACCCGAATGCAATATTCAAAGGAGGCAGTTGCACGGCTTAAAAGGGTTAGCACACACGAGCTAAAAAATAATGTGTTTGGTGGGTAAAGGGAGGGGCGGGGACATGAATTCCAGAGCAGTGCAATATTCAGCCTGTTAGTGCTGCACAAAAGTAATAGTGCAGGTGACCTTACGCTGTGCAATTACCACCAAAAAGAAGCCCAACTTACTCTGGGCAACCCTAGTGGCTGGTGGAGCCACTGCTGCCAACAACAACAACGGTGACAGTTGGGGAAGCACACCTGCTCCCTTGTGCCTTGTAGTCCCTCACCCTCCAGTCCTCAGCCCTATCAAAAAATTATATGTTTCCCTTGTGTCCGGTGGCCCTTCCCATCCACTGATTCCCGTCTCCATTTCACGTCATTGTTTCCCTGCTGTCCAGTGGTCCCCCTGTCCACCAATCCAGATCCCGGTTCAACTTCAATATTTCCCTGGTATCCAGTGGTCCCCGCCATACACTGATGCCCATCCCTCCGTACACTGATGCCTGTCCTCATTACACTTCAGTATTTCCCTAGTGTCCAGTGGTCACCCCCTCTGATCGCCGGCCACACTGACTGACAAGTATTTCTTGGTGTCCAGTGGTACCCTGATACTCCCCACCCTCCCATACCCAGTCCTGTTGAAGGAAAAGTATTCCTGGTGTCCAACAGTCCCCCCAACCTCCGATTGCTGGCCCTATTGAATGGCAGATAGTACTGCCCACTCTCTGTTCCCCAGCCCCATTGAATGACAAGTATTCCCTGGTGTCCAACATTCCCCTCCCACTGTCCAATCTGTGGCCCCATTGAAAGAAAAGTATTCCCAGTGTCAAGCGGTCCACCCACCCTCCAATTGTTGACCCCATTGAATGATAAGTATTCCTTGATGTCCGGCAGTCCTCCCCATCCTCTGATCCTTGGCTCCATTTGATATACATTATGCCCTAACATCTAGTGGTCCCCTGACTTCTGATCCCTGACCCCAGTACACAGAAACCCCTACCTGGTGTCCAGTGACACCCCTCCACCCTCAGAGCACTCGCCACAGTTCTGTAGATGATGTCCCTGGCATCTAGTGGCTTTGCCTCACCACCCACATTGAGTACACCACTGTGACACCCCCCTTACCATAATCACCGGTGCTGTGGGAGCCCATACAGCAACCAGCACAGCCCTCCTCTCACCACCTTGACTGACCACCATATGTGATGACAGTGAGGGTACATCCCCTCTACTGTAAAGGGAGCATGTGTACTATCAACAGACAGTACCTGCACTTCCTTTACAGTACAGGGGATGCATACTCCCTGTCATCACATATGGTAGCTGGCTGAGGTGGTTAAAGGAGGGTTGTGCCAGTCGCCGAATAGGCTCCTGTAGCACCAGCAATGATGGTAGGGGGTGGCAGGGTGGTATACCCAGTACAGGGGGCTTCTAGACACCAGGGACTTTGTCTACAGAACTGCATTGAGCACTTGGAGGGTTGGGGGTGGTGCCACTGGACACCAGGGTGGGGGGTTCTGTCTACCAGGGCTGGGGATCAGAGGGCAGGGGGGCCACTAGATGCCAGAGCATAATGTATATTGAAGGGGGTTGATGATCAGAGGATGAGGGGACCACTGGACACCAATGCATTGTAATTTTACTGTGGCCAGTGATCAGGGGACAGGGGGGACACTGGACACCAATAAATACATTATTTTCACTGGGGCCAGTAACTGAAGGGTGGAGGGTACCACTAGCTACCAGGAAATATTGCCACATCAATGGAGATGGGCAATTGGAATGGGGGAGCCAGTCACAGGGGCACAAGCCTGCTGTCTCTTCATATGCTATGGGCCCATAATTGACACACGTATGGCCCCTTAGCATCTTGCTTGCCCAATGGGCTCATTTGCATGTTGTGGGCTTAATATTATGCCAGGCGCTTCCGGTACTAAAAGGTCTGGGGGTGCAGCGGTTCTGTGCACTTCAGTATGGGCTGCATACAGCCCAGATCCATGTTGGGGCAGTGCTACTCGACTTTGCCCTGCCCTGGCATGGCTCTATATTCAGTTGGATAGCATCAGTACACTATCTGACTGAATATAGCAGCCTCGGGGTAGTGGGCAATGGGCAAGCACAGCGTAAACCTTCGTGTCCCACTTTGCCCATCTGCCAGTATCGGGCCCCAGAAGTCCAAACTACAAGAGAACAAAACTGCAAAGAGACTTTTTAAGGGGAAAAGAAATTCAAGAAAGGAAGCTGGGTTCCAGTGAAAAACTATTTCCCACGAGTTCTCCATTATTTTAGGAAGATGACCTACTGAATCCAGAACCACACCCTAATACATAATACCATGTGTCTTTTCAGATTTACTGTATAGTATTTGGTTGGTAAGATAATTAATTGACTAGTTAACTGATTAATAAATAAAGTACCATTACATTTTAATTTAATTTGTTTTAGAACAAGAGATGGTCAAAAATTAAAACCTTTAAATTAAACCTGCACAAACATATGACACTGTGGGTTTAAATGGTTGTGAATGCTGAATAGCCACAGTTGAACTGGACAAACTATTGGTTTTCTTCTGACTGCATTGCCTATGAATCTACAAAATAATAAACATATACTTAGGGGGAAATTAACAATATGACTTGAAAATGAACTTAAAACTATAATTGATAGTAATGTTATCTGTATAAAATGTCCTGTGCACTGCAGATTTATTATTTTGAATGTTACCATTACTAATTTCAAAACATTTTCATTCAAAATTAATAACAATATTAGAAATTTGTTATGGGGCCTGCCCAGTGGGGAGCAGAGCAGAGTTGCTGGGGTTGGCCAGAGAAAGAGAGGAGAGAGTGTCTAGAGGTCTGCTGTCTTCTTCTGGGGAGGAGATATACGGTGCCTGGTGCAAGCCTGGCACCTAGAGATGTCTGGGAGCACGGCAGGCAAGGACCATCACATCAGGGAATGGGAGGAGTGGTGGCCCCGGATGTCCCATGTAAGGGAGAGTATGCAGGACCATCTTGGACAGCAGTTGAGGTCCAGTCCTCCCTGGGGAGGAAAACGCCAGAAAAGGAGGTCCAGCAGCTGGATGGTTTCCAGTCAACGGCAGGTCCTGCAACCAATGAGCACCTCGGCCATGCTGTAAATGCAGGAAGATAAGCTCTGGTGGAAAATCAAGGTGATGGGGTGGGGGGGGGGACTGACAGGAAGGGAGAGCCACTTGGACATGGGGGGAAAACAGACTATTAACTACAAAAGTAAATTTGTTATGGGAATCAAAAACAGACCAAGGATAAGATTACAAAAATGAGAAATGTCATCAAAATGGGGGACTAATTATGCCTACATTTAGAAAATAGTATTTACTAAATAATTTAAAAACAAAATATTATTATTATTATTAATAAAGCTGAAAGGGATTAGAAAAATGTAGAAAAGCAAAACAATGTTAACAAATGTTGGCCAATGCCAAATGTTCACTTGCTTTTATTTGCTGTGTAGTTGTGAGGCACAGATAGTGGAGCAGTTAAAATGAAAAAATTAATAACATGAGTTATAATAGTAAAATTGTCATGCTTGACAAATGAAGTTCACTCATATCATTATGACTTATCAAGGGTTTCAAAGGGAAAAAGAGACAGGTAGAAAGTGGCCAAAATTAGGGAGAAAATGCAGTATTATGATGCTGTGATAGGTGAAGAAGGGGACACTCCAAATACCCTTTCCTAGTTCAGATTGATACCAATTATTCATATACTTAGCAAATGAGCACAGTTAGTGTGATACCAAGGATAGGACTATATGTGGTAAGCCTTGTTTATTTATGTTATAATGACTAAAATACTTTAATTTAGTGTTCAAACACAGGTAAGCAGAGTGACACAGCTCCTTACCTAAATTGATCAGTGAGTCTAGAAACATATTAGAACATCTGTTTTAATTCCATGAGTTGCAGACTCTGCATCATGGGTAGGCAAATGATATGGGTTGTGCAACATCTCTGCCATTCCCTGAGAAACAAAGTACTAAACAGCAACACATATGAAAAACGTACACAGTAGTACATAGGTAGAATGAAAAGCGGGGTAAGGCTTCAAACAGGAATAAAGAGTTGCACAAGAAAACCCTCTGCCTTGTATTTTTCAGCCTTGGGACTGGACAAGAACTTTAAAGGGAAAAGGAAGAGAACGGCAAAGAGTGGGCAGAATTAGGGGGGAAATTTAGTATCCTGAAGCTGTGAAATTGATAGGTAGAGGAAAGACATGCTCCCAAAGGTCCTCTCACATTTCAGACTGATACCAATATGTTTGCACGCTTTGCAAACATAAACATGGGAGAGCTTTGTTGACAAAAAGAAATAAAAAAGGAAATACGTAAAAAATGCTAGTCAGGGCTGCTTCAAGGTTATTATTATTTCAAGAGTTTTACCAGGAAAGATGTACTGAACTGAAATAGCTCATTTCTAGATATGTCCTGGAGTAAGGGGGATGAGGAGAATACAGTAATAAGTTAAAATATATACTGTATGTTACAAAAAAATCAAAACAATGCAAGTTAGGTATCTTTCTCATGTGCTCAGATAAGTGCACATGTAACTAATCTAAAATACACATGCTGCTTATCGTGGCTTTACCTTTCTTCTACAAACCATTTATGCACTTACTTATGATTGTCTTCTGAAATGCTTTGTACTCTGCATTGTTTTATTATACTCCAGTTTTGTCTAACCATTGTCTGATGTTTTGTATTGCTGTATCACCAGTAATTGATGTTCCTTTGTCTGTAATTCTCCTGGGTCATGCTTGAAAATAGGCAATGATTTTGTCTAGCACACCTATCTGGTAAATAAAAACTAAATTAAAAAATAAATAAATAATTAAATAGTAACCAAATAAACAAGTTGTACAATAAAAGTACAGGTGGTGGCAAAGTTGTAGGGTAAACAAAGCACTGGTGGGTTCAGCAATAAACATGCAGATGGAAGCCAAAATTGAAGGGTAAACAAGATGCCGCTGAGTTTAGAAGGCAGGGAAGAGTGGTGGAAGTTAGGGGTCGGGGGAATGGATTATGGCAGGAACAGGGGCAAAGGGGAATAAGGAACCAAATGGCAGTGAAAATGCAGCCCTAGCTAGCATCAGGGGTAACGGCAAGAGTGATTAGTGAATTCATGGAGAAGAGATCTGAGTGAGTGGGAGGAAAAGGCAGTTTGACAGGGTTGGGTAAGAGTCCCAGAGAAAGTTAAAAGCAAGGATCTATTTTGTCCTCTCCTATTCTGCCAGTTGTCTATTTCTTGCCTGTTTGCGCAATCAAATTTTCCTTGTGGCATCTAGGAACTGGCCTCTACCATGGCCTCATGATTTCTCTGTTTTCTCCCTTGCTTCACTTGCTGTTTCTATTATTTCTTTCTTACCTTGCTTCTCTGTGGTTAAAAAAAATATATGTGAGTCTTTATGTGAAACTGAGATCCCTTGGTTTGCAAATGTATATAGCTATACTGTTGAAATGATTACAGACAACTATTTGGGTTTATCTGGAACCCAAGAGGTTAAACTTGAGGTGCATTTTGACCTCCACAAACTTTTTTGCAGAATTATCAGCAGGAAATCTTCCCTGGGACAGGATGTCTTAATTGGTTGCACCTGTTAAGAAGCCTAATGTAGCTGGCCCGGTGGTGCTGAGGGTTGAGGTGCTGGACGCCACACCTCGTGCCATGCTGGCAACCCAGATTTGGGAACGAGCTTGGGTTATCAGGGGTTGGCAGGGGAAGGAGAGGATTGAGCATCCATAGAACTGCGCTCATCTCCTGGGGAAGGAGGGTTGTGTCATCCGCCACTCTAGCAGCTGCCAGTGAATACTGAAGGCATTGTAGCATGTGTAGACCTACTGAGGGGGGTAGGGAGCTGATGGCAGATGTCCTGCAGGTGGGTGCGGGAGCTTACCCAACATCATTGCACATCCACGCCTCTGGGATCAAGAAAGCAGAACCACCCTGGCACCCGGCAAAGTGACAGGAACAACTGAGGACCCAACACGCACACACCAGACCTAGCTAGCTAGCCTCTGGTTCTTCCCTGCACAGCAACCGCACTCTAGATTATAGATAGAGCACCAGTCAGGAGTTGGCAGACCCACCTCGGGTGGTTCAGAGCCAGGGGATGGCAAGTCTGGGATGTAGAGGAGGAATGACCCAGGACAGAGATGAGGTGTGGAGGCCTCAGGTGAGCGGTTACAGGGTCAGTGCCAAGTGTCCTGTCTGAGAGAGTCCTATGGGGACAGTGCAGATGTATAAAGAGAACTGACAAAAAAAAAAGATGTACTCTTCATGCTTCTCACAAGTCTTAATACATTTTGTGGAACACGGGTGCTGTAATTTACAAGAATAGGATGCAGAATTGAATTGCCTGGAAAAACATCATATAAAAATAGAACAAATGTTTTGTATAGAGATAGAGAGCTGGAGATGTCAAAGAAACTCTCAGAAGAACTTCTGTTTGTTTGAACTGCCTGTATCAAAAGCTGTCCTGCACAATTTTATATATATTTATTTTATTGTTATTGTTAATAATAAAATGCTACTTGCAAATTTTATAACTTCTCCTGGTTTGTCTATTCTTCCATCCTGAAATATGCCTCAACAATAGGCAGTATGAATGGAAGTGGGGGGGGGGAGAGCCTTATAGTTTGGGGAAACAGAAAGAGAGAGCCGCTTGGCCTGTAGAGGATTTTACTGAGGGGAGACCCAGGGAGGGATGGCCAGAGTTGCAAAGGGAGTAGGAGGTAGAAAGGGGGATTTGAAGAGGGAGGAAAGATAGGGAAAGGTATCCAAACTGGAATTTAGAGATGGAGGTTGCTCAGTGAACAAGACGCCTGAAATCAAGAGACAGCAAGGAGATGGAGAAATACAGTGAACAGTGATGGGTTCTAGGGGGGCAACCAAGGGCAAAGTGGCAGAAGGAGTGAAATAGAGGATCCTGTCTGGTTAAGGTGGACTTGAAAGCAGCACTGTAAACAATATCACCATAATCAAAAATATGGAAGAATCACCTTTGAGGTGATCTCTCGACAGGCATATGACAGGTCACATGCTTTATTCCTGCAAAGCGTACCATGTTTGGGATAAAGATTCTGGTGGATGGTGTCCACATAAACTGAGAAATCAAGGTGATGATCTAACTAGACCCCAAGATACTTAAAGGAGGAGACATTCTCATTCACAACACCATCAAGGGTATGGAAGAAGGGGAGGCGGAGAGTCTCTGCCTTGTGCCATAAGTCATGGAGACGGTTGTCTTGGCATTGATAGACAGCTAAGTTGCCCAGACCCAGTGCTTGATGTTGCTGAAGTCCAGTCAGAGTAAGTCCATGAAGTCAGAGGCATAGAGTACCGTGTCATCTGCATACATGTGAATGGACGCAGAACAGCAGGCAAAGGGAAGATCATTCAGGATGGATAACAGAATATGGCCCAGGACAGACCCTTGGAGCACACCAGAGCAGACAAGGAGTGTCGAGGAGAGTGCATCACCTATATGGACAGCTTGAGGCCTGCCCTCAAGGTAAGAGCAGAACCACTTAAGTGAGGAGGCAGAGAGCTCCAGTGCCTTTTTTTTTATACTTTGTTTTTACCCCTGCCCCAACCCAGCACTGTCACCTGACTGCCTTAACTCAGCTGCCACTTCCCGCCGAGGATTCCCCCATGGAGCCCTGGCTTACCTCCCCAGGTGGGGACACTGGAGGGGAGGTTCACCCCTGACCCTCTCGCCAGAGGAATCAAGTCATCATCAGGATCCGGAGCAGTACTCCAGTCACAGGCAGGTGAGGACCCACTAGCTGGCCCTCGCATCAGTGTTACTCCGGGAGAGGCATTTCTCTCTCCCAGAGTGTGACATGCCGTGATGCCACAGCCTACTCTTGTGCCCATCATGCTCTCCCCTCTTGGTGCAGGCATTGGGGCTGCGATACCTCTGGTTGTCGCCAGAGGTCAGGCCACCCCTGAGCCAGTGTACCCCCCCAACCCCCATGGAGGAGCTGAGTGGTCCATCGGACACTCAGACATCCTTCCCCAAACCAGCCCTCTGGCTTCTGGGTCCACTTCCGAACCCAGGTCGCCAGCATCACAAGTGGAAATCCAACCACCCCACTACCTTTAGCATGTCTAGAAGGATAGGATGGGCAACAGTGTAAAAGGCTTTGGCCAGGTCAACAAAATTGCTGAGGTGATCAGGCCATGATCCATGCCAGATGGGATGGAGTCAATGAACTGCAGGAGGAAGATGGAGGTAGAGTAGGACTTCCTGAAACCAGATTGGTAAGGAGTGAAGAAAGAAGATGAATCAAGGAAAGGGGAGAGTTGGAAGAGAACAAGGTGTTCCTGAAGTTTCGCTAGAGAGGAGGGAGATAGGGTGATCGTTACCAGGGGAGGTGGAGTCACCCCCTTTGGGAAGTGGATGACTGTACCCTGTTTCTGTGTGTTAGGGATGAGGGACTATTGAGATATAATAGTACTCTGTGAGGCTCATTGTCAATATGGAACAAACCAGCTCTAAAAATGGGAAAACGTATTCAGACAGATAGATTGGGAATAAAAGAATATTAATCAAATACAAGATTTATATAATGAACACGGTAGTAAGCCTTTTGCCAAATTAATGGAAGAATACACTTTGGACATGATCGATATTTGGAAGTTTATGCAAATAAAAAAGTTTTAAAGAAATATTTCTTTCATTTTTCCCTCACACCCTCCCGGTAATTATAACGTTTGATTGATTGATTGATGTTTATTTGAAGGAAATGAAAGTATGAAATAGGTCAGGTGCTCATTGGTTGAAGATTGGTTTGGAACTTTTGTGAATAAAAGACACTTGGTATCTGTGACAGCAAATTACCTTGCTGTGATCAGTTTGCCTCAAATTGCCTGACACCAGCTCTGGTCCGAGACAGTCTGAGGACCTTTTTGCTGCAACATGCTCGTTCTACCATTGGATGTTAGTTTCACTCCCACCAGGGCCACTTCTCTCTCAGTGCCCAGCCTCTTTAGACAAAAATCCTTCCCCTGTAGACCCCAGGAAACACTCAACTACCCTGCACACAGATACAGTTTACTTGTAATGCACTTTGGCAGATATTCTTTGGAGATGGATCAAACAGAAATATATTTGCCAACAGAGACAGTTACTCAAATAAACATCTTGGCCCTTCTGTGATAATCAGCAGGGGCAGCTTAGTAAACCAGTAAATCCTGTTTTTTTTCTCCAGGGGTCCTGGCTTCCACACATACACACAGAATATGAGATTTCTTTGTGCTGGGGCTGATGTAACCCTTTGTGACTTTCTAGAAATATGCCTCATCTTTCCCATAGGAGGAGGGAGGAGGAGAAATACAGTACAGTATTCTATTTTCAAAAGAAATTAACAGACTGAAGAGAGAGTAAAATAAACAAAATAATCAATCCAGCAATAAAACATAAAAATAATTTACAATAAGACGCTAGGTGCTGGAGAAGGTACAGAAACAAGGTACCCTGTTGCACATGTTAAGTGAAGCGAAGATGTATATAATTACTGGGAGGGTGTGAGGAAAAAATAAAAGAAATAATAGACATAACATTACAATGCAGGAAGATCCAGCACCATTAATATTAGAAGACGGTAGTAAATAAAATGTAGGAGCAGCAAGCAGTATTGTTTGTTCTAAAATAACTGGGAACCATGATTATACAGTACATGGAAATCCATAGCTCTCAATCTCCATTATTCACACCCATGTATAGTGGGAGATGTATAACCAGGAATGCACCACTGAAAGCTGTCAGTCATGAACAGTTGTGCCTCGTTTTTAAAAATTCTCATGCTCTATCTGTGAAGCCATGTCCAACAGTCATGTGCCTGTGCTGAAAATTACAGCCACAATTCTCAAACTGACTGATGAATCTGTTAGAAAACACATACAATCAGTTCAAAAGGCATTCAAAAGGATATGATTTCATCAACTTTCATCTGAGCAGAACTGCAAATGTAAATAATGAAAATAGTTTGTTTTTTTTTAATTCCTAGCCCAGTAGCACGGTGGTAGCATTACTGCTTGCTGCTCCAGTGACTCGGCTTCCTGAGTGAACCCACATCACATGGGGCTTGGCCAGGGGAAAGAGGATGGAGTGTCCCATGTACAGCTCTCCTCTCTCAGGGAGGGGGACATAGGCTGCTCCCTTATGCCTGGCATGTGGTGGAGGACAGGAGGCAGATAGTCGGAGCTTCACTTTCAGGGACAGGCTTGTTGGCAGATGCTCATGCTCATTGCAGTAACCTAAGGGGTAAAAAACATGGAAGTAAATCCCGACTGGGCAGGATGAAGCTCTGGTCTCCTGCAGGCCCTGCACCACCAACTGGGCTCCCCTCTGCAGTCTGGATTGTGCTCCCGAGTGGTCTGGCAAGCCCTGATAGCCATGCCATGGGGGGGGGGGATCCATGAGGGACTCAACAAAGCAGGTAAGTTACAAAGAAGGTGAGTGATGGGGCTTGGGGACTGGAGCTGACTGGGGCAGGCTGGTGACCAGGAGGCAGAAATGAATGATGAAAAAACAAATGTTTTCAAATGAGGAATTAAGTCCTGGTCTTGGGTTGTTTTGGTGACTGACATCTGGTGGTAAAAACTTGAGTTTATGCACAATTTTGCTAGTAGAAAATCTCTTCACATCAGGTATTGTATCAAATAAAACATGGGAGATGTGTAACTCAAATTTTTACCACACCTTCTCATGGGAGTCTATACACAAAGAGGTGGATTGCCTTCATGCCACATATCTGTGGTTGGCAGGCAACCCTAAGGTGGAATGCCACAAACCAAGGGGTCCAGCAGACCCACCATTGACACTCACAAAAGGGATGCCCACCTCTTGTGCACTTGATCCCCCTGGCCAATTGCACAGCTACATGCATGGCCAGTCTGGGGTGTGTTTTGGGTGTGTGCTGACACTCCACACCATTCAGGAAGGTATGGAGTGCCGGGCAAGGGGGGGCACAGGATAGGGCAGTGGGGACACTTTCTTAGCTTTTGCATGCCCCCTTAATGACACTTGCTGACTGTGGCAGGACTGGGAACCCTCCCCCCAATTGTGCTGCCCCAGCCCACTGGACTGACAAGGAGGGTTGGAACATCCATTTGGGCACTCGCCTGTAGTTTAAAAAAAGTCAGACCTGCACCTATCCAAAATCCCCTGCTCACATAAAGCAGGGGATCCACTTCATGACCCAGGACAGGCATCCGATTGGATGATAGCCTGTGTTCCTTGATCCTCGATCTGCCCCCCATGCAGCTGTGTGCTGGGGGTCAGGCTATGGACAGGTGCCCTGCATAGGAGCATAGTGGTGCATATTGTACTCCATACATCTGTCCACAGCTGCAGAGCCACGCGGGCCGGGTACATGCAAATCGTGCATATCCGGCCCCTCAGTAGTGCTTAGCCACCATGGTTTATATGGTATCCCACACATCTGGTGTGGAAATGTCCTCATTGTACCCACTTCTCCATGCATTACTTTATATATTAACAGGAAGAAAATGATTTTACAACCTTGGAAACCAAGCAAGGGCCAGAAAGTTGAGTTATGGCTAAAGTTGAGGAACAATTTATCCAGTCTAGAGAAAGCTGTGGCCAAATGGAATTTTAGATAGAGTATAACAACATGTGGAAAGATATAATAATTTTAGGTATATAAGAAATGTCTAACCTCTCCATATATTTATAATTACAGTTATGATACTAGAGAGTGGGGGAAAGGAGGTAAGAGGGAAGAAAGCAAAGGGAAAAGTAAGGACTAAGTGTAACCCACCCTCCAGTGTCTAGGGGCCCTGATGTTAAAATTTGGAGGGGGGGGGCACAAGCTAAATAAGAGTCATACATAGATCCCAGGCAAGATGCAAAATGCACAGCCTACCTTAACCGCAGACTTCACCTGGACAGTAATGGATGCTGGCAGTCCTTCCAGAGAGCAGCCAAGCCAGGAAAGCAGCTTCAGACTAGATGTTGCATACAGGCAGGCAAAGCTTGAGGGGGCAAAGTATGTTAGGAGAGGCAGTCAATGAAATTCATAAGAGGCACACTCCCAAACAAAAGAATTAAAAAAATGTAATCGAATTTTAAATAAATGAACAGATACAGCTCCGCGGGGCTGGAGGGGCAAATCGGGCAGGACAAGGAGCAAAAAGGAATCATCAGCACAAAGCTGCAGCATGATCTTGGGCCTAGGCAGGCCAAGGAAAATGGGCATCCACCAGTTCATTTTGAGCCCAGAGGCTCAGATGGAAAACATAGGTGCAGCAAGAACTCAGGCCTTACATTACACCAGAGTTCACTGTAACACCGCCCCTGGACACTCACTAACCCAGCGCCCTACCCGAGTCTGGGCTAGGAAAACAGACACAAGGAGATCTCCTGAGCAACAGGCTCCCTCATCTCTCTCTCTCTCTCTCTCTCTCTCTCTCTCTCTCTCCTCATTCCTGTTGCTACAGGCCTAGGCTGAGACCCCAACTGAACTCACTCGGGAACGTGTTGGGCCCGGCACTCCCCACTCCCGGCAGGCTGCCTTGCATTCTGGGCAGCGTGCCCACATAGGTACAGCCTCCCCAAACTGCCACCAAGGGGTAGCCACAGCACCCTCCATTGTCTTCATGCACAACAGTGATAGGGCTCCGACCCGCCCTGGTAGCGCGGAGCAAGAGGTGGGCCTTTCTCTCTCTCTCTCTCTCTCACCAGCCGCGGTCTCACTCCTTCGCCAAGTTCCCATCCCAGCGTCCGCTTCCCTACTGCCCTCCCCAAAACCCGAGCGCCGAACTAGCACTGCAGTGCTTGGCTGCAAACTCCCGGGCCGGGGTTCGAACCCCGGCACACAGTTTAGTCCAAGCTCCCCCAGTATCCAAATTTATACCACACGAGGGCAGCCACTCCCAGAAGGCGGACATAGACACTCTACCCACCTACAATGCCAATCCAGGGGGTGAAGAAAAGAGTAACTAATAGTATGCCCCAGAGCATATGGGGGAAGGCTTACATAAGGAAATATAGTACCTAGTTCTATTTAAATAAGAGAGAGTAAGGGAAGAAGAGATTGACGTAAGGATTAAAAAAAGAACAGAAAAAAGTACACGCCAGTAAGTGAATGAAATGAAATGTTATTAAAGACAGTGGGAAATCAGCATATTGAAGGATGAACAATAGCCTTGAGGGTGTATTCGCCATAAAGCTGGTTCTAGTAATGTCCAAAATCCCAGGTAAGTCTTAGAAAACATTACTAAACGGACCACCTAAACAACTTCTACCTATGTCTGGTGTCTCCCCTTTTACCCTGTTTATTTGTTAATCTTGCTCTGTTGCAAAAAGAAACAGAGGCATTTGGGGCTGATGGCACCACCTATGTCTCAGGCACTTGATGTCACCATGCTCCAGTGCTGAACCAGTAATGTCAGCCCCCAAAACGCTCATGGGGTCCCAGCGCTTCCGGCACTAAGACCAAAGAGTGTGGCTCTATGAGAGAGATACTCGAGATGATCAAGAGTTACTTTCCTGGTGCTACATGCTCTCGTTTCTACATAACACATCATGTCTGCATCCTACTCTGTATTGTAACATGCCACTGCTTGTACTATGTCATATAATTATCCGCGTGGGCATTCAAATGTCTACTGCACTTACTTGGTCAATAAAAACTAAATAAGTAAACAGTGACAACTGGAAAAATGTGTCCATGTGAGAAGTTATGTCTTCAAAAGGCTGTGTGGTAAGACAATCTAGAATGATTTTTTTTATTTGTTTAGGTATTTCTATTGTTCACTACCTTTTGCTTATAACTTGTGGCATATATAAGTCACCCTCATATGTGACTTGAATGTCTTGTACATTTTGTATGTGAGATAAAACATGTAGCCAGCCTGGTGGCACTGATGGTTGAGGCACTGGACGCCACACCTTGCGCCACGCCGGCGACCCAGGTTCAGGAATGGACTCTGGTCATTGGGGGTTGGCAGGGGAGGGAGGGGATTGAGCATTTGGAGGACTGCTCTCCCCTCTCAAGGCTGGGCTCTGATGCTCACGTCGCTCACCAATGGCCCCCAATGGAGATAAAGGACTCTGCATGATGGTGCCAACATTAGGGGTGGAGCGGTGGTAGACGTCAGCATGTTGGTGCTAGGACATCATTGCATGTCCGTGCTCCAAGGGGAGTAACAAGGAAAAAACCCCAGTGGACCAGAGGAGGTGAAGGAGACCCAGGGACCAATGTCCACATCCTGTTGCCGGACCTACTGTCACCGGATCGCCCATCCCTCACCCCAGTCCACTCCCCCAGGGGGTGATCTGGGGGGCTGGACGAGACTGTGGGATTGGGAGGGAGATCAGTAGGGGATGGTTTCAGGCTATGAGTAGAGAAAGAGGTCTTGTGTGTACTCCAGAGAGATGCCCTGGTTCTTCAAAGAATAAAACAGAGTTAAAAAAAAAAAGATAAAACATGGTGCAGGTACTTTATTTTACTGGCCAGTCTGTGATCTATCTCCTAGAGCATGGTACCAAAAACCAAGTGAGGCCTGCTCTGAATACAGAAGCAGGGTCAGGAGTGTTTGAAGCAAATAAGGATTCTTATGTCTGTGCCTTGTAGTGTGTGAACAAGTACATGACTGGTATGAGAAAGGAACAACAGTGCAGAGTTTGCAAAAACCTGGTGGCAGCAAAGGTGTAGTGTCTCAAACCAGTCACTGGCAGCTGAGATCTCATCACATATGCACTGCCCCTGTTTGGATACTGTAGAGGATATTTGCTAGTTTATATCAGAGTCTCCACAATTCATGACCAGGAATACATGCTGAAGTGTGAAATTCCATCCAGTAGACCTCCTCCTTCGCAGCAGGAGCTGTGAGCTAATGGTGAGTGCGCGCGCGTGTGTGTGTGTGTGTGTGTGTCTGTGTGTGTGTCTGTGTGCATAGTAATCCTTTTTGTAGCAGGGATATACCCCGCCCCCCACACACACACAATGCATCATTGCTGGTAGGTAGATAACTACACAAAGCCCGATATTCAGTTTCCAGTCCCCGGCCCCCTTAATGCTGGATTCAGGTCGAATAAAGGGGCTCGTCAGTTCTCCTTGATTTCCAGGGAACCCTTTTACATCCGGTGGCCTTCCTGCAGGACCTAGTCCTAACCCGGGCAGCATTACCACACTTCACAATCCCCTCCACCACCAGGGGTGTCAGAATAATCATTGTTTTGTGATAACTTAGAATTTTCACTGCCAGGACTGATATTGCATCTGGTTTCATATATTGCAATTACCTTTTTTCATGGTATAGCTCCCTATATTGTAATAAATTGTGAAAAACTGAGTTCCATCCAGCCCCTTGCCCTCCAAATAAAATGTTAACATTCTGTGGATCCCTCCCACAAAACCCACAGCAAAGAACATAATATTGTGTTATTATGATAACGAAGATACTTTTTTCAAGGTTATCATACTGTCAAAATCCTTCCCGACCTAACTGCTGTTATTCCCCCTTCTTTGCTCTCTTATTCACTTCATGTTATTGCCTATGTAATTTGTATCATGTTGCTTTGCTGACTACTTTGTATTACTACTGTCTATGTTTTTACTTTATTGTATTTTACTGTTTTGTATTTGTTTCTACCTCTGTTGATCAAATGTTAAATCAATTGTTTTGTATCTGTAAACTCCTGGGTCGTGCCTGAAAATAGTCATTGCTGTGGCTAGTACACCTTACCTGGTCAACAAAAAATAAATAAATAAATACTTGGGTGATGGGGTGGCTTCTTTCCTGGCTGGCTCAGATCTCCGTCATTTGAAACAAGGAGTCAGCAGAACAATGTGAGAATCAGCTGGTACAACTCTATAAGAATGTTTCCATTTCAGAAAGAAGGAAGGGTTTCGAAGTGGTCAGTCAGACAGATAGAGAGACAGACACACTACAAACAGAACAGATGGCTACAATACAATAGAATTTGGTTTTATACAGCACCTTTCATATGCTCAGATTCTCCAAGTACATTGCAAAGCAGTAGGTTAGATACTGGTAGTGTAGGAACAGTGGAATAGAATGGAACAGAACAGAAACGAACAAGAATAGAATAGAATAGAATAGAATGTGGTTTTATATAGAGAGATTACTGTCTGGGCAACCATATACAACATAGAGAATACTGGATGGGCAATAATGCACAACAAGTGCATTCTGCCATAGAGGGGTTGTGATTCCCCCTGACCTCGAGAGTTAAGCCTTGACTCCTCACTCTTGAGGCTTACGGCTCATCACTCACCTTGAGTGTGTAAAAAAACTTCATAACACATGCCTGCCTAGCCATTATTCTCTATGTATTACTCTGTTATTGTACTTTACTTGGTAACTGAAATATGTTCCATTCTGACACCATGTCCATGAGCCCCTGCCAGCCTCATGTGGCTCTCCTATGTCTGCCAGGTAATTTTGAAGTATTTTTAAAATCGGTCTCAACCTTCTTTATAGTGTGCTGATTCTCTTGTTCATGTATGAACTGCAGGCAGTCACTACTATTAGGTTTAGAAAGCACAGCAGAAGCCATCATGAATTGCTCGTTTTTCTCATTATTACTGACAGCTGAAACTGACAAGAGAAAAAAAACGAGCATTTGGAAATACTGAAAGGGAAAGTGGGACATGCAGGCATTCTTTGTTGTTGCACCCTAGTAATGACAGACTCAATATGGTACAATAGCAGTTTGATGTCACTACTAGGGTACAAGAACACTGGGAAGTCACTGAATTCCATACACAGTAGCCCTTTCCCATATACTACAAGGCTGTGCTTCCATCGAGGGGTGAGATGACACTATAGACCTCGAAAGCAAAGCTTGAGAGGTCTCTGTGATGTCATCTGACCCCCGAGATGGAAAATCAGCCTTCTTGCGTATGTTTACCCATACATTATTTTGTATCGTATATGTTTATTTTAATTTATTTACTTTCTTTCTGACTTTGTCTTAAAGAGCTAGTGGAAACAGAACAGAGCACAATTATGCAAATTTTAAGAAGTAGCTAGTTGTAACTTTTTATTTCTGAAGTATTTTTTCTCTTTTTTTTTGTTGATTAGAAAATTTTCTATGTGATAATAAAGCAATAAGGCATGACAACATGTGTGTTATCATGTAATAATGTCACTCCTGGGAAGGGTTGAAGCACAAGGCAAAGCAGAGTGCTTCCACCACCCCAAAAGTGATGTTATTACACAATAACACACACCTTGGAGTGCTTTATTGTAATTATACAATGGCTTGATGTTATACAAAATAAAAAAAATATTTAAAAAAGATTTTAGTAGATTTTTAGTGTGACAATTTATCTTTGTTTCTGAAAAAAATAATCAATATGCTAGAGGATATCTATACAGTGATGTTATTGTGTAATAACATCATTGTCTCAGAGACACACTGACCAATCAGAGTCCAGGAAATTTCCTTGCCATTGTATAATATTGTATAGTGTATGTTGGAACGATGTTGAGGATGGAAATCCATCCCTCCAGCAATGTTGTTGTGTTGTAGAAGCTACGCCATCATAGGTGTTGTGCTGCACTAGCTAACTAGCTACTGTAGTACAACTTGGAAAGTGTTCACACATGCGTGGTATGCAAACCTCCACTCTTACTAAACCAGCTGGGTGGTAAGAGCGGATCCGGGAAGAGAGCGGCGGTGAGAAATAAAAATAAGGATGAACTCTGCTGTTTTAGATGCACTTCATATTTTGAGTGGACCATACACTATAAAAGACAATGTGTGGTCTACTAATCAGCAACAAGCATTTGTAGCATCTTGAGGTTGCCATGGCGACCAAAGCCTCTCGAGGCTTAAACGGTTGCCATGGCTACCTTTCGATGGTAACACACACTTGTTGTTGATAGTAGCCCATACATTATCCTCTGTGTTGTATGTGTGTGACAGCTCTTAGACTGGCAGCTGACATATCCATCTCTAATCCCCCCACTACATCATCAGCATCGTGATCTCACTGACAGTGACATCACAGGTGACTGACATGGCAGCTACTGAGTGGCTGTTCCTAAGCAGCAGTGATATCATAGTCTATGAGGTCACACTCCTGAATATGTAATGGGGAACACAGCTAGATACATCAGCTGCCAGGCAGAATGCCATTCCACACATCACACTTACTAATATCAGGTAAATGTAGCCCCCCCCACCAATCTGGGGGCTTACCTTATGCCCGTTCTCCTGTCTGCTCCTGCCTCCTGTAGTGCCTCCCTGTCATTTTCTCCCTGTTGTGTCACCATTTCAGCTCACGTCCTTTTGTGCCCCCAAAGCAGCTCCAGTGCCGTACTAGACCATTTGGGCTCTAAAACTTGAGCCAGGCCTCCCCGCTGTTCTCTCTAGTGATCCAGTGCCATGAAGATCATGCATGCACAAAGCTATGCCTTTGATCTTTTGACCACTCAGATTGTGGTCCAGTGGGAGAGTGTGCAACGGTCCCAGTCCCTGCATTAGGCAGAGTGGGGACTGGTGACCTAAACAAGGGCCAAGAGAGCCCTCTTCATGTTTTAGATAAAGAGATCCATAGAGCGCTATTTATTTTTATGACTCTATTTCCTCCTCCTTCTCTGTGGAGCAGGCTTGGCTGGTCATCCGGCCACCGGTGCCCGCACCCCAGGACCCGGTCCATCAGGGACTCACTCTCCCTACACAGGCTGGCACCATAGAGCGCTATTGATCGATTAATCAGGGCATATGAATATTAATGAGCCAGAGCTACAGTCATTATGAATATTCATGAGGGTTTGTCTGCCCTTGGGGAACTGCATTTTCGGTGGCTGCTGCAGGGACAAAATATAAATAAATAAATGTAAAATACAGTAGCAGCTGCGAAGGACACTAAGGGAATCTTGTAAAGGGAGAGAAATGTTTAAAACAAATAAATACTTAATCCTGGCTACACCAGTAAATGTTGGGACTCAGACAATCAGCCTGCCTGCTGCAAATCAAGGGACGTTAATTATTGGCAGCAGCGACAGGCTCAGGACTGAATGCACAGGTCTAATCTGAGCAGCAATCTCAAGGATACATATGTGGCTGTTGAACTGTGGGGTCAATGGGCAAATATAATGAGTATTCTGGCTGCACCAGGACTTTATTTGGGACTGTGTTAAATCTGCTTCAAGGGCTGTGTGTTTAGCAGCCATTACAGAGCAGCAACAGCCAATCAGAAAGCTGGGATTTTTAAACCAGGACTTGTTGGACTTTTGCCACAGCTCATGGGAAACTACCAAGTGCTTATGGGGCACTGCAGAGACCTAAATTCAGGTGCCAAAATAGAAAACCAATTGTGCATCGAGGAGGCATTATGAATAATTAATGCCTGTGATTGACAAACCTTTTAACCAATCATAGCCAGAGTAGCACATAGCTTCAACCAATAGACAGCCTCAGGAGAGCCCCATAAAATACAGTATTTTCTGGAGATTTGAGAGATTCGAGTGGGAGCCCCCCACAGGGGTTGGGGCTCAGGCCCTCAGCAAACCAAATGGGCCTAGTGATCCAGTGCAAGCCCTCCACAGAGGAGAGGGGCTTCTCCTTTGCCAAAAGGGGAAAACAAGTGGCCATCTAAAGCAGAACCTGCTAGCCTGGGGTTTGCCAGAAAATGTCCTCCAGGGGCTAGCTCAAGCTTTCCACATTTGGGAAAATGTGGGTCCTGCAACTTCATGCCAAGCCAGCTGTGAAAGAGCTGAACCTGTCTCAGCAGAGAGAGTGCTGACGTCTTCAGGAACCTCAGATGAAGGAGAGCCATTCCTGTGAGGATGCCTGAGTGAGTAAAATTGTATCGCAAGTGCAAATTGAAGAAAAGCTTAATGGGGCAGCAAAGCCCTAGAGAACTGTTTTGGAACTGTTTGCTTGTCTGTACCCTGCGTCTGGTCGATGTCCAGAGAGGGTGGATCCTTACTAGTTAAGTGACCATGGATTGGCCAGTTAATGTATAAATGTGCTAAACTGCAAATTATATTGAGAGAGCCCAAGTGAGCTGATGTTGAATTGCAAGTTTTGTTGAACGAGCCCAAGTAAGCAAATGGAAACCGTTATTGCCAAGAGCACGGTTTGTGTTAAAAGAAGAAGTGGAAAAGATGTCCTCGGTTTGGACAATGTTCTAAGTAGATAAATGTGCTGAATGCAAATGTAAGAGATATAAATGTGCTAGAAGAAGTAAAAGATGTCCTTGGTTTGGACAATTGTTCTAAATGAATCGATGTGCTGGATGCAAGCTGGAGAAATATCAATGTATTAAATGTAATCTAACTGGATCGGTTAGGCCGCAGGTGTTCTAAGCCTAGGAGATGGGCTCAGTCTTCAGAAGTTAAAGTGTTGTTTCCATCATCAAGCTTTAAAATCGTTCCAGCCAGGTTAGGTGGACTGGCTGTTGGCTTGCCTGCAGTTTGACCTCTGGGGATGATCCCGCTTGCTGGAAGTACTTAATTTCAACCTGTTTATACACAGGTCTATTGTAAGTAATGCAGGGCCTCCCCTGCACCAACCAGGGAAATTGTAAATAGTTTCAAATGTTTGCTCTCGCAAGCATAATCCTTAATCAGAATAAATTGCTGGCCAACATACAGCTGCACTGTCCATCAGGCCTGCACCTTTAATGGACTATGATTACTGTGTACCCAGGTTAAGGTTGGGATTGCGGGATCTCATACCAATTATGGGGACTGGTAATTGTGTTAACTGATTTATTGCAGCTAGTTAGATAGCCAGGGCTCTTACTATTCTAGAAGTTGATGGGTCTAATGTGATTAAAATGTGATTTAGAATGTAACTGTTTAACCTTGAACCAAATCAAACCAATCAAACTAATTGTAATTTCTGTATATAGCATATAGGGGATAATGCCTGGCGTTAGGGTGATAGCCACGCTGTAATCACCTCGAGTGGTTGCTCGGCAACATGGTAAACCTCGAGATTGCAGCTCGAGGGGTTTACTGTCACCCTAGCAACCATGAGAGGTGATTTCATGCGTGGTTATCAACCAAACTATCAGGTGTTATCTTTTATAGTGTATGGGGGAAGAAAACAGTTTCACAAAGCTGATTTAAATTACTATCCAAAAAAAGACCAAAACGATCCGGTTGGTCAGTGGAGGTCGCGTTGGCAGGTGTGGAAAAGAATTGTGGGTAGAGTTGTCGCATCCTCATATGGGGTCGAAACATCCAAAGCATCGAGGATATCTTCATGGCCTATGGAGCACACTTCAGTAATGTACTGTAGAAAGGGGCACAAACAACGAGATTAGCAGTCACGTTCAAGCTACAGAATACTGACAGTTTGAGACGTAATCTCAATCGCTGCTCCTAGTACTGAATGCTGTCAACTGCTGACATTCCAACTTGTAAACCCATCGCTATGACGTACTCAAGCAAGGTTTACAGAAACCAACGTCATAGCGATGGGATTACAAAGTTATAATGTGTTTGATTTCTGTGATTAATAAGGGCTCCCCATACATTATAAACCTCTATTCCTTTGTTCACCCATCCTAACCCTCCCCATGTAAAATAAACTTTGTTATTGTTGTTTTGCAGATACCTGTGTTGTGAGCATATTATTGGTATCCAGCTATTAAATGGTAAAATGTATTGAATATGGGAAATGTTATCAGGCCATGTCTAGGGTGGCTGGTTGGTACTGTGGGTGGGTACCGCATCTCAGAGGGTGGTACCAAGTAAAAACTAGCCCAATTAAAGTTATACTCTTTGTGGAAGCACTGCGCAAATGTGATGTCTTGGGTAAGAACCAGTTTAAAGTTAGTTTTGGGAACCCAGGCCCCTTAATCTAGGCAGTAGGCAGGGGTAGTAGCTCTTGGAGTAGCACCACCTAGGGGTTACATAAACAATCTTTTAATTAACCACAGAGAAAAGAAAAGTACCTCAAATATAAAAGATAATGGCTGACTGCTTTTAAAAACTAATGTTAGTTTTAGGCAGTGCACTAGACACTTCACTTGGGGTGCATATATTCTTGCTGTTATCTTTGTCATGAGGACTCCGCAATATAAGTATGCAAGAAGAGTCTTAATAGACATGGGATTCTGTGCTGTTGTACCCCAGTAGTGACATAGCTACTGTGGTACAACAGCATTCTGACATCAACACTGTGATGCCGCAGCATCTGGGAGTGTATGGGATTCCATACACAACACAGAGGATAATGTATGGTTGGCTATCAGTAACAAGCATGTGGTTGCCACGGTGACTGTTTAAACCTCGACAGCAAAGCTCAAGAGGTTTCGGTCGTCCTGGCAACTATCTCAACTATCTTTTTATAGTGTATGCTCCACATGAAGAATGAGAAAAGAGAGGCAGAATCCTTACTTAAAAGTTTTTTTTTGTCACCGCTTCTCTTTCCTGGTTCCAGCTTTCACTGCTGCGGCCAGTTCAGGAAGTCCCGAGGTTGGCATATCGCACAAGTGCGAATGCATTCTATGTTGTTGTACCATCGATGTGACGTACCCATGATGGTATAACAACATTGAGACTTCACACTGAGGGTACAACAACCCTTTAAAATGCTGGATTTTTATAGATAATGTTCCAACATACATTATAACACTGTGCCATACACTGTAGCACCTTTCATACATACACTGTATCCCAAAGCACTGTACAGAGCAATGAGTTAGACACTGGTTGTGCAAGGACTGTAGGATAGAATATACTGTAATTTGGATTTCCATAGCGCCTTTCATACATACTGTATCCTGAAGCACTTTACAAAGCAATGCGCTCGATATTTGTAGCATAGGAACTGTATGTGCCATCCATGCAGCAACCACTAAGTGTGGTTACCCCCCCCACACACACACACACATACACTCACACACACACACATATACTCACACACACATCACATTGTAGTAGAACCCATGGTACTGAGAGAAGAAATGTTGACCAGCACATCGGGAATATCTCCACTAACTACACATCTCTTTTGAAAAGTGCCCATGCGAATCCTTACCTTTCAACAGGAATGCCAGCAGAGGCAGGTAGATGGGACCTCAGTTGAATGCCTCATCTGATGGATGGTACATCCAACACTGCAGCACCCCCCCCCCTTGACTAGTACAGCACTGTAGTGTCAACTGGGTAGGAGCTCAAGTGCCTAGCATGGGACTTGTACTCACGACCATCCGATCTTCCTGGCGGCCCATAGGAGAGAGTGGTATCAACTAAACCATGGACACTATCAACAGGATAGTGCAGGTACTGGCCCATCAGCACAGTAGTAGGCCTACTGCTCAAGATGCTGGCAACTCCAGTTCATAAACAAGCCAGAGATGCTGGGGACCAGTCAGGAGGAGGTTCAAGCTTCCTAGTGATTGCTCTTCTCCACCGGGGAAGGAGAGAAGCAACACCTCACTCTGCTGCTGCTGCCTGTGGTTGCACAGGTGGTGGTGTGGCAGCTGTGGTGTGTGGAGGGACGGACATTGTTAGACACTCGGCAAGGCAGCCTGGACCTCCATCATTGCACCGATGTCCTGAGGAGGTGGTGAGGGAAAACAAAGGGTTAAGTCCCCTCCGTGACAACAGCATGATAGCCAGTATGGCCAGAAGGTGATCAGAACTGCCCTGCTAATACAGGAGTAAAAATAGAATTTAACAAAATAATAGGATAGTATAGCTATAGTAGAGTGGGACAGCGATACAGACTGTGAATTGAATATAAAGCCAACATCACTCCTTCTCTCCCTCTCAGAAGTACTGATTAACTATCATTTTCTACTCAGCATAGTGAAACTGCCTTCTCAGATGTCTATATCCCATCAGCCCCTTCAGGCATGGCTGTATGCAACTTAGACGTTCTGGATGACATTGGGAAAATCCTCATGGGGACGGCATTCACAGCTGATGTGGAAAACACCATCCATTCTCTAGGCTTGTGGTGTGGGGGGTTAAAGGTTGTTTGTAGTAAGACAAGTGGTGTTCCTATTCGCTTTCATACAGAAAACTATTTATATTTTTCATCTACTGTTTTCAATTGCTACTCCCATTCAGACAATATTGATCAGTGTGTTTGTGTAAGTGCAGGAGCGTTCCACACAGCATTCTGATCAGGCCTACTGTAGACTGCAAAGGAAAGTAATATCTAACATCCCCATAACAGACTAGCTCGCCAACTGAACAGCTCTCATTTACAGTCTTGGTGGGGGAGGGGTGGTGCTATTTTATAGCCTGGAGGGACTGAAGCATTGGGTGCTCCAGTGACTTGCTCAGGATCACACAATGAGCCAGCGCGTGTGTGTGTGTGTGTGTGTGTGTGTGTGTGTGTGTGTGTTGTGTGTGTGTGTGTGTGTGTGTGTGTGTGTGTGTGTGCATATGTGTGTGCAAGCGCGAGTGTGTGTGTGTATCCGGGGGTATCAGTTTAGCAGACCTGCCTAGCTCACAGTCCTCCCCCCACACTAAGTACTGGACTGCACTGAATCCAATTTAATTTAAATTAATGGGCTGGGTTGGAGGGCCTCCTATGGATATGAATATCACTTTGCGCATTCTTAGGATAAGAGAACTGCGAACTGGAGGTAGGTGACACTCTTGGATCCATAAGAGGCCCTCCAACCAGACCCATAAAATTATTATGGGTCACCTAACTTTTCTTTTAAAATCACGTTTTTCTTCCTTCTGGATGTTAACAGCATGAACCACCAGTAAGAAGCACATTACAACAGCACAACATGTGAGACTCTCTCACAAAAATAAGTGTGTCTCACAAGCATCTGAAGGAAGTGTGGTGATTGGTCAGGAGTATTCTATAATGCTCCCACAATCTATAATGCAATTTGGTAAACCTTCTTTCATGTAAATAGTATCAAAAAAGGTTTTACCACAAGATGAGGAATGCAGTAAAAAAGGGTTTAGCTACAAAGAGTGATAAATAAATTTAGAAGACAGCAAATGTATAGTAAAAACCAAAATATACAGGGTGGAATATTCAAAGAGGTTGCACCTGGTGCAACCCCCCCAGTGTGTCTCGACATGATATTCAAAGGGGTAAGGTGCGTGGAGCAACCCCTGATGCGCCGGGGCACATTGGTAATGTATGCAGCGCAGATGCAGGGGCGTGCCCATGCATATGTGGCACATCCCGATATTCAGCCCGGGATGTGTGGTGCATATGCTGGCACAACCCCTACCTGCGCTGCACACTGGTGCCCAAAGTTGAGCCGCAAATCACAGGCTCAAACGCTGGCCATCCACAGGTGGACGGCTGTAATGCAAGGCACAACACAACAGCCACCAGCCTTGGGTGACCACCCACCCAGCAGGAACACTGTCCTCAAGCACCCTGACCCCCTGGTAGTCTAGTGCCCCCCCATCCCGCATGCCCGATCACGGGCATCTGTAAATAATACAAACATCTCTGGTGGTCTAGTGGTCCCCCCGTATGCCCGATCGCAGGCTGTAGTAAATGGCAAGGAATTGCCTGGTGGTCTAGCGGTAACCCCCATACACCCGATCACAGGCTGTTGTGGAAATACAGGCGTACCTGGTGGTCAGTGGTACCCCTCCCACCACCACAGATGTCCCCGGCCACCCAGCACCCCCCCACGTCAGCGGTTGGCAGCATCCTGCCTACACACTGCCCAGCTGCCCACCGAATGACAGTGTACAGTATGATCTGTACGGCTATTGGTCCACAGTGTGGACCAATGGGCATGCAGACTGTACTGTACTACACAGGACCAGATGTATGAATGAATGTGTTCATTCACATATCCGGTCCTGTGTAGTACAGCATGGTCTGCAAGCCCATTGGTCCACACTGTGGACCATAGGCATACAGATCATACCATACGCTGTCATCTAGCAGGCAACCAGGCCGCATGCAGGCAGGATGCTGCCCCATTGATGATGGGGATGCTGGGTGGCCAAGGGACCTCTGTGAGTGGGTGGTGGGAGGGGGTACCACTGGACCACCAGGTACATCTGTATTTCCACAGCAGCCCTACAATCGGGCATACAGGGGGTGGGGGTTACCACTAGACCACCAGGAAATTCCTTGCCATTTACTACAGCCCACGATTGGGCATATGGGGTTACTGCTAGACCACTAGGCATTACTGTGCTGTCTACTGATGCCCGCAATCAGGCATACAGGAGGAGGGGGGCTGCAATAGCCCACCAGGGTGTCGATCCCCAACAGCAGCAGCTTGGCAGGGCGCCAGGTGCAATTCGTCGGGACTCAGCTCATCGCATGCAAATGGAGCCATAATGACATGCAAATGGCCCCATTTGTGCCTTGCATGCATTTTGGCCTCATTTGCATGCTCCAGGCTGAATATTGTGGGTGATGCACCTAGCGTAACTGCATTCGTGCTGGTGCATCACCATGCTCCCTTTCTGTGTCTTGTGCTGGCACAGTGTGTGCACCCTCCATGCCATATTCAACTGTGCTGAGCCCTGGTGCATCACCGTTGAATATTGCCTGGTCCTGGCCTCGGCGCAGCGCAGTTGCGCTGCACCCAGGCTTGCGCCACTGCCTGGCACAGTCTGAATATTCAGCCCACAATATTCACAGTTGTGAAACAAAACCATTTCCAGGGTTACACATTAAAAAAAAAAATTATCTGGTGTGGGAGGCGAAATACCATTAAACAATTTTTAGTATTTCGCCTCATGGTGCGGCATTTCTCGTATCCAAAAAAAGCAGTGCTAATTAAACAGCAGAGCTGCAGACCAGCCTGTCAGCACAGCAGTTGGATTTCCACATGCGATGCCGGCAACCCAGGTTTGGGAACGGACTTGGGTTGCCGGAGGGCCAGCCAGGGGGAGATGGATGGAGCAACCTTTGGACTGCTCTCCTTCTCCAGGGGGAGGGGGGATGAATGTCCGGTGCACTACGAACCCCTGGCGAGGCCGGGGGATCCGCCGCAACCAGCATCTGGACATCCAGGGGGATGGGGCAGATGTGGGACATCATTGTACATCCCTACCCCCAAAACAACGTCCTTTCAGGGACTTAAAAATCCCCAGTCAGCGCCTCTATGATGCCTTCCTCGCCGCCTCTCCATGTGCTTCCAGGCCGCTTCCCCCGACCCAAACCAATGTCCGCGACACCTTGGGTGGTGCCGCGACCCCGTCCTGGGGGTAAGCCAGGGGGCATGGGGGGAGTATGGCTCATCTGGGAGCAGAAGGTGGGGGCCGTGACCAGGGCAGAAAAAAACAGCAGAGCTGCAGCAAGGTGAAGTGGTGCTCCAGTCCAAATACCACCATGATGAAAATGGTATTATGTTCTGAAACTGGTACACAAAAGAAGGTGGAATGCCATTAATTTTGAGCCTTGGTTTCAGTTATGTTTGTATGCTGTTGCAAAGTCAGTGTAAGCCATGGAAATGGGAGCATCCTCACTGGATGGAGACAGCAACTGTGCCAGGTTAGGAATATGAGGGATAAAGAATCATGGACTAAGAAGAACATGTGGGTTTTGAAATTGGATTTGAATGTATTTATTTATTTTATGTATTCATTCATTCATCCATTCATTCAAACAATAGCAATCCATGAATGAGATCAACCCGCAGGAGTGTGCTGCCCTGGAGATAGAACTTTATGCTAATTATAGAATTTGGAATGCAAGTTTCAACTATGCACGGTGGTGATGCACACCCCTGCCATTCTAACATCAGATTTGCTTCTCCACTGAAGACAGCAATCGCCCCAAGGCCAACTCCAGCCTTCTGGTCAACAACAACATTAAAGTCTGATCTATCATTTGTTGTTTTGTAGTTTTATAGATAGTTTTTAAAATACTCTGCATTTGTTAGGGTGTTTATTTGAATAATTTGTTGTTTCCTTAAGTTTCTCCGGTTCTAGATTGGTTCCCACATAGTGGAGTAGGCCGCATGACAACTCAGTTCCCTCCTGAAGGAACCAACCTCATTTTGTGTAAAAAGATACTTATTGTTTATGTTTTATTTAAAAGTAAAGTGTTTTTTCCTGCTAAAAGTATTTTAGTTTACCACTTTGTGTCTGAAAACCATTTACGTAAGCATTAAGCCACAACAAAGGAGTGTTCCACTGTGGGATTAATGCATGGTTGGGGGGGGGGGTTGTGGCACAAAGTCACAGGCCCAGTGCCTACAACCACCCAATCATGCATTAATTTCACAGTAGAACACTCCTTTGGAGTGGCTTAATGCACTTGTAACATGGCAAGTGCTGTTAAACATGTCTACTGTCTTTACAATTAATGAAATATTGTGTAAGAGATTGCTAACATGATATATAAAGGACACACACACACAGAGTTTGAAGTTGTACTTCTCATTCAATGAACAACGTTTTTCAGACAGGCAAAACAGGTACAATACATCGTGGTTGCTGTCTTACAAAAACCTGTATGCAACATTTCCTTTCTAAACTGGAATATAGTGATAAAACTTTAAGAATACTTACATATATTGAAATCTGCTGCTCGAGACACACCGTGAACAGTTATCAATAGATGCAGTGCTGCATTGTGGGTAACAACACTTACCCAAATTTACATGCAGAACCTACAAAAACGTGCATAATATAACGATTATTGTACTGTCCCCTCAGAACCATTTATAATATCGGCTAAATTGCAAAATGTGCGGAATATAATGATTTGTTACGTGCCCATTCACAAAACTTGTTATGCTTCCTGACTGTTACAGAGCACGATGACTTTCATGCGATTCTTTTCAACTGCTGCTATTGGTCAGGGTGGCTATTACAAACAAGGATAGTCTATAGTTGTGTGATGTAGTCATGGTCCACTGGGTCGGTGGGTGGGTGGAAACAGTGCTTCGGAGGTTAGACTGGTAATGCACAGTACTACTGTAGTTACTGTGCATTACTAGGGAATTAATGCATGGCAGATTTGTTTTTTTTAGCCATTCATACAGCTGTATTTCATTTTTTGCTTCTCTGCCATGGTACAATTGATTTTATAGATTCAATCAGTGTTTGGCATGACTGATAGACCCAAAATAAAACAGGGCACACAGGTTTTAAAAACTATACAAAGTGTTTTCAGCTCCTGGCAAAGGCAGACTGCCATGAGCTTTGTCTAAAGTGCCTGGGTCCGGATTACAGTTTGATTAATTGTGAACTTTGTAAAAAGGTTTTGCTCTGAAACCAAAAAGGCTTTAAAAAGAAAATAATTTATGGCTTCTCAGTCTTACCTCTAGGTCACCAAGGCACAACAAAGGCTCAGAGGGCACTGCCAATGATGGTGCAAAGCACACATTAGAGGGTTCTTCTCACAGCAAGTGACATCTGAAGTCCTTGGGAGACTCAGGAGCACATAATCCTCCTTAAGTCCAGGGCAGTACTACTGATAATGCAATCTTTTTCCTCCCAGCTACAGGATCAGTCTGTCCAAGTTCAGGCACACAATACTACAACATGTACCACATGAAGTAGGGAGTAACAAGGTCCTCAAAACTGTGAACAGCAGCTATGAGGATCTAGGATCTTGCTTATTCTCTGGACGCAAAGATTTCTGCAGCACATCTGCCAGGTAGGGATAATGTGCTGGCAGACTCCCTATGCAGAATCAGCCAAGGACATCACAAGTGGACCTTGAACCTGCAAGTGCTGGCTTCAATGTTCAGAAGATGGGGTACTCCAGAAATAGATCTATTTGCCTCTTGGGAGAAAAATCAGCTCTCAACATTTTGTTGCAGGCCACCAGCAAGGGGCACAGTTCCAGAGAATTTCCTCGCACTGGACTAGACTGGAAGGTTCCTTTATGCCTTCCCACCTGTCTCACTCATACAGAGAGTGCTCATAGAGCTCAGGATAGAACCCTCAACAATGATCCTGATAGTTCCAGACTGGGCCAGACAGGCTTGGTAATGTACTCAGTGCTCCTGATCTTGTCCAGCAGGATTCCAATCAACCTGCCACTGAGATACAACCTGCTGACTCTGTCTGAGGTCATGGTTCTTAAAGAGCTAAAACTCACTAGTTTGAATTTGCCAAAGGAAGTATTGAGGGTGATGATTTCCACACAACCAGAAACAAGAAAAGCATACTCCTCTAAGTGATAGAAATTCTCATACTGGTGTGCCACCAGAAAGATAATCCCAATGCAGCCAGGACTTCCTACAGTTCTGGACTACCTGGTACACTTACAGTCCTAAGGTCTGAGACCTTAAACCTTGAAGTTACACCTGGTAGCTGTGTCAGCCTACACATCAGCAGGCAAAGAAAAGCCCTTGGCCTTACACCATGTTTTCAAAAGGTTCTTTAACGGCTTCAGTCATCTGTATCCCCCTGTTAGGGATCAAGTCCCTCCACTGGACTTAAATATTTGCCTTACCCAGCTGATGGAGGCTCCTTTTGAGCTTACGGCTACAGCTGACTTAAAATATGTCACATAGAAAACAGTTTTCCTGATAGCCATGATATCTACCAGGACAGTAAGCAAACTGCAAGCTTTCTATACAGATCCATACTACATAATCTTCCATAAGGTAGTCCTTAGGACCAATAGGAAGTTCCAGTCAAAGGTGGGTGTCAGAATTCCACTTAAACCAGTCAATTACCCTTCCTGTACTTTATCCTGAACATTCCAGTACAGGTGAGAAAAAATTGCACTGTCTGGATGTAAAAAGGGCACTTTGGTCACTACATGTACCGGACAAGGGATGCTAGGTCCCAGGGCATACAGCTTGTTACCTATGGAGAGGTTGGCAAAGGTAAGCCAGCACACAGCTAGGAAAACTATCTCTCCCTGGATATTCTCCTCATACAATTCTGTTATGAAAATGCTAGCAAGGTAGCCCCCAGAGGCTATGAGCATATTCCACAATGGTCTGCTCTGCCTCTGAGGCAGCCACAAGGGGCATCCCCTTCAAGAAATCTGTAAAGCAGCTGCCTGGAAAATGGTTCACCTTCACAAAGCACTACTGTTTGGACATACAGTCTAGAAAGGATGCTAGTTTTGGAACTGATATCTTACAGAACCTTCTTCCTAAATAGGTTCTAAACCCAGCCTCCCAAGGTACTGCTAGTGAGTCTGCCATTTGTAAGGTATCTCACTGATGGATTCCTGTTGTTTGAAGAAATAATTACCCACTGTATTAATGTTGTTTCTTCTTAGGGATCCATCAGTGAGCTTTACAAACTCTGCCCTTGCCTCCTCTTCTAGAACCTGAAAATAGTTCTTAACTTAAGGTTGCTTAAAGGTACACTGTCAACCTGTTTTTCATCATATTAATTCTAGTTAAAAATCTACATTTTATTATTTCCTACCTTCTCTAAACTTCACTGATGCTGCTGTTTGTTTTGTCTGTCTCCTTCTTTATTAAAACTGAAATATATGCTAATGTATATTTATAAGCAACCTCGTTTTGTTTACAGTCCTGGATCTGTTCTTATTGCATGCTTCCTGAGCATTAGAAACACACCCAAACAGTGCAGTCGCTCAGGAGGCAGTAGCCTCATAAACTCCCACTGTATAATGAGTGGTTAGACTGTGTTGTGGGAGTTTCCAAGTCCAGGAAAGATGCAGTTTGAGCTGACCAGGGAATGTAAACAAACCTGTGTTTGTGTGGTAACACCAGTTTAGTGGGCAGTCTGTTTTTCACTTTTTTAAAGAAAAGGAGAGTCAGAATCAAACTACCAGCTACATCAGCAATCTTTACAGAATGTTGGCAATCATAAAATGTGTTTTTTAAACTAGGGATACTGAGACCTAAGGGAGTTGAAAGTGTCACTTTAAGCATTAATTATTTCAATTCCTCAATGATTGTTAAAATGTGATTATTATAATTATACATGTTGTCTGATTCCATTTGGTTGGATTTTTAAAAATTTTAAAGAAACTTTTAGAAATATTTTAGCAGCATTTAGCTATTTTTTGTGGTCACTGTTTCCTTGACTATAGAAACAAATTTTACGTTAGAACAGTAGGGGGAGCATCACCACCATGCAGAGTTTGAACTTGTATTCTAAATTCTATAACTTGTGTAAAGTTCTATCTCCAGGCACACTCCAGCAGATTGATGCTGTTTGTAAAGCTCATTGATGGATCCCTGAAGACTAATATTTCTTCCATTCATTTATTTATTCATTCAACTAATTAATGAATTAATTATTTAAGCAATATAGCATAACAGTGTGGATTATGCTGGGATTTACCCACACCTGGTGGGGTTTGGTCACAAGGCCACAGGCTGAGTGAATAAATCACACCGGAAGTGGGTAAATCCCAGCATAACCCACACCCTGGAATGATATATTGCGATTATACAGTGTACCCCCTTTTTTGCAGATGGAAAATAGTAAATAAAAGTTTTTTTTCCCCCATTTTAACTTATTTTTACTGTGTTCATTGCTCTGCCATGAAAAATAGTCTTTGGATGCTAGGGCTGTGGTGGTACTGTGCATGGGCAGTTTTGCTGTGTCATTCCCGACTGCGATGCTTTGGGGTGGGGGGCAGACAATGTTTAAAAGTGCCCTGTGTTAATTTTTGGCTCTGTCCCAGCTCTGTTTTTGTTCTATGAACCAAGACAACTTTCTATACTTGCTGCTTGGTTCCTTTTCTGCTACAGAGTAGTGTTCCATTTTTTTGGGGGGGGGGTAGTTCTGCACATGCGGGGCAATCAGAGATTGTACTGCGGTTTGTGTGAATCTTTTCCAGGCATGTTCACTCATGGGGCGATGACAAAACATTTTATTTCATTTTCTCCTCTGCCTCCCCCTTCCTCAGAACATGCTAGAGAGCCTGAGGTTTGAGGGTTGTGAGCGGGAGTGGCTGCTACTCTGAACTGTGTGTGGAAAACTGTGGAGTCTTTTGACTGACCGTCATGTATTTCTCATTCTGGAGGTAGAAGGGAGTGCTGCAGGGGAGGATAAGGTACAGATTTTGTATTTTAAAAGAAAAACTGGGAGCGGCTGCAGTTTACTGAAAGAAATGGGGGGTGGAATCACAGGTGGGGAGGCAGTGGCATCATGGGCAGAGGAAGCTCAGAAACGAGGAGTCTGAGCTGCACTTTTTGTTATATTTCAGTTGTGAGGTAGCGACGTGTACTAATCGTATCAGTCAGTGTTTTCGTTTCCTTTCCTTTTTTTTTGGGGGGGGGGAGTATGGGGTTGTAGTGACTGGGCAGAGACTTTCTGGTGAGTTCATGAGGAATAGAGCCATCCATCTGAGAACTGTGAATTTCTGCATCTCACTGTCCTTTGTCGTCTTTGCAAGTCCAGGCTTTATGGTGCTCACAGTGATCTCAGGTGGAGTTTCTGATGCAGCTGACTGGCAGCTGGCACCTCTTCCCATTGATATATCACAGGATTTACCACAGGTAAAAGATGCCAGTCAGCCAGTCGGAAGGCAGGATTTTTAAGACCCATTGTATAATTATTTATTTAAAGTTTGGTGACCAGGAAGGGCACACTGAGCTGAGCCTTGTTTCTAAGCAAGACCTGGGGTGGGGGTGGGAGAATACAGAATGAAGAGCGGCAAGGGCAAAATGTTAGAAAAGCAACAGTACAAATGAAAACGATTCAATGATATAATCAAGGAGGAGGAGAAGAAGGGAAATGACATAAGAAATAAAAGCAGAAACAGAATTTGTCAGCAGAAAAGGACTGGTTGGCCCATCTAGTCTGTCCTATTTTCCCTGCCAAACACTACACCCTGGACTTTATTTGATCACAGGTGTCCCTCCCTCCTCCCTTACCTCTATTTCTTATACCCATGTGCCTATCCCATGCATGCTTGAAGCTCCCCACTGTCTTTGCCCCCCTCCTCTGGCAGGCTGTTCAAGGTGTCCACCACAATGTCTATGAACAAGTATTTCCTCCCATCCCTCTTGAACTTACCCCCTCAAGCTTCATGGCATGCTCCCATGTTCTGGTGCTCCTCTCACTATTTATGCAGTATGGGAACCTATGGGGCTCAATACTGTCCCCTTTTTCTCCCCTCTCCTCTAAGAAGTACATGTTGAGCTCTTGCAGCCTCTCCTTTTATGGCTTCTTGTACAACCTCCACACCATTTTAATAGCTCTCCTCTGGACAACTTTCACCCTGTCAGTGTCCTTGTGGAGATGCAGCCTTCAGAACTGGACACAGTACTCCAGTTGAGGTCTCACAAGTGAGTGATACAGGGGCAACACAACCTCCCTTCTCCTGTTAGAGATCTCCTTCCCTACGCACCCCAGCATCCTACTCTCCTTGCCTGCTGCCCTGTCACACTGCTTTGCCACCTTGAGATCATCAGACATGACCACCCCAAGTTCCCAATCACTACAAGATCCCTTTCTTGCTTGGTAACTGTAAGTGCCCCCCCCTCCCATCTTAGACACAGCCCTTGGGTTTCCCTGCTCTAGGTGCATGACCTTGCACTTTTTGGCATTGAAACCCAGCTGCCACTCCCAAAACTACTCTTCTAGCTCCCCCAGATCTCTCTGCATTCTCACAATCCCCTCCTGGGTAGCCATCCTATTTCAGATTTTTGTCATCCATAAAGAGACACACTTCCCTTCCAGTTCCTCTGCAGTATCGCTTATAAAGACATTGAAGAGGAGAAGGCTCAGTACTGATCCCTGTTGTACTCCACCGCTAACTCTCCCATCCTCCTAGTGACTGCTGTTTACCACCACCCTCTTTCAACCTGTTTGATACCCAGAACACCACCTTCTCCCCACCCTCCAGGCTACTAAAGTTTTTTTGTTTTTTTTATCAACCTCCTCTGTGGAAGTGTCAAAGGCTTTAATGAAGTCCAGATATGCCATATCCACTGCCTTCCCTGCTCCACCTCCCGTGTTACCTAGTCAAGGAAATGTGTGAGATTCATTTGACATGACCTCCCCCCTGTGAAGCTGTGCTGCCGGTCGCCCTGCAGTCCATGTGTCTCCAGGTACTTTATCAGTCTCTCTTTCGGCAGTGACTCCATTAACTTCCCCACCACTGATGTGAGACTGACTGGTCTGTAATTATTGGCCGCCTCCCTGCTGTCGATCTTGTGCAGAGGGACCACACTGACCCTCTTTCATTCTTCTGGAATCACTCCCATCTCCAATGAGGTGCTAAATAATGTTGCCGGGGTGGGGGGCTAGCACTAGTGTGCTCAGTTACTTAAGAACCCTCGAGTGAATCCCATCCGGCCCCGTTGCCATGTTTTCCTTAAGGGCTTCCAACCTCCAGCAGACTCTGTCTTCCATAAATGGACATGTGTCCGCTCCCCCCCCCCGGTGTCTGTTAATGCATGACAGCCTGTCCCCCTTTCCACTGTGGAGACCGAGCAGAAGTATTCATTCAGAAATTTAGCTTTTTCTTGATCTCCTCTGCACATTCCACCCCCCTTCTGTTCTCCTGATCTTCACTATATTACCCTTAGCCTTCCGTTTTTCACTCACGTACCTGAATAAAGTCTTATCCCCATTTTTGACCGCCTGGGTGATCCTTTCCTCAGTTTGAGCCTTTGCTGCCCTACTCCTCCTTTCTGCCTCCCTTTGTTTCACTAGATATACCTCCCTGTCTGCCTTCATTTGGGTCTCCTTGTACTTCCTGAAAGCTATGTTTTCTCCTTTACCATCTTAGCCACTTCTTTTAAGAACTGCAGTGGCCTCTTTCTCCTCTTACCCTTTATTTATTTTATTTATTTACAAAATAAGAAAACATGAGCTGACAAACAGCTAATTTCCAGAAGCGTCTTGGGGGAGGGAGTACAAAGGTTGGGAGAGGCAAACAACAAGCAAAATCAAACAAAAGTGGAGCAAATATATACATGCAGGGTTGTTGACAACACTATAACACTAGGGTCGGAGGCCAAGGTAGTAGTAACAAATTAATTGGAGAACTTACATAGGGCAACGAGGGCCTAAAGACCAGTAGGTCAGACCATGAAGAAAACAAGGAAAATAAGAATCAGTGAAGTGCCAAGAGTTAGGAGCCGGGCTTAGAAAGTGCTAGTGAAAGAACAGAAAGAGAGAGGGTAGAGTAGGGAGGAGGGGGTTAGGGAGGGTAGGAAAGGTCACCAGGACCAGAACCCCTTCAGGATACAGGAGCCCTGCAAGGAGGACAGGACCAGACAGGAAAGGGATTGGAGGGGGAGAGAAGGAGTGGGGGAGGGGGAGTTAGGTGAAGAGGGGGAACAAGAAGTGGCAGAGATCACAGTTGAGGACAGGGTAACTAGTGGCTGTAGGTGATTTAAAGATAAGCAATAGAGGACTGAGTATGCATTTGAGATGGACTAGAAGTAAGTGGATCAGCGCCAGGTCAGGAATTAGGGCGCGGTATAAGGGTACTGGGAGGGTGTGGGAATGTGGGCTAGGGTGGAGATGAGTTTAGGAATGGATAGGAGGATGGGCAGAATGAAGACATGAGGAGGGGAAACAAGGTGGAAGGAGTAACAGGTAAGGGAGGGGTGGAGGGTGAGCTAGGAGTGGACAGGTGATTGAGGAGGGGAAGGGTGAATAGGGTAAGGAGGAAGGAACGGGTAGATGACAGAAGGAAGGGTACAAGGAATAGAGTGGGGTGTAGGAGGGATAGTGATAGGGGGAAACTAGGGGCAGATGCAGTTAGAGGAGTAGAAGTTACATAGGGCTTGGTAGAGGGATGATGGGGAAGAAGAGAGTCTGATCGGAGAAGGAAGCGAGTTCCAGAGTTTAGGGAAGTGGAAGTAGGAAGCATCCTGGCATATGGAGATGTGTTGACGGGGGATGACAAGAGTGCAGGAGTCAGTGGACCTAAGAGGGTAGGAGGTGGGAGGAGGAACAGAGAGAGAGGAACAGAAGTAAGAGGGGAGGGGAGGGACCCAAACCAGAATTTAGAAGTGAACTTAGTGCAGGTGTGAGAGATGCCTGCATTCCAGGGAAGGCAGTGCTAGAGAGTGGTATAACATGCAGTGATGAGTGCGGGGGAGGGGGAGTCAAGGGCAAAGCTACAGAAGGCATTGAAGAGGGAATCCAGTCTGGCAAGGGAAGACTTGGGAGCAGCACTGTAGACAATGTCACCATAGTCAATAATGGGGAGTATCATTTTCTGAACAAGATCACGACTAACCAGCAGAGGCAGTGTACTGCGGTTTCTGTATAAGGCGCCTAGCATGGGGCCCAATTTTTGCAGAATAACATCAATATGATCAGAAAAGTTAAGGTGTTTGTCAAGCCAGACATCCAAATATTTAAAAGAGGTGGAATCCTCTAAAGTTGTCCTGCCAAGGTTGTGGAAGGAGGGGAGAGAGGGAAGCTGAGAGAGTCTCTGCCTAGTGCCAAAGGTCAAGAAGACTGTCTTCTTGGCTTTGAGAAAGAGTTGATGAGAACTTAGCCAGCGTTGAACATTATTGAAGTCAAGTTGACGTCTGGTAGTCACATCAGAGGGTGAGTGGCCAGAGGTAAACAAAACTGTGTCGTCAGCATATATGTGGATCAGAGATGAGGAGCAAGCTGACGGTAGATCATTTAGGAAAATAGAGAACAGGAGTGGGCCAAGAATGGAGCCTTGAGGCACACCAGTAGGGATTTGTAAGGGAGGGGACATTCAGCAGCTACCAATGGATGAGCAGCAGTGAGATGGTTGTTAGACGGTTGTTAATTTTAAGCAGAGGAGGTGGAGGTTTAGTTTGGGGTGAGAAAAGTGAGTGGACTACTTTCCAAAATTTTGATCGGTTATTTATTAGTGTTAAAGGTGGACAGGAAGTAATTGGATTTGGACTGCCGGATGGCTTTTGTGCAGGCATTTCTGAGGGTATGGTAATTAGTCAGATTTTAAGGGAGTTTGGTTGATTTTGAGAGTTTTCCAAGCTAAATCATGCTTTTGCTGCAAGGCCAGGAGCTCAGGGGTAACCCAAGGATGGTGATTTCCACGAACTCTGACCTGCTTGAGGGAAGCATGTTTGTTCCAGGTGGAGAGAAAGTTGTCTCTGAAGTATGCAAGCTCAAGATCAACAGATGTAGTGGTGACTATAGGGGCCCAGCCAACGAGTGCTTGGTCCTGATGTACTGTAGAGCGGTATGGTCAAAGGTATTGTAGGATCGGATAGTTAGTAGTTTGGGAGGGGCCTTGGGTCAGTGGATTTTTCTGACTAAATAGATCATATGATGAGCACTAAGAGCATCAGGCAGCAGGCTGGACTGGATTGCTTTGTGTGGGTGTGAGGTGAGTGCCCAGTCCAGGAGAGTGTGCTTTGGGATTTATGGTTATGGCGAGTGGGTTCCATGATTAGTTGAGACAGGTTAAGGGCACATAAGTCAGTGCGAGTTTTACATAGGGAGACAAGCAGTCTAGATTAAGGTCATCTGGGAGGTAGAGCTCACCTGAGGAGGTGAAGGAACCAATGGTGGTGATTAGTTCGGTGGCAACAGTGTAGTGTAGACCAGGGCAGCAGTACATACCAGCAATGAATATCAGGGCAGAGAAGGGTAGAGAAAGCTTTAGGATGAGGGCTTCATAGGTCTTGGAAACTGTGGTCGATAGGATCATTGTGGTGTGGAGAGAGGTGGCGGAGTAGATAGCGACCCCCTCCACCCCTGCTAGTTTGGTCCTGGCAGGTGACAATATAACCAGGGATTGAGATGGACACATCAGGGATCTTACTTGTAAGCCAGGTCTCAGTTATTATAAGTATATCTGGATGAGCAGCCACTACAAGAGGGTGCAGCAAGTCAAGTTTGGGGAGTAGACTCTGAATATTAAGATGTAGGATCTTTAGACCCTGGGGGGAAGGGATTCAGGGTGGGGGAAGAAGGCAGGGGGGAGAGGATGGTGGGGGAGGGAGTCTTAATAAGCGAGGGGCCAGGGTTGGGATTTATATCACCTACAGAGAGCAATAAGAGAAAGATTATGATGTGGTGGAGCCTGGTACTTTTAAACCAGGATTGATTAGACATTTTGGGGGAGCTGGGTCAGTGGAAAGTTGGAATATGAAGAGACACAGAAGGGTGTGTAAGCAGCGAAGAGAGATGAGTGGAGCGGAGGGCCGAGTAAGGCAATGTGTCCAAGTATAGGAATAGAGTGTGGGAGTTATTGCTAGGTTGTAGTATGGGATAAGAGGGGAAAAGAGGTATGGGGGGGCACAGCAGGGCTTGGAGTTTTTGTGCAGTTGTGGGGAAGGTAGAGCAAGGAGGATAAGAGAGACAGTGAAAAGGGACAGGGGAGCAGCATGGACAGAGAACATTATTGCAGAAGGGGTTTGCTCAGCAAACAGGGTAAACAGAGCTGGGTTTGCTGTCTGTGGCACTATAGTAGAGTGGGGAAGGCAGAGGGTTATAACTGGTTAAGGGAAGGGTGAAGATAGCATTGGACTGGCTTGAGGTAAGAGTGACCAATAGCAGAGTGAGTGGGAGAGCACAGGGCAGGGTTTATGCACATTTAATAGAGTTCTGGGCCAGAGAGGCAGGCAGAACAAATATTGTGGATCTGATAAACAGCCAAGAAGGAGGCAATAAAGGTAGTATGAGCTGTAGAGGAAACTTGTGGTAGCACTGCACAAGTCCGTGGATTAAGGGCACGCCAATCAGTGGGCTCCAGCACAGGAAAGCAGCCAATCCGGGAGAAGCAGCTTGAGAGAGCTGAGATATGAAAAAAATGCCATCTCAGAATCAGATTGTACCTGATGTAAGGGAGGTCCTGTAGCTTGGAACCGGTGAGGCAGGTGGCAGAACAGAAGTGGCCACACCGCCAAGTGAAAACCCGATCAGGGGCTGATTGCTGATGTAAGGGAAGTCCTGCAGCTTGGAACCAGTGAGGTGGGCGGTGGAACAGAAGTGGCCGGACCGCCGAGTGAAAGCCCAATCAGGCTTATTACCTTTAAACAGCTTGCCGTTGCCCTAGTTATTCCCTCCTTTATTCTATTCCACTGTACCTCCACTTTCCTCTCCCGCTATCCCCCCCCAAAAGTATTTCCTGAGGCAGTCTCCCATTTCTTTAAACTCTGCTCTCCTGAAGTCCAGGACCCTCATCCTAGTGTGGTTCTTCTCCTGCTCAATCCATATTTCAAATCACACAGTATGATGATCACTTGAACTCAGGGGTCTACCCACTGTGACATCTGCAATGCTGCCCCTGTTCGTAAGGACCAATTCCAGCACTGCCCCATCCCTAGTGGGATCTGTAACCAGATGCCTGAGAAATGCCCCCCCCATAGAGTCTAGGATGACCCTGCTCCTAATTGTAACTGTGGCCTGGATGTTTCAGTTCACATCCAGTAGATTAAAGTCATCCATAAATATTACTTCCCCTTTGTTTGCCATTTTGCCTGTGGCCTCCCCCAAAACCCTGTCTATATCCTTATCCTGCCCCTGTGCTGATGGGCTGCACACCACCACTACATGTATAAAGGCCCTTGACCATGCCTTCAATCCAACTCAAAGAACCTCCAGCCCCCTTCCCTCTCCCTGCTGTGACCTTGCATTTCAAGTTTAAAACCATTAAACTATATGTAAGTATTGTCACAAATGCATTCCACAGGTCAGGCCTTCTGCTCCCACAGTGCCAAACCTCAAAGTGCAGTAGGTGAACAGGAGACAAACAGGGTAACCCTCCTGTCTGTTTTGGGTCCTCAACACCTACTAGTCTCGAGTCCTGAGGTCAAATATGAACCCTTTTTCACTAGCATGCCCTGTTAACAGGATCAAATATCACACCTTCGGGGAAATGCGGTGTAATACTTAACCCAGTGGGCACCCAACCTGGTTCACAATCCCTCTTTTGACTCAATTGAGACCTATGTACTTTTCTTATCTTAGTGCATATGGTAACACACTATAAGCACTTAACAGCTCTATCAGCTTCTTGACACTGTCCCAGCATTCACATTCAAAATGAGAAAAAGACTCAAGAAGAATTTCAAGTAAAACAAAGTTTACTATAATAAAGAAAATAGTAAATGAAATACAAAACACAGAACAAATATAAATATATGCTTACAGTCAAAAGAAATGGAAATTACAAAAACAAAACACCTTGTAACTGAATTGTTAATTCTAATTTGGTTTTCAGTTGTGTGTTACCTATTCGTGACAGACGTGCCCTTAAGTCCAGAACACAAGTGTGTGTTCTCTTTCAAAGTTGGAATAAGAGTGAACCACAGTCCCCTCAGACTGCTTGGCAATATTCAAAGTTCAAAGTCCCAACCTCCTTGTGATGTCACAGCACATGAGGTCACTGTTGGTCCTGTAATTAATTTGTAACATGACCAAGTATACCCAAAGGGGTGTCATTTTACTGCTTGCTTGAAATCTGCAAAGACAGCAATATTAGATTATAACAGTCTCTATCCTCATCAGAGCATTCCTTCCTGTGATCTTCAGAAAAATATCTTGAAAATAATTTTTCTTAGCTGTGTGAATTTTCACAGGCATTCAACAAAACTGGCTTCCCTCCTGATGTCGTAAAAATGCATTCTTTTATGGCTAGTTCCCTGTGTTCAAAGTAGTTGTCATTTTACAACCTGGTGGCTGGAGGAAGACCTTAATTAGAGTTTCCACTAGGTGATGGAGAGTGTCATCTCCCCTTACCACACTTTTTTAAATTCCATCCCCCATAGTGCTGTTCTGCTGGTTGCCATATTTTCCCAGCAGAAATTCACAGAACATACATTAATATCACAAATATAATCATAACTAGCAGAGGGTTAACATGACACAATCCTTCCTCCTAGACTGAACTTGAGGGAATCTATTCCTAGGCATGGGATGACCTCCCCAAATTCAGTTCACTGCTCTAATTGATGTGATAACCTGTCTGCATTTGCATTTGCTGCTCCTGCCCTGTGAGTAACAGTCATGTCATACCCCTGCAAGGCATGGCTCCATCTTAAAAGCCTACCATTTGTTTTACCCATTTGTGCCAGCCAAACCAGGGGGTTGTGATCTGTTTGTACCTTGAAGTGCCGCCCGTATAGGTATGGCTCTAATGTCTTTAGTGCTCACACCATTGCAAGGCATTCTTTCTCTACTGTTGAATAAGCCTGCTCCCTGGGAAGTAACTTCTTACTGAGGTACACTATTGGGTGATCTTTCCCTTGGTTAGACGTTTGACTAAGTAATGCCCCAATACTCACATTTGAGGCATCAGTCTGGACTACAAAGGGTTTACTATAGTCTGGACTGGCTAATGCAGGAGCACTGCACAGTGCCTCCTTTAGCCCTGTCAAGGCTTGCTTACAGGCTGGTCCCCAGATACCTTCTTGGGCATTATTTTCCTTAAAAGGCCAGACAGGGGAGCTGCCAGGGCACTGTAGTTTGACATAAATTTCCGATAGTACCCTGTGGTCCCTAGAAAACTCCGAACCTGCTTCTGTGTTTCTGGTCTGGGCCATGCCTCGATTGCATCAGTTTTTGCTTGATTAGGAAGGAGCTGTCCCTGGCTTACTACATGCCCGAGGTATGCCACTGCAGCCATGGCCACCTGGCACTTTTCAGCTTTTACAGTGAGCCTGGCCCTCTGTATCCTGTCCAGCACTTCCCTAAAGTGGGACAGGTGTTCCTTCCAGTTGGCACTGAAGATGGCATTGGCATCCAGGTACGCCACGGTGTACTCTTTAGCACCATTTAACACCTGGTTCACCAGCCTTTGGAAGGTGGCAGGGGCATTTTTCATCCCGAAAGGCATTACTTTAAACTCAGATAACCCTATTGGAGTGATGAAGGCCGACCTCTCCCTAGTTCTGGCAGGTAACTCCACCTGCCAATACCCTTTCATCAGGTCAATAGTGGTAAGGTATGTCGCGCCTCCCAACTTGTCTAGTAGTTCATCCATCCATGGCACTGGGTGGGCATCTGACTTTGTGACTGTGTTGAATCCACGATAGTCCACACAAAAATGAGTAGCGCCACCTGGCTTGGGAACAAGGACTATGGGTGAGTCCAAGGGGCTGTGAGATTTCTGGACTACCCCTAAATCCAGCTTTTCCTCCACCTCCCTCCTAATGTCCTTTTGTATGGCCTCTGACACCTGATATGCTGTTCACCGTATGTGCACTTGCATCCCCATCTCCACATTGTGCGTCACTAAGGAGGTTAGTCCAGGCTTGGTGCTAAACAATGGGGAAAAGTCTGCTAAAACCTCCCTTACATCCTGGATCTGGTCCGGGGTCAACTGAGGTGAAATTTTAATTGCCTCCACAGAGGACTCCCACTTGCTTTCTTGCAGCAAGTCCAGAAGGGGGTCTTCATCGTCCATCCCCTCCCCAGGACTGCACACTGCAAAGACCATGCCAGCCCTATTTGTATATGGCTTCATCATATTGACATGGTACATTCTTTGGGTATGTCTCCTGTCAGGCAGTTCTATAATGTAATTTGTGTCATTCACCTGTCTGACTACTTTGTACGGTTCTGCCCACTTGGCCTGCAGCTTATCTTTCTGGACCAGGATTGGGACCATGACCTCCTGACCCACAGTGTACAAGTGAGCACTGGCTCTGCAATTGAACCATACCTTCTGGTTTTGTTGGGCAAGTGCCAGGTTGCTCTGGGCTATACCCATAAGCTCCTTCAGCTTTTCCTTAAACTTAAGGACATAATCCACTATGGGAGTTCCCTGGGTGGCATGCTTGCCTTCCCAGTCCTCCCAGATCAAGTATAGGGGCTCATGTACCCTGCATCCATATAAGAGCTCGAAGGGGGAAAACCCTATCAACTCTTGGGGCACCTCCCTATATGCGAACAACAGGTGGGGAAGGTATTTCTCCCAGTCCCTCCCATGCTGTTCAGCAAACACTTGGAGCATCATTTTAAGGGTACCATTGAATCTTTCCACAAGCCCATTGGCTTGTGGGTGATATGGTGTCATGCGTCTCTACACCACCCCACACCTCCCACAAATATTTCATCAGGTCCGACAAGAAGGAACCCCCTCGATCAGTGATAATCTCCTGTGGGAACCTGACATGGGAGAAAATCCCTAGCAAGGCATCTGCCGCTTTTTCTGTCCTCAGTGAGGATAGGGCGACTGCCTCTGGGTACCGGGTGGCATAATCCACCACTGTTAGGATAAACCTCTTCCCGGAGGAGCTGGGGGTATTCAAAGTTCCCACTATATATCGATTTCTACCCTTTCGAATGGCTCCTCCACTATGGGTAAGGGAATTAAGGCAGCTTGGGTTTTCCTACCCGCTTTCCCTATTTCTTGGCAGCGGTGACAAGACCTGCAATACTCCTTCATCTGCTGGGTGAAGTTGGGCCAATAGAAATTCTGGGCCAATCGCTGCATAGTGCACATGATTCCCAGATGGCCAGACATGGGAATATTGTGAGCAATCTTGAGCAACCATTCACGGTACCTCTGGGGAAGGACAATCTGCCTGCCCATCACCCCTCCCTCTGTCTTTACATCCTGCGTATACAGCAGTCCATTGTCCCAGCAAACTTTATGTTTCCCATCACCTCCCAGCGCTCCGTCAGAGTCTGCCCAAGCCCTCAGCCTCTCTAAACTAGGATAATTTTTCTGAGCAGCTACAAAATCTTTACACATTCCCAAGGCATGGGACAGGTCCCCTCCAGTTTCTACACTAGGGTCCCTAGCTCTAGCATCAGAGCATTCAAGGTAACTAACCCTCTGACTATCGGTTACCCCTCCTTCCTCCGAGTAACCTTCTGTAGCTGTTCCGTTAACTGCTTCCTGTGGAATTTCTACCTCCCTTTCTCTATTCTCCATATCAGGAGAAACAGGCTGGGGAACCAGTCTCCCAGTATTTTCCACAGGGGCTTCTATGGGGTCGAGGGAACTACAATTCGCCTTTGCTGCTTGACTGCCGGTAACTGCACACACCATCCCCTTTTGGAGACTGTTCCCAATAATCACATCCAAGGCAAGATTTTCTGCCACTGCTTCTTTTTGCAGTCTCTCCTGTCTCACCTCAGTCCAGGGGAACACTAGCAAGTGGCAACATTTTCGCCTTCCCAGTGAATCCTCGTACTGTAACAAACTGATTGGGTATAAGCTGCGCAGGCTCAACCAAATCTCCTTTTACCAAAGTCAGGGATGCCCCTTTGTCCCTTAACCCATCGGTCTATACCCCATTCACAGTAATTGGGTGTATGTGCTCCCTCATGTTTACTGGCATGCTTTCAGGGATACACAAAAAAACCACTTCTTCCCAAGCACCACTTTGTGCACTCTCTGCCTTTTTTTGGATACTGCCTAGCAAGATGTCCAGGTTGCTTGCAAACCCAACATTCTTTTATCAGGCAAATCTTTTCTTTGTAACATGGGGCTGCCTGGTTTTAGTGGAGGCAGGGAGGGTTTTAGCTGCCCTGAAGGTGTGTTTTTCCCTTTCTGTACTGCCACTTCTGCCCCACTCCATCTCGGAGCAGGTCTGCTCCTGGCATAGCAGTCTGAGAGCTCAGCAGCCTCCTGCACTGTTTTTGGAGCTCAGTCATCTAGCCAGGTTTTCAGCTCTGCTGGGCAAGCCCAAAAGAACTGCTCTAAAAGTACAACATTCTCAATTTTCTCTACAGAGTCTGCTTGTATTTTTCCACCAATGTTTTAAAAACTGACATTGTTTAGTGGCTAGCTCCTCATAGCTCGTATCAGGGCTTCTCCTGAACTAACGGAATTTAACTCTGCATGCTTCTGCTGTCAAATCATATTTTTTTAACAAAGTAGCTTTACGTTTGCCATAATCATTACTGTCCTGATTGTTCCTTTCATCCAATGCATCATGAGTTTTCCCGGTTAGCAGCGGGGATAGCTGGAAGCTCCAGGACTCTCTCAGAATTTTTGCCTGAATGCATACCTTTTCAAATGAGTTTAAAAATGCATCCATATCTTCCCCCTCTTTAAATTCAGCTATCAATTTAGAATTAAATTTGTAACCCAGTCCTGGAGTTCCAGGTCCACTTATGCCACTTACCTGCTCTGGTGCTGGTCTTTGGAGTTGTAGCTTCTCCAGTTCAAACCTCCTCTGATGCTCTCTCTCCTCTGCCTCTCTCTGAAGCTGTCGCTCTCTTTCCTATGCCTCTCTCTGCCGTTGGTTTTCTTTTTCCTTGGCCTCTTGCTGCTCTCACCTCTCCTCTCTCTTGAATTCCTGCTTCCTCTGTTTGAACTCCAGCTCCATTCTCCGCAACTCTATATACAGCCTGATTCTTTCTGGCTCCAGCATGGTGGTGACCTTCCCCTGCTGCGGTGACTCTCAGCTTACACTGATCCCGCTGTCTTTCTCCCTGGGTCTAGACTCTGTGATGGACCCTGGCCCCTCCATGCCCAAGGTTTGGTCCTTTCCAGTCACCGACTGTGACTTGAGGTCTTTGGCATCGGCTACCACAAGAGCCTTCACGAGGTGCTGCTTGTGTTGCCCCTCACAGTGGACTCCTCACTCCTGGCACAACTGCCTCAGGTAGTCTGCAGTGTACTCACTGTAGTTGGAAGCCATCTTCTTCCCCAATCTCCTGCTACATTAGCTTACACCCAAAAAAATAAAACAGGTAGGGAATTAGACTGTAACCACAATGATATAGTTCTTTATTTTTTTAAATCACTGCCTTATTTTGCGTGTGAGCTGTTACAGTTATCAGTCTGACACACTGGACTGTTAATGCTCGTGTTACCAATAATTTCACAGTATGCAAACAAATCTCTTTGATTGCAGCACTGCAAACCAAATCTTTTAAATCCCACTACTGTTACCAATAATTTCACAGTATGCAAACAAATCTTTTTGATTGCAGCACTGTAAACCAAATCTTTTAAATCCCACCGCTGCCAACCAGATCTGTCACAAATGCACTCCACGGTCAGGCCTTCTGCTCCCACAGTGCCAAACCTCGACGTGCAATAGGTGAACAGGAGACAAACTGGGTAACCCTCCTGTCTGTTTTGGGTCTGAAACTCCTTCCAGTCCTGAGGTCAAATATGAACCCTTTTTCGCTAGCATGCGCAGTTAACAGGATCAAATATCACACCTCTTCGAGGAAATGCAGTGCAATACTTAACCCAGCAGGCACCAACCTGGTTCACAATCCCTCTTTTGACTCAGTTGAGACCTATGTACTTTTCTTATCTTAGTGCATATGGTAACACACTATAAGCACTTAACAGCTCTGTCAGAAGTCTTGACACTGTCCCAGCATTCACATTCAAAATGAGAAAAAGACTCGGGCAGAATTTCAAGTAAAGCAAAGTTTACTACAATAAAAAAAAACAGCAGATTAAATACAAAACACAGAACATATATACATGAATGCTTACAGTCAAAATAAATGGAAATTACAAAAACAAAATGCCTTGTAACTAAATTGCTAATTCTAACTCAGTTTTCAGTTGTGTGTTACCTATTCTTGACCGAAGTGCCCTTAGGTCCAGAACACAAGTTTGTGTTCTCTTTCAAAGTTGGAATAAGAGTGATCTACAGTCCACTCAGACTGCTTGGCAATATTCAAAGTTCAAAGTCCCACACTCCTTGTGATGTCACAGCACATGAGGTCACTGTTGGTCCTGTAATTAATTTGTAACATGATCAAGTATACCCAAAGGGGTGTCATTTTACTGCTTGCTTGAAATCTGCAAAGACAGCAATATTAAATTATAACAGTCTTTTTCCTCATCAGAACATTCCCCCTTTGATCTTCAGAAAAACATCCTGAAAATCATTTTTCTTAGCTGTGTGAATTTTCACAGGCATTCCACAGAACTGGCTTCCCTCCTGATGTTGTAAAAATGCAGTCTTTTATGGCTAGTTTCCTATCTTCAAAGTAGTTGTTGTTTTACAACCTGTTACAACCTGGTGGCTGGAGGAAGCCCTTAATTAGAGTTCCCACTGGGTCATGGAGAGTGTCATCTCCCCATACCACACTTTTTGAAATTTCATCCCCCATAGTGCTGTTCTGCTGGTTGCTATATTTTCCCAACAGAAATTCACAGAACATACATTAATATCAGAAATATAATCATAACTAGTAGAGGGTTAACACAGCACAAGTATATACTAATAAATCAGAAAAAAACAATTAAAATGCTCATCAAGTGAGCCGGCCCAGTGACATGGAGGACTGAGGCATCAGTCCCTTACCTCCTGCCACACTGGTGACCCATGTTTGCGGTGCAAGCGGGTTGCTTGGGGTCAGCCGAGGAAGGAGAGGACTTGAGCATCTGGACAGCTCTCTTCTCCTGGGGAGGGGTGGGTTAAGAGACTAGTGCATGCCTTCTCCCTAGTGGTAGCTGGGGGTTGGCACCATGGGTCCCATAGACAGAGGGGGCAGAGGTGGAGCAGACGCCCGGCGTGCTGCATGCAGAAGCATGCGCAGCTCAGTCACTGGCAGCACTGCATGCTGTTGCAGCCAGTAGCGTAGCAAATTCCCAGAGGGCCTGGGTGCAAGGCAATGTTACAGGGCCCCTTCCCAGTTCTGAATAAACATCAAAATTTTGATTTTGGACCCTCAAACCTCATGGGCCCAGGTGCCACTGCACCCCCTGCACCCTTGTAGCTACACTCCTAGTTGCAGCCACACTTGGGGGGTTGGGAAGAGAATCCAGAGAAGAAAACGGTGGCCAATGGGTAGAGTGACATTGGACTTCTGAAGGTTCCACACCTGGCCAAATAGGCACCTCCTGCAAGCAGCAAGACCCAGTGGATGCCGGTGTAATGGGGCTGGGAGGTCCAGAGGATGGGGGTATGGCTGACTGAGAAGCATAAAGTGAATACAAACAAAATGCCCATCAACACTGAGCAAAGTGTAGTGGTGGGCAAATGTAGTTTATGCTAGTGCACAAGTGCAAATAACAGGCAGGAACTATGGAGGAGTGAAGGGGTGGGGAGTGGGAGGGGCCCCTCACAGAAAATAAAGGGAAACCCTTTCTTAGTAGGGTTGCTCAGAATCTGATTAACAGAATCGGACTCATCAGATTCTAATCTGTTTTTAGGATTTAGAGTTTTTGGAACTGAAGACCCCAAATCCTAAAAATTGCCAAACTGGAACTGAATTATGAATCCAGTTGTTATTGCATGCAAGAAGTGCTTTTTGTCTGTTAGTATTTCTGATTCTGACTGGAATAGAAAATAGGCTAAAGCCCAAGATAGACACTTGAGGACTCCAGAGGAAATAAGACCGGGGGACAAACTGGGATGTAGCAGACTGTTAGGATTGGAACCAACTGACAGATACTGTACGCCAAATTGGTCAGGCAGGCCTGTTACAACATATAACTTTTTTATTTTTTTTATTTTTATTATGTAACCAGGAGAGACACATTAAGCTGAAAGCTTGTTTACAGGTGTGACCTGGAAGCACAAGGAAGTTAAGTGACTTGCTTGTGGTCACACAGTATCCAAGTGGGGGCTATGGGATTCAAACCCAGGTCTTCAGGTTTGCAGCTCAGAGCCTTAAACCACTGCACTCTACTGCCTCCTAGTGGTTGTATATAGGACACGTAAAGCAAACCACTCATCATCTAAGGTTTGTTTACCTCTCTTTCCACCCACCACTATTGGAGGATATGCACTACTGACTTACCAATCAGTTAGCGGTGGGAACCTGTGTGGGAGAGAAGGCACTGTACCAGACTGGCATTGGAGACAACAGGAATTGTGAGGCTTGGATAACTTTGAAGAACGACTTGAACACCCTTTTTCAATGAAATAAAGATAAATTTACCAAGCTGTTCTGCCAGCGTGACAGACACAGCTTGCAAAATGAGAAATAACAACAGCAACACTTTTGCAATAACCTCTTAAATTGACTGTAACTTATACTCTGTGCACCAGTACTTGCACTCAATTATTTTCTTCCCACAGGTCTGCACCTGATAACGCTGGAGACTGCTGGCTATACCTACACCTACCAGCCCTCCAACGTTATTAATACTACCAGCACTAGGCCACCCCAGGACCTCAGTCATTGCAGTTTTAGTTACTTCTGCCTTAAGAACATGCATGGCTGCTAGACCAATACTCACTTCAGTCAGCCTACTCACCCTTTATATGCAGGTCCCTTTCCTGGTATTTTAACAATTAGCATTCACTTATACCCTAGATCACTTATAATCTGAATTCAGTTTGATATTATAGCAGTTCACTGTATTCACTGTAGCCTTCAAATCACATTTGTCTAGCAAATACTTCTAGTGCAATCACAATACAATCCCCATTTTGCCTCTGGGCGTACTCTTTTTTAGCAACTAGGAATCACAAATCCCTGAATGGTAGATGAGCGTCCTTCTTGAACTAGTCCTACAAATACATTTCAATTACTGTGCCACTTTCCTTACGAGCTCTGGAGACTTGATGACGAAACTTGACTTTTGGAGATGACAACTGAATCCTGGCATTGCTGATTCTTGAAGACAACCTGGAGGCTGCAGAACACAGATGCTGAATTTGATGACTGCTGGCTGAAACAACTTACATGAACAGGTACCACTTGCAGCAGGAAATAACTGTATTCTCCCTGTTCTCACTTACTGCTCTACTGACCCTAGCACTGGGCTACAGGTGATTCCCCTATAGGCTAGACTCACTGCGTGAGAGCTAGTTCCCCAGGCCCTGTCTGACTATAGGCCTCTATAGGCGGGACTGCCTTTGGTCAGGAACTGGTCCCTTCAAGTTGGTCACCCTGCTTCATCTCCCCTAAACTGAGCGGTGTAGCTCCTTTTACACTCAATCAGTGTTCTCTTTTCCCCAAATCCTGGCCCCTGAGAGGTCAGCTAGCTGCTTTCACTCCTTAACACCAAAACATATAAACATAGAAGTTAACGGCAGATAAGGACCACAAAGCCCATCCAGTCTACCCATTTCTTTTTCTACCTTATAAATGTGCCATTGGCCTTTGCTCTGTCAATGGCCTATCTATTCATACTTATCTATATTGCTCCTTTATGCCTATCCCATGCCTGTTTGAAGCCCTGCACCATATTCATATTCACGACTTACGGTAGGCCATTCCATGCATCCACCACCCTTTCTGTGAAAAGAACTTCCTCACATTACCCCTTAATCGGCCTCCCTCTAATCTCATGCTGTGTCCTCTTGTCCTGCTATTTTTCTTATATTGAAACATGTTAGACTCTTTCACCTTGTTAATGCCCCTAAGGTGTTTGAATGTTTCGATCATATCACCTCTCTCCCTCCTTTGCTCTAGGGTATACATATTGAGCTCCGTTAATCTGTCCTCATGTTTTCTGATGCAGTCCCTGCACCATTTTGGGTGCCCTTCTCTGGACTGCCTCAATTTGGTTAATGTCCTTGTGAAGGTGTGGCCTCCAGTACTGCACGCAGTACCAAGATTGTGATTCCACCATGGAATCCTGCAGCAGCATGGGCCACAATAAAGTAATCAGATCTGAAATTACTGACCAACTGCCTGAAAATTCCAAACTTACTCTGCTCTGTTAACATAGATTCATTTCTATTACATGTTGCATAAATCACCATAAAAATACATTCAAAATAAAATCAATTACATTTTCACTTCCCCAGCTGGATAGCTGACTTTGTCTTTCTTCAACATTTTTTGTAAGATTAAACCAAGGGCACCCCAAGTCACTATTACATGAAGTCTCCCCAGTGTGAAAACTGTAGTGTGCTGTGTACCTTCAGTCATTAATTCTGAGGAGTAAACTGCTAATAAATGATCACTTTCTTCTTTAACTGAGACAATTTCCCTCCTGTCTGAGGCTGGAAACAATGTATTCTGATATCTGTGGTCTGAGCCCCTCCCACAGGCTGTCTCACAGGCTCCAGTAACTATGCCTACTTAAGAGCACACACCCTCTCTTGGCTCCTCCTCCTTCATCCTCCCCTGCCTGCCAGCCATGCTTCTGGACTGCAGAAGATTTTCTGTGACCACTCCACCTTCATAGGTCAGCAACACTCTTTCCTGTTCACTGAGACACGTGGAACTATTTTTATCTGATAGCTGACCCTTCAAACTAAATTTGTACTAAGTCTGATATATTTCTGATACAAATTTCTGAGTTATGGACGATAGTAAAAAATCTGGCTATACTTTTCTTGCAGTTTAAATTTGTGCTGTGTCATTTTTTCACTCAGGCTTTAACTAACTCTGTTTTTATACATAGATATTTCAGTGATAAAATAATGATATGGTTTTGATTATGTGAATGTGAGATAGCTTTCTGTACCCTTTGTTTGTTTGTCATCTATAGTGTTTTCCTTGAGTGTTTGCAGTGCATATTTCTTTTCTCCTGGCAGACAGCAGCTGTCTAGCATGGTGCCTACCTTGTGAGCCCACTCCCATCTTCTCACTGGCATTGTCTCTTTCTCTCTAACTCCTTAGGACTGTTTATTTATGTATGTATAGTAGCCAGCCCCTTTATTTATTATACTGCCACTTGGTGCCTGTCAACTAAAATGCACTGCTTATGTGAAACCTGGAGGTTCTCTAGCTACTGAAAGCACTCTGGCTGTCTGAGCTGCCTGAGAAGCCTGAACCTGTTCTAGTGGCTGTGGTAGCGTTGTGCTCGTCACAAGGTCAGTGTCTCTGCTTAGGACCCACCTCACTCAGCACGGTAGCGCTTTCTCACTGAGCCATCTCTGCTCTTCTCTCACTCCACTCTCAGGTGCCTAGCAGCACACAGCTGGCATTCTGCATACAAAAGAGAAACTGCTCTAGTAATTAAATAACATTATGGCTACTAAATAAAAATATTTATGTCTGCAAATAACTACTTTACTAATGGCACAAGGCCCTAAACAGTACAAGGCTGATCCTAAGGCAAGCCAGTAGACCACCAGGTACATGTTAGCCAAGGCAACCAAACATTAGCCCTTGGCTACTAAACCTTACAAATTGGCTAAAAACTACATATTGGTGGCACACACCCTATCACTATTTCCAGGCTATGTACAGTGTGTGTGTGTGTGTGTGTGTGTGTGTGTGTGTGTGGTGTGTGTGTAGGCAATTGCTCCCCCCTTACTTACTCCATAGGGTGCTAATAATATGCTCATTGGAATGTTTTGTTTATTATTTGCAGTGTTTGACCTCCTACATGGCAAAAAAAACACCTTTCTCTGCTGGACCTCCCACCAGGTGACCCATAACAGTGCATTAGATTACTTGTGAACAGGTGTTCCATGACTGTTGCACCATCCCTGCAAGTTTGTCAGCCAAAAAGGTATGGGAAGCAATAAGCCTTTGCAAGGATGGAAAAGATAGCAGAAGTAACGAGGCCGTAGTCCACCCCCTTCAGGACAGAGTCACTGAACCACAGCAGGGATAGGACTGTAGAATGGAATTTTTAGAAACCAGACTGGAAAAGAGAGAGAAAGGAAATTCAGTCACAGAAAGAGGAGAGCTGGGCAAGAACAGGTTTTTCCCGCATCTGTGCAAGGGCAGGGGAAGAGAGATGGGATGGTGCAACAGATTTCAGATGAGGGGGTGTCACCTTCTTTGTGCTGAGGGAGAACCTTTGCATGTTTCCAAGCCCCAGGGATGTTATCAAGGTGGAAAGAATGGTTTAGTAGTAAGTAGATGGGGAAAGTAATGGCAGAGGCAGACAGGAGGATGAATTGTGGGTCAGGTCCATCTGGGCTGCTAAAAGGGATTACAGAACAGAGACTAGCATCTTGGGATATAAAACAAGGAGAACAAGGATGAGAGCGGAAGGGGAAGGAGTGAAACAAAGGGGGTGGGATGTGTAGACAATTGTTCCCCAAATTGCTTACTCACACCCTGAATTCATAATCCACTGCTTATGAGATGACACACCTCCTTTGACCCTACTGCCCCCTCCACCCACTCCGCTCCTCCGACGAGGGATCGCTAGAGATTTCCAGGGTCCACCATCAGACTTCGGGGGCCAGGGCTTTTTCTTTCATGGTCCCGACCCTGTGGAATTCTCTACCTCGTCAGATTAGAGAGTACCTGTCAACGGAGACTTTTAAGTCCCCATTGAAAACATATTTATTTGATTTAGCTTTTGCAGACAATGTCTAGAGGATAATTTATTGTGCTGCCTGTTTTATTTGTGAATATTTATGTTTTTATGATGTACAAGCACTTTAGTACTGGAAAAACACTTTCTAAAAATAAAGTCTGACTTGACTTGACAATCTGTTGCACATAAATAGAAACATAGACGATGACAGAAAAGACAATTTTTTTTCTGACAGAAAATGATTCTGTAACAAGCAAATGACTACAGACAAGAAAAGCAGCCAGGTCAGATGAAGTCTGCCTTCCCCAAACTAACCACTATTGAGACTGGTAACAGTTATTGATAGACTCAATTTTTTTTTTAACCAAAAAATAGAGAAAGTGCCACCACTAGGAGATTTATAGAAATGATACAAGGTGAGCTTCATCACTGAGACCTGATGTTACAGGTGCATTTAAACGGAAGATCCACTGGGTCTCTTTGCTCAGCAGTAGCTTAATTCTGTCCTCTCTCTGTTGTGAGGGTGCCACACAGTTAAGACCCAAGAACTAGAAAGTTTTAGGATCTCCCCCATGAGATTCATGACAGTGTCTGGTTACAGGCCTGTCAGTGCAATGATTTACTATGGCTTTGTTGTTCTCTTGCATTAGTTCTCTCAGAGCCGTAATTGTACGCCCCATGTAAATTTGCCCGCAGTGGCACCACATAACATTAATTACATATTTAGTAGTGTATGTTACAAGCTGTCGAATTTCTACTTCTCATTGTGTTATTGGATAAACAAAAATGCAGGATTTGAAAGCATAGCTACAAATATTACATATTTTGCAGGGAAAGAAACCATGAGGTTTGGGGGGAAACCAAAAAAGGATTGAAATATACCATTTTGTATGTGCTAGGGTGATTAAACCATTTTACATAGTCTCTTGTGAAACTGTTCGATAAAAATCACGCTGTATCTTTTACTGTAGAGCCCTACTAGCAGGAAGTAGGAAGAGGGCACTGTAGTTTTCCAGAGTACACCACGAACTACAAAAGTGTCATTATTTGAATACTTTTACTTTAATCCTCCATGTTTTCACTGTGTAGCCTCTAATTAACATTGGGGCTTGTTGTTTCAGCTTTTTAAAAGTTTTAAATTGCTAGTTTGCTAGCGAGGGACAGCGCGACCCCAGAAGTCACATCTGGGTCACAGGGGCTATAAAAATCACCCTGTAGCGAGTGCAAACACCAAAAAAGGATTGAAATATACCATTTTGTATGTGCTAGGGTGATTAAACCATTTTACATAGCATCTTGTGAAACTGTTAGATAAAAATCACGCTGTATCTTTTACTGTGGAGCCCTACTAGCAGGAAGTAGGAAGAGGGCACTGTAGTTTTCCAGAGTACACCACGAACTACAAAAGTGTCATTATTTGAATACTTTTACTTTAATCCTCCATGTTTTCACTGTGTAGCCTCTAATTGACATTGGGGCTTGCTGTTTCAGCTTTTTAAAAGTTTTAAATCGCTAGTTTGCTAGCGAGGGACAGCGCGACCCCAGAAGTCACATCCGGGTCACAGGGGCTATAAAAATCGTCTTGTAGCGAGCAGGGCGAGCGTGAGCAGGGCGTGTCACTGCACTCGGAGACACGCATCGGCGCGTGTCAGCTGTGTCTGCTGGACGGCTGGACTTAGGAGTTCTTATTGAAACAAGTAAGATATAAATCAAAATGGTGTGCATTAAGTGTCAGATGTTCAAATCAGGGAAAGATTTAAACGACTATGTATGTGAGAAGCGTCTGCTGATAGAGGAACTCCGGTTAGAAAATGACATCTTAAAACAAAGGATTAAAACTCAGGTGGAAATAACAACATTAGAACAATTTATTGATTCATTGGCAGATGGAGCTGTAGAAGCAGGATCACATGAAACAGTTGCAATAACTGAATGCCCAGGTATACAAGCAGCTGAGGAATGGAGCCTAGTAGGCAAATCTAAAAATAATAAAAAAGGAAGAAGGAACATTGGGGCGTCCTCAAACATACTCACTCCTAATAGATATCAGGCTATTGCACCAACAGAAGCTGGGGAAGAAAAAACTCCGCTTCTTGATATTATGAACCCTGAGATACAGCAAACAACTTGCACTCATACTGGTATAGTTCAGGAAGGTGGCAAAAATAATACAAACCCCAGAACACAAAAAAGATTCCTCGGGATTTGTTGTATATAGGGGATTCAATGATGCATAATACAGACAGTATATTATGTAAAAATCGAAATGAATATACTACTGTCAGTGTATTGCCAGGGGCAGGTATTAGGGACATTAAACAGCTGATACCAGGTCTCTTGGAAAATACAGTTACACCTGTGGTAGTATTGCATATAGGAGTAAACGATGTAGGGAAAATAGGAGTGCCAGAGATTCAGAGCAACTTTGAGTATGTGGGTACCTATTTAAGTAATAAGGGATGTGATTTGATAATCTCAGGTATATTACCTGTTCCCAGAGCCAACCAGATGTTAAACAATGACATCCAGCGATTAAATGGATGGTTAAAAAGGTGGTGCTACAGGGAAGAGCATGCCTTTATTGATCATTGTCAAGCTTATATGGACTTCAACCTGTTTGCACAGGACGGACTGCACTTAAATAAACATGGGAAAAGGGTGTTGGTCCAAAAATTGAGACACATTGTAAATATTCATTTAAACTGCCTTCAGAGGGGGGGAGGGGGTCTCTCAAACCCGAAGCCCATTAGCCCAAATAGAGATACACAAACATGCTGGAAATTTCTATTAGTCAATGCCAGAAGTATAACCTATAAAATGGATGAATTAAATTTAATATTACAAACTTCCTAAATACATATATATGCTATTACTGAGACCTGGTGGAATGGGAATGATACCTGGGGTAGGGAAATAAATGGATATACATTGTATTCAAAGGATAGAAAATCATCCAGAGGGGGTTGGGTAGCAGTATATGTTTTGGACAGTATCACATCCACAAATATAGAAACAGACAGATGGGGTAATTCAGAAATATTATGGATTAAGATCACACCACCCAATGATCCTACTATTAATTTGGGGTTAGTGTATAGACCACCATCCATTGATAACCCAGATGATGTTATATTGTTAGATTTCATTAAACAGCTGGCGGAAACAAAAAATGTTATATTAATGGGAGACTTTAACTTACCGGGAATTAAATGGAATACACTAGAAGCCTTATCACCTATGGAAACCAGCTACCTAGAGATTTTTACACTAGCTGGACTAGATCAATATGTAATTGATAGTACTAGGGGGGACAACATATTGGATTTGGTGTTAAGTAATTTGAGCAATAATATTCATGACTGTAAAACACTACCTCCATTGGGCTCTAGCGATCATGCCATGGTCAGTTTTGAGTATTTGGGAGACTTGGGCAATCACACAGGTAGCACAATAATCCATATGTATGATAAAGCACATTTTGGATTAATGAGAAATGAGATGGCAGCCTGGAATTGGCAAGAAGAATTTGCGAATATATCTGCATCAGAAATGTGGAGTGAGTTGAGTATCATGGTTAGTACACTGGTCCATAGGTATGTACCAACCGAAAGGAAATATAAGGGATTTAAAAAAACACTTCCCTTATGGATGACCCCCGTTAGGAAATTGATTAAGCATAAAAATAAAGCATATTTAAGGGCAAAAAAAGGTAATAATAAAACATGTTGGGAGTTATACAAAAAGTGTTTTAAAAAAACTAAATCAGCAATAACCCTTGCAAAAAAGATTTATGAACACAAATTAGCAAATAAGGTACAAAACAACTATAAATCCTTTTATTCATACATTAGATCCAAAAAAGGCACCAACAGCAGTATTACATCTTTGAAGGACCCAGATGGACGTGTAACCTCAGACAATCAGGAAATGGCAGATAAGTGTAATCTCTATTTTGCATCTGTCTTTAATAAAGCCCAGCCAATACAAATGAAACAGCAAAATATGACACAGGGTTCCACCATTACACTAAACATTCTTGATGTATTAAAACGACTTAAGGATATAAACCCTAACAAAGCACAAGGTCCAGATGGGATACACCCAAGAGTAATTAGGGAACCGGCACACGAATGCAAGGCCAGTAACCTGTATCTTCAAAAATCCTGGATACATCTGATGTGCCTGATGACTGGAGACAGGCCCTTATCATACCAATATTTAAGAAGGATCTCAACAACAAGTTGAAAATTACGCCCAATCAGTCTGACTTGGTCTTGGGAAAATCTTGAATCTATTATCAAGGAATATATCCTTGACTTTATGAGTATTAATGGTATTACAGACAGGTCGCAACATGGGTTTACCAAGGGAAGATCGTGCCAGACAAACCTTTTGAAGTTTTATGGCAGGGTCAGCAAAGCCTTGGATTTAGGCAATTCAGTGGATGTTGTTTACCTCGACTTTGCAAAAGCATTTGACAAGGTGCCGCGCATGTTGAATTAATAGGAGCTCTCAGGGAAATAGGAGTACATGAAAAACTCTTTTCTTGGGTGGAGTCATGGTTGGGAGATAGAAGGCAGAGGGTATGTGTGAGGGGAGTATGCTCTGAGTGGGCTGAGGTGTCAAGTGGAATACCGCAGGGTTCGGTGTTGGGACCGTGCCTTTTTAATATATACATTTCTAATATAAGTGTAAGTAATGAAGTATGGCTAGCAAAGTTTGCGGATGACACATGGCTGGGATACTCAGTCAACAATATAAATGAAGCCACTATGTTGCAGACAGCACTTATAAAAATTGGACGAATGGGCAAACAATAAGGGCTCATCATTCAATATAGAAAAGTGTGTTGTTATGCACTTGGGCAGGAACAACTTACATTTTAAATATAAACTAGCCAATAAGGAATTAAGGATTGTACAGGATGAAAAGGATTTAGGAGTAATGGTAGATAATGAATTAAAATTTGGTCAACAATACATCCAGACGATAAGGAAGGCAAGCGGTATTCAACGCTGTATACGCAAACACATCACAAGTCATGAAAAGGCAGTGTTGCTGCCACTGTACACCTCACGGGTGCGTCCCCATATGGAGTATTGTGCCCAGTTTTGGGCACCAGGCTATAGGAAGGATGTAGCTGCCCTGGAGAGGGTGCAGAGAAGGGCAACAAAAGGCATGAAGGAGGTTCAGGGTTTGGAATATGATCAGAGATTGGAAAAACTTGGATTATTCTCCTTGGAGTACCGTAGACTACGCGGGGACATGTGTCAAATATATAGAGCACTCAGTGATGAGCAACTACGGGAACAACTGGATATAAATATTAAAAAACAAATTTATGATACTAGGTCACATTCCTACCAACTGTATAAAGATAAATATAACACCAAAAAAAGGGGAAACTGGTTTAACATAAGAATAACAGGAATTTGGAATTCACTACCAAGTGAAGTAGTGTCAAGTCCTACTATGAATACCTTTAAAAATAGGTTGGATTCTTACTTGATTAGTAAAGGTATTAGCGGGTATTGTTAATAAATCAGCGAGCTATATGGACGCATGCCTTCTATGCTCTGAAGCAACCTATGAACCTATGAAACCATGTAGTCGGGACCACTGCAGTAGTGAAATGGCTAGAGGTTAACCTATCTGCTAAACTCCTCCCTTTACTGAAGACAAAGCAAGGTGGAATCTTACTTATTTCTCTTAGATCTGGATCTATTTCAAGCAATGGCCAGTGCTTCGAGATGATTTGTTTCATTGCATTTGCATAGTTATTAAAATTTGTAATAAAGGTAACCCTATGAATTTGTTCATTCCTTGGGAACTTGGACAAAAATTGGTCTTTCTACCTCATTTCTGTTCTTCCTAAAGCTTAATCCAGCCTCTTTTGTCATATCCTCATGCTTCAAGACTACCATGTAGTTCAGTAACTTGACTCTGAAATGTTCGATTGTCAGAACAATTCTATTTCAGCCTCAATATTTCTCCATGAGGTATACTATTAACTAGGTATCGAGGATGTGCACTACGTGAATGTAAAATGGAGTTGCCTGCTGCATATTTCCTAAAGCCTTGCATGACAGGTTTTTCTTCTCTTACAGCAATTAATGTAAAGTCTATAAAAATATGTTTTGTGTGGATCTGTAATGGCTGTAAACTTAAGGCCCAAAGTGTTGACATTTATATATATGATGACGTTTTCAATTTCTCATGCTGGACCATCCCAAATAAACAGGAGATCGTCAATGTAACATCCATAAAACATTATATATTAGTGAAATGGGCTGACCATGGGGTTGTGGATGACCCCCCCATGCTCCTATAAAAAGGTTCAAGTAGGAGGGGGCCATCGATATGCCCATGGCTGTTCCCTGTACCTGCAAGAAAAACTGCTTATTAAACAGGAAATAGTTTTGAGAATCAATTCAATAGCAGATATCAAAATATCTATTGGCAATTCCATGCCAGACTGTGCCAACATCCCATGAACTGCTGGGATACCCACTTCATGTTCAACAGAAGTATATGAGGCATTGACACCCACTGTAAGCCAGTGAAAATGTTCTTGCCAGGCTACAGTCCCTATTTGGCTATGATGTCAGTGGTGTCTTTCAGGAAAGAAGGGAGGGTAACCACTAGTTGCTTGAGGTAACTATAAATGAATTAGGAAATATTCTCAGTTAGAGAATGGTTACCTGAAATTATTGGGCAGCAGGGAGAAGTAGATGGATCTTAATGAATTTTGCATAGGAGGTAAAATGTGGGCATAGTCGGATCAAGCTGATAAAAATAATTATATTCCATCTGGGTAATACACCCTGCTGACTGATAATAGTCCAAAAGTCCTTTTTTTTTTCTGAAATGTCAAAGTTTGGCCCGGTGATGCTGATGGTTGAGGTGCTGGATGCCACACCTCATGCCATGCCGATGACCCGGGGTTGGAAGCGACCTCGCGTGTTGGAGGGTCGGCTGGGGAGGAGGAGGACTGAGCATCCCAAGGACTGCTCTCCTCCTCCAGGGAGGGTGAGTTGGGGGAACCACGCTGTGCTGTCTCCTGATGATGGCTGGGGATCAGTGCATACAGCAGTCTGCAGTAGGGAATGGCATGGACAGCATTGGGCATGCAGTGCATGGAAGCATGCATGGCAAGGTCCTTGATGCCATTGCATGCCTGTGCCATGGGGTGGGCAAACAACAGAATCCTCTGGCACACTTGAAGGTTGGCCCCGATGGTACCACCACAGACACTTCCAAGTTAGCTCCCCCCAAGCCCAGCCACCAAGCTCTCCACGGTGGTGGGATAAGTATCTGCTGCGATGCAACCTGTGGGGTCTAGGGAGTGAGGGGGTTCGAGCTCTGGTTGCAGCCGGGGCAGGGGACCATGAAGGCTGGCTGAAAGGGGGAGCCATAGGTAAAACAAAACAACTGAGGAGGTAGTAAAAAAATATCAGAAAGGAATAAAGAAACAACATATGAAATGACAAAGCTGGATCTTTATGTTGCCATTTAAAGTAGTGAAATCATTCAGCTGACGTAATGCCTCTGAGACATCGTTTCATTCTTGCCTAGTCATCTTTGTTCAGTGGCTTAATAACAGTCCCTGGCAATGAAAAGCAGGAAAATCAATAAATATTTTTATGGTTTATTACAATTCATATGGTGTGGGTGTCTGGTTTCTCACAGAAGTGTTATTGATAAGTTAATGGTTGCAGGTCCCACACTCAACAAACAGCCTATCATTGTTGTCCATTGTTACCCTGAAAACTGCTCGGCTGTAGGCATTTGTGGCATTTGACACTGCATCCCAGGCTGTGGCTGATGAAGTGTAGCCAGGGCTACATATTCTTGCCAGATCAAGGTGAGTGGACAGCAGCATTTTTTTTTCACAGAGCTTTTTGGCCCCAACTACCTCCTGCTCCTGCCATTGGGCCCCTCCACCAGTCTCCAGTCCCTTTGCCACTCTCCCCATTGTTAAGCTGGTAGGATCCATATGATGCAGGAACCAAGGATGGGGGGGCCGTCATACGCGGTGGCTATGCACACAGGTTTTTTTCTCCTTTTCTCTTCTTAGTCCCACCCTCCACCCCAGATGTCTGGTATAGCCTCTGTCAGCCTCGGGTGCAGTAGTGCACTCTGGGCATGTGCCACCCCTTGCGAAGGAGCAAGCTCTCTGGCTCGACATGGGGGACTGCTAGTGTGCCGGGTCTGGGCTGTCTCCATCCAGGCTGGCTTGCACTCTGATTGGCAGCACTACCCAGCCTGGCTGCCAGACCTGTGCAGACCCAAGCTTGCTCCCAAACTGGGGTTGCTGGTGCAGAAGCATGTAACACTACTACTGAGCCATCGGGCAGCCCTGGACAGTAGAATATTTGATGTTATAAGGTGCAAGGTTGTTACATTCTATGTTTCTGTTTGTAGCTAAAGGGATTGGACATTCTCCTTTATCTCTGTGCTGTAAGAGTTGCCTCTGCATGCAGATGGCTATGTCTGTTTCTTTACTCCCTGGGTTCAATCCCCAGTAGCAACATCTTTAAGAATAAGTGGGGGAATATAGACATGGAGCAGTGTGCATGCTAAGGGTGCCTCTGACCACTATTGTATAAGAGGTCCCCTCAATCTTCAGCCCACAGTGCCACCTCTGAGACTCAGTAGCATCATCTCTCAGGTCTGCAGCTGTCACTATGTCACTCATACAAGATACAGTAGCGGTGGCATGACAGATGGCAACTTAAAGTAGATTGCTTAATTCCCTTACCCTTTGTGTGTCTTAGAGCTGCAAACCTGAGATCCCTCTTCTTGCTACAGCACAACCCCCTTCCCCTCCATGCACCAGTGATGCACCCTACCGCAAGTCTTTGTGGCTGAGAATCCAGCACACAGCCTCTAGGTGGGGGGGGGTCAGCCACTCCCTGGTACACCTAAGTATCCAGTCACTGGTATCAACTCACAACAGAAAATAATCCATACTTGGAGACTGTGACTCAAAAGCAGGGCGATCTTGCCCATAGACTCTGATGGGGTATGTACCCCCCACCCAAGTTCTCGTCCAAGTATTTTTTTGGGGGGGGGGCTGAGTAATTTATTTATTTATTTATTGAATTTTGATGACTGGGTTGGCCCACTGGGCCCATGAAGGTCCCTTTTTCAGGGGCAACCCGGGGAACAGAAGCAATACAATACATACAGTCAAGTGATACAGGGTTACGAGAAGTAGACAAGATAATGAGGATAACAGTACAGGCAATTATTCAAATTGTAGACCATAAGTGCAACACTTGAAAGATTTAAGGATTTAAGGCATGATTTAATGTAGGTTAAGGTGAGAAGAGAGGGGGGATGGTTGTTGTGATTAGGATCGGGGGTGATTATCCTATACCTTCACAGTGGCATGAGCTTGTCCCAAGTAAATGGGACTTAAGCCTAGTGCAAAAGATTGATAGCGAGGGGACTTCCTGCACTAGAGGTGGGATAGTGTTCCACAGTTTAGGGGCTGTGAGAGCGAAGGAGTTGCCTCCTTTGTGATTCTTGATTCTGGGGATTGCCAGTAGGGACCAACCTGAGGTTCTGAACATTTGAGGGTTAGGCTTAGCCATGATTATTCCTGTTAGGCTTGGTGGGGCCGCCGGGTTCTGCAATTTGTATGCATGGCAGAGCAGGGGATACTGGAGACGAGCCTCGAAAGAAGGCCATTGCAGCTGGGCTAGTGAGATGCAGGGGTGGCTTCTTGGTTGACACATTGTCACAAACCTCGCGACCTTGTTGTACAGGACCTGAAACCTGCTAACCTCGCCCTTTGCCATGCCCTGGATTACCGGGGCAGCAAAGGTTAATGTGGGTAGGAGGACACTGGAGGCGATTGCTCATCTAGCCTCTGGGATAAGTTGTTTTTTTAGCCTGTACATGGTGCTAAGTTTGCTGTGGATAGACCTTGTTACCTGGTCAAAGTGGGGCTTAAAGGTGAGACCCTGGTCAATAGTTAGCCCTAGGTATTTTATGTTGTCAACTACGTCTATTCGTTTATCCCTAAGGGTAGTAAGTTTTAGGGAACTGGTCCGATCCTGGCCAAGGGATCTAGGACCAAACAGCATGGCTTTTGTTTTTGCTGCATTGAGGATCATTCTGTTTGATGTGAGCCAGGCCTCGAGTGTGTTTAGTTCCCCTTGTAGGAGAGGGCCCAGGTCATGTGGTGTGGACCTGGCTCGGAAGATGACAGTATCATCTGCATATTGAACTACTGAGCTATCCCCACAGTGCTGGTTTAGGTCATTCGTGAAGAGAGAGAACAGGAGGGGGCCAAGAAGTGAGCCCTGAGGCACACCCTCCTTGATGGGTAAAGGGGCGGAAAGCTCTCCCTTCCAAATGACCCTCTGGGAGCGGCCTGAGAGGTAGCTCTTGAACCAGTTTAGGGCCTGGGCATCAAGCCCAATGCCTTGAAGCTTAGTAAGAAGAAGGTTGTGGTCCACAAGGTCAAATACCTTGGACAGCTCTATGAAGATAGCACCCGTCGACATGCCCTCATCCATTGCCCTGAATAGGTCCACTGCGAGTTTGATAAGTGCTGTGTCTGTTCCATGGTTTGCCCAAAAGCCATGCTATGAAGGGGCTAGGATTTGGTGGAGCTCCAGGTAGTCTCTCAGTTGCCCATAAACTAGCCTTTCTTGCAATTTGGCCAGGGTACACAGCAGGGGGATGGGCCTGTAATTGCCAATTTGTTCACGAGAGCCACCCTTGTAAATGGGGACCATGTTGGCATCCTTCCACTGGTATGGAACGTACCCTTCAAGTAAAGACCTGTTGATAATCCAGGTCAGAGGTTTGGCCAGGGACAGTGCACCTTCCTGGAGTAGCCTTGGGCTGATTCCATCTAGGCCACCAGAGCCTTTGTGTTTGAGGGCTATCAGGAGTTTACGGACCTCGCTCACCTTCACCATTCTCAGGTGAAATTGGGGTCTGTTCAGACTGGGGGATTCATCAAAGGTCTGTACAGGCATGGGTGTTGGTAGCCCTACCTTGTATGCATCAAGGTTGGTAAAGTGGTGGTTGATTGCTGAGGCTATAAGCTGGCAATCACTGATACACTGTCCTTGTACCTCAATTTTAACTTGTGCCTCTTTGGAGTTGCCCTTAAGCAGTTCATTGATTTGTGCCCAGAAAAGCTTAGGGTTCCCCAGTGTGGACCATTGGAGGTGGCTTACATACTCCTTTTTAGCAAGTTTGATGTCTAGCTTACATTTATTTCTTAGGGTTTTGTAAGTAATAGGGGTGTAGCCAGAAATTACTGTTTTGTACACACAGGCTTCAGTTGCTGCACCCCCCCCCAATTGAAAAACTATACACATATTCTCCAAATGCTGCCCCCTTTACAAACAAATCAGGTTGTTGTTGGATGACTCCTCTAATTGCTAAAGAGGTTATAAACAGGTCTGTCTCCTAAACAATAGAAGCTTAAACAGAGATACTACTCAGTGGCCTACACTAACTCAAATACTACAGATTAGGTTAATAATGTTAACAGAAAGGCATATGGGCTGGGACATATACTCAACAAAACTGTACACAAATGTGTACAGTGAGTATGCCTGTCTACACCCTTGGTAAGTAACCAGGTCTGCAGGAAGGTGGGAGAGCTGGAATTTCTTCCAAGCCTTGTCCCGTCTTTTCATCTGAGATTTCACAGAGTGGGAGATCCATTTATGGCAGCCTCCTTTTGTATGAAGTTTTTTGAAGGGGGAAAAGAGAGATGCCGCATTGAGGAGTCAGTTTTGGAAGTAGGCAAGGGCCTCGTCCAATGTTGGGAGGAGCCTAAACGGGCTCCAGTCCAGGCTACTTAGGTAGTCATTAACTTTTGCTGGCATGAAATTGGAGAAGTCATGTACTGTGAGTATCCTTGGGGGAATCTTTGGTGCTCTATTCTTCCAAATACAGAATATTGGGGAGTGATCATTAATGGTGTCAGCCAATATACCTGCTTTCTGTATGTTGAGGGAGTTAGATACCAGAGCCCAGTCAAGAGTAGTATGTAAGAGTAAGAGTAGAGTAGAGTAAGGCTGTAAAATATTTTTCCTTTTTGCCCTAGACTAGTTTGCAGTTGCATGCCCCCAAGATATTCTCTTGGCATGTCAAAAGCAACAGGAGAAATACTGAGCCTTGTGACTAAATGGTGACAGCTGGCAGCATTTCCTTAAACTCCTCAAGTAGGTGTTATTTTTTGTGACTACATAAGCACAAGAAGGTGGGATATAAAGTTTCCATTTGTAATGCAGACAAGAAAACTAGCATCATTAAGGGTGTCGTTTTGCAGCGGCACAGCTCTTTTATTTTGTCATTCCCAATTAAGTTTAAAGAAGCATCCCTTTGAAATTACTGTGAGAAACTTGCAGTGCATGGCACCCCACATCACACAGTAAGAAGCTCAAGAAACTGTGCTAGTTAGAGCTCTGCTGCACACAGGAACCACTGGTAATGGAACATGGTGAATTAACAGAGATCCCTGCTATAAAGACCTGGGACAACACTGGGATTGGGAATAGTCCCAACATGGATCAATGATGGATCTTGGCAACACTTTTATTAATGAAATGAACCCCTGTGCCATTTTATGGCAGCAGGCCCCACACAGTGGGCCACTTGCTTTCGGAACCCTTACTGTATCCTCCTTGTTAGGGTGGGCTGCACATGCCATGTGTGTCACACTGTTGCTTGGTATTTTTTAATTTTCAAGAAAAAAAATCATATTTTGCAATATATCCTGCTGAATGATGGATCTGCTCTTGGTGTATGCCTCATCCTGGTATGTGTTTCGATTGTAAGGGATCGCATACCACGAGGCAGCACCCCGAGTCCTGCACTGCTGAGCATGGGTCAACTATTTATGTCCAAACTATCAGACCACATAAACGCTGGTCTAATGTTATGCTGCAAGCTGGGCATCAGAAATGATGCATGAATCAAAATAATGATTCATGCATCAAAATAATGACTTACAAATCAAAGTAATGATGCATGCATCAAAACAATGACATACGCATCAAAATAAAAATGCATGCATCAAAATGACTCATGTTTGATGACATGCATCAAAATAATTATGCATGCAGAATGACTCATGCATCAAAATAATAATGCATGAATCAAAACAATGAGGCATGCATCAAAATAATGATGCATGAATCAAAATAATGATGTGTGCATCAAAATATTGACGCATCAAAATGATGCATGCATCAGAATAATGACATACATCAAAATAAAGCATGCATCAAAATAATGATACATTCATCAAAATAACGATGCATGCATCAAAATAGTAACATGTATTAAAACAGTGATGCATGCTTCAAAATAATAACTTATTCATTAAAATAATAATGTATGCATCAAAATAATAATGCATGCATCAAAATAATGACTCATTCATCAAAATAATGATACATGCCGGCTCCGTGGTGCTGAGTGAAGGGGCTTGCTCGCATGCTGATGACCCGGATTTATGCCCCGAGCCCAGGTGCCAGGAGCGGAGACTGGCAGGGAGGGACTGCAGAGCATCCATTGGACGCTTCCCTCCCGGAGAGGGTTGGGCCCTAGGCACCTGGAGGCTGATTGGTAAACGTGCTTGGTGGCGTGCAGCCTCGACACTCCACTCATGTCTCCTCCTCAGGCCGCTACTTTATCTGGGCCCCATTAGGGTGGGCAGGGCAGAAAATGTGAAAATGGCCACTCGTAACAGCTGGATGATGGCAGCCCAACCTCCCCCGCTGCGAAGCCAAAAGGCCCCCGAGCTGCTGGCCCCACCCTACTAAGACGCAAGGAAGTGCCTCCAGGTACTTCAGTCTCCCCACCTGGTTGTTCCCATGGGTGGGGACCTCCCCCCGTCGAAGGGATATGGCGGGACAGTCAGGTGGTAGGTGGCAGTGGACGGCGGAATGGGGTAGCAGCAGTAGCAAGGATGACCGCCTGAAGAAGTGGGCGGTTGGGTGGATGGAAGGCGTAGAAAGAGCATGCAAAAAAAAAAAAATAATGATGCATAATGAAGTATGCATTATTCTTGTGCCATAATGTATCAACATGTTAAAAAAAAGGCCACAAACATTTTGGCACATTTGACATGAAGCAGGCTATGGCTGAAATCGGGGAATTTTCCCCGTGTCATGTTGTGTATCTTTTTATGTGTAGTTGCTGTGATTCATGGATATTAGAGTGCATTCTCAAGTTCACTGTGTAAGAGAACTGTGAAGTGAAGCTTAGCAGTTTTGACCTACAAAGGACTTAAGAAGACATTGAAAACCACAAGAGACACAGTAACTGTACACGACATAAGCTTAGTATGTGTTACGGAGAAAGAAACATAATTTTCTTAAGGGAAAAAGGCCTAACCATGTATGATATATATATATGTGTGTGTGTGTGTGTGTGTATATATATATATATATATATATGTGTGTGTACATGTGTAAATGTATATGTATATAATATATCATATATATCTAAATTGCAAAACTATGTTAATGCAGACATTAGGGTTGAAGAACACAAAGCACAGGAAGTAGGGAAATGAAAAACATTAGAGGTTTGGGTCTCTAGAGTATTGGTAAATCAGTGCTGGGGTCTTCCTTGGGGTTGTCAACCCTAATGCCAACCCTCCCCCTCAGGCCATTGTCTCCTGTCTGAAGCACAAGATACTGCTCCAAACCAATATTTCTTAGTGATACACTCTTCAAAGGTAGAGAAGTATGGCTTTTACCGTGGGGGTTTAAAGTGAGTTGGTCAGTAGGGTAGATACCAGTACCCTGGCAGTGACCTGGGTTCATGAAATTACTTGTGTTGCTCATGGGGGCCAGCATGGGGGGATGTGGATAGAATTCAGCGTCCCTGCACCCACTCTCCTCTCGGGGTGCGGGGGTCAAGTTGCTCTGCTCATCAATCACCACCAGGGCAGGATGAAGATGCTACCTTTTGCACACCCTGCAACACTGACAGGGTGACAGACTGGCAAAGTGGCTGACAGTCTAGGCGGGGTAGACATTCATCCTCCTTCTATCCCCATCATGGGGGAATCAGGGGGTTACCAAAGGTACAAGGTAAGTTCCTGAGATGGAGGATACTGGGGCTGGGAGGCTGACAGCAGAAGGAGGCCTGTTGTTGGTGCAGGTTTGCAGTGACTGGACCTTCATCACACCAGGTACAATTTTCCCCAATTTTCTTGCCACCCTACTTGTGAAGACACGACACATAGGCTCATCAGGTCTCAACACACACATCACTACCTTGTGAGGGAAGGCTCCCCGGCCCACTACAGGGAGTTGTGTGTGCATCAAAACACTTCTCTGTCCCTCCCCAGGCTGGGGCCAGTGTCACACACTACACTGCCTTTCCCCCAGCCTCAGCCCATTCAGCCGGCTCACTGAGCTCGCACCCAAACTCGGGTCACTGGCACAGGAAGGAAACATGGTCCCCACTGGACGAACGACTGCACCTGCAAACAACTTTACTTTAGAAGTGTTTTTTGTGACATTTTTTAACTCCAACATTTTAACATAGTCTTGTTATGACCCCCGAACAAACAGATGTCATTTATAAAATACTGGATGAAATGTCATTTCATGCCACAAGTGCAGACTCACATTTGGTCCACAGTTTGAAAAATGACAGCTACAGGGTTCATGAGGCAGTGTGAAAAAAATGGCAATGTTGTAAATTTGGAATCAAAATATTGAAAATTGCCAAAGTTATGAGCGAGCATTGAAAAATCTCAATGTATGCTGTTAACTTTGTTGTTTTCTAATATTCTGACCCCATCTTTCCCACATAGCCTTCATATGACTAAATGAACCCGGTAGGTGACATTCTTCAAATCCCACCTGAAAGGTTATTTCATGGAGCGACTACAAACTCACCTTTCAGGCCGGATTTGAATATTTCACTATCTAATTCATGAGGTAGAGTCCCAAAAAGGCCATGTTGAAAATTTGTGAGCAAAACACTAAAAGATGACCAAGTTATGAGTAAAAGTTGAAAACATATTGAAATACTAATAACCGCACTTACCTGTTTTCCTCAGTCGCCAGTCCGGCATTGAATAGTGAAGGCATGTCTCTGGACCAAAGAGGATTAAGGCATTGGACCTCCAGTAGGTAAGTATAGGGTAAGGGTGTGGGGTTCTGGGTGCTGAGTGGGGGGGTCAGGTGGAGGGCAGGACAGCAGCAGACAGCGAGGGACCAGTTTCTTTATTGCAGGTTAAAACCAAACAAAAAAAGATAAGGGACAGTTTTCTTTGTTTAGGTGTCTCTGACACTGGGTATTGTGGACCCCAGTGTCGGACTGATACTCAGGGGCACTGAGGGTGGGCACCCCAGTGTTCTAGACTGTTGGGTTGGGGTATATCAATACACCAACACCGGAAATTGGGCACTCTGGTGTCGGCACACTGACATGAAGGAGGGTGGGGGGGCTTGAAAACAAAACAGAGGGGCCGAGATAAACCAGCACCAGGAGTGGGCACCCCAGTGTCAGAATAATTACAAAAATACATGCATTTAGCTGCCACTGGGATTGGGCACCCTGGTGTACAGTTCAAATCTAGAAGGCCGCTCAAGCAGCTAATGGCGGCACTCCACTCAACATAAACAAACCCACATGCACAGCACATTCAGCAGGGTTGGGGCTACATACTGACACATAGCAAAATCGTTGCTGAACGAACACACCACAACTGCATATGCAGACATGAAACCAGCCCTGCCACCTGATTAATGAATGCATTCTCATAAAATGACCACATTAAACAATGTGGTCAAAAAAATTCAGTTATCTTTAGAATGTTGATTTTTTTTAAAGCTTGCATGCTCAAAAATAAAACTGCTTTTCTTAAATATTTTAAAAACTACGTCAGTTCGGGAGATGAAAACCACAAAAGCACATACCTTGGGCCAAACTCTATCAAACCTGCACATTTTAGGTTTCAAAACGTCTTAGTTTTTTAGTTATAGGTGAGCAAAGAAAAAATGGTCTTAATGTAATTTTTGTGTTTTGTTTTTTTGCTCCTCTAACTTTGCCCTTGGTGAACTGATTAAAATGAAATTTTCAGGATCTACTGTAGAGATCCTGGCACCATCTTTGTGCTTTCCAAATTTCAAGTAAATCAGCCAAACGAGGCAAAAGTATTAAGCAGCAAAAATTGGGGTTTAATATTAAACCCTAATATACAGGTGCGACCACGCCTGTAATATATATATATATATATATATATATATTCTTTGCAAAAAACTACATTAAAGGGAAACACCCATGTCCTGTCTGGCCCCACCTCTGTGTGCAGTGGGGCCCGATTAGCGGTTGTATAAGTAAAATAAAATGTTGCCCTTACTTCTTCTTGTTTTTTTTTTTTTAAAGTATCTGGTTGATCCTGTGACCTTCCTAACGGCATTTTAGCATCCAAAGCCCTCCCTGGTGCGCCCACAAGCAGCTGTGGCTGTCACCGTGATGACGTGTCAGGCAGGAGCAGCTGGGGCACCTCTATATACTTCGTATGGCACTGTTTTTTCAAACTGTTCCTGTTTGGAGCCTACATGCCCCTTTGAAATCCTGATACCAGATATAGATTGCCAGGGTGCCTGTCAGCCTGTGCCTGGTCTCAATGTAGCATGGACGTACATAGACTCCAAACCGGAGCTATTTGAATCTACCGCAGTACATAAGCTGTGTGCTGCAGCACCTTCCCCAACAGCCTTGTCCCATTAAGCCAGCTCACTGAATTCACACCTGAACTGAGCTCACTGGCAGCTTGTTCCCCGGAGGTGCAACGGACATCCATGCAAACAATGTTACTTAATCCTTGCTGTGCCGCCGGCGTGTATCCACGTCCTAAAACCCTATATGTTCTAAATCTTCTGGCAGCCTAAGGGTTAATAAATTCTTTTTTTTTTTATATATTTTGACCCCAAACTTTCAACATAGTCTTCTTATTACCCCACCTCATAAACCCAGTAGGTAAAAATGTTTAAATCTGTGCTGAAACACCATTCTGCGCCATAGGTGCGAAAACACATTTCAGACAGGATGTGAAAAATTACAGCTGTACTGTTCTTGAGGTGATGTGAAAAAATGGCTATGTTAAAAAAAATCTGGAGTCAAAATATTGTAAATTACCAAAGTTATGCACCTGTGTAGAAAAATTTCAATGCACGTTCGTAATTTTTTGCACCAAATTTTCAGCATTGGCTTTTTGGAACCCCACCTCATGACCACTGGCACTGTCATTTCTCTAATCAGTCCCAAAAGTTGATTTTGCACAACGACTGCAAAATCACCTTCCCGGCCCGACTAACGAAACAACAGTGACAGTGAAGTGGGGTCCCAAAAGCCCATCTTGAAAATTTGATGAAAAAGTACCAAAAAATGGCAAAGATATCAACATAAGTTGAAAATGCAATTGAAATACATTATACAGCATTTACCTTTATTCCTCACTTCACGGTTCGGCTTTGAAGAGTGCAGACGTGTCCCAGTCCACAGCAGATGACATTGGCTGGCCTCTGGAGGTAAGTATAGGGTAAGGGGGGGTGTGGGGTGATAGGTACTCAGTGGGAGGAGAGGGTTGGGGGTAGGTTGAAGTTAGCGATGACGAGGGACCTTTTTTTTTCAGGTAAAAAAAGAGACGCAGGACATTTTTTTCTTTCCAGGAAAAACTTAAATAAATAAAAGTGTGGAGCTGCCGCATAAGTCTGAACAATGGGAAAGTACCGCATGGCACTAGAAAGTGGCTGCTTTGAAGAGGAAATGTTTTTCTGATCCCTCTGCTAGTGATCAGCACATACTACCGGGGGGATGGTTAGCTGAGTCACGGAAAGGAGTTTGACATACAGCAACAGACAGGTGGGCTTGAATGAATGGTGTTACTGAAAGAAATGTTTCCGCTCTGGTTTCCTCACAGGACAGTATTCTGCATCACGGAGTTGAGCTCAGAGTGAAATGGAATCCCGAATCAATGGTCCTACAGGGAGAGCTTGAAAACTGTGGAGAGAGGCAGAGATGACAGCACTGTGCTTGTGCTAATGCACAGCAGCAGCAGTTGGAGGAGCACATGTAGGATGTAGAGCAGCAACAGAACGACCCTGTACAAGTTTTCACCACCAAATGAAACATAGCAGTCTCCTAATCAGAAGATGCAGCAACTGTAATTGCAGCCTGCACAGGAGCAGAGACATCGCAGTCTACACAGCATCAACCTACATTGTCAGGGTATTTCTGGACGGGGGGGGGCTCCCCAGTGTCCCACATTGCTGGGGGGGTGTAAATGCCAACATGGAGATTGGGCTCCCCGATGTCAGCAGTGCCAGAAATCAATGGGCTACAAAGGGGGGAAGCATCCAACATTGGGGGTGGGCATCCTGGTGTCGGATAACAGTACAGAATAATAATTAATAAAATAAATACATACACTGCCACCGGGGATTGGGGCCCCCGGTGTGCAAACAACAGTTTAATTAAGCCACAGTCAGGCTGGCAGGGCTTCAGTGACAGTAGCCCTGTTCCTGACCTATTGTACAAACCACGACAACACCAGCCTGCACTATACAGCACAGCTGTCTTTAATAAATGACAGCTGTGTCATATAGTACTTGCATTATATGACACAGCTGTCCTTTATTAAAGACAGCTGTGTCATATCTGTCTCAACCTCTGTAGGTAAGTATAGGGTAAGGGGGAGTGTGGGTGGTGGGTGTTCAGTGGGAGGGGATGGTTGGGGGTAGGGAGATGGTGGCAGACAACGAGGGACCATTTTCTTTTTTTCAGGTAAAAAAAGGAAAAATTGCAAGATAGTTTTTTCTTTTCTGAGAAAGTCACTATTTCGGGACATTGGAGGTGGGCTCCCCAGTGTCACACACTGCTGGAGGGTAGTGTAAATGCTAACACGGGGATTGGGTCCCCCAGTGTTGGCAATCTTAATTAATCAAGGCACTGCACAGGGAGGAAGCATCTGACACCGGGGATGGGCATCCCGGTGTCGGGTAAGGATCATGAAGAATAAATAAATACAGTAAAACCCCGTTTATACGAATGTCATGGGGGACATAAAAAACATTCAGATAAGCGGGGTTTATATTAATCGTGGTTCTTATTAACACTGTACAGGACTAAGGTGCAGGCTTTTAATTCTGTGTCTTTTTCCCCTCTGTTCATTGGTGGCTCATGCCGGCTCATCCCGCCCACCTCCCAGGAGCACAGCAATGGGTTCAGCTTGGGGCAACTGAAGTACTTTAATGGCCATTGACCATGTAACAGCTTTTTTCAGTTTTGCCTCTTGCTGACTATAAATCACTCTACTTAGCTTGAGAGAGAGAGAGAGAGAGAGAGAGTAAGCGAGCAGGAGCACAGTGACAGGTTCAACTACTGTACTGAAATAAAACAGAGCTGGCCCACTGGTGCAGCGGTTAGATTTCTGCTTGCGATGCCAATGACCCAGGTTAGGGAATGAACCCGGGAGTCGGAGTGCTGGCCAAGGGGAGGATGCTTGAGCATCTGATGGACTGCTCAGCTCCTCTAGGAGGAGGGGGTTACAATGACAGGGGGAGGGTCTGACCTTTGGTGACAGCTGGAGGTACTGTAGCCCCGCGCCCATACTATGAGGGAGAGGGTGTGATGGACACCAGTGTAAGCCTTGGCGTCAAGGCATGTCACGCTCTAGGGAGGGTGTACACTAGAAAAATTCCTCTCCTGGCACGACACCGACACAAGGAGCCTGATAGTGAGCCCTCACCTGCTGGCACTGCAGCTCGCCTGGAGACCCCAGTGATGACTTGATTCCCCTGGTGGGCTTAAAGGGGGAGCCCCCCATCGTGTCCCTGCCTGGGGGTTAAGCTAAGGCTCCATGGGGGGTCTCCGGTAGGATGAGACAGCGGGGCACGGCAGTCAGGTGACAGTGCCAGTGCAGAGGAGGGGGATAAACAGAAAGTAAAATGAAATAAAATGGAAATTATTGTACCTAGTCACAGCTCCTGCTGAGTCTTTCTCTCTCTCTCTCCTCTGTTCATTTGTGGTTCATGCAGACTTCCACCCAGTGCACAATGACGGCTTCAGCTAGGGGCAACTACAGTATCTCAGGCTTTTTTGGCTCTTCCCCTCTCTTACGTTTTTTCTCCCAGCCAGCCAAGTAGCAGCTCCTTTCACTCTTCGCCCCCTTGCTGACTCCCACTATAAGTCACTGTACCATGCTTTGAAGAGAGAGAGCCAGCAGGAGCACAGCACAGATGATTATTGTACCAGCAGCCCCTGCCGAGTCGTTGTCTCTCTCCCTTTTGGGTGTAGCCAAGCATGATTCATGGCAATTCCTGCTCAGTTACTAGCAGGATAGTTCCTTAAATAGTGTGGTATTCATGAATGGCCATACTAGTGATGACAGCCCTTATGGCAGAAAGGAAGGAAGGAAGGAATACATTGCCTCCGAAGATTGTGTGCAGATACAATTGAAGGCACAGCACAGTCAGGATGATGGGCCTACAATGACAGTAGCCCCGTCCCTGACCTATGAGTCGCAGCAGCAGCAGGAGTTGCTGCAATATACGACACAGCTGTCATTTGTTAAAGAAAGCTGTGTCGTATAGTGCAAACTTCTGCTTTCGCAAAAATTCAGTTAGGAACAGAACATTGATTAATTGAACTGTGCATGCTCGGAAATTGAACATTTTTATTCAATATTTTGAAAACTACTTAACTATAGGACCTAAAAGCCACAAAAAGCACACACCTTGGACCAACCTCTATCAAACCTGAAAGTTTCACGTTTCAAAGCCTCCTATTCTTTAGTTATGGGGTAGCAAAAAAAGTCTTAAAATGTTTCAAAAATGGAGACTTTTTTTTTTTTTTGCACCACTGTAACTTTGCCTTCCCTGAACCAATATATATACACAATTTACAAGAACAAGAGCTCCGGGCACAGAGGCTGTTCTTTCCAAATTCCATGTAAAATCAGTTGAAAGGGGGCAAAGTTATTAAGGTGCAAACATTTGAGTTTAACATAGAAGTGTTTAATATACAGGCACTATCATGCCTGTATAAAATATAATGATTGCAAAAAACTTCATTAATGCATCAGTTAGGGTTACAGCAACAAAAGCAGGGAAATGAGGCATTAAGGTTTCCAACCCTAACTCCTCTCCCCCCACCAAACCCAACCCTACCACCCCACCCCACCCCAACCTCCACAGACCAGCAGGTGTCAAGAGTGTGTCTTGAGTACATCATCCCTAGCTCACCCCATTCCATGTAAGGAAACTAGCATGGTACAGCATAAGAGAATGGGGTGAGTTGGGTCAATGACCTCAAGGAAATCCTCAACACCAGTTGGTCTGTTGAGAGTGGGGTGTGGGTAGAGGTGTGGGGAGGTGTTAGGATTGGAAACCCTAATGCCTCATTTCCCTACTTTTGTTGCTGTAACCCTAACTGATGCATTAAAGTTTTTTGCAATGAATTTCCTTACTGTTTGCGAAAGTGTAATCTCACCCTTATATGGTTGTGGGAGCACAGATCCCTCTGGGCCATGTGCTCCCATCAGCCTATGGTGTGTTGTGGATACCCTCCAGGCCCTCCAGGCCCTGTGCTCCCATGCATGAATATTGTAATTGTCCCTGATTTTCATGTCCTAACCATAAGTGTAGAGACTTTGGGCTGGATTTTCAAAGGCCAAAGAATGACACAGGGTGCTTGCATCAAAAACAACTGATGCAAGGAGCAGGATGTGTCAAACCTTGCACCAATTCTGATTTTCAAATGGTGCTTGTGTCAAAAACAGGTCTGCTTGCCTCAGAGTATCTTGCACCATGCTTACACCAAAAAATGCCTGCGTCATGTTGGAAGGGATGCCTGCATCACCGAAATGATGCACCATCCCCTTATTTGGAATTTTCAAGGAATGCAAGTCCTGTCCTTGTGCCTAAGATACATATAGCTGTTAGACCAGCCAGAGCTGGTCTAAGGGACACTAGAACATATAAAGAGGCCCACAGCAGGTGGTCAGACCTGACTATGCTACTATTAAGGGCCAGTATTCTCCTACAGGACTAGTTTAGAACATTTTGGGGGCTTAGTCTTGGCCATTTCATGTGCCATATTTTTTGACTTAGCTTGCATTATTCTCGTCCTTTGCATCATTTTTTTACTCAGTTTGCACCATTTTTTGACTCTGCTTGCACCATTTTTGACTGAACGTGCATTATTTATTTTGGTGCAGCTTGCGTCATTCTCATCCCTTGCATCATTTTGTTGATGCAGTGGACCTCTTGCATCAGTTTGGGGGACTTTGTCATAGAGAACGCTTTTTTTGCAAAATATAGTGCACGGTATTTGGTGCACCTAGATCTGATATGACACGGGCTGGTCGTTTGATGCAGCTTGTATGGATCTAAGGGCCCTTTGAAAATCTGGCCCACTGTAATTAACCCTCATCTCCCTGTGGGAGTGCAGGGTCCATGAGTGAGTGCAGGGTCCTTTGGGCCTTGCACTCCCATCTATCCATAAGTATAGAGACATTGTAAGTAACACTCATCTCCCTGTGGTAGTGCAGGGCCCTCCAGGCCCTGCTTTCCTAGTGCTACATAATGGAGGGCCGTACACTCTCATGACTGCATAATGGTTTCCATATGTGGGAGCACAGGGCTCTCTGAGCCCTGTGCTCCCATTCATCCATGACTGTAGAGACACAGCACAGGGTTACAGACATTCCAAGTAACCCTTGTGCTACAAATGGCACAATATCACAGTAACCATAGGGACGTAGGGAAAAATTCCACCACAGTTATAATCAAGGCCTAGTAACCTGTATCGTTTGTACAAAGCTGTGTTTAGTGAAAAATCCATATCTTGAAGTGTTTTTGAGATATAGCCGCTGAAAGATACTGCACCTACCATAATGTTATCTAAGGGAACTGTCTAAACTTCAGAATGTTATAAGCATGGAAGCGATGTAAATTTTATCACCAAACCAGCAAAAGTTACATCTGTGTGGCAACCTCTTTGTACCCTGCAAATTTCAGCCTGAAAGTCCTAATCATTTCTTTGCAGTGACATGACAAAGAAATAATAAACTTTAAATATCCTTTTTCGTGAGGTGTCAAAATCCTTTTTTGTGATGCAAATAAGGATTTTAACACCTCGCAAAAAAGGAATTTGGTGAAAAAGGATTAAGGGCTGGGTCATTTGGCACAATTCTAATCCTTTTCACGATACAAAAAGGATTTTGTCACTTGCTAAAGGGGAATCGGTGTGAAAAGGTTTTGACAGCTCACGAAAGGATTAATTTTTATAATCCCTTCGGTGAACTGTCAAAATCCTTTCACAACATCTTCACGAGTGTCAAAACCTTTTTACCAGAAAGGATTAGGCGCTAGGAATAGATGGTCTTGCCGGCCATCCTTTTTCATGAGCTGTCAAAATCCCATTTCATGATGCAAAAAGGATTTTGACACCTCGCAAAAGGGAATACATTGACGAAAAGGATTACCGGCAGGGCCATCTGGTCCCAGAAGCCCTAATCCTTTTCCGTGGCATGAAAAAGGATTTTGACACCTCGCAAAAAGGGAATCGGCTGACAAAAAGGGATTTTGACAGCTCACGAAAAGGGATGGAAGTTGTCAGACCAGACAGTCATGCTGCTAATCCCTTTTCACCAGAACAAATTCCCTTTTTGCAGGGTGACAAAATCCATTTTCATAATGCGAAAAAGGTTCAGAAGCAAGTCACGAAAAAGGATTTGTAAATTAAAAAATAAGCATTCTGAGGCCAAGTAAAACTAAGGCAAAGGGACAGAACAGTAAAGGATGTCCACATGAACAAAATATATACTTGGATGTCTCCAGATGACATCCCTAGACAAAGTAATAACATTTTGTTTTGGCTTAAAAAAAAAACAAGATGGTGGCTGACAAAAAGGGATTTTTTTCCTGAGGAAAAGGGATTCTAAGGATCCCTTTCTGTAAACTGTCAAAATTCCTTTTCATGAGGCTTAAATCCCTTTTTGTACCATGCAGCTATCCAAATGACTGAACTGAGCATGCTCAGAACTTGAAATTTCAAAATGTGATAACTTTGGAACAGATTAATATTTTTTCACCAAACAAACACTGGCTTGTTCTTTGGCATAAGCACATTCTACTCTGAAAGGTTTAGACCAAAATTCCAAATGGTGTGGCAGCAGCATGATGAGGAAAAAACAACCCAAAAAAGGTGAATTTTAGCGGTTTTTCACTATGCGCAGCACAAAATCTGCAAATCCAATTGAAACAAAACTTGGTATGTCAAGAGTTGTACCCCATGGCACAATGCATACCACATTTTCTACAAAGATGTTGAATGATTGCAAAATTTGAGGTTTAACATTAAACTGCCTGTTCAACCCTAACTATAGTAACGTCCACCCACTCCATCTGTGGGTCCACCGTGCCAACTCCCAGCTATCGCTGGGGGCCAGGCAAGCAGAGGACTCCATCCCCACCCCTCCCTGGAAGAGGAGAGCTATCCACCAGATGCTCAATCCTCTCCCTTCCTGGACGATCCCCGGTGATCCGCTCGCACCGTGAACACTGGTCACCGGCGTGGGTGGGGATAAGGCACCAATGTCTCAGCCTTCCATGCCACTGGGCCAGCTGGTCACTGTTAGTTTTGATTGCAGCAGCGTATACTGGTATGCTTATACAGCGAAATAAACTGCTGCTAGCCACTTCTGTGGGGAAAAAGTCCCAGATACTTTTACATGTCATAAGAAACACATATATATGTATCCAGAGCACCTCTTGAAAACTAGGTACCGTACCTAAATGAGGCTACCCCAGGGTTGAAATTCTACATAAATATAGAATACCCCTCAGTGGCCCATTAGTCAGTGTTGTAGCTCTCATATTACTGCACAACCTTGATTTTCACCCAGAATAGTCCAACTAAGATGAAGCACTTCATTCTTAGTTGGTTTTGCTTCTGCCCCATTTCGTAGCTAGGAGGGACAGAAGCACATGGAAGCAAGTGACTCATTCAAGGTGGTTTAGTGAACCTGTATGTGTAAAGAGAATAAAACCTGGGATTTTCTGTTTCACAGTTCAGTGCTCTAACCACTATAATGTATTTATTCATTTATTTGAAATTACCCCAAACAGAATAACCACATGAGATATAACATCTCACTTTCATGGGGGTCCCAGAAAGCAGTCAACAGAATTACATAGTCCAGCAGAAATAGTTACCTGTAGACTAAAATATACACAATTAAAAAAAGACTTTAAAGGTAAGTACATCCAAGCAATGTAATAAAGTGGGGTTACAGTAAACAAACAGCATGAGCATCATTATGCGACACAGTTATGGTTATGGAGAGGGGGATTCTGGAACAAAACAAATACACAGAGTTCTCAGGTGGCTGGAATGACTAGACTGAACACCTGCAAGCTAGAAGCGTTCCTTGGATAGAGAGGGAGTTTGTTCCAGGTGCCTGGTACTACAAAGGCAAGGGTCTTTCTGCCAAATTCATGCTTCACCCTTGGAACTGAGAAGGAAAGTGCTGCTGTTGAATGGAGTGAGTGGGCACTGCTTGACTGGGTGAGGTGGACTAGGAGATACTCCGGGGCTTTACACAGCTGTACAACAAAGAAGAAAGCCAGTGGTAGTCATGCCTGCTTCAGGGACTTGTCCAGTTAAGCTGGTCATACAGCAGACAATGATGCGGAGACCATCCACAGGACAGGTCGAACCTGCACAACTAGTTGTACAAATGATCATCCCAGGGTAGGAGAGTGATTTTGGTTGCACAGCAGTATATGATATCTCCTTAGTCAATGGAAGGAAGCAGGAAATAGGAGACTACCCACTTCCACATGTCAGCACTGAGGTAGCATTTAGATCTGTAGAGAGAGATGAGCTTGGGCCTTATCGCTGTTAAGTTGTGATCAATGTGCCTAGTGTACGTAAGTGGTACATCAGACAAGAATCCTAGATATCTGAATATGCTGACTTGCTCAGTAGTATTGCCATCTGCAAGCCTGTTGGCAACGTGGTAGCACTACCACTTGAGACGCTGGTGACCTGCATTTGGGAATGAGCATGGGTCATTGGGAGTCGGCCAGGGCAAGGAGGATCAAGTATCCCAGAGGACACGCTCCTCCTACGGGGAGGGATGCCAGTTCTGCTGCTCTACTGCCACCTGGGTGACCACAGGTGGTAGTGCAATTGGAGTGGTGTAGGGGAGGGAGGATGCAGGCTGATGCCACATTGATCATGGTCGTGTGTGTGCGCATGTGCACCCACACTGCCTACATTCTGGGGGATGGGACAATAAAGTGGAAAGACCCCGCAAGGCAGGATGAATGTTGACCACGCAGGTCCCGCACCAGTGACATGGCTCTCCTCCACTCTGGAACCTGGTCCGAGTGGCATGAGGCCTAGCCCGCTGCCCCCGCTGAGAGGGAATGACAAGTGGAGGATGGATTTGTAAAGTAGACCCACAAGAAGCCAGGGTGGCTGGGCTGGAGAAGATGGCATCATGGAGGACTGAGTCAGAGAAGGGGGAGAACAAAAAAAATGTGTTGACATCTGATGTTATGATTCCAAGTGGAGTAGCCGAATGAGTTATCAAGTTCTGGGATCCAAACACTACAGACTTACTTTTGGTTGCATTAAGGATCGGGGGTTGCTGATGAACTAGAAGGAGATGGCATCGAAATCAGCTTGGAGTACTGAATTAACCTTGGACAATTTTGCTGCACTGTTGTATAGTGTCACATGTATGCATATGTAGCTGGCACATCCCGCTGTGCTTCAGAACGTCATTGACAAAAATGAAGAACACCAGAGGGCCAGTGATTGAGCCTTGAGAAATCCCAAAGTTGTAAACAGCAAGGTCTGAATTTGTGTTATCTATGGACACTAGCTTGGTTTAGTTACTCAGGTAGTTTTCAAACCATTTAATGGCTGGTTGGCTAAGACCTAATGTCTTGAGCTTGCGCAGGTGTATTGCATGATTCACCAAGTCAAATGCCTTGGAGAGGTCCATGAAGATGGCCCCAGTGAGGAGACCAATATCCATGGTTATGTGGAGATCATTGTTAACTTTCAGCACGTGGATGTGGTAGAAATCCTAAAGCAAGACTGCACTGGAAAAAGCAAACTGAACTGCTCAGTCAACTGTGAGTGAACGCACTTTTCAAGAACCTTGAAAAGGGCAGAAAGGCCCAAAATGGGTCTGTACTGATTCCAATCCTGTTTAAAACCTCCTTTGTTAAGGGGCCCAACTCTAGCACATTTTCAGACAGTAGGAATCTCACCAGAGGCAAGGAAGAAGTTTAACAGACTGGTGAGTGGGGTACAGATATGATGTGCCGCATAGCGGAGAAGATTCAGATTAAGTGAATCAGTAACAGTACTCTTGTTTGGGTTGGGGCCCTTTAGTGATTTGAGAACTTTTGCTGTAGTGATTTGTTGGAAGTTAAAGTTTGGAAGATCATGAGGGTCAGGCTCTGGGCTCCTAGATGAGAGATCAACCATGGATGGAACCAAGGAGTTCTGAAGCCTGGTGGAGTTGCTGAGGTTAATAAAATGCGTGTTAAATGCATTCACAATATCTAGGAGAGGTGACAAAGTCTCCAGAGGTGTTCCAGATTTGATCAATTTGCTCTTGAAGATCCATTTCCAATAGGTTTTTAGCCCCTGACCAGAATTTTCTGGAGTGATGCTTGCTTTCCTCCCAGTAGCTGTAATAGCAGTCTACTTTTGCTTTAGCTGTTGCTGATTTACCTAGATTTCAAAGTTCTCTGCAATGCTATTTATCATTGAGGGATCTGAACTTTCGAAATCTGGCCCAAGCAGCATCCCTTTGTGAGAATAGTTCAGCAATTTCCTTTGAGATCCGGCAGTAATGGTGTCATTTGACCCTGTATATTGTGATTGGTGCATGTTTCTTGCAGAAACTGAGAAATTCCCTGGCAAAGTATTCCCAGGCATCAGTGGCAGTCCCAGCATATGGCAGACAAGCCTGCACACAAGTCCTCCAGTTTGAAATGCCTGTATGAGCGAGCTGTGGTCATTCTCGAAGGGGAATTTTTGCTACGAATTTTCCAGACACAGAAGGTGATGGAATGATCACTGAAGAAATCTGAAATTACACAAGCAGTTGAGATTCTATCAGGGCAGTTAACAAGAATCCAGTCTAGAGAGGTGGTATGACTGGGTCTTTTGGGTAGTGTGATGCAGTGATTTGGGAGAAATTTAAATTGGGAAGAGCACGTTTGTATTTGAATGAGTCCTTTCCCAGCCAGTTGAGGTTAAAGTCACAGAGCAGGACTGTCTCAAGCTTGTGCCTACCAAAAGTAGAGCCAAGTGTGCCTATAAAGGAATCGGATTCATCAGACTCCTTCGGTGGTCTGTAAATGTAAGTATAGCCTTGGCTGTCTTTAGATTAACTTTCCTGTAGAGATCATCCATATTATCTGGCATGTCATCCTACATCATGACATTACGTTCAGTCAGTCAGTATTTTATTATTTTTTAAAACATCATGTACTTTTATAACCATATGGGGATGTCTCATGCTGCCAGTTTCAGAATTCTGAACTTTTAAGTTCAGGTCACATACTTCATGTTCTGAATAGGGGTTTCTCTAATTTCTTTAAAATGTAAAACATTTTGATTTTTAATTCAGAAATGTCTTGAGCAGTGTTGCCACTCTAGAATGCTGGCAAACCAGGTTTCTGCATGGGCCCAGGACATTAGGAGTGATGATTTACAGGGAGGGTTCAGAGGAGTTGCATAGATGCTCTCCTCCTGGGGTGGAACAGGTTTCAGATGCTCAAATGGAATGGTCAAATGTATGGCAGCTTATATTCAATGCTAAAAAGTGCAAGGTAATGCACCTGGGAAACAAAAACCCAGGGGAAGAGTACACAATGGGGGGTGAGATACTAACAACAACAAAAATGGAAAGGGACCTGGGGATAGTCATATCAGATGACCTAAAGGTGGGCAAGCAATGTGAAAGGGCAGTAAGGAGGGCTGGGGGAATACTGGGATGCATAGGGAGAGGCATCACCAGTAGAAAACAGGAAGTTGTCATCCCTCTGTACAGACAGCTGGTGAGACCCCATCTGGAGTACTGCGTGCAGTTCTGGAGATCCAGTCTCCGCAAGGACATAGACAGGATGGAAGCTGTCCAGAGGAGGGCAACTAAAATGGTCCAGGGTCTGCACCGGAAGACATATGAAGAGAGACTAAAGGAGCTTAATATGTATAGCCTCGCTGAAAGGAGGGAGAAGGGGGAACATGATAGAAACTTTCAAGTACCTCAAGGGAATCAACAAAGTCCAAGAGGGTAGCATCTTTCAAAAAAAGAGGTGTACAAGAACAAGGGGGCACAATTTGAAGATAGAGGGGGAGCAGCTCAGAGGTAATGTAAGGAAGTATTTTTTCACAGAGAGGGTTGTGGATGCATGGAACGGCCTTTCGGAGGAGGTTGTGGAGTCAAAAACAGTGGTTGAATTCAAGCATGCATGGGACAGTCATAAGGCAATTCTAAGGGGTAGGGGTAGAAAGAAGTAGGCTGCTGGTTAACTAGGATCTGCAGCTTATCCATTAGGTAGGGAAATGGGCAGACTGGGTGGGCCAAGTGGTCCTTATCTGCCGTCAAATTCTATGTTACTATGTTTCACTCACTGACACCTATTGGAGGCCTGGCTATGGTGCCACTGGCACTGTGGATGACAATGTAGCATTTGGGACCCCCACCTCCACCATGAGCAGTCATGAATGTGTACTCATTCATGTGGGGAGGTGGGCGGGACAAAAAAGGAGAGAAAAAACATCCACTGGCTAAATCAAGGGACAACGTTGAGACTGCCCATGTCCTACAGATGAATAAACATGCCATCCCCTTCCCCTATCTCTATGCTGCTGGATTCCTGCCTCTCCCATGAATACATCATGGCCATGTGGAAAGGGGGAAGTCCACCCTGGAGGGTCCAGCCATGAAAGTATGGCAACTGCTCAGCAGGTCCTGGAATTAGAGGTCCACCAGTGCAAGTACTAAAGATCCCAGAGGGGTAGCGGCTGGAGCATAGGACCAGACAATTGCTGGCCCGCACGGGAATAAAGAGTGTCTTAAATAAATTGAAGTCTTCAGTATGATTTATGTTGACACAGTATGTAATGATGAACTCACGACAGCGAGTGTGTTGTGCTTACTAAATGCATAGCCACAGAATGACAGCACCTAAAGCCCTCCCACCCACAATGCTGATGAACATCAGGACACCCTCCACTTCTCTGATGCAGAGTATGGCTCTTCTCTGCTAAGTAACAGCATGTGGGCTAGTTGCTGCTGCACTGCCACGGGGGGCGGTGGGGGGGACAAGCCATGGAGGAATCATGAAGAGGAACAGATCTGGACCAGAGCACCTCCAGGTAAGTGTGCTTGGGTGGAATGCAGTCCCTTAGTTGATTGATGAATGTGAGTGCACTGAGAAATAAAGAATACAATTTTTAAATTGTTGTCCAGTACAAACTCTTCTGAATGCATCACCAGGTTATTCTGCTTACCTGGGCATGTCATACTACATTTCTGTACCCCTGGGTGTGCCACTGAAGCACGTTCTGTCAGAACAAAGCAAAACAAAAAGAAAACATTTATGTTTCTGTTTGCTTGGGTGGCAACAGGGTAGGCATTGCTGATTGCCTAACTTGACCCCCTCCCCCCAAAAAATATTGTACCATATAAATAACAGCTGCTGGGTAAACATGTGGAATGGTTGAGGTAACAAATTCCCATTTCTTTCATGATGTCATAATTGGCTTAGGTTATTATGGCTATCACAGCAGAAACTCAGATGAATTTAAAACCCGATTCCTCATGTAGCCACAGTAGTTATCATTTATGTCCTTCGCAGTCAGAGGTTTTCTGGGCCAGTAGCGTCATTTCACCAGAATCATAGGGGTTGTAATGTTCCTCCACCCACAACATTCTATATGTAACCCCCCTGCAAATGGGGGTTCCCAAAAGACTTCCAGGAGCTTGCTTGAATGCTCCAAGCCTGAATGGTGTTTGGCGTTTAAGCCATTTATCAGTGAGTGTTTTTAGAACCTCTGGTACTGTCTCTTTAAGAGCTGTCTGCTTGCAGACATAATTAGTTTGTATGGGGGACTGTGTGTTTCTTCTCTGAGTACCACTCGAGCTGCTGCCAATTCACTTCATTTTGCAGTCACTAGGAGTGCAAGGGAACCTATGTGAAAGATGTAACTGTTTGCCAGAAATTATTTAGAGTAATAATGAAATTACAGTTTGTCTAACCTGCTTTCTTTGCAGTCAGAACTGTGTCTGCTAGTTCCCCATTCTAGTTTTGAACTGCTGAACTGGACCAATCAGTGTGGGTAAGCTAGCTCTAAAATGGTGCCTTGGACGAATCAGAACTTGGACTCATAATCTGAGCCAGCCACAAGAGGATTGTATGGGCAGTGACTCTGGGAGATGTAGTTTAGACTTCAGTGCCTTTTGGACCAACAGCAGCAGTCTATTGTGAGTGACAGCCAATCCAGTCAAGAACTGGGAGAACTCAAAGGAAGTGCTCGGTTTTGTCGGTTGGAGTTTCAGTTGAGCTTTGGCAGTGAAGAAGGAAGGAGCCCTGTGCTTTTTCAGTGTGCAATTTTAGTCAACGTGTGTAGGGCCCAGAGTTCCGGTCTGCAGCTTGTTAGGACTGAATCCGTCCTGTGAAAAGAATCAAAGGATCTCTGAAGAGTAGAAACCAGGCTCACCCTGTAGAAGACTGGAGGAATTGCTGAAAATTGCACTCGGTCTGTCAGGAACTGAATCTGCTGTGTGTTCTCCCGGTATTGTGCAGTAATTGCGATCGGGATACAGATGCAGCCTGCCTGGTACAGTGCTTTCTTTTATATGGATGTGTGAAGAGGTTTGTGTACCTCAAGTGAGCCCTGCTGACATTGAAGGACCCTATCTTATTTGGAGTCGTGAGTACTAATTCAGGGTCGCTCCCTGTTGAATTGCCACATTAAATCAAATGGAATTACTGTACTGCTGACTGTTTAATTCTCCTTTTCTCTGTGTGAAAGGGCCCCTACCAGCTGCCACGGTTTGGACTAGCCACTAGGGCTTGGGTACCCAGGGACAGTAACTGATAGGGACAGGCCTGTGCACAGAGCCATAAATGAATTATTAGAGTGATAAGCTAATTAACCTGATTTCCCCTGTCCTTGTTATATCCCCTAAATAAATCAGAGCTGCTTGTTTCAGCAAAGTTATACTGCCTGAGGTATTTGTCTATGTTAAAGTACTGTACTGTGATTGTTGCACTGTATCTCATTTCACAGGAGGTCCCAGTGCCGGAACCAGACCTGGGGGTAAGTGTATACTGTGAAGGTAATTCTGATATATTGTGTGGGCCACTAGTGGGAAGAAAGGGGGGTTGCAGTGTCCCAGAGGGCTGTGACCAAGTTAGTTTAACTATTGCAAACCCTGACCTCTGGGTGGAGGCACCCGCCATTGGATCCAGGCCCCTCAACCTGTTAGTGGCAAATCAGGCAGGGGTAGTAGCCCCTGGGATAGCGCCATTTAGGGGTTACATATATAAATAAATGCTATTGAAACAATGATTTAGGGATTTCCAGGGGATGCAATGGACATCATAGGGATTGCAAATAAATCATAGGGGTTTCAACTGCAACCCTTGGCTACCCCTAAATGATGCCCCTGTTCTTGGCTGAAGGGGATGCTTCACGTACTTTGTCGGCCTCTGCCAAAGGTGTAGGTGCTGCAGTAGAAACCTACAATCAAGCAGCTCTGTCTATGGATGACATCGGAGGAAGTCTGCACCTTTGTCTGACAAGATGATCCTGATGCCTTGTTACCAAAAGTATATGACTGCAGTGAGTAAAAACTTTTCTTGCATGTCAGAGCAGCTGAAAGAAATCCTCCCACTGCTCCCATCAGGGTTGTTGAGATCTTACACCCAGAGTATCTCACAATGATAAGTAGTGAGGCCACCATAAAGAAATAGGAAGTGTTTGGTATTTTTTCTCTGCCAAGATCCACTGCACCTCCCTCCCAGCTCTAGGCCAATGGGGCTATCACCACAGACACTGCCCTGATTGCTAATACGTTTAATGCCTCCTTCTCAGATCTTGGTAGTGTTCTCCCCTCAAATTTCTTCTCCCCCACCCCCCAGCACCACCCTGCTCCCTCTCTGCCCCCATTCCACTTTAAAGCAATATCTCAGTGCGATGCTGCCACCATTCTCCTCAAGGCCCTCAGCAAATCATGTTTCAGCAGCGACACGCTAGATCTTAAACTGCTTAGGCTCACCTTTAACGAAGTTCTCCCCCCACTCACCGTGCTCCTGAACCACTCCCTTTCACTGGCCCAGTTTCCCTCTAAATGGAAATCTGCCCTTATCACACCCATCCTTAAAAGCGGTGACCGCACTCAGCCTGGGAACTACTGCCCTATCTCAATCCTGCCTTCCCTCTCCAAAACCTTGGAGAAGATTGTGGCCACCCAGCTTACAGACTACCTTTCCAAATATTGCCTCCTGTGTCCTGAACAGCATGGCTTACGCCACAACCACAGTACCACCACAGCCCTTGTGGAGTTTACAAATGCCCTCAACACATCTCTTGACACCGGCCACATTGCTGGTGGTTTTTATAGACCTTTCCAAGGCATTTGATATGGTGCACCACACACTACTCCTGGATTCCCTCACACATATAGGCCTGTCTCAGGAGACCACTGGCTGGTTTGCCAGCTATCTGTCTGAGAGAACTCAGACAGTCAAGCTTGCCCAAACCCTGTCACCCCCCCCTCCAAGTCAGGTCAGGAATCCCACAGGGCTCTATTCTTGGTCCCCTACTTTTCTCCCTGTTCCTCAACTCCCAGGCCCAAGGACTGCTCTGGGAAACTACTCCTGTATGCGGATGATGCCGTCCTCTACAGTTCCCACTCTGATCCCACAGCTCTTCATTCCACACTCCAAAAATCTTCCATGGAAGCTGAATCCTGGTTCGTTCGACATAGGCTAGTCTTAAATTGCAAAAAAACTAAATCCATGGTGTTTGCCCACTCCTAAAACAACAGCCTAGTACAACCCCTGCTCATACTGAGCTCTTTAAATGACTCCCTTGAGCAGGTTACCTCATTCAAATACCTAGGTATTACCCTAGTCTCTGGGCTCACTTACCATAACCACATCCGAAAACTGAGCATCGCTGTCAATGTGTGTATTGGCTTACTTCACCGGTAAAAAGCACTGCCTCCCGCCTGAAGCTCTCCACCTAGCTGTCTCAGCATAAATACTATCACTCATAGACTACGGAATCATTATCTATGGGGCAGTCGACAACACGCACCTAAACAAAATTAGGCTTGCCCTTAAGGCCTGTAGACTAGCCACTGGCTGCGCTAGACTCACACATACCTGCACCCTCTGCGCCACCACAAATTGGCTAAACTTTGACAGGAGGCTCAAATATCAGACCTGCCTCTTTGCTAAAAAAATTACAGCAGGGCTACTTCCACCTGCTCTCACCCCCCTACTCCAGGAACCATTGTCCACCCACCTAACTCGGCAATCGTCAACAACCCACTTCCGGGTACCTTGCTGCAAGACCACCTTTGGTCATAGAACTTTTAGGTACCTGGCACCTAGCTGGCTTAACTCCCTCCCAAAATCCCTCCTCACTGAACCCAAACTTGGACAGTTCAAGTCCCAGCTAAGAGACCTACTCTCTCATGACTCAGTATGTGACTGTCCTTGATTTCTAGCCCAACCCCCCCTCCACAATTATGGACTTAACTCTGGTCCTGCCACCCCAGGGCATGCCTATATTTGACAATGAACACCTCAGTCCAGCCTAGGCTTGCAAATAACCACTGGGGCATGGCTGGCGCCACCGCCCTGCAGTGTATGTTTTCTGTTACCTGCTACCGATCGTACTATGTATCTAAGCTCGGCAACACTCTATATCTTTGTATCGCCAGCTACTCTACTGTGCTACATGTAACCATTTTTTGTAACTATTGTATCTAATTGTTGCTATTGTCCCTGATGTCCCTGTTCTTAATGACGTGGAACCTTTGTAAAGGAGTCTTTGACTCAAAGGTACGTTATCCGATAACTTCCATAAATAAAAATAAAACAATAAAAAAAAAATAAGAGCCAATCTGTCCTTCACCATTGCTGAGCATAGCTGTAGTAATTCAACCATGTGGTTGACAGAACCTCCAGAAATCTGGACTAGATTTCATCCAGCTGACTGTGTGGAAATCCACTAGGTGTTGTCAGAATTGTGCCCCAGCACCTTCACATTTAGCAACATTTCTGGATGAGGTGTTAGACTCTGTATTCACCAAGTCTGTAAATGCTTGTGTGAGGAAGTTGCTCCTTAGAGCCTTGAAGGAGGCTGTGGTGTGATCTCTTATTAAGAAACTCATTAGTCGAGCAATAAGCTTTGATTTTTACCAAAAGACCATATAAAATATATTAAAAAGCATTAGAAAGCCATCCCGTCGGCAACGCAGGTTCGCAAACAAGGCTGGGTTGTCAAGGGCTGGTTGGGGGAAGACTGTAGCAACCATCTCAGTGGATGCTCTCCCCCTTGGGGTGGGTGTCAGAGGCTGCCATGCAGGTGTGACCTGGGTGACCACAGGGTGGGCTGCAGGGGGCCTTGCTGGGGAGTACTGACACTGGTTGTTGCTGTGAAAGTACGCATGCATGCATGTGTTCCTCTTAGTCAATGATGTTCTGTGGCAGTGGGGGCCAAAAAAGCCAGGACACCCCCGATTATAACAGATGGCCAGCGATCCCACAAAGACTCTATGTTGTTCATTTGGCTCCCCCTCTGGCACCTGAACTTGACTTCTGCAGGGGCTTGAGGACAGCCCCAGAGCCTAACTAGGGAAGTCAGCCCTTTGAGTAATCAAGGAAGTGAGAGTAAGAGACACTGGGTGAAGAGGCTTGGGGGATTGCCATGATGTGGGCTGGTCACTGACAAAGAAGCAAAAAGAGTACATTTAATAAAAAATTTAATTACTTGTAGAAAGATCTAGTAAGTAGGGGGAGTGGCTTAGCTAGAAGGAAGCTAGATATAAACACTGCCTTAGAAAGATTCTGCCAGAAGCTTGGCAAAAGACACCAGGAGGAAGGAGTGCTGTGTGACTAGACTTCTCTACCGGAACTAAAGAAGTAGAACTCTTCTACTGGGACCTTTAATTTAGGGTAAAAAACAAACAAACAAAAAATAAATAGTGTGTTTGTCTGAGTTAGCTGTAGTGAATGGTTGTCTAAACAGTTATCTAGGTGTAAATCTCAGGTGACTGAATAGCTGTGCAATTTAATTACCTGTAGAACGATCTAGTAAGTAGGGGAGTGGCTTAGCTAGAAGGATGCTAAATATAAACACTGCCTGAGAAAGATTCTGCCAGAAGCTTGGCAGAAGACACCATGAGGAAGGAGTGCTGTGTGACTGGACTTCTCTACTGGGACTATATTGCCCTCCTTGCCTCCACTCCCCCCACCCAAAGCTAGTTCTACTTTTATAGGAACAGGATTTGACTGACAACAGGAACTTCCTGTTTGGGAGCAGGAAGTGAGTGATCACAGAGCCACCAAAGATGCACCATCCTAGAAGGGCAAGAGTAGCTCTCCAGCCCCCTCTAGCTGCTGAAGGTCTGCCTCTGAGCAAGTAAGGGGTCTACTGAGAAATATAGGATCTTCTTGTCTCAGAACTGGACAATCAGGAGCTTGAAAGGCACAGTAACAGTAAGTAAGTAAGTAGAGAGAGAAGGAAGGAAAAAACCAAAAAAAAACAGAGAAAAGAGTAAGGATTCCAAACAATAGTGAAGGGGCCAGAAATAAGACATGATGGGAGTGGTGCCGTGCAGTGGCTGTAGAGCAGCAGTCTTCCAGGAGACATTCTGGAGGATACGGTGTTGTCCCATCTGCAGGCACTTCTCTGGGCTGAGGGGGAGGTAGCTCATCTCCAGGCTGATTTGGCCAGCATTTGTGGGACCTCCTCTTCCATCCAGGGACCACCAGGGCCACTGCCACTGCCTCAGAGGCTGCCAAGAAAGACAAGCGGTTGGACCACAGTGGGCTCATGGAGGGTGAGGGTGGTGGAACAGAGGTGCATCCTTCCAGTTGTACCTCTCCACAATTCCTATGCCATTCTGGCAAAGTGTGGTTCCTCTATGGAGGCACCCGCAGTGGAGACCAAGGGGGATGCTGGGAACCTCCACAAAGGAGACCCACAGGAGGGTGGCATGGGACTCCACAGGGGAAGGAAACAACTCCTGGTGGGGGACTCCATTGTTAGGAAGGTAGAACTGGGGGAGAAAGGGTAGAGGGAGGTAAGGTGCCTGCCTGGCACCATGGCTTGGAGGGACAGGGAGCGAATCCTCAGGATTGATGGAGCAGCTGCACAGGGGAGGGAGCTGGATGTCATTGTCCACCTAGGGACAAATGACCTGGGTAAGAAAGGGATCAGAGCAGTGCAGAAAGAGTTTGTGGAATTGGGAAGGGGCCTTAGACAAGTAGCACACACGGTAACCTTCTTGGAGGTGCTGCCTGTCTATGGAGTAGGAGAGGCTAGGGTGCTCCACACCATGGGATTCAATCAGTGGTTGAAAAACTGGTGCAGAGCTCAGGGATTTGGCTTCATTGGGGACTGAGGGTCCACCTGGAGTGATGCAAGCCTATACTGGCATGATGGGCTACATCTGTCCAGGAGGGGAACCAGGATCCTAGGTGATAGGTTTAAATGCTTAATTGGCAAGCATTTAAACTAGCCAAGGAGGGAGGCACTGGAAAGGAGCAGGGAGATCCTAGCCCCCCCAAAAAACTCATGGTAGTAAGTGCAGTAAACTCCTACACAGAAATATTGATAGGGAGAAGGGAAGGGGTAAATGGAGAAAGTGACAAAGGCAAGAAGGAGAGGGATGGAGCAAAAAGGAGTAAGGCCATCAGGAAATGGAGGGTAATGAGTACCAATGCCCATAGTCTGGGCAACAAGCTCCCTGAACTGGTGGCCTTGGTGGAAGAGGGATGCCTGGATATCGTAGCAGTCACAGAAACATGGTACACAGAGAACCATGACTGGGATGTTAACATACCAGGGTACACAACCTACAGGAGAGACAGGGAGGGAAGAGGGGGGGAGGGTATCTCTCTATGTAATGGAAGGGATAAAAGCAACTGAACAAAAGAGTAAACAGGGAGGAGAGGAGGCACTGTGGGTCACCTTGGAGACTGGAAATGGCACCACAATCTACACAGGGGTTGTGTACAGACCCCCATGTCAGGGGGAGGAAATGGACATGGATATGATAGAAGGTATTCTTAGGATGGCAGAGAAAGGGGAGATACTGTTGATGGGAGACCTGAATATGCTTGATGTTAACTGGAGCACATTTGCTGCAGCCACATCCAAGAGCAGGACCATTCTCAATGCCCTACAGGTGACATGCCTCAGACAGCTAGTTTCGGAACCCACTCATGAGGGAGTAATCTTAGACCTCGTACTCTCAAATAGGGACAGTGAGAGGATCTCAGATCTAGAAGTGGGTTGCCATCTGGGAACAAGTGACCATCAAACAGTGTGGTTCACGTTAAACTCAGCTACAGAGTCAAGCCATACAAAAATGAGGGTACTGGACTTCAGGAGGGCTGACTTTGGCAAGATGGGAGCGTGCCTCAGAAATGCACTAGCAAACCGGCTAGAAGAAGGGGTGGAGCAACAATGGGAAATCATCAAAACTGCCATCACAGAGGCAACAAGCCTTTGTGTGAAGCAAATAAACAAATCAAAGCGAAAGAAAATGCCACTATGGTTCTCAAAAGAGGTGGCAGGAAAAGTCAGGGAGAAAAAGATAATATTCAGGAAATATAAGGAAACACAGAAGGAGCAGGACAGAGAGCTATACCAGTTAAGGCAGAAGGAAGCAGGGAGGGAAGTCAGAATAGCAAAGGCCCAAACTGAGGAAAAGATAGCCAACTCGGTTAAGTAGGGGGATAAAACCTTTTATAGGTACATCAGGGAGCGTAGAAAGATAAAGGGAAGGATAGTGAGGCTGAATAGAATGAACGGTGGGTGGGCAGAGGGGACAGTGAAAAGTAGGGATACTGAATGAATATTTCTGCTCAGTATTCACAAAAGAGGAGGAGGTGCCAAATCCAATTAACAGAAGCACTCTGGATAGGGGGTCGATCCCAGTCCTTTCAAGAAGAAAGGGTCTGAAAGAACTCCTAAAACTGAAGGTGGACAAAGCAATGGGGCCTGATGAATTCACCCCAGAATTCTAAAAGAATTAAGGGAGAACTAGTGAAACCACTGACTACCCTTTTTAACAAATCATGGGAGGATGGTATGGTACCCAAGGACTGGAGGAAGGTGGATGTGATTCCCCTTCACAAAAGTGGGACCAAGACAGAGGCAGGAAACTACAGACCTGTCAGTTTGAACTCTGTGGTAGGAAAGTGATGGAATCATTTCTGAAGGAAAGAATTGTTGAGTACCTAGAGGCCAGTGGGGCACAGGACCCAAGACAGCATGGGTTCACAGCGGAAGGTCATGTCAGATGAATCTAATTGATTTCTTTGACTGGATGACCAAAGTAGTAGACCAGGGAGGGGCTGTGGACATGGCCTACCTGGACTTAGCAAGGCATTAACACAGTCCACACAAAAGATTAATAGTCAAATTAACCAGCCTGGGAGTGGGTCCCAGGGTGGTAGCCTAATAAAACATTGGCTGGACAACAGGACACAGGCGGTAATTGTAAATGGAGTCCACTCTGAAGAAAGAGGGTTTACTAGTGGGGTACCGAGGGTTCAGTACTGGGTCCAGTCCTTTTAATGTCTTTATAAGTGCCACTGCAGAGGGACTGGAAGGAAAAGTATGCCTCTTTGCAGATGACACAAAGATCTGCAATAGGGTTGATACACAAGGAGGCGTGGAAAGGATGAGAAGGGACTTGGCAAGGTTGGAGGAATGGTTTGAAGTATGGCAGCTAGGATTCAATGCAAAAAAGTGCAAAATAATGCACCTGGGAAACAAAAACCCAGGGGAAGATTACACATGGGGTGGGGTAGTAACAACAACAAAAAAGGAAAGGGTCCTGGGGGTAATCATATCAGATGACCTTAAGGTTAACAAGCAATGTGAGAAGGCAGTAGGAGGGCTGGGGGTATACTGGGATGCATAGGGAGAGGCATCACCAGCAGAAACAGGAAGTTGTTATCCTCTGTAGAGACAGTTGGTGAGACCCCATCTGAGGTACTGCATCCAGTTCTGGAGACCCCATCTCCACAAGGACATAGACAGGATAGAGGCAGTCCAGGGGAGGGCAACTAAAATGGTGCAGGGTCTGCAAGAGAAGCCATATGAGGAGAGACTAAAGGAGCTTAATATGTATACACTTGAGGAAAGGAGGGAGGGGGGGACATAATAGAAACTTTTAAGTACCTCAGTGGAATCAACAAAGTCCAAGAGGGTAGCATCTTTCAGAAAAAGAGATGTGCAAGAACAAGGGGACACAATTTAAAGATGGCGGGCAGTTCAGGGGCAATGTGAGGAAGTATTTTGTCACAGAGAAGGTAGTGGATGCATGGAACAGCCTTCCTCAGGAGGTTGTGGGGTCTAAAACTGTGGGAGAATTCAAGAATGCATGGGACAGACATAAGGCAATTCTTGTGGGGGGTAGGAAGAAATAGGCTGTTGGTTAACTAGGATCTGTGGCTTATCCTGTAGGTAGGGAAATGGGCAGACTAGGTGGGCCAAGAGGTCCTTATCTGCCATCAAAGTCTATGTTTCTATTAAAAAAGAAAGCCCATAGACTTTAATATTGCATGTGCCTGCACTCTCCCTATACAGATGTCACAAAATGTCCAAGCACAGTGGTGAGACTGGCTATTCGGGAAGTATTTATTATTTCATTTTGGAAACTGGGTAGGCACACTGGAACCATTAGAGTCCCTTTTTCAGGGGTGACCCGGAATTAATTACAGGTAGATATTCACAAGACATTTACAGTACGAAAAGAGTAAATTGTTTACAATGCACCATACAGTGGTCAAGGACATTAGTTAATACAGTCAAGACAATTGTGTGTTTTACAATATACAGATTTGTTAAATAGGTAGACAACCATTAGCATCCATCTGGTTTAACAGGAGTGGGTGGTAGTAGTAGTCCCAGGTCACAGTTTTGAATAAGCCAGCTTACCTACAATGACCCGGTCCCATGCTAGCTATCCCATAGTTTCAAGGCAATGTTCATACGGGGTAGGTCCACTACGGAAAACTGATCTGTAATGGCAGTAACTCCAGACATAGCATGCAATTCACCCACCACCCTGGGTATTAAGAGGACTATTGTGAAGAGTTAGTGGTAACAAGTGCATGGGCTCCATTCCATCAGGTAAGCCTTGAGTCCTTTCTTAAATCCCCCTAAGGCGTTCCATTCCTGGAGCTCTCCTGGCAATGTATTCCACAGGTGTGGTAAATATGCAGAAAAAGACTATTGTCCTAGGAAGGACTTTACTTTTGGAACTTGGAGGAGTTGGAGGCTGGATGACCTGAGACATCTGCTGCTTTTCTTGGCAATTAATGTACCAGCTAGGCTTGACGGGGCATCATCCTGACAGAGTTTGTAGGCCAGGCACAGGGCTGGATATTTTAGTCTGCCTTCTAATGAGGGCCAGTTTAGGGTTTGGAGCACTAGACAGTGATGCTCCATGGGTGGGGCCCCTGTGGCAAACCTGCTTATCCTATGGTATAAAGTTTTCAGTTTTAAATTCTCAGCACTTTTGACTGAGTATAACACCAGTGCTCCATACAACAGGGAAGGTAGCAGAGTACCTATTGCAACCTTTAGTCTCGAATCCCTTGTTAGGTAGGGACTAAGACGACAGAGTAGACCAAGCTTCTGATTCAAGAACTTATCTAAGTGGTCTATATGTGCCTTAAAGGTGCAATGTTGATCTAGTATGACCCCTAGATACTTGGTGGTATCTACCACTTCAACTCTTGATCCATTCGTGAGAGTTGACATTAGAAATTTCAGTCTGACAGGTCCCAAGCTTTTGGGGCCAAACAGTATTGCTTTAGTCTTTTTACCATTTAGCACAAGTGTATTGCTCACCAGCTAACACTCTAGGAATGAAAGGTCATTCGACAGGGAGTGGTTCAATTGTGCAGTGTCCTGGGAGGCCCTGTATAATACCGCATCTCCCACATACAGGGTCAGGTTTGCATCACAGCAGTGGTTGGGCATTTCTCGGAGAGGGAGCCTTGCCATTTAACTAGCTGTGAACTTCCTTGTAGGTAGTCCAAGAACCACTGCACTGTCAGGCTATCGAGGCCTAGATCTATCAGCTTCATGATGAGTAGTTTGTGGTCCACCAAGTCACAAGCCTTGGTGAGATCAATAAAGACTGCACCAGTTCTGAGGCCATTATCTGAGGCTGTGTAGATCTGTGGTGAGACTGATCAGGGCAGTATTGGTACCATGTTTTTTTTTTCTGAAGTCATGTTGCCGATCAGTTAGGAGGCTGTGTTGCTCAATATAATCAGTTATCTGGTTGTAAATGATCCTTTCTAAAACTTTGCTTAGGATGCTTAGCAGTGATATGGGCCTATAGTTTTCGACCTCCTCTTGTGTGCCTCCTTTGTGGATAGGCATGACTAGGGCCACTTTCCATAGTGTAGGGACTTTCCCTTTGAGAAAGGATCTATTGTAGAGCCATGTAATTGGGGTAGTGACAATAGGAACTGCCTCCTTAAGTTGTTTTTATGTTTTTCTGAATTTTTAACACCTCTTTTCTGGTCACTGTCTTGAAGTGGAAATTTGGAGATTGGGAGCAGCTTTGGTAGTATGTGTGTGCGCGTGTGTTTGTGTGTTGTGTGTGTGTGTGTGGGGGGGGGAGGTCCCGATTGGTGGGTCTTAAACTTGTCCAGATTTGTAAAGAATTTGTTTACTGCCTTTGCGGCATCCTCACGGTTCTCATGGCAAACACCTTCTGCTATTATGTCACAATCATTCTGGGCATGGTTTCCTTTAAGGAGGGCATTAATCTGTGCCCAGAATGTTTTAGGATCCAAGAGGTTCTTTTTCTGCAGATCCCTAATGGAAGGGATCATGCAGCTGTCTCCTTAGGGTAAAATTATGATCCTTTCCCTTTCTAAGCGGGTACTTGTTTGATTTTACAGATAGTTTTTAGGAGCCCCCATAGAGGTAAGTAAGCTTCCAGTTTGTTTTTGAAACTCTTTTTAAAACAGGTTCTAATGTGCTCTTTCAACATGATTTATAATATGCTTATAGTGTACAGTGAGGGTTTGTTCTGCATGGATATCATGCCAGCTGAAACGTTGCTGTACCACAGTTCAAAGGTCATGGAACATGTTTCTACCCTTCTGTGGTACAATAAGGTTCCAGCTGATTAGAAAGCCTCGAGGCAGCTGGTGTTTGGTTTTCACAGCATTGCTGCATGCACAGCAGTCTGTTCAAATTCTGAACTGAAACTGCCACCACACTTGCTGCTGCCGCAGAGCGCTGAGAAAAGACACTTTTGTTTTTCCAAAACAATAAATAAAATAAAAAATTCAAAGAAAACAAACAAACTATACGCTATAAAAATACCGGTTGGGCAACCACATGCCCTAGCACTTCAGATTACATTGCACATCTTAAGCTTCGCTCTTGAGGTTTGACGTAATTAGAATTCCTCTGTGGCAGCACAGGCTGGTTGTATATGGTTGCTCAACCAGTATTCTCTATCTTTATTTATTTCAGATTTGGATTAATACCTTTGAGCAGAGGGCTCATTTACAAAGGTTCCAAGTGAATAAGGTACAAAAGACATTACAAAGGTTACAGGGAATCACAGGTGGACATGAACAGCAGAAAACAGTATATACAGAGACAATAAATAGGTTGCATTGTAAAGTTACGGAAGTGCTAAGGCTACAACTCTAAGAGAAAGTGGTTCATTGTTGAGGTAAGTGCAGGGCACAGTCTTGGGCTAGAGATCCCAGGCAACTGTAAGTAGGTTGGGGGTAATGCCGCCAGAGTAGGCTTTGTCAAGGAGGGTATCAGAGGGGGAGAGAGTAGAGTGGAGGAGAGTGGGGAGGGGGGATGGAGCTGGTAAGGGGTGGGGGGGGAGACAGGGAGGTGGGACGCAGCAGGGAATAAAGGGGAAGGAGAGAGAGTTAAGGTTAACTTAGGCTGGGCCTAGACTAGACAAAGCAACGATCTGTGCAGTCCCTGTGTCTCTTATGGTTATATGAGTTTCTTCCCAAATCCTTTGTGTGTCAGAACTGCTCAGCTTTCCTTTGCAGGTCATTCAGCTAAAGAATTTGAGAATGCACTTTAATACCTATGAGAGGCACAGTAATTGGATATATACACGGCCCACCTATCTAAAGGAAATCATGTGTAGACCTAGGGTTTTAAGTCTTGTTACCAAGTCTATAATTAAGTCTGAATGCTGCTGGAAGTTGGATGTTGCATTTTTTTGCACATTGTTCTGATTGCTGTTTATATAAATGTAAAATATTGCTGTTTGTGTGTTTTAAACTGTACTCTACCATAAGCCTTGCAAAGGCATTTTTAAATTGTTGCCTCCCCCTCTCTCTCTCTCTCTCTCTCTCTCTCTCTACTTTACCCATCTTGGTGTCATCAGCAAACTTAGCAAGCCATCTGGGGGTACTCACCTCAAGCTCACTTATAAATATATTGAACAGTATAGGCCCTAGACCAGAAACCTGTGGAACCTCACTGGTCATTTGTTTCCATGTGAATTGGTTGTAATTTACTAGGGGTGTGCAAGGGATGAAAAGTATTTCCCAAACACCACGAATAATGCACTATTCATAATTTGGATATGATTTGAATAATGAATAGTGCATTATTCGTATTTGTGAAATACTTTAAAAAAATAGTAAAAAAATACAGCTCCCCACCTTCCTCCCTAGCCAAAATGTTTAAAAATCTACAACCTCCATCCCCCAACCACATTCCCCCCATGCCAGCACCCACAGATTAATTTTTAAACAATGATCACATGATGGGCGACTGGCACAATCCACCCTCCTCTGCGGTCAGCCACTGTCTCTTGTGGGACTTTGGGACTTTTCTGAATAGACTGTAGGAAATAAATAAATAACCCCCCCTCCCAGCAGCAGCAACCAACTCCAAACCTCCTCCTCCACAGCACCCACATTTTCTTACTGTGAAGCCCACTCCCAGGTGTGGAAAAGGTGACCGACTTAACCTGCCCTCCTCCACGGCTGGTCACCTTCTTGTGAATGAAAGTGCTCCTGCACTTGCCTGCATAGTAAAAGAGCCGATCATGTAATCAGCTGTTTTATCATAGGAGCAAGTGCAGAGTGTAGCGCCACCCTCGGCTACTCCCCAGTCCATCTGCTCATGCAGAGCCATGGAGGGACAGGGGATCAGGTGTGCAAGGAGTGTGTGCCCCTTTAGCAAATGCTGTGTTGGAGGGTCGCAGGATCCCCAATGTGCAGAGGCTGGTCGTAGTGAAGCCTATGCACTGCATATATGCAGAACGTAAGCTTTGTACATAGGGGCCAATATTTGAACATACATTGTGCTTGCAACCTTTGCTTTGCGCATGTTCGAATATTGTAGTAGCCAAAATCTCAGCTGCATCGGGCGCACCGCTGGAAGTTAAGGTGGGTGTCCTGTCAGCAACTCTGGCACTGGCTGCTAATTTTACTGTGTGCTTTTTTGATATTGTTTAAAATTAATGTGTACTGATATGTAAGGGGGTCAGGAAGAACTGTCATGCCTTCCCTGACCTCCCGATCTTAGGAGAATCTCTTAATTTGAAAGCGAAAGTGCCGCCCGCAGGAGTTCCGATCTAGCACTTCCTGCGGTGGCACATCAAAGGCTCCTTTTTTGTGCTGAAATGTTAAATGGCAGTTGGGTGTAGCACGTGCTGAAGAGGCAGCTTGAGGGCTGAGTAACAGCTCTCGATGCTGGTTATGCAGTCAAGTCCTTGATTTGCATAACCATTCAGCACTGCTCCCTTAGCCAGCTAGTCAGGGAGTCCCCTGGGGAAGCCACGCCCCCTCCTATCTGCATAAAAGGAGACTGCTAGGATTGTTCAGGCCAGTCAGGAGGGGCAGTTCAGAGGAACAATCGGGAGGAGGAGCCCTGGGGGGAAGCCCCAGGAGGAGAGCTCCTGGAGGAGAGATCCTGGAAAACAGGAGTTCAAAAGAGAAGAGCTTCTGAAGGAGGAGTTCGAAGCAGAGCTCACAAGGGAAGAGCTTCTGGAGGAGGAGGTCAAAAAACAAGAGCTCCCAGAAGGAGAGTTCTGGGAGGAGAGCTCCTGGAGGAGCTCAGGAGGAGAGTTCAAGAAAGTGGTTCAGGAAGAAGAATCCCAGTGAGGAGCCTTGTGGAACCTGCAGGGGCAGCTGGGAGAGCCCTGCCCACCTGGTAGCCTTTCTTAAGGGGCTTGCTGTGTCACCCAGGCTTGGCAGTTGACTCTGGCATCCAGCAGAAGGAGAGGCTGGTGATGCCAGACAACCTTACCCAACATTCGCAGGAATCCTTGGGACACTCGGCTAGCAGGGTGGCTAGTAGCGGAGCACCTTGGGACACTCTTCTAACAGGGTGGCTAGCAGCAGAGCACCTTGGGAGACTCAGCTAGCAGGGCGGCTAGTGGAAGAGCACCTTGGGAGACTCAGGTAGCAGGGCAGCTAGTGGCGCACCACATCTTCAAAGGCCTATATCCTTTCATAAAGCTTGCAGTAGTCCTTCAAGGGAGGTGCTGCACCTGGGGAGGGAGTCCTGGGGTGGTGGTGTAGTGGGCACCCATATTTACAGTGCCCTATTTCTAGTGCTGGGGTGGGCTAGCAATTCACCCCGGTCCTAGTCAACTGGCTATTGCGGCTAGAGTTCCAGTGTGGGTCTGATCCCTCACAATAGCCCTTTTTAGGGCTGGTAATTGACCGTCGCCTCTAGCAGTGGTGTTCAGTTTTCCAGGCTGGTAGAGGTAGGATCATGCCCTTTTGTTCCTTCCTGAGGGAGGGGGGCAGTTGTTGCTTATGATAGAGTGATAAACCCTTTGCTGTTTATGATAGAGTGATAAGCCTTTGCTGTTTATAATGGAGTGATAAGCTGTGTCATTGGTGACAGTGATAAGCATTGCCATTTATAATAAAGTGATAAGCTTTGCCGTTTATAACAGAGTGATAACCCTTTGCTGCTTACAATACAGTGATAAGCCTTTGCTGTTTGTAACAGTGATAAGCCTTGCCATTTACGATAGTGACAAGCCTTTGCCATTACTGTTAGAGTGATAAGCTGTTGCCACTAATATTAGAGTGATAAGCTGTTGCCACTACTATTAGAGTGATAAGCCTTTTGCCACTAATGTCAGAGTGATAAGCATTTTATTGCAGGGGAAGGGTGGTGGTGGTGTTGGGGGACTTAAACATGCCAGGAACGGACTGGGAGACTATGACATCCTCGGTGGCAAGGGAACAGAGGTTGTTGGATGTCTTTCAGGATGTGTTCCTAACTCAGCAGGTGGGGGAACCGACCAGGGAGGTGCAGATACTGGATGTGGTCCTGGCAGACAGTGACCAGATTGGGGGCCTGGAGGTAAGGGACCCATTGGCGGGGAGTGACCATGCCACAGTCTGGTTCTGCCTGGACCTAGGAGGAGTAGAAGGCTGCACAAAGATGGAGGTAACTGACTTCAGGGGGGTGGATTTCAAGGAAATGGGAAGGATCTTAAGAAGCATTTGGATGGGATTGGGCCAGACATGGACACTGACAGTAGGTGGGAAATCATCAGGAGGGAGCTGCAGGATGCTACCAGCACCTGTGCAAGAGTAAGATGAAAATGTGGTACGGCCCGTAAACCCTGCTGGTGGACCAGGGAGGTTCAGGAGGTGGTGAGGGGAAAGAAGGTGGCTTATAGGCATTTCAAGTGCTCAAGGAGTGAAAGGGATAGAGGGGAGTACGAGCTGATGGCCAGAAGGACCACTAGGGTGGTGAGGGCGGCTAAGGCAAGGACGGAGCAGAATCTGGCCAGGAAATTAGGAGAGGGAATAAGGGGTTCTTTAGATACATTGGAGAAAAATGAAGGGTGAAGGGGCAGATTAGCAGGATTAAAACAGGAGAGGGATCGGCACAAGATCCGGGGGAACAGGCTGAGGTACTAAATGAGTACTTCACCTCAGTTTTCACCAAGGAAAATGGGGGGGCTGCATCATACATGGGAGGAGATGGTGAAACTGAGGGGGGGAACCCTTGCCAATCGTCGGGTCTGGGGAGAGGATGGGCCATCATTGGCAGGAGGGGAGAAGGCAAGGCAGGGGGACAAGGTAGCAGAGGTGGAAATCACAGCAGAGAGAGTGAGGGAAGCCCTCAGGTCTCTTAAGACGGAGAAAGCACTGGGGCCAGATAAACTACATCCCAGAGTGCTGAAAGAACTGGCAGATGTCCTGGCGAAACCTCTGGTGGAGCTTTTCAGCATCTCTCTGAGGACAAGGTGGGTGCCCCAGGACTGGAAGGTGGCGCATGTAGTGCCTATCCACAAGGGGGGGATCAAGGGAGGTGGCAGGGAACTACAGGCCCATCAGCCTGACATCGGTGGTGGGCAAGGTGATGGAGGGCATTATTAAGGAGAGGCTGGGGGGGGACCTGGAAAAGTTGGGGTGCCTGGATGACAGACAGCATGGATTCTTCCTAGGGAAATCATGTCAGACAAACCTTGTGGAGTTCTATGACTGGGTGACGAGAGCTTTAGACCTGGGTAGAGCAGTGGACGTCCTCCATCTTGACTTCAGCAAGGTGTTTGACTCTGTTCCTCAAGGGGGGCCTGTTGAATAAGCTGGGAGAAATGGGGGTGGGGAACCAGATGATCAGATGGATAGGCAATTGGCTCCAGGACCGGACCCAGATGGTCATGGTTGGCGGGATAGTCTCATCCCCATGGAGGATCATTAGTGGGGTCCCTCAGGGATCTGTCCTTGGGCCCCTCCTGTTCAATGCCTATGTCTCTGACATAAGGAAGGGTATCAGGAGTGAAATGAGTCTCTTTGTGGAGGACTCAAAACTGGGGGCGGTGGTGGATGGGGAGGAGGGGAGGGTGGCCCTACGGGGGGACCTGGAGGCTCTGGAAAGGTGGTCTAGAAAGTGGAAGCTGAGGTTTAATGCAGGGAAATGCAAGGTACTGCATCTGGGACCCAGAAACCCTGGCCAAGAGTACACCCGGGGTGCTACAAGTCTCAATGGCTGAGAGGGACCTGGGGGTGGTGGTGGATGTCAAGATGAACAACTCTGAGACTTGTAGGAGGGCAGCGGCCAAGGCCAACAGGATGCTGGGATGCATCGCTAGGGGGAATCACCTCCAGAAGGAGAGAAGTGATACTCCGCCTGTATAACTGCTTGGTGAGACCGCACCTTGAGTACTGCATGCAGTTTTGGAGGCCACACTTAAAGAGGGACACTGAACTCTTTAAGAGGGTCCAGAGGAGGGCAACCAAAATGATCTATGGCTTGGGGGACAGGACCTATGGCGAGAGGCTCGAAGAGCTAAATATGTACACATTAAAAGACAGAAAGGACCGGGGGGACATGATAGAGGTCTTCAAGTACATGAAGGGGTTAAATAGGGAGAAGCAGTCAAGGTGCCCCGAAGGAGGAATGGGGGGACAACAAGAGGGCATGGGAGGAAGCTGGAGGGGGGGAGATTCAGGAGAGAAAGGAGGAGGTGCTACTTCACTGAGAGGGTGGTGGAGCCATGGAATGCGCTGCCCAAGGGGCTGGTGGAGGCAGAGATGGTGGAGGGGTTCAAGAGGGGGTGGGACAGGTACAGGGGAAGGGTTCTGAATGCAAAGTCATGTGCAGTGGGAATATCCGGGACTGGGAAGGGAGAAGCCAGAGAGGACGAGGGGGGCAGCAAGATCAGCTCCCAGGGTGGGCGCTGACCAAATGAGCAGACACGAAAGATAATTTGGCCTATTCCGCTGGCATTTTAGTATGTTAGTAATGTCAGAGTGATATGCTTTTTGCCGCTAATATTAGAGTGATAAGCTTGATTGTACTGAAAATGTCTATTGTATTGCCATAACTCCTCTTCTAGCTCTAAATAATTGTCCTGCATTTACCACCTCTTTACCTCATGCTTTGTCCTTCCCCATTGCCTGCCCCCCACTGAGCTTGCTATTGTACTCTAGCTGTATTTAATCCTCTGTGTTTCCCTCCTTGTTCCACAGACAGCCCATCTGCTGGCTTCCCAAGCTGCTCCTATGGTCCTGGCTCTCTCCAAGCAGGCCACAGCTAACAGACCACCCAACTGACCCCCGGACAGATTCAGGTACGCACCGGACCTTTGAAGCTCGTGGTTTTGAATGCCACTGTTTTGACTGGATGCCCAGTGGAGGAACCAGGCACTGATTGGCAGCTTTACTCCTTGGCTGATTTTCCAACGCCTGGCACTTCCTGATCTCAGGGAGATCTCTTTCTGTGCTGTGTTCTGGACTGAATTTTTTCGCCGCCCCCCCCCCCCACAGTATTAAGACCCTTACTCCGCCCCTTCCTCAGCCTAGCAGCTGATTGGTCACTCCACTGCTGCACATTTTCATGCTATTGGCCTCCCTGTCTTCAATACCTGACTTGACCCACTTTCTCACCGCCCCTTTTCTCCAGACACTCCATCTAACTCCTCTCAATTACTGCTCTACCTGCCCTATTGTTAGGGACCTCACCCTAATTCGACTATATACCCTTTCAACTATAAATCAGCTAGCAGTTAAGCAGGACAGCAACTCTAAACAAACTACCATGGGGTGCAACCACCTACTACTACTCCTCCTCACTACCTCTTTTGGCATTACTGGTACCATACACGTCCTTTTGTTTTGTTGTTGGAATAGATACAGCGTTTTTGCTTTTTTTCTTTTTTCCTCCCCCTCCAGCAAATGAGGCAGTGGCCCTCCTAGTGAAAAACTCATCTAAAACTGCTGAAATCTATCATTAAGCCAGGGACTGCTCTGCAACTGACAACCTAAGCTGTCAGCGAGTGCCGACCCCTGATGAGATCTAGGGCAGCTAGACTTAGAGCACCCTATTCCAACTGATCCGTATAGAGATCATTCAACCATGCCTTACAAGCACATGCTTCCCCCCGCTCGATGTGCTCAAAACAAGCATCTCTCTCCCCTAACAGGGGGCACTTTCACATAATCTACTCACTGACCTCCTCTGGGTGGATAGGCTCATTGACCCATGCCACCTCGAACCAGGGGGCCATCTGCATAATGACCCCCCCACGATTTCCACAGCGGCAACTCTATCTCAAGCACGCTTGCTCTCTCAACGGCACACGAGATGGTAAAAAAAGGGTATACGCTACGACCTGTTTTACTTTATGAGCAGGATGCGTCGAAGGAACCTTGTCACCATACCCAGTACTAAACTACTCAGCTTACTGGTAGCGCTACTACTCCTGGCAGGAGATATTCAACCCAACCCCGGCCCCAATACCACCAATATCTTGGTGGCATCCCCTCAGGACCCTCACTGGGTGTCTGCCAAGGGTCTGAAGATAGCACATATGAATGTATGTAGCCTCAGACCTAAAATACATGAAGTCCAAGCCTGGCTGGACCTCTACAAGCCTGATGTCTTAGCCATCTCTGAAACCTGTTTAAAAGCCCACATCCTTGATCACGAGATACAAGCACTGGGCTATAGCACCTACCGCAAGGACAGGGAATCCAAAAAAGGGGGTGGGGTGCTAATCTATACAAAGACTGACCTCACCATGTCACCTCTAACCCTGCAGGGAAGTCTTCCTGCTGAGGGTGAAGGTATATTGATCCGCATAACCCTAGGACACACCAAGCAACTAACAATAGGTTGTGTCTACCACCCACCAAAGTCTGCCCTCCAATCACTCGAAGCCATCACGAATGCACTGGCCCAAGAGGTAGCTACGGAGCTACTCATTTTGGGCGACTTCAACCTCAACTGGGCCCAGGACCCTGGCCATGCCTCGATGTCTCTGACCCATGAAGCAGGTCTGACGCAGGTCATCTCTGAACTGACCAGACTGAATTACAAAACTGGGAATCACACCACCCTGGACTGGGCTCTGGTGTCAAACACTGCAAACATCCAGAGTGCAGGCACAATGGCAGACTCCTTGAGTGACCATTCCCCAATTTTCTGTATATGGAAGAACAGAGCACCCAAGGTCCAGCCAAGAATCCTTACTGCCAGAGACTACACCAAATTCTCGGAAGTACAATTCAATCACTACCTAAGTAGCCGGGACTGGAGCCCCATAACACTCCTCCCAACTCTGGCTGAGGCCTTGGAATACTTTCAGGACTTACTAAGTACAGCTGCCAACTTCTTCGCTCCTATGAAGAGACTGAGGGTGAAAGGCAGCTGTTACAAGTGGATCTCTCCATCCCTCAAAGCTCTAATGACTACTCGGGACAAAGCCTGGAAGAAGATTAGGCTCTCCACCCTCCTGGCAGATCTTGAGGAATACAAAGCCCTAAGAAACAAAGCCAAGAGAGCCATTAAACTTGCTAAAAGAGAGAGTACATTACACACCTCCAGAAAACTAGCTTAGGCAACCCTAAGCAATTCTGGAATCATGTCAATGACCTGATCAAGGGCAGCAAAAAGACTGAATCCAGCTCCATGGAGATCAACGGTCAGCTCACTACTGACTCTTCTCTAATATCGGAGGCCCTTAACAACCACTTCACAGATCTGGAGGCCTACAAGACCGGCCAATCTTCCCTGACTTTGGCCCCAAGCTCAGCTGAAGCAACACACTTTGAACGACCCTCTTCCACCTGAGACTGGCAAAGCACACTGAGGTCCTAACCCTCCTAAAGACGCTGAAACCTAAAGGATCAGGGGGACCAGATGGGATCAACCCTCAGCTACTCAAGGCTGGAGCCACCTCCTTATCCAGGCCCTTAACCATGCTCCTTAACAGATCACTGAGGGAAGGAGCAGTCTCTGAACAGTGGAAACATGCCAATGTAGTCCCTATCCACAAAGGTGGACTCAGGGAAAAACTAACCAACTATAGGCCAATCTCCCTTCTCTGCACACTTGCCAAGTTGCAAGAAAGGCTAATCAACAACCAACTCTGGGACTACTTGGAAGCTCATCAGCTCCTTGCTCCCTCTCAACATGGATTCAGACCAAACCACGGTACTGACACTGCCCTCATTAACTGCCCAGATGAAGTGCTCAGGGCAATGGACAAAGGGATACCCACAGGTGCAGTCTTTATAGACCTGTCCAAGGTGTTTGACCTTGTCGACCACAATCTTCTGTTGCAGAAGCTGCACAGTGTGGGCCTAGACCCCATGCCCTCAATTGGTTTGGGAGTTATTTATCAGGCCGGACACAGAGGGTCACATGGAAGGGGGCCATGTCAGAGCCACTACCTCTAAAACAGGGAGTACCTCAGGGTTCAATACTAGGCCCCCTCCTATTCTCCCTATTTACCAACGAATTAAGCACCTACTGTGGGGAGCTCGGTTGTACAGTACGCTGATGACACTGTCATCTACCGACCCTTGGGCGATGTGGCCACTCTTGGTCCGCTCCTTCAAAAGGACCTCACATCCCTAGAGACATGGCTGCATGAGAACAGAATGGTACTTAATGCAGACAAAACCAAGGCAATGCTATTCGGGCCAAGATCACTGAGACTTGACAGGTCCTCATCCCTCCGACTAACCACACTCTCTGGCAAAAGCATTACTGTAGTTCCCTCCCTAAAATACTTAGGCCTAACTCTGGATCAGTCTATCACCTACAAGGACCATGTGGACCAGGTCACCAGGACCCTACAGCGCAAACTCGGTACCTTGTACCGATTCAGGGACCAGCTCATCCCTGAGGCCAGGCTCTCCATTGCGACAAGTGTCCTGCTCCCTACCCTGACCTATGTGGCCCCGATTATACAGGGCATGGCAAAGCAAGAGGTATCCAGGATGCAAATCCTATACAACGAAATAGCTCAGTTCGCTACCCAAGACCACCAACGACGTCACCACTGTGACACTCTGGCCCAGCTCTGGTGGCCCACATCGGTTGCTCACCTCCAATACCCATTGCTTGTCCAGGCCTACAAGCTACTCAAACCCCCCGCTCCACCAAGCATAGCCGGAACCATAGCCATTAAACACAACCCTAGAAATTTAAGGACATCAGAGCAAACACTACTAGAAGTCCCCAGAGTAAGGACCAATGCTGGCAGCAGATCCTTTTCTTGACAAGCCCCCAGCCTATGGAACAAGCCCCCCCCCCCGGTCCAGGATGCCTCCTCACTCACAAACTTCTGCACCAGGCTCAAGTCCCACATACTGGCCACAAGTGCATGCCACTGCCACGGCTCTTAAGGTATCCCCTTTTTCTGCATCAAACCTTCCCAAAGGTGAGCCGACCATGTACCTCCCTCTAGTATCTAGACACCTAGGGACCAATGCTACCTCATGTATATCACTATGCCAAGTAGTACCAAGGCAAACCTGTGTCATGATGATAACCATGTCTGTAACCACTGTCTGTAACCACCTTATGCTTGAACAACCTATGTAATCAAAAGTTTTTCTCCACTGTATTTTATCTTGTATTGTTATCCCGGGTCACCCCTGAAAAAGGGAACTTCGGGGCTCAGTGGGCCTACCCGGTCACCAAAATTTAATAGATAGAATAAATTTATATTCTAATAGTAAAGGCTATTTATTTTATTCAGTTCTGTCTGTGAATGGTTATTTTTAGTAGATATTGGTGCCCCTTTTTAGTCTGTTTCTCTTGGTGGTGGCAGTCGTATCTTTTCTGGGAGAACAGCGCCTCCCCTTTATTAAGGCACTTTTTCACTCCTGCCAGTGGCTGGCTCTGCACCACGGTCTGGGCATCCAGCTGTCGGGCCAAACAACCCAACACTGTCACCTCAGTCAGTTTAAGCTTGCTACAGTTGGCTGAGGGTGGCACCGCCAAGAAAGCCTTCTTGGTGACAGCAGACAGGTAAAGCGATTTTTGTTACAATGTATACCATGCTTTGTGCAACACACTACTTTGGGTAATGGACTTTGTGTAGTGCAAAACTCATCTTTTGAATATGGGGACATATATTTTACTGTGTTATTTTTGTGTCAGCTGTAGACAAGCAAACAAAGCAGATGAAGCCTGCAGAACAGTAATCTGGTTTTCATGTTAATGTGCCTAGCTAGTTATAAGAAAAAGGTGAAACTACATACAGAAAATAGATAAGATATAAGCTGATTTTTTTGTTGTCTCCTGAGTTGATAGGGGCTGTTTAAAAGGAGTTTTTCTATATTGTCTTAATTGTTTTGTTAATCGTGTAGGGTGACCACCTTGTGCTTTTCAGAATTCTGGACATAATTTTTTTTGGGAGGGGGGAGGCTGTCCCATAAAATGCTGGACATGTAGGGTAGGCAAATAAGCACCTACCTTACCTCTCAACTGTACCACATTACGAGGAACGTTCCTCATTTTAATTCTGAAAAGCTCCCTGTTGCATATTGTGAGGATTTGTTCCACATTCACAGTCAACATTTTAAAGCAAAAAATCCTTAGTAAATAATGCAAAAATATATTATTCAATTAATAACAGACTTTCTGAACATAAATGCAACATTTTAACAGTGTTTTGAGCATAGCTCTCAACCTCACTCATTACAAATCAGGGACAAGGCTTAAAATGATCAGGGACAAATGACCAAAATCAGTGACACATCTGATAAAATAGTAATATTAGTTCCAGAAGCTGTGTACAACATGCTTCTTAGTGTGAATAGCATTTTCTTAATGAGAAGTAGACTGTAACACCAATGGCTGGCATTATTTTTTGATTCAAATCCCTACTCTTCAGTGACAGAAATGTCAAATTTAGGAGGGACAGAAGAAATTTCTGAGGCAAAATCAGGGACATCCCTTAAAATCAGGGACAGTTGAGAGGTATGGTTTTGAGCTTCTTAGGTAAAGATTTGATTAAGTGTTCCACATTTTGACAGGCAATGTTCCACATTTGGGGACAAAAGGTTGAGAGGTATGGCCCCTACAAGTGATGGATAATGGTTTTCACTCCTTACAAACAAAACGGTTGAATTATCAGCTGTCCAGGAACATTCTGGACAGGTGGACACTGGTCCCCTTATCCTACAACTTCTGCCTTAGTTTTCATAGGTTCCAAGATGTCACCAGCTGATGCCCAGAAGAGTCAGCCTGCCCTCGGAGTGACGCGCGTCCGCTTTGCTGTTCCCACCGTTATTTTCCCTTCCCCTGCAGCTGCTGGATGACGACTCCAGGCTGCTGTTTCTTGTTAAAGGACGTCCTCCCTCCGCCGCAGTCAGCCAGCTCCGTCCTGCCTGCAACCATGGACATCGTTAACCAGGTACAGAGCAGCAGGGGCGAACCCCCTCGATATAATGCATACTATACAAAATAATATCGATACTACCTGCCGACGGCAGCTAGCAGGGGCTTGTAGCATTGGGGCGAAAAGGGATGAAGCATTTGTGTGGTTTTATTTTTGGGATTTTTTTTTTCGGGGGCGGGGGTTAAAGACGACATCGAGTGATGGACAGTAATAGTTGAGAAATCAACCTACAATATAAATAATAAATATGCAGTGCAATTAGTCATTGTACATTGCTGAAGATTAATTTCGTTTGCATCAGTTATGTTTCATTTCTGTATTCCGTTAATAGCCTGTTTAGACAAGGATATGGGGACGGTGTTAATATTACCTGATAAAATAGATTATTACAGTAACAAAATCAAAACAGTGATGGCGTTTGCTGCGAGTTGTTATTTTTTCAGCTTGTGTGGAATGCATTGCTGAGATTGTTGATTAGGGGAGACATTAGTGGAAAGGAAATTAAAAAGCTGTCCCGGGTATCGGGTTTATTGTATAGGAGGGAGGGAGGGAAATGAAAAAAAGGAGTAAAAACCAAGCAGTACCTACCGACTGAAGGAAAATCACCACCACCATAGGACAGTACCCCTCCCCCTTCCCCGCATGCATCCCCGCTCGAGTTCTGTGAGGTTTTTTTATTAAATATATAATAAGGAAACTATACTGAATGAATGTTGAATGGGGATCGCATTCAGTGATGAGTATGTGGGTGTGTGCGTGGGGGGTGTCGTCTCTGAATTTAGAAAAGATTGCATTTTAGTGGCGTTATCCTTATTAAAGTGAAGCAAAACAGAGAAATACGAATTTGTTTTAAAAAATGTTTGGGGGGGGGGGGCTTTGCATTTTGAAGGGATAGTGTCCTCAGCTGCAGAAAGAGGGCAGTGGTGGGGGTTGGGGTTAAAGGGAGCAGGTGTAAAATACAGAGTTCTTACGTTTCATCTATTTTTTATTACTTCGTTCCATTATGAAGATTTCAATGTGTTCTTTTGTTTGTTTTTTCATTAGCTCGTAGCCTCCGGCCAGTTCCGAATTGTGAAGGAGCCACTGGGTTTCCTAAAAGTGCTAGAGTGGGAGAGTCAAACCACACAGAAAAGTAGGGTGAAACAAAGGCTGTTACCTCGGGATATATATATATATATATATATATATATATATATAAGTTAAACATCTGCTGTTTTGTGTTTTTAATATTGACAGTACAGTCAGAAGGGAGATGCCTGGTTGTGGTGTGTGCACTGCCCCCCACCCGGCACAAGGTGGGTTTCGTTTCATATTCCCGTGAGGTGCTCCAAGAGGCAATCAGAACGCACGGTGATGCCGCCTGGATTCTCTGCAGGAAGACGTGTCCTTGTACTTGCGGAGGTCAGAGCTGAGGGGAGCACATATATAATGCTAACCCTGCCTCGAGTGATAGTAGCCTCTCTCCCTCCCAGCTGCTGTAATGTTGCAGGGATAACCACCCTAAGCCAAGGTAGCTGCACCATCCAGTAAACTGGGTTCAGGCTGCAAGCGGTTAATGATCGTTAATCGGAAGAAACAACCCTGTGTACTCAGTTGTGTACTTCCTTGTAGACAGGAGCTGTCTGCTGCTGCAGTACCTAGTTGTAGGTGTGTCTTCATCGACTGTTGTCATCTGCAGCAAATTGGAATTTGGGATGGGGCAATAATAAGTGGCAGTTTTTAAGACATTCCTGAATGTGTGTGTGTATATTTGCTTCAAAGCTGCAAGCGAAAATGTGTTGGAAATCCCTGCTGCAAATGGCAGGGAGAAGCAGCTTATACTTGACCCCTGACATTGGCTGTGCCAACTGCTTATGATTCTACAGTCACATGACCACTTTAGGAAGTGCCTGGTCATTTCTTTGGATTTGATTATTATTATGACAATTAATATTATTCAGTTATTATGCTGTTCATTTTCATTACAATCTGACTTTTTTGTTGCCTTGTCCTTTATTTGTATGTTGTAAACTATCATGTGTTGCTTCTTCTTTTGCTACAGTGACCCGTCCCAGGGAAAGGATGCAGCTTTGCATCTCCCAGGGCTTTCCTGACATTTCTAATAATTATATGATGGCATACATTTAAAATGTATATACCTTATAGTCTGTGCCTCAGTGTCACAGCCCTTCCCATTCACTCATTTTTTTTTTTTTTTTTTTTGGGGGGGCACTTTGGGGATGACTGCTGCATAGTGTCCCTGGGAATGGAGCCCCAGCAGTTCTTATGTGCTGGGTTGGTTGCACTGTTAACAGAAATTCTTCAGCAGTGAGGCTGTGCTGTCTGAGGTCGGTCAGGAAGGGGCTTGGCTCTGGGACAAAGGGATGGAGTTTAATATATGTATGTATGCATGTATGTTTGTTTGCATTGTAGAGACCGTTTAAATCCGAAGCCTTGATGGACAGTAACTTGACTCCTTTAGAAGGAGTATATCATTATCAGCTGTTCCTGTATTAGAAATCACTGCCATGGCATACATTGACTCAAGGCAAGCAGAGTCCTGGGCTAAGACACAGATATGGCACACTGATGAGTCCAAATGAGGATGTAACACATGTATGTGTCTGCTGTGCTTAGCCTTTGCTGATTGCACTGTGAGGCCTTCTGGCACCATGCAATTCTGCTTAAAGTAGAGCCAGTCCAAATTCTCTCATGGGGATTTGCATGTTTCACATGATGCTTTGCATTATTGCGGTATGTGCAGTTGTGTTTCCTTATCAGGTCTGTACGTTTCCCAGTTCATGTTCTAACTTTCCAAGAAGAGATGCAAATGTACATATGTATATATGTGTATGTAATACATGGTTAGATCTTTTTTCATAGCAAAACTGAAGGTATACCATGCCATATACCACTGTATTTATGGTTATATGACACAGTATTAAAACAATCATGACATAGTCACTACAATAATCAATTATGACATCACTAGCTGACACTTTTTTAAATTGCTTACTTCAAAACAAGACTTTCATCAAAAAGAGTTTCTTAGCAGTTTGAGTTCACCTAAAGCATATTTTATTTTTTTAAAAGCAGCAAACATTTCTTAAAAAGTGTTTCTAACACTAGGAATCCCTCACTGATGCTTTACAACAAGCATCATCTTCCCGTCAGAGAGTGGTGTCTCAGAAATAGAACCTTTTACTAATTATGGAATTTAGAACTTAAGGTTCCAACTTTGCAGTGTGGTCATGCTCCACTCTAGCCCTAATGTCCGATTTGTTTCCTCTGCCTGAAGAGAGCAGCTGCCCCAAAGTCAGCTCTTGTATTTCTGGCCTCCAGAAGGGTTTGCTGTTTTTTTGTTTTGCAGTATTTATTGATTTTGCAAGCAGAACTTACAAACATTCTCCCCTTGAGGGATCACATAATGACAATAACCAGAAAATACAGCTCTCTTATGAAGGAATAAATGAAAACACCCTCCACTGAGTTACAGCATTGGGAGGCATATACCACATAATTAGTAAAGAATACTTGCCCAAGTTGCACACAACCAGAGGAACATTAAGGTGAATCACAAAAAAGGTCAGAAACCCACTAAGTGCAAATCATCACAGTGACTAAGCAATCAAAAGATACCCCTAATGCATAGGAACATATATATATATATATATATATATATACACACACACACACACACACACACACACACAGAATTAACCCCCACACTCCCGGTGCCAAGACTGTAACCACCATATGCCAACATAAAAAATAGGACTGTGGGTAAAAAACTGTTCCACAATTTAGACAACAAAGAACTGGCTAGACATGGTAAAACAGATGATATGAATTCATGCAGTACAAAGCTACAACAAGATAACATTGACCCTGCAGATACTAAACATTTAATATATTATAGAAAGTAATCTATGCAGTAAAGATAAACAAGATCTCCACCCCATAAATGTGATTAAAATATGGACAAACAGAATCAAATCTAAACAGGTGGATATGAGTTAAGAGAGCAGCACGAGGACCCAAACTTAAGTACCTGCACCAGAGGAAAAGGACTGCATCAAACACGGGGGAAGCAAATGTCCCGGGTTCGCTGTTTTAATTCAAAAGTTTTCCACTAATTAGTTCTTTGATAACTCTGCATTAGGTAGATGTTTTGTTTTAGAGTGTTATAATTTTTTGTGAATTCTGTGGTTTCTCCAGTTTCCGATCGGTTCCCAGTGACCAGAGAAGGCTGCAGCATACACGGTTCCCACCTGAGTGGAACTGCATCATTTTCCACAAATTTTGACTAAAAAAGTGTTTTAAAAACCACATTTATTGATCTTAACATAGCTGTTTTTGTTTTTACGTGATGTGGTTCCCGTCAAGAGGGCGACTGGATCACAAAATCTCCTTGTAACAAACTATATTTAGTAAAACCACCTAAATTTAGTTGAAGTTGTGGTTTTCATTTACATTAATGGTTCCTAGTGGAAAGGAACCAGTCCAGAATTACACCTTTTCCTCTTCAGAACTGCAGTAAACATCACAGGTTCTGTCAAAAGTGCTGTTACTATTTCTGCTGGCAAATTCGTATGTTCGTATGTACTGTGCTTTGTTTTCTGTAAACCAAGATTTTCATTATGGTCTTCAGTGCTTGGCATGACTGACAGACCTAAGAAAAAGAAAACGGCACCAACAGGCTTTAAAAATTTTACTAATTATTTTCAGCTCCTGGCAAGTGTAGACTGCCATGAGCTCTGTTTTGAAGGTGCTTCGGTCCGGATCATGATTTTTCAGATTGGGAGCTCTGTAAAAAGTTTTGCTCTAAAACCCAAAAGAAAAGGGCTAAAGAAAGAGAAGAATTTATGGCTTCTCAGTCTGCCTCTGTGTCACTAAAACCCAACAAAGGCTCTGAGGGAGTCCCTGATGCTGGTGGGAAGCAGGCATCAGAGGGTTCTTTTCCTCATTGACAGCAGTAGTCCTTGTCTAAGGGGACAGAGAAAAAAGATGAATCTGCTCAGCCATCAGATAAGCTTGGTTAAGATGGTATAGATACTGAGGTATGTCCGAAAGAAGGGAACCCTGAGTTTAGTAATGGCAAAAATTCAAATGAAATAGTCTAAAAGCAGATGCTGGAAGCAGTGTCTACCAAGAAAAAACAAAAAGAAAAGAATGTGCTTGCCACTCGTCCTGAAAAATATAAAGGAGCAGGCACTGGAACCATGACTAACGCCTACAACAGAGAACATGGCAACAGGTCATGGGAAAGTTTATGAACATGCCTGCCCCCCCTTCCCGGTTCAGGCTCCAGCTTACCTTCTGCCTGAGGAGGAAGAGGAAGAGGAGGAGGAGGAGGAGATGTACTATGAAGAGGAGGAGGAAGGTGAACCTATTGAACTAGATGGTTCACCTGAACAGGAGTTTCGCTCCCCTTCAAAGTCTACAGAGGATTACTCATCATATTCCTGCAAATGGAGCGCACACTCAGCATCCCCCTCATGAAATAGAGGAGGAGGAGGAGGAAACGGAATTTATGGATATGATGGAGCTAGCGCCTACAAGAAGGCTGCTGGTCCTCATACACAAATCACTGCAAAAAGCCACTTCAGAAATCATGCCTGGTTCTGCTTCAGCTGTAGACAAAGATAAAAAAGATTGAGAAAAAGTGTCAGGTGGACAAATGGAGTGTAATATCTGTATGCCCACTTTGATCATCAAGCTGTAGTCCAAGTGGTTGCCTGTGAGAAGACTAAGGTTTTCTTCTCTGCACAACCTCCTGATAAGGACTCCAGAAAACTGGATACTATGGACAAAAAGGTTATGCAACGGCTTCCTTGTTCATTAGACAGGCAGCTCATTTGGCACGTGCAGCCCAGTACCAGAAGGCACTGTGGAATACAGTGCTGGCACTGGCACTGGCTGATAAGGCCGAAAGTGAGTTGGCACAGGATCTGGCTACCACAGCAAAGTCAGCTCTGGATACCACCAGATACCAGTTCATATGGCTCAGGATACCAATGGGTCTGTTTCAAGGGTCATAGCCCATGCAGTGTCATTGAGGAGATTCTCCTGGCTAAGGGCAACCATCCTTTCCCAGGACACACAGACTAAGGCTGTAGATCTCCAGTTCAAAGGAAGTTCACTTTTTTGGTGACAAAACAGATGCATACATGAAGAAAGTGGATGAGTATAAAACCACTTACAAAAACAACACTGATAGCTGGCCCAGTGGACTTGGGTCGTCAGCTGGGGCGGGAGAGGATTGAGTGTCTGAGGGACTGCTCTCTTCTTCCAGGGTGGGTAGTCTTGTTAGCCTGGCCTAGACTGCACCCAGGTGGAGGTCTGGTGGTATAGCAGTGTCAGGGTGACACGATACAGGAGGGGACTGAGGGGAATGTGAGGCAGGTGTGCCTCCACATACGAGTCTGATGATCTGCAGCAGGGCGGAGAGAAGAATGGAAAATGGAGCACTGGGGAGCTTAATGAAGCCCAGCCCAGCTGTTTCCGAGCCTGCACTGCCACTCGATCCACAACGTGGTCTCCCTTGGATTTACTGTGCGGTGGGGGGAGGATGGCCCTCCCTCTCTGGTCACGCCATGAGGGGGGAAGTTGTGGGAGAACTTCAGACCAGGTACATGTTACTGAGGGAAGTGGGGGAGCTGAGAGCTGGGTTGAAGCACCCCCCCAATGCAGGTAGATAAAAGGCATATAGAGGAAAAAAACAACACTCATAATGAAAAGGCCTGCACTCCCTACAGGTCTTATGATAGGAGAGGCAGGGTCAGGGATACTATCCCAGACCCTACGCTCCCTATGAGTACCAACCCCAAAGAAGTTATTACAGGGGCAGAGGCAGGAGGGCCTTCAGGTGTGCTGCGGCAGCCCCAGCCCTCAAGCCTCAGCTAAAACAAAACCCCTGACAGTTCTGCCCAGGTCACCGAACTATTGCCAGTGGGGGAGGAAGGCTGGCACCACTGCTTCCAGGAATGGTTAGACGTTATCACAGACAAATGGATCCTGGAGGTAGGTGGGCCAGCGATTGTCCCTGCAGTTCAAAAATTCCCAAACTGCAGAAACAAATATCATTCACCCGCAGAAAGAATTATGCTGCAACTGGAAGTAAACGGCTACAAGCAAAGGCAGTGGAAAAGGTCCCTGCCCTCAAGAGGGGCAAGGGCCTGTTTTCAAGACACTTCCTGACCCACAAGAAAAATGGGGCATGGTGACCCGTTTTAGACCTAAGATATCTGAACAAGCATATAAAAAATAAAGATTCAAGATGGTCACCCTGGGTGAAGTAATACCATCGTTACAAACGGGATTGGCAAGGGACACTGGATCTGAAAGATGCCAGTTTTCATATCCCAGTCAGACCTACCCATGGAAAATACCTCAGGTTCAGACTAGGAAGTTGTCAGTACTAGTTTGTGGTCTTCTCCTTGGGCCTCACCGCAGCACCAAGGGTCTTCATGAAGTGCTTGGCCATGGTGGCAGCACATCTGAGAAGGAAAGATGTGGTTGTTTTGCCCTACTTGGATGACTGGCTAGTCACAGGGAAAACAGAACAAGAGGAAAGTGCTCTCTTCAGAAGATAAAAACTAATTGGAAAGCCTAGGGTTCCTGATAAACCTTCAGATATCCCAAACAGAACCTGTTTAAGTATCGGACTTCATAGATGCAGAACTGGATACCCTGAAGGGAAAAGTCTTCCTCCCTAAGGGAAGGGTAGCAAATTTGATTGTCACTGCAAAATCCTTCACATTGGGCTGGCCAAGGCCTGCACGGGATTAATATATATTTTTTTTTATATTTACAATTTATAGGGTTTTTTCTCCCAGTTTTTCTCCCACTTATCTGTGCGTCCCTGAAAGGAGATGACAGGAGGCACGTGCACACTGCGTGACTATGGAATGCCCCACCCTACCATTCACCCATACCCACCTGCACTACCACTGGACCTCCACCGGAACTACAACTGCGGGAGTGCGATTTCCCACCCCTGGAGAGGAGAGCAAATAGGCTCAATCCTGCTCCACTCTCTTCCCCCTGCTGGCACCCCGATGACCTGAGGTCATTCCCGAACCCAGGTCACAGGCATAGTGCGAGGTGTGGCATCCAGCGCCTCAACCCTCAGCGCCACTGGGCAGGCTTGCACGGGATTTTCTACAGCTGCTGGGCCACACAGATGCATCCACAGCAATGGTACCATGGGCCAGGTTTCAGATAAGGGACATTTAGTACCACTCAAGAGGCCACTGGTCTCAAAGACAGGACCCTCTCTCCAAACTAGTACCAGTCACAGAAACATTGGTATGGGTACTGTTGTGGTGGAAGGACAAAAGCAACTTCAGAGAGGACATTCCCATCCTCCAACAATCCCCAACAAGTATCCTCACAACAGATGCTTTATTCCTAGGGTGAGATGCCCACCTGAAGGATGTCACAGTAAGTAGCATCTGCATCCCACAGGAGACTGTGGAGCACATTCGTTTCCTGGAGCTCAGGGCAGTATTGCTGGCAGTGCAGCTCCTCTCCTCCCTGCTGCAAGGTCAGTCTGCTCAAGTGCGAACAGACAACCCCACCACAATCAATTACATAAACAAGCAGGGAGGAACAAAATCCTCAAGACTGTGCACAGAGGCAGTGCGGACTTGGGATCTGGCTCACTCTCTAGATGCAAAGATCTTGGCAGTATACCTGCCAGGAAAGGACAGTGTCCTTTCAGAAGATGGGGCACTCCAGAAATTGATGTTTGCCTCTTTGGAGAACATTCAGCTCCCACATTTCTGTTGCAGGCCACCAGCACAGGGCACAGTTCCAGAGGACACCTTAGCTCTGGATTGGACAGGGAGGTTTCTGTACGCCTTCCCACCATTCCCGCTCATACAGAGAGTGCTCGTAAAGCCCAGGAGGGAGCCATCATCTATGATTGTAAAAGTACCAGAGTGGGTCAGGCAGGCCTGGTACTCAGTGCCCCTGGCCCTGCCCAGCAAGAATCCAGTTAACCTGACACCAGGATGCAACCTTTTGTCTCAGGGCAGGATAACATTCCTAGACCTCAGGACATTATGTCTGAAGGCATGCTACTTGAAGAGTTGGAGCTTTCTAGTTTGAATCTGTCGGGGAGGTTCTGAGGGTGCATAAGGTTTCCAGGAAAACAGCAACTAGGAAAGCATACTTCTCAAAGTGGAAGAGGTTGTCATACTGGTGTCCCCTCAGGAAGATAATCCCAGTGCAGTTAGTTTAGAATAGCTAAGTTCTGGACTTCCTAGTACACTTGCAGTCCTTAGGCCTGAGGCCATCGATCTTAAAGGTATGTGTAACAACAGTGTCTGCCTACACATCGGCAGGCAAGGGTAACTCATTGGCTTCACAACCTGTTTTTAAAAGGGTCTTTAAAAGACTCAGCCACCTATACCCTCCTTTGAAGGACCAAGTCCCTCTACGGGATCTGAACATCAGCCTTGCCCAGCTGATGGGGGCTGCTTTTGAGCCTTGTGGTTACTGCTGATTTAAAATATGTCCTATGGAAAACCATTTTCATGATTGCAATGACTTCTGTACAGAGCCAAACTACAGAATCTTCTACATGGACAAGGTAGTCCTTAGGACCAATAGGAAGTTCCTACCTAAGGTGGTATCAGAATTTTACCTGAACCAGTCAGTTTCCCTTCCGGTGCTCTACCCTGAGCATTGCAGTCCAGGTGACCAGAAACTGCAGTGCTTGGATGGAAAATGAGCACATGGCCAATGCATGGACCAAACAAAGGATGTCAGGTCCTTGGGCACACAGCTTTTTGTTACCTATGGTGAGCTAGGCAAAGGTAAACCAGCAACCAAGAGGACTCTCTCTCATTGGATAGTCTATTGCATACAGTTCTGTCATGAAAAAAGCTAGAAAAATACCCCCCAGAAGCCTAAATGCATATTCTACAAGGGGTATGTCTGCCTTTGTGACATCCACAGGGGGCACATCACATCTAGAGATTTGCAAAGCAGCTGCCTTTCAAACAGTGCACACCTTCACAAAGCATTATTGTTTGGACATACAAATCACCAGAAGGGTTGTTAGCTTTGGAACAGCTATCTTGCAGAGCCTTTTTCCTAAGTATGTTCTGGACCCTATGGGAAGCCATTCAATTCAATATTACAGTTTTTGGAATATATTTAACAGTGAAATGTTTATGACTAACAACAAAATGTTTACAGCATAATATGAGAATGACAAACATGAAAATGAGTACATCATACACCGAAATGGGTATGAGACCTTCTGAAATGGTTATGACCTATACCAAAATGTGTATGACACATACCAAACTGGATATGAAATACACCAAGATGGATATGACATGCACCAAGATAGAAATAACACTTATTAAAAAAGTATGAATATACCAAAATAGCTGGGACACATACTGAAACAGGCAATATGCATATAAAAATAGATATGACACATACCGAAATGGGTATGACACACACTAAAATGGGTATGATACAAACCAAAATGGATATGTTATACCAGAATTGGTATGATGCATAAAGAAATAATTTTGACACATATTGAAATGGATATGGCCCATACTGAAATGATTATGACACATAGAAAAATGGGTATGTCATACCAAAATGGGTATGACAGACACCAAAACGGGATTGACACTAACTGAAATTGGCGTGATACACACTGAAACTAGAATGACACACGCTGAAATAATAATGACACGTATTGAAATGGATATCACCAATACTGAAATGCTAGGACACATAACAAAATGGGTATTATATACCAAAATGGGTATGAGACAAACTGAACTGGATATGGCACACTTTGAGATTGGTGTGTCACACACTGAAATAGCTCTGACACACAGCTAAATGGATATGACCCATACTGAAATGGATATGACACATAGTAAAATGGGTATGACATACCGAAATGGTTATAACATACACCAATATGGTTATAGCACAAACTGACATGGATATGACACACACCGACATGGGTATGTCAAATACTGAAATAATTACGGCACATACCAAAATGAATATGTCACATGTTGAAATAAGTATGACACATACCAGAATGGGTAAGACACACACCAAATTGGGTTTGACAAAAAGCAAAATGTGTGTGACATGCACCAATATAGATATGACATATACTGAAATAATTATGACACATGCTGAAATGGATATGACCTATACTGAAATGGATATGACACATTCTGAAATAATTATGACACATGCTGAAATGGATATGACCTATACTGAAATGGATATGACAGATAAAAAAATATATATAACACATACTGAAATAATTATGACATGCCAAAATATATATGACCTATATTAAAATGGATATAATACATAATAAATAGGGTATAATGTATATCAAAATGAATGACACATACTGAATTGTAGATTATATTTAATATATTGATACTCTTGATAAATATGTACTGTAGTCAATAAAATGATTATGAAGTACTGAAAACAAAATCATATATTAAAATGTGTATGCTGCATACTGAAATGAGCATATAGCAAACTGAATTGTTGCCAAACTTGCAAGGCATAGACTGAATAGAGTGTAACATGTGCCAAGGTGTGAATACAGCAAAGTAAAATGAGTATAACACATACTGAACTGAATATAACACAGTGAAAAGCACATGACTTGTGTAACCAATCAGAGTGCAGCATCACCCCCTGAGCTTTTGTAGGACTCCACCAGTTCTTGTTCAGCTCGACTGCAGGTAAGAGCTCCTTACATTCTGTTAATCAGGAATATGCACAATGTATATTATTACATTGTTATTTTGCTATTGTACCAGTTTTATTTTTATTTTTTTAGTTTCTGTTAAGACAACCTTTGTTTTCAAAAGTTTTATCTGATTTTTATTAAAAAATTACTGTAATACGTGTTCTTTGTGTAAGGTTATATTTAATACCAGATAAATCCATCCTGCACTTGTCTTCTTCCAATGTTTTACAAAGTTATACAGTATGTTGTGTTGTATAATATTTATGTTTGCCCTGTAAAAGAGGGGGCATTACCAAAAGATCTGTAGCTCCAGGATTACAGTATCTCATTCCTGTGTGTTTTAATTGAATTTTACCAACTTACTGAAGGTTAGAGTTTTTCTTTGCTGCATTCTGAAAACTAATGTCAGTATTTTACCACTTTTATGAACAGTAAATTAAATACATTAGCCATTTTTACTTTGCAAGAGTAAGTACCAGGAACACATATTTTACACTACTGGAAAGCTGAGAATCTCTAATACGATAACCCAGTTGTTCGTAGCTTATGACATTATTATGGAGCGTACAGCTCCATTATTAATGTCCTATTTTCTTCTAATAAAATGGCAGTTTGTGAATCTAGTTATTCATCAAATTATTAATTTCACTGCCCTCTCTCCCCAGATTTCCTGACTTTTTATAAGAGGAGTGTTACAATTTTACAGGATTCAGTACATGTGCTGAACTACTGAATCATTAAAGGCAGCATCAACACCCAGGTTAGTGAGCTGCTGTTTTTTTTCTTCAGACTGTATTGGTGAGGATAAGTATTTATAATGCTGGCACAGCATATTTAGTAGGTTATTCATTTGCTTACGTTGCCTGGTTTATTGCCACTATTATCTTCATTTCATTGTGAGCAGCTTTATGGGGCGGTAGTCAGGTAACTGTATAGTAAATCTGTGAGGTGGTAGTTGGTGAAAGACTCTTTATCTTTGTATTCAATCTCTTTTTAGAACTCTTTATTTTAAATTGGTTGTGTTTTAGTTGCCCTTAAATTGTTTACTGAACGTTAGATCTTTTGCTGATGTTTTAAAACTAATTTCAGCATTTTGCCACTTTTAATGTAACCATTAAAATAAATTATTTTGCCATTTACTCTGTAACCATAAGATGCGTTTCTAGTTTATGCCACTGTGGAGCAAACAGCCTGCTATCACTGTTCTGTTTTTTGCTAAAAACAGCAATTAGTGAAGCCAGCTATCCAACAGTTATCAATGTCCCACACTCCCCCAACCCGATACTGCCTTTTTGTAAGAAAAGTCTTGCATGTTTTCACATTGCACTGCATGTGTTGAAGTAATGAACTGTTGAGCAGCAGACACAGTCAGGTTAGGAACATACAAAAATTGCCAGCAGAAAAAGGCCATCATGGTCTATTGAGTCTGCTCGAGTTTGCAGCTAGTTCCCCTATTTAGCAGCTGCCCTTCCCCCTCCCCTCTCTCTCTCTCTCTCTCTTTACCCTCCCCTTTCCCCTGTCTCACCCCTTCTTGAAGCCTTCCACTGTGTTACATGCCACCACCTCTGCTGGTAGTGCATTCCAATTTGCCACTACCCTCTCCGTAAAGATATTCCTCCTCACCTCAATCCAGAATCTACCTCTCTCCAATCTCATAGTGTCCTTCCCAACCCTCCTCTAAAATAAACCCCCTGTTTCCATCTTGATTATATCCTTTATGTTGTTGAAGGTCTCGATCATGTCCCCCCATCCCTCCTCTCCTCCAGCGAGTACATGTTCAACTCCCCCAGCCTGACCTCCTAGACCCTGGATGATTTTTGTCAGGTTGGCGGTTTTGTGTTCTCCTATAGACCATATTGTTAGGGATAGCTATTTTTTCTAATTGAATATACTTTACTGAAAAATTTTCTGTACTGTCAACAAAAAAAAAAAAAAGAAGAATCATGATAACAAACAAGAGAAAAGCTTAACAAAGATAAAGCCGAGGAACAACACCCACCCCCACGTGGCCTGTACCCACACATTACATAGCAAAATTAAACCAGTTTCTGTTGGAGTCAACAATATTGAGTCAAATTAAAGAAATCTTAAGGATACAGTAAGAGCAAACTAATCAAACTACAGTGTACTAAACAGTAAACACAATACATTAAAGCATCCACATATATGTAAATATGGGGGTCTACTAAAAAGGGGGTTAGCATAATAGAGCACAATTAAAGAGAAAGCTCACAAGAATAAGATAAGATTAGATGGATATTAAGGTCAGCTTTGCTTTTTATATTGCTGGGACAATATATTTCTTTGGGCCTGTCACCCTTTGTTTGGAGACCTGATACAGTAGCTTGGGAAAGGGGAAATTTTTTAACCAAGAGAGGCACACTAAGCCGAAGCTTGTTTCCAGGTGCAACCTGGGAGCACATAGAAATTAAGTGACTTGCTCAGGATCCCACAGTGTGCAAGTGTGTGCAAGTGTGTGTGTGGGGGGGCCTGTGGGATTCAAACCCAGGTTTCCAGGTTTGCAGCTCAGAGATTTGGGATTTGGCTGCAAGACATGTCACTTGCTGTTTGAGTATTTGTCTTGCAGATCAAACAGGCTAAGGAAGTCTTTCTGACAGGGGTGTTTATAATTTACTTGAGATGCATTTTTTTCAGCAGTTGGAGGAGCCCATGAGTAGCAGCAGCCCCGTCCCATTGGGGGAGGGGGAGGAGTTGTAGAATGGAGCACATGTGTGCATGGGGCATGCTAATGATTGGGTTAGACATTCTTTTGCCTTTCTTTTAAATATTCTTTTTGCACCCTTCACCTGTGGAGTTAATAAATGGACAGTATTTCAGGACTCCCATGGTTGGTTCCATCCTGTAGTTGAGGTGTTCGAGGATATACCCCTTGGTTTCTCCTTGCCCCTTCCCATGTGATAGTGCCTGCTGAAGGACATATGTCCAGGCTATGTGTGTGCTCATGCATGACTCAGCCAAGCATGTGGTATCCTTCCCCTCCCTGCACCACTAATCCTGCACTACCACCCATGCATCCACAGGTGGCAGTGTCAGAGTGGTGTGATGGCCCTCCCTCACCATAGGAGGGGAACATCCCATTTCCCAGCATCATAAGCAATAATGCTACTGCTGTGCCAACAGGCTGGCTGACATTCTTCTCTCTTATGGAGGCTCCTTGAGATAAGCTATTGTCCAGGTCTGTCCTGTTTTGTCCTTATCTGATTGTCACTTTAAGTGATATAAATTTTGTGCACATTATTTACTTAAAGTGATTTATGGAGCTTAAGGGGGTAAACACACTTAATATGTTTGCCATGCTGGCAATAGCCTCCTTCTATAATTTGTTATTATTTCTGTGCCATGATAATTTAATGGGAAGAGACTGTAATTTGGCCTTGACAAGGTAGCCAGCTGGTCCCTTCCACTTCTATATTGATTTCCACACACCCACACTCAGGCACATTATGAGGTACAGCAAGGAAGAGCATGGGAGCACACCCCCATCTAAATGAAGTGGAATATTTTTTCCTTAAAAATTTTCAGTAAAGTATATTCAATTAGAAAAAAATAGCTATCCCTAACAATACGGTCTGTAAGGGAACACAAAACCGCCAGCCTGACAAAAATCACCCAGGGTCTAGGAGGTCAGGCTGGGGGAGTTGAACATGTACTCGCTGGAGGAGAGGAGAGATGGGGGGGACATGATCGAGACCTTCAAAAACATAAAGGATATAATCAAGATTGACACGGGGGTTTATTTTGGAGAAGGGTCGGGAAGGACACTATGAGATTGGGAAGAGGTAGATTCTGGATTGAGGTGAAGAGGAATATCTTTACGGAGAGGGTGGTGGCAAATTGGAATGCACTACCAGCAGAGGTGGTGGCATGTAACACAGTGGAAGTCTTCAAGAAGGGGTAAGACAGGGAAAAAGGGAGGGTAAAGAGAGAGAGAGAGGGGGAGGGGGAAAGGGCAGCTGCTAAATAGGGGAAGTAGCTGCAGACTCGAGCAGACTCAATAGACTATGATGGCCTTTTTCTGCTAGCAATTTTCGTATGTTCCTAACCTGACTGTGTCTGCTGCTCAACAGTTCATTACTTCAACACATGCAGTGCAATGTGAAAACATGCAAGACTTTTCTTACAAAAAGGCAGTATCGGGGGGGGCAGGAAATTGATAACTGCTGGATAGCTGGCTTCACTAACTGCTGTTTTTAGCAAAAAACAACACTGATAGCTGGCTGTTTGCTCCACAGTGGCATAAACTAGAAACATATCTTATGGTTACAGAGTAAATGGCAAAATGATTTATTTTAATGGTTACATTAAAAGTGGCAAAATGCTGAAATTAGTTTTAAAACATCAGCAAAAGATCTAACATTCAGTAAACAATTTAAGGGCAACTAAAACCCAACCAATTTAAAATAAAGAGTTCTAAAAAGAGATTGAATACAAAGGTAAAGAGTCTTTCACCAACTACCACCTCACAGATTTACTATACAGTTACCTGACTACCGCCCCATAATGCTGTTCACAATGAAATGAAGATAATATAGAGGATAATGGCTGGGGATCGGGTGATAACCACGCTGTAGTCACCTCGAGTGGTTGCTAAGGCAACATGGTAAACCCCAGAGGCAGCCTAGGGTTCACTGTAGCTCAGAACTACCTAGAGGTGATTTCCCAGCGGGTTGTCACCCGATCCCCAGCCATCACCTTTTACAGTGTATGGTTAAAAAAACACTGTTTGCATTCTATGTGTGAGAATTATGGAACTCTGATGCATTCTGTTTTGTTATGCAACTGTTTGGAAGTTCCGAAGTGTGGTTAACAACTTTTAAAATTCTAAACAGTGCATAACAAAGCTGTGTGACTGCTGATTACGGTGGTTAATAGGCACGTACCATACATTATAGTGGCAATAAACAAGGCAACGTAAGCAAATGAATAACCTACTAAACATGCTGCCCCTGCATTATAAATAGTTATTCTCACCAATACAGTCTGAAAAAAAACCCCCAAAAAACAGTAGCTCACTAACCTGGGTGTTGAAGTAGTTCAGCACATGTACTGAAGCCTGTAAAAATGTAACACTCTTCTTATAAAAAGTCAGGAAATCTGGGAGAAAGGGCAGTGAAGTGAATAATTTGATGAATAACTAGATTCACAAACTGCCATTTTTTAGAAGAAAATAGGACATTTATAATGGGGCTGTGTGCTCCATAATGTCATAAGCTACAAACAATTGGGTTATAGTATTAGAGATTCTCAGCTTTCCAGTAGTGTAAAATATATGTTCCTAGCACTTATTCTTGCAAAGTAAAAAATGGCTAATGTATTTAATTTACTGTTCATAAAAGTGGTAAAATACTGACATTAGTTTTCAGAATGCAGCAAAGAAAAACTCTAACCTTCAGTAAGTTAGTAAAATTCAGTTAAAACACGCAGGAATGAGATAATTCTGGAGCAACATATCTTTTGATAATGCCCCCGCTTTTAAAGGGCAAACAAAAATATTATACAACGCGACATACTGTATAACTTTGCAAAACATTGGAAGAAGATAAGTGCAGGATGGATTTATCTGGTATTAAATATAACCTTACACGCAGAACACATAGTGCAGTAATTTTTTAATAAAAATCAGATAAAACTTTTGAAAACAAAGGTCGCCTTAACAGAAACTAAAAAAATAAAAATAAAACTGGTATAGTAGCAAAATAACAATGTAATAATATACATTGTGCATATTCCTGATTAACAGAATGTAAGGAGCTCTTACCTGCAGTGGAGCTGAACAAGAACTGGTAGAGTCCTACAAAATCTCAGGGGGTGATGCTGCACTCTGATTGGTTACACAAGTCATGTACTTCTCACTGTGTTATATTCAGTTCAGTATGTGTTATACTCATTTCAGTTTGCTGTATTCACACCTTGGCACACGTTACACTCTATTCAGTCTATGCCTTGCAAGTTTGGCAACAATTCAGTTTGCTATATGCTCATTTCAGTATGCAGCATACACATTTTAATATATGATTTTGTTTTCAGTACTTCATAACCATTTTATTTATTACAGTACATATTTATCAAGCGTATCAATATATTAAATATAATCTACAATTCAGTATGTGTCATTCATTTTGATATACATACAGTACTCTATCTATTATGTATTATATCCATTTTAATATAGGTCATATATATTTTGGCATGTCATAATTATTTCAGTATGTGTTATATATATTTTTTTATCTGTCATATCCATTTCAGTATAGGTCATATTCATTTCAGCATGTGTCATAATTATTTCAGTATATGTCATACCTATATTGGTGCATGTCACACACATTTTGCTTTTTGTCAAACCCATTTTGGTGTGTGTCTTACCCATTCTGGTATGTGTCATACTCATTTCAACATGTGACATATCCATTTTGGTATCTGTCGTAATTATTTCAGTATTTGACATACCCATGTCGGTGTGTGTCATATCCATGTCAGTTTGTGCTATAACCATATTGGTGTCTGTTATAACCGTTTCGGTATGTCATACCATTTTACTATGTGTCATATCCATTTCAGTATGGGTCATATCCATTTAGCTGTGTGTCAGAGCTATTTCAGTGTGAGTCACACCAATTTCAAAGTGTGCCATATCCAATTCAGTTTGTCTCATACCCATTTTGGTATATAATACCCATTTTGTTATGTGTCCTAGCCATTTCAGTATGGGTCATATCCATTTCGATATGTGTCATTATTATTTCAGTGTGTGTCATTCCAGTTTCAGTGTGTATCATGTCAATTTCAGGTAGTGTCAATCCCATTTCAGTATGTGATTCCCATTTTGCTATCTGTCATATCCATTTCAGTATGGGTCATATCCATTTAGGTATGTGCCACAATTATTTCAGCATGTGTCATCATTTTCCATGTGTGTAATATCCATTTCAATTAGTGCTAAACCCATTTTGGTATGTGTCATACCCATTTCGGTATGCCATACCCATTTTGCTATGTGTCACGATCATTTCAGTATGGCCATATCCATTTCAATATGTGTCATAATTATTTCTTTATGCATCATACCAATTCTGGTATAACATATCCATTTTGGTTTGTATCATACCCATTTTAGTGTGTGTCATACCCATTTCAGTATGTGTCACATCTATTTTGATATGCATATTGCCTGTTTCAGTATGTGTCCTAGCCATTTTGGTATATGTCATACTTATTTTAATAAGTGTTATTTCTGTCTTGGTGTATGTCGTATCCATCTTGGTGTATGTCATATCCAGTTTGGTGTGTGTCATACACATTTTGGTATAGGTCATAACCATTTCAGAAGGTCTCATAACCATTTCGGTGTGTGATATACTCATTTTCATGTTTGTCATTCTCATAATGTTATGCTGTAAACATTTTGTTGTTAGTCATAGACATTTCGCTGTTAATTATATTCTGAAAACTAATTTTGAATTGAACGGCTTCTCATAGGACCCAGCCTCCCAAGGTATTGTTATAGTCTGCTTGTTGTAAAGCATCAGTGAGCAGGTCTTTGTGTTTGAAGAAAAAAAATACAGTAGTAATGTTGTTTCTTCTCAGGGATCCTTCACTGTGATTTACATTACAGTCCCTGACTCTGCCTTCCCCTCTGGAACCTGAAAATAGGTTCACACAAGAATCGCTTCTTTTCATTAAGGTTGCTTGAACATCACTATTGCAGTTCCTTAACAATTGTAAATTGTGGTCAGTTATCTTGCTTCCCTACATGTTGTCTATATGAAATCTGATCGGTGTTTTTCAAAAAAATTTTTTTTTAAAAGGAACACTCTTGACATTTCTAGTAGCCAGTTAGCTAGTTCAGTAGTCACAGCTCCCTCTAGCTATAGAAGCAAATCTGATTGCTAGAGTAGAGCATAACCACAGTGCAGCATTCACACCTGAAAATCTAAATTCCATAATTAGCATAAATCCAGAAGCAAATGGTTTGATAGCTTTTATTGGACCAACATCGATGTTACAAAAAGAAAACAGTGTCTAAACTTTCGGACCAACCAAGTCCTTCTTTGGAGTCTCCGAGGAAGGACTTGGTTGGTCCGAAAAGACTCAGAGGAAGGACTTGGTTGGTCCGAAAGCTTAGTCAATGTTTTCTTTTTGTAACATCTATGTTGGTCCAATAAAAGGTATCAAACTATTTGCTTCTGGATCTGTTCTTACAAGGACCAATACGGCAACTAATCTATTTCTATATATCATAATTAGCATAAGGTTCTGTCTCCGGGGCATCACTCTGTGTTGGGAAGATGATGCTTATAAAACACAATGAGGGACACCTGAGAAGAAATATTACTATGGTGAATAATATACTCTTCTCATAAGTTTGAGTCCCCCAAGAAAAAGCAGGTTTAAAAGAAATTCTTCAAACAGCTTTGCAAACAGTTTGTGTGCATTTACCAGAAAACACACTTTATAGACAATATATTTTCCTAAAATAAATAGTTTTTAAAAACAGTTTGGGTTCACTTCCCAAAAAGAACACTTTACAAACAACATACTTTCCTAAAAACAACTTTTCAAACAGTCTGGGTTCACGTAACAACAAGCTTATTTACAAGCAACATTCTAATATAGAATAAACTATTTTATTTATTTGTTCATTCACTGCATAGGTGCACTACTCCCAGGGACTGCTTTTAAGCACAACATATGCCATAAAGATGGCAAAAACATACAGTAGTAGCAGTAATCACATACAGAGAAATCAGATATACATATACAAAGTACAAGATATAATATTTCAGTGGCCTACACAACCTGAATAATGTTATGCTTGTGCAACTGTATAACAATGTTGTGGCTGTTCGCACTCTCTATTCCATTAGGAATTGCCACCCTGTAGGGGTACTGATGGTAAGGAACCCTGTTAGAGGGTTCCACCCCTAGAGGTGCCATGGGAAGGGTCCCTTGGTTAAAGGTACCTTAGAAAGGAACCCCCTGGGAGTAGAGAGGTGAGCTGCTGGGGGTGGGATGGGGTCAAAGAGAATGTGCTTCAGAGGGAGGCTGGGAGGAACTGCTTATATAGCTCGGGAAGAAGGCGTGGCCGGTTGCTCACCCATTGAACTTCAGGCATAGCCTTTCATTTACAGTCATAACGGTTCAGCTGCCATACAAAATGAGAATTCCCACAATGATGACAACAGAAAATATTTGATAAAGCAGGCAAATACTATAAATACCTTTACGAGTTACAAAATTGTACACTGACACATAACCAAATCAGCAAAGAACTTGAAATGCACAATACCCTAGGGGAACACTATTTGGGAGAAAGAAACTGCACAGCAGTGAAATATTCTCACTTCAAAAAGGCTCATACACCGTCTTTTCCACATTAAAAAACTCACATTTGCTTTAAACATACTGCTCCTATAGCAACTTCAAACAATCAACGGGGCTGGTCCAGATTGCAATGATATATGCAGGTGAAGAAAGAATATATCCCTTTGGTACAAAAACAGCAGTCATTACATTACAGCTCCTCGGCTCGTCTCTGCAGTTACATATGCAAATACTTCCAATGATTCATCTTGCCGACCTCGCGGACCCTGCCGCCCATGTATAGCCCCTGTTGTACCAACAGGATATATTCTTTCTTCACCTGCATATATCGTTGGACTCTGGACCAGCCCCGTTGATTGTTTGAAGCTGTTAGAGGATATATTTGAAATAATCGTTAATAAAAGCAAATGCGAGTTCTATATGGAAAAGACTGTGTGTGAGCCTTTTTTGAACTGAGAACATTTTAATTGCTGTGAAGGTGCTGACCCATTTTCTGTAAGCCTACGGGCTGCGGGTTGTTTCTCCCACATAACCTCAATTGTTCAAAATACATAAATATAAACAGAGAAAATGAGGAGCCTTTCCAGAGCACAGGTGCTGATGGCAGCAATGCTGCAGTGCCTCACAGTCACATGATCTGCAAGCCAGATGACTAACTGAAGCTGACTCCGTCGCAGTTAGTTGAAATCAATTAAAGAGCTAGTGTACTGCTGGGAATTAATAGTAATTTTCATATGCAGTCAGCTATCACTTCTTATATCTGAAGTATTTTTTTATTTTCTGTTTTCTTTTCTGTTTGCTAATTAGAAGATTTTCCACTTGGCAGTACTGGACTGATGTGTGGTGCAACACTCTGTCTGGAGGCTAAAAGAAAAAATCAGTTCTGTTCCTCCCACTACTTCATCATAAATGTGACCAAACACATTGAGGCACCACAACCCTTGCAGCCTGAGCAGTGACTTTTACAAGTTACCAATCAAAATACAGGGCATTGTGACATCACTGGTAACCAAGACGAGCCAATACCTGCTGCTTCATGCGAAAGAGAATAATCTAGCAGTAACAAATGGTTTCCCCTTGGTTACTAGTGATGTCACAGTCAGTGTGGGCGCAGTGTTCATGATGTAGTGGGAGGAACAGAACTGACTTTTTTTAGTCTCCAGATACAGTGCTGCTCCACACATCACTCCAGTACTGCCAGGTGGCAAATCTCCTAATTAACAAACAGAAAAGAAAAAAAACTTCAGATATAAGAAGTGATAGCTGACTACATTTGAAAGTTACTATTTGGTATAGGCAGTGCACTTAGGAAAACATAGTATTTAGACACAGTTCAAATAGATTTGGTACCTTCATTTCTTCTCTTATTTATTACTGAAGAACTGTCCATGAAAACAGGATCTTTCTCCCTTAGGGTTCATCTACCTCTACAGTTTATTTCCTACTTGAAGTCCTAATCCTCTGTTGTGACATCGCAGTCTGTTGCCATGGAACAAACTTATGTCACAAGCAGAGTGTTATGACATCAAGAGGGGATTAAGCAACAGCAACTGATGATCTCTTAAGGAACAAATATCCTGTTTTCATACTTATGACCTCAGTAATAGATATTGGGGAGTAGAAATACAGAGCTAATTGAGCAGTAATACACGATAGGGTATGGTATGTCATGCAGTATTGTCACATCTTGGGGTGTGTTGTAAGGCACAAGATGGAAGGCTGAGTGTCACTTGCACCTGAGAAGTGACGATATCCCATGACATACCAAACTCTGTCATATATTTTGGTTTGGTAGTCAGAAGGGGTGGGGGCCATATTTAGTGGCACCCAGCGTTATGCTGATTGCATAGCACATACATGCAAAATATACTGTTGTACTCATGCAAATGAGAGATCCCTCCTGCATACGGAGTGCTGTGGTATATTCAGTGGTTTTGAATACCCTAAACAGCTGGATATCACATTGCAAGAGTGACGGGAATACAGGAAAGACCATCACAGTGACATTTTCGGTAGTTCGCTGTGATGGTCCACTGGGTTCCTGACACTGTTGCATCTGGGGTGTTTGTCCCCTCCCTGAACCAACTCCGACTCGGAGTTGGTTAATTTAAGTGCGGGGGCAGGGGGTGCAAAGCCCCCTCAGAAAACACAGGTACCCCCAGTGATGGCACAACACCAGTTGGCAGTGCTGTGATAACGATCAGTGAATTCCATCTTGCCGTGGCGTGATGGAACCAAACAGCTGCTGCTGAATCGCTGTTTACCACTGGGGCGGCTCCATTATGTGTAAAGGTGTGGCGCCTCACCGTGCGCTTCAGTGCATTTGTATTGAAGTGCACGGTGTGGTGCCACACCTTTACACAAAATGGAGCCACTGCAGCATCTGCCATACTTCCAGGTAGCGGACTTTTCATAATAAAATTAAAATACTTTTTGGCGTAAGAAAAAAAAAGCACTTTTTTCTGAAAAGCTAAACCAGAGGATAAGGTTTGCAGGGGTGGGAGCCCCTGCAAATGACCATTTTCCTTTAAGGCATTCAGAACCCTAACCATATCAAATCACACAGTGGTGTGCAGTACCCAGCCCCCTTCCAGCCGAGTACTAGGTAGCAGACTGACAGCATGGGCTTCCAGACCCTGCCAGTGTCTCCAGGAGGGTCCAACAGACTACCAAGGTGAGAGGAGTTTATTAAAATCACAGTTCGGATCTGCGATGGGGGGTGGGAGGGGTGGCCACTGCTCCGGACAATGCCTCAGTGCAGTCATGCATGTCAGCATTGTGTGGAGATGCTCATGGGAACATAGTGGCATGCAAATGGGCCCTTAGTTTCATGCATGCCATATTTGTGCATAGTAGCATGCCCACAGTTGAAAGTGCCTCTCGGGGCAAAGCCACTATACTGTTTGGGACATGCCATCTCCCTTTACCCCTGTAAGTCAGTTTCCTGCTTTGGTGAAGCATATAGTCCCTATGTGCTGCACTCCCACAGTGTACTGCTTGTATGAATACATCCTCCAGGTTGACTGTGCGCCATCTCATGTGAACCACTAATTGGGGCATGGTGCTAACAGCCTGCTCTGTAAATGGATCCTAGTAGCCCTACAAGGTGGTACTATCTATCCTAGACCTCCCCAGTTCTTCCTGAGGGTGGTTAGAGCAGCAGAGGTCTGCAAATTACTAAAACAGGTTTGCAACTAAAAGTGCATGATCTGACTGTATCAAAGCCTAGACTCCTACAGCTTGCTGCATAAAGGTTATCTACCCTTGTAACAGAACTGTTTGTCACTCACTGCAGGTATAATCCATGATTTATGAACGTAGCTCACCTGGTGCCTGTCTATAAAAAGAATAATCCAAAACATCTTAATTTCTGGCCTATTGCCACATTTCCTGTCCGTAATGGTTAGAGAAAGTTGTATCTTCCCAACTCACCGATTACCTGCAGAAGCATAATCTCCTATCTACAGCTCAGTATGGCTTTTGGCCAGCGAGCAGGAACCCTACTGGGTTCCCGGTCAGTAACATCGCGGAACAAAATAAAGTGGACAAAAATAAAGTGGCAAAAACAGTGTCACCATCAATATTGGCAGCACAAAATGTACCGTGCCAGAACAATGCAGGACACACAACACACAGGTAGCAAACAACATCCACCACATGGAGGCACTGCACTGGAACCACAGGGGCCAGGAGCACAAGCCAGTATGCCATCTCCCCCTGTCCTGTGTGTTGTATGTGTTGCTGGGGATATGCTGGCTTGTGCTGCTGGCCCCTTACATTATACACAGCCATCCACATGGTGGCCATGGTCCACCTGTCCTCCAGTGGTTACCCCGGTGCACATTCTCCATCACTCAGCATTCTGGGGTGGGTGGTACCCCACCATGTGGGTGCCTGTGCCATTAGATTACCATGGTAGGTGTCCAGTGGCCTGCTTCCCCCAGTGGGGGTTGCACCCTGCCCTGTTCCATCTCCCTGTGCCCCTGTGCTGTTCCTGTGCACGGGTGCCTGCTGCTGTGTGTGGTCTAGTGCAGTGCCTCCATGCGGTGGACGTTGTTTGCTACCTGCATGTCATGTGGCCTGCATTGTACTGGCTCGCTTCATTTCGTGTTGCCAATATTGATGGTGACACTGTTTTTGCCGCTTTACTTTTTTTTCCACTTTATTTTGTTACTGATGTTACTGACTGGAACCCCTCTGCTGACATGGTGAAGCTTACCAATGATATTTCCTTGACCATGGATAAAGGAAAACTGACTGAGGCCATATTCTTAGATTTGACTAAGGCGTTCGACCTTGTGGACCACCTGCAGCTCTGTGCAAGCTTAATGAATTGGGAGTCTCCCCATCTGCACTAACCTGGTTCAGAATCTACATTAGCCACAAAAAGCAACTGGTGAAATTTGGAAAAGTGACCTCAGGTGTTGCCTGAACCTAGTGTTCAACAGGAATACATATTCAGTCAATTAATGTTCTCACTATACATTAAAGGAACATTAAAGGCAACATTTAGAAAGAAAATGTTTTGCAGAGTGTTTTGATTTATAGGTGTACTCCTAGTAAGTCCTTCCCCATTTTTCTAAATTAGGTTGCTGATTTCATGGCCCCTGGGGATCTCCATGTTTGCATTTTTAAGGCTCTTCTTGTTTCTACAATGCCTCCTGTCCCGCCATGTATCAGCAATGCGTCCAGGACCATTAATTCAACAAGAGCTTTTTTCCCCCTCAAGTGTACAGTAGTAGAGCTGTGATTTTAAGTAAATCTTCCTGTCCAGGGAGCTCTAATGAAGGCTACATTTACAGATGTCAAACGCCTGAGGCATAATTTAGAGGACTACTCAATAAGGAAGCAGCTAGAGTCTTCACTAATTATAGAATTTGTGACCTTGGGTGATATGTTTAATTTTGTAATGGTTGTGTGTAGTTTGATGAAACAAAAAGCTTTAACAACAAAACATCAATTCTGCACGTAAGACCTAGATGCATACGTAGAAAACAGGAAGTTTGGATTAGACAGAGTTATTTAGTTGAAGACAGAATATCAGGCTCCTAACTGTAGATTGCTGCTGCAGCAGTTATTACTCTCTGAATTAATGATCCTGAGCGCATCACTGTCACATGGAACATGAAGCACTGTAGGAACAAGAAGAGCCATAAAAAATGCTAACATGGCAATCCCCAGGGGCATAAAACGGATGCACCATGCCACAGCGACAACATTGTTGTCCACATCCAGGACAGCGACGGGCACAGTGCTGACAGTTGGCATCGTGCCGCCCAAAAGAACATTTTTTTTTTGTAGGGGGCTTCACTCCCCCCCATGCAGGGGGTTGTGCCCCCACACCCCCTTATTAAAATAACCAACTTCAGGGCAGATTTGTTTAGGGGTTGGGGCATAACACTGGGAGAAACAGTGCCAGTATACAGCGGGACCATTACAGCGACCTGCCGATATTTGTCACTGTAAAGTTCTTTGCTGTGAAAGTTTTGTTCTTGTGATATTATACAGCATAAAACCAGCAAGCAAATTAAGAAAAATCTCCTTTCATCAAACAAAGGGAAGGACTTACTAAGAGTACACCTACAAATCAAAACACTCAGCACAACTTTTTTTGTTGTTGTAAATTTTGACTTTAACAGTTTGCCACTTAGTATTTCCTCTTGTACTCCCCTTCTGTATGCAGATGATCTTGCCCTCCTCTACAGCTCAAATCCTACAGATGACTTTAATAGGCATGTTAATCTGGATTTTAGCTCACTTCAGAACTGACTTTCACAAAACAAGCTGGTTGTAAGTGTAGGAAAAACTCTGGCCATGTTGTTTAGATCTGCAGAAAAACATTTTTGTTTAACCAGGTGAGACACACTAAGCTGAAAGCTTGTTTACAGGTGCAACCTGGGAGCACAGTGAAGTTAAGTGACTTGCCGAGGGTCACACAGTATGCAAGTGGGGCTATGGGATTCAAACCCAGGTCTCCAGATTTGAAGCTCAGAGCCTTAAACTACTGTGCTATACTGCCTCCCTAAATGACACAGTGCATCTAATAGATTACAAATAACATGTCTTGATGGCTCCTTACTTAAGATAGTCTACTCTTTCAAATATCTGGGTGTTACATTTGATAATATACTTGATTTCTCACTACACATAAATGTGTTCTGTAAATCTGTAAACTGTAGGTCGGGCCTTGCATACAGAGATGAACAAAATCTAACCTGTAAATCTCGCATGGCGATAGTGCAAGGCATCCTACTGCCCAATTTAAACTATGTTGTGTAATCTTATATCAACACTTTTCATATCCAATTTGAGCAAGTGGCAGGTAACCTATAACAATATATGCAATTTTGCCTTGGTTACCTACCATCAAACACATCCTTTTTTATTCTGTCCAGTGATGGCTTCTCCCCGATACACACATCTTTAACCTTGGATGTTTGATTGACAAAGTATTTCAACACCAAATTCCTCTTCCTTAGCCATACTTGTGATTCCAGCCCATCAAGGGTGCCGGAAGATGGTAAAAGCTGAGGGGGACGAGAATCAAAAGGGCAGTTATGAGGGTACAAAGGGCACTTTTTCTATACTAGTGTTTGCTATACAGAAATAAAAGAATTAAGCTATAGCCTTTCTTCCCAGGTTCCAGCACCTATTGCAGCCCATGCTTATACTCCAAGGTCTTAGATCTGGCATTGTTGTCAATCGCAAAATGCCACACAAAAATGGGGGAGCTGTAGCAGGGAGGAGGCAGGGACCTACAGACCAGTCAGTCTTACCTCAGTAGTGGACAACATTATCGAGGAAAGGACAGTGCAACACCTGGAATCCATAGGGGCACAGGGTCCAAGACAGCATGGATTTACAAAAGGAAGGTCCTGTCAAACTAATCTCATAGATTTCTTTGACTGGGTAACCAGAGTGGTGGACCAAGAAGAAGCAGTTGATGTCACCTACATTGACTTCAGCAAAGCTTTCGACACTGTTCTACATAGAAGATTGATAAATAAGCTGGGTAGGCTCGGGGTGGGTCAGAAGTTGGTCAACTGGGTGGCAAACTGGTTGACGGACAGAAAACAGAGAGTGGTGGTAAATGGTATACAGTCAGAAGAGATGCAAGTCACAAGTGGGGTACCTCAGGGATCAGTCCTGGGGCCAGTCCTCTTCTGTATCTTCATTAGTGACATTGCAGATGGACTAGAGGGTAAGGCTTGTCTGTTTGCAGATGACACCAAGATCTGCAACAGAGTAGATGATCCAGATGGGGTGGGCAGAATGAGAAGAGAGCTGGATAAACTAGCAAAATGGTCAGAAGTGTGGCAACTGGGATTTAATGCAAAGAATTGCTAGATTGTGCACATAGGAAGAGAAACCCTGAAGCCACCTATAGGCTGGGAGGAGTTGCTGGCAGTCACAAAGGAAGAAAGAGACTTGGGCATCATCATCACCAATGACCTGAAATCATCCAAGCAGACCTCTAAAGCAGTAGGTAAGGCTAGGGGGATGTTGGGGTGTATTAGTAGGGGTATCACAAGTCATAAGAGGGAGGTAATAATCCCTCTTTACAAGACACTGGTTAGGCCCCATCTGGAGTACTGCATGCAGTGCTGGAGGCCACACCTTCACAAGGACATTAACCAAATTGAGGCAGTGCATAGAAGGGCAACCAAAATGGTGCAGGGACTGCATCAGAAGACATATGAGGACAGATTAACGGAGCTCAATATGTATAACCAGGAGCAAAGGAGGGGGAGAGGTGATATGATTGAAACATTCAAACACCTTAAGGGCATTAACAAGGTGAAAGAGTCTAACATGTTTAAATATAAGAAAAATAGCAGGACAAGAGGACACAGCATGAGACTAGAGGGAGGCCAATTAAGGGGGAATGTGAGGAAATTATTTTTCACAGAAAGGGTGGTGGATGCATGGAACGGCCTACCTCAGGAAGTGGTGGCTATGAATACAGTGCAGGGCTTCAAACAGGCATGGGATAGGCATAAGGCAGCAATACAGATGAGTATGAATAGATAGGCCACTGACAAAGCAAAGGCCGATGGCACATTTATAAGGTAGAAAAAGAAATGGGCAGACTGGATGGGCCTTGCGGTCCTTATCTGCCGTCAGCTTCTATGACCTCTATAATCAAGCCAATGTGTACAGTCAATTTCTAAACCCTGTATATATGGTTTGATATATAAAACTGGTACTGTTGTATAATTTGTGATTATGTACTATCAGCGTGGAATTATTATTCTTATGCATTTAAGTTTTTTGTAATTTGTAATTTTTTTGTGTATAGCGGCCCCGATATTCAAAATTGTGCCTGGCAGTGGCGCATGTGGTGGCGCAGCGCAACTGAGTTGTGCTGGTGCAACTAAAGGATATATTCAAAGGAGATGAGCCATGGTGCATCCCTCTGAATGATATATGTCTTGTACTGCACAAATATGACGCTGGCGCATCCCCAGACAGGGCTGAATACCAGGAATGGGAACTGTGCCAGTGCAACAGATACGCTCTGCGCAAATTCCTGATATTCAGCCAGCAGTATGCAGATGGGGCCATAATACATGCAAGGTGCAAATGGAGCCATTTTCATGTCATTATGGCCCCATTTGCATGTGTTGTGCAGGGCTGGCCAGCGGAACGTGCATGGTGCCCTGCACAGCATGCGGTCCCTGTACCAAGGACCAAAGTAGTACCCCCTCACCATCCTGTGCCACCTATCACCTGTAATATGCTGTATACACTCCCTGGTGGTCCAATGGGTCCCCCCTCCCCGCCCGATTCCCCGATCGCCCATCATACAGTTGTACCAAGTCCATGGTAGTCTAGTGGTACCCCCACCCCTCCCATATCTCTGATCACCCAACAGAATAAAGAATCCTTTCTCTGGTAGTCTAATGGTAACCCCTGCCCCTCCCATACCTCCAATCGCCCAGCAGAATAAATAATTATTTCCCTGGTGTTCTAGTGGTACCCCCGGCCCTCCTATAACTCCAATCGCCCATAAATGTGATGTAAATAATTCCCTGGTGGTCCAGTGGCACCCCCACTTACACAGGACCCCCTGTCCACCTAGATCCCACCGCCCCTTCATCGGCGGGCAGCAGCAACCCCACCTGCATACCTCCGTGGCTGCCCACCAAATGACATCTTACGGTATCAGCTGCAAGCCCACTGGTCCACAGTGGGCTTGCAGTTGATACCACTAGACTACCAGGGAAGGAATTCTCTATTCTGTTGGGCAATCAGAGGTACAGGAGGAGCGGCGGGTACCACTAGGCTACCGGAGACATAGTATAGGTTTATGTTGGGCGATCGGGGTTACGGGCAGGGTGGGGGGTACCATTAGATTACCAGGGACATGTTTGGTGCTTGTGCACAATGCCTTGGGGGAGCTACCCATGGCTGGCAGCTGCTGTGATGCACCTTGCATTATGACAGTTTGCCTGTGGGTGGCTACCACTTGGGCCGTGTTTCTCGGGCTCAGCCTTGTTGTGGTGCATCTCAGGGTTGTGCCAGCATATGCGCCACACATCCTGGGCTGAATATCAGGATGTGCCGCAAATGCATGGGCATGTCCCCTGGAGATGTGTCACATACATTATCTTTGCACCCCGACGCATCGGTAATTGCACTGCGCAATTCCCCCTTTTGAATATAGCCCTGGAGCACATTTCTGGCCAGCATCTCTGCTTTCACCTCACTCGTTCATCTTGTCAGTTGTCCATCTATTATCTGCCAAATTATGACCTCCCAGGTGGTGCCTGATAAAAGACAATTTCTTGTCTGATGTGTTTACTTGGTTAACAAACTAAATAAATCAATCTCTTAAACCATTTGTTCCATTTACTAATAACTTACATTACTATAATGATAGGATCTCCAACCTTAAAGTGATAAACAGCATTAGTTTGGGAAATAAATGATTTGGAAGAAATAATCTGTTACAGTTACTGCTTGCCCCCTCTAACATCTGTGAGATTCAGCTCCCATTCATTTAGACAGAGTGAATGTTTTCAAAGTATATCAGGGTCCATTTAAAAAATATGAGCCCCGATATGATAAATTCCCCTGGGGAGAGCCCAGTCAGTTGCTGTGTCTGTATGTACACACAGATGTACAGTGCTGCATGTTTTATGTCAACATTTATAATGTGGGACTATTTAATAAGTGTAGTAACACACTTCAAGGCGCTACGTTTGTTAGGCAGTCTGATGTGTGCTGAGGAGCACTCAACCTGCAGCAAAGTACCTGAGCACACACCAGAAGAGTGCCTTTATCTCTTAACCAGGGCATACACTGGAGGAGCTCCTTTATCTCTTACCCTGAGTAAACACTGTAGGAGTGTTTTTGTCTCTCACCCTGAACACACACTGGAGGAGTGCATTTATCTCGTAACTTACACACACACCGGAGGAGCACCTTTATCTCTTAACCTGAGCACACACACCGGAGGAGTGCCTTTATCTCTTAACCTGAGCACACACACCGGAGGAGTGCCTTTATCTTTTAATCTGAGCACACACACAAGAAGCGCCTTTATCTCTTAACCTGAGCACACACTGGAGGAGTGCCTTTATCTTTTAATCTGAGCACACACTGTAGGAGTGCCTTTATCTCTTAATCTGAGCACACACTGTAGGAGTGCCTTTATCTCTTAATCTGAGCACACACTGGAGGAGTGCCTTCATCTCTTAACCTGAGTACACACTGTAGGAGTGCCTTTATCTCTTAACCTGAGCACATACTGGAGGAGTGCCTTTATCTCTTAATCTGAGCACACACACGAGAAGCGCCTTTATCTCTTAACATGAGCACACACTGGAGGAGTGCCTTTATCTCTTAATCTGAGCACACACACCGGAGGAGTTCCTTTATCTCTTAACCTGAGCACACACACCGGAGGAGTGCCTTTATTTTTTAATCTGAGCACACACACGAGAAGCGCCTTTATCTCTTAACCTGAGTGTACACTGTAGGAGTGCCTTTATTTCTTAACCTGAGTACACACTGTAGGAGTGCCTTTATCTCTTAACCTGAGTACACACTGTAGGAGTGCCTTTATCTCTTAACCTGAGCACACACTGGAGGAGTGCCCTTATCTCTTAATCTAAGCACACACTGTAGGAGTGCCTTTATCTCTTAATCTGAGCACACACTGGAGGAGTGCCTTCATCTCTTAACCTGAGTACACACTGTAGGAGTGCCTTTATCTCTTAACCTGAGCACACACTGGAGAAGTGCCTTTATCTCTTAATCTGAGCACACACACGAGAAGCACCTTTATCTCTTAACCTGAGCACACACTGGAGGAGTGCCTTTATCTCTTAATCTGAGCACACACACACGAGAAGCGCCTTTATCTCTTAACCTGAGCACACACTGGAGGAGTGCATTTATCTCTTAACCTGAGTACACACTGTAGGAGTGCATTTATCTCTTAACCTGAGTACACACTGTAGGAGTGCCTTTATTTCTTAACCTGAGCACACACACTGGAGGAGTGCCTTTATCTCTTAACCTGAGTACACACTGCAGGAGTGCCTTTATCTCTTAAACTGAGTACACACTGTAGGAGTGCCTTTATTTCTTAACCTGAGCACACACACTGGAGGAGTGCCTTTATCTCTTATTCTGAGCACACACACACACACACACGGGAAGCACCTTTATCTCTTAACCTGAGCACACACTGGTGGAGTGCCTTCATCTCTTAACCTGAGCACACACTGGAGGAGTGCCTTTATCAATTAACCTGAGTACACACTGTAGGAGTGCCTTCATCTCTTAACCTGAGCACACACTGGAGGAACGCCTTTATCTCTTAACATGAGTACACACCAGAGGAAAGCCTTTATCTCTTAACATGAGCACACACCGGTGGAGCGCCTTTGTCTCTTAATCTGAGCGCGCACACTGGAGGAGGGTCTTTGTTTCACAACTTGAGCACACACTGGAGCGCCTTTATCTCTTAACCAGCAAACACATTGGATGAGTGCCTACATCTTTTAACCTGTACACACCAGAGAAGTGCCTTTTATCTCTTTTTGTCAATAACACTTTTACTGGAACAGATTCAGGCAATGCAGGTTATACGGTGTGGAGCAAATTCAAACAGTACAATGGGTATATGTGGGTGCAGTACCCCTGGACACTGCAGGGAAAAAAAAACAAGCCCAAAGGTGCAGCATTACTGTTTTTCAGCTTTCTAAGAGTATCCTCCCCTTGTGACACAGCGCCGGGTGGGTGGGGTCTCGGGTGAAATTATAGTGTAGTGATATACACTTAACATATCTTATGATGGAACGAACAATAAGTGATCCAGGTCTCTTCACTGGGGGAGGGGGAGCAAGGGCCTTACCTGTCTCCCATTGCTGGTCAGACATCCAGCAGTGAAGTTATGGAACAAAGTTCCTGTCCTTAGTCATGACATATATTATCCAGCTGGTCCATCTGGTTGTACAGAGATCCAATTTGTCATTGAGTGAATATGTGATCTTTTCAGCTTTATACATAAATCTGAAAAAACTTCTCCCTCCAGGCGCCAGTGTTAAGGGGTTGTGGGGTGAGCCAGAGTCTAGTAGTTATTTTTCTGCTGGCTATATGAATTTAATATGGTTCGCACGATAACCTGAGGGATAATGAAGCAGCAGGTAGAGCTCTGGGGTAAGCCTGAATGTTTTTTGAAACAAATCAATCAACTCTGCCCTTAAGGACAGGAAATAAGGTTGAAGAACCGGGTATCCTCACATGACATTGGTGTGGGTGGCCTTGGCCTCTCCATATTGTCACCAACAGGAGGCATCTCGATTGGGAAGATAGCGATAAGTAATCACCAGTGGTCTAAAATAGCGTATTATCTGCTTCCAGGCATAGTCATGCCATTTATGGGAAGCCATAATCCAGGAAGTTGTTCGGCAGGTTATTATCCCACTGTTGATTGGAGGGAGGGGAGCCAATCTCCTCACTTCATTTCAGTGCTAGATCCTGAGTCTTGTTGTCCTGGGTGGCTGTCAGGGCATGGACTGTTGTGGATCTTCAGTGAGCTATAACATCAATTCTGAGAAAGGTTAAAAGTGTAGTAACTGCACAGTACTATGATTATACAGGTACTGCTGGTTCCAGTATGAGGTTAACTTCAATGTGTCTGTAATCTACCCACTGATGCACAATGCTTAATGTTTGTAAACCACAAAATTCAATAAAAACTTTTATGGCAAAAATAAAGTGTACTACAGTTGTTGCTGGTGGGGAATCCTGTAATTGTGTGGCACGGGGTAGGGAGAGGATGAAATGGTGAAGCTGTAAGTACCAGTAAAAATCAGCTTGTTGCAAACCAGATTGGGTGAGTCTGCATTTCTTGAAAAGAATGAAGCAGGTTGCCAGAATAAATTAGGTAGATACACTGCAGGGAAAATCTCTCCCATTGCCGGTCTCTTGAATCCCACTGTGCCAGGGCAAAAGATTCTAGGCACTCAGTTGGTCAGAGTAAGGGCACAAAAGAAGTGAGTAGCAATGTTTTCCTGATAGCATGCCAAGTCTTGTTCTGGTCTCGTAATGAGCGATTAATGCCAGCCAGGAGGGGGATGCTTCCCGTCAGGTGAAAGAGCGAGGGAATTAATTCTTTAGTAGGAAGATTGCTTTCTCCAGACTGAGCCACAGTGGTGGGACCCCTACCAAATGGTGAAGGTAGATGAAGTGGAAATGAGCTCAGAAATAGAGCTTCAGAGTTGGCAATGCTAAGCTTCCCTGACCCCGGGGAAGGAACAGAATTTTAAGTCGCACTCTTCGTCATTGTCCAACCCAAAGAAATGTAGAGATTTGTTTATTCCACTGTCTCCAGATGGATTATGGCTGATGGAGGGAACGTTTTGGAATAGATGGAGGGCTCAAGGAAGTGTCATCATTCTGAGTCCACTCTACCAGTGAGAATAAAAGGGAGGGCACTCCAGTGGCAGAGCTTCTGTGTGAGTTGGGTGGTATAGGGTTGGTAGTTGTGAAAATCTTAACAGGTTATGTGTTAAGCTGATACCCAAATATTTGGTCATTGCCAAACTATCTTAAATGGAACACATTCTCAGATATGTGGAGAGGTGGGTGATAATGGAACGTCAATGGTGCTGTTTTGGTTGTATTCAGCCTATATACAGCCCGTTTTATAAAACTCAATCTGCAAAGGTTTTACATTTTATGAAGGGGAGAGAGTGAGTGAGAGAGAATGTTTCTGCCATTAAGTGCACAGGGAGAGTCAAACAGGCACATGGATGGATTAGTGAGAGAGACTACAGAGAGTTTAAGCTCAGGGAGGCTAAGTGACATGTTCCGGGTCACACAGTGAGTATGTGGTGGAAGTGAGATTTAAACCTAGTCTCTAGGTTCACAGTTGTGCACTCTAACTAGCCCCTTGTTGATTTGGCAGGATATTTTCAATTGGGATGATTCCTGAAGTCCCAGACTGGGATGGGGAATCACTATGGCTGTTCCTGGTGTTTTCTGTTTTATACAGAAAGGAAGGCTTGATGTTCCCGCAAAAGTAAAAATATCACCGCGGCAAGTTGAAGGAATTTGAACAAAAGCCTTGGAGGTCTGTTGTGGTTGGCAAATACCAAGCTGTGGGTTGGGTCAGAACAGCTGAGTGCTCCAGGGTCATGGAGAGCGACAGCGATATATCCTCTTTATTTGTTTACTACACGTGATAAACCGGTAAAGAACATACTCTCTCACTGTCTGTCTGTGTCTCTCTCTCGCTGTCTGCCCCATTGGGTCAGCTAAACTTTGCAAGGCTGTTGGGAGACCAGACCTGGTGAGATTTCAGACAGATCACAGGAAAACAGAACGTACCAGATGAAAGAGACCAAGAAACCATCTTGTTCATCTCCTGTCATCCTTGCAGCTACAGCATTCAGTATTATTAATAGTGTTGCAGCGAAATAACATTTTGCCATCAAAATTCCAGCTAAATCTGTGCATTTTACATGTGAATTTCGAGGGTGCAAAATGCAGAATTTTGCCTGTGAGTGGTGGAATTTTGCCAGAGAGTGGTGAAATTTTGCCGGTCACGGGTGAAATTCCACATTCCATGGGTGAAATTCAGCATTTCACGGACGAAATTCAAGATTCCACCAGTGGAATTTCGAATTTTGCACCTGCGAAATGATTTGCGAAATGCGTGAATTTCGTGAAATATTTTGCAAAACAAAACTCGCTCATTTCGCACATCTCTAATTATTAAGGTGTTTGCTTGCATGCAGTTAATCAAACTCAAGGGGTGTCATGAGTACCCAGAGCTATCTGCTCCAAGGGTTAGCTTAACAAAGGTAACCAAACCCCTGAAGTACCTTAATCCAGCCATTAAACAGAAATGTTGTGTTTTTTGTGTGTGTGTTTTTGTAGTTTAAATTCTAATTGTTTTAGGGTACATTAGAGTTTAGTCGATAAAGGGAATTTAACTTTTTTTTTTACAGTTTATAATGTAATTGTATATTTATGCATGTGCATAGTTGGCTTAATATCCCCTATTTCATGTGTTTGTTTAGAAAAGTTCTTATTTTCTCCTTATTTAAGGTTCATTATTACTGCTGCCCTTTTCCCACCTGTTACTTTGTAATGGCTTGTGAGTTCCAGACCTCTGTGATATCAGTTGAGTTGAAACCTACAGTGAAACTTTCGATATAGGGCTTCCACTCAACTGATGTCACAGGGATCCAGAACTGATAAATATACAATAAAGATTGGGCGTTGAAAAAGGCAGCATTAACCAGGGACTCTAACTAAGGGGAAATTGTGTTTATTCCAAATAACTCACAAGAAGCAGTACACTGAAATATTAAATAGACTCCCCTTCCCACATTCAACTCAGTTCAATTTTATTTTTAACCAGGAAATACTGTAAATACACCATTGAGATACTCATTTGCAAGGTGGTCCTGGGGACACACACATAGCATACATAAAAGGAAAACACTACAGATTTATACAGCAGTTCACACAATACAGTGGGTAATACATAACAAGGTACAGTCAGATTATGACACGTGATCAAATTTCCAACATATTAATAAAATGTAAAAAAAAAAAGGTTTATGTTCCCTTTAAAATAGTTTTTAGAATGTATGTCAGTCAATCATTATGCTGTTGCCAGCCATTGCTTTATAATGAGAAGTGTAGCCATTACATAATTTTTATGAAATGGATGGTCAAAATCCTCAAATCTGATTGGCCAAGACCACTTTTAGCCGGGATGGTATCTTCATACATAATCCTGGCCCGAAAGTAAGTCATGCCATCAGTCCACAAAATAAAATTAATCTGTTTCCTGATCGCAGTAATCTTTTTAACTTCTCTGGTTGTTGAAGTCACTCGGCTTGTGGCCTCATGCCTCACAACACATCTGAGGTGGGACGATATCCGATAATATCACACACCTTGTTGTACATTATTCTTAACACACAGCAGACTGTGCAGAGATGAACATTACTTCATCCTCAGGTAGGTTTTGAGGCACAAGGTGCTGCCGAGTGCTTTCAGCCACCTGGGAAGTGCGGTAGTTTAGCATTACTGCACACCCTGTTGTGTGTTATTATGCATATAAAATGTTTTTACATCTCCCGGCCATTTTGTAAATGGAAATAGCTACCAGTATGTTCTATGGACGTCATCAGCAGGGAGTGAAATTAAGTTTTGCAGCCACTAGCCACCAGGGCTAGTAACTGGGAAAATCTGCTAGCCCAACAGAGCTTTTCCACTGGTCCAGGTTGGTGTACTTAATAGAATGTTACCTTCTCCAGCACAAGCCTGCTGGACTAGTTAAAGGAAAATCTTACTAGCCTGATACAAAATCTGCCAGCGTCTGGCTAGTGGGTTGGTGCCAATTTCAATCCCTGCATCAGTAAAGAGTGCATCAGTAAAGAGAGGAACACTGCCCATGGTGGAAATCACTGGGGACTTCCTTGTGACCCCCTGCCCCCCCACCATATCATTACTGAAATGCTGTATCCCCCACACCACCACCACCACCACAGCATTACTCAAATGGCATGTTCAAGTAATGCATTTCAGGTCTCAGGATGTCGACTACTAGTTTTAAGAAGGGGAATCTGTGATCTCCACATGGGTTTTTAAAATGCACATCTGAGGACCAAAATCTAACTGTTGTCTTATCTCACAGTTAACACCAATAAAAGTGGTGGTTTGTGGGCCATTTTGGATATGGGAAACCTTAGAAAGCATTACTTGACAGGGTGTGGTTAACATGAATTAACCTACTGGGTAAGGCAATGGAAGTTAATATTGTTCAGTTTTTCTTTTTTCTTTTCCCCCTCATCCTGGATGACTCTCCTTTACAGGAGTGCCCCAACCCCATCACCCCAATGTTCTCTGGGACTTACCTTTCTGGTTGTTTTCCCTAGGGCTTGCCCCCCTATGGGATTTGTGGGTTCCTCAAGCCCCACTGGAGAACAGATCCAGTCTGGGCCACGTGGTCAGGTGTGGGGCCTGCAGGTACTCCTCCTCTTCCAGTCGTCAGGCTTTTTCTGATTTTCCTGTCCCCAGAGAGGGGCGGTGTGCACTGATGTCATGACGCATGCACTGATATCTCCTACACCTCCCGACCTTCTGGACCAAGCTGCCTTCCCCCAGCTTCCCCAGGGTCCAGGCAGGCATTAGGCTCCCCCCCCACCCCGAGGAGGAGAGAAGTCCTATAGCCACTTGATCCTCCTCCTCCTCTCGTCCCCCAGCTGGCCCTCTGTCAGCCCAAATTTGCTTCCGAACCTGGGTCATAGGGGTCGCAAGCAGTAGTGCTACTGCTGAGTCAGTGGGCCGACTTAATGTTCAGTTTTTCAAAGCAGGACTATAAATATTCCTTGGAGATAATGGCACTGAAGGTTACACAGCATTAGTATACTGTAGGTAACACTGGACGTGTGTCAGTACTCAAATTGTGTATAGTCATCATGCGGCAGGAGGGGTGGGCAATCTGGACCCTAACACCCTCATATCACAATGCCATGTTACTATGGCTTTTGCCTGTTAAAGACCGTTTTATTATTAGCCTGTCTCCTGGAGTTGATGGGCCAGAAATTGATTAAAATGAGAACTAGTTCATTCCTGACTCTCTGTCCATCTTTTTCTTTTGTTCTGAGTTGCTGTGCAAATCATGATTCCTTTCCTATTGCTCTGTAGTTGTACATGTGGGGGTCATCCAAGCCGCACTTTACACGGAACGTATACCAGATGAACACTGTATCTGACAGAGAAGGCTTGGATACTGTGATGCATAAATTTTCACCAGACTGCTGAAACGTTTTATACCTGGGCCTGAGTGATTATTGGCTCTCTGACTGCATCTGGTGCAGAATGCAGTGGCCAGGCTGAAAACATCCATAAGCATTTCTGAACATATTATACCACTGCTGCGTAATCTGCACCGGCTGCCTGTTCGCTGGTGCATAACCTTCAAGGCTCTAGTTTTGTCCTTCACAGCCCTGAATAGACTCGACTGCCACTACCTCTGGGATCTCCTCATCCTGTATGTCTGGGCTGCCACCTGCGTTCCACAGTTGTGGACCTCTTATCTGTCCCCAGGTCTCATTTAAAATCTACTGGGGGCAGCGTTTCTTCATTCAACTAGCTCAGTGGAGCACTTCAGAGCTGATCTTAAAACCTACCTTTTCAGCCTGACTTCCCCCAGAGTTTTAACTTTCAGTATGAGTTTATGGGATTGTCTGATATGTTTAACGTATATCATTTGAACTGTTTCCAGCATTCTTAATCTTGTGGCTGGGGTGCTAGATGAAATAAAAAATGGCCTTACTTTACACTCCTTCCTCCCTGTTGGAAATAATGAAATGGCCATGAACAGTGCACTGAAAGCCTTACTGGGCTAAGCAAGAAGACATGACAAGGTGTGCATTGTTGTGTGATAACAGCACAGCTCAGGTGTGTCCTGAAGCACAGGGTATCATAAACTGCATTCAGCCACCTGAGAAGTACCATTATCCCACAACAAAATAGAGAATAAGATGTGGGCAGTCATACTCAACAAAACCAAGGGGAATGAATTATATGATGACCTCGGGAGCGAAGCTTGAGATGTCTCTATGATATCATATTAGCCTGGCATGGAAACATCAGCCTTGTTGTGTATGGTTGCCCTTCCATTGTTTTGTATAGTATGAGTTTGCTTTAATACATTTACCTTCTTATCTAACTCTGTCTTGAACTGTGGTCAAATAAACAGAAAACAGAGCAGACAACAGGATCAGATTAAAAACGTTTAATGCGATATAAATAGTAGCTACGTGAGCTGGCAAAAGAGTTCACTTGGGATGTTTTCAGCCTTGCTGATATCTTCATTATGAGGGGGTCTGCACAGGTAGATTAGCATGAGTATTCTGCATTGTTTTACCACAGTAGTGACATTAGTACTGTGTTACAACGGCAGTGTATGGATTTCCATATACAACAACAGTGAACTATAAAATGGGCATACATTTAACAACGAGTAAAGAAATGTTTGGGGGCCAAAATTGGTTTTACTGTAATTTTCAAATGTGTCCTTACACCAAAGAGAAATTAGCCCCTCTAATGTTCAGTAAATAGAATTCTCTTGAAATGTATGGATACCTTAGTACCTTAAGGCCTAATGACTGGGAAAATCTACCAGCTCCACAGACTTTTCCACTGGCTCAACTGGTGTACTTATTGAAATGTTACCTTCTCCAGTTCAGGCCCACAGTGCTACAGTAGTTGAAGGAAAATCTTACTAGCCCGATACAAAATTTCCCCAGCATTTGGCTAGTGGACCGGTGCCAATCTTAACCCTTGTTGACTCATTAATTAATTTAGTTAAAGGTTCCACCAGGGAGGCATGCTGAGCAAAATAGCTTGTTTCCAGATGCGTCCTGGGGGAAGGAGAAGGAAGACAGAGTTTGCATAGTATAACACAGTATTTACAGCATTTGAAAAATTACGGAGTAGCAGATCGATTATAACAGGGGAGGGGATTATTCTGGGGAGGGGGAGATGGCAGAAGGGGGTGATAAATCAAATGGACAGGCAGGGGGTAGGGGGGCAACTGCAGTAGGTTAGACTGGGAGCTACGTACCTCGAGCAGAGTCGATAGATAATATGGCCTGTATCTGCTGCCATTTTTGTATGTTCGTATGCAACAGTATGAGTATATACAGTATTTATAACATAATAATACAGGGTACAATACTTGTCAGAGTGGCATCATCTGGAAGAACAATGATAGTCAATAAAAGAACATTCAGGTACCCAGTCCAACAATCTAAAAGGGACAGCAAACAATTCAGTGACCATTGGTTGCAAGATTGGCTTTAGACAAACACCCCTTGCATAAGTAATACAATTCCATGTTTGGAGGAGACAGCATTAATAGCAGAGAATGGTAGAAATGTTGACAGGTGCACAGGAAGGTTCCACGGTCAGCAGAGAATGATAAAAACAGTGGGCAGAATATGGCGTGAGTAGAATGCAGGGTAGTAGAAATGAAGGGGTAGCTGGCGGGGAGGGGATAGCTGTGCTGTGAGGTTAAGTATCTTGTTGCTCAGGGGTAGGTGAAGGGGATAAGTACCTTAGTGCTCAGAGGTAGATGAAGGGGTAGGCAATAGAGGGTAGTTAAGGTATAGAGTTAATTGAGTGATTATTGTGTGGAGTATCAGAGGAATGGTGGAGCTAAGGTTAGTTTAAGGTTAGTTTGAGTGGAAGAAAATCTGAGTATGGTGGAGATAGGAATTAGGGATGGGAGTGAGTAGGGGAGGTGTAGTTACAGTATGTAGGAGGGAGGAGAGGGCTGCAGGGAGGGGACGTTTTGGATGGAGGGGGGAAAGGGTTCCACAGCTTGGGACAGTGATATGAGAAGTTGCATTGTCCAGCTGTAGTGGGCCTGTGGGGGAAGGCCAGGAGTCTGGGAATGGTGCTGCGGAGGGGATAAGGGGGTAGGGTGGGAGTAGATAGAGTGGAGGTGAGATGGGGGGTAGTGACCCAAACCAAAATTTGGCCGTAAAGGGAGAAGAGTGAATATGGCTTCTGAAGCTGAGGGATGGGAGGGAGGGGGCTTTGTGAAGATCACAATGATGAGTTAGTGGGAGGCATGATTGTGCGAACCGACAGAAAGAGTGATAGAGGGTGTCCAGTCTGGCCTGGGTGGATTTGACAGCAGCACTGTAGACTGTATCTGCGTAGTTAAATGTAGGGAAGATCAATTTCTGTACAAGTGCCCAGCGAGCCAGTAGTGGAATACAATTGCAGTTTCTGTATCACACACCAAGTTTAGGGTGTCGTTTCTTGAGGATTGCATTCACATGCACAGTGAAGTCCAGTCTTTCCAAACTCCAAGGTACCTAAATGGGTATAAGGAGACTCGGTACACTAGGGTCCCCATCCAGCAGTGCTTACTTGTTTTACTCAGCTACCCCCATGAGATTAGAAGCTTCCTGTGTGGTCTTAAAAGATTAAAGGTACAACGCCTGACTAGACATGCATGTGTGTCATTTAAACATTGTTGACAGACATTTACCATCAGGGTAGTCAGCGTTAGTGTAAAGACAGTAAGCTTTATCATAAGTGCAGTGAGCTTTATTTTTAGGTAACCTTAGATGCTGGGAAGGGGTGCTACATCTTTAATCTCCAGCTTACCTGTAGTAGAAGGTGCCATTTACCCGTTTCATTTTTTTGTTTTTGTTTCAAGTCAGCTTGTTTCCCTGGAGCGGACTGGCTCAACTTTCCATCTGATCGATTGTCTGCAGACAGTTTCTGAATGAGAAACTGGAATGGAGTGGTAGTCTTTCCTAGCTGGTAGGAAGTATGCTGTGGCACTTCAATTACTTCTTTTTGGTGATGGTGATCTTTTTTTCACAAAGACGAAGAGTGCCAGTGGAGAAGGGTGCAGGCTACGGATGCAGGAATCCTGCCGTAGCCCCTACACCCCCCACCCCCAGCTGGTGGCACGTGGCCCAGCTGGACAAGTGGCCACCTCTATACTACAGCCTTGACATTCCATAAGGGTTTTGAAACTAAAAAAGGCGTTCCTTCAAGCTACTCTGTGTTCTGCAGAGATTCAGTAATTTATGAAATATTTGATATTTTTGGTAGTCTTTTCAGGGTTTTATTCATACTGTATATCGTCAGGAAATTCCACCAACTGGTGTGCATATAAAAGCCAGTATGTGTAATATTTGCACTAATGCAGTACTAGGGGCCAGAAACATCTTCCCTAAATAAACTTGCAGTAATTGAAAGTCATCTTCTGAAACATAACATGTATTGTATTTTTTCACTTTTTTATTCAGCTTTTTGACCCCCAGCTGCATCCTGCTTCAGGTGTCTTCTGGCCTCCCAGTCCTACCTGCCACTCCCCCTGTTGTCACGCCAGTGGGGATGCACATGGGGTGGGATCTGAGAGTGCCAGTGCCGTCATGTATGGCAGCTGGTTCACATAGGATTTTTCTTGTATTTCACCCCTTACCCAGCCCACCACCCACATGGCACCAGGCAGTGGCCCTGCAGGCCATGCCTATAAGTAGCCCACCCCTGCAGAGAGGAGGCAAGCTCCATGGGCCACTGCATGGGTGGCTAGTGTTGCAGAACCTGGCACCAGGCTCCACAGCCTCTCCCCGGGACTGCCCATCCAGCTATTGAGTTTACTCCTGAACTTGGGTCATCAGCATGGGAGTGCTGTGTGCCACGGTGGCCTGTGATGTTGGCGGATGCAAAATGTCAAGACCAAAGGTCGGTGAGGGAATTACAGTGAGGACAAAATGGTGACAAATATTTTGCCCCCTCCCCGAAGTGCTACAACCTCGGGGTTGGTTAATTAAGTAAGGGGGATGCAAAACAAAAAGTCGCTGTTCGTGTCTTCGCCACAATTCTGTTGCGATTCGAGGCACGCTGATTCAGAGTTGCCCATATCACATAGAACCATGTGCCACCAAAAGGGCCATCCTGTGGCCTGACATTTTTTCACTATATTTTTAACACAATACCCAGGTGGCCCCCATCCCTGTGAATCAGCCGGGATCATCCAAATTTTCAGACATCAGAGTCATTCCGAATGTGAATTAGAGCTGGGGCACTGAGCGGTTGCCTGTGCTCTAAAATACAGGGTTCTCTCTCTAACTCTGATTCAGAGTCAGCCCTCCTGTGATGCAGACTGACCCAAGTTGGCCTAGATAATCCAAGCCAAATTTCTGAAGATCCAGACTGTGTCACAGTTGCCCTCACCCATCACAAGCTGAAATGTATATGTGAATACTGGCAGCCAGGGAGATCAGAAAGAGTAGTCTCGCAGGCGTTCTCAAGGTGTGATTATCTCCTGACAAGGAAGAGTAGGATCAGTGGAGGGGGGAGTGAAATGTTTGCAATGTGATTGAAGGTGTAAGAAAAAGGGAAATTAAGTTGCGAACTACACAGTTTCTAATTAATGTGTAATACTGCTGAAATTTAGAAAAATAAAACAGATTTCTAATCTTTTTTTAAAATCATCATGTAATTTTAAATATCAATACAAAAAATAATATCAATACAATTTTTTGCCATTTTTCTGGCTGTGTTGCAACTAAAAAACATGTATCGATAATATACTCGAACAGCGGTTTCAGCAAGTATCAATACGTAATAGAATAGTATCAATACATAATCAAAGTACCAAAGGTACTGAAAGGCACCAGACCTTCAGTATGCAAACTGCGAAGTGAAAGTGAATAAGTGATCGTATCATTGACAGCTTTAGTAACTGGAAACCTCGAAAGTGAGCACAGTTATGGAGAAAAATTGTCCAACCCCACCCCAAAATTCAAATCACAGAAACAGTTAACAATATAGAATGGGTGAGAGAGACAAAAATGAACAGCATGGATAAATGGACCTACTCCTAACAGTCACTGCACTTTTTACACCCCCATCACAACACTGCCCCCAACCAGAAATCATAGCATTGACCCCCAACCCCAACAGTCACAGAACTGAACTGCATCCCCAACAGTCACAGCGCTGACCTCCAGCCTCAACAGTCACTGCACTGAACCCCCGACAGTCACACCACTGGACCCCACCCTCGATAGTCACTGCACTGATCTCCACCTCCGACAGTCACAGTACTGAACTCCACCCCGAGAGTCACACCACTGACTCCCAACCCTGTTCACAGCACTGAACCCTACCCTGACAGTCACAGCAGGGACACTCAACAGTCACAGCACTGTCCCCCCCCCCCCGACAGTCACAGCACAGACCACCCACTGTCAGCAGTCACAGCACTGATCCCTATCCCCTGACCGTCACAGCACTAAACCCCACCCCTGACAGTCACAGCACAGACCCCCAACCCAAATAGTCATAGCACTCACTCCCTACCAACAGTCAAACTGCTGACCTCCATCAGTCACAGCACTGACGCCCCACACAGCAGTCATAACCCTGACTACCCATATAGCAGTCACAGCACTGACTGCCACCCCTGACAATCACAGCACTGGCCCCCATCCTCAGCTTTCACAGCATTGACCCCCCCACACAGCAGACACAGCTCTGACCTCCCACCCTGACAGTCACAGCACTGACCCCCCCACCTCCGACAGTCAAAACAGTGACCCCCACCCTAGTCTAGACTCTGCCCACCACCCAGCAGTCACAGTGCTGACCAACCCCCACACAGTCATTGCACTGATCCCTCACCCCAAAAGTTACAGCACTGACCTCCCACCCAGTCTGGACCCTACCCACCACCCAGCAGTCACAGCACTACTCCCCCACACACACACACAAACAGTCACAGAATTGATACCCCCACCCCAAACAGTCTTGTCACTGACTCCCACCCCCACTGACAGCACTCAACTCCCAAACAAGAGACTAGTAAAATGCTGCCATACTTGCAGTCTGTTATATAAGTAAGCCCCACTGCTTAACTGCTCTTCTGGTTACCCAACACTGACAGAATCAACGGCAGCTGGAGAAAGTAAGAGGCGGTGTTACATATGTAAGCCCCACTGCTTGAACAAAGTATGAAATTCAGTATGCGGTTTAAATGAAATAGAAGGATCAAAAATAAAATAAAAGTTCTCGTGATGGGGCCTATGCACTGTTGGCACATGGTATGCAGTACAGGGGCATAGCCTGACCGTGGCCTACCACACCTTCTCACATAATTTTGTTTAAGTTAACCTGAAAAGACTATTTTGTTTTTCCCTCTACCTTTTCTATCTGTTTCTCCTTACTTCTCTCTCCCAGGCTGGCTCTTAGTAATTATTAAGTGCCAGATTGGTTAAACTAGAAATTACAGGTTAGTTTGGTATAAGCTTTTTTTCCCCTCTTCCTTTACTCTCTCTCTGCCCTTCCTCTCTCTCCCCCAGGCTTATCTCATAGAGCTCCCCCCCCCCCCACACCTTGCCTCTCGGGGCCATCCCTTTACTATTTTATTACTCCCTTAGTCACTCAGTTTGCTGCTGCTGCTGCTGTCTTCCTGTCTGTACTTACTGTCTGTCCCCACTCTTCGATTGCCTGTAAAAGTTCACCTCTGTTTCTCCCCTCTGTCTTCTCATCCTAGGAGGAGGCCCTTGAACAGGGTGCTTTGGCCCGCCAAGGAACTACACTAGGAGGCGGCTTTGCTCTGCCACAGTCCCTGCATCTTCATTCCTCCCTCCAGCTGTGCAGGTACGGCCTACCTGGTGGCTTTGCCTTACTCTCTGCCCGGCGCTTACTCCGGCTCCTGATTGGTCAGCGCTGGTGAACCGAATTCCTGATTGGCTCTCTTCCTGTTCCACTGCTGATCTTTTGTTGTATGCCTCTCAGCCCGAGTCTTAACTTCTGGGTGCAAAATTAAGCTTGAAATTACAGCTCAGGGTTTTCTTTTGTTGTTTCTTTTGTGTCCATTTTCCCATTAGCAAGTTATACTGTACTGCCGCTAGAGGGGCACAATCTTTATCTAAAGCGATCCCTGCCTGTTGTTTATATAGATACCTTCCTAAACTACAGCTCCCCCTCCATCTGACCAGCCTCCTCCTCCTCCGCGCTTCCTGCTTACAAATTCTTCTTGTTCCTAAATCAGTTATTCACTAATTTTCTCTGCCTTTATGAACAGTGCATCCCCTACTCTCCTCTCTCCACCTTGTTCTGCTCATATTCCTCTCTTTACCACCTTCATTTGCTGACTGCTCATCTATTCCTAATAACTCTCCCAACCTCATTGGTTACTATCTCCAATCCCTCACTCACATCCATGCTATCATTCCATCCCCGCCATTTAAAATATGGTCTCACTCTACCACTATTCCTCATGCGGCTTTGATAACAGTGTCCACTTTCACTGTGGTTCTCCACCTTCTTCTTCCTCACTCATCCACTCCCTACTCCTCAAAACTCCCAACCTTCTCGCCAACCCCTTCAAAATCCACTTTTTCATACTCGCCCTCCTCTTGCTCTCCACCAGGATATCCACCCCAACCCAGGCCCTATTGCCCCTAGCTCTTCCGGCGCTTCTTCCTCTACTACCTCCCCCTGCTTTCTTCTCTCAGCCCTTCCAAAGGTCTTAAAGATCCTACATCTAAACTTCCGCAGCTTGTTGCAAAAAATAGACCAGATTCGGATCATGGTGTATACTCTAAAACCAGACATTCTAATCATCTCAGAAACTTGGCTAAAGAGCACTATCCCTGACCACTTGGTCTCCATTCCTGGCTACTCACTGCTAAGGCAAGACCGTTCTGGCAGGGGTGGTGGTGGTGGTGTGGCCATTTATGTCCTAGCCTTCATCCAATATTCCATCATCTACTCATCCTCCAATCCTGAGATCCATGATGCCTTAGCTATCCATGTGACCATCCCCTTCACTCTCCCAGTCTTTGTAGCGGCATATACTGCCACCCAAATGTCCATCCTTCGATCACGCTAGACCTCCTAACCTCCTTCACTTCCCTTGCTCGCTCTGGGGAATTATTCATCCTAGGCGACTTTAACATAAATTGGTTGTCATCTAAAACTACCAAAACTAAAAATGAAATTGGAGCCCTAAACTTCTCCCAACTGATCTCTGAACCTACCCACCAAAACCACAAGACACAACAACACTCTCTACTTAACTGGGCCCTTACCTCCCGCCCCCACCGCGTCATCCCCGATGTTTTCAGTCACCATAACCCAATATTCATAGTTAGGAAAGTCCGCAGAACTAAATCACTACACAAAACCATACAACTACGCTCTTTCAAGTCTCTTGACCTTGAACCTCTCCTGAGTAACTTGGTAAAAAGGACAAAAGTAGGCCTTAGCCTGTCGAGATCCCCCTGGCCAGTGGATCATTTATCCCAGGTAGGGCTACATGAGAGCCAGTTATCTAGGTGTTTTTTAAAGGTATCTAAGTTGGTGCAATCCACCAGTTCTTGTGGAAGTTTGTTCTAAATTCTTGGTGCCCTGATGGTAAAGAAATGAAGCCTTTTGTTTGTCCTAGCTTTACCAACATGAAGTTGTTTACTGTGAAGCCTAGCTGCTATTTTCCTTCTTGAATAGGTTATTCCACACTGTTCCATTACTGATGGTGATTGTAAGATTTTAAACAGCTCAAGAAGATCACCTTTTGTACGTCTTTGTTCCAGTGAGTGGAGCCCTGTCTTTTCTAGTCTTTTATTATAATCAAGTTTTGCCAGATGGGGGACAATCCTTGTCGCCCAGTGTTGTACCCAGTCTATCCTGTCTATGTCTTTAATCAGATATGGACTCCAAAAAGGGGACCTGTAATCTGTATGTGGTCTAATATGTGATCTATATAATGAAAGTATACATTTTTCTGTTTTAGAGGTAAATGAGTGTTTTATGCGCCTTAGAAGTGCATTGGCGAGATTGGCTAATTTGTTACAATTATCTGTCGAGGTCAGCTTAGTGTTGACAATGATACTCAGATCTTTCTTGCAGGATGAGGTTTTTAATAACCTTGCCACTTCTGACTGGTCCCCCCTAACCTCCTTCCCCTCAGTTGATAAGGCCCTTGCCTACTTTAAAGAAATCTTTCTTGTAAACTGGAACGCCTTTGTCCCCCTCAAACAAACCAGAGTCAGAGGTAACGACTTCTCTTGGATAACCGCTGAACTTCTGGCCTGCCTCAGGGCTAAAGATCAAGCCTGGAAGCGTCATAAAGCTACCCAGCATCCTAGTAATCTCATGAACTACTGCATTCTCCGAAACACACACCAGGGCTACAAGGTTAGCCAAGTCCAAATATTTCAAATCGGCCTTCATCACATACATAAATTCCCCTTCAGAGATCTGGAAGGTGGTCCACGCCCTCTTTACCACCTCATCTCACCCCCCTCCGGTACTTAAAGTAAATAGCTCACTAGTGTCCGACTCACCAGCTGTAGCTGTGGAATATAACTCCTACTATACCTCCTGCACCACTGAGCTACTGAAATCCCTCCCCTCCTACCCATCCCCCTCCCACCTCTACCGGTTTGCCTCTCCACCACCACCTCCCACCTCCCCTTCTCTTTTTCTACTGTAACCCCAAATAACCCCAAATTATGTCCTAAGTGCCCTCCTCACCATCAACCCCTCTAAAGATGCCTCCCCTGATGGCCTTGACTCAAAACTCCTTTCCCTCTCCGGCCATTGTCTACCCCCTCTCAATAATCCTAAATCTCTCATTCTCTACTGCCTCGGTCCCCTCTTCATGGAAACATGCTGTGGTCCTCCCTTTACCCAAGTGGGGTGACCCCTCATCCCCTGGCAACTATCATCCCATTTCTCTCCACCCTACCTTTATCAAGCTTCAAGAACACATTGTCCTCTCCCAGCTCACTTCTTTGCTATCTGACACCTCCTTTTTCACCACTTTCCAGTCTGGTTTCAGGAAAAACCACTCAACCACCACTTCTCTCCTACTCCTCACAGACTCCATCCTAACCGGGATGGACAATGGCCAAATTACCTCTGCCATTTTTGTCGACCTGGCCAAGGCCTTTGACATTGTCTCTGATTTCCTTCTCCTCGACTCACTCCCGGCAGCTGGCCTATCTCCCTCCACCATAAGCTGGTTCAAGGCCTACCTTATTGGCACAACCCAGTCAGTTAAAATCTTGGATGGCACTTCCTCTCCCCTCCCCTCCTGATTAGCACTGGAGTCCCCCAGGGCTCTGTATCAGAGCCCCTCCTTTTCTCCATCTTCTTAAATGATCTTCCCTCTGTTTGCTCCCCATCCTCCGCTATACATATGTATGCTGATGATACAGTCCTGTATGCATCTGGCTCCTGTCCTGATGAGGTTACAGCCAGCTTACAGCAAGACTTCGACAAGGTTCAGCTCTGGTTTGCTAACCATTAACTTTCCTCAGTGCCAAGAAGACTGTCTCCATGACCTTTGGCACAAGGCAAAGACTCTCTAGGCTTCCCTCCCTACCCACTTTCCACACCCTTGATGGGACTTTACTTGAGGACACATTCTCCTTCAGATACTTAGGTGTTTGGTTGGACCAACACCTAAACATCTCTGGACATATTGACTCCATCCAGAAAAAACTGTGCCTCAAGCTTGGTGCCCTGTTCAGGAACCGTAGTTGCATCCCTCCGATGGCTAGGCATAAACTTGTTCAGAAGATGATACTGCCCATTTTTGACTACTGTGATGTAGTCTATGGTGCAGCCCCCTAAGTCCTCCCTGGCCAGACTGGACACCCTCTTCAATTCCTTCTGCCACTTTGCCCTGGATGCCCCCCTCGCACCTATCACTGTAATCTTTATCGTGTCCTATCCTTCCCCTCTCTTACAAATAGGCAACTCTCCCGTTGTGTAACATTCACCTCTAAGTACTGGTTGGGTGGCGCTCTTCCTACCTCACCCCCTCTTTTATAACCCCTCACCCTCCCATTCCCTTAGCTCAGCCGACTCCCACACCCTGGTTGTCCCACAGATCCACCCAAATCAGCCAATTCAGTTACGCTCCTGCCTCCCAAAAATTTGGAACCCCCCAAATCTGGCACTCATCCTCCACCTACTCCATCAGCTCTGCCCTCAATAATTACCTTGCACCTAGCTGCTCCTGCCATATCCCTTCCTAATCCCTCCTCTAAGCCCTGGACAAACCCTGCCCCTCTACCGTCACCTTCTTCTTTTTACCCTATGCACAGCCACCCCCCCAAATTTCTAGCTCTCCTCCCCTTCTCCCAAATTGCTCCCCCTTACTGGCCTCCCTTGATCTCTCACATAATGTAAAGGCCCCCGAATGCTCTCCTTGGGTCCCTCCCTGCCCCAGAGTTTGTATCTCATCTACCCCTTCCCCACCATCCTAAAGGGGTCTCTCTGGACATTGCCTTATCCCTTCTTTCTGGTCCCCGCAGTCCCCTTGCAGGGTTCCTCACATCCTGAGGGGGTCTCCAGAGACACAACTTTTTCCCCTCCCTCCCCTTTCCCCTTTTTCTTTCACATAAGCACTTGTTTATTTATTAATGTAACACTTATTATTGTCCACTCTTTCTACATGTTATGCGCAACACTGTTTGTAACACCTGCCTTACAACTATATGTTAATGTTGATCTTGTGACTTGAACATTTAATGTCTCCTTCCTGTTGTACCTCTTCCCCCAAGGTTGCACCGGGAGATGAGCAACTGGTCATTCAGTGTGACTTTCTGGTGAAACATTTCAGTAAATAAATAAATAAATGTGACGCCATGGGCCATGCACTACTGCATCTGCCCGGCTGTAGCCCTGCCCCTCAGATGCATAGACGTGTGGTGGGAACAGGGGGTGGGATGCAGGCAGGGTTGAAGATGCTGGTGGATATCCAGTTGGATGCCCATACTACTGGCGGACTAGATCCCCTGCTCCAGGTGAAGCAGAGGATTATTGGTACTGGCATACACTGGTACCGGCCGGGGCATAATGCACTGTGGGTGAGTGCCAGCCAGAAGCCCCCTGCTGTTGTTGCATATCAGGAGGGCTGGGGCTGCACTACAAGGGTGGGCACTTGTCCAGTTGAGCCGCCAACTACTGGATGGAGGGGGCGTGTAGTCTGCGCCCTCCTTGACTGGTATTGCACGCTTCTGTGAATGGCACATAGTCTAGCACTGCCCCTCAGTCGCTTCCTCAATTCATCTGTGTGTGCAGAGCTGTGAACATAAATGGGATTTGGCGCAGAAGGGGCCTGTGTCCCTTTTGTGAATGGTGTAGGGGTCCATCACGGCCCCGGTGTGCACAGTTGGGGATAAGGAAGCCGATATGCCACATGTATGTGGTGTGTAAGCTTTGTGCATGGCTCCATTATTTATTTTTTGTTTAACTCTGTTTATGCTCCCTTGATCTCTGGCCCCTTAGACCTCTCTCCGGCATGAATACTAGACTCTGGCTTTCTGACGCTCTGCTGAGGTCCTCCAACCACACCTCTGTCCTGGGATTGCTCTCTACTCCTCACTCCGACCTAACCTACCCCCCAGCTCTGAGCCCCCCGAGGTGGGACCACCACTCCTCTGGCACTATATCTAGAATCTAGTAGGTGGCCGGAGGGGGGTGGAAGCCAGAGGCTGGTCAGAAGGGCCCAGCGTTGAGCATGGGTGCCATACCTGGGTCCCGCCTTCACCTGTCTGGGTGTCAGGGTTTTCTGCTTTTTCTCTCCCTTGAGGTGCTGGCATGCATTGGAGCCCAGCATGTGGAGGGTGCACCTGGACCCACACGCAGAGCGTCCTGCTGCACCTATCCCCATCTACGTGTCTCCTAGGTTGCAGTGCCCATAGTCTCCACTGGGAGCTGCTAGACCCTCAGAGCCCACAACCTATCCTCCCCAGGAGAGGAGAGCTGTCCTCCGGACACTCAATCCTCTCCTGCCCCAACTAGCCCCTGACGACCCGTGTCTGCCCCTAAACACGGGTTGCCCGTGTGGCGCAAGGTAAGACGGATGTCTCAGCCCTCAGAGCCACCGGGATGGCATCGCATGGCTCCATTATGAGTATTCTTATAAAAGCTTGCACTTGAATTAAGTGAATGCTCTGCTCTGCTCTCCATGAACAGTTGGTTGCAACCATTACGCACTGCATGCATGGAAGGGTTATATGAGACTGAGGGAGGTTTACAGTGTGTACCTTCAGATTGTGCAAACCGATAGCGGTGGCTGGCCCGCCATGTCAGTTGTGTATGGGCTTTGGGGGGGGGGGCAGCACAGTGGCAGGCCAGGGCTTCTTCCTCCAACTCCTGTTTTTTCTCCCCAAGGGAGCTGGCATGCAGTAGTGTTTGTGCGTGCCAACAGCTACTCCTTCCCTTGCTATGATCCTGCTGTGCTGTCTTCTGGCCTCCACCAGGTGACAGACATATAGCAGAATGCCATGTTTCCCTTCCTAGAGGGAGGAGCGCTGTTCCTGGGATCCTCCCACCCATCCCAGCCAGACCCATGGTGACCAAAGTCCATTCCTGAATGAGGGACGTTGGCATTTGAAGTGGTAGCGATACTGCTGTGCTATCGAGTCGGCTTTATCTGACTTCTTTTAAGGTAAAAATACCATTTCATAAAGATCTGGGAGTGACATAGTTAAACATTAGTGACTGAAATTACATCATCAGAATGTTGCACTCAGGAGATGTCAGGGCGAAGGCAATTAATGGGAATACAAGACACACATTGATACATAGATGTTTACTGACAGAAAAAGAATCATGGTGCATTCAGTCTGCCTCCCTAGCACTGGCAAATCCTCTAGCAGATTAGCAAATGCAGACAGGCAAGCATACGCTCTCTAATGAGGCAATGTAATACTGTTAAATTTTCTTACAAAATGTTATTATGGAATACAAAATAAAATCCAAGAGCAGTAACAGCAAAAATATCTCCCACCTCATGCCGTTTCACATGGCACTTGTGCTTCCTCAAGGCTGACTTGTGTGTATGAAGGGTCCACAATTAAAGTGATGGTGCATACAGATAGTCAAAGCATTAGTATAAGAATTAAGTAAGAAAGGACATGCGCAGCATATACCAGTGCAGTAATCCACCATAGTAAAAACCTCTTAATATATAGATGTGAAAAAAGGAGGAGAATCAGGAAGGGGGAGTGACAGGGAAAGGAAAAACTAGTGTAAAGGGGAATGGATGGAAAAAAAGGGGGTGGGAAAAAGCCTAAGATGAGTACAGTAAGTGAAGTAGTTTAAAATTGGGTTTGCATACAAAATATTTTTAAACTGACCAACTACACTGATGCTTAATCTTTGAGAACCCAGTCAGCAAAACCTTACCCGGTTGACAAAGAATAACAAAAAAAATCACGATTATAATAATCTCCATAATAGCACGTCAGTAATGCTTTCTAAGGTTGGTGTGGGGGCGGAGTGGAATGAGGGAAAGGGAAGTGGAAGTAAAAGGGAATCACTGTACTAATTTCATCAGAGGAAACTTACAGTACTAATTTCATCAGGGGAACATTTAGATTTTTACAGTATTTCAGGCATAATTGGTCGATTTTTAAAAGGCTTGGGCAGCAGTTTGGAGGGGCACTGGGCAACACATGCCACGCCCCACTCTGCACAGTTAAAACCACGTATGTCCAAGGGTCGCTGAATGCTCAGATCTTTTGTTGCAGCCATGTGGCTGCTTTCTCCTTTCTGCTCCCTCACGTACCTTTGGCATCGCATGGCTGCTTTTGGGCATCCTTCGTGCCATTCTGCTGGCCTTTGCTTGCATTCCACAGCCACTCTTATCTGCACCGTTGACCCTCTTGCTCTTTGAACTCTTGCTCTGGTGCCTCTGGATGGTCCTGATGGTAGCTCCCTTGCCACCCACCACCACTCATGGCTCCTGGTTTCCCCTCTCAACTTGTGGTGCTCTCACCTCAGCGTAGGCCATTTGTTCTCCAAGTACTCCTTCCACCATTTCCCTGGTACTGTGCATTCTTTAGTGGAGGGCTTGGTTCCAGCTGCTTTCTCTCTGGCAGCATCTCTGCAAGCTGCCACCCCAGGGCTCTAGTGTCCTGGTACATGTGGCTCACTCCTGTCTCACTGTACTTCGGGCTTCAGTGCCTAGTGGCCACCTAGGTACATTCAGGTACCTTCACTCCCTACAACACCCTTAGTCAGTTCATATTAGTGTGCTATTTATGTTTTTACCTTCTGCTGTTAGTCTTCTGTTTCAGCTACTGCAGGCAGCTTTGATGTTTTTACTAATCATTCCAGATCACCCTTCCCTAATGAAATTGGTTGTCGTGCATCCACCATCATTATTTTATCCATACTGGTCAGTCTGAGTCCACCTATCAGGCGGCATGCATGTGTGTGCTCCATGGCCGTCAGGCTCTGCCATCAGCCTCCTATTCAATCTCACTTATGACTCATCAGTCTCAATCTGCGTTTACATTCCTGCACTTGAACGCATGCCAGTCATGACCATAGCATGGCTTCCAGGGCTCCCCTGCCCTGCTAGCTGATGATCTTGCCCTGTTCCAAAGAAGGCCGTATCTTGAGGTTGAGTTCCTTGACTTGGGCAGGCTCCTTCTCTTTCTGCCCTTCAGGAGAGAATGTCTTACACTCTTGCGGAAACCTCAGCCTTGTAGATCAACTTGGGAGCACCTCTTGAGGTAGCAGTTAAGACTTCAGCTACAGCAGGGTGGGGTTTCTGAGTCCTCAGGGCCTCCTTTAGCTGTGCAGTCCACGTAAGCAGCACCTTCGAAAGTTATTCCTCCCTACAGCCACCTAAGGTTCTCCTGTTCTCCATCTACTTTCCTTTCTCTGCCCCTCAAGGGTAAATCTAATACCACTACCCAGGTCTCTGCCCCTCAAGAGTTTAACTCCATGCCTTGCCCCTCAAGGGTTTGGCTTCATCTCTAGACCTCCACTTGGTTGGAGGCCCGGCGGGTGCCTTTCACTGGCAGCTGCTCTCCTCCTTCCCACCTTGGAGGGTGGGTCTCTTCCATGGGGAACCTCCATTAGCTGCAAAGATTGGCTTGCTACACCCTCAAGGTATTCTTGTTAGAGAGATAGAGCGAGAGCTCTTCCTCTAAAAAACCTTCCCCTGAATTGCTTTTCCAAATTGCAGTAGCCGAGCTGTCACTAATACTAATTCTAACTCTAGCCTGGAGGGAAGGCGACCAAGGCCTTGGACCCCCAGAGATTCATTCCTGTCTAGGTTTTTTTTTCCTCTTCTCTGCATTGAGGTTCATAAAAAAAAAAACCAGGTAGTTTCTGTAGGATCTGGAGTTGGTTGGTGGCTTCCCAGGGCTGGCTTTCAGTCTGGCTGCATCTCTCTCCTTGGGAAGAATTTGCTTTTATATCTTCCATTGTACTTTTATGCCTTCTTCCCTAAGGTGCCTTTGGTCCTGACTGAGACCCTGTCCCTGTGACATCTTGAGAGGTTGGAACCTTTCAAGGTTCTGCATCCTTGTAACACCTCAACAGGGTGGTAGTTCCTGTAGAATGGAAGGAGAGTGTGTAAGTCAAAGTTTACATTGCATAAGCACCGGAAACTACTCAGTCTCAATCAGAGCTAAACCAGCATATGCGTCCGATGACCCTATGAATTAAAAGTTTTGGACTGCAGCTTGGATGGGCAATGGGTGACACACACCATGGCCCCACCATGCAGTTAAAACCCCACATGTCCAAGTGTACCCCGGATGCTCAGATTTTTTGTTGGCTCCTTCCTCCCCCCTTCCCCCATTGCTCCTATGGCATCTCTCTTTCCTTGGGATTGAGCTGTCTTCCCTAAGGTGACTTTGGACCTGGGACCCTGTCCCTGTGACAACCTGAGGGGTTTGATTGTGACACCCCAAAAGGGTGGTAGTCCCCATAGTGGGGACAGAGGGAATGTAAGCCAAAGTTCACAGTTGCACAAGCATCACGTACTACTCGGTCTCAATCAGTCTTTAACCTACTCAAGAGCCCAGTGACCCCTTGAAACAATCAATATACATTTTGTACAGAAATTATTTATATCAACAAAGAGGGTCAGTTAATGAGTCATTTAGTCCTGGACTCTGCAGTGCACCAAGTTTGTATAGTATTGCTAAAATGCCTTGCAACAGAGTAGTTTGTTATCCCTATCTCCTCCTTGTGGGCCTAGTGAGACCCTTTCAGTTCCTTCAAATTTAAGTGTGCCCAGATCCAGTTTTTACCAGATGTGATGCTAGGGCACTGCTTGTGTCTTTGTTTTCAGTACCTATCAGTTCACCTGTTCTTTTCTTAATGTTTCAAATTATACTTCCAGTGTAGAAGGATTTGAAGCTACAAGTTTCTAGGTACATTACACAGGTAGAGCTGCAATTTATGAAGTCTCTAATGGGAAATTCCCTTTCGCAGCTGGCACTCTTGAAGAAGTCCCATTTTATGTTGTTAAGCAACATCTTGTGGTAGTAGCACATTTCAGAGGTGTGTCAGTGTTGTGGCGAATGCAGGGGATGCTTTAGTGGGTGCGTCCCTCAGTCGCCAACTATTGAGCATGCTGCTGGTGACAGCAGTTTCAGAGAGAGCCACGGTGTTGAAATGAATCTGCCGCTGCAATCAGAGACAGGCTAGTCATTGCAGCGGCAGATGACACGCCTCCATTATGTGCCTTTCCTGGTGAAACATGTCAATAAATATGGTGGCTCCTGCTGTCCACCACACAATCCCCAGAAAGCCAACATCGGGGTGCCAAGTCCCCATGTTGGCATGATCCCCTCCCCATTATGTGGCACACCATAACACTCTTACCGTCCGCCACACACTCCCAAAAAGTCGACATCGGGGTGCCCAATCCCTGTGTCGGCATCCCCCCTCTTAGTGTGTCTTTCCTGATTAAACATTTTCCCATTTTCTTTCCGACACCAGGATGCCCACTCCCGGTGCTGGATGCGTGCCCCCTTCCATATGTCTTGCAGACATAGGGGTGCCCAGTCCCAGTGTCATCCCCCTCCTCCCCCCTCGAATTGTGGAACACTGGGAGCCCACTCCAGTGTGGCTATTTTTGTGTGTGTGTGTGTGTGTGTGTGTGTGTGTGTATAACCTGTAAATAAAGAAAACCTTCACTTGCGGTCTTTTTTTCTCCCCCTGCAAAACGGTCCACCGTTGTCTCCCTTGTCCCCTATCCCCACCCTCCTTCTGCACACCCACTCCCTACCCTCCTTACCCATACTTACCCTCCGGAGGTCGGGAACTGCAATCTTCTCTGAACTGGTACAGGTTTGCACTCTTCAAAGCCGAACTGAGAACTGAAGAAATGATGGTAAGCTTCATAATGGGAGGCAATATGGGGTTTCAACTTAGGTTGATATCTCAGTCATTTTTTTGAATTTTGGCCCCAAATTTTAAACATGGGGTTCTTGGGACCCACCTTGTGAATATGTCACTGTCATTTAGTTTCTCGGTCCCAAAAGGTGATTTCGTGGTCGCTGCATGGAATCACCTTTTGGGACCGATTAACGAAACAAGAGTGCCACTGTTCATGAGGGGAGGTCTCAAAAAGCCAACGTTGCAAATTTGGTGAAAAAATGTAAAAAAATGACTTTGTTACGAGTGTGCGTTGCGCAGTTTCTACGCACATTCGTAACTTCGCCAATTTTTCATATTTTCAGTCCAGATTTTCAACATTACCATTTTTTCACACCACCTCATGAACAGTACTGCTGTCATTTTTCACATCCTGCCAGAAATGTGTTTTCACACCTGTGGCACCAAATGGCACAGTCGCTGTGCAAAACCACCTTTTGGGATTGAGTAACGAAATGATGGTGCTACTGTATCATTAGGTGGGGTCACAAAAATTCCATTTTGAAAATTTAGAGTGAAAATGCCAACAAACAGCTGGGGCATTTGGGTTTCCAACCATAACGCCCTACTCTGTAGAGACTGACAGGTGTTGGGGGTGTGACTTGGGATCGTTGGCCGTAATGCTCACGCCATTCCAACCCCACCCTGCAGCCAGTGACAGGCATCGAGGTGTGCCTTGGGGTCTTCAGCCCCAGTGTTCACCCCGTTCTCCTATACCGTACCCATCTCAGTGTATTTCCTTATGGAATGGGGTGAGTACAAGGACTGAAGACCCCGAGGCATTGCAACACCTGTTAGTGTCTACAGGGTAGGGTGAGGTGAGATGGCATGAGCATTATGGCTGACGACCCAAAGGCATGCCCCCAACGCCTGTCAGTCTCTGCGGGGTGGGGATGGGGTTGGCGTCAGTTCAGTACTTCACTGCCATTCCTATTATGCATCTCTCTAACTCCTGCACTACCAATGCCAATGCCAGCAAGCCAACATTCGGCATTGACAAATGCTTGTTTGTATTGTGCCACAGAATTTACAATTCCAGCAAGAGTGGGCACCTCCTGGTAAGGGTCTAGCACTTGATTGCAGTTTCTTTCTAATCTAAGGAACTGGCTTTTGGGCACACTATTGGTCATATGCCTATGGTGACATGATGTGTAATATAAAACCGAATTGCAATCCGTCGGTTTACGATAAAGATTGGTTTTCAGTGAGTTCCCCACTTTCTCGATTTCCTGATCCAAAAAGTTCACAGACTTGAGGCTTGAATTCAAAGTCAATTATGGGCTTTTGTTCATGTTTTTCATATGCATCAAAATTTGTTTTACTCTATCCCCTCCAAATAAACAAAATATATATCGTCTGAATAAATTCAGATGTTCATAATAAAGATTTATTGTTGATGACATTATAGGATCACATTCTCAGATCCCCAGACAGATGTTGGCGTAATTTGGAATGCAAAATCAAATCCATTCCCCCCCCCAATCTTGGAAGGCCATATTGATGTACTGTTATGGAGAGCATTATAACCATTATTTCATCGACTGGGTTATCACAAAGATTGACCATCAATGTAGTTGGTCAGTTTTTAAAAAAAGCGTACAAACCCAATTTTAAACTACTAAAAATAGATCCAAAGCAAACACAATTTTAAACTACTTCACTTACTGTACTCATTGTAGGTTTCCCTTCCCCCTTTTTTCCATCCATTCCCCTTTCCACTAGTTTTCCCTGTCCCTGTCCCTCTCCCTTTCCTGATTCTCTCCCTTTTTTCACACCTTTGTATTATGACAGTTTTACTGTGGTGGATTATTGCACTGGTCCTTGTTAGTTAAGTAGTGGCCGTGATTTATTCTAGCTGGCCATCTAAAGTACCGAAATGTAACTTTAAATAGCAGCCCCCATTCATGTCTATAGTCACGCATCCCCGCGCTCTTCATATACTGATGTCACAAAATGTGGTAGCGCAGGGGCAGAGCGGGGGTGGAGTGCACTCTGCAGAGCTACAAGGAAGTGGAAGGGATCAGCACTGCAGGGCTTCTTGAAGCAAACATACGATCCCTTCCCTTTCTAAATCGGGGCACCTGAAAAAGAAAATATTATGTGGTTTGGATTTGGGGGCAGGTAAGGGTTCTTTGTGCTTTGGGGGGGGATGTAAAGAGTGTGATAGTTGCTCTTTGACAGTATTGCATTGTCTCATTAAAGAGTGTGTGCTTACCTGTCTGCATTTGCCATTGGTTTTTCATTTGGTACGTGCAACATGCCACTTTCAGGAGTGGCCTGAGTGTTGTTTGGACTCTAGTAGATTAGTCATCTCATAGCTGTACTTGAACCACAACTCCTCTCCCCCATTTATCTCAGCCTCCATTGATGCAGCCCTGCAGTACATGAAAATAATTTTTCTTTACTTTTGTTAAACATGCATTATTCATAATTCATGTTACCAGTGAAAATAGGTCCAAAGCTTTATGCTATGGTTGAGCTTCATATGCAGGACAAATACTTTACCGTAGTCTTCTTACATCAAGCTGTGGATGCTATGCTAGCTCCTAAAGTATTTGTCCTCATTTAAGCCCAGTACTTGTGCCAATTTTTTTTTCTCCGTCTGAATGTACTGACACATGCTCAGTCGTGATGTACTGGCGGCACTGTCAGAGCTAGCGCATGCTGTTCCCTTTTGTTCTTTCATCAGCTTGTGTTGTGACTTTCCTGCTGATAAATAGCATGACTTTTGTTCTCTGGGGATTCTCAAATACTTTACCATTTTGTAGGCTGGTCTGCATAGCCAGGATGTTTCTCTGTGTTTATTCAGCAAGTGAATGACTCTGTCTTTTGCTGTTGCTACAGCTCTGAAGAGTAGAATGGAATGTGGTTATGCTATGGAGATGGGACTGGTAGCTGTGACCACTGATTTAGTCTGGTTTGCCAAAAAGCACTATGTCAGTGGGAGCTCTGGACTGGTTCAAATGACAGAGCCAGTTTGCCCTTTTTATTTTATAGTTTTTGGCCATGAAAGACATACCAACCCTAGGCTTGTTTCCATGTGCTTCCTGGAAACTCAGGGAAGTTAAGTGACATGCTTATGGTCACACAACGTGCAGGTGCTGACTGTGGGATTCAAACCCAGTTCTCCAAGTTCACAGCTCAGTGTTCTTAACCACTATGCTGTACTGCTCTTCCTTTACTTAATGTAATTTATTGTTTAAAATTATGTTTTCCCATCTGTTTCTTTTGTGAACAAGAATAAGGCTTCAAAATCACTTATATTATCTGCACTGAGTCAATGCCAATTTACTAGCAGATCCGAACTTGGTCAACAGACCCAACTGGTGAAGAGCTGAGCCACGAATGAGTCTGATTTTCAAAGTTGAGTCAAGACAGGCTGGTTCTGGGGGAATCCTAGAAAGACACATATGCTGTATATCTAGAACAGAGAGTCTGCATCCCAGCTCCTCTAACTGTATCTGATGTGTTTTGATTGTGATGTGACACACCATACTTTGTGATATTTTGCTGTCACAATATGTGCCCTGTGTACTGCAGATCCAGCTGACTTGGCATCTTTTCCCAAATCCTTAACAGTGTACTAGGATTTGGTACAGCTTACCCGTCCTGGATGTGCACTGATGATGCCAAAGGCCCTGCGGTGTCTCCAGTTGTACTGTGCTGGTGGTGCTGTATGTGCCTATATGCTTTCCCTGCTTGCTGTAAATGGATCCACGACAGGAGTCCGACAGAAATTCTGTTGAACGCCCTGTCAGCGGCACCGGCAGGTCGACCGCATTCTTCAGTCGGCTGCTGGTTCGCTATTGATTCCTTTGTTTTCTTTGGGGGGCTTTGCCCCCGAACCCCCAATGCAGGGGGCTGCACACCCCGCACCCCCCCCACTTAAAGATTCTCAACCCAGTCGGAGCTGATTGGGGGTTGCAGGACCCCTGACAGGCAGCGCGGGTTCCAGCGGTCTTCCACATGACTAAGTGCTATAGTTGCTGTGGAGACCTTTGCTGGTAAAATGTCGCCACGAGGGGGGTAAACGGTTGTAAACAATGCTTGATCCAGAAGAAAGCAATATATGAATTGCAGAGGAAAGGGATTCCCGGTCACCAGGAGGAGGACAATGCAGCCTGATTGGGGGGGGGGGCTGCAGTGGGATATTAGATTGAGCAGGATATGAACGCATACCACACTCCTCCCCTTTCTGAGGTGTAAGAGCATCCCTTTATTGCAGAACCAACTAAGGCCTGTCTCAGTGTGCCTCTCTTTACCCTTCTCCCCTTTTCCACCTCTTAATCTGGTGCTGGTCTGCCGGGTTAGGTTGCTAATTTCAATCTCAGCTGTAAATGGTGACTTTACACTTTGATGCCAGTAAAAGTTGTTGCTGCTGATATCTGGAGTGCTGCTTTTCCTCATCGGTTGTTTACCTCTTAATCTACCTTTTCTTCACTACAAGTCATAGTGCTGCCTGCATCAGCTTCCTTAGCAGCCGTCAAAGTCCATTTTGTAATAAAGAACACAGCGGGGGCTAGTGGTTTACCAGCGAACAAATCACATTGTGTGATATGAGCCACATAACCCACAGGGTGGTTTGTTCCCTGGCAGAGTGCCATCTGTAAGCTGGGGGTCATGTAACCAGAACTGTGGAGTCATTTTAAACTAAAAATCCCAAACTAAGATGGAAGTTGCCACATTTTTTCTAACTTACAAGGAAATTCCCAATTGCTTTGGAGTCCCATCTTAATCAGTAGTGGAAAATGCAGTGGGAACCTGAGGGAACTGAGTTCCTGGAGAGAAATTAAAAGTCTGACTCAGTACCAGAAGCATAATGGGGAAGGATGATTCCTGTATATAATGTGCCCCCCCCCCAAAAAAAAGGTATAAAGTGTATAATGCAATGAGGAAACATGTCCCCAGACCCCTGTCAGGTATGTTCAGTCCTACACCAAAGGTGGTGAGTTCTTCGAGTGATGAATTGTTTCAGTTTCTAACACTGGTTTTACTAATCTAATATTATACCTCTCAACTCTCTCTCATTATGAAAAAAGCCCTGAAAAAAATGGCTAATGATGCCTGTTTGTCAGGGTCCGTTTGCACTTCATGTGTCGGTGGCCCCTGGTCATCCACACAATCCCGGTTTAGGAAGATCCTCCTGACAGGACCACGTTACCTCTGCCGAAGACATAGGACAACCAATACAATACGAAGTGCAGTGGTACTGATGGCAGCAGCACCTGCCTTTCTCCAAATCCTGGACCCTCACACGCTTGTGATGGCTCCACTATGCACCACACTGTGGCCAACTCATCAACATCTGCAGCCACTGCCAGATCTAGAGTACAGGAGGCTAAAAACTTGGCCTCTCCACTGTGGCATGTCTGCCCACTCATCCTTCAGCCCCAGTGCCATTACCACTGGTTATAACTGCTGCTGTTACACAATTATAGATTGTGGGAGCATCAGATGACGCTCCCAGACTAATCACAACACTTCCTTCAGTTGTGCGTGAGGTACTCTTATTACTGTAAGAATACCTCACATGCTCACACTGTAACAGGTTTCCCAGTAACCGCCACGTGTGATGAAGAAAGGAACCCTAAAAAAGTATTTCTTTTAAATGGAGCAGTGATCTATAATAAGTTTATTGGGACACTAGGAGGGCCTTTTATGGGTATAAGAGGGTTGCCTCTTGCGTTAGCCAGCCTCATCATACATGGGAGTGCTTTCTCCGTCGACAGGGCACATACTCGGCCTTTCTCACTGACGGGGTGCATGACTCTAATCTCCTCATACCTGAGAATGCTTTCCCCGTTGACAGAGTTTTATACACTATAAAACTGAAAATTTCGATTACACAGTGTCAGTGTTGCTCATTTCCTAAGATGGACTGTTAAGGGGTTCTGGGGTGCAACTGTGGTAGAGTAATTAAGTATTTGTTGTGCACACCGCCTAAGCCTCTGGGTGCTGTCCACCTGCACTCCCCTTCCAATGTTTGTATAAACTTTGTTCCAATTTCAATTAAACTTCACGCGTTGGGATTTATATATTAAAACACTTTATTTTATAGCTCGTGAGCATCTATAAAAAATTCCATCATTTGCTAAACGTTTTTTAAAGTTCCATTCGTTGTCTCCAATAATGATGCATTCTTTACTTTCAATATAATGCAATTTAGTACTTTACCACTTTTGTTTGGGTTCCGTTTCTCCTTTATATGTCCAACCATGCATTAACTCCCCATTAGATTGCCACCTTTGGGAGGGGATTAATGCGCTTGTGGCATAGCTTGTGCTGTGGAAGTATTCTCTAGATTTAGTTTAACTTCTGATAACACACACATCAGCAACAGGACTTATTTCTGTCACTGCATTATGATTTACATCTACTACTTTATAAGCCTCTCTTTAATGAAGAGGATGCGCGTGCACGTTGCACTTGTGACATCTACTTATATAATGTCTACCAAGTTGTGACACACTATAACTTTGATTAATCTTGCTACATACAGATAACATAATGTTGACAGCTAAGAAGCTGCCAGTTGCAATCGACTATTCTTCTCGTCTCTCTCTGTTTCTGTTTAATATTGCTGATGTGCTGTATTCTGGGAGGGGATCTCTCCACTGCATACTTGCTATCCGCTGAGACAGCCAGCAGTTTTCTTCCAATGCTGTGCACCGCTGCACTGCGGTGCTCAACCAACAGGGGGCACTTCTATTACAGCACGGCAGTTTTGAACTATTTCTGCAAAATGTGTTTCGTGATGTTACACTTGTGGTATCGGTATGTCCTGCTACTATTGCTGTCTGCATCGCCTTGCTTCTCTGACTCTAAACACCACAGTTTCACTTCCCTGACATCTATTATTGCCTACCGATTCTTCTCCGAACTCCAACCCATTTGTGTCGCTGTGAGAGATGCTGCTTTGCTGACCTATAGGTGGCGGTCTTGGTGCATGATCACACTTCTGCTCGGGTCCTATCTGCTCTGCTACTCCATCCTATGTTTCACTCCAGTTCCACGGCTCCACTATCAGAGGCTGAGTAGGTTGGTGCCTCGCTCGCAGATAGCACACTTTGCTATTCTTTTGTTTCTCTGGCGCTTGTCAGTTCAGGTACGGGAAAATGGACACCTGTACTACCTGTTTCGGCCAAATAGCTTGTATTTCACACTATCTGTTCCTACCGCCACCTATTGGTGAAACTTGCCCCAATACATTCCTTCATACCTTTTCTCATGCGCATCCACATTTCTGTTGCTCGTGCACACCGCTCAGGAAGGTCTATTCTTTTCCTTTGCTCACTCCTGATGGTAACACGACATCATCGCGCCATAATGCCGTGTTGCTCTTGTACCACCTGACACAATTGAACCAATTGTGTTTCTAACTTCACACGTTCTTATTTTTGCCATGTTACAACAACACTCAATAACCATTACAGTCAAATTAATACCCAAACTAGACTTCAAATGCAAAGGGAGAAACCCTAAACCACCACAGCCTGAATGGTCAGCAATCCCAGGCTTAACGCCCAAGGACTCCCTTGTAAACGAAATTACAAATACATGACAACACAGCAGACATTTCTTAGCTGCTTTCCTGACAGCTACTAAGTAACACATACAATCCTAAATGGATGCAGTTGTATCATTTATGACAAAATAGCAGATATTTCTTTGCAGCTTCCCTGAGAACTACTAAATAACATATACAATCCTAAATGGACACATTTGTATCATTTGGGTTTCATTTATTTATTTATTTTATTTATTAAAATTTTGGTAACTGGGTAGGCCCACTGAGACCCTGTCGGTCCCTTTTTCAGAGGCGACCCAGGATTAGTTACATGTACCTAATGGAGAAGAAAACAAAAGCTAGAGAGGAGAGAGAGAAAGAGAGGGGAGAGGTGAAAGTAAGTGAGAGAGGGAGAGAGGTAGGAAGGAAGGGGTGGAATAGAGATAAAATGCTAAACGCAGACAAATTCAAACCAAATACAGAATCGTGACCACAATTTAGAAACATAAACCGATACAAATTAACCTGGAAACCTAAAACAGCATGTCTAGTCAGTGTGAAAGCAGTGAAAGTGAATCAGAAATGCATTTCATTCTCCACTATGCAAAATACAACAGTTTTCACGAACAGTGTTTTTAGAGGTATCCAGCAAAAGTAGCAGACTTCCTGCTCCTGAATGATGAAGCTAAATGGTGCATTTAGCAGGGAGAAAGGAAAGATGTGGCAGAAATAGCTGCAAACTTTCTTTTTCATTTTAGAACTTTTGGCTGGGAAAGACGCAGTGAGCCAAAGCTTGTTTTCAGGTGCAGCCTAGGAGCACAAGGAGGTCAAGTGACTTGCTTACGGTCACACAGTATGAAAGTGGTGGAGTGGTTATGGGATTCAAACCCAGGTCTGTGTGATCTCCAGATCCACAGCTCTGTGCTCTAACCTCTTGACTGTACTGTCTCCCAAGGCTAGTATCACTCGATTTCCAACTATGGTGCAGCAGTGAAGTTGGATGGTGGTTGATGTGCTTATTATAGTGGGGGAAGATGAGCTGGAGATAATTCGTGATGCTGGGTCTCTACATAATCGAGGGCATTGATATTTGCAGATGTTACCTTTGGGGGAACGACAACGAAGGAGGTAGCACCTTATGCCATGGCCTCTGGACAATGCCATGCCCAGTTATCCATGGTGGTTGCAGGTTTCAGATTTCCAACTACAAAAAACGTGTTGGCCACTATTTACTTTGCACGGTTTGATTTATGGAATTTGGCAATGCCTGTCTATATTGTCATGCCAATAAAGTTATTTGGATTTGAGTTGGAGAGGCAGGGAAAGAGAGAGAACTCAGAACTGTGTGTTACGTAAGTGATAAGGCCCGACTGAGTGTAGGTTTTGGGGAGATACCTGCCTGTTCCAGGTGTGTGGGTGGATGCTGCACATGGAGAGCCTTAGTAGCCCCTAGAAGGGTGGGTATACACCAACAAGCCACACTCTGAAGGGTCTTACAACACTTAGAAAATGAGCTGTATTGGCTGGCCATGCCAGTGACCAAGGTTCAGGAATGAGCGTGGGTCATCGGGGTCAGTGGGGGGAGAGGCAGGAAGATGGATTGAGCGGCCACTAGGTAGCTCTCCTCTCTCGGGTGGGGACCCAGTTGCGACTGCTGCAGGGCTGCCCCCAAGTGGACACCCGAGGGTAGTGCAGACGAGAGCGGCAAGAGTTGGGAGGGTGCCGTGGATCGCTGCATGCACGTGCCTCCACATGCACCTGAGTGGCTGCGGTAAGGGGAAGGGAGAAAAAGTGAAACTGGAGTTGGCAGGCTCCATCATGATCCCCCCCACAGCGCCTGTGCAGGCCCCCCGGGGGGGGTCGATGCCCTTTGTCTTGGCCCAGCCACGGGGTGGGGGGAGGAACCCACAGAGGACCTACTGAGAGGATCAGGCATGGGAGAGTTGGGGGAACGGAGAATGAGCCCCTCCAAGGGAGGGGCCGGAGCTGCCTGCCTGCCAGCCCCACCTGACCGGGAGAAAAAAATATATATATACGTATATATGTGTGTGTGTGTGTGTGTATATATATATATATATATATATATATAGATATGAAAAAAAGAAAATTCGCTGTATTAGCTTAACACAACCCATTTTCTAACTGTGATACAATTGAGGTTTAATACGCTGCAAGCAGCGGTGAGCAGAGTGGAGGGCTTTCGGTGTTCACATAAACTGCGAGCAGGGTGAACTGCATACCAGCTCCCCCCCCCCAGGTGGTGTTGCCTTGTAAACATGTGTAGAGAATTCTGGCAGCCATCCACAAGCCAGCATTTCTTTTTACTTATTTTCTAAACTTCTTTCTGGGCCAACCATTCGCTGGTCACGTGAGCGGATGTTTTGCAGTGTGGTGAGCTTGCTTTGCCCTTCATTCTGAAGGTACAGAATGTTGCTGCTTCTCCAGTCCTAATGGAAACCTATTGTGAGGGAACTCAGGTCTTTCAGGAATGAAATCCACAGACATAAATGCCTCCTAAGCAAAACAACATTCCTAGCACATACCCTCTTTAAATCCTCATTACTGGACAACACTAAAAGATTTTGGCACTAAGCTCTCTGCAGAACTGTTCCCTGGTAACTTTAACCACTAGCCTGCAGCTGGTTTTTCCACAAGTTCAATACTGCTCTTCACACTGCTGCATTTTAGTAGATAATGGGAATTGTTATTCATTTATTTAGAATTTTTGCACACCAGGATAGCCCCCTTCAGGTGTTGCACCTACCTTTAAAGAGTGTCTTGGGGAACCATTACAGCACCAGAGTTATTGCATGATAGTTCCAGGTTTAGCTAATCACAGAAAAAGTTAATAAAGTACGGAACAAATTATTATACTGCATAGTTACAAAAACAATGCAGAAACCAGTTTGCACTTAAACATGTAAATGTACGAATAGGAGCGATTCTACAGAAATGGACTAATGATGGAGGGGGAGTAGGCTGACTGGAGGAAGACATTGTTTTAGGATGGTAATCGATAGGATGGATATGGGAGAGGAGAAAGGAAGTGGTTCGCAGACACACAGAATCTGGTCTATGATGGTGCTAAAAGGGCTGTTTTTAAAGGGTACACGTTGCAGATGTGCTTAATAGTCTCAGGCAGTGCATTCCACATGGTGGAAGAAGCTACGGTGAAGGCCTTCTTGCCAAAAGATTTGTCAGCTGTTGGTTAAGTGCAGATTTCTGGAATGGTACCATAAGTGGTAGTCTGTGTCAGCTTGGCTAGGAGATCATTTATACAGGCAGAGTAGAGGGGGAATGCTGCCCTTCTGGTGCGTCCCCACTCCGGACTTTCAGTACTCTAGTTTAGTTAGTTTTCGTAAAGGAGCCTCATGAGCTGGAATCTGCCACGTTTTACTTTACAGAGGTTGCTGTAACTAACTTCCTCATATGACTTCCCATTCCCAGTACTGAACTCACTGTGAGGGGATCAATTTTAAGTGGTTTCATTTTTCTGTCTGTACCCCATGTTCAGTCTGCTGTACCCCTTCCTGGGAAGTAAGCATTGAGATTGCTTGGAAGGACTTTATAAAGGTGGAAAAATCTGCTTGGACTGAATAGGTTAAAGAGCAACTCCTTATTATAATAAAAAGCTCAAACACTAGATTTACACCGAGTTTTAACATTATTTTCTAGGTATTTGTTATTTTCTTTACTTTCCCCTGCTGTTGGTCTACTAAATACTGTAGATAATATAGCAATTATTTCAGAGTCTTTCAAAATGTATCTGACTCTCCCCTGCTCACCACACAATTGCTGTTTGTGACATTACAATCTGTTGTCATGGTGATCACTATGATGTCATAAAACCAAGACACTGTGAGGCTAACAGGGGAGAGGCAAATGTTTTCTATACAGGCTTTTTAGCTGGACTACCAAGATGTGCCATAAATCTTGGAAAGGAACATTGAACATGAAATAATCTATTCTCTAGTGAATTGTAACAGTTGAAGCATCTTAGTTATGAAAGCACATGCTGAAGTACAGGGTTCGACTGGACATGATGGGGTTAAGGGTGTGCAGATCATGAAGACACACTGTACCTCTAACCCCGCCACACCTCCTGAATCAGGAAAGAGCTTAAAAAATCTGGGACAGCTGACCAAAACATAACAGTGCTCACAGATTAATTTGACATTTTCCCATTAACTCCAGTGCAATCTTCATATATTTTTCTGTAGATTACATTATTTATTATGGGATCTGAATTGCTTTGCTTTCCCATTTAATCAGTGAAAGACTGTGGGAATAAATTCCCTGTAAAATACAGGAATCTCTGTAGACCTGGGAGCCAACTAGGGACACCATAGTAACAATAGTAATATTAGCATCAGAAGCTATTGCAATATGTGACTTGATGTTAAAGGCCTTTCTAGCCAGCCCGGTGCCACTGAGGGTTGAGGCGCTGGATGCCACACCTCGTGTCATGCCGGTGACCCGGGTTCGGGAGCAGACTTGGGTTGCCAGGGGTTGGCAGGGGGAGGAGAAGATAGAAGTTTGAGTGTCTGGAGGACAGCTCTCCTCTTCTGGAGTGGGATCCAGGGGGTTCCCCACTGGGTAGTGGCTCCCAATGGAGACTGGGGGCACTACACCTCAGTGGGGCCATCAATGGGGGAAGGCAGTGGCGGACGTCTGCAGGAGGGGGCGGTCTCATGCCCTTCGCGCACTGACATCATTGCATGTCCGTGCCTCAGGGGAAACCAAGCCAAGGAGGAAAACCCCGGCTGCCAAGGAGGTGATGGTGGAACAGAGAGGCCAGCCCATATGCCCCCCGCCAGCCCGACCCGACTTGACTCTCCGTGATCCCCTCCCCTGTAGGGCCCACAGTTGGAGGGGATCCAGCACCTGATTCCTCGGTTGGGAAGGGGTTCAGGCTGGGCGGTAAAAGGGCCGGTACAGTGGGTCTCGCCCGAGAGATGCCCTGGTGACTGGAGGGAAAAAGAATTGACAAAAAAAAATATTTTCTGAAATAGAACTGGACTATAACACTTCTATGTGGACTTATTTTATTCTTCAAATCCTTACTCTGCAGTGACAGAAATGGCAAATTGGGGGGGGGGGGCACTGTGGAAATTTGTGAGTCAGAGCCAGGAACAGTTGAGAGGCCTGTAAGGTGGGGATTAAGGGTGGGTGGTACACTAAGGGGTTAAGGTTGAACTGGACTTCTGTTTAATCGGATTAACTATAATTGGGAGCTGAGGCACAACAGTCCTTGACCAGAGCTGCTTGAGCTGATAACTTATGAAGTAGTGGGGGGATGTTGTTGCTCTGTCAATACTACCATGCACGTTCCATAAAGGCTGCTTTAGGATGAGATGTTAAATCACACTCCTGCCTGCCTATTCTTCTGGTTGTTCAGGAAACATACTGTTGTGAAAAAGGAAGGGACTCAGGGTTCAGCTTATTTGTCCCTCCTGCCGTTTGACAGTGACTATACCCAGTTTAAGTATGGGCACATATTCGGACTTGTTAGCCAGACCATTCTCCCTCAAGAATCTGTTAATTTTTTCCTTGAAAGCCTGAATAATGATAGTTTCCACAGCCTCATTGGGTAGGCTGGTCCAATTGTTAACCACCCTCTGTGTGAAGACATGTTTTCTATCTTTCCACTTATTTGTGTCTATATCTCAGATTGAGGGCATACCTTCTGGTTCTTCTTACCAGGGGTGTAGCCAGAGATTTCTGTTTTGTACACAGTCTCCAACAGTCATACCCCCCCATTAAAAAATGTACACATCCTCTCCAAATGACACCCCCGTCCAAACAAGTCAGATTGTTGTCAGATGATTCCTCTAATCTCTAAAGAGGTTATACATGTACATGTCTCCTAAACAACAGAAGCTTAAACAGAGACACTCCTCAGTGGCCTACACTAACCCAAATACTACAGATTAGAATGAAAATGTTAACAGAAAGGCATATGGTTTGTGAAAGGCACTCAGCAAAACTGTACACAAATGTGTACAGTGAGTATGCCTGTCTACACCCCTGCTTCTTACACCCTCCAGCTGAGAGGTGTGTATACTTAACTCTGACTTTCCATTTTGTATGTGGGAAACCGTGATTGGGTCTCCTCTTATTCTTCTGCTGTCTAGGCCGAATAATTTGAGTAACTTCTTATAGCTCTTGACTCCTCAGCTACTGACCAACTTGGTGGTCTAGTGCTGAACTTTGTATATTAGATGGACTATTTGAAACCAATCAAAGCCACCACGCAACTAACAAGGCCTTCCTAGTTGAGTGGTGGCTTTGATTGCTCCAAATCGGCCATCTAACATATTAGAAAAAAAGAGTTTTAAAAAACAAGGCCACATCACAGTCTGTGTAGGGTGCCCCCATGCTCTCCAGACTTGTGTCACGAAATATGGGAGTGCGGGAGCATGTCTTGCAACTGGGAAGTGGAAGAGATTGGGCTCTTGGCTCCACAGAACTTAAATATGATCGCTTTCCTTCCAACATCCCAAGATAGGAAAATTATCTTTTATGTACCAGATGATTCCTGGGGAGATATAGCTCCTGGGATTTTTTTTGGGGCAGTGAGCATGATAGGTGCTGTTTAAAGGGGACAGGAAAGTTTTGTTAATCGGGAGCTGTTTGTAATGTTCCTATCTGCGTAAATAAAACATTGATGTGAAGAACCGCTTTGTATCATTTTCTTGTTATGGACAATATTCTTTATCATTCTCTTCATGGAACCAATATTTTGGAGTTTTCATTATGTCATAGCTTCTGTACAGGATGCTAAGCATGAGCTGGTTACCAATCAGGACAGTGCTAAGACTTCTGTACACAAACTCTGACATAGTCAGACCCCCAAATCACAGGCTTCATGAAGAGAACTGTAACAGGTAGGAAGGAAAGGAGGAGGTGTGGTACTTTATATGAGGGAGGGCATCAAAGCGATGAAGATACAGGGAATATGGGGGGGCAGAGGTACTGTGTGTCACCCTACAGATGGGGAATGGAGCCTCTGTTTGCACTGGTGTGATCTACAGACCTCCAGCACGGTTGGGGGGAGGGGCATTACATAAGGTACTGATGGAATCCACTGGCAGAATGGCAGAAAAGGAAGAGGTGCTGCTGGTGGGGAACTTCAGTCTGCCGGCTGTAGATTGGAGCCTCCCAGCTGTGGCTTCAGATAGAAGCAGGGACATCCTGGACTCCCTGCTGGTGGCATTCCTCAGGCAACTAGTCAGTGAACCCACTCATGATGGGGCAGTATTGGACTTGGTGCTCGCCAACAGAGACATTGTTATAGACAGGGACCAGTGATCACTGTACAGTGTGGCTCAGTATAAGGATGGCTGCGGAATCGAACCACACAAAGGTGAGGGTCTTGAACTTCAGGAGGGCAGATTTTTGGGTGAATGCCTCAGGGATGACCTTGTGGTGGGGTGGGGGTGGGATGAACTTGGTGAGGTGCAGGAGAAGTGGGGAAACTAAAAGGGCCATAATGAAGGCAGCAAACCTCTGCAACAAGCAAAAGAGTAAAAGAAAGAGGAAAAAGAGACAGCTATGGTTCTCAAAAGAGGTGACAGAAAAGGTAAAAGCTAAGAGGGTAGCATTCAGAAGGTACAAGGAGACACAGAGGGAGAAGGAGGGGAAAACTGTTTAACCAGAAAAGGCACACTAAGCCAGAACTTGTTTCCAGATGTGATCTGGGAGGACAAGGAAGTTAAGTGACTTGCTGAGTGTCACACAGTATGCAAGTGGGGGCTGTGGGGGCTGATGGGATTCAAACCCAGGTCTCCAGATTTGTAGCTCAGTGCCCTTAACCACTATACTATGTTGCCTCCTAGGCATAGGGAGGTGTATTGGGAAACAGAGGGAAGCAGGGAGAGCAGTAAGGAGCACAGAGGTGCAAACTGAAGAGAGACTATAAAGTAACAAAAGGAGCCGAGACATTTTTTAGGTATATAAGTGAGAAAAGGAAGACTAGGGGTAGGATCGTATGGTTAAGAAGGGAAGGGGGGAGCTGTAAAGAGGGGGAACAGGAAAAGTCAGACAGCCTCAACAAATGCTTTTGTTCAGTGTTCACAGAGGAAAGAGACGGGGACCACAAAAATATAACAGGAGCATTGGAGGGGGGAGGGAGGAGAAGGAGGTGGACACTAGTCCATTTTCGGAGGAGAGAGTCCCGAAGGAACTTGCAAATCTGAAAGTGGATAAAGCAGTGGGACTAGACAGGGTCCACCCCAGGGTATTGAAGGAGCTGAGGGAAGTACTGGCTGCACTTCTGACGGCCCTATTTAACAGCTCATTGGAAGCAGGAGTGGTCCTGGAGGACTGGAGGAGGGCAGATGTAGTCCCACTTCAGAGAAGTAGTAGCAGGGAAGATCACTGATATAACTCCACTTAGTACTGTGTCCAATTCTGGAGACCCCATCTCAGAAAGGGCATAGAGTGGAAGTGGTTCAAAAGAGGGGAACTAAAATGGTGCAGGGACCTGCATCAGAAGTCCTACGAGGAGAGATTAAAGGACCTAATGATGCACAGTCTGGAAGAGAGGAGGGGGGGGAGATATGGTAGAGACCTTTAAATACCTCATGGGGTAAACAAGGTATGAGAGGGAAGTATTTTTCAGAAAAAAAGGCGCTCATAGACAAGGGAGCACAATAAAAAGCTGGGTTGAGTAGATTCAGGAGAGATGTGAGGAATACTTCTTCACAGAAAGAGTGGTGGATTCCTTGAATAGTCTTCTAGCAGAGGTGGTGGGGGCAAAAACAGTGGTGGGGTTGAAGAATGCATGGAACAGGCATAATAGAATCATAGGGAATGGGGAGAGGGGGGTTAATGGGCTGGAGATCAAGTAGGATCTACGGTGGTACTATTGGCAAGGAAAAATGGGCAGGCTAGGTGGGCCAAGTGGTCCTTGTCTGCTGGCAAATCCTATGTTTCTAGAAGGTTGTCCATAAAAAACAAAACAATACAAAGTACAGGTTTTTACATCAACTTTTTGTTCAGGCACAGTTCTATAAGGATCCTTTGGCAGGGATACATATATTTTCTAAAATTAGGAACATTACTGATAGCTGACAATTAGCATTAATTTAATTTCCTGCTTAAAGGGGTTACGTACCTTTAGCCTTTTACTTCACGTTCTGAGTCCTTTACTGCCAGATTTAACTTTTCATGAGCCGTTTGAATTTTTTTCTCGCAATTAATACTGAAATTTTTTGTATACGCACATGATCCCCCCAACGCACTGCACCATTTTCCCATCTGCTTAGTCAAGGTACAGATTGTTCTGTTCCTTGCTGTGATGTACTGTATATGTCTGCCTTGGTAGCACACCTCTGTCATACTGATCACTGTCTGCATTGCAAATACACGTAAGGGCACTGCTGTTGATGAAAGTGTACATGATTCACAAGTTGTAACAGCATATTTAGGGGACGTAAAATAGTTTGTAAAACTAGAAGTCACATACACACATGCAGCAACAGGGAGTTTCCCCGGTCTCACGGTCAGTCTCCCCCCATCAATATAAAACTGGTCCACGTAACCCACCCCCAGGATGCACCTGGAAGCAAGCTGTCACAACTCAGTGTGCCTTTCCTAGTACAAATACAGGTGAGGCAGTAGAGAGGGTAGAACAGAAGGCAATCAAAATGATCAGGGGTGTAGAGGGTAAACACTAAGGGCAGAGGCTGGAGGCCTTTTAACTTCTTCACCCTGGAGAAAAGGGGTCCGAGAAGGACATGAACTCAGTTTTCCATGTACTAAAGGGATTGGACAAGTTCGAAAAGACGGAGATATTTGATCTCGTATGCTCTAGCAGGACGAAGGAACACACCTTAAAGCTGGTAAATACATTGGCAACGTTAGGAGGTGCTTCTTCTCGCTGTGGGTGGTGAACATATGGAGCAAGTTACCAGTGGAGTCAGTGAACATGAAAACAACACAGGCTCGCAAGGTAACCCTGAGAAATGTATGCTTGCCAAGAGAATTACATGGTATCCTGGGTAGTAAGGTGGGTGGGAAGTCTATAAATTACTACAGGTTTGAACAGCATACTTGTAACCTGCTTAGGAATTGGTGTGGGCGGGGAAGACATGATGGGCCTAGAGTCTCGTTTTTACCTTAGATTACTATGTTACACTAACCTTTAGCCACAGATTCAGTTGCCTAATCTGCTGCTGTACTGGCCTTGTGTGTGTCACCAGTAGTAGCTTGGAAAATACTGCCTTGGAAGTGCAGTTCCTCAGGCTCCTGCCTGTTACCTAAATCAATGCTGTAGGAGCTCTGATCTGCCTCTGCCTACGTCACTGGTGCTATAATGCAGCACAACAGTTAATTTCTCTTCCCTGTCTCACATTAGCTTTTCCACTTTCTCCTTGATGTCTGTAACCTGCACACAAGGTAGGTCGCAAGTAACCAAGCAGTCCGTATGGCTTCTTACGCCAGCACTCCATCCACAGTGCGAACATACCTTACTATAGAGCCCACCTTCATTACTACCTTCCTGCTACCCTGCCTTGCTGACATTCCTGGACCCTTCTGTACCTTTAGAACCTCCTGCGCCCGAGCTTCCAGCAGTAGTCCCATTATAGTGTGGTCATCATCCACCTTCCCAGCGATTGGCTGGTACCAGTTTGTGATGGCCACCAGTGGTGACACCTGCCTCCTCTCATAATCCTTTCTGTTTCCCCCATGGACCCCTACCGCCCACCCTGTCCTACCTCTTACACATTAACCTGTCTTTCTGGTGTCACTTGCCTGTGTCCCAGCCCATGACACTGCCTCCCCTAAATCCTGGTGTGCAGTTGTTTGCCCCTCAAACATGCCAGTTCAGGTCTTGAGTGCTACAGCTAGCTTGCATCGGTTGCAGAGCAACACATCCATGGCAATAACTGTGAAAGCATAATTTCTGTAATCCCTCTGCAACATGCAGGCACTGCCATGGTCCTGCTCTACCTTGCTTGTAAAACAGTTGTTAGTCCCCCCCGCCTTCTTCTTTCAGTCCATGTTTGCTGTTGTGCCCGGTCCTGTTGCTGGCCTTTTGCTGCTAGCTCGCACTGCGTCTGACATCAGGTAGTGTCTATGTTTGCTCTGTGATTAGAGTAACCAGTTGAAGCTGCTTGCTTAATCCCAAACTACTTTACTGACAGTTGGATCTTTGCTTGTAGAGTGAATTTAAATGGTTTAGGCCCTTAAATTTAAAATGAATTACCTGACTAAAGATTCAATTAACCCTTTTTCTGCCCCAAAGCTACATTATTTAATTAGGTCAGTAGAGGATCCAGCTATGTACTCTGCTACACCCTTAGGCCAGAAAATAGTAGCTTTATAGCCCAATTTAAGCTTTTAAAGGGAATATTTTAAAGTGCTATACCCCTTGAAAAGATTCTAGATCTAACCCGAACTTGACCCTTAAAATATATTCAGTATGTAGTGAATAGTGCTTGTGCAAACCTTACTTTGGCGTTTCTCGTTCCCACCTTCAGTAGAGGAACCACTGCATTATGGGAATGAAGGCCCAGCACTAAGGGTGAGAACAATGCCGGAGGGGGAAGGGAAGATGGAGGGTTTCGAAAATGAACTAAGCATAGAAGAAAGGGGAAGGCAGGTTTAAATAGGGCTGGTGGGAGGAGTTATTCCCCAACATTGAATCATGGGCAAAGCCCTCCCATTCAGTGTGTGTTGAATAGGTGTGGCACTTGTGCAAACTTTATTTCAACCTTTGTCATTCCCACCCTCAGTAGAGGAGCAGCTGCATTACGGGAATGAAGGCCCAAAAAGAGAGCATGATAACCTCCTCTAACTCGTAGAGAGTGTGAACAGTAGCATGCAGGAGAGGGAACCCCCCCCCCCGGTGGAGGAAACCTCTGAGGAACCATGGCTACTAAACTGCCCTTCCTCTGGGCACACCATGAAGAGACAGTCCTAAAGGCTTGTCTGATTTTGTGTTCTGGATTTGGAATATTGATTTCGAAACATGAAGTCTGTCTTCCAGGCCTTTAAATGATATGGGTGGGAATGTTATTTTGAGAGGCTGAAGAGGCTCCAATCCAGGATGAATGACCTGAAAAGGAAAAAAGGATTAAGTCCCAGTAGTTGAAGTCAATTTCTCACAGGTTCCATAAACATTTTGGTGGTATTAGGAGAATAATCGGTGTCGGTGTTGGGACTGTGCCTGTTTAATATTTATATATCTAACATGAGAGTAAATAATGAAGTTTGGCTATCCAAATTTGCTGATGACACACGGCTGGGGTTTACTGTCAACAACAAATTTGAAGCCACCAAATTACAGACAGCACTCCTTGAATTAGAGGAATAGGCAAATTATAAGGGATCAACATTCAATATAGATAAATGTGTGGTTTTGCATTTTGGTAGAAACAATAAGCGTTATGAATATAAACGTGCCAACAAGGTACTGAGGACTGTACATGAAGAAATGGATTTGGGAGTGGTGGTAGATAATGAACTAAAATTTAGTCAGCATTACATCCATATGATAAGGAAGGCAAGTGGCCTTCAAAACTGCATATGCAGACATATTATAAGCTGTGAAAGTGCGGTGCTGTTGCCCCTGTACACCTCACTGGTGCGCCCTCATCTTGAGTACTGTGCCCAGTTTTGGGCTCCAAGTTTTAGGAAGGATGTGGCAGCTCTTGAGAGGGTACAGAGAAGGGCAACAAAAGGTATGCAAGAGGTTTGGGGTTTGGATTATAACGAAAGACTGGAAAGACTAGGTCTGTTTTCATTACAGTATCGTAGACTACGGGGTGATATGTGCCAAACATATAGGGCAATTAGTGACGGCAAGTTACGTGAACTATTGGATATCAACACTAGGCAACAAATCTATGATACTAGAACACATTCTCTTCAGCTGATTAAAGATAAGTTTAATACCAAAAGAAGGGGGAACTGGTTCAGTATAGGAATAACGGCTATCTGGAATACACTACCGAGTGAGATAGTATCCAGTCCCACTATGAATATCTTTAAAAAAAAAGGCTAGATACTTACATGATTGGTAAGGATATTCAGGGATACAGTTATTAATCAAGTGAGCTATATGGACATATGTCTTCTATGCTCTGTATAAACCTATGAACCTAATCGGGCAGTAGTCAGTAGAGGATATGAGGGGTTAGATGTGGCATGATACAGGATGAGTTGATAAAGCATCAGTACAGGGCACCAGTTGTTATGAGTTGGGTAGTAAGCGATATGAACTCCTTTATGTAGTCTGTCAATTTTAGATTTTGGTAAAGGCAGGAGATGGTGATCTACTTGTTTTCTTAGACTGGCAGTTGTGAGAAATGAAGAAGAAGAGGCTGATGGAACTGTAAACTCTCCTGGGCTAAGAAAACCATAAAACACTAAGCAAATAGCTGAAGATATCATGATGTTGGTTGTAGATTCAAAAGGATTAGAACAGAGCAAGTCCAATAGTTTCCGAACTAGAGGTCCATTAATAGGCTGACATTTGGGAGCTTTTGGGATACGTGTTCTGTTGATTCCAAGTAGAGGAGCTTAACAGAGGAGTTGGATAAAATAGAGGCTATGGATGGATTTTCTTGAGAAAGGAAATATTGTATTCCAGATACTTATTGTTTTATTGTCCTGTAAGATAATTTAAGAGCTTTATGTTAATAAGTAATAAATGCTAGAATGTGACTGATTGAAAATAGCTTGTTATGAACTGACTGAGCTGCACAAAACGATGTATATTTCTTCCAGGTGATCGAATATGTAGCTTGAGTACTGGGAGATAGTGCTGACCACATGAGGGCTTCAGCTTGTTGATTGTACAAGGTCATGTCATGATGAGATCTGAAAACTGAGGAGGAGGAGGAGTCATGATTTGGCTCATTGTTGGACAGATACGATGGAATTCTGATTCTTGATGAGTTGGCAAATCAGAAGTCGATGGAGTGCTGGAGGAAGGAGGGATGCTAGGCAGGACCACTTCTTCTTGGGAAGAGCTGGTGGACATGAGGACAGCTGAAGTGGCAGAAGTAGATGCTAAAGTAGACTGCTCTGGAATGCGAGCTTCGAGAGTGGTGAGACGAGATTGAACATCAGACACTGAAGTTGCGAGTTGAGCTATAAGGTTCCGTATCTTGGAGAAGGCATCAGATGCTGGTTAGGAGCAGGAGTTTTGTCATGCCAAGATTTAGCTGCTACAAATAAATTAAACAGCTCTTGCTTTCTAGCTGTTGCTGTGTAGGAAATGCTAAACTTTTGAAGTTCAGAAATCAGGCATGGAACAGTCCATTCTTTTAAAGAATGTTTTGATTTAGACGATTGTGAGGAGCTTGCAGGTTGGAGGAAGTGCAAGAAGTACCATCTTCAGCATTAGGAGAGGAGTTGCTGGAGGCACTGGAAGCCATAGTGCCAAGTTACTGTAGAGCGGCGATCTGGACTCCTGTCTGTGGTGGATGAAGTCAGACCTTGCCTACACTCGTGACCTCCACGTAGGTACGAAGTAGGGAGATGGAGTCTAAAATGAGTAAGCTGGTTCAAGGAAGATGAGCACGTCTGTCTCTGGTGGATGAAGTTGGACCCTGCCTATGCTCATGACTGCCACGTTGGTATTAGGTAGGGAGACGGAATCTGCAACAATTAATTAAGGCTTGAGGAGAATGGGAACTCCTGTCTCTGATGGACAAAGCTGGACTATGCCATGCTTGTGACCACCACATTGGTACGAGGTAGGGAGGTGGAGTCTGACGCATTGCTTGTGAGGGCTGGAGAAAAGAGAAAAATAGAAGCGCTAAGAGAAGATGATTTAGAGCTGAGAGGTAGAAGAGAATCCAGGAGGAACAGGGCTAAAGCCAAGGGAATTGCAGCATGAAGGGGAGACAGGAATATGCAGAGAGAGAGAGAGAGAGAGAGAGAGAGAGAGAATTAATTGAGATAGAAGGCAAAGAACAATGCTGTAGCTTTAAGCCAGGAGATGACGTCATGAGTCATTAACCTGGATGAGAGAAGAGAGTAAGGAGCCTCCGAAAGCATAGGAAAAGAGAGTGCTGTGGAAAACACAAGAGACAAATGAAACCCCAAAAAAGAGAAAATGAACAAAAGCAGAAGGTATGGGGTTGGGGGGAACAAGCCGAAACAAGCTGTGAAGTGACAACAGAAAAAGAGGGCTGGGGGTGGGGAACTAGCACAAACAGCCGTGGAGTGGTAACAGAGAGAAGTGCTGGGTGCAAAAACAAGCCATAGAGCGGCAGTTGAAAAAGGAGGGGAGAACAAGCACAGACAACCACAGTGGCAACAAGAAAGAAGAGACGGGGTGGGAAATCGAGAACAGACAAGCTGTGGAGTGCTGACAGGAGAAGGGGAGGGGGCACAGACAAGTCGCAAGTGACAACAGTGAGCAGGGGAAAAGGAAAAACAGAGGCAAAGGTAGGTGAGTGGAGAGGAAGAGAGGAGAAGGCAGGAGATGCAGACAGCAGAAAACAGAATACAGAGCAAGGCAAGGAACACAGCCACAAGGACCATGCAGTGTCTCAGCCATTTGAAAACCAACTAAGCATAGAAGAAAAGGGAAGGCAGATTTAAAAAGGGGTAGGTGGGAGGAGTTATTTCCCCACATTGAATCACGGCAAAAAGTCCTCCCATTATCCTGGCTGAATTTAAACAGTGGCATGACCCACAAAGCACTGACTTGCACAAACCTTTGTTTTTCTTTGTAACTTAATGACTGGTAGATACTCTGTCCCCTCCACATTGTCCTCTGGTAGATGTTGACAATCCCATGTGAGTTCTCAAAAAGAGTAGGGCAATTTCCCCCAGTGTCCTGGCTAAATTTCCCCATTGACTAACCCACCAACAGATTAACATGGTTCAGAATCAGTCAGTTCACATCTGGACATTGGGCGTAAAAGAGCTGTTGTGTAGTGTGCTGGCACAGAACGGCTGTTGCATTCCACCTCAGACACAGCTGCACTACAGTGATTCTTTTGGCCTTAAGGATGTGTTTAGATTTTTAAAGCGCTTTGAAATGCCTGGATGAATAGTGCGATATAAATGCAAATGGTATGTGCCATCAAGGAGACCCCTTCCCCCCACCCATCTACACCTGCCTCTAACCAAATTCTGTTTCTTTTCGGACCCCAAGTCCACTTATGAAGCCTTGTCTCCCAGATGGCAGTGAGTTGCCACTGTTGCAACCTTCTGCATGGATTGTTGTCCTGCATGGCTGCGTTGTGTACAGAACAGTTGTGCCAGTAAATGGACACCTTTTGTCACTCTGACAAGCTGGACTGCAGGAAGTTAGCACAGCCCCTCTTACAGATGGGAAGGCCGTGAGCATGATTCGTGCTTGGGAGGTTTCTAAGACTCTTCACATCGTTCCCCATTTTTTGGCACTGTTCCCTCCCTCTGCAAGTTTATGTGGAACATGTGTATATCTATATGGAATGAGGATACATGTAGGTATAAAGTGCACTGCGCTATGCCTCACGCACAGCACTTGAGAGTATGCTCTTCTGTGATTAATAACCTGTCTTGGAAAACATCCTCCTCTCATCCTTAACACATGCTCATCATTCTATTTGTGGTAGTGCTGCCCTTTAAGAGAGTCTGAGTCAGTTTATTTCAGCCTGCCACCCCCCCCCACCCCATGGGATGACATCTTTTGCTAGACCCCTGTGTGCATTACGCTGACGCAGAGCAGGGAACAGTGAGTGATTGGTTGGAATATTGTGCATGGCTCAGCTGCTGGGAAGAAGGCACATCAGGTTTAGGTCTACAGAAGAGCGAGGGATGAAGTGTGTGTGCGCGTGTGTACCGTACGTGCATTTAAATGTGTGTTTATGTACGTGCAGGTGACTGTGCGCATCTCTGTGTTTTAGAAGGGAGGGTCTTGCTGCAGCTAGACAATTTCTCTCTTCCATTTAGTCACTCATTTTCTTGCCCTTGGGGACTTACAATACTGGAAGCCAACCGTGTATTCATAGGGACAGGTGCGGCATGGGCAGGTACAGAGCAGGCTTCCCCATACTGTAATAAATGTAGCACTGGTGAAAGGTGAGGGATAACAACACTGGAAATCATCTGTGTACCCTTAGGGACACATGCAGCATGGGCAGGTACAGAGCAGGCTTCCCCACACTGTGCTAAATTTATCACTGGTGAAAGGTGAAGGATAACAACACTGGAAATCATACATGTACCCATAGGGACAGGTGCAACGTGGGCAGGTACAGAGCAGGCTTCCCCAATCTGTGCTAAATTTAGTACTGGTGAAAGGTGAGAGATAACAGCACTGGATATAATCTGTGTAACCCATAGGGATGGGTGCAGCGTGAGCAGGTACAGAGCAGGATAACACTATAAGCCATCCGTGTACCCATAGGGACAGGTGCAGCGTGGGCAGGTACAGAACAGACTTCCCCATACTGTGATAATGTAGCAGTGGTAAAAGGTGAGGGATAACAACACTGGAAATCATTTCTGTACCCATAGGGACAGGTGCAGTGTGGGCAGGTACAGAGCAGGCTTTCCCACACTGTGATAAATTTAGCACTGGTGAAAGGTGAGGGATAACAGCATTGGATGTAATCTGTGTAACCCATAGGGATGGGTGCAGTGTGGGCAGGTACAGAGCAGGCTTTCCCACACTGTGATAAATTTAGCACTGGTGAAAGGTGAGGGATAACTGCATTGGATATAATCTGTGTAACCCATAGGGACAGGTGCAACGTGGGCAGGTACAGAGCAGGTTCCCCATACTGTGATAAATTTAGCACTGGTGAAAGGTGAGGGATAATGACACTGGAAGTCGTCTCTGTACCCATAGCAACAGGTGCGTTGTGGGCAGCTACAGAGCAGGCTTCCCCACACTGTGCTAAATTAATCACTGGTGAAAGCTGAGGGATAACAACACTGGAAATCATCCGTGTACCCATAGGGACAGATGTAGCGTGAGCAGGTACAGAGCAGGCTTCTGCACACTGCAATAAATTTAGCACTGGTGAAAGGTGAGGGATAACAGCACTGGAAATCATCTGTGTACCCATTAGGACAGATGCAGTATGGGTAGGTACATAGCAGGCTTCCCCACACTGTGGTAAATTTAGCAGTGGTGAAAGGTGAGGGATAACAATACTGGAAATCATCCGTGTACCCATAGGGACAGGTGCAGCATGACCAGGTACTGAGTGGGCTTCCGCACACTGTGATAAATTAATCACTGGTGAAAGGTGAAGGGTAATGGCACTGGAAATCATCCATGTACCTAGAAGGACAGGAGCGGCGTGGGCAGTTACAAAGCAGGCTTCCCCACACTGTGATAAATTTAGCACTGGTGAAAGGTGAGGAATAACAGCACTGGAACTCATCTGTGTTCCCATGGGGACAGGTATGGTGTGGGCAGGTATAGAGCAAGCTTCCCTATACTGTAACAAATTTAGCACTGGGACAGGTGCGGAATAATGGCACTGGAAAGCATACGTGTACCTAGAAAGGCAGTTGCGGCATGGGCAGGTACAGAGCAGGCTTCCCCACATTGAAATAAATTTGGCACTGGTGAAAGGTGAGGGATAACTGTAGTGGAAATCATACATGTACCTAGAAAGACAGGTGCGGCATGGGCGGGTACAGAGCAGGCTTCCCCACACTGTGATACATTTAGCAGTGGTGAAAGGTGAGGGATAACAGCACTGGATATTGTACGCGAATCCATAGGGACAGGTGCGTTGTGTAGGCAGGTACAGAGCAGGCTTCTCCACACTGTAGTAAATGTAACACTGGTGAAAGGTGAGGGATAATAACACTGGAAATCATCCATGTAACCGATAGGGACAGGTGCGTCGTGCAGGCAGGTACTGAGCAGGCTTCCCCATGCTGTCATAAATTTAGCACTAGTGAAAGGTGAGGAATAACAACACTGGAAATCGTACTTGTAGCCATAGGGACAGGTGCGGCATGGGCAGGTACAGAACAGGCTTTCCCACACTGTGATAAATTTAGCATTGATGAAACGTGAGGAATAACAGCACTGAAAATCATCCATGTAACCCTTAAGGACAGGTGTGGCGTGGGCAGATACAGAGCAGGCTTCCCCACACTGTGATGAATGTAGCACTGGTGAAAGGTGAGGAATAACAGCACTGGAAGTCATCTGTGTTCCCATGGGGACATCTGCGGCGTGGGCAGGTATAGAGCAAGCTTCCCCATACCATAACAACAAATTTAGCACTGGGACAGGTGAGGAATAATGGCACTGGAAATCATATGTGTACCTGGAAAGGCAGGTGCGGCGTGGGCAGGTACAGAGCAGGCTTCCCCACACTAAAATAAATTTAGCACTGGTGAAAGGTGAGGGATAACAACACTGGAAATCATCCATGTAACCCATAGGGACAGGTGTGGCCTGGGCAGGTGCAGAGCAGGCTTCCCCACACTGAAATAAATTTAGCACTGGTGAAAGGTGAGGGATAACGGCAGTGGAAATCATATGTGTACCTAGAAGGACAGGTGCGGCATGGGCAGGTACAGAGCAGGCTTCCCCACACTGAAATAAATTTAGCACTGGTGAAAGGTGATGGACAACAGCACTGGAAATTGTGCGTAAATCCATGGCGACCAGTGCGCTGCGGGTAGGTACAGAGTGAGCTTCCCCACACTGTGATAAATTGAGCACTGGTGAAAAGTGAGGGATAACAACACTGGAAATCATACCTGTACCTAGAAAGGCAGGTGTGGCGTGGGCAGGTACAGAGGGTAGCCCTTGATGTTGGCGCCTGAACTAAGGCACCATCCGAAACGGCAACGCGTTGTGGGTGAAAGCCTGAATGGCGATGGGGAGGGTTGGGCAACCGGATGTGGTGGGGTGGGCTACTGCAGCGACAGGATGTCGCTATATATACACACGCACGGAGGGGAGTGAGCATGGCGAGCGTGGGCTGGGAAGGGGTGGAGGGGATGTAGGGAGTGGTGCTGCGGTTGGCTGCTAAGTTGCACCGTGGCATCAGGGGTTGGCGTCCGGTTGTGGTGCGGGAGGTACTGGGTTGGGTCTGGGTCAGGTGTGCTACTGCTGCAATTTGTTCACGCTTGACCCCAAAACTTGCATTTTGCTTTTGCCCCCCTCTCCATTGCACCCCTGGAGTTGAGAATCCTTTTTAGAGGCGGTACGCTTCCGCGGTACTCAGTCCCCACACAGAAAGCACAATGCTAAGTCCCTGGCGCTGTTCTTCCTGCACCGAGGATGTCAGGGTGGTGAAAATGTTTTCGACGCCCTGACATTGTGATAACGTGGCTCGCCGTTTGGCAGTTGCCGTCATCACATAGAACCAGTACAGAGCAGGCTTCCATCACTGAAATAAATTTAGCGCTGGTGAAAGGTGATGGATAACAACACTGGAAATCATCCATGTAACCCATAGGGACAGGTGTGGCATGGGCAGGTACTGAGCAGGCTTCCCCACACTGAAATAAATTTAGCACTGGTGAAAGGTGAGGGATAATGGCAGTGGAAATCATACGTGCACCTAGAAGGACAGGTGCAGCATGGGCAGGTACAGAGCAGGCTTCCCCACACTGTGATAAATTTAGCACTGGTGAAAGGAGAGGGATAACAGTACTGGAAATTTTACGTAAATCCATAGGGACAGGTGCGGTGTGGCCAGGTACAGAGTGGACTTCCCCACACTGTGATAAATTGAGCACTGCTGAAAAGTGAGGGATGACAACACTGGAAATCATTTGTGTACCCATAGAGCCTGGTGCGGCGTGTGGGCAGATACAGAGCAGGTTTCCTCACACTGTGAGAAATTTAGCAGTGGGGAAAGGTGAGGGATACCAACACTGGAAATCATCCGTGTACCAATAGGGACAGCTGCAGCATGGGCAGGTATTGAGCAGGCTTCCCCACACTGTTATAAATTTAGCACTGGTGAAAGGTGAGGGATAACAACACTGGAAATCATCCGTGTAGCCAATGGGACAGTCATAGCGTGGGCATGTACAAAGCAGGCTTTCCCACACTGTGAGAAATTTAGCACTGGTGAAAGGTGAGGGATAACAACACTGGAAATCATCCGTGTAGCCAATGGGATAGCCATAGCGTGGGCATGTACAGAGCAGGCTTTCCCACACTGTGAGAAATTTGGCACTGGGGAAAGGTGAGGATGACAACACTGAAAATTATCCATGTTCCCATGGGGACAGGTATGGTGTGGGCAGGCATAGAGCAGGCTTCCCCATACTGTGATAAATTTAGCACGGGTGAAAGGAGAGGAATAACAGCACTGGAAATCATCTATGTAACCATAGGGACAGGTGCAGCGTGGGCAGGTACAGAGCCGGTTCCCCACACTTTGATAAATTTAGCAGTGGTGAAAGGTGAGGAATAACAACACTGGAAATCATCTGAGTAACCATAGGGACAGGTGCAGCGTGGGCAGCTACAGAGCAGACTTCCCCACACTGTGATAAATTTAACACTGGTGAAAGGTGAGGAATAACAACACTGGAAATCATCTGTGTAACCATAAGGACAGGTGCTGTGTGGGCAGGTACAGAGCAGGCTTCCCCACACTGTGATAAATTTAACACTGGTGAAAGGTGAGGGATATCAACACTGGAATTCATCTGTGTACCCATAGGGACAGGTGCAGTGTGGGCAGGTACAGAGCAGGCTTCCTCACACAGCGATAAATTTAGTATTGGTGAATAGTGAGGAACAACAACACTGGAAATCACCCGTGTACCCATAGCGACAGGTGCGGTGTGGGCAGCTACACAGCAGACTTCCCCACACTGTGATAAATTTACACTGGTGAAAGGTGAGGGATAACACTGGAAATCATCTGTGTAACCCATAGGGACAGGTGCAGCGTAGGCAGCTACAGAACAGACTTCCCCATACTGTGATAAATGTAGCACTGGTGAAAGGTGAGGGATAACAACACTGGAAGTCATCCGTGTACACAAAGGAACAGGTGCAGTATGGGCAGGTACAGAACAGTCTTCCCCACACTGTAATATATTTAGTGCTGATGAAAGATGAGGGACTGACTGCACTGGAGACCAAAACCCTTTGTTTATTCACAGGGCCTTGTGTAGTATGGGACAGATATAGTGTCTTCCCCAAACTGATATGTATGGAGGCTGGTGAAAGGAAAGGGACTGACAGCACTGGCAACTGAAGCCCTCTATTCGCAATGACAGGTACAATGTGGCAAAGTGTGGAGCAGGTTTCCCCACACTGTGATGTCTTTGCTGGTAGAAAGTGAGGGACTGACTGTACTGCTGAGTAAAGCCGTCTGCTTATTCACAGGTCAGGTGAAGTGGAGGAAGTTCAGGAGGACCCAGAGGGAGGAGGACAGGGAGGACTGTCTGAAGAAGGCTAGTGAGACAGGAAAGGTAGTCCAGTGGGCTAAAGCTCAGAAAGAACTACGGCTAGCTGGGGGAATTAAAAAAGGAGAAAAAGCCTTTTTAGATATTTTAGTTAGAAAAGGTTGAATTGCATGGCTCAGAAAGGGGGAGGGGTAGGTGGAAGTGAATGGGAAGAAGGGAGGTACTGAATGAGTTCTTCTGTTTGGTCTTCACTAAGGAGAGGGCAGCCCAGTGCCACAAGGGGGGAAGGGAAGGGAGCATGGATGGATTGATTGAGGTGGGGAGGTAAGGAAAGGGTTGTTAGCCCTGAGGGTGGACCGATCCCTGGGCCCTGACAGTATCCATCCAAGGGTGCTGAGGAAACTGGCAGAGAAACTTGGAGCCCCCTGGCTAACCTGTTCAGTAGTTAGCTGAAGCTGGGAGTGGTGCTGCAGAACTGGAGAACAGCACATATAATGCCACTCCATAAGAGCGGTTCCAAAGATGACCCAGGCCACTACAGACTAGTCAGTGTAACCTTAGTCGCATGGAAGCTCATGGAGGCCATGCTTAAGGAAAGGCTAGCAGGACACCTGGAGGAGAACAGCCTCCAGGATGAGCGGTAACGTAGATTCATTGCTGTGAGATTGTGCCTAACAAACCTGATTGACTTCTTTGACTAGATCACTAAAACAGCGGACAGAGGCCATGCGGTGGACATCCTATACTTGGACTTCTGCAAGGCCTTTGATTCTGTGCCCTATGAGAGGTTGATAAGAAGCTGGTGGTCTGGGGGTAGGGGAGAGAAACAGACTGGGTGGGTAGCTAGCTGTCTGAAAGGCAGGGCCCAGGGGGTGGTAGTGGGGGTGGGCTCTCAGTTGCTAGGGGTGTAACCAGTGGGGTCCCACAGGGTTTGGTGTTTGGTCCAGTGCTTTTTAATGTGCTCATCTATGACACTGAAGAGGACATAAAGAGCAGAATTTGCTTATTCATGGAAGATACCAAGCTCTGTGGGAGGGTGGACATAGTGGAGAGGAAACTGGACCCAAGAGAAGATCTGGCAAGGCTTGAGAGGTGGTCTAAAATTTGGCTACCAGGCTTCAGTGCAAAAAAATGCAAAGTTATGCACACCAGAGCTAAGAACCTGAAGTTGGAGTACAGCCTGAGAGGAGTCCTGGTAACTAAATCCAAAGAGGAAAAGGACCTGGGGGTGTTGCTCACTGCTGACCTGAAACATTTCACACAATGCAGGAAGTCAGCAACAAAGGCAAATAGAATGTTGGGCTGCATTGCTAGAGGGATCGGCAGTAGGCTGGAAGAGGTAATAGGACTGTTGTATTGGTTCCTGGTGCAGCCACACTTGGAGTTCCATACATAGTACTGGCGTCCATACCTTAAGAAAGACTTAAACCTGCTGGATATTGTCCAGAGGAGAGCAACAAAGATGATTAAGGGCCAGAAGGGTAGAACACACAAAGGAGACACTGGAGGCCCTGAACATGTACTCCCTAGAGAGGAGGAAGAGGGGGGACATGAATGAGATCTTCAGGTATTTGAAAGGTATAAATAAGGTGGACAAGGAAAGTCTCTTTAGGCTCAGTAGGAACAAAATACTGGGGGGGGGGGACTGTTTTAAGTTAGCGGAAGGGAGGATTAGAAGGGAGATCATGAAGCATTTCTTCATGGAGAGGGTGGTGGCAGGTTGGAGTGGGCTCCCCGAGGAAGTGGTATCGCTTGAAACAGTGGCTGGCGTCAAGAAAGGTTGGGACAGGTAAAAAGGGAGAGTCAAGAGGGGGTAGACAGAAAGGAGGGTATATTGGTTGGTGGGGGCAGAGTCTTTAGCTGGCACTGGGGAGCCTGCAGTACTAGCATGCAGGCTGGTGCAGCCAGATTAAACACCCCCTTGGCCATCACTAAAGATATCTGGAAAGACACAGCTCTGATACACAGCCCAGCCCAAACCATAGTACTCATTACAAAGTATGGCTGTTTTTTTCCTGTGCTGGAGGCATTACCCTCTTTCCACTGGTACCAGTGTGTTTCCACATTGAAACTTTTGGAAAGTTCCCAAGTTACTACTGTTGCACAGGATTGACCAGAGTTAGTGCAGTTTAAATTAAATAGCAGAAATGCACCAGCCTGTTGGCGTAGCGGTAGGAGTACTGTTCACGATGCCAGTGAACTGGGTTTGGGACAGCTTGTGAGGCTGGGGCATTCCGGGAGGTGGAAGCTCGATTGTGCCAGTGGACGTTGACCTCCAGGGGAGGGAGGGAGTAACACCTGCTGCCATCACCTGTGCATATGTGTGTGTGTGTATACACAGATGATGGTGCAGGAGCTGCAGTGTGGGGAAGAGAGGACATCGTTAAGCACTGACTGGGCATGCACGCACGCAGCAGCCTGGACTACAGTTCTTGTGCTGATGTCCTGACCGTAGTAGGGAAGTGGAAACTGAAGGGGAAATCTCCTGTTCCACAGCAGTATGACAGCCAAAAATGGGCAGAAGGTGGCCAGAAAGGAGGTGGCCAGATCTGTCCACAGGTGGAGGAGAAAAGACAGATAAAAAAAAAAAAAAGAGAGAGAGGCAGAAGTGCTGAGATTTAAGAAATCAGTCATTTTGATTTCTTCTGATCTTTGCTGTAAAATACAAACACAAATATTTAAAAAAGATGACCTTATGGAAGCAAATGGAGCATGCCCTGCGCTCTCCAGCCTGTTACATCATGAAATGTGCAAGTGCGGGAGTGGGGGGAGCTCAATATCAGGAAGTAGAAGGGATTGGTTGTCAGCTCCATGAAGCCTAAATACAATCCCTTCTGTCCCCAAATCCCTGGAATAACAAAAATGAGTTTTTGTATCTTTGAACTTTGGGGAGGTAAGCGTCATTTGTGTGTTTGGGGGGGCATTTTTTAAACAGGGTTCAACCCCTAGGTGGCGCTATCCCAAGGGCTACTACCCCTACCTGCTTGGCCAGTAGCAGGTTAAGGGGCCTGGGTAATAGAATGGGTGCCTCCAACCGGAGGTCAGGGTTGTTAGTGGTTAAGCTAACCCGAGCACGGCCCTTCGGGACACCGTAACCCTCCTCTTTCCATTCTAGTGGCCTGAGCAATATATGATAATCACTTTCACAGTACCCCTTGTACACTATACAAGTACCCACACGGTTTGCACTTACCACCAGGGCTGGTTCCTGTGGCTTGATCCTGGGGACTCCCTGTGAAATAAGGTTATGCACAGCAAATAGCAACAGTACAGTACTCTTGGCACAAACTGGAACCACAGTTAGGTTAAATGCAGAAAAAGTCAGATCTGATTTATTCAGGGGACTTGAACAAGAAAGGGGTGTAATCAGGTTAATTGGTTTAAAGGCTGTATTAATCAAACAGTAATGCATGTGCTTTAAGTCCCCACACAGTCACACCTCTGGGTACCCAGGTAGGGAGACGATGGACTAGCCAGGAACGTTGCAGCTGGTTGGGGCTCTGTGATGGAAGAGAACAACATGCACAACACACACTACTTGTAATCCGGAGCCGGAGGTCTCAGTTCGTGAAAGAAAAAGCAACCAGACAATCCGATGACAACACTTTAGATTTAGCTGTTGTTGCAGGGAGCTACCCTGATGTTTACTCACAAAACACAATACAGGACACAGGCAGGATGAAACAGACTGCAGGTTGTTGATCTGGAGTGCCAGGAGAAGCAGGGCTCACACGAATCACCGAGGTGTCGTTCCTGTTCAAGCATTGAGCAGGGGGCTGATCCCCAGGCAGGTCTCTCGTCGATGGCTTTCTCCGTGCAGCGGGTAGTCTGGCTGGGCCAGTGTGTCAAGGCCCAGGTGAAATGGCAGTGAATTCTGATTCAGTCCATTGGAGCTGGATGCAGCCTCCAGTGGGCAGAACACAGTTTAACACACAGTGGGGGAACCAAATCATGACCCACTAACAGCACACAGCACATTTACCTGTAAGAAATTCCACTATACCAGGCAGGTTGCTATCCAGTCACAATTACAGAGTCTCTGTACAAACTGGGAGTTCAGAGGTGGCTAGAAACCCTGACAGGCCGATCACATTCAGCAAATCTTCAGTCTTCTTCAAGTTAAAGCCTGGTCACAGTCCAGTGTCTTAAATAGTCTTCACAACTCGGAGGCAGACAGGCAGGCCAAAACTCAGCCCTTTCATAGTTCTCCCACGCAAAACTACACAGAACTGCTGCTCAAATCACTTGAGCTGTTACTCATTTCACTTCCCAACTCAGAACTAACTGAAAACTGCAAGCAGTCTGGGAATTTTCACAAGCTCCAAAAGGTTCAGTTGGCTGATCTGTCTGTCAGTCACAACAAGGGCTCCCCCTTCAGCTTCATTTAGGCACCAAAATGCAAAAACTACAATTCCTACAAGTTTTGAGCCCTCCAAGCCCCTGTAGGCAGGCTCCATTTTAGAGTCCCAACAGTACTGATTGGCCCATTCTGACAGTCCCTGGCCAAGTTGGCGGAGATAAACTGAACAGTCCTTGCTGCAAAGAAAACAGGTTAGAACAAACTGCAATGTTATTATTACTCTAATAGATATTCAGCAAATAAGCACATCTTATAACAGAGCTCCCCTCTGCACAAATAGCGATGGCAGAACGGAGCAATTATCTGGCAGCCCAGGCAGGGCTCGAGCATAGAAACAGTTAGCCCCTTCCCAGATTAATTATAACTGTAATCCAGGCAGCTCTTAAAGAGACAGTACACAGAGGCTATACAGGCACTCTCTGGCAATACATTTAAACTGCTAAAACACTGAACACCAGCCTGGCAGTGAGCATTTAGGCAAGCTCAAGGAAGACTTTTCAGGAACCCCCATTTGTAGGGGGGTTACACCGGCATGAAAGGTCTCTACGTTTTTAAAATCTTTTTCTTCTTTGTTAACCAGGTAAAGCCCACTTGGCACAAGACCCATTTATAGGGGTGACCCAGGAGTACAGGGAGGTTATGTGACTTGCTCAGGGTCACACAGAATGCAAGTGGAGGTTGTGGGAATCAAACCCAGGTGTGCTGGGTGTACCAAGGTTATTCACAGTTTGTTGCTCTAACCTCTAGGCTATACTGCCAGCCAGTTATGTAATCAATTGCATTGTTCCTGTATTATGTATCGGACTACCTTTCCCATATGACACATTTGGAAACTAGCTGTTGTTCAGCTCAGTGTACTGTCTTTGCACAGTACTGCAGATAAATAAGTTGAGAGAGAGAGAGAGAGAGAGAGAGAGAGAGTTCACAGCAGCACCAGGGAGGATCATCAGACAGCGTGTATCTCTGTAGAAAATGAGCTCCCAGCAAACCTATATTCTGCAAAATGTGGTAATTAGGGTTCAGGGGCAAGCAGACAGGCACTAATTGCAGAGTCCGCTGTGATCTAATCAGGGTAAATTGTTGTGGCGTAAGAATCAAAACTAAACAGTTGGTAAAGGCCAAACATTGTCATGTATTGGGATTCACAGGTGACACCTTAACCCCTGCTTTCCCTATCTGCTCTGGTGTACCGTAAGGACTTGTCCTTGGCCCTATCCTCTTTTCCATATTCCTGAACGACCTTCTGTCTACCTGTTCCTCTGTATCTGTTTACATGTATGCAAAAGACATGGTCCTAAATGCCTCTGGATCCTCTGCCTCTGACCTCATGGCCAGTCTCCAACTGGACGTCACCCACATCCAGCTCTGGTTCCAGGCCAATCAGCTGTCTCTCATTGCCAAGAAAACGGTCTCCATGACTTTCGGCACAAGGCAGAGACTAGCTAGGTTCACCCCATTCCCCTCCTTCCATACCCTTGATGGTGTTGTGAATGAGGATGTTTCCTCCATTGAATACATCGGGATCTGGCTGGATTGTCACCTCTCTTTCTCTCTTCCCATGGATGCCATCCACCAGAAGCTTCACCCCAAACTGGGTGCTCTTTACAGGAATAAAGCGAGTATCCCAATTCCTGCCCTCCAAGAAATTATCTTGAAGATTAGTTTCCCCCTATGTTCAACTACAATGACATTGTTTACAATGCTGTTCCCAAAGCCACCCCAGCCAGACTGGACCCCCTGTTTCACTCCTGCCGCTTGATTGCCCCCTTAGAACCCACCACTGCTCCAGTTACTCCTCCCATCTCCTTCTTTCCCTCCCTCCCTCCCTCGATGCCAGGTACCTCATTCACTGCACTACTTTCATCTCAAACTCTGCCTTGGGTCTCCCGTCTTACCTGTCCTCCTGTTCAATCCCCCCATCTCCTACTCACTTTGCAGCTCTGGCCTTTATTCTCTTGCGCTCCCCTCTGTAATACCCTGCGCTGGCCAAGCTGCCTTCTCCTTCTGCTCTCCCAAACTATGAGGCTCTCTTCCCATTACCATTTGTTCTGCTCCTTCCTTCCACTAACTCAAATCTCTCCTAAATGAATTCACTGCTCACTCCTGCAGTTGTCTCCGATTATGGGCTGTGTTTTGCTGCCCTACAATTCACCCCCCACTGCCCCTACCTTAATTCATTTCCCCTGCCCCCCAACAGTTTCCTCCATCCTTCCCTGCTGCATGAAGTACCAGCAGTGCTTCACTGACCCTTGAGATTGAAGCCATCTATGCTGTAATACTGTACCTACGAAGGCCTTGTTCATACTCCAGCAGTGTTCCAGTTTGCAGTTATATCACTTGTTGCTGTTCAGATGCTCTGCCTAGCTCATCTTGTTCATTTTGCTGCTACTTAATTGTTAAAGGAGAACTACTTGGTAAAGTGAAGCACTGACTGCTTCACAGATCGGGGCTTCACTGTTCAAATCTCTCCTGCAGTCACCCTGTAGAATGTATATAAATTACCTGCCTGCTCTTAAAATTCAGAAGCCCCGGTGTAGATCATTTTCAAGCATGGCGCCCGACGTCCGCTCCCGTTCTTGGTAGTAATAACGTGAGATGTTAGTCTCGTCATTGCGTCAGCCTTATTGTAGCCTGATGTATGGAATTGTTATTAATACAAAATACAGATCATTATTTTTGCACAGTGTTGCTTAAATGCCATGTGTATGGCTGGCACATGGAATTTAGGCAACTGGTATAAAAATAATGATCTGCATTTAATATTTATTATTCATGATAGTTCCATACATAGGGCTACCAATAAGGTTGATGCAATGACGCATCATCATCTCGTGTTAATACTAGCGAGAATGGGAGCGGATGTCGGCGCCATGCTTCAAAATGCCGCCTACACCGGGGGCTTCCCTGAATTTTCCGAGCGGGCAGGTAATTTATATGTACATTCTACAGGGTGACTGCAGGGGGGGAATTGAACAGTGAAGCCCCGATCTGTGAAGTGGTCGGGGCTTCACTTTACCAAGTAGAACTCCTTTAATAACTATGTAACCAACTGTTGTAACTTATGCTGCACTCTCACTTCCCCCTCCCACAGGACACATCTGAAAATGAGCTATTCCGGCTTAGCGTGTCTTTCTTGCTAAATCTTTTGAAATAAATAAATGCACACTCAGGCAAGGGGCAGGGTCGCATGGAATAGTGGGGGAAGTTCTCACCACTGCACTAGTTGCCTGAGCAAGTCCATAGGAATTTGAAGAACTCATACTGCAGTAGTAGTTGGGGGTTAGTACCCTGGAGCACTAGGAGAGTCACTGTGCTGGGATTTAAATGGGGGGGGGGGCACGTGCACTAGTGTGCTGAGTTACAGCACCAGCAGATGGAATACTGAGTGCCTCTGTTGTAGAAGTTGGTACGAGGAGTCATTTCACTGTGAATTGAGCTTAAGGCCCATATGGTAGCAGAGCGTCTCTGCGCTATAGTGTGCTAGTTCGGTGAGTCATTTTACTGAATTTGAGCTTAAGGCCTCTGCAGTATGAGAGGGTCTCCACCTTAGTGCAACAGTGTGGTGATCATCATTGCTGCAATTTCTGAGGAGGACCCTTATAGTAGTAGAGGGTCTCTGCCCTGCTGGACTGCTCCAGTGCGCTAGTGTGGTGAGCCATTTCACTGTGATTTGAGCACAAGGCCCTTGCAGTAGCAGAGGATCTCTGCCCTAGTGCACTGTTATGGTGATTCATTTCATTGCGATCTGAGCACAGGCTCTTTGCCTTAGTGCACTGCTCTAGTGCGCTGGCGTGTGAGTCAGCTCTCTGTGATTTGAGCACCACAGGACCATACGGGATCAGAGGATCTCTGCCCTTAGTGCGCTATTATGGTAACTTATTTCACTGTGATCAGAGCATAGGGGCTTTTATAGGATCAGAGGGTCTTTGCCTTGGTGCATGGCTCTAGTGAGCTAGTGGGGTGAGTAGTTTTACCGTCATTTCAGCTTGGGGCCCTTAATTCATATCTAAAGCAATGAAGGCAGCATGGTGCAATGTTAGAGCAATGAGCTGAAAACCAAGAGAACCCAAGTTCACATCCCCTTCCCAGCACACTCATTGGCTCACTATGTGACCTTGAGCAATTCACTTGACCTTCTGTCTAATGCCCAGTTTGTTTTTTGCAGCCTTTGCAGATTAATTGTGAGGCCTTTTGGCACCCTACAGCCTTGCATAATGCCTGAATTTTTTTTTTTGCGACGACTTGCACATGCTACCCATGATACCTTGCATTAGGGGTGTACCTGTAGTTTTGTATTCCTTCAAAACTTGCCTTTGTTGCCAATACACGTTTTGTATAACAATTGCTTCATTGCTTTTGTATTGAGGATCTTGTGTTTTAAGCCACTTGGCCTTTCCTGTAGTTCAGAGCCTCCCAGCTGTAAAACTGGGCAGAACATTGCCCCCTCACCGCCCTGTAAATAAGATGTCACATCGCTGCTGGGCTACCCTGAGAATATACATTTAAAGGTTCTTGTGCCCAGCCACATGTACAGTAGGAAGTCTTCTTTACTAATGCATTCCATTTTGACTCTGAAGTTTCAACTTAATTTTGTGCTGCACACAGTGAATATTATGAGGATGAGGCAGGATTGGGGAGGGGATGGTGTATTACCGAACTCAGATCATGCATTGTGTGCGCTTTCTAGATGGCAAACTGAACTAGAGGAAGCCTTCTGATTCAAGAGGCAAGCAGATGACATTTAGCAACAATAAACAATAACCCATTCTTTGTCTTCAGCTGTCAGAGAAACAAACTACTGTTTCTTTTCTTGGGAGAGATCCATTATAAGAAGGCAGAAAATAAAGATTTGAAAATGTGGGACCTTCCACTAGTGGATCCAGCTATGTAATGGAAGTAGGAAGTGCCAGTATGCCTTCGGATTAAGAAAAAGTAGGACCTGTTTGTGACCCGTTACCCCACCCACGCCGATGACTAGAAAACATTAGCTGTTTTTGCCTAATCTGAGTCTTTAATGGGAACATTTTACATTTTCTTCAGGAAAGTGCTGCCCTCTTTGACAAAACTGCTGTTGCCAGCCATACAATAATTTATGGATCCATTCCTGGACGTCTGTGACCACGTGTTGCTGAATACCTGAAGGGTTGGCACACAGGCCTGATTATTGTGTGAGGGAAGGGCCATAGGTTTCCTGTTAAGGTTGACCTTTTCTTTGCTCAGGCTGCTTGTCACAATCAGCGGGTGGACACTGACCGCCCACTGGGTTCTTATTTTGAATGTCACAGTGTGGAGATTAGCTGAAAGCTTACTTTGCATTCTGGGAATTAGAGCTAATTTTGTTTGTTGGTTTAATAATTTGCCTTAACAATTTTAACCTAGTACCCCCACCCTCCCCAAGTCCCAAGTCTGACATAGTAGTCCGAGGAGCAGGGAGCAACAGATACCCTTGTTGTAAAAGCTAGACATTTTGAGCTTCAGCTGCAGATGGCAAAGCTGTAGTAAGGCTGTAGGTTAATTAGAAATTTAATCTCTGTGTACAGTGTGGGGTGTGGGTGGGGCAGCAGAGGGTTTAAAGGGCCACTGTCCCTGACCCGTGCTCTACACTTTAAAGTTTAAAATAGAGAAAGGTATTGGGTGCTTGCTTTCCCAAAGTTTCCCTCTACTTTTAAGAGTCTTGTGATGGCAGTGGCTCAAGAATTTACTGCACTGGTGATAGAAACCCTTGTTCGTCTGCCAGGTGTAATGGGGGTGGGTACTTCCCTTGCCTCCAGGTGCTCTACCTGTATGCCTCCTTGAGTGCCTGGCATCATGGAGGGGGTAGCTGTGAAAGTGACAGCCTTTCATTGGTGGTTAAATTGGAAATATTTATTAATTTATTAGCTTTTATTGACCAGGTATATACACTGAATACCTTTGTGTCTATTTTCAGGTATGACCCAGGAGGTTACACCACAAGTTCATATCGGCAAATATAGACAGGACAGAATGAAAGCAAAGTCAGCAGTAAGGATACTGAGGCAGTTTCAAATTACCAAACACTTGCAGAATTGAGAACGCACCCTGTTATACTAGGCAAACAAGTCGTGGTGCTGGCAAGTAAAGAAAAACAGATAAACATTATAATATAGGTACTGTAGGAAGACTGAACTGCCCTTTAGGTGTTTCCTATCCATGGTTTATGCTTCTGCCTCCAGACGACTCCTTCTGGCCCTTTCTCTGCCAGCTGCCTAGCACTGCCAACTACTTATCCAACCTGCATTGTCCACAGATTGCCCTTTTGCTGTAGTGGGGCCTTTGATGGCTTCCCTCTTCCGGATCAGGATCCATTGAGGTTGGTGGTACGTAGTCTAGTTGTACCAGGAGTTGTCATGCTCCTGCTGGAGTCTTTTTTACGCCGACATTTCTGCCCCAACAAAGATGTCGGCTACAAGATCTCGAGTGTGAATGCATGCATTGATGTGTCAATGGTGAGCTGGCTTTCTCCTCCATCCATACTGTAAGTGCCCCTGGTGTGTTCCCGCCCTGTGTCTTCATGTGACGAACAAGCACTGGGCTAAGCTGCGTTTTCTCCCATGAGGGTTGGTGGCACGGAGGCAGGCTCCTCTTCAGCCCCTACCAACCTGCAGCAAATATACAAGTTTAGGACATGAACACAGTCACTGACAAGGCAAGCACCTCATCAACCATGCACTATTGGGCAATGAACATACGTCACAGACATGGTAAGCACCTCACCAGCTGCTGCACTATTGGAAGATGAACATAGGTCACTGACATGGCTGTCAGCTGCTGCACTGTCTGGGCATGAACACTGGTCACAGACATGGCAAGTGGCATGTTAGCTGCTGCACCTGACATGACATGGACATAAGTCACCAACATTGCAAGCAACTGGTCAGCTGCTGCACTATTGTGACATGAACATAGGTCACTGTCTCGGCAAGTGGCTTGTCAGTTGCTGCCCTGTCAGGATGGCCTTATCTGTTAGTTGTTGTTGTTTTTTTTTTTTTATCATCCTGTTTTACCTTAGTTTCTGGTCTTCAGCACATAACCCACCCAGCTTTGCCGTGCTCATCTACCACAGATGGAATCCCACCAAGACTGGCCTGCCATTATGGATGTAGTCTCTACCCATGGAGATGCTAATAGGGCTGGACCATTAATGACTTATAATAACTGATGCACATTTTTTTCCATCGGGAAACCTGGTTGTAATTTGTCATTATAACCAGCTGGTTATAACGGCAAACATGCGCCAGGTTTCCCTTGATCCACGCATGTGCCAGCTGCCACTCCTGCTTCAGCACTGGACACTACACCGGCCTCTACTAGCATTCAACTGTTTAAATTCTTGATTGAACCTTAACAACAACAACAACAAAATGGAAAGGTTTCAGCAGCCGCTCAGCAGCGGACCGCAATTCATACTGACTGGAGGGGGCTGCACAGCAATGTGTTACTATTTTGTATAATTGCTGTGGTAAAAAAATGCTCTCCAGCAGTTGTATAAAATAAAACATGGGGTGGTGTGTAAATCTCAAATTTTACACACACCCTCAGTGTTGGATGTAAGCAATAAGACACGATAGGGTGTGTGTTAAACAGATATTACACCGCTGCATGAGGCCTAGTAAGGCCACGAGGCCTGCTCAAGTGCCTTCAGCCCCTGGAAGTGCAGTAACATCTGTTCAGCACACACCCTGGAGTGTTTTCTTGCGCTTATAAAATAGGTTTCTTTTTTTAAATATTTTTCTCACCTTAAAAAATATTACTGAACTGAAAAAAGCTGAAATCATTGTGTTAATTTGATATAAAATAGTCCTTCTGCCTACTAGGTGATGACGTCATTGCCTCTAGCATTTGTACTGTTGTGGCATCCATGCCAGCCCCCCCCAAGAGAAAAATGTAGCCCAGCTGTGTGGTTAGACAGAGTGGTTTGTGTCCTTTTAAAAGAGCAATTGAAAGAAATGAAGAATATGCATGTAGATACTTTCTGTTTGACTGTGGGAACAGTCAAGTAGGTCCTCCACTCCCGTGACAGTCCGAGCACCACAACGGAGCGAGCGGAAGCAACAGGTTCTCCCAGACAGGTTGTGCCAGTTTTGCAATAAAAAGAATAAGGAATGCAGATTTTTTTTGTCTTTTTAATTAAATGTGGTGGAACAGAAGCCCGATTTAGTACGAGACAGTGGAGGCGGTATGGTGCGGGATCATGAATGGGAGCAGGCAAGCTCCGGAAGCAGCTCCACGATTACTGCATCTAAACCAGTCAGTAATTTTATTTTTTATTTTTGTTTATTTAATGGTTCCATGTGTAGGTTTTGGTTAGCGAGTGGCACCAAGGTTTCCCTGATCGGCTGCAAGTCTGAGATGAGCTGGTTAGCGGGGGGGGGGAAACAATGGCGGAATTTCAAACGCGAACGTTCTAATTGCACATTGATTTACTTGCCAGTACATTTTTTTTACTATGTGTAAAACACATTTGACACTTTCTTTCCAGCCAATCAGAATGTTCAATTTTCCTTACCCATTTTATAAGCTTAAATAATCCCCTTGAGCTTCGCTCTCGGGTTTATGTAGTATTTAACACCTCGGGTGTGTGTAAAATTCCCATTACACACACCACCCCATATAATGCTATATGTTATATCATTGAATGGAGCTGGTCCCTCTTCTCTGACTCATTTACATTGTTAGCATTTGGACTGCATATGAGGGGACAGTATTCCGGATTCAAACGGGCGAGAAGCAGCATTCTGTTGCTACTTGGTGCACATCTTCCAAACGTCATGACTACATTGACATTGGGGGCAGAGTCTAGTGTCAGCACCTCTGCACTCTCCCATCAGCAGACTTTTTCTAAGCTCCATCGTTAGGCATAGAGGTGGGACTAGACACCATTCCGCACTGTACAATTCCTTGTCCACCTGGATGACTAGGTGGCTCTGGTTCCATGGAAAATGTAGAGAACCCTCCCCTGATCAATTATCCTTGAGACTGCTCCTCTGATCTCTGATCCTTCTGCCATCAACTGGGATGGCAGGCTCAGGGCATAAACCTGAGCCCCCCCCCCCGAGTGGAAGGTATATGCCTTCACCCCTAGGACATTGGAGTAGCCCATCCTTCAAATGTTAATGAAGTAAGGTATTGGAGGTTGGGTCCGGTGGAGCTGGAGTCTGGAGAGTCTGGGTTCACTTGCAAGCACGGGCTGCCCTGCATTTGCACATCCCATGGCTGCGGATCCAGGAGCGGCACTGGCATCAGGTATGGAGGTAGCCACTTGTCCAGCTAGAGAAATGGTGCAACACTGAGAGCCCCAATTACTGGTGTTGGGGAGAGTAGGAGAGAGGTGAGAAAAATGATAATCATAAATGTGATTTATAAGAGGGGCTATACCTCAACCTTTTGGACACATTTATAAGAGAGGAGGTAGGGAAGGAGAGATGAGTACCTGTGGGGGCATGTTTAATTAAACCACAGCTGGGACTCTGTACAGGTGGCAGCACTTTGCTGTTGAGTTTCACAGTATACACCTTCGTCGAACTCACTTTGAGAGCAAGGCTTGGAACTCAAAGAGACTGGCCATCAGCACAGGACTACTCGTTCTGCATTGGCTGCCATCACTTTTTTTGTTGGGTTTCAAAGTGAGGGAGATTAAACCTGCCAACTCCAAGCTATTAAATTTTTTTTTTGGTAAGGGATCAACCTGTACCATTTAGGGAAGAAGAGTAAGAACTGACCGATCCCTGTGTGGGTTGGTCAGTTTCCATTAACAAAAAGTTCTTTTCCCACCTGTCTGAAGAATTTGAACCCAGCACTGTGGTGATACCCCCAAAAAAAAAACACGCAGAGTGTACACTACGGTATTTGGTGGGGTCCCTCTGTCTGGCTAAAAATGAAACTTTGATCCAAAGGGGTGGGGAGGAGGTGCAGACACCCACTGTGCTGGCTTGCACTAACTGAGGCGAAGTTGAACATGAGTGACATTATCCTGGGGATCGTGAGTCAGAATGAACTGTACTGGTTGTAGGGGGCAAGGTAAGGAGCACCTTGGGTATGGTCTTGTGTTTCTGTAGCATTATGACTGCCTTCCCTGAGGTTAAGAATGTGTGCGCAAATGAGGGAGGCATTTGCTCCAATAATGCTGTTTGGTTTAAAATGAAATTCTGACCTAATTTTATAAGGTATTGGGCTTTATAGCCCAATACCTTATGCCAGCGTTAGCTGATTTCAGCTAAAAGTACAATTTTTAAGTGTGTCTGTTTAGTGTGAGTAGGAGTCATACCTGCCTCCAAAGTCACAGCCAGTCGATCACTTCCAGTGTCCCAGTTTGCCTGCTCTGCCCCTGCGGCAGATATTTTGTGCCATTTCAGCCGGGGAGGAGGGAGGGAGGGTGCCCAATACAAGTCTATGGGGGTAGTTGTTAATGCTGTTTTAGTAACTTTATAATATAAGAGGGAAATGAAAGTCTTCGTTCAATTTATAGGACCCCTATAAGCTGAGCGGAGGGATTCATTTCCCTCTTATATTATTTAAAGTTACTAAAAACAGCAGTGAAAAACTGCCTCCATGACTTGTATTGGGCACGCCCCCACACTTTCCCTGCTGAAATGTCACAAAATCTCTGAGCACGGGGGTGGAGCAGGCAAACTGGGAAGTTGTAAGGGATCGACTGACCGTGGCTTCGGAGGCAAGTACGATCCCTTCCCACACTAAACAGACACACTTAGAAATTGTACTTTTAGCTGAAATCAGCTAATACTGGCATAAGGTATTAGGCTGTAAAGCCCAATACCTTAAACAGGAACATTCCTTTAAAAATCAAGTGCTACTAAAACATACTGTGGTGTTGTGCTTTTCTCACTGCTGTCTCTAGGTTTCCTGCATTCACACAGCAACAGGATTTTGTGGGAGACATCATATTATAATTATAGTTAGAGGTGTCATTTTCCTCTTGCTGCAAACAGGCAGACAGCACCACCCAGTATAAAGAAAACTGATTGTGCACTGTCACCAGAGCTTGCATCTTCTTACTTTAAAATAGCTATTACAGGGAGAGAGCAGACATAATTAAAGTCTAGTAACTCAAACGACATCATGTGATTGCTGTGAGACAAAGAGCAACAGAAAATGAAGCACAACACAAAACTCCATAGCAAGTTGCAAGGTTGATCAATTTTTTTATTTTTTTTTGGCTAAATGGGTTTTTCTGTCTCCTTCGTTTGGGAGGGGGCTGCATCAGCCTGATCTCCAGCCCCCCAGGCTGGCTGGCCACATTCCTCTGCTGCACACTCAGTCAGGTTTCTCCCCGCGAGTTAACCCTCTCAGGGTAGGGAAAGAGGAGGGGGCTGTCCCCCCTTCCGTACACAAATCCGAGGTGGACTTGGATGTGCACAGAGTGGTGGCATGGAGCTGGCTGGCCAGGCTTCATGAAGCCCCCTGATGTTCCTGTTTTTCCGGTCCTTCCCTCAACTGTGGCGCATCGGACTCATGCATGGAGGAGCACCTGTCCAGTGTTTCCCCACAGACCCTCCCTCTCATTGCCTCCCTGCCCTGCTCTACCCCCAGGCCTCCACCTGGGGGCAGCCGAGGCTGGGATGACAGGCCTCCCCTTCCCTCCCCAGGAGAGGAGAGCAGTCCTCTGGACACTCGATCCCCTCCCTTCCCAGCCAACCCCTGATGACCCAGGTCCATTCCTGAACCCAGGTTGCCATGGGAAAGAGAAGGCTCTAAGCACCTCAACCCTCTGTGTCACCGGGCTGTATTTTGACCACTTGTTTTAAACAAAGTATTTTACTACCACTGTACATACAAGAGGTGTGTAAATACTTACATTTAATATTCAATGACTATTTGCTGAATATGTCAGAGATTATTCAGGTATGCGACTGAATTTGTGTACTCAGAATACATGTAACCCCCCCCCCAAGCCTTTTGTTTAACAAAAGACTTCTAAAAATCTTTAACAACCCTCAACCCATATGGCACTGTTGCTCAACTTACTCCTTCCTTCTCCAATCACCCATGAATATACCCCCATCCTCCCCCCCCCTCGTCCCCCATCTCAGGTGCATTGCTGATGAATAAATAGGGTACCGAATCCTGATGGATAAATTCTCAGCTACCAGTGGCCAGGCCACCCACTGTCAGTAAAACCCATGCTCTCTTTTTCCTGCTTAACCTTGTTAACTGTTAAAACAGATACCCCACCACTCACGCCACCCTCTGACACCCACCACCCTCTTCCCGCTCCTCACTCACTTACCCACGCAAAAAGAAAAGAAAGACGGTTCCACAGTAGGCAGCTGTCAGAGCCCTCTCTCAACCTCACCTGACTGCCGTCTGTTGAAGGGATCTGGGTGCACGCTCTGTAGTAATCCCTGACTGGCTTCGGTTGGTGACCACTGGTAATGGGGAGTTTGTTCGATTGGAAGTCGGGACCTTATTTATTCATCAGTACTGCACCTGGGATGAGGGGGAGGGTGGTGTGGTGCTAGAAGGGTGGGGGGAGGATCAGGGTGTATCTCTGAGTGCTTAGGGTGGAGGGTGGTTAACATTACCACATTCATGGGAGGGGTGGTGGATAAAGTCCTTTAAGAGTCTTTTTTTAATGGAGTACATTTGGACTGAATTCAGCTGCTGAATACAGCTGCTGTCTGGAATTCAGAATTCTGTTGAATACAGCTAGTATTCGATGTATTCTGCAGTCATCTTGGATTCAATGCACACTAGCCTTAAATCTGGAAAAATAAAAAGGGCCAGACATAGAGTGAATAGTGACATCATAAATAACTGCACTGATGATGTAATCTGTGCTGGCATTATCTGCTGGTGTCAGACACAGGAAATCTGTATTTCACTGGAATATAAGGACCACGGAGCCCCCTATTTCCCATATTTGGTATAGTATAATTGTGAGGGGGAACTCTTTGTGTTTAGTGGCTTAAAACAGTTGGAAATGGAGACCCGGATTTGAGTCCAGTGAGCTGGCATCTCAGTGGCGTGGTAGGAATTTGAAATGCACTCAGTTTCCAAGGAGGAAGGGTGGTAGGCTGCCCACTGGAGGCCTTGGGACAGGGATCTACGCAAGCAGAATACCACTGCTGCAGCCCCACCTCCCACTCAGCGAGGTGATTTCTGTCTATGCGAGGCATAAGCAAGGGTAAGGAGGAGAGAGCGTCGAAGATGGGCAATTGCTGGGAGGACCTGTAGCAGCATTGGAACGGTTTGGCCTTGATTGTGGGCTGCTGGTCACAGAGAAAGAGAAGGACTGCTGCAGCAGGTTAAAGAGGTGGGGAAGCCTAAGTCCTTTGTGTGGGACTTGAAGGAACAGCGCGGTCACCCAGATGTGACCGTGCTACCAGCCGAGGCATGGTGACACTTGAGCCAAAACCTTGCCAGATGCCTCCATGCATTCAGTCACAGTTTTTAACTTTATCACATCCTGCTTCTGGACAGTTTTGCCTCAGTAAATTGAGCAGCCAGATAAGAAAACACTTCTAAAAATGAGAAAGTGCAACCTGAGATTTCTTCAAGGTTTCTTGCCCTGCAGTGTTGGCTCTGCGCCCTGCAATGTCATTGTGACTCAGATATAGGCACTTCGTGTGAAATGTAACAAGGCAAGGGGAAAAACAGATGGAAATGAATTTCTCAAAAGCACTTAGGGAACAGCAGAAGTAGGAATTTTGACCAGCTTCTGTGAAATAGAAGAAAAGCAAAATAAGAAAGGAAACTGGAGAAATAATGAAAGTGGAGTGTGGATGCAGTGTGGGCTAGTGATTTAAAGTACAAAGCTGCGAAGCAGGAGCCCTGGGTCTGAATGCCACAACCACCACTTACTGTGTAACAGGGAACAAGTCACATACATATGAACAAACAGGATTTTAGAAAAGGAAAGAAGATCATTGGCTTATCAAGTTCTTTCCTCCACCAGCTCAGTGAAAAGTCCCTCCCACTACCTCATTCTGTCTCTGTTTCTCTGTACCTAATGCCCTAGCCTTTCCTTGTGCTCGCTGTGCATGCCTGATGTCTGTTGCAAAAATGGATTATAATGCGCTTTGGGGTACTGTGTGTGAGGAAGGCACTATATAAATCCAATTCTATTCTGCATTTTGTGCATTACTAGCACTGCTTAGTAAAGAATTTGGGGAAATAGTACTGTATGTGTGAAAGGCGTGCTATAAATCCTAATTCTGTTCTCTTCTATTTTACAATTCTTGCACTGCTAGTGTCTAACTCCTTGTTTTGCGAAGGACTTTGGTATTCAAAGTTTATGTAAAGGTGCTCTCTAAATCCAGATTCTGTTATATCATGCATCCCTGCACTGCCAGTAGCTAACCCATTACTTTGTAAAGCTGTTCAGAATGCTGTGTATATTATGAAAGGCACGATATAAATCCACATTCTATTCTATTGTACAGTAACTGCACTACCAGTGTGCAGTTAATTGCTCTGTAAAGCACTTGGAGATTTAGTATGCATGTAAGGAGCGAAATAAGAAGTAAATATACTGATGCAGTGTCCTAACTCAGACAATACAAACTATCCTCAGGTGTGAGCGCGCAGACAACAACTTGAGTTATCAAAGCCCCGCAGCCTCACAAGTGATGAAAAACTGCATATTTTGACTCTGGCCATCGAGTACTTAGCTTAACCTTGTTAACTGTTAAAACAGATACCCCAACCCTCACGCCACCCTCTGACACCCACCACCCTCTTCCCACTCCTCACTGCCTTAGCTGTAGGAAGCGCCACACCCTCACTTGTAAAGCCACGGTCAGTAGGATCACTACAGGTGCCACTCCCCAGTGATATCTTGGTCCAGCAGAGGAGGTTGGACTGTAGTGAGGGGGACCAGCAAGTGGGTGGGGGAGGACAGACAAGATTGGAGCCAGGGGTACCAACCATGAAGCGATTTCTTGCACCGGAAAAACAGGGTCAACCTGAGCCCTGCACTATGCAGACTTGGGTTGTGCACCTGGGGGAGTGGTATGAGGACATCAGCACTGTAACTGATTTGAGGGGGGAGCCATGGGGGTACCAGACAAAGAAAGGTGACAGTGGTGGGAAACTCCATAGTGGGGGGGGGGACTGAGTGAAGGGTGGGTTCCACTAACTCAAAAACGAGGTTGTGTGTCAGTTTTTATAGGCAGTCATTTGGTATGGGCTGGCCTGTCCTGCTAGCTGGGGCAGGTTGTAACAGTCTGAGAGGTCTTAGGACATGCCCCTTCCCAGACTCCTTCAGTCTGTTCCCACCTGCCTACCTGATAGTTCCCTGCTCTGCAGGGCTACTTTTCTCCACAGCAGGTGAGTTTTTTCAGGATTTATCTGCTTGGCATCTAGTCTTAATACAGCTCCTTCAACCTCAGTTGAGTTTGCAGCAGCAAGAAGTAACCGTCCACAGCAGCATTTCTTTACTGTTTTGGAACCCTAGGCTGCAATGCCTTGCCAGGGCTGCTATAGCCCCCACTCTCCTTGCAGTGCATTGTCAGGGCCAATTCTTGCCTCCCACACAAAAGTTAAGGAAGGATGCAGAAGTCTGCAACTAAAGAGAGGGTTTATCTTGGTTGAGATTGCTGCAAGAAGCATGCATGAGCAACAGGGTTACTGTGCCGCCATCCGCACGTGCCTGACCGCCGCCATCTTGGGAGGCCAGCAACTGCACTTATACAGGTGGTGGCCATCTTGGTTCATGCTAAGAATATACAGTAGGAACTGTGGCCATCTTAGTATAGTCCACACATGTACATTTCTGCACATGACCACCTTGGAAAGGTTTTTCAATGCAAAAATACTGCTATTACTCTCTCAGGGCCAGCAGACTTTGTTTTGGGCCATTAAAGTCAATTTTGCTCCATAAAAATGTGCGTTTTGACAAAAGGATTTTTCTGGAACATCTTGTTCTCAACATGGAGCCCTCAAATGCAGCACTAAAGGAGATAAGGTCTAAGGTCTCCAAGTGTAGGCCCCCCCCCACCAAGTGTAAAAAGTGCTAGACTAGGCTGTCGTCCACTGTGGCTGGCTCCTGTTGTCCACCTGTGACAATGTCAGCTTCTTCCTCCAAGTAGGGTAAAGCTCAAGGCTCCTCCCACTTCTCCACAGGGCAGCAAAACAAAGAAACATCTCCAAGCCCAGATCTAAGGCATCCTCTTCCAAGGGGCCTCCCCACCTCTCCCCGGTAACATTTGTGTGGGGATCCAGGTCACATTCCCCACTAGGGTAGGCATATCAGTTTCTGCCCATGATGGTGAAGCTCACCAGTGCTGTGGACACCCTAGCAGAGGTTCTGTTGGAGGCCCATGACAGCAAGAGGAAGAGGCCCTTGCAAGCAACCCTAGCATCCCCAAGTTGTCGGAGTTTGGCAGGCCACATCCCAGAGATGCTCCACGCTCCAGGAAGGTCCCCCCAGCACCATCTGATGATGTTAGCACGGAATCAGGATTACAGGATGGAGAGTATGTTTTCTCAGATGAGAACCAGAGTGTAGATCAGTCAGTCTTAAACTGGGAGCACGTGACTACAGTAATTTATTAGTTTGTTCAGATGTACTTTTTTTGTTCTGTCGCCAGCAGTTGATGAATATACCTTCTTTCAGGCCACACTTTAGCAGCCTTCGCATTGTCACTTACCCAGTTCTAACGTCCCAACAAGGACGCCAGCAAAAAGATATTATGTCCAGGCTGTTGGTGTGCTGACGCACACCCCAGCTAAGCATCTAACAGAGTCTTCCCCCTTCCTAAACTGCAGTGCCTGCACTACTACCGTTCATCCACTGATGGCAGTGAGAGAGTTGGGTGACGGCCCTTCCTCCCTCGAAGAGGAGCGTTTCCCCAGGCCACGTGATGAGCGTCTTTTGCTCGTGAGCATGCATTAACCCCTAACAATCACAACCCTGGAGTGTCGGATTGAGCTTATAAAATGGGTTCCCTTGTAAAAAATTAGAATATAAGAAAACATTTAAAAGTAGAAAACGAAAAAAACCCCAAAAATTTACATTTTTACAGTACAGAAAAAAAAAAGACCCAGTGTGCTGGTATGTGGTGCAGTTGTGTTTGAAATCCATTTATGGAAAACCTTCTTATTTAAGTATGTTTTTAGTTCAGTAGTGGTTTTCAGTTTGGGGGGTTTTGTGCCTGATCCCAATGACAGATACACAGTGTGTATGAAAGGGGTTATATAAATCCAAATTCTATTCTACAGTCCCTGCACTACCAGTACGTAACTATTGCTTTGTAAAGCATTTTGGGCTATAGTGTGTGTTTGAAAGGGACTATATAAAATCAAAGTCTGCTTTGTTCTACCGTCCCTGCACCACCAATATCAATATGATTGCTTTGGGCTACAGTGTGTATGATATGAAAGGTGCTGTATAACTATCTAAATTCCTTTCCTCCTCCTGTAAATAAAACCTGGTTCTTGTGAAGAAATGAAGGAATGTGGTCTCCTGGGTTCTGCTTGGTGCACTCTAGCAGATCCTAATCATCTCCATCCCCATCCCCATCTGTGCCACAGTGAGAAAGAATATTTTCATTTGGGTTGTTTATGCCAGTTGTCTGTTCTGCCAGCTATCCGCACTGAGGTAATGCATGTTTTAATAGCAACATGTGCAGAACTGAAAATAATGGCTATTACACTGCAGAATGCAAGTGCAGGTCCCTAGCTGTGTAGCAAAAACATACAACACATTTGTGTGTTGTTTGTTTTGTTTTGTTTGCATTTAGCATTGCTTGATCATTAGTTTGACATGGGAGACAGGGTGGACCATCAGAGGTGGGATTGGACTACTCTAAGGAACAGGCTGAATCACTGGTTGTGAGATCTTGGGCAGGTCACATGACCCCTCAGTACTGCTGTCCACCCAGCTGCAGAAACAGGTAAAGGCAAACCCGGCCCAGTGGCGCAGAGGGCTGATGTGCCTGTGTCTCACCTGCTGCCACAGTGGAGACCCGGGTTCGACAATGGACCTGGGTCAGTTGGGGTCGGCTGGGGGGAGGAAGATTGAGCATTCCAGAGGACGCGTTCCTCCTCCAGAGAGGGAAGGTTGCTGGTTCTGCTGTGATACTGCCACCTGGGTGACCATGGATGGCAGTATGGCAGTGCAAGCAGAATCGCAAGGGGGGGTGAGCAGGTGCCATCTGAGTAGGATGCATGTGTGCATCCACTCAGTTCTCATCCATGAGGCACCTGAGTGGAGGAGAGAAAATGGCAGAAAAAGCCTTGGCCACTGCGGGATTTATTTATTTATTTATTTGTTTTTGTTAACCAGGTAAGCACACTAGACAACAAGTGCCTGTTTTCAGGAGCGACCCGGGAGGTTACAATACAGAAACAATAAACGTGGTACATATTCAGGGTAGCATACAGACCCGCAACTACATGTGGGCCAGAGAGAATACAGTACACAGTTCATTACATCAAACAAGGAACAATCTCACCCACACACAGGTGGGGCCAGAGTACAGCATATAGACAATAGTACAGAGTCAGAGCTAACAAACATGAGTACGACTACAAGCTCAATACGATAAGCCCACATTGTGGCAAGGGGTGAGGAGAACAACAGGTACAGGAGGCTGGGGGGGGGGGTCTGAATCAGCAGACACCCCATGTGGCGGTCGGGAAAGACAGGCAAGGGGTAGAACGAACATTGCAGTGGACAGCATAGAGCTAGTGGGTGAGGAACCCAAACCTGGGGGACCACCATGGCGGAGGCAGGCACGAACTGCAGGGGGAGTACTGTCCAATCCAGAGGCAGGCCCCAGTGGGCAGGACAGGAGATGGTGAAGGGACTTCGGGTGCCCCAAGGGAGGGAGCTAGAAGGGTAGGGGACCTCTGATAGCGGAAAGAGGGAAAAAGTGCTGTCCGGAGGGGAAGTGGATGACACCCCGCTCCTCCGCAGGCTTTGCACTGCCTGCTGGTCTGCCTGCCACCACATCCAGATCCTAGTCTTCTCCCAGGCCTGAGGAATCCAGGAGGCTCTGCTACCTGGGGTTCATGGGTACTGCAAGGCAGTGGGCTGTAAGTCCCACAGGTGGTGGATGAGAGGGCTGGGGGTAGTAGCATGGTGGAAGGGGTCGGCTGGAGAGGAGAGGAGAGGGGAAATAAATCAGTAAAAGCAGAACCCCATTGGAAATAAGATGTTGAATTTCAGTTGGGCTATCCTAGGTATGTTCTAGGTAAATAAATTGTGAAAAAAATCTTGGGAGCCAGAGGTATGGGTAAGAGATGAACACTACCTTACTCAAGGAGGGAGGCCAATGCAAGTGTATTACTCCCCCTGAGTGAGAGAGTGGGAATTTTGCCAGCAGGAGTTCAGGCTTCCCTCTGCCAATGCTGCCCATGGTACCTGGGCCTGATTTTCAAAGGGTCTGATGTGGCTCAGAGACCAAGTTCCTATGTGCAACTTGCCAGTGCAGAGATAAAATCCATGCAGCAGCGGAAAGGATATTTTCAGCATTTTATGCACATGGGCAGCAGTTGATGGAGGGTGCAGCTGCAGGGGAACGCTATTCCTGGTAACAACAGGTACATCTGTGCATGGACTCTGCCACAAATCATGGGAGATGGTAACAAAATGGCTCCCCTGCAGAAACAGCACGCATGTGGAGCAACTTGGAGTTGTGCGAGAGAAGTTCTCCTTGTGCACCATTTTTTGCCACCCGTATGCATTTTCCTGGCCCCTTTGATAATTGAACTCCTGGTGTCCAGATGCAGAGACATACACACCCAAGCCCCCCGGGGCCAGTGCTCTTCAGGCAGAGGATGTTAACAGGTGGGTGTGCCTAACCACGTCACAGCCTGTGAGAAGGATAACCTCATAGTATCTACTCCATGGAGAGGAGTGTGATTTGTGGGGTGGACAAATAAACCACTTGTCTGGAAAGATAAAGTCCTTCCCACCCCCATGCTGACCAGGGCCATCATTGCATTGTCTATACTCTTACTGGTGCCCTCATGTCTGTCTCCACTGGATACAAGTATTCCACCTAGAAATTGCCGGACTCCAGGGGCTTTGCTGTGGGGAAGCGAGGGGAGCCAAGGATAGCCATAAATGATGGTCTGGACAGTGGGGAGATGCAAGGAGTTCCAGGCTGGACACGTGCAGTAGTTGCCTTGGTCAGGAGAGGTTTGGAGAGGACAGAAACCGATCCTGAACCAAGGCAGGGCAGAGGGAGACTAGCGCAGTGGCAGTGCATCACGCTCGCTGTCTGACATTTGAGGGGCCAGGGTTGTCACTTTGCAAGTGAACCCTAGAATCCTACACGGAGGCTGGCTGGAGACTGAGTACATCTTGGATGCAAGATGTTCAGCAGAAAGAATGGAGCCATGATGACAGCATCATGGAATGAGGACAGGAATAACTAAAAGGGGCAATATTATAGTAAAAAAAGAAGTCAGAGGGTGGGGGGAGTAAGGAGAAGAAAGCAATAGTGCATAAAAATGCAATGCAGGGAGAGAGAATCAACATGGCCGCTGGCTGCAGATAGCATTATGTTTGAGCTCCTGACCAAAGAGGTGCTAAAGATTGATTCTCTGAAAAACTACTGAGACGAATCAATTGGAAAGGGCAAAAACTCCTAAAAATATGGAGTTAGCGTCATTTATCAAGCGTATTCCTTTGTGAGTTATGTTCCATTGGACAGGTTTTTCAAGCAAGGTATGCCCAGCCCAGGGAGAGAGGCAAAGCAGGGCAACACATGGTAGAGCCTGCTTATTCCTCCTGATGGCACTCTCAATACTGGAGGATCACAGGCAGCACATTCAGATGGTTTGTGCCGTGCAAACTGTGTGTTCTGCCACGCAAATAGGATGTTGGTGCTTGAATGGTAGTTTGCAAGCCAGTCCTGGAAGGTGCTACTTGCGTGGCACAAAGTACTTTGTGTTGCAGTGCAAGGCAGGACTGGAGTGCATTGTCATGTATACATGACACAGTGGTAGACCGGAAGCCCAGGGAACGCACTAACTGTCTGTTTTCATAACACTTGTTAATGCTTAGCAAAGGCATGTTTAAACAGTGCAGACCATATAGAATAATGTACCAGCACTTGGTAAAAGCCAGTTATGATGCAGTGATGAAGGGGATGGACAAATGCTTATAATGCAGCTCTCTGCTGTGTTGTTGATGGAGGGTGAAGTACTTTGATTTGCCCCACACGTGGTCAGTGGGTCTTAGTATAATGGCATACTGATGTAGTGACTCTTGAACGAGCACATTACAAATCATGTCATGCTGCCCTCCTTAGACACAGCAATGCATTTATTTCTGTCTTGCTTATGGTGTGCTGCATCCTGACGTCGCACCCTTCCCATTTGTGGGTCAGGATTGCTCTGCTGTACTGTGCAGCCCACAGCCTCCATCTAAGGCAAGGAACAATGTGTGAGAAGTAAAGTAAATCACTTGATAATGACATGTAGATGGCAGGTAATGATATGGAAAGAAAGTGTTAGGGCTTTGCATTTTGAGTAGCGTCATTAGCAATTTTATGTACCGATATTGCAGTTCTAGGGACGTGGATATAGCTCACTTATTCACACTTCTGGCAGTCTCCCTTTAAGAGCTGATTTGCCTTACTATCTTTAAGAGAAGTTCCTCCCACCACCCAGGTGGTATATCCCTCGGCTCCACCCCATGGTGTCAGATCTTCCTTTCCTCTGGAAGAGTCAGGTCTCCTCCTTTGCAGCTCTGTGCATGGTGTAGGCTCCAAAAATTCTTGGTGCCCCATTTGGCTACCTTCTTTCAAACTTCTACTTTGGATATATTCCTCAGTTCAGTTCTCGGCTGCCGATGCATACAGTGAACCATGGGGAATCTAAGCCGGCTACTGACTTCAAGCACTGCATCCAGTGCAATCAAAAAATGTCACAGCTGGATCCGCATGTGTCATGCACTTACTGTTTAGGGGAACAACACAACATTGCTGCCTGCAGCGTGTATTTGGTTATGTTTCCCACTTCCCTCGAAGACCATTATCCCTGTCGTCTCCTCAACTGGACGGCCAAACGGGATCCACCAGTCATATCCAGGGAAGCTCACAAGGCAGTCTCTACAGCTGCAGGGTTTGTGGCCCTGCTGGCATCTATGGAAGAAGTGGCAGCCAAGGCCACAGCAGGCACCTCGTTGGTCTTGGCACCGCTCCTGTTAGGGGCCAGTGTCGGCACTGCAAGTAATTTCCATGAAATATGCAGGACCCTCAGACCTTCAGAGAGAGCCCTGACTGTTGTGGTAAGTCAGAAAATTCAAAGAAGTCCTACTGTCAGTCATGGGAATGAGAAAGGCTGTGCTGTTCCCACTCCCTCGACTCCCCTGACTGCTTGACAGCTGTTGAGTGCTTGGCTTTGACTGAGGCCACTTTGGTCAAGGGCCAGGCCGCTAGTTCTACAGTGGCCCCACTGGGTTTGTCAACTTCGACACAGGTCGAACAGGCGGCTGTGATTTTCCTGACCCTCTCGCACCTGTTGTTGAGGGGGATCGAAGATGATTCTATCTACAGGATCCCGGTCCTACTGAGTCTCACTCAAAAGGGCCAGGAGCAGTTGGTGTACCTAGCTGTCTCTTCTCAGGAGTTGCATCCCTCTGGGGTCAAATGGTCAAACCCTGTATGGGTAGTCTGTACTGCCCCTTCAGCCTTACCTCCTCATGTCAGCCATGTCAATGTTCGAGGTCCAGGTTGAAATTGAGGGATTTCTCACACTCTCGGTCTTGCTCAGCTGGAAGGCATTTCTGTTGGTGCTCTTCTTCCTACAAAGAGCTCCTTTGGCAGCAGTGGGCCTTGGTTGGGCAGGGTGGGGATACCTGTGACCCCAACAGTCACCTGGTCATCACCAGTCCAGCCCGTACCGGTCCTGCCGAGACAGCTGTCCATGACATGAGTCTTGCCACTGAATCAGGTGGAACTGTCTTCATGACAGCCCTTGCAGGGAGTCTCTACTAAGGACTGTCGTCTGGCTACTTGCTTGCCAGACCAGTTGTCTGTGAAAATCACACACTTGGAAGTGTCCCAAGTGGTGCATAGCGGCAAACAGCCAAGGGACATTTTTGAAGTTTCCTAGGATGACTTTGATGGGTCCTCGATGCAGTCCTCAAGGACTCCTGCTTTTGACTGTGATTTGGCTGAAGAATTGACCACTGACAATGGGCCGGTGTCCTTCAGGGCTCTTCTCAGGCTCAAGTCTAAGTCCATGGAGGTTCCCTTGGAGCCAGTCAAGAAAAGGGCTAAATACCATTTCACTGAGATCCTGGATAGGGATGAATCCCCTGGGGTTGCCTTCCCAATGGCCACGGCCATCCTGGGACTGACACTAGAGCTTTGGCAGCACCCAGCTTCCTGCCTGGCACCCTCAGTCTATATGGTCCGTAAGTATGTAGTCCCTACCGGCACCTTGTCTGGATTTTCGGACCACCCCTCTGCTGAGGGTCTGGCCGCAGACTTGGTCTTCCATAAGTCTGGAAATGCTGGGGACGTGGACAAGCCCCCTGACAAGCAGTCCAAAAAGCTTGACCACACAGCAAAGATCTATGCTGCGTCCTTCCTAGGTCTCCGTCAGGTGAGCTATGCACTGATGATGGCCCACGTTGATCACTCTCTGATGGGAGTCCTGGATCATGTCCTCCCATACCTCCCTGTTGACAAGCAGCTAGCAGTGAAAGTGGTCCAAGACTAGGGTCAAGCGCTGGTAAAACATCAGCTTCAGATGGCTTTGGACATGGACGATTCTTGTGCCTGTGCCATGGCAACTGCCACTGTGATGCGTCACAGGGGCTGGCTGTGGATTTCCACCTTTACGGCAGATACCCAGCACAAGTTGGCCAATGTATCCTTCTTGGGCACTGACATCTTTGGACATCTCACTGGGATCAAGAAGTCCAATGCCACCCTGGATTCTGTAACTTTCTCTCAGAAGGAATTGCAAGGGCAGAAACAGAAGAAAAAGTCTTTTCAATTTCTGCCCTTTCTATCACAGCAGCTTGGGGAGCAGCAGTCCTGGTAGGAGCTGTCTCAGGCTTGGTACTCCAAGACCAAGTTCCCCAGTCAGGGCCCCAGAAGGGGTGGGGTGGGGTAGTGGTGCCCCTCTGGCAGCAGGTGCCTGTGCCCCCTCCAAAGCTGCCCAGTGTCAGGTTGGGGGGTGTCTGCCTCCCACTCATCCAGTCCCCGCCCCAGTTCCCCATGGGGGGTCGGCTTCACCATTTACGGCATGGTTGGTCTGTACTGACCTCATACAGGTGGGTCCTAGAAGTGGTGGGCAGAGGGTTGCCTTTAGACTTCAGCGTGTCAAGGGATGCCGTGGTTTTGCAGGACCTGCTATCTGTCCTCAGGTAGGATGTTGCTCAGCACCTCGAGAAAGGAGCCATAGCCCGTGTCCCTGACTCTATGGCAGGCCAGAGCTTCATGTACAGCTATTTCCTGGTTCCAAAATGGATGCAGGGGGTTGGTGCACAATACTGGATCTTCACGATCTGAATCAGTTGCTCAGGAAGCTCAAGTTCAAGATGGTAATGCTGACTCAGATAATATCATCTCTGGAGCAGGGCATATGGTTCTGCTCCCTGGACCTCCAGGACACATTCTTCCACATTCCCAGTCCATCCATCCCACTGGTGGTACCTCTGGTTCCATGCAGAAAGGATTCTTTACCAGTTTCAGGTCATGCCATTTGGCCTCTCATCGGAGCCCAGGGTTTTCACCAAGTGCATGGTATGTGGTGGCAGCATTCCTGCAGCGCTAGGGGTCGGGGTATACCCCTACCTGCACAATTGTCTGATTGCTGGGTCATCCGAGGCGGCAGTGGAGTGGTCCAGAGACCTGTCCCTCCAGACCTGCAGAGACTTGGGCCTTCTGGTCAATCTAGCCAAGTCCGAACTGATCCTCTTGTAGGTAATTCACTTCATCGGGGGCAGGGCTAGACTCCAGGGTTTTAAATAATTGATTAGCACTTTTTTTCTTGGGGCAATATTAACTGTACAGAAAACATTTATATAGGTTTTCTAGAAGTGTTATGTTTGTTAAACACAGTGAGACAAGTGCTGTGCATTTTCACAATGTTTTAGAACTTTTATGAGCAAAACGCTAATCAATTTTTAGAGTTAAATAAATCCCTGGACTCCCTTCTGGCAAAGGCCCGACCCCCTGCAGACTGGGCACTGGATCTTACATCTTTGCCTGATCATTTCTGATTTGGGTGCTTGCACCCCTGCCCGGGACTTCCTGTCACTGCTGAGGGTACCTGGCATCCTGAACAAGTGTAGTCTGGTGGGCATGCTAGCAGATGTGGCACCTCCAGTGGGAGCTGGGCTGTCAGTGGTTCCAGCACCTCGGTCACCTGGACCAGCCAGTTAGTCACCCAGCCGATGTGGGATGTGATCCAGTGGTGGCTCAACCCAGAATATCTGGAGGAAGGAGTCCCATTTTTCTGCCCAGAGCCAACAGTCACTCTTACAAGAGACACAGGGGTGGGAAGTGCACCTGGGGAACCACAGAGCTCACAGTTTCTGTACCCCCCAAGGAGTCCCGTCACCACATCAGCCTGCTGGAGCTCCAGGCAGTGCGCTTACCTCTGATTGAATTCGCTCCTTTTGTCTGGGGTCAGGTCACGTAATTTCAGATAGACAAAACCATGACCATGTTCTACTTGAAGAAGCAGGGCAACACACACACTCCCTTCCCTTGTGTCAGGAGGCACTCCACACCTAGTCCCTCACGCGCAACTTTGGTGCAGATCTTCTGCTGATCCATGTCATGGGAGCCAACAGCCAGCTGGCGGATGCCTTCAGCTGGGTGGGGCGAGGTGTCACATGAATGGTCTCTGCATCAGGAGGTGGTCAACCACCTGTTCTGCCTGTTGGACACTCCTCCTCCTCCAGTGGACCTATTTGCCTCTAGGGAGAATGCAAAGCTGAGGCTGTTGTTTGCCCACCCCCACCCCCAGTCTGAAACACTGCTGGACGATGCCTTCACGAGGCCCTGGACCTCAGTCCTCCTGTACGCCTTCTCTCCCTTTCCCCTGATCCACAAGGTGGTGGCAAAGGAAAATCATTGAAAAAATGTAGTAGTCACTCCAAATACTGTACAAGAATGGATAAATGTGTAGAAAATGAAGACAGAAAACACACTTTCCACTGCAGAGGTACATGGAAGTACAGCACTACACAGGGGAATTTGAAGTCCTAGAAAATTGGTAGCGATATACAGTTACAGGTTGGTTGAACTCTCCTCCTTTTATATAGAAAATATTGTGCCTTGAGAGGATTGCAGAAGGAGTTTTCATGATGACCTTTGATCTTCCAGAACATAACTCTTCACTTGTTATTAAGGCGTTTTGTGTCGCCTCAAAGAAGGAATGTGCAGATGCTGTTAGACCTGACCCTAAGAGCAACCCACAAACGAAGCTGAGCTTGAAAACAGCAATAATCACACAGTTTGTATTCAAAACAGATATATTTGCAGAATATCAAGGAAATAAATGTGTCATCTATCTAGATTTGGCCCTGGCTATACAGCTTCAGAGGAAAAGATTTCTCGCCATACGTTAAGATGTTAAAGACCTGGGGGCTACTGTCTCCCAGCAAAGTCCCTCAAAGGTAAATAAATATGGTCTATTGTAGACAGTCCTACATAATTTTTAAACCCAGACTAATTGGTGGATTTTCTCTTGAGACAAGATGCTAACATTATCAGATTCTTAGAAAGCTATGCTCGAGCTTGCCGTTGCTCTAGTGGTTGGACAAATTGAAAAACCTGTATCTGTTTGAAGGGGAGCAGTACATTTATCAAATTTTCTTCATGTTCTGTCCTGGAAAAATACCATTTGTGGAAGAATTGACATAAAGGAAAACAATGGTTATAGCCCCCCGCGTTCCTTGCTGTATCCAAAGGCCCCCCTGATTTGCATTTTTAGCAAAGTTTTAAATGTTTGTAAATACCTTTTCATATCTTGTTTTAACTTTATATTGCTTCTCTGCAGCTTCCAGTTTTGAAGGTTGCCCATGGCCATCTCATGACTACCTCATGCATCCATTGCTCGGTTTATGCTAATATGCCCTGCTGACCAATGGTGAACTAAATAGGGCATATTAGCATAAACCGAGCAAGGGATACGAGCAGCAGCTGCAAGATGGCCATGGGCACCCTTCAAAACTGGAAGCTGCGAAGGAACAGTATCAAGTTAAAAGAAGATACATAAAGATATTTAAAAAATGGCAAACTATGCTAAAAACACAAGTCTGGGACTTCGGATGCAGCAGGGGTGATAGGGACTGCAACCATTGTTTTTTCTTTAATACTGAAAACTAAATGGTTTAATCTGTATCTAAAGTATCAGGAATATACTACTATATAAGGACCTGCTTTAAATACACTCGTTTGTGTTCCCTCCTACAATATTCATGGCATAAGTGCTTAACATTCTATATTTTCCCGAAGCTTCTTGCAAATACTTTGAAAATGTTTGTTTTTCTTGGATGATTAAAAGGCTTTTATCCTGTGGTTCAGTGGGGCAGCAGGCAACACTCGCCCACCCCCCACGAGCAGAAATTAAACCATGAATGCCCAAGTTTCCTTTTGATGTTCCTTTCATTGCAGCAGACGCATGGCTGCTGGTTCTCGTGCCTGCCCTGCCCATCCCTTGCCTACCTCCAACAAATTGTCTCTATTCATGTGGCTGCTGCTTTTGTCGTCCTGCCTGCTGCCACCTCCTTCTTGTTCTGGGTCTTTCTTTGTGTTTCTGCTCTCTCTCTGTTTGGGGCATTTGTTGCTGCTTCTTTTCTCTGGTCCCTACCACCGTTCTCTTGTGCTGCAGCTGGTTTCTTCATTCTTATGGCCCTCCCCTGACTCTGCTACCCTTCCCACTGTCCAGCAATTGCTGCGTGGCCAGATTCCTCCTATTTGTTTGTGTTTATTGACCCTTCTTTCTGCGTCGGGCCTCAGACTGCTTCTTTGCCATTACTCATCTCTCTACTAGCCTGCTCATGTGGCTGTCCGTGCCCTTTCCTCAGGCTTATGAAAATGTCCCATTCTCAGAAGAACCAGCCGCCATGCATCTGCTGCATTTGCCCTTACTAGTCTCTCCACTAGCCTGCCCAGGTGGTTGTCCGTGCCTTTCCTCTGGCATATGAAAATGTTTGTTTTTGTGTTTCTACTTATCTTGTTGCCCTTAAGCAAAGTAGCCTTGGGGTGGGGCCAAAGGTAGTTAAATGGGTGTAAAACTGGCTAGAAGACAGAAGTCAGAGGGTGGTGGTAAATGGTGTACACTGAGGGGAAGGCAAAGTGACTAGTGGGGTGCCACAGGGGTCAGTGCTAGGCCCAGTACTCTTCAGTATATTTATCAGTGATATCGCTGAAGAACTGGTAGGAAAGGTTTACCTGTTTGCAGATGATACCAAAATCTGCAACAGAGTGGACACTCCCGGGGGGGATGGAGCGAATGCGGGAGGACCTTAGCAAGCTGGAGGAGTGGTCAAGGGTCTGGCAACTGAGCTTTATTGCAAAGAAGTGTAAAATCATGCACTTGTCTCAAGAACCCGGCTAAGTACCATATCGGGGGCGGGGGCTGGCAGTCACAAAGCAGGAAAGGTATCTGAGAGTGATTATTTCTTTCTTTTTTCCATATTACTTTTTTCTGTTTTTTCCATTTTCTCTCCCTACACTCCCCTTCCCCTTGGGGTGTGAACGTATCCGTGTGGAGGCATTCACACCTCACATCTCCACACTTCTGTGTCTCCTGACCTCTGATGCTGCCCTCCAGCCTCCATTAGGGGGCAGCCAAGGAGGGGGACAACAACCCTCCCCTCCCCGAGAGACGGGAGCAGTCCATTGGTCACTCGATGCTCTCCTTCCCCTGCCGACCCCCGGCAACTTGAGGTTGCTCCTTACGCTGGGTTGCTGACGTGGTGGGAGTATTTCTAACAAACTGAAAGTAGCTAAACAGTGTGATAAGGCAGTGGGGAGAGCTAGCAGGATGCTGGAGTGCCTAGGCAGAGGGATCAGTAGCAGAAGGTAATCCCCCTCTACAGGTCATTGGTGAGACCTCACCTCGAGTACGGTGTACAGTTCTGGAGGCCCTGCCTATGGAAGGACACAGATAAGGCTGAAAGGGTTCAAAGGAGGGTAGCTAAGATGGTGCAGGGCCTGCACCTGAAGCCCTATAGGAACAGACTCAGGGAATTAAACATGTACTCCCTAGAAAAAAGGAGGGAGAGGGGAGACATGATCGAGGCAAATATCTTACAGGAGTGATCAAGGTAAAGGAGAGGAGTATTTTTCGGAGAAAAGTGGTCACAAAAACTAGGGGTCAAACAATGAAGCTGGAGGGGGGAGGCTGAGGGGGAATGTTAGGAAGTTCTTCACAGAGAGGGTGGTGGAAGCTTGGAACAGACTCCTGGCTGAGATGGTAGAAGTTAAAATGATCACAGGCTTAAAGAGCACATGGAATAGACATAAAGGCATCTTAGTACCGAAGCAAACATGGGGGAAAGCTGAGAATGTAAAGGGGGTTGTGGAAATACTATAGATAGGAATAACGGCAGACTGGGTGGGCCAGGTGGTCCTTATCTGATGACAGTTTCTATGTTTCTGTGTTATCGTTCATGTTTCAACCTTAGCAGGCTATGCTCTCCCTATTATGCTACTAACCTGGGCTTGGCCTTTCACATCCTACTACCTACCTGGGCTTAGTCCTCCTTTATTGTACCACACACTGGGGCTTTGCACTTCCTTACATCCCACTGTACTTCTTTATTGGCTGCCTCTGAGCCCTCCTGGTCTTCCAGACCAGGAGGTAAGCTTATCCTGCTTTTGTGAAGCTGATGTCTCCAGGGTGGGGCCATTGCTTAGTAGGGGTCCCTTTAGCCATACAGATTGACATGGTGGCACCTCTCAGCCTCCTCATCACCCCTTCCCCTTCCTTGAGTGGAGGACTCTCATCACAGCCACCCCTTTATCCATGCAGATTGACTCAGCGGCACCTGTCAGTGCGGTATTTACAACTTCCTGATTCTGGAGAGTGGAGCCATCACCATGGGAGTCCCATTTGGTCATGCAGATTGACTCTGTCACTTCTTGCCAATTTATCTTTTGTATTCTGTACTTTGATGGTAGAACCCAAATTGTGGGTTTCCCTTCAGTTGTACGGATAGACTTAGCAGCATCTCTTGACACAATTCTCCAAGCGCTTGCCAGTGGCTCATTTGTACATATTCCTCTTTCATTAGCTCCCTTATTATCATCATCATCATTCATAGGTAAGGCCTCCTAATGGACCTGAGGACAGGCAAAAGCCATTCAGCAGATGATACTCTTTTCGAACCCTGTGGCGTGAGGATGGGGTGCTATATGGGGGAGGGGCACTCTGGCAATGCAGATACACTCAATGACACCTTACATTGTTATCCTGCTAAAGAGATTAGTGAGAGCCATTCTTGTTCAGATTTCTCCCTTGAACCGGTTTCCAAATTCCAGCAGTGGTCAGAGACGTCATAAATGTATCCTATGCCACTGCTTTAAGCACGCGATTGATCCCTGTCATTCAAATGGTGACCAGTTGAGGTGATGATTGGAGGAGCTGTGACAGTGGTGGTCCCTATGCTGTGTAGTGGTATGCATATGGTTAGCAAGGGGTGTGGGGAGGAGGGTCCTGAATGGGCAGAACAGGAGAGGGCTCTGTAATGCCATCATGAGGACGTGGTGATTGGGAGGGGGGCTTCCACTATCCATGACCAGGGAGTGTAGCCTAGAGGTTAGAGGAACGAGGTGTGAATGAGCTTGATACATCCAGCAGACCAGACCTGAGTTTGTTTCTCACAACCTCCACTTGCATACTGTGTGACTCTGAGCAAGTCACTTAACCGCCCAGTGCTCCCAGGTCACCCCTGAAAACAGGCACTTGTGCCTAGTGGGCTTTACCTGGTTATCAAAGACTAAAATAAAAAAATAAATAAAAATAATACAAAAATCTACCTGCAATGGTGATCAGTGGATGGAGGTGATGCCACCTGGGACTGACTGTCTCTGGCGTCAGTCCACTGCCTGGCATCTGGCTGGCTTGGGGGGGGGTCGCTGACCACTGTGTGTTTGGATATGGGTAGTATTTTGGTAGCATTAAACTGCCTTGTGGATATGGGTAGGAATTTGGCAGCATTATACTGCACTGTGACAGAGGCGGTTTAATGGTTACCAAAACCTCAGAATACAATGCTGTGCTCTCTAGGTATGGGAGTTCCTTCATATCCTCATGTACCGTCTTCAGGAGGTACAAAAAACAGGAAGGGGGGAGGACTGGGAAGAGTACCTGAAGGAATCGAAGGAGGTGACAAGGGCAGTACGGGCAACCGAGGGGTCTTAAGGAGCTCAGGCTGGCGCAGGGCTTTAAGAAGGGGGGAGAAGGACTTCTTCAGGTACATCAGGGAGAAAAGGAGCTGTAAGGACCATATAGTAAGGATTAGGAAGGGGTGATAAGGCATAAGTGCTAAATGATTACTTCCGTTCCGTATTTACTAAGGAGTAGGAGGGGCTGATAACCCAAGGGTGGGAGGGCAGAAACAGAGGGGGAAGGGGTGACAAATGGGGAAATCACAGAGGTCATGGTTCTGGAGAGTTTGAGGGTACTGAGAGTAGGCAAGACACCAGGGTCAGATGGCATCCACTCCAGGGTACTGAAGAAGCTGGCAGAGGTCCTGGCTGGACTTTTGTCAGACCTATTCAGTGCCTCACTACATTCAGGGTGTGTGCCTCAGGATTGGAGGATGGCTCACGTGGTGCCCCTCCCCAAGGATGAACTGGGGAACTACAGAATGGTGAGCCTCACATCCATCATGGGTAAGCTGATGGAGACTATCCTGAAGGAGAGGCTGGTGTCCTCCTGGAGGCCAAAGGGCTACAGGACAGCAGACAGCATGGCTTCATAAGTGCAGATCCTGCCAGACCAACCTGGTGGATTTCTATGATGGAGTAACTAGGCAGTTGGATGGGGGCCATGCAGTGGATGCCCTGTACCTGGACTTCAGTAAGGCATTCGACTCGGTGCCGCATGGGAGGCTGGGAAGTAAGTTAGAAGGCACAGGGGTGGGTGAAAAGCTGGTGAGATGGGTAGTGAACTGGCTTCAGGGAAGGCAACAGAAGGTGGTGGTGGGAGGGGAACTCTCATCCCCAAGGGCAGTGACAGGCGGTGTTCCACGGGGCTCGGTGATGGGACCAGTGTTGTTTGGGATATTCATTGCAGACATATCATTGGGCATCAAGAGAAAGATCAGTCTGTTTGCTAATAACACCAAGATTGGAGTGGTGGTGGATGACCTAGGGGGATGTTGGGGGTTGCAGGATGATCTAGCAGAGCTGGAAACCTGGTCAGACACCTGGCAACTGGGTTCAATGCCAAAAAGTGCAGGATGCTGCATTTTGGGGTGAAAAACCCAAGGAGGAGTTCCCAGCTGGGGGGAATGCAGTTAGCTGTGACAGAGGAGGAGAAGGATCTGGGGGTGCTTATTACAGGATCAATGAACAACTCGGCACAATGTAGGAAGGCAGCTGCAAAGGCCAACAAAATGCTGGGTTGCATTGCAAGGGATATATCCTTGAGGGGGGGTGATTCTGCCACTGTATAGATCATTAGTTAGACCACACCTGGAGTACTGCGTGCAATACTGGTGCCCATATCTGAAGAGGGACATTAAGTTACTGGAGGGGGTGCAGCGTGGGGCAACAAAGATGATCCAGGGGCTGGGGGATGAACCATATGAGAGTAGGCTGAGGGAGCTGAACATGTACTTGCTAGAGGAGAGGAAGGACAGGGGGGATATGATTGAAACCTTCAAGTACATGAAAGGAAAAAACAAGACAGGTATGGATGGGCTGTTCAAAGTAAGGGAGGGGAGGAACACCCGGGGCCATGATATGAGACTGGAGCGAGGAAGGTTCAGAAGGGAGATGAGCAGACACTTTTTTACAGCGAGGGTGGTAGCTGGGTGGAATGCATTACCGGCGGAAGTGGTATCCAGTAGAAGGTGGGCAGCTTCAAAGGGGGCTGGGACAGGGCAAAAGGGAGGGTCAGGGGAGTGGGAGGGAGGGGGGCAGCTGCAGAATAAGGGGTGCTAGCTGCACATTCGAGCAGACTTGATAGACCACTAGACCTTTATTTGCTGGCAAATTTAATATGTTCGTATATGTGTGGACGCAGTGCTATATTCTGCACAAAATCACGTGGTCGGGTTAGCATGGTGCACCAGGGGCCTTTGAATGTGACATTCGCCACTTTGGGTCATACTATTCTTGGCACAATACTAACGTAGTTAGTGCCGTGACATGCTAAACTTTTGAATATGGGGGCCCAAACATCTTGAATTATGGATCCTGTTACAACTTCATGAATACAGTTTGAAGGCTTGCACTTCTGAGGCACCTCTTTGTGAAGTGGGTTTGGCACTGAATGGGAGGCAAGGCTCACCACAGTGGTCATCTGGAACACAGCAATCAGACCATTAGACACTCCGGGGGGGGCACTGGACAGATAAACCCCCTGCCAGCCAATCAAAGCATAGCATTAGTGTCTGTTATGAAGGCAGTCACTGTCGTGCACTCCTGGCTGGAAGAAGGGTGCAGCCATAGCAGTCTGGATTGTCGGGGCAAGGGGTGAAAGGGAGCAGTAAATAATTAAACAGACAAATTAGTGACTATGAACAAACTTAGACTAGGGCAGTTTACAGTGACTACAGCTTTGATATCACTGGTCATCGTCTGATCCTCTGAGCTTCCTGAGAGCCTGCTAACTGTAGCTGTCGGTGCCTTGATTCATTGCTCATGTGAATGGGGGCATTGAGTGTGCCAAAGTGAGGCTGATCCTCTCTTTGATAATGGCTTTCATTCGCTGAGCATTTCCTGAGCATCAGGGCACGGGAGCCAAGCTCAGTGGTTCCCCAAGAGGCTGAAATCTGAGGAGGTGGTGCTGCCATGCCTTCCCCTTTTATTGACATTACAGCTCGTGGGAGTGTCATGTGATGCCCCCATCCAGTCACAGTGCTTATTTCAGCTGAGCGTGAGATACATAGATACATAGACAGTGTCGGCAGATAAGGGCCTATGGCCCACCCAGTCTGCCCATTTGAGCTTGTAAGTTCAGTTTGTTTTCCTAGAAGTCTGTTGCCCCTTACCCCTGACCTCCAGAATTCCTTTATGTCTATCCCATGCATTCTTAAATCCTGTGATTGTTTCAGCCCCCACCACTTCCTCTGGCAGGGTGTTCCACTTGTCCACCACCCGTTCTGTGAAGAAATTCTTTCTCATGTTTCCTCTGAATCGTCCTCCCTCCAACTTCATCCCATGCCCTCTAGTCCTGGAACATCTTCTTCACTTAAAAATAGTGTTTTTCTGCACCCTGTTCCTCCCTGTAAGATACCTGTATGTCTCTATCATATCCCCTCTCTCCCTCCTTTCCTCCAGGGAGTACATGTTCAGTTCCTTCAACCTGTCTTCATAGGACTTGTGATGCAATCCATGCACCATCTTTGTTGCCCTCCTCTGAACCTTCTCTACCCTGTCTATGTCCTTACCTAGGTATGGTCTCCAGAACTGTACACTGTACTCCAGGTGGGGCCTCACTAGTGTCTTGTATAGCGGAATTATGACCTCCCTTTTCCTGCTGGTGATGCCCCTGCCTATACATCCCAGCATCCTATTTGCTTTACCTGCTGCCTTGTCACACTGTTTCCCTACCTTGAGGTCATCAGAGATGATAACCCCAAGATCCCTTTCCTGCTTGGTGCATGCTATATCCTCACCCCCAACTGATACATTGTGCCAGGGTTTTGTGTCCCATATGCATTATCTTGCACTTCTTTGCATTGAATTTCAACCCAAACCCCTGACCATTCTTCAAGTTTCTGCAGGTCGCTTCTCATTCTGTCTACACCCTCTGGTGTGTCTACTCTGTTACAGAGCTTTGTGTCATCAGCGAACAGTGAAATTCTGCCTTCTAGGTCCTGTGCAATGGCACTGATGAAGATGTTGAATAGGACCGGTCCCAGCACTGATCCCTGTGGTACCCCACTGGTCACTCTTCCCTCTGTGGAGTGACAGCCACTTACCACCACCCTCTGAGTCCTGCCACCCAGCCAGTTACCTACCCACCACACTACTGTCCTGCCCACACCCATATTCCCCAGTTTGTGTAATAGTCTTCTATGTGGCACAGTGTCAAAGGCCTTGCTGAAGTCCAGATAGGCCATGTCCACTGCCTCCCTGATCCACCTCCTAGTCACCCAGTCAAAAATTCAGCGAGGTTGGTCTGACATGACCTCCCCTGGTGAAACCATGCTGCCTTGGGTCCTGTGGTCCATTGACAACCAGATGTTCCACCAATCTCTCCTTCAGTAGTGCTTCCATGATCTTCCCCACTACCGAGGGTGAGGCTGACTGGTCTGTAGTTCCTGCTTCCTCTTTATTCCCACTTTTGTATAAGGGACTACATCTGCTGTCCTCCAGTCTTTGGGTACCTCCCCTGTTTCCAGTGATCGGCTAAACAGGATAGCCAGAGGTTCAGCCACCACCTCTCTTAGTTCTTTAAGGACCCTGGGGTGCACCCCATCTGGCCCCATTGCTTTATCAACTCTTATTACTTCCAGTTCCTTCAGGACCCTTTCTCGTGTAAAGGACTTGTGTCCATTTCTGCACCATTCTCACCCCTTGTACTCCCTTCAGACCCATTACCCTCATCCTCTTCAGTAAAGACTGAGCAGAAATACCTGTTCAATATGTCAGCTTTACTGTTGTCATCCTCCACGCAGCCCCATCCTCCCCCTTCAGTCTCACTATCCCTCCCTTTGTCTTTCTTTTTTCACTTATGTACCTGTAAAGGTTTTGTCCCTCTACCCACTGATTTTTGCAATGTGTTCTTCTGTCTGAGCTTTGGCTTCCTTACTGACCTCCCTGCCTCCCTTTGCTTCTCCTGGTACTTCTCCTTCCCCTTCTGCCGGTGTCTTTTGTATTGCCTGAATGCAATCTTTTTGGCTTTCACTTTCTTTGCTACCTCTTTGGAAAACCATAATGGTCTCCTCTTCCTTTTCCTCTTGCTAACCTGCTTAATGCATAATTCTGTTGTTCTTGTAATCCCCATTTTAAATACTGCCCACTGTTCCTCAACCCCTGATTCCTGTCCCATTCCCCTTAATGCCTCTTTCAGGTATCTCCCCATTTTCCCAAAGTCTGCCCCCCTAAAATCCAGGATACGTGTTTTTGTGTGGTTTGGTTCTGCTCTTTCTGTGATTTCAAACCACAATGACTGGTGGTCACTGTTTCCCAGGTGCTCCCCCACTGTTACCCCCATCACACTGTCCCTGTTTGTGAGCACAAGGTCCAGTATTGCCTTCTGCCGAGTTGGTTCCATGACCAGTTGCTTGAGGAAGGCACTCTGAAGGAGTCCAGGATAAATCTGCTCCTAGTTGATGCTGCTGCTGGGATGCTCCAGTCCACGTCTGGAATATTGAAGTCTCCAACCAGTACTCACCTCACCCTTGTCTGCCATCCTTTGGATGGCTAGCATCAACTCCTATCTGTTTCTTCCTCCTGGGCTGGTGGTCTATAGACCACACCTGTGCGGATGGCTGTCCCCATTTTCCTTTCCAGCTTAACCCACAGTATCTCTCCCCCATTTTGTTCCTCCTGGATCTCTGTGGCCCTTATGTCATTTTTCACATACAGTGCCACTCCTCCTCCCTTCCTGCCTGCTCTGTCTCTTCTGAATATGTTGTAGCCAGGTATGGCCATCTCCCAGTCGTGGTTATCATTACACCAGGTTTCAGTGATGGCCACAATGTCCAGGTCTGACTGTACCATGACAACCTCCAGATCTTCCATCTTGTTGCTAAGGCTCCTGGCATTTGCACATGGCTTTCATGATTTGACCTCCTAGACTGTTTCACTGTTCTACTCCAGCCCCTTCCTTGGTTGTCATTTATCCCTGGTTCTCCTTGCTGTCTGCCCTTCTGCTGAATTTTGCGCTTTTCTGCTTATCCACCTCTTGGGCACTAATCTCCATCTTCTGCACACTGCTTTGCAGAGATAGCCACTCCTCTGGTTCACTGGTTCCACTGCTAGCTGTGGGGGTGAGCAAGTAGGTACCCTCCTTGCTGGCCTGCCACCCCCCTTTGCTAGTTTAAATGCTTGTCAATGTAGCATTTAAACTTATCATTGAGTGCTTGGATTCCCCTCCAGGATGGATGCAGGCCGTCAGGCTTGAACAAACCTCCATCTCTCCAGGTGGGTCCCCAGTCACCAATGAATCCAAACCCTTCCTCACAGCACCAGTTCTTCAACCATGAGTTAAAGTTCCTGGTGCATGCACTCCTGTGCTCTCCCTTGCCTCTCACAGGTAGTACTTCTGAGAAAGTGACAGAAGTAGCTACTTGCTTGAGACCCCTCCCAGTTCCTAAACTCTTCCTGAACTTCCTTTGGCTCCCCATTTGCCAGGTCATTAGTACCTAGGTGGATAATGACATCCAGCTCACCCTCCGCCTTGCCTCTCCCAGTGAGCCCCAGGATCTTCCTTCCATCTCTCCATGCCGTGGCACCTGGTGGGCACCTCACCTCCCTGTCCTCCCACTCCTGTGTTCCTAGCTGGATCCCTCTTATGATGGAGTCCCCCACCAGGATTTGCTTCCTCCTCCTCTGGGGTCCACTACTTTCCCCACTGAGGTCACCTCCTTGGCTAACCTCCACATCCTTTCCTTCCACTTCTTTGGGTACCTCTATTTGGTTGTCCTCATTTGCCAGTGTGGCATATGAGTTCTTGAGTGGAATAGGATCTGGGATGTGCCTCTGCCTGACTGCTGTAACCCTCCCTGAGCCCACTGTCATCCAAGTGCTCCTTGTTCTCAGCATCCTTTGAGGCAGTTGCATTGGACTGGGTGGTCCCTGGATAGGGGTGATGGTACTCCTGACCCAGTTTACTTCCGCTCTGAGTCTGGCTACCTCATCCCGCAGTCCAGAGAGATGCATGCAGATAGGGCAGCACCTCAGTGTCCAGAAGGTCTGCCTGAATATGGCTGCCCCACAGCCACTGCATTGCACCACTCCCCACATTATACTGCAATTCCACTACTTGTCTGCTACTGAAGCTCTCCTAGTTCCCTTTTTATTAATTTACTGTACTAAAAATCCTGCCACTGATCCTCAGATAATTTTTTTTTTAAAGAAAAAGAAACCAATAAATAAATAAATGAGTCAAAACACTTGTCGTGCTGAGGGTGGGCTTCTTCCCCCTTATGCCCCTCCTACTTCACACCCCTTACTATACCCTGTGTTTAGCTCCTGTCAATCAGATTTAACAGGGCATATAATTAAGAGTTGGGGAAGGGGGGGGGGAAAATTTGCAGCAATTAAAGACAGACAGAACCACCACCACTATGTTTTAAATTCTCAACAGCCCAAAAACAATTATAAGTAAAGACAACAAAGAAAGTATAGTGTCACTAAAAACCCACAATCTAAGTTTAAAAGAAAAATAGCAATTACCAGTTACTCTAAAGCACTGAATTGAATATGTTTCCTTCCTTCCCCTTCTGGCTTCTTCTGAGAAAATAAAAATCTGCTTGCTACTTTAACTCTGACTGCTACTCGGTTCCATAAGAGTATCTCACATGGTGCGCTGAACTAATGTGCTTCTCGTCACTTTGCTTGCACTGCACAGTCGGGGACTGTTATACAGAAAAAAAAGGTCATTAAAAAAATAATTCGCACATGATCTATAATAAGTTTATAGGGATGCTAGGAGAGCCTCTCATGGGTATTAAAGTGTTGCCTCTTGCCTCCTTAGAGCACCAGAACTGCTCATTTGAAGTTTGCAGTTCTTTTGTCCTAAGAACATGCAAGGTGGTGCCCTTATATCCATAAGAGGGCCCTCCTAGCATCACTATAGACCTACAGTAGAGACATGCCAACGCTTTCTGGAGTTCTCATCATCAAAGCTGTGAAAATGAGCAGAACACCACTGGTGAAGCTAAGCCCCTGCAGCCATTAGGTGTGAACAGGCAGTGCTGATATGATTCTCTCTCTCCTTCGATAGCTTTGTGTATTTAGGAGAGTTTTTTCTTGTTTGTTTAATATGAGTATTTATTTTCCTTGCCAGCTACACCCTCTTGCCTTGTAAATCAGGGACAAGGCTTAAAAAAAATCAGGGACAAATGACCAAAATCAGGGACACTTCTTTCAAAATGGCAATACCAGCTCAAGAAACCTGCTACAGTGTGTGGCTTAGTGTGAGAAGCATTTTCTGAAGGAGAACAAGACCGCGGCATTAATGGCTGGAAATATTTTATGCTTCAGGTCCCTACTCTTCAGTGGGAGAAATGCCAAATTTAGGAGGTTTGTAGACATTTTTGAGCCAAAATCAGGGACACTTGAGAGGTGTGCACCACTATAGTACCAGCATCCACCCCAGCACAGCAACTCCTTACCTTGCTCCAGGGTCCTCTGTAGCTTAACCCCAGCTTGGCCAGGTAGAGAAGCGAGCCTCCCTGCTGAGACAGGATCAGGCGTGGAATCAAACAGAGTCCCAGGGCCCGGGTGTGCCAGTGCCGTTATGTTTTCGCCCATTAATGCTTGCTGTTGTGTGTCCCTCTAGTGACACAGACACATACCCCATGATGGGCTCATGCACAGTAGCTGTATCCCCCCGTGTGTTTTATTCTCGTAGCCCATCTCTTGTGATCACTCTGTGAGCTTTGACAAAAAACACACGTGAGGACCTATTTAATGCAGGTCTGTTTTAACATGGAAATAGAATACTTGCAAGTCCGACTTGCCTCATTTGCCTCCACTGCACCTCACAAAAGCTCCCAGGGTGATGATGTTGTGTTGTGTGCAGTTACCTCATGTGTGCGCTCAGCCCAGTGTGCCTCAAGGGAAGGATGGCTTAGCCATTTCACTTTTCGTTGTGGTCAGGAGCAGAAGTCACCCAGGCAAAAAAACATCTCCTGCTCTCTCCCTCTGTGGTAGAGGCGGGAGGCACAGACCGTGTTTGTTGTGTAGTGGGCCCAAAATGTATGTGTGTTGAGGGGTTCGCTTTTGAGGTTCGGAATCTCAGCTGGACTGTCGTAGAGTAGTATATATGTGTACGGACCAGTCAGGTGTCATCGTCAGGAAGGGAATGAAAGTTAAGAAAGAAAGTGTGTGTGTGCGCGCGCGTAGTATTTGTGTGAACATGTGTATGTAGTGTTGTGTGTCTGTGTGCATCAGTATGTAGTGCTGTGTATGTAGTGTTGTGTGTGTGCATCAGTATGTAGTGCTGTGTATGTAGTGTTGTGTGTCTGTGTGCATCAGTATGTAGTGCTGTGTATGTGGGGCTGTGTATGTACTGTGCATCAGTATGTAGTGCTGTGTGTCTGTGTGTATCAGTATGTAGTGCTGTGTGTCTGTGTGCATCAGTATGTAGTGCTGTGTGTCTGTGTGCATCAGTATGTAGTGCTGTGTATGTGGGGCTGTGCATGTACTGTGCATCAGTATGTAGTGCTGTGTGTCTGTGTGTATCAGTATGTAGTGCTGTGTGTCTGTGTGCATCAGTATGTAGTGCTGTGTGTCTGTGTGCATCAGTATGTAGTGCTGTGTATGTGGGGCTGTGCATGTACTGTGCATCAGTATGTAGTGCTGTGTATGTGGGGCTGTGCATGCCAGTATGCAGTGCTGTGTGTGTCTGGGTATGCAGTACTGTGTGCGTGTGCATCTGCTAGTAGTGCTGTGTGTATATGCATGTCTGTATATGTAGTTCTCTGTGAGTCAGTGTAGTGCTGTGTGTGTGAGTGAATTTATATGTAGTGCTGCACGTGTGCATCTCTTTGTAGTGTGTGTGTGCTGTGTGTCCGTGTGCGTCAGCATGTAGTGCTGTATATGTGGGACTGTGCATGCCAATATGTACAGTAGTGCAGTGTGTGTGTGTGTGTGTATATATATATATATATATATATATATATGTCTGTATATATAGTTGTCTGCAAGTCAATATAGTGATTTTGTGTATATATAGGGGTTGTGGGATAACAGATGGACCAGAAAACTGAACTTTAAGTTCAACACCCAATCTCAGTGTGATGTTTATTCAAAATGCAGCAGATAGCCTTCAGAAATAGCTTATTCCTTCTTTGGTACATTAGTTTGTAGCAACAGACTATACAAGTCTTTCTGCTCCACTTAGCCAACAGCTACTGACTCTCTGATCTAACTTATTAGTTAAGATTCAGCCTCCCATATGTGGGCCTTGTTTGCTTGGGTGGTTGGGGCTCAACTAAAAAAAAAAAAAAAAAAGCTAAAGACAAAGAACCTCAGTGGAGAAACACTGAAACAAGGGTTACCCCAAAGGGCATTGACAATAAGCCAAGTTTCAAAGAAACACAACATCACATATACTTCCATAATACAAAGCATTGTGGGATATATGCAAATCTTCATGAAATTTCAGACTTGTTCAGTTTACGGCAATTTACATGCATTTTAAATAGCTCGACTAACTTAATTTTTATCATACAGTCCCCATCTAACTTTTTACCTTTATCAAAAACACCTAGTACCATGGTATTTTCAACATTTACAGGTTTTATGCACATATGGTATATACATTAAAGTATTTTATGACATAGTGCCATTGTATACTAAATCCAACAATGAGGAACACAGCCTGTTGTTTTACATCAGCTCGGAGGTCACCACAATAACCTCCTTGTACGAGGACCTGAGAGGGAAAAGGAAAATTTAAAGAGAACACTATAGCATAGTCTAGAAAGAGGAGGGGGTTGCCCATAGGTGGCCAACCTCATAGACTAGAAATTGTAAAGGATAGATTAGGCTGAGAAATAGAAGAACTGTTGCAACAGATTTAAGAAAAGGTCAGACCTCATGAGTGGCAGGAGCTCCCTGTCACACTGTGTATGTAGTGCTGTGTGTGCGGGTGAATTTGTATGTAGTGATGTGTACATTTCTATGTGGTGCTGCACGTGTGCATCTCTTTGTAGTGTTGTGTGTGCGTGTTGCTGTGTAGGTAGTGCTGTGTGTGTGCAACTATCTGTATGTAGTGCTGTGTGTGTGTGCATCTGTACGTAGTGCTGCCTTTATATGCCTGCGTATGTAGTGCTGCGATTGTGTATCTGTGTAGGTAGTGGTGTGTGTGCAGATGTGTGCATTTAGTGCTGTGCACATCTCTCTGTAGTAGCGTATATCTATGTCTGTATACACACTTAAGTATGTAGTGCTGTGTGTATCTAAATGTGGTGTAGCTGAGTCTGTGTATGTAGAGCTATATGCATGCGTGTCTGTGTAAGTAGTGCTGTGTGCATACAAGTCCGTTTGTGTCTGCGCGTGGGTCTGTAATGCTGTGTATGCACCACTGTATGCGCTGTATGTAGTGCATATGTGTGTGTGTGTGTGTGTGTGTGTGTGTGTATGTGTGCATAAGGCCAACATCTGTCATTGTCAGAACACCTGAAAGTCCCACCCCCACCTTCTTCATCAACCCCCGTACCTGTATAACCTTGGTCTCAGATTACCTCTAATCACACTAGGTAGCCAACATACTAGGGTCTCTGTCTGGTTTTATAACAACTTTCACCTGGTACTCCATATGCTCCATATTCAATGCCAAGAATGACTGTAATCTGCAACTTGCCTGTATATACTCAGCAATCTCTTCTCTGCATGTACTGCTCCATATAATGTCTCTCCGGGTCGCCCCTGAAAAAGGGACCTTTGGGGCTCAGTGGGCCTATCCGGTCATCAAAATGTAATAAATAAATAAATGTGTGTGTCTGTATGTAGTGCTCATGTGTGCATCTGTATGTGGTGTGTGTGCATCTATGTAGCATGGTGTGTGTGTTTGTGGATGTTACACTGTATGTGTATCTGTATATGTAGTGCCTTTGTATATTGTGATGTCTGTGTGCGCATGTATGTTGTTAATATTGTGTGTGTGTGTGTGTGTGTGTGTGTGTCTCTTAATGTTCATGCCTGTGTATGTAGTATAGTGTGTGTGGGTCTATGTAGTGCTGAATGTATATCTGTGTAGGGCTGTATGTGCACCCTCTCATCTGTGTGCATAGTGCTCCCGTGTGTAGTGCTGTGAATGCATGTGTGTGGGTGTATTTGTCTGTATGGTTGTGTTTGTGTGCGCACTTTGTATGTGGTACTCTGTGTATGTCTTTGCATGTAGTGCTGTGTGCGCCTGGCTAGATAGTACTGTATGTGAGCATGTGTCTCTATATTTAGCAGTGTGTGTGTGTGTTTCTGTCAACTGCCACTTACTGCGATGTTATTGAGGGGGGAGTGTAAGCAGTTTGTTAGTGGTTCTGTGAACTTGGAGACCCAGGTTCTAATCCAAAAGCCAATGTTAATTAAGGGACCCGATGGGAATGGTGAAGTACACAGTGGTTGAATATCTAGAAGTAAATGCGTATACCTCACTTTCTCTGTTAACCTTAATCTGAATATTTTGTCTATTTTATACCTTTATTCTTCATTATGCTATCTTGAAGTAATCTATTTCTTCTGCATTTATGGAATTACCATTGGCAAAGCACCTTATTGGCCATAGCCAACTCTAGTCAACTGTTGAAGTGCAGGCAACACTGCATTAGGAGGTCGCCTGTTTCTGCCCAGATGTACAGCATTTTATCCTTCCCTTGTCCTGTAGCTCAGAACTGTGCCTTCTGCTGGGACTGGCTCCTCCTGGGTACACCACCAAACATGGACCATGCTTAAACAGTCTCAGGTAGAGAGGCCTGACGCTTCACATCTTTTAAACACTAGGGATGTAGTTTGTACCAAACAAAAGGAAAAACCACCAGATAAGGAGTTTGTTCGAGCAGTGTAACCACAACTGCAGATGGGGTGTTTATTTGCAATGTGAGGGATTTAATGTAAAGAATATGTGTACTGGGCTTAGATAATTTCCCTCTTCAGAGGGTCTGGGCCTCCATATTTGGATTGGAGGATGTGAGACAGTCAGGGAGGACGCCCTGCACATCTCGGGCTTGGTATTGTTTTCAAGAAACCGCAGTCTGTGAAAAGTAGCACCATCTGGACATGAGCAGCTGGAAATGACAGTCCTATAGTACTGAGAAGTAGTTGCAGCAGAGAGACCTCTTTTGGTGGCTCTTGAGATTGCATTTATAAAAGTCAAAAGAAGCACTGCAGCCTTCAAGCTAGGCAGAATTTCAGTTTAGCTGAACAGTTAGATCTGCTGCCTTCAGGACTCAGGGTTCCAGGTTTGATTCCCAGTGAGGACTTATGGTGTGTCCTCTCAAGGAGAGGGGACAAATACAACACTAGGGAAGGGGTTCTGCTGCACCCTGACAGAGCCAATGGTGCAAGAGTGGAATGGACCCCTAATGCTACTGTACATAAGCATTAAGACACAACAGGGTGTGCACCGTGCTGTCACAAACCACACCCAGGGATGCTGTCGGGCATGACGCCGCAGGCAAAGTGCCTTCCACCCCTGGCTGTGTGTTGTCAGGGTTTTAAATAAGCTGAAAAAATTGATTAGCAGTTTCACACATGAACGTGCTACTCAGTTATAAAATGCATAGCACTTGGCACAGAATGCTTAGTAAAATTAAAAAAATATATATGTAGCTTTATTAATGTTATCTACTGTGCCATGGACTTGCTCAAAAAATGATTAGCAGTCTACTGCTAAGCATTTCTGGAAACGGTTAGCATCCCCCCCCCCCCTTTTTGTGTAGTGTTTTGCTGTGCTATACCAGCTATTTAATACCCTGGTTGTGATAGCATAAAACACAAGTGCCAGAGTGTCTTATTGTGAAATGGCCCCCCCAAATTTACATTTTACAAATATGACATTGGCACAGATATGAATTTTAAATAATAATAAATATTTATTTTTGTTAATGTGGGAAAGAAGTCCCAAAGGAGGGGTGAGGGGGTTGTGTGTGTGCAAAACAAGAAATCAGTTTGTACCTAGTGTTGGAATTAAACTTTAGAGTAAGGGGGGCCCAGAAGGGCCACATCTTTAAATAGAGCCCCCCTTTCCATTATAAATCAATGGTACTGATGTGTGAGCTATCGGGGCTCACTTTAGAGCTGGGGGGGCCAAGCCCTGGCAAGTCCCCCTGTAATTCCAACACTGTTTGTACCTCTGGTTGCACTGGTTAGTGAGCGTGAAAAAAACGGCTGCTGCTTGAAATGTCAGAGTTCTGAATTAACTCATTGATATCGTAGATGCACTGTTTTCTGGCTAATAGAACTCATTTTCCCTTGTGCTATGCTGTCATAATGTACAGCTCTTAACCAACCAGGACACAGTATTTAACCAAACCATTTAATAATTTATATTCAGAGACCCACAAAACAAATTGCTAGTGCCAGGTGCAAGGATTCCAATAATGTGCTAAGCAGTGTGACTGAACTGATTGAATGTCTACTGTGTGTATACGTTCCTGCGTGCTTATTTCATGTGTATTTCTATGGGTAGTGCATGCACACTCGTTATATACATGGTATTATCATCATATTTATCTACGTCTAACATACCCACACTAAAGATATCTGCACACACACAAGTACGTGCAGACCCATATACAGAAGTGCACACTCTTGGGGAAATAGCATTTTTGTGTATTTGACTGAGCTATGCATTTAAGCGGGCAAGCCATTGTCTCACCTCACAGGCACTGCGGGACCCTCTCTGATGCTGTCTTTGCCATCCTTCATGGCCCCAAGTAACTGACCCTCAGCCAGGATGCTTTTCCTTGTACTCCCATTGTGCTGATTGGTCTGGGTCATGTTGCAAGCTGTGGCCGCAACGTGCAAGAGGTGCAAACCAACTGGCTGTTTCTCTGCTGAAGTGGTTGCTGTGGCTGTAATACTTGAACTGGGTAGTTCAGGACTGAATGCAGTCCTCTTTGACTCAACTTTCTTAACACTTCTGTGGGGTGGCTGGTTAGGGCTGAGGAAGCTGCTGTAAGGAGATAATGGGGGTTGATGAGGAACCAATGACCACTGCTATGCTAGCAGTAAGGAAGAGGCATAGAAGAGTGTGCTGCTTGTTCTTTCTGGGCCGCAGGTCAGTTGAGCTGCTCTTAGTCACCATGTTCTCTGCTCCACAGATCTGGCTACTCCTACTCACCAGATGCTTCTTTGCTCTCCAGTCCACCAAGGGACTAATGACCTGACTAGGGCCGAGGTTAGGATAGTTTAGGGGGAGTTCATGGAGTTGGGGAGGGGTCTTAGACAGGTAGCATTCTCAGTGATCTTTTCTGAGGTGTTGCCTGTCTATGACTTGGGGGAGGACAGGGTGCTTCGCACCAGGAGCATCAACACTTGGTTGAAGGAGTGGTGCAGAGAGAAGGGGTTTGGCTTCACTGGGGACTGGAGTTCCACCTGGAGGGATATACGCCTATACAGGGGAAATGGCCTGCATCCATCTGGGAGGGGAGTCCAGGTCCTCAGTGAATGGTTTAAATGCTACATTGGCAGGCATTTAAACTGGCCAAGGAGGTTGGCGGAAGGGAGCAAGGAAGATTAAACTGCCCACTCTGCAAGTTGAAGTAGCCAGTATGGAGAACCCAAGGGAAGGAAATCTCCAAAGGTAACTAAAAACAGGGAAAGCAGAATGGTAGAAAAAAAAAGGGATAGGAATGGAGGCAGAGGGGGTAAAGAGAGTAGGAAAGAGGGAAAAAGGGGGGCTGGTAGAAAGGGTGGTAGCAGAATTTGGAAGGCCATATGTAAAAATGCCCGTAGCTTGGGAAATAAAATCCCAGATCTAGTGACTTTAATGGTAGAGGCTGACCTGGACATTGTCACTATTACTGAGTCATGGTGCAGTGAGAACCACGACTAGGATATAGCCATACCAGGCTATACTCTGTCAGGAAGGACAGGGTAGGTAAGAAGGGGGGGAGGAGTGGTTCTTTACGTGAGGGATAGTATAAAAGCAACTGAAATATAAGGAGTACAGGGAGGGGCAGAGGCACCGCGGGTCACCCTAGATGTGGGAAATGGAGCCACTGTTCGCACTGGTGTGATCTACAGGCCTCCAGCACAAAAGGAGGAGATGGACAGGGTTTTAGTGGAAGCCATCCATAAGATGGCGACTAAGAGGGAGGTGCTCCTGGTGGGGGGCTTCAATCTGCCGGATGTAGATTGGAGCATCCTGGCTGCAACTTCAGCCTGGAACAGGGACATCCTGGACTACTTTTGGGGGGGGGGGTGTTCCTCAGGCAATTAGTAAAAGAGCTCACTCATGAAGGAGTAATATTGGACCTAGTACTCACAAACAGGGACAAAGTTACAGTTGTCATGGTGGGTGACCACCTGGGGACCAGTGATCACCAAACGGTGTGGCTCAATATAAGAACAGTGGCAGAGTCAAATCACGTGACGGCGAGGATCCTGGACTTTAGGAGGGTTGATTTTGCAAAGTTGGGGGAATGCCTCAGGGATGCCCTGGTTGTGGGGGGGGGGGACTTGGGTGGTGTAGAGAAACAGTGGGCAAAACTTAAAGGAGCCATAGTGAAGACAACAAACCTCTGCATTAGGCAAGTAAGCAAAAGCAAGAGGAAAAAAAAGACCACGGTGGTTCTCAAAAGAGGTGCCTGGGAAGGTAAGGGCAATAACGGTAGCATTCAGGAGGTATAAGGAGACACAGAGGGAGGAGGACAGGGAAATATATCAGGAGGGGGGGGCAGGGAAAGTAGTCAGGAGTGCAAAGGCCAAAAAGGAGCAGAAAATAGCCCAGGCATTAAAGAAAGGGGACAAGGCATTTTTCATGTACATAAGCGAATGGAGGAAAACCAGGGGAGGAATTGTAAGTCTAAGAAGGGAAGGAGGGGAGTGTGTGGAGGGGGACCAGGAAAAAGCAGAAATCCTGAACAAATATTGTAGGGATGTGGATATGGCGTACTATCCACACTTTGGCAGAATCCTTTCCCCTTTAAATTCAGCCGGAAGGTCTAAAAGCTGGCTCCTCGGCACCACCCTGTAATATACCAAATCTTCCTTTCCGCTGGAAGCATCAAGTTCCCTCCATCACATCTCTGTGCTTGGTGTAGGCCCTAGCTTTTCTAAAATTGTTGACTTTGTCATCAAGCTTCGCGCTTTCGGACTTTGCTTCGAACATGGAATTGGGTGACTCGATTCAACGGTGCCCTTGTGGCCAGAAAATGTCATGCACCAACCCACACACCTTATGCGTTTACTGTCTGGGTATGCAGCAGTGGCTTGTGTCATACCCTCCACCTCGGAGGACCATTACACCTGCCTTCTCCTGGGTCGGCTGGATGAATAGGACCTTCCTGTGAAATCCAAGGTTGCTCGTAGGGTGGTCTCTTCCATGGTGGGCTTAGCTGAGCAACTTGCTGCATTCAAAGAGGCCATGGCTCAGGCTGCTGCAGGTGCTCGTCCGCCCTTGCCTCAGTGGGCATTGGCATCTTGTTTACCAGGGCATTTAGTGATCTTTCTCAATCCCTCCCGACCCTTGGGGAGGGCCCTTCCTGTGGGCTGAAATCTTCAAAGTGGGACTCAAATGCAAGAAGTCCCATCACAGGTCATGGGACCATGAGTGCTCTCGGGCCTCGGGTTCCCATGTTTCAGCTGGTTCAGTGGCTGTCAAGCCATCGATTCTGTCCAGGCTGCTGGCCCCACGGTGTCCCCATCAGGCTTATTGGCTGAGAAGCAGGTCGACCAGTCAGTCGAGATATTTCTCAAACAGGTCAACCCGTTGTCTCTGGGTGAGGGGGAGGATTCCCTTTCCAGGGCTCCAGTCCTGCCTGATCTCTGCCAGGGTGGGCCAGATCAGCATGCTGAGCCAGACACTTCTCCAAAGGAGTCCAACCTTATGGGGTGTCCTAGGTGTCCTTTGCCTGTCTCCACTTCTGTTCACCAATGGATACCCTGGCAAACGAGGTCTCATAGCTTGAGGTCAAGCAGTTCCTGACATGGTTGTTGGTCCCGCTGTCGACACTCAGGCAAGAGCTGCTGCCACTACTCCTCTTCTTCCTCCTCCTTGAGGGAGGACTGACTCCACCACAAGATGCGGTGCCGCTATGAGGAGTTCGTATGGCAACAGCTGCTGCACAGCACAGGCAACAGGCCATTGGCTGTGCTTCAGCCCCTTCAGTGCTTCCATGGACGTTGCAACCCTGGCCTGAGCTGGTACCCCTGGCTAGGCCAACACCAGCTACTCTGCCTATTCAGGTGGAGCCTCCACCTCCGCAGCCCAAGGAGGAGCCTCCTCCTAAGTCTGTGCCTCCTGCCATCAGTCTTCCCCATCGGTTGCCGGTCATGGTGACTCACACCAATGAACCTTGCCAAGTCAGCAGGGATACAGGATTTCAGCTGGTGTACGAGGAGTCTTTAGATTTGAAGAATTCCTTGATGCATTCTCACCAGACCCCTGGCTTTGACCATGAGTCTGGGGAGAACCTTCTGGTGGAGCGGGGCTTACTTCATTTGGGGCCTTGCTCTGCTTAATCTCTGAGTGTATGAGGGTCCTGCTGGAGCCTGTACAGAAGCGGGCAAAGTACAGTGCAGTCTCGATCTAATGAACCCCCATTATATGGACATCCCTATCTAATGGACTGGTAGCATGTCTCCCAAGTAAATACTTTCTGAATGTTTTAACCCCAGTTTACGGATCCCTGTTCTCTGAACTAATTTCATATCTCCCAAACAGTCTGGATAATTGAGACTGTACTGTACCCCCTTGGCGGAGATCCTTGACAAGGACAACTCCCTTAGGGTCACCTTCCACGTTGGAGCTCTGGCAGCATCCTGCCTCCTGCTCAATGCTGTCTGCCTATATGGTCTGCAACTATATGGTTCCCACTGGGTTCCTGTCTGGGTTTACCAACCATCCTTAACCAAAGGATTGGTCGCCGTCTCCATTTTTCAGCATTCGGGTAATGTCAGGGATATCAGCAGCCCCCAGCGGGGCAACAGCAGGCATGGCGGCCTCAGCTGAAGCCCTCTTCCTCTGCCACCAGGAAATCTGGCAAGTGAGGGTTGGCTACTTCCTCAGCTAGCCTTGCCACTGCCTCTAAGCCTGTGCAGTGACTGGTTGGGGGTGCTCTCCTCCTACCTGTCCTGCCCACCCCGGGACCTCCTGTGGTGGGGAGGGGGGCAACTCCAGCACTTTGTTTCCACCTGGTCCAACATTACCTCAAACAGGTGGTTGCTTTAGGTGTTGGCAGATGTCTGCCCCTGGAGTTCAAGGCTCTCCCGCCCAGCAGAGCCCGTGCCCCATGGAAGGATGTGGTGTCCATGGACATGTTGTCTGCCCTTCGGGAGGACATAATCCAACTACTCCAGAAGGAGGCAGTGGTGTTCATGTCCAGAATACCATAACCAGTCTGGGGTTTGTCTCCAGACACTTTCTGGTCCCAAAATGGCCTGGGGGAGGGGTTGGCACCCCATACTGGATCTGCACAACCTCAATCAGTATCTACAGCTGTGCAAATTCTGGATGATCACTCTGAACCAGATCATTCTGTTCCTCGAGCAGGACATATGGTTCTACTCCCTGGACCTTGAGGACACCTTCTTTCATGCCCCCATCCGTCCGTCCCACCGGCGGTTCCTGCAGTTCCGCTCAGAAGGGACTCTGTATGACTTCCAGGCCATGCTGTTCGGCCTCTCCTCAGCTCTCATGGTCTTCACCAAGTGCATTGCACTGTTGGCAGCATGCTTGCGGCATCGAGAGGTCCGGGTATATCCATACCTGGACGACTGGCTTATCACAGGTTCCTCCAGTGCAGAAGTGGAGTGGTGCAGGGCCACGACCCTCCAGACCTACTCAGCTCTCGGTCTTCTGGTCAACAAGGCAAAGTTGGAACTCAGTCCTTTGTAGGTGATTCATTTCATCAAGGTGGAGCTTGACTCCCATTGAGTCCAGGCCTGACTCCTAGTGGACAGTGCAGAGGACCTTACCTCCTTTGCCTGATCATTTCAGGTTGGGCACTTGCGCCCTTCACAGTCTGCTGTGACTTCCTGTATGTCCTGGGATACATGGTGGCTTGTACCAGCATGGTCCATTGTGCCCAGTGGAGGATGTGCCACCTGCAGTGTGGGCTGGCCCAGCAGTGCTCTCAGCACTGTAGTCACCTCGACCAGCCAGTCATGGTGACACAGCAGATGTGGGATGCTATCCAATGGTGGCTGGTCCTGGATCATCTTCAGGAAGGAGTCCTGTTTGTCTGCCTGGAACCGAAGGTCACTCTGATGACCGAAGTCTCTCTGCTGGGCTGGGGTGTCCACCTGGGGGATGACAGGATCCATGGACTCTGGACCCCTGAAGAATCCTGATGTCACATCAACCTACTGGAGCTCCATGCAGTGTATCTAGCACTGACAGCATTTGCTCCACATGTTCGGGGTTAGGTCGTCCAGTTTCAGATGGACAACACGACAACCATGTGCTACCTCAACAAACAGGGCATCCTACATTGCCTCCACTGTACCGGGAAGCTCTTCACATCTGGACCCTCATTTGCAGCCTGGACGCTGAACTTCTGGTGATTCATATGGCCGGCATATCCAACAAGCTGGTGGATGCCCTCAGCAAGTGGTCGAGGTGTCCCACAAGTAGTCCCTTCACCTGGAGGTGGTCGACTGCCTGTTCTCCCTGTGGGGCACTCCCCAGGTTGACCTGTTTGCCTCCCAGGAGAATGCGAAACTGAGGCTATATTGCGCCCACCCTCTCTCAGTGTGGGACATTGCTGGGGATGCCTTTTTGAGGCCCTGGATCCTGGGCCTCATGTATGCCTTCCCTCCCTCCCTCCCTTTCCTTTGATCCACAAGGTGCTTATCAAGGTGCTGAGAGACAAGACACAGGTGATCCTGGTGTCTACAGACTGACCACGCCAGTTCTGGTACCCCGATCTCCTCAGACACAGACCTTCCGTGACATCTGCTTCTCCGCTTGGACCTGCTTTCATGCTTCCAGGGGAAGGTCCTCAATCCAGACCTTCAGTCCCTGTACTTGACAGCCTGGTTCCTGAGTGGCTGGGTCTCTCCAATGAAGTCCTCCATGTTGTCTAGGCCTCTCGGAAGGAATTGACTAGCCAGTGCTATGCTTTCAAGTGGAAGAGATTTTCCATTTGGTGTCAGGGCAAGCAGCTGGACCCCTAGTCCTGCCCAGTGGTGAGCATTCCAGATTACTTGTCATCCCTCTCACAGTCAGGCCTCTGGTCAACGACCCTCAGGGTGCACCTAGTAGCCATCTCTGCATACCGGGCATGGGCTGGTGTGCCGACGGTGGTGCAAGAGAAGGTGGTCAGGTGCTTCTACAAAGGTATTGACCACTTGTCCTCGCCGGTGCATGAGCCACCACCACCTTGGTACTTGCTGCTGGTGTTTGCTGTGCTTATGGGCAAGCCATTCGAAACCATGCACAGGTGTGAGATGTCACACCTGTCATGGAAGACCATCTTCTTGGTGGTCATGTGCTCTCAGTGGAGTCTCCTTATTTGGTCTTCCCACAGGGACAAGGTTGTCCTCTGTCCCAACGCAAAGTTCCTCCAGAATTTTGTTTCAGAGTTTCACCTTAACCAGGTGATTAACCTCCTGGTGTACTTCACCACTCCAACCTCAGAGGCTGAGCACAGCCTCCATACCTTGGACCTGAGGCGAGCACTCGCTCACTACAAAGAGCGCACGGCTACAGTTCTGGGTGAGGTTTGCCCACTGTTTGTCACCTACACTGAAGCCACACCTGGCAGACCAGCAGCTAAGCAGACAGTTGGTAGGTGGATAGTCTCCTGCATCAACCTCTGCTATAGGTTGGCTGGTAGGGAGCCTCCCATAGGGTTTAGGGCTAATTCCACCAGACATACCACTGCCTCTGTGGCTGCTTCCAGGGACATTCCCTATCAGGGAAATCTGGAGGACTGCTGGAAGTCAGCACACACCTTCATCTCCCACTACCACATCAACCTTGAGTCACGTCGCGATACTGGTTCTGGGGTCTTGGTTCTCCAATCTCTGTTTCCTAAATAGGGGGTGTGCGCCTTGCCCTCTCCTCCTGGAGAACTGCTAGAAGTCTGCCAAAGTGGGGATACTACACCATATCCACGTTCCTACAAATTAAGGTTACTCACTTGTAACTGTAGCTGTAAGAGTGGTTTATGGTGTACGTCCACACAACCCACCTGACCTCCTCTAGCAAGTGGCATGCCGGTCATGCTTCCAGCATGCAAGATCTGACATCATGGGGTGGTGCCAAGGAGGATACCACCCAGGTGAGTGGGAGGGGCCAGCTTGAAGACTTTCTGGCTAAATTTAAATGGAAAAGGATTCTTCCAAAGTATGAATGTACACCATACACCACTCCTATAACTATGGTTACAGGCGAGTAACTCTCATTTTATGTTGAGTATTCAGAGAAGAAGAGGAAGGTGAGGGACCACAGATAAGTGACGGGAGCATCAATGGAAGGGAGGTGGACATCAGTCAATTTACGGAGGAAAGAGTCCTGAAAGAACTCACAAAACTGAAAGTGGACAAGGCAGTGGGGCCAGGTGGGTTACATCCAAATATATTAAAGGAGCATAAAGAATCGCTGGCAGCACCACTGACAGTTTTGTTCAATCACTTACTGGAGACAGGAGTGGTTCTGGAGGACTGGAAGAGGGCAGAAGTAGTCCCACTTCACAAAAGTGGGAGCAGGGAGGAGGCTGGCAATTACAGACCAGTCAGTCTTACTTCAGTGGTGGTGGGGAAATTAATGGAGTCACTACTGAAGGAAAGGATTGTAGAGTATCTTGAATTCAGTGGCTTACAGGTTGCAGGGCAGCATGGATTCACACTGGTGAGGTCATTTAAAACAAATCAGTTAGATTTCTTTAACTAGGTCACCAGGGAATTAGATCAGGGTGGAGTGGTGGATGTGGCCTACTGACCTACCTAGATTTCAGTAAGGCCTTCAACACCATCCCACATAGGAGACTCTTAAACAAGCTGGGCAGCTTGGGAGTGGGTCCCAAGGTGGTAAACTGAGTTATAAATTGTTTGAGGGATAGGCGTCAGATGGTGGTGGTAAACGGAGTTCACTCCGAGGAGGGGATGGTGACCAGCGGGGTGCCACAAGGATCAGTACTGGGGCTGGTCCTTTTTAATGCCTTTATTAGCAACATTGCAGAGTGGTTAGAAGGGAAGGTATGCCTTTTTGCAGATGACACAAAGATTTGCAACAGGGTTGACATTTCATGGGGGGATGGAAAAAATGAAGAGGGGTCTAAGTAAGCTTCAGGAGTGGTCAAGCATGTGGCAACTAAGATTTAGTGCAAAGAAGTGCAAAATCATGTACTTGGGGAGCAGAAATCCAGGGGCGGAGTACATGGTGGGAGGAGAGGTACTGATGACCACCAAACAGGAAAGGGACCTAGGGGTAGCCATATCTGATGACCAAAAAGTGGTGAAGCAGTACGACAAGGCAATAAATAAAAATAAATAAATAAATGGGGCGAGCCAATGGGGTGTTGGGGTGCATAGGGAAGGATATCACCAGCAGAAAGAAGGAGGTGGTAAATGGTAATACTGCTGTACAAATCATTGGTGAGATCTCATCTAGAGTACTGTATCTAGTTCTGAAGGCCACATCTTTGGAAGGACATAGACAGAGCAGAGGTGGTTCAGAGGAGGGCAGCAAAAATGGTGCAGGGTTTGCACCAAAAGCCCTATGAAGAGAGACTTAAGGACCTCACATTCAAATACCTCAAGGGTATAAATAAGGTGGAGGAGGGAAGCATTTTTCAGAAAAAAAGATGCTGAAGAACAAGGGGTCATGATATGAAGCTGGTGGGGGTAGACTCAGGGGGAACATGAAAAAGTACTTCTTCAAAGAAAGGTTGGTGGATGCATGGAACAGCCACCCAGCGGAGGTGGTGGGAGCAAAAATGGTAACGGAATTCAAAAATGCGTGGCACAGGCGTGAAGGAACCTTAGTGGTCAGGAAAGGGAGGGTAACGCCGGTAATCAAGTAGGATCTGTGGTATTACAGTAGGTAGGGAAAATGGGCAGACTGGGTGGGCCAAGCGGTCCTTATCTGCTAACAGTTTCTCTGTTTCTGTGTCTGCATTGAGTCTGTCACTCAGTACAACAATCAGGATACTGAAAACTGGGACTTGGTATATACATATCTTCAAGCACATCAATGCTAGTGCCCATCTGTGATTCACTGGCAAGGGGTATGGAAATGCCAGGCACTTTGCACTCTGCCTCCCCTGAGCCAAGTTCCAGCCTGTCCCAAGGATGAGGAAATGCTACTTGAATTGGCTTCTGCATTGATAACAAGATGTGGTCAGAGTTGATATGGCAGCTCACAGTGGCAAGTCAAAATCCTCGGAACTCTTGCCGCAGCTGAGTCAGCTGTATCCAAGATGGCCGCCATGATAATACTGCACATGTGCGATATTCGCGCATGCACAGTTAGTTATGGTGGCCAGCTTGGGTGCAGTGGCCGTAAGTTCTGCAGTTGCGGATAAAAAAATAGTGCGCCTCAAAAGGGGTGTGGTTATGAGGCCAGCAGAGGGGAAGGGCTCCTAAAACAGAACGCTGCCAGCTTTGCTGCAGCACTGTGGAAGCATGCCAGAGGGGTATCTGGTCACGTGCTTCCACAGTCCCTTTTTCCTAAGTAATAGTAAAATGTCTGTGGAGCACCGCCCACACAACTATAAAAATGGAGAGGCTTCTCAATGTGCTTAGTTTTTTATTGCAGTATCAACCTTTTCAAGCAGCGGTATCAGCATCAGGAGCCACCAATTACAACTGATGAAGTCACTAGTTGGGACACCTATAATGGAGTTAAGTAGGAGAGGCTACGTCATTCAGAGCTGGTTTTATAGACCAGGAAGGCAGAAAACAGAAAAAGAGTAACATGCAGGTGTAGAACAGGCAAGGCAAATCTGAACTGGGAATGCAGCAGTGCTTCTCATCCCCCTTTAAATCTGGAGCCTTCAACCTGGGCTGTAACAACATGGACAGGAGACGCTGCCTGGCATCAGCAGCAGGATGTCCCTGCAAACAAGATGTTTCATCTCAGTGGGCTGGTCCTGTAAAACTCAAATAAATATCACTGATTTGATATGGGCAGTGAATTTCACAGATTTGGCCTCCTCTCTACTAAAAGCTGTACTGGCTATCTCTTGGTTTACATCGTGGCTGCAGGGACACATAAACCAGGCCTGGAATGTGTGTATATCTTAAGCAACAAGACAAAGCCAGCTAGGAGTGGAAAACAATTTAATTTTTCAGAAGAAAGGTTAGTGGAGGGTGTCAGCCAGCTGTAAATCGTGAGTCAGTTATGGGTCTTCCTTCGTCCTCCCACTTAGAGATTAACTGGACTGCTCTTAATTCAGCTAAAAAAAACCCTCTCCAAGCCACAGGACGTCTAATGCTGACTCTTCTAACCACCCTGCTGTGTCTCACACTCCAGCCTGAAATAATTAGTGAGACATATGCATATGGCAGGGATTGCCATGGCAACAGATGCTGTACAAGAAGAAGGGCTGTGGATGACATCTGCGTTGCCATGGTAACATGATGTACGACACTTGAGCTCAGGCAGATGGAGGTTAACAGAGAGGGTAGCTGGGAGTTTTTTTACTTACCCTTCTGGTGTGACTTTTCATAGAAGCTTTTCATATCACTCATGATGGAGGGCTGGGAGTGGAGATCTCGCATGAAGAACTAATGGACTTGAGAGACAGAACTGCTGCTGGCACACACGTTTCCTACCTGACCACAAGGGGCTAGGTTACATTTCTAATTAAAACATTCTAGAAATGATATATACGCGCGCGAGTGTGTGTGTTCGTACGTATATGTCTACATTCCTTACACAGTGCATTACAACTTGGGTGGCAGCCCAGGACACAGACACAATATTTCGTTATTGGGATCATATGGGATGGCACAGTAGCATTATATAGTGCCTTTCTGTACCAAGAAACACTGTTGTATCACACTATTATTTATTTTATTTACTGTGCACACCAGGCATGCTTCATTTAGGCGAAGCACCCTATTTTCAAAAAGGACACAGGGAAACAAAAACAGCAAAAGAGCTGTTACAAAATAAAGGTGATAGTCTTAAACACTACATGTGAAGTCGCAGAACACAGAAAGCCGGCACTGGGGAACAGTGGGGGTGCTACCGGTAATCAAAGCAAGCACATGAAAGTGAAAACTTGGCACTTACCCACTCCGCTGCTTGCTCTGATATGTGAAGTAAAAAGGGATCACCAGGCCCAAACTGAAATGTACAAAAGTCCTTTATTAAACATCCAACATCCTGTAAACACAATGAGGCAAACAGTGAGCGTGTGCCCTTTTTTCTTCCATGTACGTGTGAAATCCTAAATAATTCAAAGGCTATGCCTGCAGTTCAATGGGTGGGAGCAACCAGCCACGCCCCCTGCCTGAGCTATTTAAGTCAGCTCCCTCCAGTCTCACACAGAAGCACTTTCATTGCTGCAGCTGGAAGCTCTGCCAACCCCCCTCCCCCGCGTTTGTCTTCCCCTTTCCTGTTGTGTTTTGGGCTTTGTTTAGTTTGTGCCTCTAGCATCTTTCTAGGCTAGTATTTCATTTTTATTCTGCCTTTCTGACTGCTGTTTGTGCTTCCTTCTTCTCTCAGTCAACTACTTCTGCTGCATTCCTGTTCTGTTGGAACTCCTGTTTCATTCTGGTTTGGTTATTGCGTGCTTATTAGTTTTCAAAGTGTCCTGCCTTTGTCATTCACTCCCCGGTCACAGTCGCAAAGTCTCTGCACACACCGGGAACTTAGGGGTAGCTGGAACTCCTGACAGGCCGATCGCATTCGGCAAAAATCTTCGGTCTTCTTCAGGTTGAGCCTGGCCCACTTCAGTAGCTTACTTTAGTCACACAAACTTGGATTTAGTCCAAAATAATTCTCTTCTCTCCCTCTCAGGAGCAGCAGGCAGACATGTGGGCAAAAAACTCAGCCTTTTCACAGTTCTCCTATGCGAATCCACTCAGGTTTGCAGCTCAGAATCACTTCAGCTCCTTGCTCTTCAGTTACCAGCTTAGATCTAACTGAAAACTGCAAGCAGCCTGGGACTTCCCCAAGATCCAAAAGGTTTGGTTGGCTGATTTGGCTGTCAATCAAGGCAAGAGCTCCCCCTTCACTTGCAAAAAAGGCACAAAAAGTTAAAAACTACAATTCCTACAGATTTTGACTTCAGACAGCTCCTGTAGTCCGGCTATACATTTTAGGTCCCACCAGTACTGTTTAGTCCAATTTGCAGTCCAGGACTATGATAATAGAGACAAACAAAACAGTCCTTGCTACAAAGAAAGTAGGTTAGACAAACTACACTGTCATTATCACTCTAAATGATTTTCAGCAAATAGTTACATCTTTCAACAGAGCTCCCTCTCAGATTACAAGAGCTGCAATCAGGCAGCTCTTAAAGAGACAGTACACAGAGGCTATACAGGCTCTGATGATCACATTTAAACTGCTAAAACACAGGACACCAGCCTGGCAGTGTGCATTTAGGCAAGCTTAAGGAAGACTTTTTGGGAACCCCCATTTGTAGGGGGGTTACATGTGTATGCCCACTGAGTCATTGACAGCATTCAGGGTGATACCTAGGTCCCTAATAACTATTGTCGCTCTTGCTTCCTTACTTTGAATTCAGCCTGGTTTCTTTCTACAAAATGACCAGAATCCTTGAGGTCCCCATACAACATATTCTGATTTACATAATTTCTGTGGGGAAATTTGATGAGGAAATGGTGCTTCTGTGGTAATGAGGATCCAGTCGCCCTATCATAAAATAGGCAAGGTACAATATATTTATAAAGAGCCCAATCCAAAAAGAGCTCTGAATGCTGTACAGAGTAAACAAAGTCAAACAATGATAGGAGGTAGTACGGTGCTGTGGTTTAGGGCACTGAGCTGCAAACCTGGAGATCTGGGTTTGAATCCCACAACCCCTACTTGCATACTGTATGACCCTGAGCAAGTCACTTAACTTCCTTGTATTCCCAAGTCGTACCTGGAAACAGGCTTCAGTTTAGTGTGCCTTTCCTGGTTAAACAATCCCCCCTCCCCCCGTAAAATTAAAACACTGTAAAATAAGTAGAGGCATCACTTAATCAGGGAATGCTTTTTTGAAATAAGTAACATAGAAACATAGAAGTTGATGGCAGATAATGACCGCAAGGCCCATCCAGTCTGCCCATTTTTTTTTCTACCTTATAAATGTGCCATCGGCCTTTGCTCTGTCAGTGACCTATCTATTCATAGTCATTTGTATTGCTCCCTTATGCCTATCCCATGCCTGTTTGAAGCCCTGCACTGTATTCATAGCCACCACTTCTTGTGGTAAGCCATTCATGCATCTACCACCCTTTCTGTGAAAAAGAATTTCCTCACATTCCCCTAATCGGCCTCCCTCTAATCTCATGCTGTGTCCTCTTGTCCTGCTATTTTCTTATATTTAAACATGTTAGACTCTTTCACCTTGTTTATGCCCTTAAGGTGTTTAAATGTCTCGATCATATCACCTCTCTCCTCCTTTGCTCAAGGGTATACATATTGAGCTCTGTTAATCTGTCCTCATATGTCTTCTGATGCAGTCCCTGCACCATTTTGGTTGCCCTTCTCTGGACTGCCTCAATTTGGTTAATGTCCTTGTGAAGGTGTGGCCTCCAATACTGCACGCAGTACTCAGATGGGGCCCTAACCAATGTCTTGTACAGAGGGATTATTACTCCTCTTACGACTTGTGATACCCTACTAATACACCCTAACACCCCTTAGCCTTACCTACTGCTTTAGAAGTCTGCTTGATGATTTTAGGTCATCAGTGATGATGATGCCCAAGTCTCTTTCTTCCTTTGTGACTGCTAGCAACTCCCCCCCAGCCTATAAGTGGCTTCAGGGTTTCTCTTCCCTATGTGCATGATTTTGCACTTCTTTGCATTAAATCCCAGTTGCCACTCTTCTGACCATTTTGCTAGTTTATCCAGATCTCTTCTCATTCTGCCCACCCCATCTGGATCATCTACTCTGTTGCAGATCTTGGTGTCATCTGCAAACAGACAAGCCTTACCCTCTAGTCCATCTAGGGGTCACTAATGAAGATGTTGAATAGGACTGGCCCCAGGACTGATCCCTGAGGTACCCCACTTGTGACTTGCATCTCTTCTGACTGTATACCATTTACCACCACTCTGTGTTTTCTGCCAGTCAACCAGTTTGCCACCCAGTTGACCAACTTCTGACCCACCCCGAGCCTACCTAGCTTATTTATCAATCTTCTATGTGGAACAGTGTCAAAAGCTTTGCTGAAGTCAAGGTAGGCGACATCAACTGCTCCCCCTTGGTCCACCACTCTGGTTACCAGTCAAAGAAATCTATGAGATTAGTTTGACAGGACCTTCCTTTGTAAACCCATGCTGTCTTGGATCCTGTGCCCCTATGGATTCCAGGTGTTGCACTATCCTTTCCTTAAGGAGTGCCTCCATAATCTTGCCCACTACTGAGGTAAGACTGACTGGTCTGTAGTTCCCCACCTCCTCCCTGCTACCACTGTTGTAGAGCGGGATCACATGAGCCCTTCTCCAGTCTTCTGGGACCTCGCCTGTGCTCAGAGACTCACTAAACAATTCTGCTAATGGCTCTGCTAGTTCCTCCTTTAGCTCCTTAAGTACCCTGGGATGTATGCCATCAGGTCCCATTGCCTTATCCACCCTGAGCTTAGCAAGCTCTTGTAGGACCCTTTCTTTTGTGAAGGGAGTAGTGCTCACCTCCCTCCCCCTGTGTCCATGATGCTGAGCTGTGGGCCCTGCCCTACCTTCTCTTCAGTAAATACTGAGCAAAAGTATCTATTTAGGATAGATGCCTTTACAGGGTCCTCCTCCTCACATGCTCCTTTTCTCCATTAAGCTAGCAATACCCCTCTGGACTTTCTCCTTTCACTAATGTATCTATAGAAAGTCTTGTCACCTTCTTTTACTGTTCGTGCTAGTGTTTCCTCAGTTTGGGACTTTGCCTGCCTTACTGCCTTCCTGCTTCCCTTAGGGCAGTTGGTATGCCTCCCTATCTTCATCCCGCTGTGTTCCTTATATTTCCTGAAGGCCAGCCTTTTGGCTCTGACCTTTTCTGCTACTGTATTTGAGAACCAAAGTGGTTTCCTTCTTCTTTTGCACTTCCTTTTCTGTCTAACACAATGGGATGTTGCTTCAAGTATTGTATCCTTAATGCTTGCCCACTTTGCCTGTACCTCCTCACCTGTGTTTCTTTTGCCAGGGCTAGCTTAACTCTGTTGGCCATCTTATCAAAGTCAGCTCCTCTGAAGTCCCATATTTTGTTCCTTGAATGGGATGATTTAGATGTAGTAGCCAAATTGAACCATACCATGTGATGGTCACTGGCCCCAGGTGACCTTCTACCTGGAGATCTGTGATCCCTTCTATGTTAGTCAGTACTAGATCTAGGATAGCCCTGTCTCCTTGTGGGTTGCTGTACCAGTTGTTTGAGGCCCTCCCCTGCAGGGAATCCACTATGAGTCTAGTTCTGGCAGATGTTCCTGCTGGTATTGACCAATCTGTGTCTGGCATGTTGAAGTCTCCCATTATCAGAACCTCCCTTTAGCTGTCATGTTTTGTATATCTTCTAACAGTAATGTGTCTATGTCCTCCTCTGGTCTGGGGGCCTGTAGACAACCCCAGTTCTTATGGCTGTCCCATTTCCTGTTTCCAGGGTGACCCACAGTTCTTCTGGCTCCTTATGTGTATTCTGAATTTCTGTAGCTTTAATATTTTCATTAACATACAGGGCCACTCCTCCCCCTTTTGCACCTCGGTCTCTTCTGAACAATACATAGCCAGGTACTGAAGTCTCCCAAGTGTGGTTACTGGTAAACCACGTCTCACTAATTGCTACTATGTCCAGTTTAGCCTCTGACATTATTGCCTGCAGGTCTGGGATCTTATTTCCCAGGCTGTGAGCATTTGTGTACATGATTTTCCATTGGCCAGATTTTGGTGTGTTGGTTATTGGGTGAAGTTTGCATTACCCTGTGCATCGTATGGGAGACAAACCTTTTTCTTACCTGGTGATGCAAATGAATGGCAAACCACGCTGAATTCCTGTTTGACCACTAGCTGAGGGGAGGTGTTCTTCCATTCGATGTATGGGTGCTGCACCCCTCTCCCATTTGCTAGTTTAAATATTCTGCAAAGACGCCAAACTTCTGCCCCAATGCACTGACTCCCTTTAGTCAGATGCAGTCCATCAAATTTAAAGAATCTTCGCCCAGAACTGTTGCCAGTTCCCTACAAATCTGTGTCCTTTTCCTGGCACCAGTCCTTGAGCCACGTGTTTAGCTCCCCTATCTCCCCTTCTCTGACCTTCCGTCCATCTGCTCCCTTCTCCCAGACTGGCAGGATCTCAGAGAAGGAGATGCCGGACAAATAGATGATAGTTTGTCACCCAGCTTAGTCAGGTGTTCCTTGGTCTCCACAACTGACCGGCTGGCGAGATCATTAGTCCCTATGTGTACTAGGACATCAATGTTTTCTCCTGCTTTGTGAACAATTTTAGCAATGCGGTCAGTGTCTCTCCATGCTGATGTACCTGGGAGACATCTGACCATCATTACCATCATTTTCAAAGAGGCTTTATATAAAAAGCTAGGCTAATACATATGAAAAAGCGTAACTCTCGTAATTTGGCAATGTAAATCATATGTCAATGATACTTATATTTATTGATACAGTGATAACTACATGCTGTTTTTATGTGATGGTGTTATAATATCTCTGAACGTTGTTGTGCATTGACATTTTTATTTTTAACTCATATTTCTGTAATGGATTGTAAAAACCTACAAGGTTGATCAATAAAGACCGAAATACGTACATATAAGTATGCCTTGTCTGCGTAAGAGACTTGGGCTAGGAAGTCTAAGGAGTGTGCTACCTCCTGCTCTTTTAGAGGCACCTGTACTGGATTAAAAGCTTGGCGCCTCTACCTAGTTGCAAAACTGACGTCTGGGTAGAGGTGCAGCAGAATTCTGTGGTGTCCAGCTCCGGTTTTCCCCCTGGCTTATTTCGTTGAAAGCAAGAGATCTTGTTTTTGTATTCCAGAAGTTGCCAGCAGCAAAGTACATGGTCCAGCTGGCTCCTCGCTTCTTCCCTGAAGGGTAAGGCAACAGGTGTGGGTTTAGGAGTCCAGCTGCAATATTGCTGCAAGTAGTCTGGGGGTAAATTTGGCAGGCCTGTGCCCCACTGATTTCTCCAGTAGCCCCAGCAGTACAGTGATGCTTGGGGCCCTAGAGAGGTTCTCTGGGTGCTTCATCCATGCTTGGAGTAGCCCATGTGGCTGTGCGAGGCAAGGGGAGGTAGCCAGGACTTTTCTGGCTCTCGTAGAGGCATCATGCGCATTCTCATGAGTGGCCTCCATTTTTTTCTTCAAGTCTGTCAGTCTGTTAAGGAGTCCTATTTGTAATCTTGGGATTCATTCCTTTTGCCCAAGGCTTGAATAGTGTTAAGGACCATTTGTAAGGTTGACTTTCTCTGCATTTGAGTCGAAGTTCCCGCTTGCCAGAGAGCATTAGTACTAAGGTCTGGCCTGCCTGCACTCTTTCTGTATCATGGGCTCCCCTGTGTTTGTCTGCTCCAAACAGCCCTTCTTGGTTAACTGCAGGGTGGTTCCTTTCAGGATACAGACCAATAATGAAAATCACAAAGGGCTGTCACCTAGTATACGTTGACTACATGAGTTTCAATATTAAATTGTATTTTACATTTTTTGTATATACAAATTGTAGCACGTCATGCAGATGTTTGATCAGGTTTTCTGCAGCAAGAGGTGGGGACATGCGCTGAAGCTCAGGTGTGGTAAATTAAGGGGTAGTGTTAGAAGAAACTTTTTCTTCCAGAGAGTGGTGAAACCGTTGAACACACTGTCAACAGAGACAGTGGACATGATGACAGTACAGGTCTTCACGCTAAGCTAGACACATTTTGCTAACCAAGGGAATCGCCAAGTAACCTGGGTAGGAGAATGGGTAGGGAGTCATAAATTGTGTGCTGATGATCAGGTTAGGACATTTTAAAAAAAAAATTTTATGAGGAATAGTTAAAAAGACATTATTGAACAAAATGCAGCTAAAGCAAGGACGGGCTCAGAGGCTAACTCTGATTCTGACGAAAATCCAGCTGGCAAGCAAAATCTGTCTGATATAATGTAAAGTTTGGCAGACTCCTCACATTCTGGAGACATTATTTTTTTCCTTTTTTAATTATACTTTTTCCATCCTGCCTGGCTGTCTTCGACTGTCATCTCCTCCCAGCCCCATCACCGGCTGCCCCTGGGACTTACCTTCCAACTAGTCAGTGCCCCACCAATTCCCCCATCCCAGTGGCAGAGCTTCCCAGTTTCCCCAGGCCTGGGAGATGTTAGAGCTGGGTTGCAGTCAGGAGTAGGGCTGCAATTTTGGTTCGACCTTAACCTGAAAAAGGTCGAACCCCAGCTGTTCGTGTCACTGAGAACACTCACACACTTTCTGCTATTTTGTGTGAACTTTGATTCGCTCTGTAGATTAAAAGAAAAAAAAAAAACTGCTGGTTCGGTGGTGCTGAGGGTTGAGGTGCCAGATGCCACACCTCACGCTATGCTGGCGTCCCGGGTTCAGAATGACCTAGGATCGCTGGGGTGCTGGCATTGGGGGGAGGGGGAGCAGGATCGAGTGTTTGCTCTCTTCTCCTGGGTAAGGGGTGGGGTCACCTGCCCGTAGTCCCGCCGTCACCGAATGGAGGTTCAGTGCCGGTGCAGGCAGTTAACGGTGCAACTGGAAGGGGAGAGGTGTCCTGAACGGCGTGTGCACGCATGTCTTCACACATGCACACTACATTGGGGATGCGTGGGTGTGGGGGCCGGGAGAATACCCGTAAAAACCCAGAAACTGTATATGAAAAAAAGAAAAAAAAGAAAAAACTGCTTTTTCCTAAAATCAAATAGCCCTTCCTTTGAGTGCTTGAGGTGGTGCTGTGAGGTGGGCAGGGGTGGGGACTGAGTTATGAGATGCTCCAGCCCACTCCCACTTCCTGCACACCACTCTGTTCATTGGTGCCATACTGCCACAGCCACCCCCACTGAGTCAACTTGACCAGTCCCCTAACAGACACTGAATGCGACTTCAGAGAGAGAGACAGCAGTGACAGTCTGGTGACAAAAGCGCCATTTTATGGTAAGGCTCGAAGTGCAGTGGCACGGGTCAGTTGAAGTTGAGTCCCTCAACATCCGACTGTCTGAGCTGTCGTCGTATCGGGTTATCGTCGATTGTGGCTGGGCATGAGAGGAGAAAGAGCACCAGAGTGAAGTGGAGCAACAGCGGGAAGAGAACAGAGATTACGGGAGGTAGCATCTGGTATAATCCTTCAGCTCTCCTTTCAAGCCACTGCCCATAAGTGACAGAACCGGGGTTGAGTGTGAGTGATGATGGGGCCTTCTGTTGCAGCCTGGGCAGCTAGTGGTGGCCTGGGTTGTTTTGCTGTAGTAGGGACAAGCACTGTTTGTTTTCACAAGTTACAAATGCCCCCTCCCCCCCAGCAGGCTGGGACATGGGAGCAGTTTAGGGATAAGGCATGCAGTTGCAGTGCATGACCAGCCCTGTAGTTTTAAGGTATGTTGCTTAATGATGTGTGCTTTTGCCCCCAAATGCTCCAACTTGAGTTGATATGGTGTCACCATTTTATTATGAATCGCTTTGTATTTTGTGCTTAGAAAAATGTTGCTTTTCTGCTGATACTGGGACAATGATGCAGGTTTCTGCCGGCCGGGACCTGGACCAAGGCTGAGAGAGGGTGGACAAGGGCTAGGAGTAGTTAAAATTTGTAGGCACATCACTGCTTTGTGCCCCCCCACGCCTGTCCATGCCAGGAGGCTAGCCTGAAGCCCAGTGTGTGAGAAGCACAGTATCCAGCACGCGACCCCAGTTTCTGTACACCTTGCTTGTTGATGAAGACAGTTTAGGACGGGACTTCTGTCAGGGTGTCCTTTGCAGTTGGACACCCCTTACACAAATCCTGCCCCAAACTGCATTGTTGTCACGCACACTCACATGGCACATGGAGGCAGTGGTCTCGTGCTGGATAGTGTGTTTCTACTTCCCCCATGTAACAGTGACAGGCAACATTGGGCTAGCCTAGTTTGGACAATTAAGGTGGGGGGAACAAAGGATGGGGGCATGCACAGCTGTGATCCCTGGAGATTGGCACAGTGGATTTTTTATAGTCCAGTTACACTCCGGAAACCAGAAGGAAGTGAGGGGAGTACCCTAGTTGGAAACTGAGCTCCGTCTACCACAGGACACGGGGGGGGGGCAGAGGTTGGGGACACATAATGTAGCTGTGCTGTACCCCCTAAAGCTTCATTCTGGTAAGGAAGGGGTGGGTTATGGTGGGGAAAGGGTTTATGATGGGCTATGTGACTTGGACCGGGTAGAACTCGGTAGACCTTGTGCAGGTTCTACCCATCAAGTTCACGAGGTAGAACCTGTAGAGGTTCGCACAGCCCTAGTCGGGAGCCTGGTGAGCAGTGTGGGGGGCTGCAAAGGAGAGATGGCATCATGCTGCTGCAGGCGAGGAGGTGTTTTTCCTTTCCCTGTTGGTCCCCTTCCCTGAGTGCTTCATGGGTGGGGCCAGGTGGACATCTGCACACAAGCGTGCAGACGTCCTGGCCAAGAAGCGTGCACCCACCCATCGCAGCTTGACTGCACTGCCACCTGTGGTCACCCAGGTGACAGTGTGGCAGCGGAGCCGGCACTTCTCACTCCCTGGAGGAGGAGAGCTTCCTCTGGGATGCAGTCAACCCCAACGACCCAAGCTTAATTGCGAACCTGGGTCACCGGCATCATGAGCAATAGTGTTATCTCTGTGCCAACGGGCCAGCACATTCTGGAGACATTTATTTATTTCCTTCACAAAGAATACTTTAGGCAGGTGCCTATTATCAAAGGATTTGGAGTAGAAAAAGTACAGTTGTACATATAATCACAAGATAAATAAAAGTCAATTGATGCACATTTCAGCAGTTGTGCAAACAGGAACAGCAGATTATACATAGTTACACAGTAACAATAAAGATGGGATGGCAACAGGACTACATTTATTTAGCTTTTGTTGACCAGGTAAGTACACTAGACAAGTCATATGCCTATTTTCAGGTATGACCCGGGACAGTACAGTGAGATACAGGTTCATACAGAGGATAACATGACACAAGTTAGGCAATATACAGAGTCAGATAGAACCAAGTGAACATAACCAGTAGACAGCACAGTTAAGATATGTTCAAAAGGCCGGCCCGGTGGCGCTGAGGGTTGAGGCACTGGATGCCACACCTCATGCCACGCCGATGACCTGGGTTCAGGAACGTCCCAGGGCCGTCCGGGGTCGGTGGGGAGGGAGAAGATAGAGTGTCCGGAGGACTGCTCTCTTCTCCTGGGGTGGGATCCAGGGTGTACCATGCTCAGCGGTGACCCCTAGTGGAAGCAGGGGGCATTTCGTCCAGTAGCACGGGTCAGTCAAGGGATGAGTGTGACAGGCATCTACGGGGGCAGCCTACATGCCGACACCATTGCACGTCGCGCTCGTGGGGGAACAACAAAGGAATAAAAGCCATTTGCACCATCGGTGAGATGACGGTGGCCCCAGGGGAATCACCCACATCCCAAAGCCGGCCCAGATGCACCCAGATCCCTCCAGGGCCGACCGACGACAGCAGGTAAGGCTCTTCATACTTAGGAGCCAGCCGCCGAGGGAGGGCGGAGTCAGCCCCAGAGATGGTACCGGGGGTCGAGCTTGCCTGCAGTCGTTTGGGGGAGGAGATCAAGGGAGATGCGAGGGGTTCAGGCTGGAGTAGGGCAGATTCCGAGTGGGCAGTTTTCTCCACTTTTGCTTTTGGGTGCCTAGTTGCAGAGACATCGCTCGCAACCCTCAACAGCATTCCTGTTAGAAGGACAGAGTGTGAGCTTCATTTAAATTGTAATTTTTTCCTCTTCCCTAGATCTAGATTGTAAATTGCAGTAGCTGAGCCGTCACTAACCAAAACATCCTTTAGCCTGGAGGGAAGGCGACCTCGGCCTTGGATCCCCAGTGGTTTCCTCCTGAAAGGGGGGTGTTCCTCCTGTTCCGTGCTGATGGTCATAATGTTGAGATAGGGTTAATACTTTTATAGGTTCCGTAGTTAGGTTCTGCTGTTGGATGGAGTCAGTTGGTGGCCCCGGCTGTTCCCTCTCTCCTTAGAAAGTCCCGCCCTTCTGCACCGTGTCGGCTTTCATTCAGTTTATTGTCCTCGTCCTCTCCAGTTCCTTTCTTGTCCTTCCCATCTTTGTCTGTTGACCTCCATTCCCATCCTAGATTTCTTCTGACTTCTTGCCTCCTTCAATGCTCAACACCCTTTTGGGTATTCTTTTTGGGGTTTCTTCCTAAGCTATCTTTAGCCAAATGAATCATTCCCGCTGTACCTATAGGGGTGGAACCCTCCTCTAGGGTTCCTTGCCATCGTATGCCTACATGGTGGTATATCCCACAGATAGAGAGGGAACAGCCACAATATATCTAAGTCACACATGCATATATCATACCAAGTTGCATAAGCACATCGAATTGCAAGACTATGCCTGTAGTTCAATGGGTGGAGCAACAAATCACTCCCCCATCAAGCCTTTAAAGGCCTCTCCTCCTGGCTAGTCCAGGATTGTTTCTTTCATTTCCCCACCATCCTTCCCTCCTCCTCCAGTGGCATGTCTCTCTTTCCCGTGGGCTTCTTCCTAAGCTACCTTTAGCCAAGGGAATCATTCCCGCAGCACCTATAGGGGTGGAACCCTCCTCTTGGGTTTCTCACTGCCGTACCCCGACAGGGTGGTATATCCCACAGATAGAGAGGCGAACAGCCACAATGCGTCTTAAGTCACACAAACATATATCGTACCAAGTTGCATAAGCACATCGAACTGAATGACATTATCAGCTTTGAAATAGTGCATTTGCATTTTTGTTGTTGTTGAAAATCATGGTAACTTTGCTATGTGACCAATATTTTTTCTTTTATTTAAAACATCTAGGTTTTATGTGGGGTTATTTTTAAAATATCATTTTTTTCTAAAGTATGATATGAAATGTTTCTCCCCCCACGAATACAATAACGATAATTAGAATACCCCTTTTTCATTATGATAGTGTCGTTTAAATACTTTGATGAGCTAGCGTTCATTTTATTTCAGATGGTTCATTTGTATTTGGGTACAAACTTTTAATGATGTGTACTCAGGAGATAATTGAAAATGAGCTTTTGCCCGATTGACTAATTGTCATCTCTTCCTGTTTTAAATGAAAAAAAGTGAAATCCTGAAATTAATGCTCAAACATTGCACCATTGTTCATTTTCTATGTACTAGGTATGATAGCACAACTTACTCGCTAGAAAGGGGTTTGCAGTGTGTATAACTTTGTAAGAGAAAGTCCTGTAGAAGGGATTTAGTTCTCTTTTAATGAGTCCTGGCGGAAACATAAATCTGCATCTATTTACACTGATAGTTTAATTGAATGTGCAGTATTTAGTAATGATAATACCTAAGTGCAGATCATTGTCTTAATTATGCAGTACTTTAATTTGGGGACGTAGCCAGGGAAAATCGATTGCCTGTGTTTAAATTTCTGTTGTTTCAGGGAATAACCGTTACCGTGCTCCACTGCCATGCATATTTTATTTATGACGCAGTGTATATATATAGATGCAGCAAGGTTAAATTATATTTTGGTTTCTGATCTTTTAATACTTGGATCTCTACAATTCTGGACTCAGCTATGCTGTATTTACTAACGGTGTTGTCAAAACCTTTTCTTGTATTTGTTCTTGCTATTTATGTGGTAAGAAGAGTTTATGTTTCTGTACATTACAGCATGTACATTTGTGACATGCCCTGTATTCATATAATGTGTATGTAAAATACTAAAGTAAAAAAAAAAAAATTGGAACATGTTTGCACAGCATATTTATTGCATCCTTGCCTTTAACAAGGGGGGCCTGGACATGGCAGACCTGGAGTCCCTTCCGACTAGGTTACGCAGGAGTTCCAGGAAAGCATGTTGGGCCTGTTCTGATCCAGACATCCCCCCATGTAACCCTAGCTAACCTATAAAATACATTATAAACAATCTATATGTATAAATTGTTATTATATATAAAAGAAATAGCCATGAGTACTGGAGAACAGAGCAGAGGCTTTAGGCTGGAGACCAATGGTAGGGGTGTGATCTGGACAGGTAAGAAAGCATGGCCCATTTAAAGGCCTCTCTATTACTTTTTATTGTCTGGAAGTGAGTTGCAACAGACAGGTGCCTTGATGACAAAGGCCCTCTCACTTTCCTTTTGCTAGTTTTTAGTACCTGGGGATATCCTTGCCTCATGATTTCAGGGGATGTGTCTGGAGGAAAGACTGCACAGATGTATGTTGGACACAATATGTCTGTTGAAGAGCCTATTCATTGCCTGGTGGGAGTAGGCTTAGGTTATTATATGGAAACAATGATGGGTCAATCTGTCACAATTATGGTATGTCTTCTGGCACCTCACTCCCTTTAATCATCCCCTTCCCATCACACGTTACACCTGTACATTGGTTTTAAATACCCAACCCTTAGAAGTCACACTAAACAACTGCCGTGTGGACTGTGCTGCCACATGAGAGACCTGATTATAAGAATTGAAGGTTGGGTGTGTCTCTCATGGAGTAGATGCACTCACTGTCTTGGGGGGGGCGCTAGAGGGCCTTACTTTGAGCACCACCCTCACGCCAAACAAAGAGCAAGGGTGGGGAGGCACTGCCTGCATCCCTCATGGATTTGGTCAGATATGGCAATATGCTGAGAGGACACAGTTGGGAAATCGGTATTTCTTTCATGGGGGGGGAACCCCTGTTTCCCCCAGTTACCCAGTACTAATCACCAGGGTCTCTGAGACTACATTTGTTCCTCCGGCCATGAAGAGTGGGTCAGTGGCCGACTTTGCAGCTGATGCCAATGCTGCTCCAAGGTCAGCCTGTAGGGGGTGCACAAACACCATGCGGCCCACGCTTTTCCTCCATTGCAGCCAAGTGCCTCGGCTCTGTGATGTGCCCAATCCCCTGCTATTTCAAGGGAGGCTGAACCAGAGAATAATGTGGTTTCTGTAAATAACTCTTCCTCTCTTTTTTTTGTTTTCAAATAAGGCTTTTATTAAAAACAGCAATACATATTACAGTTCCATGACAGTATGCACAGTCCATTAAGATAACTGGTACAGACAGGATACCGGATTTGCTGTCTAGCATACTGCTGCAAGTAACATTTTGAGTAGCACCATTGCCATGACTCTCTGCATATCTATTAACTGTGAATTGTGTGGAAATAAATATTATTTCTCTATACTGTCCATTTGCTGACGAGGATTTCTCTAGCTCCTTTTCTGCTTCTTGGGTCTCAAGAGCAGTCCTCAAACTGCCACTGTACAGTTACATCTCAGCTGAATCCCCATGCCCTTTCCAGCACTTCAGGACCAAACATTCACCCCCCCTCCCAATTATAGGTGATAACAAGGGAATTAAATGTATAATTATTGGCAAACTACAAAACAGAAAAAAATGGAGAATGAGTTTTTAGCTTTGATCCGCACAATCTGACTTTACACTATGACTCCCAGAAGGAGTGGTGGGGGCTAAATCAGTGGAAGAAATCAAGAGGGCATGGGAGAAGCATATGGGGCTGAGTATCGAGGGGGGAGGCTGGCAAGGAGGGGGAGGTGTGGGAAGGGGAGGACAGGCTAGATGGGCCGGTATAGTCCTTTTCTGCCATCAAGCTTCTATGATTCTATGACCCCCTTCTACATGCGAGAGAAATGTTAGCCAGGTGGCTATGTCTGAGTAGTTTTGAATGTGTAACCATGCCATGATTTGTTCCACAGCTTTCATACCTCCCTCTCGCTTTTTAGTAATCAAAGTGCCAGCTAGACATTAAGATACAAAAACAACCCATGGCTGTTTGGGGACGTGTGTTGCATTTGGTATATTTTGCAGTGCACAGCACTGCGAGGATGTTTGGGTTGTTTTAATTAGCATTGTGAGTGATGGTGAGATTTATCTAACCTTTCAGCGTGCAGTACGTGCTGGGGAGAGGGGATCTGCCAGGTATGACTCATGACTCAGTGCAGATACGACTTCAAAGCTTCTCTGCATTGGGGGGGGGGGCTGTCAGAGAAAATCTGCAGAATTAGTGGAGGCTCCCAACCCGTAAATGATTGCTGAGAACCACGTGTCGCACAAATGAGCGTAGATGACAGGCTCCATCACAGCGTCAGAGTCAGGCAGGGAGGCAGCTTAGCTCTGCACCAATACAATAAGTATGTGTCTGTGGTGATCCAGAGAGCCGAGGTGGTGCGAGTCAGGGCTTCAGAAGGTGGAAGAAAAGAAACAATCCAGGAAGCAGAGTAGGAGGAACACTTCCCAAAGGAGGGTGCTCTGTTCTTTTGGGGGGGGGGGCTCATCCCTCCACCAGTGCTTAAAACCCCTCATTGGTGTCAGTTGTACAAGCAGCCAGCTGCCGGCTGTACTGGGCAGTAGAACAGTGTAGCCATGGAGATTGAAGGGAGGGTGCAGTGTCTGAAAAAATAGCCCTAATAAACAATTCAGGTAAGCTATAGGACACACAAACAAATGCGCACACACACACACGCGCGGGCATGCATATACTAACAAATCACATAATGTAGAGCCTAGTTCCTTCATCTGTTTGACAGTATTTTTCTGTGAACATACTCGCTTTCACAGCAGCTGTGTCAAAACCTTCAGCTGTGAAAAGCAGATAACAGCCTGTTAAATCTGGCAAATTAAATTCCTGTCCGATTGAAGTTGTCCTGCTTGAACCTTGACCCCTCCCCCCCCCCAAATTCTCTGTTCTGTCCCCAGGGACACAGTAGGAGTGAAGGGAACCTCACATAAGCTAAAATAAAGAAATACACGTGAGGGTATTTTTTCAAAAGCGTTTTTATAGCTGAAAGCAACAGTAATCTTTAGTCTGTCTGCTGGAATTAAAAGAATATCTGTCTGAGATAATGTTTTCCCAATAGTTTGATTTATTTTATTTTTGGGGCAAAACTGCCAAACAGTGTACCCCCCCCCCCGCACCGATTATCTGGGTCTCTGTGATGCTAGTGCAGCTCCATGTTTGGCCAGTAGGATGTTAATTTCATGCCGCTAGTGCTTTACCAGGCTCCCTGGTAACGGAGCCCCTCCCCTCTGTAATGTGCCCAGTCCCCTGCTAGTCCAAGGGGGAACACCCAGAAATAATTTGAGTTCTTTAAACCTTCTCTGTCATTTTTTAATAAAATGCCAGATCGTGCCAGTCCAGAGGTGCAGAGGGCTGAGGCGTTTAGCGTCTTACCTCTCCCATACTAGCGATTGTGTTCAGAAAGGGTTTCCTGGGGTTGGCGGGGTGTGTGTGTGTGTGTGTGTGTGTGTGTGTGTGTGTGTGTGTGTGTGTGTGTGTATATGTATGTGGAGGGCTGGGAGTAGGATTGAGTGGCCGGCAGGCAGCTCTCCTGTCCTGAGTAGGGAAGGTTGCTTTTCCCAGTGCTTGGCTGCCACTGAGTGGACGTTCGGTGGCAGTGTCGTGCAAATGGGTGGCCAGATGCTAGGCCAGGGTGGGTGGAGTGGGGACCGCTGGATCTGGCTCGCATGCGCACCTCCACGAGCATGCACGACCACGCTGCTGTAGCCCTGGGGACTAAGGGAGATAACCGGAGGAAAACAGATGGGCACGGCAAGGGCATATGATGCCCACTGGCCACACCTCCACCCGCTGCGTCACCAGGAAGCCCAGAGTGGGGAAACTGGACCTCCCTCAACTGAACCCGCCATGGAGGGGGGCAAAACTGTGGGAGTGTCCTTGCTACCGGTACACCTCGAAAGGCGTAGGATTGTGAAAGGGGGTTGCGGCAGCCAACAGAAGGGAGCCTTCCTTGCTGTGGCCCCAAGGAGAATAAACAGAATATGAAGAAAAAAATGCCAGATTATTTCTTGAATTTGATTGGTGTAGGGCTTGCTCGCAGTACTTGCTTTGACGTATGGGATCTATTTTACTCAGGAGCTGGGGACAGTGTGAAGTTCACATCTCGTCTACCCACAACCCCCAGGAGTATCTCTCAGTCCTGCACTAAATCCTTAGCATAGTTGGTCTCTGCTCTGGATCTTGGTTCTGATGGACTGTGAATAACTCTGGGCCCAGGGACTTGGTAATTTTGTATAAAAAATTACTTAGTTAAAAAGTTTTACCAGGAAAGACATACTGAGCTGGAAACAGCTTGTTTCCAGAAGAGTCCTCCGAGGAAGGGAAGATAGGAACAGTGAGGTAAACCAAGAACAGTGACACAAACTGTAAGCCTTATAACATGGATAGGAAAAATCTGAAATTAAATCCAGATCCACTCTACATTTGCTCATCCCAGTTTGGATCAAGCCAGTGAAAAGGTATGATAGTTTCATCCCGTAGGCCACTGGGAAGTATCGGGCCTTTTGACTGACTCTTGCTTTTTATTCTTTTTTATGTTTGCTTGCACACATGTGCAAAAAACATAGTGCTATCATCTGAAATGCAGTGCTGTGCAGTTGAAAGGGAGAGAGCTGCTTCAGTGAGCACGATCAGATAACTGAAGCGCGCTCTCTCCCTTTCAACTGTACGGCTGTATTTAGGATGATCTGAAAGTGCTCTCTCGCCCCCAACAGACTTCCGCGCCACGCTGGAGTCCACCCTAGCATAAAAATTGTTATGCATCGACGGGCTGCCCAATCCTCTGTTGGCTCCACTGCCCCCACAAACAACTCTTCAGCTGCCACGCAGGAGCCCACCCAGCTGGGCAAACATCCCACGCCCATGCTGTTAAAAACAACCTGAAAACAAAAAAGGTCCTCGCGGTCCCTTGCCCTCCCCACCCACTGCACACCCTGCCTCCCACACATCCCCTCACCCCATACTTACCTACTGAGTCCGGCGCGACGATCTTCAGTGGACTGGGAACACGTCTGCACTCTTCAAAGCTGACTGCGAACTGACGAAATGCCGGTAAGCTGTGTAATGAAATAAATAGGGTTTTTTTCAACTTTGCTGCATATCTCAGGCATTTTTTGGAATTTTGCCACCAAATTTTCAACATGGGGTTTTTGGGAACCCTCCTCATGAATTCTATCACTGTCATGAAGTTAATCGGCCCCGAAAGGTGATTTTGCAGTCTGCGCGAAATCACCTTTCAGGACCGTTAATCAAACAACAGTGCCAGTGTTCATGAGGTGGGCTCTCAAAAAGCCTATGTTGCAAATTTCGGGAAAAATCAAAAATGACTTTCAACGCGTTGCGAGTTGCCACGCATCGCTTGTAACTTCTGGCGAATTCTGTAATATTTTTCATCTTCAGATTTTCAACATTGCCATTTTTTCAGACCTCCTTGTGAACAGTATAGCTGTCATTTTTCATACCCCGGACGAAAAGTGTTTTCGACCTTGCAGCGCGGAATAGCGCGGTCTGTGTGGAAAATCAATGTTTGGGACAGATTAAGAAAATCACAGTGACACTGTTTATGAGCAGAGGTCTTACAATGGCTATGTTGAAAATTTGGTGGAACAATTCCCAAAAATGACTGTTTTATGAGTGCACGTTGCCCAGTTCTTACGCGTGCTCGCAAGTTCACAAATTTTTAATATTTGCACACCAGATTTTCAACATTGCCATTTTACCATACCTCCTTATGAGCAGTATAGCTGTCATTTTTCACATCTCACTCAAAATGTGTTTCCATGTAGCGCACAATGGCGCAGTCAGTGTGCGAAATCAATGTTTGGGACAGATTAAGAAAATCACAGTGACACTGTTTATGAGCAGTGGTCTTAAAATGGTTATGTTGAAAATTTGGTGAAAAATTCCTATAAATGACTGTGTTACGAGCATGCATTGCGCAGTTTCCACGCACCTTTGTAAGTTCACAAATTTGTACTATTTTCAGTCCAGATTTTCAACACTGGCATTTTTCCACACCTCCTTATGAACAGTACAGCTGTCATTCTTCACACCCTGCCTGAAATGTGTTTTTTCACTTCTGGCGAAGAAATGTGTGGTCGCTGTGGGACATCAGTGTTTGGGACAGATTAAGAAAATTACAGTGACACTGTTCATGAGCAGTGGTGTCAAAATGCCTGTGTTGACAATCTACAGTAAAAAATCTGCTAACTAATTACATTACAGGTGTGCGTGGCACAGTTTCTATGCATGCTCGTGACTTTGTTTTTTTTTTTATATTTTCCCCTCCATATTTTCAACATTGCCATTTTTTACACCTCCCCATGAACAGTACAGCTGTCATTTTTTACATCCTGTTCGGAATGTTTTTGCACCTGTTGTGCCAAATGGCATAGTCACTGTGCAAAACCAGCTTTCAGCTAACAAACTGATTGCCACTGTTTATGAGGTGGGGGGTCACAAAAAAAAATGTTGAAAATTTGGAATGAAAATACCAACGAATGCCTGGGGCATTAGGGTTTCCGACCATAATGCCCCACCCTGTAGAGACTGACAGGCATCAGGGATGTCACTTGGGATTGTCGCCTGTAATGCTCATACCATTCCACTCCCACCCACACCCTGCAGCCACTGACAGGCATCGAGGTGTGCCTTGGACTCTTTGGCCCCAAAGTTCACCCCGTTCTCCTATACTGCGTCCATCTCACTGTATTTCCTTATGGAATGGGGTGAGCACAAGGCCCAAAGACCCCAAGGCACACCGTGATACTTGTCGGTGTCTGCAGGGTAGGGTGGTGAAATGGCGTGGCCTTTATGCCTGACGACCCAAAGGCACACCCCAATGCTTGTCAGTCTCTGCAGAGTGGTGGTGGGGTTGGCTTCAGTTCAGTACTTCACTGCCATTCCTATTATGCATCTCTCTAACTCCTACACTACCAGTGCCAATGCCAGCAAGCAAACATTTGGCATTGACAAATGCTTGTTTACTACTGGCATTATAACCTAAAGTAATGTGCTATCAACAAGCGTGGTTCCTCCAGCAGACCTGGATTTGATTCCCTCAACTTCAAATGGCATACCATGTAACCCTGATCAAGTCACAACCTCCCCAGTGCTACAAATGTGTATTATTTGGTATTTTGAGGAATTGGGATGACTGACAGCTGGTGGCTGGCCCAATAGGATTGGGCAGAGTGGGACACAAAAAAATTGGAATTGGGAACAAGGGTTTGACCACAGAAATATTATTCAGTTTTACTGCTTGCATTCCAATAGTTGGGATAATCTCCCTCCTACCCCGTTACTAAGCTGCAGTGCAGTTAATTCACCCTGCAGTTAGAATTCCCTGCCCCATAGCACTCGAGTAGATAAAGTGAGTCACCCCTTCTGCTCAGGCTTGGTAGGATATGCCTAGAAACCAGCTGCGTTACTTGTGCTGTAGCAGGCGTAGCACAGGTGGTTTGTTCAAGAATGAAATGCGCAAACTCCCAGCAGACAAGATCATCTGTACTGGGTGGATAGCCTGCTAGAGATTATCTGTGAAGTTAATATCATGGATAATCTTTCCCTTCCTTGAAGTGGGGGAGGGGGTCCAGCATGCCACAGAGGTGAGTTGTTGTGCTTCAAGGGAAGGACAGAGGCTTCCAGTACGTAAGTATCCACTGCCAGCCAATAATGGGGCAGCAGTGGTACTGCATTAGAGATGACAGCTGCAGTCCTGCCCCCCAGGCTGGCCCAAGGTGAAATTGTCAGTGTTTTGGCGGTGTTTGGAGGCAGGGGACAAATGACGCAAAGGGGCTGGGCAACGTCTTGCTGTTACTGGGACCAGATGCCATTTTCCCCTGTTTTGCCCCAGGTTTCTCTCACCATTTAGTAGCAGGAGCTCACATGGTAGCTTTTCTTTCCCAGAGAGTGAGCACATCCCATCTGTGATGCTTCTTCCCCTGTCGGCCCGCTAAGCTACCGAATTGGGGACTTCCACATACAAAACACTATTGCAAAGTCACTGGGCCGGCAGCTCATCTTTCTCACCGGAGTTACTAAAATTTATTTTTCAGATAGAGAGGAAGCGTGGTCTTGTGGCTAGAGCACAAGGTTGTGAGCCAAGAGACCCTGCTTCAAATTCCACCAGAGCCACTTACTGTGTGACCCTGAGCAAGTTACATGACCTCTCAGTGCATCAGTCCTCTAAGCTGATACAATGCGCAAACTGATGCTGGCCCAGTGGTGACGAGAACTGAGGTGCTCTGAGCCTTACCTGTTCACATGATGACGATCCGGGTTCAGGAGCAAGTTCAGGTCACGGGAGGGTTGGCTGGGGAGGGAGAGGACTGAGCATCTGGAAGACAGGTCTCCTTTCCTGGGGAGGGGTGGCCTGCCATCTTGGCCCTTGGCTGCCTCCAGGTGGAGGACTGGGGGTAGTGCTGGCAGCTTTGAGTGACACGAAGGGAGGGGCCGTGGTTCCATAGGCATGTGTGCCTCCATGTACATGCCTATGTGCCACGTGGCAGGGGGACTAAGGGAGGAAAGCAGAAAATGGTTGGCATGGGCTATATGAAGCCCTGCCTGCCTACTTCCACCCTGCACCATCAACTGGTACTGCCTCATCTGGATGTGTCTCACCGGGTGGGGCGAGGATTGCCCTCACCCTCCCAGCCCCGCCATGGCAGTCTGGTATGGTGAGTTCTGGGTGAGAGGAGACAGGGACAGGACTGAAAGCCTGCCCACACTGACTCTAGTGATTAAAACCTCTATGGAAAAAAAAAGCTGCAGGACCTCAAAGAAGACAAGATGTTGCATCTCAAAAGGGCTATCGTGGGTAAATTAATTGTAATAAAAAAATCTTCCTGGCGCTTAGCTTAACAACATCTCCACTTTGTCCCACCATCTTTTCTTCATGTAGACAGCGGATAGATGTCACGGTGAAACCAGGGGACAACCTGGGTGAACCCTGAAGGACATTAACCCTGTAGTTTTTATTTATAAGTTGAAATTGTTTCACCAGGTAAACAGAGACGGCTAGCTCTCTCATTTACAAATGTGAACTGGACCCCCTTGGGAGAGAGGAATAAGTGTGAATGCAGAGCCATTTAATGTTCTGTTATGGCAATGCAGTAAATAAACGGTGTATACAGAACGTATACAGATCATATGCCGTTGGTCAGCAGGCACCACATAACAAGGGAGGTTGCCACAATACTGTATCTGTTACAGGGACGGACAGAAGTCAAGTACAGTTTGAGGGCTCTTTTGGCAGCGGTAAGTTTGGTGGGAAGAGTGTTCACAGAAGGTAGGTTGTTCCAAAGATGAGGCGGCCTATAATAGAAAGCAAGTTTCCCAGAAGCTACTGTTTTGTATCCTGGGATGAGGAAGCAGTGAGGATATTCTTTGGCAAAGGGGGCAATGTGATCTAATCAGTGGTAGAGCACAAGCTAGAGAACCAGGGACCTGGGTTCAAATCCCACCAGAACCACTTTTGTACTGTGTGACCCTGAGCAAGTCACTTTACCTCCCAGTGCTCTAGTCCACCTAGCTGTAAAACTGAATGGAAGCAGGACCCAGCTGTAAATGAGATGCTGTATCTTAGTATAGGCTATCCTGGGTAAATTAAATTCTTGAAATAAAATTCCTCATTTTTTTACAGTGAAGATGCAGACTTCATCTCTGTCTCTGATCTTAAATGAGTCTCAGGTAATGCGCTGCTTATTCACATTAATTCAGCCTTGTATAATGGATCAGTGGAACGGGATTAAAAAGATGCTTGTAGGGAGTTTTAATCATCACTGATAAAAAGATATGGCTTAGTCTGACCTCTCGCCATCAGATGCATCACAAGTATTTCTTTCTGCTTTTTGCTGTTCTGGTGCAAATGTGCATTAGCTAGCCCGTCCTGGTGTCCTGTGCATTATCCAGTACCATCTACTTTATCACCACTGTGATACTGCCACATGTTGAGGAAAAAAAGGGTGGTTTAGGTTTGGAAGGTAAATGCATTTGGCCAGGGCTTGCGCTGGTACCCACCAATAGCACAAAAAGAAATTTTAGTCTGGGGTCGGCAGTCTTTTTTTGGGGGGGGGGTGGGGGTGCCATTACCTGGCCCAGGAAAAAATGCCTCTGGACACCACAGCACTGCACTATGCAGCTCTTGTATTCCCCAAGATGCTGCCATGGTTTCACAAAGAAAGAAAAATGGTGCCAAAAAAAAAAAATTGGGTGAAGGGGTGGTGCGATGAAAAAGAACAGCACCAGCTCTGCATAAGTGTTTTTTGTGTATGGAGGGGCTTCCTACTTTATCTTACAGGGAGGCAGTTTTTAGCCTAGTGATTAGTGCATAACGTTGAGAACCTGGAGACCTGGGTTTGAATCCCACCACCACCTCTTGCTAACTTTGTGACCTTGAGGAAATCACTTAACCCCTGTGTTTACCATCTCTGTAATCCCTCTCTTACTCCCTGTCTCACTGTTAGTAGCTCTGTAGGCAGCACGCCTGCCTCTGGGGCCATAAGATTAGAAGGTCATGGTGTCTAGCCCCACACCAGGTACTTGGGGTAATACCCCTTACACTGTCGCGTAGTATGATGGGGGTGCTGCACTGTTGAGGTGCTGTCCTTTGGATAAGATGTTAAACCGAGGTCCTTTTTGCTCATCTAAGGTCACAGTCCAGGTGGAAGTTAAAGGTCAAAGAAGAGTACAGGAGGTTCCCCAGTCTCATGGCCAACATTCCCCTGTCAGTAAAAGGGGTTCATGCAACCCCCCCCCCCAAGGACACACCTGGAAACAAGCAGTTATAGCTTAGTGTGCCTTTCCTGGTCAGAAATAATAAACACAAAAGTAGTATATCGCTGGTCTGCTTGAATCTCCCTGTGCACCTGAAATGGCAACAGCATCTCTTCCCTCCCTCCTGATTGGTAAATTACTCTGGGATAAATTTGTAATTTCTTTTCCCTTTCCCTTACAGGTTACCCCACATACCCGGTGGCTCTACAGTCCATTTCCTTTTCTTATTGTAGTAGACCACCAGGAGATTACGCTGGGCAGCCAGTAGGTTGCCACACAGGACAACCCAATGGCAAAGAGACAATGATCAGTGCTGGCACCTTGGAGATGCGAGTTGGAGAGTGGACCCCATGGCAGGACCGGCAGAAGGCGGGGGTGCATTGCGGAAGTGGATATCCAGCTTCTGGGGCAGTAGCGGGCATGCTGCTGAGTACCCATGCCTACTGCGTGCTGGCCAATCACAGAACAACGTTGCTGTTGGCTTGGAAGGCAGTTGCTAAACTAGCCTCCTGACCGAAGTAACCAAGAGGACTCCGATAATCAGGGTGAGAACACTGAGGGGGGGGGGGGACTGGAAATGGGCGTGCTCCCCCCGATAAAAAAAAAAAAGCCACCCTGCCAGGGTAGCAGAATTCTGTGTGCACCTGAAGGGTTAAAACTGCCTGGCTCTTCTGTCACTGACCTTGTTCTGTAGAGATCAGCATGGAAGCTCTCTCCACTCCCCCCTCACCCTTTTAATCAGGTTCATCAACCTAAATTCCATTTAAGCTGCTTTATCACAGAGGACAGCCGCCTCTTCCCCCAGGATTATATTTGGAAATATGATTGTGTTTTGTTATAACAGAGCAATTTAAAATTGGGTTCATGAGCTGAAACGCCCACTTGAGATTAATACTTTATTTTTGTTTTCTAGGGCACAGACCCAGTCTTGCCTTAATTTTCCTCCACGTTTCCCTTGCTCTGTATTTTATATATCTTCTAATGTCTGCTACTTTCCTGATCATTCCTCCTATCCTCTGATATTCCCTTCAGGGTCCTTGTTGGTGTTGCTAAGACGTTTTTGGGGGGCAGGGGGTTATAGGCTGTGCTGTCTACATGTGGGGGACAGGGATTAAGAAGAGCTATTGCCCCCTCTGCTACACTTCTAAGCTTTGGGGTTCTGATTTGATTTAACTCTGCCCTCACTGGGACAGTGTCTTTCCTCCTAGCAGTGAAGAATTAACCCTTCGCCTGCTTCAGCCACCAGTGCTGAAGTCATCTCAGGGACTTATGACAATTCTGAGACGGGGACTCATGACTCTCCAGTTGTGGGGGAAGGGGTAGCTGGCAACCAGTTTATTTTCTGGCAGGACAGAGTGTGAGGGAGGAATAAATGCATGCAGTGGACTAGCTTGAGAAGTGGACTGACATGGAAGGGTTTCCACCACCACCACAGACTTGAGAGAGCAGTGCCATCTGCTGGACAGCGACTGAGCAGGCAGCAGCTGCATATTGCATTGCAGCTGCTTGTCTCTGACACACTGTTGCCTATTACACCGCAGTGCCCAGAGAAGGGGAAGATGTGCGTGGCTATAGTCAGCTTTTCTAACTCATATAGATGACCTGTCTGGGCCCAGCTCCCCCAGTTTGTCTAGCTCTTGAAATATTTCCCTGACTTACATGATTTCATATTCCTCTGCTTGGAGTGGTGTAAAATAATGTTGTACATTTTACTGTTTCAATATTTGTTAGATGAGCTTGGAGCTGCTAAAGGGTAAAGAGTTAAGAGTTTGGAGCTGGTGCAGGGTGAGGGGGTCACAGCTGAGGCTTTTTTTCATATATCCAATGTATTTTTCCGCCTGCTGCGGCGCTTCCGGTGTGAGACAACCAGCCGGCGGCTCTGCCCGCCCGAGAGCTGGGTGGCTCTAACTGCACCTAGGAGGGTCTGGGACGGCCATCTTGCCATCCTGCTGGAGGGCCCCCCATGCCTCTGTCAGCCAGGACAGGCCCGGGACCCTCTCAGATGGGACTCCTCACAAGTCCTCCAGACAGCGCAGAGCACGGCCATCAGGCTACATGGTCGTGCCCAGCTGATTTTTCCTCCTATTTAGTCCCTTGGAATGTGGACGTGCAGTGACGTCTAGGCACAGCATGCCAGCATCCACCACGTTCCCCCACATTTGCACCGATGCTAATACTACCTCCGGGCGTCCCCAGAGGTCGCTACAGCGTGGTTTATGTCCACAGCCCACCCCAGGACTAGGAGTGCAGTCTGCAGACGCTCAGTCCTAGTCCTCCACTGCCAACCCCCGACGACCTAGGCTCATTCCCAAACCCAGGTCGCCGGCGTGGCGCAAAGTGTGGCGTCCAGCACCTCAACCTTCAGCGCCACTGGGCCGGCTCAGTTGAGGCTTTTTATTTTCAATATTTTCCTGTATAAGAATACAGTCATCGTTCCAAGAATGCCAGGAACAACATACTAAGGGACAAACATCACAGCAACAGGTAGGAAGGCATGTCATTCAAAGTGGTATTTACTGTCATTCAGAGTGGTATTTACTAGTGAAGAAGTCCCAAAACCCAAACCCAGCACAACTGCTGGGTTTGAAGCTGCCTGGGATGGTTTCAAAGGGCTAATCAAAGGGAAAAAATGGAAGTGGGGGGGGGTGGTAGTAGTTTGAAGGTAGGGATCCAGAGCAGATTGTAAGGACTCCATGTCTTCATCTCATCTGCTCATACCTTTCTATGTTTCTAAATTGTAATATAATTGTATGGAAGTTCTGTGAGCATTGAAAAGCTCATCAAATATTGATTGTTACATGGGGAAGAAAAAGGATTGCATGTTATTGGACAAACGCCATCAGGTGTCCTCACCGTGTCCATACATTAATTCTCAATTAATGTATGGGCACGCTATAATTATTGTATGATATAGTACCAAGACTCACTACAACATGCACGCTGTGTAGTCACAACACAGAATACATGTAGCAGTGCTTCATGTAAGGCATCCGAGGAGCGGGTATCAGTATGCTCCTAGAAAGAAAAAAATTATTTTCTTTCCCCTGCAGTGACACCCGGCGGCACTGTCCGTTTGCGCACAACAGAGGCACATATTCTGACCCATAGAATGAAAAAGGCAGCATTCGTTAAAACAAGCTGTCCCGTTGTTAAATGCAGCAAGTACCTGTAGTGAGCCTCAATATTTCAGCAAGACAAGTACCGGCAACAAATAATAATCCATCCCCCGGACGACCACGACTCCTTTCCACGTAGTGCAACACGCCCCCTTTTCAACAGGAGCATGTACTCCATGAAAGGGAGAAACAGATTGATACTTGATGAGGTTTTCCAGTGGAAATGTACCAACAAGTTTCTCACAAGTGATCCCTGTCACTAGTAAAGTGTGTGGTAGGCTAATAGTAATAGTTATTGACGATTGTATACCTAAAGCTGTTGTTTAGCTTGTGCCCTCTTTTTTCTTTGCTATAGCATTTGAAGATTTCCAAAAGCTCAGTGATTCTAGCAAACCACAAATACATTTTTTTGTTTTACTTAACATTTTTGTGCTGTACTCCTATAACACACGTTGCAAAGGTCATGACTTTGCACACAGTGCAGTTCCATCTGCCAAAGTGTTCAATAATAAATCGTAGGTTAACGTATTAAATCAAAAAATTACCTGTGTTAAACCTCACTATAACTAAAATGGCCAAAACTGTTTCCCACATATGTGACTGTGCTGTATTTTACAATGGGCACATTTCATAACGGACACTCCTCAGAATGAATGGACAAAGTGAGTTACACTGGAGCCACTTTTACAAAGACAGCCTGACCACAACAGCAAGGGACGGCTCAATATTCCAGCAGATGCAGAAACCGACAGGTTAATATTGCACCCAGTACAGACACTGGAGATGAGAACTAAGATTACCTAAATGTAGCACTGAAATGAGATGAGTGACAGTGCCAGATCTACTAATATTCCTTGCAACACGATAAGGCGGAAATGTACAAGTTTCCATACAACATTAGAAAACAAAGCTATCCAATCCTGTAACATGGGGAAGAAAACATTCTGAAAAGTTAGCTGAACTCTTTTTCTTCCCCATGTTACAAGTGAATTAACCCACTCCAGAGCCTGGATCTATTTGGGAATTAATCAACGGCTGGGTGGTTGGAACCACTCAGCCTGCGTCCTCATAGTCCACCCCCACCCCCCTCCCGCCATTGATTGATTCCCAAGTAGACCCACACTCTGTCATGGGTTAATCCTTACACATCATTCAGAAGAAATTTGACTGCATTACTTGATGTGAGTGCTATCCCTTGGAGTTAATTATTCTTCTGCTACTGTCAGTCTTGACAGTGTCTTGAATTAACATTTCTTGCTACAGCCCAGCCTGGTAGCAGTGGCAGAGCCTGTCACACTCCTGTGTTGGTGACTCGGATTTACGTATGAACCCCACCACCACCCTCTTTGGACAGGTGAAACTGTGGGAGTACTGCAGAGGCAGAGGCTTTCAGCTCCAGGATGGAGGGAGAATCATTCCACTGCTAGAGTACCTCATATGGGCTGAGGGGGACCCTGACATGGGTGGCCACATGACTTTGGTGCCTCCTCCGCAGGATGGTGTGTATGGGACACAGTGCCATTGTGCAGGGGTGGTGGGGAGGAAAAAAAAAACAAAAGGGAAAATTTCTTTGTCAGGCACCCAAAGATTTCTGCCCACCAGCAAGAGTGGGAAACGTTAGGGCAGGAGCTGCCGGAGCAAATAGGGATCACGGTGACAGGGTGAATGGGAAAAACTGTAAATTTAAAAAAATAATTTCTAACATTGAGCATGCTCAGGTTCTAGGATGCCATCTGCACGCTTGAGTCCTCCCACCATTCAATCACATGTCTTCTGATCTGCACCCCCCACTGCTTTCAGATCTTTTTTCTACTGAAATAAACAGGTTCCATTTTTTCAGCTCTTGTATTTGAAGTAGGTTTTTGCAGTTTAGACTCAATTTGCAAGGTTTTTGTAACTGGTTTGCATGCTTTTTTCAACTGATTTTATGCCCCACATCTCCAGCTCTCTGCTCTGTGAACACCAAGGACCAGAAGAGAAAACCTGGCTTCAAGAGGTGCGTTATTTATAGATTTAGTATGTAGGTGATTGGTTGGCGTGATGTCTGCGTGCACTACCTGGGCATTAACTGTGGTGTGACTTGTTGCCATTAGCACCAAGATGTGCACCCAGAATCAATGAGGATCATCGGACTAGAGTGCAGAAGGGATAGATGAGCCTGAATCACAGACAGCTGCTGGCAGCTGGGTCTGCAGCTTAGCTGCAGATCCAGTTGACCATGGAGACTGCTGTGGACATCAAAGATTTCTCCATTATCATCCTGCTAGAGGGAGATTTAGATCTCCAAGTCAAGCCACTGGACCTGCAAGAAATTTGGGAGAACTACCATCAGCTTTTTCTGTCCCTGCAATCACACAAGGGTAATCGTTCATGTTCTTCGATCACTCTAGCAGGATAGAAGTACGCAGTCCACTACAATGAATTATCGCCTCACGAACATCAAAAGCACTCAGAAAAAACATTGATTGGAAGCACTCTGGGAGTAGAAGCCTCCACTAATTACTCTTGAGTGTCTGCTCATTTTCCACACCAGGAACTGTCTCCACATACGTTGCCCTCCCAGAATGTCATGCCATGTGGGAGAACAAGAATTGGTATCATATAGACAGCCAGGCCAACTGACTCTAGCCATTTGGTTGGTGTTGCTGAATCTAGTCGTCCCTCTACATGGACTGGCCTGAGTCTGGAGGGTCTGGGGGAATTGATTCCTGTCTACATCACCCCAGTGCTGCTGGTCCCAGCTGACTCCGCTCTGAGGTCCCTGTTTCTGGTCAATACTGGCACTGGAGCAAGAATGCCACAGTAGCTTCTGCAGGCAGATGCATCTCCAATGAAGACTTCTCCAGTTGGCCTGACTCCGGGGGTCTACCAGATGTTTCTGAGTCCAGCTGGTCCACCTACAGGGCTGCTGCCTAAGTTTCCAACTCTAATCGGAAATATGGGACCCCACATGACTTAACTCATTAAGAAGGAACATATTTTCTGATGTTGATGCAGCTATGAATGTATATCTTCTGTATTAAATTATTTTTTTGATTTTTCTATTTCTTCTCCCCAGGCCTCCTACACTCCACTTCCTCGAGAGTCATCAAGGCATCTTGTACCCCCTCTTACCTCTGGTACACCCCCATCCAGCCGTGGTTGTTCCCCCCAGATGGGGACGAACACCTCAAATCTTCAGTGTTTCGTTGGGCTACTGTGAGGCAGAGGTTGGGAGATCAGTGCCGGTACTCTGTCTCCTCTGCATGTAGGAGGCTGATTTTTCCATTTTCTGTGGAGCGTGACTCGTGCCTGGACAGCAAGGCACAAGTGCCAATGTCCATCACGCTCCTCCCCCTCTCTCATGGCTGGTGCTGGCTGTACTTCTGGCTTCCACCAGAGGCCAGTAATGCACCGAGCCTTGTCCCCCCACCCGGAGAAGGCAAGCAGACCTGTGGGCGCTCAGACCTCCTCCTCCCGGCTGGCCCTCCAGCTTTCCGGGCTCATTCCCGAACCCGGATCGCCAGCGGTACTTCTACCGTTGTGCTGGCAGGCTGGCTTGGATGAAATTATTTTAATGTCATAGTACCCCTGGAATGTTTTTGCTATTTACTGTAATGAAAATAAAGTTTAAAAAAATAAAAGGAAATATTTTTTTTTTATTTAATCAGGAGAGACACACTAAGCTGAAAGCTTGTTTACAGGTGTGACCTGGGAGCACCAGGAAGTCAAGTGACTTGCTCAGAGTCACACAGTACACAAGTGGGGGCTGTGAGATTCAAATCCAGGTCTCCAGGTTTGCAGCTCAGAGCCTTAAACCACTGCGCCATATTGCCTCCTGGGACCCCCCACTGAGAAAACCTTGTTATAAGCAGTCACCACCTCAGTATCAGTCTTGATTCCAGTTTGTTTCATTCTTGGCAGTGACACCACAAATGCCACAAAAATTCGAGGCACTGCTTCTTCATTGACCTCATTGTTGGGCTCCCAACACTAACACCAAAATGGCCAGCGTTTTTGGGAGTTCTTGACCTAGTCTCATTGGATAATGCATTTGTGGCTTAGTATTTGGGTCATCCACTGGTGCCTCTACCAGCTCCTGGGGATCTGACTGATGCATTAGCATGGCTCTGTGCCCAGCAGGCTCTCATTTAAGCAGCACTGGTTACCCCTGCATAGGGTCAGGCTCTCCCCTCAGCCAACTCAAGACATTCCCCCTGTACATCAGCCTCTGACAGGGACACCAGCCAAGACCCCTGGTGCTTCTGAGGGACTTCCATGAAGGGTATAGTCCATCAGGGTCACCCAACCAGGCACATGGTCCACTCACTTAGGCAGCATTCAGACTTTGAAAGCCCTTGTATCAGGACTTGAACACTGACTAGTTGCACATGTCCTCGATGTTGTGAGTGGCTCTCATGATCGTGAAGCCTGTCATTTGATAAGGCTAGCTCCTTGGGTGATTTGTCATGCTTCATCATACTTCTCAACAAGGTTAATGCCTCTATTACAGCTGGTGCAGAAGCCCACTGTGTACCCCCTAGTGGACATCCTAGACAAGGTAGCTTTCCTGGGGTCCCCTTTCCCATTACTTTTGCTATTATGGAGCCGGCACTCCAGATCTGGAAGTGGCTGGCTTACTGCCAGCCCTCTCCCAGGCGGTGGGACCACTGGTATGAGGTCACTGTGGAGGGTTTCTCAGGGTTTCTGTATAATCCATCTCCATAGGACCTTGTGGCATACACAGTGCTTCACAAAGTAAGATCCAGGATGAATCTTCAAAACTTGTGACAAGGAATCAAAGAAGCAGGACTGTTTTGGCTGCAGGACATATGTGACTGCATCCTTTAGCTTGTAGTAGGTTATGCTGCTTATATGGCCCTGTACAAATACATGCTGTTTGAAAGACATCTGGATCTGTGACCCCACCCCCACCACCACCAGAGAATCACAAATGGGATTCTAGAGGCATTGGGGACATAGGTTAGCTGATTCATCAGCCAGGACAGTGGTGGCTGTGGTGACTTATCTGCTGCTGGTCGTGGCTGTGTACCAGACCTTTCTCACAGGAGATCCAGTAGAAGGTATTGGAGCTCTTGTTCACAGGAAATTATTTTTTTTAGTTTGCATGGGGAGGGTTATCTCACTAGGATTGTGAAGTCCAGTGTGACCCTGAACTCCATCACCATGGCCACAAAAGAGAAAGTTCCCCAGCATCAGCAGGGCTCTGGGTCCTTTCTTAGCACTTTTATTGGACCACAGCAGCAACTGAGGAAGCAGTTTCAGACTTCCAAGCCCTGTCATACCAAGGGTTTGGGACAGGGCAACTGCAAGGATAATGGGGGTGGTACCAGATTGCCAGATCTTTCACAAAAAAGTGATGGGCTGGGGGCCCCATTCTCTCTCTGCAGCAAACCCTGCTGTAGCTTCCAGTCTGAGGTTGGCTGTTTCACTTCCTACCATGGTGGTTTGTGGTCACTTTGGACAGGTGGATTCTGAAAGTAATTGGTGCAGGCCTCCCTCTGAAATTCAAGATGGTGCATCCATGCCTGCCCCATGCACCCCTAGAGAACATGGTCTTACAGAGTCCCTCAGCACGTTTCAGGAGGCAGTTCAGAAACTCTTGGTGCTGCATGCAGTCAGGTCAGTTCCGGAAAGTCAAACTCAGCAATGGTTTGTGTCTCTATACTTTCTGGTATCCAGATGGATGAGGGGATGGCACCCCATCTTAGACCTGCAGAGTCTCAACAACTTATCTGCAAGCATAGGTTCTGCATACAAGCTGATCCAGATCATACCATCTGTGGAGCCACTCTTTGGATCTGCTAGGGAAGCTCTGCAGACATGGGAACTGGCTCACTCATGCCTATTGGTAGGCTATACAGGTTGGCTCCAGCAGCCAGCTGGCGGATGCCCTCAGCCGTTTGGGAGTGGCATCCCATGAGTGGTCTCTGCATGTGTAGGTGGTGACCCAGGTGTTTTCTTAAGAAGTGAACAGGTCCACTTGAGGGTTTTACCACAGAAATATTAGGAGGCTGAAGCTGTTTTGCAAACAGCAGGGCAGTCTGCCAAGGGAAGCCATTGTGCAGCCATGGGTGTTCCCTCCATCCATTTTCCTTGTTACATTGGATGCTTCCCAAGGTTCTGAGGAACCATGTGGTCATGATCCTCATAACGTCCAACAAGCCCCGCCAGTTCTGGTACCAGGATCTTCTCAGCCTCAGAAACAAGCTACCCCAGTTGCTTCCACTTTGGCTTGACATTCTGAAAAGTTCTCTGAGGAGGGTCCAGCACTCGGACCTGAAGTCCCATTGCCAGACCACCTGATTGCTAAGCGACTAAGAGTTGCAGGCCTTAGGGCTTTCCAGGAAAGTCCTCCATATGCTGGATGCTCCTTGGAAGGAATCGACTCACAGAACCTACGGATTTAGGTGGAAGAGGTTCTCCTGCTGGTGCCAAGAATGCTGTCACCCCCTTTCCTGATGGATGGAGGGAGCACATTCTGGACTACCTCTGGTCCCTGTCTCAATGGGGACTGCAAGTCATATCCCTGAAGGTGCAACTGGTGGCCATTTCTGTGTACTGTGATAAGGCAGGTATTGCAAGTGTGGCCCAGGAAAAGTTGTTGGCTGAAGTTCTTTAAAGGTTTGGATCATCTGTTCTCTCTGGTGCTTGAACCTCAGTCATTATGGAATTTTATGCTAGCGCTGCCCAGGTTCCTGCATAAAGCTTTTGAGCTCATGTACAGTTGTTATCTGTCATGGAAGACTGCATTTTAGGTCTTCATTGCCTCAGCTAGATGTGTGAGCGAGTTCCAAATGATGTCTGTGGAGTCTCTGTACTTATAGTTCCACAAAGACAAATTGTCTTTACTCTGTCATGTGAAATTCCTGCCCAAGGTAGTTTCTGAAATTCTGTGTGTACCAGTCCTTGGTGCTACCTGTATTTTTCCCAAAGCCTCATGCTTCAGCTGCTAGGCATGCAATCCATACCTTAGATGCTCAGAGATCTTCTCTTTTACAAGGTGTTTGCAGCTGAATTTGGTGGTGAGATGCACCAGCTGTTCATAACGCACCCTGAAGCTGCTGCAGGCAGACTGGCATCCAGTCTGATCATCCGCTGATTATTGCCAAGTGGAACACATCCTGTATTTCTCTTTGCTACCAGCTGGCTGATCAGGAGGTGCCTGTGGGGCTGTGTGCTCACTCCAGCAGACATACTGCTGCCTCTCTTGTTGCTGCCTGAAGCATTCCCAGTGCAGAGATCTGATTGACTGAGATCTGGTGTAATACATACATGTTCATTTGCCACTATAGCACTGATCTACCGAGCCAACGGGATGCTGTTTTTGGGACCCCAGTCTTCCTGTGTCTCTTCCCCTAAAATAGGGACATATGCTTAGCCCTCACCTCCCAAAAGGACTGCTGAGAGTCTGCCATAGTATGGATAGTGAACTGAGTCTATGTAGAGAAGTGAGTTACTTACCTTTAACCATAGTTATTTATGTAGTGTTCAGTTTGCATCCACACAGCGCTCAACATCTCATGGCCAGGCTTGCTGTTTGGGTCTGCTTTTCCAGCGTCTAGACCTGAGAGTAGTGGGGGTGGAGAAGAGAGGACAAGTGATTGGGTGGTTGGGGGAGTCAAGCTTGTAGACTGTTTCAAAAACATTAGCATATTCAGAGAAACCTGCCGTAGTGTAGATGTGAGCTGAATACTAGCAGAACAACGGTTACATGCAAGTAACCTATTCTTGCTTATATGGAATACTTGTAACGTGAACAGATGGCCTCTATAACCTAATTATTGAAATATAGAGTGTAAAATGTTCAGAAAATATAACTGAAGTGATCCTGCATATAACTACAACTCTGTGGGGTGGCTTCACCCTCATACCAAGGTATTGCCACCCCGTAATAGCAGTTTGCCCGAGTATGAAAAATTTATTCTGGCTTGTAAATCCTTTTTCCAGAATACTATACCTGGGTTGTCATTTTTAATGAGCAAATCCCAGTTGGCTTGTACATATTTCACATGCAGTAGCTCCCAGAAAAGACCATAGCAACAAACAAACCCCACTTAACAATAACATCAAACAGTGAAATACCCTTTTTTGTTTTCCTTATCTGTTTTTGTTCCTATGGCTCCAGCGCCCCCTGCTCCTTCAGGTCCACTTGAGGCTTCTCGGCTGACCCCTACTGACCTCACTCAAGTCCATCTCCTTCCATCCTCATATCGCAGCTGCTCCCTGGGGTATCCCGGCATATCCCTTTGCTGGGTGGGTCCCACTCCTCCAAGAGGGAGGCTACCAGGGAGGGCTATCTAGTGCACTCTCTGTTAGGCCCCAGGGATGCTGCTGAGGTGATGGGAATGGCTCACTGGAGGGCTTAGACGGTACCGGGACCTGGCAGCCATCATCCGGTATGCACCGGGCGTTTTTTCCTCCTGGTTCCCTCCCTGGGGATGGCATACTTGACATCAAGGCAATGCCGACATCCGCCATCCCCCTCTCGCACTGAATCTCAATGTCCTGTTGTGCCACTAGCCTCCACCAGGGGCCAGCAGGCACCAGTGTGCCTCCCCACCCTCCCCCGGGGAAGGAGAGCTGTCTCTAGACGCTCTGTCCTTCTCCCCTTGGCCAGCCCTCTGGTGACCTGAGTCCGCTTCCAAACCGGGGTATGAAGCGTCACAGATGGAAATCCAACTACTGCGCCGATGAGGCCGAAATTCACTTTTAAATGGGTTACTAACAAGACTCACGGTTCCGGTATCACACGGTCCCATCAGGGTACCATCCATATGTTTAACACCCTGGTTCCTAGATAAGCAGTCCTCATCAGTGATATAGTAATTCAAAAATAATCCATACAGACAAAAATATATTTCTAGGGACGTGGATATGATGTTCTAGCCACCCTTCTGGCAGTTGCCTTTCCCTTTAAGACTTGCCAGAAACGTCTTCAAGCTGGCTTCTCCCACCCACCTGGGTGGTAACTCCCTTAGCCTTGCTGCATGATAACAGATCTTCCTTTCCACTGGAAGAAGCAGGTTCCTTCCTTACCACTCTTCCGCTGAGCAGGCCCTTGTGACTAAATCTATGGATTTACTTCCTAAAAAGTTTGATACTTTGTGTCTTCAGCCTGATCATTGATTGCGACTGCGATGGATGACAAGTCTGCTCCGGGTTCCATCGGTGCTCTTGTGGGCAGAAGATGTCCCAAACGGATCCGCATGCCATGTCCGTCTATTGACTGGGGCACGAGCATGATCCCCAGGCCTGCAACATTTGTCGAACTTTCCATCCTACTGCTCTCGATGACTGTCTTGCCTGACTTAAGTTAGGCTGACCGAACAAATGGAACCCACCTGTCAAATCTAAGGATGCCCATTAGGTGGTCTCCATGGCTGTGGAGTCTGCTGAACAGCTTGCAGCATTTGAGGAGGCTGTGGCCCAGGCCACTTCCCACTCCTCTTCAGCGGCTGCCTTTGTACTGCTCCAGCTGGCTTCGACTTTCATGGGATCCTTCAAAGAATTGTGCCAGTCCTTGCTGACCCTCAAGTCAGGGACTCTCCAGGCACAAATCCAAGTTGAAGAAAGAGTAAAAAAAAAGGACTCGTCAACGTTCATGTGATTGCGAGCACTCTCAGTTGAGAGCTTCTGATTCCCGTGCTTCTCCGGATCTCCACAGTAACCCCGTCAGGCCAGTTGGCCGAGGCACTGGTTGATCTTCCGGATGAGATTTTTATCAAACCGGTCAACCAATTGTCGACTGAAGAGGCTGACACTTCCTTATCTAGGACTCCGGGCCTGACTCAGACCATTGGCATGGATCAGTCCACTGACCCGCCGCCTCTGGTCGATGACCAAGACCCGGAGGAGCCTCGGCGCTTGCCGACTCCCTCTGAGCCCCGCTGCCGGTCCCCCTGGTGGTCGAGGTCTCGGTCTTCTTCCCGTGGCTCGAGCAGTTCCTGCTGACATCAGTGTTCCCACTCTCGACACCATGGAAAGCAGTGTCACCGCTACTTTTTATCATCATCCTCCTCAGATGAGGAGAGGCTTTGGCGTAAGTTGCATCGATGCTATGAGGATCTCATGTGGCAATAGCTGGTGTTCACTGGGGTGAAGCTGGCTTTGGTTACCACGCCGGCCATCACTTGGCTTTTGCCTGACAGACCGATGCCTTCTCCGCCTAAGGAGCCAATCAAGACGGTCCCGGCTTAGCTGACCCCTGCGTCTCCACAATTCTGGTGGAGCTGCCACCTAAATAGCCACCAACCCGTGCTCCGACCAAGGAGTCTTGGCCGACCAAGGGACTTCCCCATTGCCTGTCAGTCACCATCACCCCTGACAGCCGTGGAGGGTCATTGGGGACTCAGGCGGTTGACCCCTCTTTAAAAACTCCTCACAGTTGAAGGGTTCCTCCCTGCACTCCCATCCGGTTGATGTGGAGTCTGTGGAGGATCTCTTGATGGACGAAGGCCCTTCCTCTTTTGTGGGCCTTTTCCACCTGATCTCTGAGTCCATGGGTATGGAAATAGAGTGTGTCCAGAAACTGGCTCTTTACCCATTGACTGATATCCTCGACCAGGGAGATACTCCTATGGATGCCTTCCTGCTGGCAGAGGCCATTCTTGGCCATGCCCTGGAGCTTTGGCAGCACTCTGCTTCCTACACTGTGCCCTCTTCCTGAATGGCCCGCAAGTGTGTGGTACCTACCGGTTCCCTCTTGGGATTCACAGAACACCCCTTGGCTGAGGGGCTAGTGGCTGATTCTGTGTTTAGGCGCTCTGGCAATACTGGGAATGTTGACAAGCCGCTCGACAAAGAGTCCAAAAAGTTGAATCATGCAGCTAAAAAAGTCTACACTGCCTCCTTGCTTGGACTTTGCCAGGCGAGCTCGGCCCTCCTTATGGCCCACTTCTCCCATGCCCTGCTGGGTACCCTGGATGAGATGCTTTGTCATCTGCTGGCAGACCTTCAGATCATGGTCAAACAGGGCTGGGCTGTAGCAAAACGACAGCTCCAGACAGCCATGGACATTTGGGACTCCTGCATCTGTTCTGTGGCAGCCGCAGTGGCCATGCGCCGCAGGGCTTGACTGAGGATCACGACCTTCACAGCAGACACTCAGCACAAGCTGGCAGATGTTCCTTTCCTGGGCACTGACTTGTTTAGGCCCAGGGTCGAGGGCCATCTCACCCGCATTGAGAAGTCCAGTGTCACCTTGGACTCTGTGACATCTGCCCAAAAGGACCCCAAGGGCTTCAAGCACTAGCAGAAAAGGTAGACCTTTTGGTCCACCTCTACTCCTGCAGCCAAACCAGCCCAACCCCAGGCTGGTCAGCAGGCCCAGGCCTGGCAACCTCAGCCAAAGTAAGTGGCCTCAGTCATCCATAAGCCTTGGGGGAGAGGCTCCAGTGGCCCCTCATCTGGACCCTCCTCCTTCTCTAAGCCTGCACAGCGACAGGATGAGGGGTGCCTCCCTCATACCCATCACACCTCCCCTGGGTCCTCCTGTGGGGGGCAGCTCCACCACTTCCTTTCTGCCTGGTCCACTGTCACCATGGACAGGTGGGTCCTTGAGATGGTGGATCACAGTCTGCCTCTGGAATTTGAGCAGTACCCTCCTTGCCAAGCCCGCGCCGCACGGGAGGACTTGACATCCACAGACATTCTGTTAGCTCTCAGAGACAACATAGCCTAGCTCCCCCACAAGGAGGTCGTGGTTCGTGTCACGGATCCTCGGGAACACCCTGGGTTTGTCTCCAGGTACTTCCTGGTGCCGAAGTGGATGGGGGGGCTGGTGCCCCATTCCAGATCTATACAACCTGAGCAAGTTCCTCAAGTCACACACCTGCAGGATGGTAACTCTGTCTCATATCATACCATCTGTAGAGCAGGACATGTGATTTTGCTCCCTGGATCTTCAGGACGCATTTTTCCACATCCCAATCCATCCATCACACTGAAGGTTCCACCGCTTCTGAGCTGAGGGAACCCTTTACGAATTCCAGGCCATACCATTCAGCCTGTCCTTGGCCCCCAAGGTCTTCACCAAGTGTATTGCAGTGGCAGCAGTTTACCTGACACACCAAGGGGTCCGGTTTTACCCCTACCTGGATGACTGGCTGTTCGCAGGTCCCTCCAGGCAGGAGGTGAACGGTCCAGGGACCTGGCCCTCCAGACCTGCATCTTCCTCGGCCTCCTGGTCAATGAGGCCAAGTCAGAATTCATACCTTTGCAGGTGATTCACTTTATCGGGGTGGAGCTTGACTCTTGCAGAGCCAGTGCCCGGCTCCTGGCAGACAGGGTGGAGGCGCTCTCCTACTTTGCCCAATCATTTCGGGTTGGGCAATTGTGTCCTGCCCAGGACTTCCTGTGCCTGCTGGGTTACATGGTGGCCTGCGCCAGCATGGTCTGATGGTCCTGCTGGAGAATGCGCTCCCTGCAGTGGGAGCTGGCCATCCAGTGGTCTCAGAGCAGGGGTTACTTCGACCAGCTGGTCACTGTGACCCAGCTAATGCCGACGGTCATCCTGACAACCAGTGCCTCTCTCATTGGCTGGGGTGCCCACCTGGGGAAACACTAGAGTCCATGGGCTCTAGACCCCCGAGGAGTCCCGATACCACATCAACATGCTGGAGCTCCGAACAGTTTGGCTCACGCTGACTGCATTCGCTCCATACTTCCAGAGTCAGGTGGTACAGGTCCAGATGGACAACACCACGACTATGTACTACCTCAACAAACAGGGTGGGATGCACTCCCTGCCACTGTGCAAGGAAGCTTTCCATGGGTGGACTCTTGTGCGCAGCCTCGAGGCCAATCTTCCAACCATCCATGTGGCAGGAGCCTCCAACCAGCTGGTGGATGCTCTCAGCTATGTGGGCGAGGTGTCTCATGAGTGGTCTCTCCACCCAGAGGTAATACACAGTCTGTTCTCCCAGTGGGGCATCCCTCAAGTGGACCTGTTCGCCTCCAGGGAGAATGCAAAGCTGAGACTGTTTTGTGCCTGCCCCCCTCAGCAGTGAATGCTGCAGGGGAATGCCTTCTCGAGGCCGTGGATCCCAGGCCTTTTCTTTGTCTTCCCTTCCCTTCCCTTGATTCACAAAGTGTTGCTCAAGGCCAGGATGCACAAGGCACAGGTGGTCATGGTGGCTCTGGACTGGCCTCGCAAGTTCTGGTACCTCAAGCTCCTCAATCTCAGCAGCAGGCTACGAGGCGTCTTCCTCTCTGCCCGGACCTGCTCTCTATCAATCAAGGGAAGGTACTCCATCCGGACCTTCAGTCCCTGTAGCTGACAACCTGGTTCTTGAATGGCTAGAGTTCCTGGCTCTGGGTCTCTCTGAAGATGTCCTCACTGTTGTGGAGGCATATTGGAAGGAGTCGACCAGGAAATGCTATGCCTTCAAGTGGAAGAGTTTCTCCATTTGGTGCCAGGGCAAGGGGCTGGACTCCCGTCCTGGCTGGTGGTTAGCATCCTTGACTACCTGTGGTCCCTCTCTAAGTCGGGCCTTTGGTCAACGACCCTTAAGGTGCACCTGGCAGTCATCTCTACTTACCAGGCATGGGCTGATCAGCAGTCGGTGACACAGGAGAAGGTGGTCTGATGTTTTTTCACATGCTTTGACCACATTTCCCCTCCAGTGCGTGAAGCAGCACCACTGTAGGTCTTGCTGCTGGTTTTGGCAGAGTTCATGGGCAAGCCATTCGAACTGATGCACAGGTGTGACATGTCTCACCTGTCGTGGAAGACCACCTTCTTGGTGGCTATCATGTCAGCCAGAAGGATCAGTGAACTCCAGACGCTTTCTGTGGAGTCTTCTTACCTGGTCTTCCACAGGGACAAGGTTGCCCTGTGCCCCAACCTGAAGTTCCTCCTGAAGGTTGTGTCAGAATTTCACCTTAACCAGGTGATTAAGCTTGTGGTGTACTTTACCAATCACACCTCGGAGGCCAAGCACAGGCTTCATACTTTGTACCTGCAGTAAGTGCTTGCCTACTATAAGAAGCACACAGCTGGAGTTCGGGGAGAGATTTGACAGCTATTTGTCACCTACGCTGAAGCCACACCTGGAAGACCAACACCTAAGTGGATGATTGACATGTGAATTGTATCCTGCATCAACCTCTGCTATAGGTTGGCGGGTAGGGAGCCTCCTGGAGGGCTGAGGACTCATTCCACCTGTCATACTGCTGCCTCGGTGGCTGGTTCCAGGAACGTCCCTATCCAGGAAATCTGCAAGACTGCTACCTGGACGTCAGCACACACCTTAATTTCCTATTACCACATTGACCTCAAATCACGCTGGGATGCTGGTTTGGGGGCCTCAGTTCTCCAATCTTTGTTTCCTAAGTAGGGGGTGTGCGCCTTGCCTCCCTCCTAACGAAGAACTGTTAAGAGTCTGCCAGAAGTATGGATAGAACATCATATCCACATTCCTAGAAAAACAGGTTACTCACCTGTAACAGTGGTTCTAGGAGTGGTATATGATTTTCACCCACACGGACCCACCTGAGCTCCCCTGACTTTGGCGCACACAACTACTTCCAGCGGGCAAGATCTAGTGTCATGGAGGCAAAGCCAAGGGAGTTACCACCCGGTTGGGTGGGAGGAGTCAGCTTGAAGACATTTCTGGCAAGTCTTAAAGGAAAAGGCACCTGCCAGAAGTGTGGCTAAACATCATATACCATTCCTAGAACTACTATTACAGTGTAACCTGTTTATTTTCTATATATCTCCAAAAATGTATATCTTCTTATAGTTAGTCTCCTCCATAGAGCCAACCAAAGCAAATGTGATACCATAGCTTTTTGCCTTACAAAAAGAGATTTGTCTGGGGGTTCTCTGGTGATGCCTTTTTAAGGTGAAGCACTGGGGTATTACAGCTACATTCCCATGGGCAATGAATAGAAATTCCCACTTTTCACATTTGAGTATTTTGTTATGTTGTCACTGTGACAGGGAGTTCCTGCCACTCTTGAGGACTGACCTTTTCTTAAATCTGTTGCAACAGTTCTTCTATTTCTTAGCCTAATCTATTCTTTACAACTTCTAGTCCATAAGGCCACCTATGGGCAACCCCCTTCCCTCTTTTGACTATACTATAGTGTCCTCTTTAATTTTCCTTTTCCCTCTCAGGTCCTTGTGCAAGGAGGTTATTGTTGTGACCTCCAAGCTGATGAAAAACAACAGGCTGTGTTTCTCGTTGCTGGATTTAGTATGCAATGGCACTATGTCATAAAATACTTTAATGAATATACCTTATGTGTATAAAACCTGCAAATGTTGAAAATACCATGACATTAGGTGTTTTTGATAAAGGTAAAAAGTTACTAGGGGACTGTATTATAAAAATTAAGTTAGTTGTGCTATTTAAAATGCATGTAAATTGCTGTAAGTTGAACAAGTCTGAAATGTCATGGTGATTTGCATATATCGCATGATGCTTTGCATTATGGAAGTATGTGTGATGTTGTGTTTCTTTGAAACTTGGCTTATTGTCAGTGCCCTTTGGGGTAACCCTTGTTTCAGTGTTTCTCCACTGAGGTTCTTTGTCTTTAGCTTTTTTTTCCTTTTTTTTTATTTGAGCCCCCACTTCCCAAGCAAACAAGGCCCGCATATGGGACGCTGAATCTTAATTGATAAGTTAGATCAGAGAGTCAGTAGGTGCTGGCTAAGTGTAGTGGAAAGACTTGTATTTGTATAGTCTGTTGCTACAAACTGATGTACTGAAGAAGGAATAAGTAATTTCTGAACGTTATCTGCTGCATTTTGAATAAACATCACACTGAGATTGTGTGTTGAACTTGAAGTTTGGTGTCTGGTCAACCCTTGTTTAGTGCTTCTGTATTGAGGTTCTTTGTCTTTAGCTTGTTTTTTTTTTTTTTTTTATTATTTGAGCCCTCCCCCCCACCACCACCCAAGCAAACAAGGTGAGGCTGAATCTCAACTGAAAGGTTAGATCAGAGATCAGTGAGTCAGTAGGTGCTGGCTAAGTGTAGAGGAAAGACTTGCACAGTCTGTTGCTACAAACTGATGTACTGAAGAAAGGATATGCCATTGCTGAAGGTTATCTGGTGCCTTTTGAATAAACATCACACAGAGGTTGTGTGTTGAACTTGAAGTTCAGTGTCTGGTCCTTCCGTTATCCCACAACCCCTCCACAGTCACTAATATTGGTCGGCAGTCAAGTGCGTCTGTTTGTGCTTTGAAGGTCTCAAGGGGTATATACCCAGCCCGTTATTTGTCAGCGCGCCCACTCCTTATTTGCATGTGAGTTTCCTCCCTAGAGCCACACTCTTTGATCTTAGCTGGGAGTCTGTAAGGCCTAATGGAAAGTGGAATATTTGGGGCTAGCATGTGCCACACATGTGACAACAACATACAGAGCCATGTGCTTACACACAAATAGTAACACTAGTCTAAATCAACTCATTTCTTTTTCCCCCGCTATCATGGAGCACAATACCTTGTGGGAACTGGGACTTCTCATAGCTCCAAATAGATTTCCTGGCTAATTTGTGGCAGTTTGTGTTCTTTATTTTTTGTATTTATCAGTACTTAGTAGCTTGGTATCATTTTTTGATACTTTTTTCAGTTTACTTGGTGCTGAATGACTGCTTGGGTATGTTGCAGACATCCTTGCTCTGCGGTCCATGACTGTTAGTTTACATTGTAGCCAGGTACTCAGCATTGTCATTGCTATTTTGAGCAGCTTTATTTGGTATGATTAAATCCCTCAACACCAACCTTTCTTAAGGCCCCAGAACTCAGACTCAGGTGAGGGTTTGGGGCAGTGGCGTCATGCCCATAGGGCCCGAGGGGGCATGTGCCCCCCCAATATCTGTGAACAATCTTAAAAAAAAACATGTATTTTTAATTTTATTGTAAACAATTAAATGGCTGAAAACAATCAATGCTTTTTTTTTTATGTCTTAGTGGTGTGGGTGGGGGTTGGGGTGACGGGGTCCGATCGGCTCAGCCTCAGCTCAATAATCAAGGCAACTTTCCAAAACTGCTCGCTTGCTGGCTGTTGTCTGTGTGAAGTGATTGATGGGTAGTTCATGCTGACAATCAGCATAAACTCTACCAATCACTTCTCCTGTTTCCGCCTTTTTGTGTTGTCACTTGAACAGTCAATCACCGAAGAAAGTCATTGATCTGAATTGTATCAAAACCCAATCATAAAGTGACACAGGGTAGAGTGGGGTAGATGACGACATGCTGCGCGGCAAACCTGTGCATTTTCCTGTGCCATCTCGGGGACGGCATCTTGTGAGAAAGTGGAGGAAAATCTGAGCAGCCAAGAACAACTCATTACTCGAGTCATGACAGGCGTCAGTTGAATTCGCGTCTGCTATATTTTACTCAGCTCCGTCTGACTGAGCCTGCTTGCTCAGAAAGACAAAGAGAAGCTGAACAGGATAGTATCCCTCTTCTGGGCCGCCTGCAGCAATCTTTTTTTTTTGCAGTCCATCTCCCTGGCAGTCGGAACTCGTAAAGGGTGTGCAGGCTCTGGCTGTTTGACTGGGTGGAGGATCAGGAGGTTGGGGATTAGTCGGGTGAGGGTCAATCACCAAGCAAGCAAAAGGAGCAGAACCACTGAGCCAGGGGGGATCACCATTGGGCCAAGGGCCAGGGCCAGGCTGCAGTACATTTTCTAACTCTACAGGGTAAGATTGTGCTTTGACATACCATATAGCCAATATATGGGTGAACCTCCTTAGGTTGTAACAACTGCACTGCAGGGTGTAACAAACATTGTCAATTGTGTCACTGTATCATCAGATCCTTATAGTATGTGCACGCTCTACCTTATTGTTTCAATATGAATAATGTGTAACACAAAAGTTATAAATAAAATTCAAAAAAGTTAACTGGTGGTATAGTTCGTGTTTATGGTTCAATAGGGCTTTAGATAATATGAGTATTTAATCTGTATAACCTCCCTGTATAGGGCTTTGGATAAGTACTTCATTTTGTATAACCTCCCTGAATGAACCTAAAGCAAAAGGGATCTGGGAACACCTTCCAGTAATATGTTAACGTATGATCTATTCTGTGTAAACAAAATTTCTGTGGATATACAGTACTTGTATAGTCTTGATACACGATCAATAAAATATAAGTTAAAATAACAATGCAGCAAATAGCTCCAGCACAGAGGTTCTTTTAATGTAAAGCTATTTCTGCCTTTGGTGGTCTGCACTGAGGGAAAGGCACAAAGGTTATCCCCGCTTCTCTTGATGTCAACAAGTTCAGTAATTTAGCCTGGTGTTGTGTGGCACAAACACTGTAGCATTACTTGTGTCAGGTGAAGTCGCTTGTAGTCTTTTAGGGAGGACCACCCCTGCTTACTGTATATTTGACAGTGGGAAGTGTCTCAATGGGCAGCTAAAATTAATCTAAGGAATCTGTTGCAAGCTACAAGTGGGTGATGATGGAAAATCCATGCAGAACATCTCCTTAGTATGTCAGGGGTAGTGATAGCATAAATAGTGTTCTTTCTCATATCTTTGGAGACTGCCAGTAGAAGTACCTCAGTCAGAGCCCAGCCCTGCTGATCAGCTTGTACTATAAGTATGTGTATGGAACTTCCACTTTCACTCATTTCATTGATCGATGAGTGTATCCGGGAGGCATTGCCCAGGGTACTCCCTGTGTCTATGGATATCTTAATGGTTATAGCTTGCCAGGAGCCTCTTTCAAACAACAACACATTTATACAAGTTCAGCCCTTCTCTTTGAACTATTATCTGCAGACAGACATTATGTTTGTTAGAAATAAGTGCTCAGACTCAGTATTTCTAGTCCTTGACTCTCCTTTACTGAGGCAGTTAGACAATAGACACTTGCATTGGACTACTCTACAGGCACAGGCAACACCTTACTCCAGAAGCCTTAAGGGTCACTGTTCAGAGCTCTGTTGTCTCTATAATTGACTGTGGCCTGATCATTTTGGCTCTGCTACTGATAACTGCCCTCAGCGATATGCAACGTCTCTCAACAAAGCTTGTCGGCTCATCACTGGAGCTCACCGTCTCACTCATACATGTGACCTCTATGCACAAACTGGTTGGCTACAACTCTCAAACTGCATAAAGTACCAAACTTGCATTATGGCAAAGAAAATAACCATGGGCCAAGCGCCCCCCGATTCCAAGCTCTCCTTTGCCCCAGTAGTAACCCTCGCCACACTAGAGGATCTGAATCTCAACTCCTGCAGGTCCCTAGCTGCCTTACCACCCAGGGACAAAGATCCTTTGCTCATAGGGCCCCCTAGCTGGTTGAATGGTCTCAGCAGTGACATCTCCTCTATATCTAAGCTTGGCCCATTCAAATCCAGGCTCAGCCTACTCCTCTCTGCCTCTAGCACCTGCGACTGTCTCCTTTAATCAGCCCTCCTCACCATTACCCAATCCTTGTCTCAGCTCTTTCTACATAGCATTTCTATTATCTACCCCAATCTTTTACAACCCCCCCCTTCCCCGTAACCCCTCCACCACCTGTTGCTCTCTCTGTGATGTGACAATGCCTCTGGCTGCTCTTATCTTTTGTGTCCTTGCCATGTCTTGTAACACTATTTACCCCATCAATGCCTCTGGCTTTAGTTTAACCCAAATGTGTGCACTCATTCATGTAACTGATTGTTAACTTGTTATCCTGCCTTTGTTACTTAATTGTCTTGTTTCTTTTTTGTTTTGTTATTGTACTGCAACGAACTTGGAACCTTTGTAAAAGAGCCTTGGCTCAAAGGTACTTGTAATCCTAGATTCAAATAAATTAAAAAATAAAAAATTAAAAATAGCATGCCTGAACAAAGTGCCCAGAAACTGATCTCAGAATAATTATAAACTTAGCACTCTTGGTGCAGTATCCCTTAACTGTAAGCCAGCTCCCACAGAAACTTCTTAATGCCTCTGTAGCTGACAGCACTAGCAATCAGCCAAGCTTTACATTCACTGTGGCACCTCATAGCCCACTCCTACAGGGTCAGTTGCTGACATGGCCACAAGTGTCCCGCTTTACCTTTTCTTTGTGGACCTTCCTCACGGTCTCAGAGACAATATCCTACCTGCATCTTGCAGGCTCTCACCTTACTGCAGTAAGATACTACAAAATAATAACATGATAACTAGATCCTGACTGCACTGTAGGTAAATGGTGGGGTGCTGTACTATATCTGGTCCTTAGCATGACCAGCAGAGGACCCAGACATTTAGATGTTTCTCAGTCAGTTGATTAGAGGAGGAAGTCAAACATATGGCCCCAGTATTTAGTTGCAAATATGCAATTAAATAAACTACCAACTCAGTGTACAGCTTTGGTCTTCAGACTTGTCCATCCTTCTCTGCTGCCTAGCCCATCGAAGTTGACCCTCCCCCCAGCCATGAACTTCTCATACAAACATAGAATTTGTTGGTACAGCTGGCCAAGTGGTGCAGAGGACTGAGGCACTGATGCCTCACCTACCACCACGTTGGTGACCCAGGTTCGGGAATGGGCCCAAGTCACCCAGGGGTCAGCCGGAGGAGGACTGAGCATCCCACAGGATGCTGCCCTCCTCCTAGGGCAGGAAGATTGTCAGCTCTGCTGTGACACTGCCACCTGGGTGACCACAGGTGGTAGCACACATGGAAGCTGTGGCATGGGGAGTGAGGGTGCCTTGCAACTGTGATGCACATACTTGTGTGCGTACCACCCATCATAACTTGCCTGAGGGGAGAGGTGAAAACCAGAATGAAAAAGCCAAGGCCAAGCTGGATGACACCACACTTCCTCACAGGCTGTGCACTATCTACTGGGCTACCCGCTGCCACTTCCTATACCAGTGTCCTCCCAGGATAAGTGGGGGTCCCTGGAGGCCCCGCCATGTGGGAAATTTGTGGTGCAATGTTCAGGAGCAGGACTATAAGCTTCAGAGATAATGGGTGATGGGGTGGGGGGAGCATCAAAGCTAATGGGGGCCAACTGAGGTGGAGGAGCAAAAAAACATTTGTTTTTAAATGAATTTATTGGCACAGAAGGACTTTTAGGTCCACCCAGCCTGCCCAGGGATTCCCTGTCTATTGTACATCCACAGACCCTAGCTGATGTCCAGGAGTCTTCCTTGTTTCTGTAGCAGTATACTATTGTGATGACTGTTGTTAGTAAAGGTACTCATTTATTTTAACTAGGCTTGTTCTATTGTGACAGCATGATGTCGTGTGGTCTTAAACGGAGTGTAATTTTTTGGACTTGGAGTTGATTATCCCCCCTAAGGCAATAGTAGTTGTACTGCAAATCCTTATTATTATGCTTGCTCTGTTTGGAAAACCTGCAATGGTGTGCTCTTGAATTTTTTTTTTTTTTTACTTTGATTGGGTCTCCCACCATCGTTGGAGTACTATTAGTGATAATAAGTAGTATGGAGTGGACTGCTATTGTTAGCAGGCAGACCTTTCCTGCCAGCCCTTCAACAATGTCAGCAGCTCTTCCTGTCCTGTAGTTCTCCCCAAGGTTCTCCTTACTGTGACTGGAGTTGTATATTGTGAACCTTTTATTGTTTTGAATAACTGTATACTCATATGTTTTCCTTCCCATGGTCAAACCTGGAAACGAGCTACTGTTCAGTGTGCTTTTCCCTGATTACCAAATTTTAAATAAATAAAAAAGCAACAAGAACAGATGACACGTATCATTTTTATTTTTCAGGTATAACATTTATAGTAGATGACTGTAATTTTATCAGAATTCAGTGGTGCATTTCTGTCATTTAGCAGTTAGTGGATAAGCTAGGAGTGATCTAAGTAGTTCACTGATTTGACATATGATAAAAGACACACAAAATGCACAAGTTCACTTCTTCACAGATTTCTTTAAAATACAAAAGGTCACTGCTCACAATAAAGAATGAGAACAATTTATCATTGCTTTAGCCTTTATCTTTATTATGGCATTTTGCTTGTTGGGGAACAGCTTAATGGCCTGCTGAAGTCACACGAAAATGCATCATTTGACTTTAATTTTTCAAAATTTTCCCGGGGGAGCATGCCCCTGGACCCCCCTAGAAAGGTTTGGATTTTGTGCCCCTCCAAAATTTCTGACTGCATGACGCCCCTGGTTTGGGGCCTGTCTCAGTGCCTGACATTGGTTCTAGCTGTTAGGCAGTGGCTGAAGGATGCAACAGAACAGGTTCTAAGATGGTGCCATTTTAGTGCTTTCCATAAGTAAGATGAAGATGAAGGCTCAGTTGAGGTCTTATTGAGACCATTCGAGTACAGAGACCCTTTTATGTCTGCCCCCGTGTCCACGTCTTGATGTGACATTGATGATAATAATGGAAATGACATGAGTGCTGTTAGCGCGCCCATGTCAATGCCAAGATGGTACCAACATCAGAGAACTTTGATGTCTGTTGTCCAAAGCTCACAATGACTACATTCATAGGACAGCACAGATGTTGACTGTATCACAGCACCCTCCCTCACAGCAGTGGTGCCAAAGGTCACCTCCTGACAAAGCCCCTTGGGCTGAAGCGCTGAGGTACTGTTTGCTTTGGGTGTGTGTAAACCGGATTCCTTAATAACTGAATTTATAGCATCACTGAATCCTGGAGTTCATAATTTGGAGTGCTTATTTTGTTACTTGTGCCAAAGGTAACAGGCTCCCATTCAGATGGCCCTCAGAAGGGCCAACATGCTAGTCCATCTACGTCAGACGGCAGGCGACCCGAGTTCAGAAACGGAGTTGGGTTGTCTTGTCGGGGGCAGGCCTAGCTGAGTGAGTGCACCTCAGTGGGGGAGTGGCAGCAGTGCATTCTGGTGCCACAGTGACCCTTGCAGCTGGGCCAGGAAGCTTGCTTCTCACTGTAGGGACACTGTGACATTGAGGCCGATGGAGGCACTGCCGACCACAGAGAGTGGAGGGAGGGACCGGGGACAGGCAAAAAACCCTCTGCCATCTAAATGATGCCTCATAGAGCCTGAACATGGTATATCCTTAATTAAAGGGCATATCCCTGGTCAGATGGCAGGACAAGGGGAAAAGATGAAGGAAAAAAGGGGCCGTCCTGTTGGTACAGTGGTAGAGCTTTTGCTTACGATAGCAGTGACAAGAATTTGGGAACAATCCTAGGTCCTTGGGAGCGGGTCAGGGAGTGGAGGATTGAGCATCTCAGAGGACATTCTCCTCTTCCAGGGATTGTGGGAGTTGCCGCCCCCGCTGCAGTACTGCCACCTGGGTAGGTCAGATTCAGGCTGTGGATCAACGCAGCAGCACTTTTTATGTGCCACCATGTTTAGATCTCTTTTGTGAGCCTGTGTCTGGTGGAATAAAAGTGAAAAAAAGCAAAATGGCCCTGCTATTGAGGATAAAGGACCCAACTGATCCCGAAATGCCTAAACCGTCCCTGTGTCTCCTAATGAAAGCTAAGCAGAATGTTCAGAAGTATATCCCCTCCACCTTATACCCTGCCAAGGAGGAGAAACCATTGCAGCATGGAATCTGACACTGCCTGGAACAGGTACGATAACCGGGGGACACCATGGGGTGTCTGGTGGGAGATCAGTAGCAGAGAACAGTAAGGGGGCATAAACAAAGAATATAAAAAACCAAAAAATTCCCTTGGCAGGAGTACTCTGTAAGTAGTGGTTAGCACTGGGTCTTCCTTACCTACCTGAGGGGGATCTATCCATTCTGATATCTGGGCGGTTAAAACATTCCTACCAGCAATGGGAAGTATCATCTCGGACAAGTGGAGAAATTATCCAGTACATCTACTCACTGCAGCTACTAAAGGTACAGGGTTGTAAACATGATTTTTAGTCATAAGAACTCATGAAAGCATGCTAGATGATGTGGCTCATACCATGTCATGTATGTGTGACCTTTTGCTAGACACAGTTCTTTTAGTACTCCTCTGAGTTTGCATATGTGGCCTTCATATTGGATAGCCACCAATCCATGGTCTTGAAAACACCAGCCCTGGGTTCACTCTGTTGGGGAAACAGGTTTCCTCTGACAGTCACTATAACAGTGGAAGTGTGGGGACAACTTTCTGTCATACTCATAGATATCAATAAGGTATTAATATGAAGGGCTTATTCTCTCCCTTCCCCTTACTATATGTAATGCACCTAGCTGTGCCCTCTTCAAAAAGGGACACAGATTTTTCCTAACCAAATCTGCTACCTGTCTGTGCTTTAATCTTCCTTAGCTCGTCTCTCTATCTTCTGACTCCATATCAAACTGTTTGGGCTTTACCCAGCTATTGACTTAGTGTGTCTCGCTCCTGCTGCTCTTCACTTCCACATTTTCACACCTGTTCCTTTGCCTCCTCTTCTCTCCCCGTTTTCATCCTCCTTTTGGTTCCTTACTACTCCTCCCTGTTACCCCTTCTTTCACCCACCCCACCCCTCCCCTACCTCTGCCTTTCTTTGTTTACTGTTGCACCACTTACTGTTTTGCTGTGCTCTGCACTTTAACTGATTGTATCGCTGTGTCACTTCCTTGACTAGCACTTATATTGTTGGAATCCGATGTACCATAATACCTTGGATCCGTTTGTGTCTACCTTGGTTCCTTGGTCAATTCCTGCTCAAATAGCTGCATTTTTGTACTCTGTTCCTCCTTGCCTGTTGCCAGTCATGAAGAATTTGTTGTACTACCTGCCTCTGTATTCTATCATACTTTGTAATTTTCTCTATTAATATTGGATTGTTTTATGATTTTATGTATATACCTAGTAAAATGATATCTTTCTATCAATTGCTTGACTGATTTGTCCTGTTCCACTGCTGTATTTTGCCTTACCAATTTGCTGTATCTGCTGTGTTTCTCCTTTGCTATGTTGTAACCTCCCGGATCGTGCCTGAAAATGGGCATTTTATGCCCAGTGCATCTACCTGGTAAACAAAAACTAAATAAATAAAATTATTTCTAAGGAGTGTATGACCAGTATTGTTAGGTCCACTGAGTGTGGCCAACATCTCCACTTTGTTGTATTGGAAATGGGAGTTGTGTTGTGCAGATTTCGAGCTCCCGCGAACATGGGCCTAGGGGCCACAGTTCACCTACAGACAGATAACAAGTATGTCAGCTACACCCCCCCTACACACACACATTTCCATAATAACCCCCCCCCCCATCTCCCTGTCTGATGGCTGCCTCCTCTATTTGCTTATTGAAACTGTGTGGAAATTTTATCTACCTAAATGTTTAATATTTTGTTGTATCCTATTATGTATTCCACATTTGTATTCTACTTTGTATATTACTGTGTACTTTAATCTTTATGTATATAACTGTGTAGTCTAATTTTCTATTATGTATATGTACTTTCTTGTGACATGGAACCTTTGTAAACGAGCTTCTAACTCAAAGGTATTACTCCAAGACAGTAAAATCAATCAATCAGTCCTGACCACTTGCCTCTACGCAGTGGGAAATATTCTTGTCATTGGCTTAAGTCGCATAGTGAACGATACTCATAGGTAGTCACTGGCTGTGCAGATATGTTGTTTTTCTTTATGCCTTTCTGCTGTGCCTTTTCCTCTGACTCTCTTAGAGAGAGAGAGAATTCTACCAAACTTTGGAGAAAGAATTCTATCAAACCTTGGAGAAAGAATTCTGCCAAACCTTGCAAAGAGAATTCTGCCGAACCTTGGAGAAAGAATTCTACCAAACTTTGGAGCCGGCTGGAGCAGACAACACTAATCATTTATTACTGCTTGCAGCAATAGGATAGTGCAGGCTCTAGTGGCTCTGACTTCCAGTAGAACCTCTTGCCCCAGTGCCAGGTTCGGGACTCCCAATTCTACTGATAACCATAATGGTTAATGAGACTCATGCAGGTCTTGAAGGCAGTCAGTTGACAGTCCCCCATAAAACCTGTTTTTTTTTTTAGTAGACAGGATTTCGTCTTCCTTGTGTGGGACTTAAAGATTACTCCTGAGCATCTTAGACTCAAAAATGCATTTATCACTGGCAAACCTCCATCTATGGGTTATCCCAAACTGATTGTGGGATGGTCACTCAGATTCCACTGATGTAGTTGCTTCTGTTCAGAAGATGACTTAGAGAAGCTCTGCACTGGAGACCTCTTACAGAAGACCAGTATTGGTGTGGCACCTCAGCCCAGTGTTGATTAAGTTGCCTTGTCTACATTTCAGGCTGGTAACCATGTACAAGCTAAGCTCTTTCATGAGAGGACACATTTCTGGTAAATCCTGTCCCACTACATAGTTTAGAGTAGGGTTACCACCTTTTCAGAAGCCCAAAGTGGGACATTTCTTACTGAAACTGGATGTTTCGCATGACAATATGTCATCTCGACCAATGCAACAGACATGTTTTCTCTAAATAATCAGAATTAACACTAAGTGATGTAGTTTTTTAGTTGTGTCTACTGTTGTTTATTATTTTAAGGTATTTTAGTTAAGGTATCATAGTTTTTTTGCAACATTTAGAGGAAAATCAGAAAATATTTTTTCTACTATAATGTCAGGACATTTAGTATTTTTCTTGTTTTTCTGCAGGACACAGCTGCCCAAATCAGGACTGTCCTGCATAAATAGGGACAGGTGGTAACTCTAGTTTAGAGCTGCAGGTTCTAGTGACTTTTTCTGCACACTGTCCATTAAAACAAAGTGATATTCCATGTGCAAGCCACATGTCTGCTTGGCACTGGTGTGTGTGTGTTCTAACTCACAACTCAACCAGTTCTTCTTCCTCTACCAGCAGAAAATACAAGGAGGTACCATTACATTCTCTTGATATCAGAATACTTCTCAACATCTACATCAAGAGGACTGAATCAGTACAGGCAGTCCTCTCAGTTGCTGTGACATTTGTCCCTAACTGTGAGGAGAACCGGTCTCCAAACAGTGTGTGTCCAGCTGGACTATTAGGAGTATTCAGCACTGCTACTCACTAACAGGAAAGTGACTATAGAATTATACTGAAACTCTTTGTAGGCAGTAGCATTATCAGTGCTTTCCCTAAGTTGGTCCATATTGTATAACCTGTAGGACTGTAGTGTTAAATAGTGTTCATGTGATCACTGAACAGCCCACCCAGGATGTAGTCTTGGAGACGTGCAGGTTTTGAGTTGTCAGCACTTCAGGGGTTGTTGCTTTGGTGAGCCCTGTACAAATCTAGCCATGCATGCCTGGAGATGTTACTACTGATTACTTGACGATTGAGTGGCACCATGAAGGGATCGGACCCTATGAAGATAGGAAAGTTACTTACCATTTACACACCTGCCTCACCGACAGTCCTCTGGGCTCATGAGTGTCTCATCTGGATGCTGTCCTCCATCAGGGAGTTTGAGCATTTAGATAACGCTATTTGGGATTGGATGGGTTATAGGTACTGTATATTGACATTGTTCTCTCTCCCAGCAGCTTGTTTGTGCTTTGTATAATTTCTGTCCATCCTGCTAGAGGCAGTGCAGCGTAGTGGTTAAGGGGTACTGAGCTGCAAACCCAGTGACATGGGTTTGAATCCCATCAGCACCCACGTGCATACTGTGTGACCCTGAGCAAGTCACTTAACTTCCTTATGCTCCCAGGTCGCACCTGGAAACAAGGTCCAGCTTAGTGCGCCTTTCCTGGTTAAACAATTTTCCCTGTTCCCCTATCCTGTTAGGGACATGTTGTAGTAGTCACAATGGAGGGGAAATAAATCATGATTATCATAGTTGTTACTCCCATTAAAAACAAAAACATTTCAGTTGTCAGTTCTATTCAGATTTTGTTAATTAAAAAGAATAATAAACAGGATGATGTTAAGTCATGTGGGGTGTCATGTTCATTTACAATTACATCCTTGGTCTGCTCATTATACACTGTTACACAATGATAAATAATTAATAGCAGCAGACATACACATTTGACATCATTGTATAAATTAGTTCAGTACTGTTAACAGGGAACATAGATAAAGTAACGACAAGCCAAGAGGGGTATCCAGCATTGCTGACATCAGATAACAGTTATTTCTCACTGTCACGGGCCTTAGGTTTTCTAGTCACTAACCACTGTAGAGCATTATAAAGAGGGTTGGGAACACCAAAGTGAAGACGTAGGGACAATGGCAGGGAACCCCCCAAAAAGTGGGGTAATAACTAAAAAATTATCTCTACCCTTAACAGTGGTGGTACATGGGAGCACAAATTCTATGCCCTTACAGAGTCAGTCTCCACTTAATTGGCCTCACCTGTAGGAGGTCAAATACATACTGTAGTTTAGTATGTTACATTTTAGACTAAAGTGCAGAAATTTAAAGTTGTGTGTTTTCCTTCTAACACTAAGAGATGTCCGTCCTGTCAGGTGATATAATGCGCATCTATGGGTGCCATATTGAGCACCAGTCAAAACTCTTGCTATATGATTAAAAGTTACATGTCCCCTCCCTACACCCCCATAAGCTAAATCATTATAGACAAGAATCAATGGCAAAAGCATTGTGTTTGCAGTTTGGGATCTTGAGTCATAAGAAGAGCATTACGCACTCTTGCGTTTCTTTCCTTGTCCTATGCTTTATTACTTGGTAGTTTTTTCTTTCTCTTCTCCTCAGTAAAATAGGTACTGAAGCAGCTGGGGCAGGCGCCACTATTTGTGCTATGTGAGCACATGGTACCAGTGTTCTTAATCTTGTTCCCATGGGGTCCTAGTGCCTTCACCTTAAGACCAAAGAGTGTGGATCTAATGTGGAGATACTCAAGACGATTAAGAGTTTCAGGTAAGTAACTTTACCGTATATATGGATAAAATGTCTTCCTTCCTTCCTTCCCTTCCACTCCTTTCCCTTTCCCTTCCCCTTCCTTCCTTCCTTCCTTCCTTCCTTCCTTCCTTCCTTCCTTCCTTCCTCCTGTTTTGCATGATTATTCAAACCCAAGGAACACCACACCACTAATTTGCCAAGGTTCCAGGGATTTCTAACCCAACTTTTTAATTTCCCCACTTTTGATGCTTTGTGCTTCAACCCTAATAGATGCAATAGAGCAGCAGTGATGGTCACTGCGCCATACCTGCAACTTGCTTCATATGTGTGATCCATAGCATATTTCAGCTGCATGGTCCCGGACAAAGCAGTGTAGAATTTCTGTCGTTTTGAGACTGTGTCGCAAAAGTGAATTTGTATCTCACAAGAATGGTTTTGTGAGTCATGAAAGCAGGTTTACGAGCGATGAAGGCATGATCTGTTTCCATAACACACTTCAAGATATTTTCAGTAATATTTTGAAAACTATTTGTATTTTTCAAGGAAAAAAAACACTTGAAGAATCATCCTTACACCCTGTGCTGTAGATCGCACAAGTTTCAGACCTAACTTCCAACAGATTTTTTTTTGTTTGGGATGTGCAAAGTTTTCTGTTGTTTTCCTCACTTTCATGACCGCTAAAACTCACTAATGTGGATGTGCAAATCATGAAAGCAGGTTTAAGACTCACAAAGGCTGGGCCTGCTTTCATGATTAAGCAGTAGCATAATTTCATAAATATAATTTTTTGTGCTGCCGTGCGCCATTCCTTCCACTTTCGGTCACTGCCCCTCGCTCCCACCCCACATTAGCCGTGACTCTCAATACCCCTGGTTAACCCCCAGGGTGGGAGGTGCGGCACTGGCCCTAAGTGCTGCAAGTGGCGTAATAGGTCAGGGAGCTGGCTAAGACTCATTAGGCCGAGGGGCAGGTGGCTTCCAGGTGACAGGCAGCTGGCTTTTGTTCCCCCATATGCGGGGGCGGGGACGTGCAACGACGACCAGCTTCTGCCCGCCCCTCATATTACGTTATGGTGCTGGTCGCTGTAGTACCTCTGGCCTTTTCCAGGGGTCTATCTAGCACCGGACACACTCCCTGCCCTCTCCCCAAAGGAGAGCAGTCCCTGGGATGCTCGATCCTTCTCCCCTGTCTGGCCCTCCGAAGACCCGGGTCTGTTCCTGAACCTGGGTCGCCGGCGTCACAAGTGGAAATCCAACTGCTGTGCCGACAGGCCAGCTTTAATTTCATGAATATTATAAACAGTCTCACTTAAAGAGTAAACCTTACACCCTACACTGTTGACCATATAAGATTCAGATTTAACTTGCAGCAGTTACTGTACTAATTTTTGATGTGCAAATGTTTCTTTTCTCCACTTTTATGACTGCTGAGGCTCATGAAAGCAGTGATCTTATCTAATGAGAATAGGTTCTGGCTCATGAAAGTGAAGTCTGCCAGTTTTGCAATAGTCCAGTTATGAAACAATGTTGAAAAAAATGAACCGCACATGTGCAAAACATTACTTTTTTTCTTAATAATTTGAAATCTACACGTTTCAGTAAAGCCACCTATCAAAGAATCATCTTTGGGCCAAACTCAAACAAACCTGAATGTTTCATGTTTTACCTCTCAAGTCATTTTTGTGCTATTGGTGAGCAAAAATACATTTTCATGTATTGTCAAACTTCTAGAACGTTTAAACTGCTGAAGCATTACCAAATTTACAGAATCCAATTATCTTGGCACCAACTGCACAGATGCCAGATTTGTGTTATTACATTGAAACATAGACAATGATGGCAGAAACAGACCAAGGGTCCATCTAGAGTCCTGTTGTTCCCTATCTGCTTCAGGACCTATTGTCAACACCCCTGCTCCCAGCTGTTACTGACCTGTGTAACCACCAAACCCTTCACTCTCTCCCAGCCATGCTTGGAACTATTTATGGTCTTTGGTGCTTACCACATCCGCTAGCAGACAGTTCCACAGCTCTGCCACCCTTTCCATAAAATAGAGCTTCAGCACATCCCTCTTAACCCCCCACCCCACTGGTCAGTTTCCATTCTTGGTCTCCCGTTTTTGAATCTTTACTGCTGCTAAATATTTCTCTGCAGTTCACCTTGTTTATTCCCTTCAGGAACTTGATGGTCTCTATCATATATCTCCTCTCTCACCTGGTCTCCAGCGAGTACATGTTCAGTGCTTTGAGATGATCCTCGTAAGATCTGCCCTGTTGGCTCTGAATCATCTTGGTCACCCCGCGTTGCATTGTCTTCAGCATGTCCCTATTCTTCCTTAGGTGAGGAGTCCAGAACTGAGCACAGTATTCCAGGTGCAGCCTCACCAGTGACCTATATAGAGGTAGTAGTACTTCCTTTTTTCCTGCTGTCAGTACTCCTTCTAGTACACTCCAGCATCCCAGTAGCTTTACTAAAAGCCTTATTACACTGCCTTGATTGTTCGAGAAGTCCCTGACGCTGACACCCAGGTCCGTATCTTCTGCAGTAGTTCTTAGTTTTTCACCTCCCATTCGGTACTCTGTCCTTTTTTTTGTCCCCCCTTAGGTTCATAAACCTTGCACTTTTCAGCATTGAATTTCAACTGCCAAATCTTAAACCATCTCTGTAGCCTTTGTAGAGTCCTTTACATCTCCCTGATCACTTCTTCGCTACTACTCTACCACAGAGCTTTGTGTCATCTGCAGAGAGACACAACTTGCCTTGGATGCCTTCTCCAGTGTTGCTGATGACCATTTTAAAGAGGACAGGACCCAGGACAGATCCCTGCGGCACCATACTCATGACCTCTCTTTCTTGTGATTTGATGCCATTTCCACCACCCTCTGTTGTCTCTTCTTCAACCAGTTTCCCATCCATCTAACTATGTTCCTAGGCACACCCAGATCCTCCAGCTTTCTCAGCAGTCTTCTGTTCGGCACCAAGTTGAAAGTTTTGCTGAAATCAAAGTAGAGTAAATCCACAGCATGGCCTTTATCCACTACCCTCATTACCCAGTCAAAGAATACTATCAGGTGGTCTGACACGACCTCCCTGTCACAGACTCGCACTGTTTACTATCCTGTAGACCGTTGCTCTCTAGATAATCCACAAGGTCCCTTTTTGACCAGTGACTGCATTGGCTTACACACTGCAGAGGTAAGTCTGACAGGTCTGTGACTCCCTGATTGCTCCTTGTACCCCCATCTGTGTAGCAGTACTACGTTCATTACCCTCCAGTCTTATGAAACTACCCCTGTCTGAATTGAGCTATTGAATAGCCCTACTACGAGCTAGCCAGTTCCGCTGCCAATTCCTTCAGCATCCTTGGGTGCATCCAATCTGGCCAAAGGAACTTATCGACTTTTATGGCTTCTAGCCACTTCTTTACACTTTTCTCTGGTAAATACTGGCTGCCTTATTTCAGGAATGCTCCTGACAGCCGTCTTGATGCCACTTTCAGGCAGGGGCATTCTGCCTTCCCTTGTGAACAGAACGCAAAAGTAAACATTAAGGTTGGCTGTTTTTTGATCATCTTCCACTATAACTCCTCCTCCTTCTTGTAGCCTAGTAATACTCCTCCCTGCTTCCTTTTTTCCCTTAATACATCTGAAGACTTGTTTTTTCCCCACCCTTGACCCCCTCCGCAGTACACAGCTCAGTATCTACCACTGCCTCCCTTTCCATCCTCTTTGCATCCCTAGTTCTATTAAGGTGCAAACATTAAGATTCAACTATAAAAATATTTTGTATAAGAAAATATTTTCATTTTGGGGAGGAGTCTAATGACTTGAGATAATTAGCCATGAGCCCAAAGGGCCCCTTCTTTTGATCCCTGAGGCAAAATTATGTTTTCAAGTATACTACAGCTTTCATTCTTTTTCTTTCTTATAATACATTTGGATAGTCAAACATTGCTTTTTTCACTTTTACTAGGCATTTTTAAAAAATGTCCAGCAGTAAAGGAGTTAACTTTCTAATTACGGTGTTAATTTCAGAGGGATTGATTAATTGATGGCAGGATTTGTGTTTGTTCTGCAAATGTAGCTATTTGAATCAGACCACATGACTTCCAGAGCACATGATTGATTGAACAACAGGGCCATGCAGCTAGCAGTGTTTTCACGCAGCTCAGTTTGGGTGTTTAGTCTGCAGCAGTTTCTGCTAAAATGATTTGTGCTTTTAAATACTGTACAGTAGCTGTGAAAGGATGAGCTCGTGTTCTTTTAGTGTGTTTGAAAAATGCTGGCTTGCAGTTTTTAAAGGTTTATGACTTTGGTACATTTTGCTTGTTCATCTGTATTTATATCACCAGGTTTTGAAAGCTGCATCTCTGTCATCTGTTTCATAATGTACCTGTTGGTTTGTGTGGGGGTTAGGGGGGATTATACCTACCATACTGTGAAAGTCTTTTTTTATGAGAGTTCTGACTTTGGGGTGAACCCATAATTTAAAGAAAGTTTTGCATTGACCCTTCACCTTTTTTATTTTTATTTTTTCGCACATTTTATCTCCCACTGCCAGAGGAGCTCGGTGGTGGTGGTACCAGCCATCCGTTCTCCGCCCCCCTCCAGCTTGTTGGGATCGTGCTATGTGGCAATGGGGGCTTGATTTTGGTATTTATTTTTTCTATTGCTTTTTGGTTCCCGAAACCCCACCCCTGAGAATGCCGGCACAAGGATGAGAATCCAAACTGTAGATGTGCCAGAGCACGTCTTAGCCAGGCGCCTAATGGTGTCCTCCCCTCTCCACACTGTGAGTCCTGTGCCGCCACCTGTACATCCACAGGCAGTGGGAATGGGGCAGTGTAACAGCCCCCCCCACCCCCAGAGGAGGAGAGCGTTCTTTAGGTATATTTGCTGAAAGGTGTGTTCAGGTGCTGTTCTGGTAATGTGATTGGTGTTTAATAATGTACTGATTAGGTGTTAATGAGATATAATTACTGGATTCCATTTTTTTCCTATGGAAAAGAATGTGCATTAAATACCGTAATACCTGAGTAGGTATTACGGCATTTATGCGGCTTTTTCCATAGGAAACTGCTTGAAATGCAATATTGTGAAAGTCAGTCTGTGCCAGATTCACTAAGCCATAAACACTCACCTCCTCTTTTACCATAGTCTCTAGCGAATCTCCCTCTCAACTCTGCCCTTTCCTCTGCAAGTCACAAGACTCAAACCAGGTAGCAACGCCCACAGCAACGTGAAAAAAAAAACACCCAGAAGATTTAAATGGACTTTTTTTTCTTGTTTATCTTTCTTGTTAAGTTAGTTTAATTTACCAAAGCACTTAATTTACTGTTTATTTTTGGAATTGAAGGTATACATTGTAAAAATAAACAAATTCAACTATGCAAGGTAAGACTCCACTTTCTTCATTTTCGCAAATGTCACTGTGAGGAAAAAACAGAACCCTTCAATTATATATGTAACCCCTAGATGGCACTATCCCAGGGGCTACTACCCCTGCCTGATTTGCCACTAACAGGTTGAGGGGCCTGGATCCAATGGCGGGTGCCTCCACCCAGAGGTCAGGGTTTGCAATAGTTAAACTTACTTGGTCACAGCCCTCTGGGACACTGCAACCCCCCTTTCTTCCCACTAGTGGCCCACACAATATATCAGAATTACCTTCACAGTATACACTTACCCCAGGTCTGGTTCCGCACTGGGACCTCCTGTGAAATGAGATACAGTGCAACAATCACAGTACAGTACTTTAACATAGACAAATACCTCAGGCAGTATAACTTTGCTGAAACAAGCAGCTCTGATTTATTTAGGGGATATAACAAGGACAGGGAAATCAGGTTAATTAGCTTATCACTCTAATAATCTACCTATGGCTCTGTGCACAGGCCTATCCCTATCAGTTACTGTCCCTGGGTACCCAAAGCCCTAGTGGCTAGTCCAAACCGTGGCAGCTGGTAGGGCCCTTTCACACAGAGAAAAGGAGAATTAAACAGTCAGCAGTACAGTAATTCCATTTGGATTTAATGTGGCAATTCAACAGGGAGCGACCCTGAATTAGTACTCACGACCTCCAAATAAGATAGGGTCCTTCAATGTCAGCAGGGCTCACTTGAGGGTACACAAACCTCTTCACACATCCATATAAAGAAAGCACTATACCAGGCAGGCTGCATCTGTATCCCAATCCAATTACTGCACAATACCGGAGAACACACAGCAGATTCAGTTCCTGACAGACCGAATGCAATTTTCAGCAATTCCTCCAGTCTTCTACAGGGTGAGCCTGGTTTCTACTCTTCAGAGATCCTTTGATTCTTTTCACAGGACGGATTCAGTCCTAACAAGCTGTTACACAAGCTGCAGACCCGAACTCTGGGCCTTACGCGTTTTGACTAAAACTGCACACTGAAAAGCACAGGGCTCCTTCCTTCTTCACTGCCAAAGCTCAACTGAAACTCCAACCGACAAAACCGAGCACTTCCTTTGAGTTCCTCCCAGTTCTTGACTGGATTGGCTGTCACTCACAATAGACTGCTGCTGTTGGTCCAAAAGGCACTGAAGTCTAAACTACATCTCCCAGAGTCACTGCCCATACAATCCTCTTGTGGCTGGCTCAGATTATGAGTCCAAGTTCTGATTCGTCCAAGGCACCATTTTAGAGCTAGCTTACCCCACACTGATTGGTCCAGTTCAGCAGTTCAAAACTAGAATGGGGAACTAGCAGACACAGTTCTGACTGCAAAGAAAGCAGGTTAGACAAACTGTAATTTCATTATTACTCTAAATAATTTCTGGCAAACAGTTACATCTTCCAGATAGGTTCCTTTGCACTCCTAGTGACTGCAAAAATGAAGTGAATTGGCAGCAGCTCGAGTGGTACTCAGAGAAGCACGCAGGCCCCCCATATAAACTAATTATGTCTGCAAGCAGACAGCTCTTAAAGAGACAGTACCAGAGGCTCTAAAAACACTCACTGATAAATGGCTTAAATGCCAAACACCATTCAGGCTTGGAGCATTCAAGCAAGCTCCTGGAAGTCTTTTGGGAACCCCCATTTGCAGGGGGGTTACATATATAACAAAATATGGGGTGCAGTGCAGCTCGGGTGTGTGTTAAATTCTCGTAACATACTGCACCCCATACTTTATCCTATATGTAATCCTTGGTAGGCATAATGCTTTTATGAAGTTTAATAAGGAGGGTATTGTAGGGCGTTATAGAGTGAGTATGTCATAATAAATTATGATGCTTCTGGAGTGGAACTAAATCGAGACGCATCAGTGATATAAATGTATTTTATTTTGTTACAGTATAATGACATATCTAACCTCAAGATAGCATGATATATTTGCTGTTTTGTAGATCACAGTTGATATATTAACCCTGCCGACAGAATGTATAGGAATTTTGGACTGATATATCAGTCCGCGGCACAGCAAAGGTTAAAGGTTAGATACATTACAACTCAATACTGAACCAATCAGAGAGCAGTTTTCAGGATGCAAAATAAATTAGAATGGCCCTTTGCAGCACTAATACCAGCAGTAGTAAAGCTTCACACAAACATCATTTTTATTGTTAAAACTAGATACTGTATTAAATCGGGTACTGTATGCTGTGGTTGACTCCGAATGCGCAGTTATCATCATTGTGAGGGGGCAAGACTTCATAACGCTCTTGAGGCTCTGCTGCTCAAGAGTTATGGTCTTCCCCCAACATTTGATGCATATTTTGAGTTATGCCATTTCATGTCCCCTGTATATAAAATGGATCAAGACTGCCACAACAAATAATGCTTTCTAGACAGACTTCCAGTTGCTGTGTTCACTGCAGCCTCATGCCTCAACACACACCAGAGGAATGTTTATATCTTCCACGAACATGTGCACTGGTGTGTGTTACAGCATACGTATATGTGTGTGTGTGTGTGTGTGTGTGTGTGTGTGTGTGTGTGTGTAGACAATATATGGAACATACATAATGCATACAGTACTGTATTATATTGGGAATGCATTTTCCATATGCTATTCATATGTAGGGCATTTGCAGTGACCTAGCTCAAAATATGCAACTTATCTTCAAGTATGTGGGGGCAAGACTATAACTCGGGTGTAGTGGAGTCACAAGTAAGTTATGAAAGCCTTGCTGCTCACACATGATGACGCACAATGTACTTTGAGTTACGCCATTGCGTAGTCAGTATATACAATAGCAGTTCACTAGTTGTAACTTTTAAATCTTCTGTGTACGTGTGATCATTTACCTGTTTTTTGCTTGATTTCAACTGCTGACTTCAGTACTCAGCCTTCAAGATATCGATTCTGACCTACAGAACCCAACAACAAATGTAACATGTTATCTTGCAGGTTGGATTATGTGTCGTTAGTATATGAGGAACCCAACATTCAAAGGTTTTTGTGGGCACCAACAGATCTTTTCCCATGCAGACCGGGGTTTGAGCTGAATCCCCATATTCAAAAGGGGCTTTTACACAGGCAAAGAGGCTTAGCGCCTGCGCAAAACATAATATATATACGTGGGCAAGGGGAGCGGCATGGCCATGAATAGCCATGCTACCCGTATTCAGCAGCTTTGCAGTGTGCAAAAGGGTTTAACCTGGTCCTTTTGTGTAGCACAAATGCCTCCGCACAAAACCCCGACTTACGCCAGGCAACCCTAGCGGCTGCCAGAAGTAATCCAGACACCTTGTCAGTTGGCTGCTGGGGGAGCACACCCGTCCTCTGTAGTCTGTGGCACCCCCAACCAATCGCCAGCCCGTAGTACCAGTACAACCCTACCTGGTGCTAGTGCTCCCCCCATCACTACCCATTGTAAAAAAACACCCTCTGTGGTGCTAGTGGTCCCCCCTTCCTCTGATCACCAACTCATTGTAAAAAACACCCTCCCTGTTTCTAGTGGTTCCCCATCCCTCCGATCGCCAGCCCGTTGTAAAAAACACCCTCCCTGGTGTTAGTGGCCCCCCCCGCATCACCAATCTGCTGTAAAAAACACCCTTCCTGGTAGCCCCCCAACTGGATCACCAGCCCATTGTAAAACGTACAGACCTTCCTGGTGTCCAGTGGTCCCCCCGCCCATGGGCACGATCCACAGTTCCGCTGGTCACAATATTGTAATCCCTGGCATCTAGCAGCCCCACTCACCATGGCACTGAACACCCCCCCCCCAATCACCTTACCAGTTTCCTCGGTCCTGCGGGTGTGCATACAGCAACCGGCACAGCTCTCCTCACATCTCCTTGGCCGGCTGGGCTATGTCCAGGCAGGGAGCATGTGTCTCATTTATAGGACAGGCTGACACGCCCTGACCTATAAATGTTCCTGCCTGGATATATGGTGGCTGGCCAAGGAGATGTGAGGAGGGCTGTGACAGTCACCTTATGCACACCTGCAGCACCAAGGAAGCTGGCAAGGTGATTGGGGGGGTGTTCTGTGCCACTGTGGGGGGGGGCTGCTAGGTGCCAGGGTTTACAGTATTGTGACCGGTGGTACCACTGGGGGGGGGCCACTGGATGCCGGGACGGTTGTAAGTTTTACAACAAGCTGGCGATCGGGGAGAGGACCACTAGCACCAGGGAGGGTGTTTTTTTTACAACGGACTGATAATCGGAGGGGGGTGAACACTAGCACCAGGGAGGGTGTTTTTTACAATGGGCTGGTGATTGGAGGGAGGAGGAACTACTTGCACCTTGAAGGGTGTTTTTTTTTTCAACGGGCTGGTGATCGGGGACCCACCAGCACCAGGAAGGGTGTTTTTTACAATGGGCTAGCGATCGGGGAGGATCACTGGCATCAGGGAGGGTGCTTTTTACACTGGGCTGGTGATCGGAGGGAGCAGGGACCACTAGCACCAGGGAGGGTGTACTGGTATTGCAGGCTGGCAATCAAAGGGTGAGGGGATCACTAGGCAACAGTGATATCTACACATGTCTGGGACTGGGCAATTGTGGGGGCAGTGCTGTGCTAATCGGCCTCACTACCCATGCAAACGATCCATTAATGGACTTGAAAATGGCCCCTTAGTGCCTTGCATGCCCAGTGGACTCATTTGCATGGGTCCATTTGAATATTGTAGATAGTGCTCCGGCACTGTCCACTCTGGCGGCGTGCTTTAGGATCCATGTTGGGGAAATGCTACTTAGCACTGCGCCGCCAAATAGTTCCGGTGCTGTTCACCCGAATATAGCACCCTCAGGCTCCCGGGCAATCGCAAGGCACAGTGCAAGGTTTTGCACTCTGCTTTGAGCAGTTTTAACTATCAGGCCCCGTATGTTTTCCTACTATTTCATATAATTTCACCTATACCAAAAAGGGGAAATGTGTGTATATTTAAAATAATGCTTTGCCAATATATGGAACATATATATTTTTGGGGGTATGGAAAGGGGAACTAGAAAGAGGTGTCAGAGATCAGACCCATAGGTAGCAATACGGAAGAGTCACAGTTGTTTCTTCAGCTACATTTTAACAAGGGGGACTCAGTGACTTCATTTTCTTAACCGCTGGAACACTGTTTTCGTTCAACTTTATCTGTGGGCGTTGCTCTCTGGAGAGGTATATTCAGCCTGTCTCATTCCATTTAATGCTTATGAATGCCTTACTCAGCTCCCTTCAGATTGCTGGATAAGTTAACTGTATGACTAACAGTTAAACCCCACCTCCATTTCCCATAGTTTGTACTTCTCACCATTGAAACTATTTCTAAAAATAGTTACAAGTTTTATTTACCCAAGATGACATGTATGAGAGAGAAAGAGAGAGAGAGAGAGAGAGAGAGATGTAACCTCTTGTTTTCAGCAGGGCTGCTATTTCTACAGTTTTACCGCTGGGGAGAGATTGAAGCACATGGAAGTCAAGTCACTTGCTGAAGGTCACACAGTAATTGTGGTGGGATTTGAAGTCTTAAACCAATACTTTTGTTCTGTGTTCACTAAAGAGGACACGGCGGATGGGTCTTATCTGATAAACAGTAGCATCCAGGGACCAGGGGTCAACACAAGCCTCTTTACTGAATGTCAAGTCTTGGATGCCCTAAATAAACTAAAAGTGATCAAGGCCATGGGGCCAGATGAAATTCACCCGAGAGTTCTCAGGGAACTGGGGAGTGTACTGGCAGCTCCCCCTAGCAGAACTCTTCACCAAATCACTGGAATGCGGGACAGTACTGGAAGACTGGAAAAGGGCAACAGTGGTCCCACTTCACAAATCAGGGAGCAGAGAGGAGGCTGGCAACTACTGTCCAGTGAGCCTCATGTCAGTGGTGGGAAAATTGATGGAGACACTGCTAAAATAAAGGATAATGGCATATCTAGAAGCCAGTGGAAAACAAGACCCAAAACAGCACGGTTTCACGGTGGGTAGATCTTGCCAAATGAACCTGGTTGACTTCTTCAACTGGGTTACAAAGGCAGTAGATCAGGGAGCGGCGGTGGATGTGGTCTACCTGGACTTTAGTAAAGCCTTTGACTCTGTTCCACACGGAAGGCTGGTAAAGAAGCTGGACCGCATGGGGGTGGGCAATGTATCTGCAGAGGGGGAGGTAATAAGCGGTGAACCACAGGGGTCAGTGCAAGGGTCACTACTCTTCAGTGTTTTCATATCCGATATCACAAATGGATTGGAGGGAAAGGTGTGTCTCTTTGCAGACGACACCAAGATATAACAGGGTGGACTCCCCTGAAGGAGTAAGAAGTATGAACTCTGTCCTACAGAAATTGGAGGCGTGGCAGTTCAAATTCAATGCCAAAAAGTGCAAAGTCATCCATGTAGTCAGAGGTAATCCCAAGGTGGAGTACTACCCGGGGGAGTGGGGGGTGAGGGAAGGAGCTCACTTCCACCAGCCAGAAGTGCAACCTGGGGGTCATAATAGCAGAAGACTTGAAGGTGGGTAAACAGTGCGAAAAGGCAGCGCTAAATGCCAGTGGCATGCTAGGTTGCATAGGGAGGGGTGTCACGAGTCGCAGGAGGGAAGTAGCGCTACCACTCTTTATCAGTCACTTGTGCGCCCCCACATGGAATACTGTGTACAATACCGGAGGCCGCACCTCAAACGGGACAGCGGTAGACTAGACACAGTACAAAGGTCAACAAAATGATTCTGGGGCTACGCCAGATAGCATACAGGGATAGGCTGAAAGAGCTCAACATGTACTCCCTGGAACAAAGACTGGGGGGGGGGCATGACTGAGACCTTTAAATATGTTAGGGGTATAAATAAGGTTATGGATCAAGAGCTGATTCAGATGAAGGAGAGCAGTAGAAATAGAGGGCATGATGTGAAGCTGAAGGGTGAGAGGTACAAGAGCAATACCAGAAAGTTCTTTTTTACAGAAAGGGTGATTGAACCATGGAATAGCCTACCCCAGGAGGTGGTGGGGGCCAAAATGGTGAGGGAGTTCAAAATTGCGTGGGATAGACACAAGGGTATCATTTTACAAGAAGGATTTTGGGGGGGTAGCATCCTATCTTTTGGGCAGACTAGATGGACCTTGTGGTCCCCTTCTGCTATCACATTCTATGTTTCTATTCGGCCATCACCAAAACTGGGACATGCTGGAGACAGTGCAGCAAAGGGCCACTAGGAGGACCCAGGGGCATCAGGGCCAGACAACAACAAGAGGCTGGCAAACTTCAGTGGGCCAGAAGCTAGAGGGGAAATATGAGACATACAGATTTCTGACGAGTATAAATAAAGGGGAAAGTGAAGAACTGTTTGGTCTGCAGGGGAATATGGTAACAAGAGGACATGACTGGAAACTGGTGGGCAGGATGTTCAGGAAGGATGTTAGGAAATTTTTCACAAAGAGAGTGGTAGATCAGTAGAATAGGCTACCAAAGCAGGTGGTGGAGGTGGAAACTGTGAATGATTCAGGTCAGTGGGACAAATTCGGGAGTTTAGTGACTCCAAAAGCGGAGGTTCGGAAATTAGTTCCACAAGGCAGTGGGCCAACAGGCTACAGTTAACAACTGAAGGGCAGACTGGATGGACTTCCATTCTTTTTCTGCATGGTAATCAGAGAAATACAAGCTGAGTACATTGTGGAAATCAGTGTTTGTGCAAACATTAATTGTGATATAGTATCCAGGATTTCCTGTAACATATGGATTTCTGCTCTGAAATCTGTTTTTTGAATATGAAGCGGCACCTTGTCCACGTGGGATGGAGCATGTTCCCTGGTGTTTCAACAACCCCCATGTCAAAGTCATCATTTTTTGCCCAGTACATGCTCATCTAAATATTTAAAATCCACAACAAAAAACATGGGTTGCCATGCTTGTTTTTAAGTTACACTGGCGAGACTTAATCTCTATTTATGGAAAAAATCTAGAAGGGGTCAGATTGTTTTATGTGGTTATGTAAAACGTCAATATTTTAGGTGTCAACATGAGTGTGAAAGAAAAAGTGAAACAAGGACACATTATTTGTCATGTTGCTTGCTTATTTTTTTCCACGCAAATGCAAAAATATAGAGTAAATTACCAATGCAGTGACACTGTCTTGAACTGATATTCCCCCAAAAGGGAGAAATATTTGTATAATTGTATACATAAAAGCATTTCAAACCCATGTCACTTTCATACAACATTTTTTGATAGATACAGAATATGGTTATGGATATAGAAACAGAAAGAAATATAGAGGTCGCCATGCTTCTTTTGGCTAGATCTGCTTTCAGAGTTGCAGTTTCAGAGCTGGTCAGCTCAGGACAAAAATAATTGAAACATCCCAATAAAAAATAAGACTTGCAAGAATGCTATTCAGATCATTCAAAAATATATGCAGAATGGCAAGGACTGTAACATAAAAATTAACAGCGTAACCAAAGACAGATATTTAGGTAAAGTGCCTTGAATGATACCGACTGCTGCAATCGTGGACGCTAATTTCCTCGATGCCATCCTATACATATTCTTAGTTAGACATGACCTAATAGGATAAATCATTATTCTAATAATGCTTCTATACATTTAAGAATGTACTTGTGCCAGAAAATAACCTCAAAAACTTTTTTGAGAGCATCAGAAAAATGGGAATTTGAAACATCAGGGAACGTCCTTATTATACTTTGTTTTTAGTATCTTTAGACCTGATCTCGGATCATTCGTCCATCTCCCTCAAGGTCTCTTTTCCTGTCAGGATGGAGCCATTCCGATGGGTAAAATGCGGGACATCCCTCAAAGTTTAAATCTCACTGTACGTTATTTGATAGCACCCTCTCCATGTGGGACAGAGGGGATTCTGAAAGGTAAAATGTGGGATGTCCCTCCTAATCCGGGACAGTTGGGAGGTATGAATCCCTGTGTACAGTGCTGCACAGTACACTCCCCAAGTGGGACAGAGAGGGTTCTGAGTGGTAGAATGAGGGACATCCCTCCTAATGTGGGAAAGTTGAGAGGCATGAACCTCCACTGGAAAGTGTGAGACAGCACCCGCTCCATGTGAGATGTGGGTTCTGTGTGATAAAATGAGAGACAGATGACAGGTATGCATTCCTCTGGCATTTTGAATGTAGGGCACAGGGCTCTGAAATCCATGAGAAAAGATAAGTATCCACAAAACATTCAGCAGCAGCAGGAAGTCTGCATTTGGAAAGAGTCGCTGTGATTGACTCTGCACCTGTGTGCGCATGTAGTGTCATAGGGGAAGGTACAGTAGCTGGGACGTCCCAGGTCTGAATCCCTTGATAGCCACTGGATCACTGCATAGCATTGAGCAAGTGACTTTGACCATCCCTGTGCTTTGCTTTCCCAGCTATAAATTTGGGTAGAAGCAGGACGCCTGCCCCCCACCACACACACACACACACACACACACACTGAGAACAAGATGTTTTATTCCAGTTGAGTGAGCCTGGTTAAATAATGGTAAAACATTTTTGCAGTGGCACACTCCCACACATTGTACCATACCTCTTAACTGCAATGAATTTCACACAGCACTATGATTTTAACACTCAGATTTACCCTTGCTCCTGAAGATTTATTCATCTTCCTCGTAATGTCAGAGCTATTTCTGGACACACAAACTATTAAAACATTGAATTAAATTGATAGAAACATTCCTTAGCACCAAACATATGGAGCCCTCTATTCTTAGACATATTATTCTTTAAAATAAGAAAGTGCTACACATTCTGGCCATTTGCTCTGCATTTAGAAGGCCAGTGGTAGTCATTTTAATGAGGAGAGGAGGTATGTCTAGTGCAGGTCAAAAAAAGGGGCCCCTGAACTGTGAGGTGCTTTTGAACAGGACACAAAAAGGAGAGTCAGTGGAGCAAAGACAAAAAAAAAACCCGACAAACATCAATAGGACAGACCATGGCTGTGAAGGAGCAGAATTAGGGCCAGGAAACATCAGGAAATATTGTTTCACTCAAAGGGTGGTGAGCCCATGGACTAAGCTGACAGAGGAGTCTGTAGAAGCAGGGCGTGAAGATAATTTTGAAATTAGGCAAGATACGTTTTGTTAAAAATAAAACAAAAAAGGCATTTGTCCTCCGATGTGTACCCACTGACTGTAACGTAAGGGTATCCCCACCAGAAGGAGCATTACAGATTGATTTGGCAGTGAGTTACTGGTAGTATTTATTTATTTTTTTTTTACTTTATGTTTATTGTTTTAAGCAAACAAACATACAGTTTGAAAAATGCAAGCATAGACACAGCAGTACTCATTACTGTATTCTACGAAGGTGCCACACCTCTTAATATACACAACTAATTGATAGGGCCTAAGGGGGAATAAAAGAGTTCAAAATCAAAGGTATTAATGTCCAAATGGCTGCTTAATGAGCCCATGAGCAGCATGAATAAATGTTCACAAAGTCAAGAACTAGAGTTCACAACATCCAGCCCCTCTAGGTGGAAAGAGTATATATCATGCTCTGCCTTAATTAATGCACTAAGTGTGCAGTTTAACATTAAGACAAAGATTCCCTACAGCTTAGTTATTAATAGTAGGAAGCTAATACTGGTGCTTAAACAAGTATCTTTGCAAATAGAATAAAATATGGGTTGGGGTGTGTAATGAGAAGTTTACACACACCCAAGTGGTTAGATGCTACATAAACGCCGAGAGCGTGTGTAAACTTCGAGTTTACACACTCCGACCCATATTTAATTTTATATAATTGCTGGGTTTTCCTTTTTTTCGCCTCAGCAATTGTATAAAATAAAATGGTGCTGAGCAGCCGCGGTCCGGTTAGGTTGAAGTGCGTGGTCGTAGTCGGCAGATTGATGAGTAATTTAAAATTGTTTTTATCTTGTGCGCAGCCCTGAGGGTAAATTTCAAATGTTTTGGCAGATTTTCGGGGGAGGTTTTCCTACATACCGCCTAGTGCAGGCGGCGGTTTGCTGTTCCGTTAGCGGTTCCATTACCAGAGATGGTGGTGAAGCAAGGAAGTGTGGCGGGCGCATGCGCACAGTGAGGGAAACCGTGCGTGTGTTTGCTGTAATGAACACTCCTTCATTACGGCAAATTATGCCACGGTTTCCCTATGGGAAAAAAGGGAAACCATTAATTATAAAACTTATATAGTGTATATCTCTAGGGTTTCAATCAATAGAAGCTATTCCTGATCACTCCAATAATAGAGAGAGAGAGTACAATCTAGATTAAGTAGCACAATTGTTGTGTTTCCACTATTACAGAGAAAAGAAAAAAAACTTTCCAATCATTTCAGATAGACCACATTTTTATCTTGGGTGCAGTGTTACAAACCCCAGGCCTTAATTATTTAGAATTTTATAATAACAAACGAAAAAATTGGAGAGTTTAAAGTTCAATCGAATTCCCTTAGGTTGAAATAAGAAAGGGCCCCTCCATACCTTCTACCTAAGGCCAGGGCACTCACCCATCCTGATGAGAGGGAACAACAAAGGAAAAACAAGGAAAAGTTCAAGTGGCTTCTTCCTCTGAAGAGCAGTCTTCGGCCACAGCCCTAGCGCGTGTCAGAGCATGGATCTGGGCCCACTTCATTTCTTCACCAGGGTCATTGAACAAGTAGATCCTCCCAGTATGTATAATCCAAAGGCGTGCTGGAAAATTTATGCTGTGGTGAATAGATGCCTCTCGCAATAGGGCTCGTACTCCTGTCAAAGCGTTTTCTTTTCTGTCGAGTAGCGTAGCTAATGTCCGTGAATAATTGGGTTTGCTGACCATCTTGTAGGAGTGAACCTCTGCGTCGATGAACTAGAGCCAGCAAAACATCTCTGGTGCCTGCTCCATCAGTGACCACCACAATTGTTCTAGGGGCTTCCAGGTTGTCCGGTCTTCCTCGCGGCATCACCCTATATGCTTTTTGAAATATTTGAGTCCCAAGGGATGCCTCTTCCCCCAACTGCTGTACAAACCATTCCCTCAGAAACAATAAAAGGTGGTCTCCTTCACAATTCTCTGGGCATGCCCAGAATTCTAATATTTGCAGCTCTGATCTGATTTTCTAGAGTTTCCAGGTGGGATTTCCAATGAGAACTCTCCTTGATGACATTGCTGACAGCCCCCATTGTGGCATCTGCATGCTTCGAGGCTTCTACTGCCGTGGACTGAACTTGCTCTAAGGAGTTTTACAGGTTTGATAATTGTCCAGTAAGCCCATCAAAGTTATTGGAGATATTAGCCACTGATACAATAAGTTGGTTAAATTTTCTGCCAATAGATTGTAATGTTTCTTCTCCCAATGATGGATCCTCCGAACGGGACTGAGTAGACCTCGTGACTGGAGCTGATGTGGGATTTTTCGATTTAGCTCCCACTCCCTGCGACTGTTCCGTTTGTGGATTCCCCATTTTCTATTACTGGGATTCTGACACAGTATGTTATAGTTTTTAAGCCAGTGCTAGTGAAAGTAAGCACTTTTAAGTTTAATAAAGTGCCTTCCTTCTGCAGAGCTTTATCATAAGCCGGCCATCTTGCTTGGGCTCCACAGCGCCCACTGGTAGTATTTTGTATGTTTTTTTACAGTTTAATTTCACCAGGACAGCTGAGCTTGGATACAAAACCTGTTTTTTTTTTAAGTTATGGTACTTTTATCTCCCACACTCGACCACACCCCATCGGCCACTCTCCCCCTAGCCTTGTCACCCGCTGCCCCTGGGAATTAACCTTTGACCTGGCAGTTCCCCGTGGTTTGCCCCCATTGCAAAGCCTCCCATGTTCCCCAAGCCTGGAAGGAGTTTAGCTCAGATGTTTGGTTGGCAGCCCAGTGACTGTTGTGGGGCCCACAAGGAGAGAGGCAGCATCATCCTGTGGTCGAAGGTCCTTTTTCTGTCCTTCTCTGAGTGCCACGTGGGCAAGGACTGCGGTGGATGTCGCACACAAGCATGCTAAAGTCCTCAGTCATGAGGCACCCGTCCACCCATTGCAGCTTTGCTTGCCCTATCACCTGTGGTCACCCAGGTGTCAGTATTGCAGCGGAGCCCACTGACCCTCCTCCCCCTGGCCAGCCCACTGATGACCTGGGCTCGCTTGCAAACCCAAGTCACGGGCATCATGCGTGGTAGTGCTACTGCTGTGCCAACAGACTGGTGGATACAAAACCTTTATGGCGGATGCCAGTTTGCACCCAAATTCTACCCCTTTTACAGCTGGAAGGGTCTGAACCATTGGGTAGGGGTCAAGTGACTTGCTCAGAGTCACATGTTAAGTAATCCCTTTGGTTAGGTTTCAGTCTGTATTCTTCTGGATTGGGTACTGAGACAGTTCATAGATAAACATGTGGGGAGTAGTGCAATATAATGGCTGTGGGGCAGCAGTCTTCCGGGAGTCTTTCTGGAGGCTGAGATGCTGCCCTATTTGCAGACAACTCTCTGCCCTGAGGGAGATAGTTGCCTGTCTTCAGGCCACACTGGACAGTAGTAAGGGAACCTTCCCCCAGGCCACACTGGACAGTAGGAAGGGAACCTCCCACATCCAGGGTGCACCAGAGCCACCACCACTACCTCAGAGGTTGCGAAGAAAGCACAGCAGTTGGACCACAGTGGGCTCAGGGAGGGTGAGGATGGTGGAACAGAGGCACACCCAGTCAGTTGTTCCACTCCACAATCCATACACCATTCTGGGGGAGCATAGCTCCCCTATGGATGCACCCGCAGAGGAGACTGATGACAACTGTCACAAGGGAGGCCCACAGGAAGGAGGCAGGCAGGAGGACACCACAGGAAAGGAAGCAGCTCCTGGTGGGGGACTAATTATTATGGGGATAGAACTGGGGAGCAGGGAAAACTGAAGTAAGGTGCCTGCCTGGTGCCATGGCTTGGAGGGACAGGAAGCGCATCCTCAGAATCACGAGAACAGCTGCACGGGAGTCTGAGCTGGACGTCATTGTCCACCTAGGGACAAATGACTTGGCTCATCATGAGATTAGAGCAGTGCAGGAGGACTTTGTAGAGTTTGGGAGGGGCCTAAGACAAGTAGCACACACAGTATCCTTCTCAGAGTCAGAGGTGCTGCCTGTCAATGGCATGGGGGAGGCGAGGGTAATTTGCACCATGCAGTTTAATGAATGGTTGAAAAAATGGTGTGGAGCACAGGGGTTTGGCTTCATTGGGGACTGGGGTTCCACCTGGAGGGACACCAGCCTATGCTGGCAGGATGGTCTGCATCTGTCCAGGAAGGGAACAAGTCTTTTGAGCAATCGGTTTAAATGCTTCTTTGGCAAGCTTTTAAACTAGTCAAAGGGGAGGCACTGATAAGCAGCAGGAAAATCCCAGCCTCTCCCTACAAAACAGGGTACTAAATGAGAAAAGACCGAGGTAGAAAGGTCAGGGGGGATGCTGCAATAGAAGGTAAAGCATCAAAAATGGAGAGCAATGAGTACCAATGCTCGTAGTCTGGGTAACAAGCTTCCTGAATTAGTGGCCTTGCTGGAGGAGGAACATCTGGATATCGTGGGCAGTCACAGAAACATGGTACACAAAACCATGACTGGGACGAAACATACCAGGATACACTATCTACAGGAGGGACAGGGAGGGTAAAAGAGGAGAAGGAGTAGTTCTTTACATAAGGGAAGGAATAAAAGCAACAGAACAAAAGGGTAAACAGGGAGGAGAAGAAGCACTGTGGGTAAACTTGGAGACAGGCAATGGCACCACAATCCGCACAGGGGTTGTATACAGACCCCCTTCTCAGGGGGAGGAAATGGACAAGGAAATGATAGAAAGTATACTTAGAATGGCAGAAAAAGGGGAGATATTGCTGATGGGTGATCTGAATATGCCAGATGTTAACTGGAGTGCAGTTTCAGCAGCCACTTCGAAGAGTGGGGTTATTCTAGATGCCCTACAGGGGGCATGCCTTAGACAACTAGTATTGGAGCCCACACGAGGGAGCAGTCTTAGACCTGGTTCTCTCAAATGGAGATGGAGAGAGGATCACAGATGTAGAAGTGGGTAGCCATCTGGGAACTAGCGACCATCGAACAGTATGGTTCAAAATAAACACAGCAATAGAGTCAAGCCATACAAAGGCAAAAGTACTGGACTTTAGGAGGGCTGACTTTGCCAAAATGGGTGAGTGCCTAAGGAATGCACTAGCAAATGGGCAGGAAGGAGGGGTGGAAGAACAATGGGGAATAATAAAAACTGCCATCACAGAGATAACGAGCCTTTGTGTGAAACAAATAAACAAAACACAACAATGTAAGAAACCACTATGGTTCTCAAAGGAAGTGGCAGTGAAGGTTCAGAAGAAGAAGAAAGCATTCAGGAAGTACAAGGAATCACAGAAGGAGCAGGACAGAGAACTGTATCAGTTAAAGCAAAAGGAATCTGGGAAGGCAGTCAGAACAGCAAAGGCCCAAACTGAGGAAAAGATAGCCAACTCAGTTAAGAAGGGGGATAAAACCTTTTATAGGTACATCAGGGAGCTAAGGAAAACCAAGGGAGGGATAGTGAGGCTTAATAAAGGGGAGGGAGGGTGGGCAGAGGGAGACTGTGAAAAGGCAGAGATACTAAACAAATATTTTTGCTCAGTATTTACAAATGAAGAGGGGAGGTACCTAAAACAAACAGTAGAAACACTCTGGATACAGAAGTTGATACCAGCCCATTTACAGAAGAAAGGGTTATGAAAGAACTCTTAAAACTGAAGGTGGACAAAGCAATGGGGCCTAGGGATTCATCCCAGAATTCTAAAAGAACTAAGGGTAGAACTAGTGACACCACTGACTACCCTCTTTAACAAATCATGGGAGGATGGGGTGTACCGAGGACTGGAGGAGGCAGATGTGATTCTCCTTCACAAAAGTGGGAGCAAGGCAGAAGCAGGAAACTACAGACCTGTTAGTTTAATCTCAGTGATATGGAAAATGATGGAATCACTTCTGAAGGAAAGAATTGTCGAGTATCTAGAGGCCAGAGGGGCACAGGACCCTAGACAGCATGTGTAACCCCTAGATGGCGCTATCCCAGGGGCTACTACCCCTGCCTGATTTGCCACTAACAGGTTGAGGGGCCTGGATCCAATGGCGGGTGCCTCCACCCAGAGGTCAGGGTTTGCAATAGTTAAACTTACTTGGTCACAGCCCTCTGGGACACTGCAACCCCCCTTTCTTCCCACTAGTGGCCCACACAATATATCAGAATTACCTTCACAGTATACACTTACCCCAGGACTAGTTCCGCACTGGGACCTCCTGTGAAATAAGACACAGTGCAACAATCACAGTACAGTACTTTAACATAGACAAATACCTCAGGAAGTATAACTTTGCTGAAACAAGCAGCTCTGATTTATTTAGGGGAATATAAAAGGACAGGGGAAATCAGGTTAATTAGCTTATCACTTACTATCTACTTCATGGCTCTGTGCACAGGCCTATCCTACCAGTTACTGTCCCTGGGTACCCAAGCCCTAGTGGCTAGTCCAAACTGTGGCAGCTGGTAGGCCCTACACAGTGAAAAGAAAATTAGTTTAAACAGTCAGCAGTACAGTGATTCCATTTGGATTTAATGTGAATTCAACAGGAGCGACCCTGAATTAGTACTCACGACCTCCAAACAAGATAGGGTCCTTCAAGTCAGCAGGGCTACTCTTGAGCTCCACGAGACTCTTCACACATTTATATGGTAAAAGAAAGTACTATACCAGGCAGGCTGCTTCTCTATCCCGATCGCAATTACTGCACAATACCCGGAGAACACACAGCAGATTCAGTTCCTGACAGACCAAGTGCAATTCAACAATTTCTCCAGTCTTCTACAGGGTGAGCCTGGTTTCTACTCTTCAGAGATCCTTTGATTCTCTTCACAGGATGGATTCAGTCCTAACAAGCAGTTACACAAGCTGCCGACCGGAACTCTGGGCCTTACACACGTTTTTTGACTGAAACTGTGCACTGAAGGAGCACAGGGCTTCTTTCCCCTTTACTGCCAGATCTAAACTGAAACTCCAACAGACAAAACCGGCACTTCCTTTGAGTTCCTCCCAGTTCTTGACTGGATTGGCTGTCACTCACAATAGACTGCTGCTGTTGGTCCAAAAAGGCGAAGTCTAAACTACATCTCCCAGAGTCACTGCCCATACAATCCTCTTGTGGCTGGGCTCAGATTATGAGTCCAAGTTCTGATTCGCCTAAGGCACCATTTTAGAGTTAGCTTACCCCAAACTGATTGGTCCAGTTCAGCAGTTCAAAACCAGAATGGGGAACTAGGCAGACACAGTTCTGACTGCAAAGAAAGCAGGTTAGACAAACTGTAATTTCATTATTACTGTAAATGATTTCTGGCAAACAGTTACATCTTTCAGATAGGTTCCTTTGCACTCCTAGTGACTGCAAAATGGAGTGAATTGGCAGCAGTTCGAATGGTACTCAAATAGAGAAGCACACAGTCCCCCCATACAAACTAATTATGTCTGCAAGCAGACAGCTCTTAAAGAGACAGTACCAGAGGCTCTAAAAACACTCACTGATAAATGGCTTAAAACGCCAAACACCATTCAGGCTTGGAGCATTCAAGCAAGCTCCTGGAAGTCTTTTGGGAACCCCCATTTGCAGGGGGGTTACACATGGATTCACAGCGGGAAGGTCATGTCAGACGAATCTGATAGATTTCTTTGACTGGGTGACCAAAGTAGTAGATCAGGGAAGGGCTGTGGACATGGCCTCCCTAGACTTTAGCAAGGCATTTGACACAGTCCCACACAAAAGATTAATATACAAGTTAGCCAGCCTGGGAGTGGGTCCCAAGATGACAGCCTGGGTAAAGAATTGGCTGGAGAATAGGACACAGACAGTAATAGTAAATGGAGTCCACTCAGAAGAAAGGGAGTTACTAATTAGTGGTAGCAGGGTTCAATAGTGACTGGTCCTCTTCAATGTCTTTATAAGCGACATTGCAGAGGGACTGGAAGGAAAAGTATGTCTCTTTGCAGATGACACAAAGATCTGCAACAGAGTTGATGCACAAGGTGGGGTGGAAAGGATGAGAATGGACTTGGCAAGGTTAGAGGAATGGTCAAATGTATGGCAGCTTAGATTCAGTGCTAAAAAGTGGAAGGTAATGCACCTGGGAAACAAAAACCCAGGGGAAGAGTACACAATGGGGGGTGAGATACTAACAACAACAAAAATGGAAAGGGACCTGGGGTAGTCATATCAGATGACCTAAAGGTGGGCAAGCAATGTGAGAGGGCAGCAAGGAGGGTTGGGGGATACTGGGATGCATAGGAGAGGCATCACCAGTAGAAAACAGGAAGTTATTATCCCTCTGTACAGACAGCTGGTCAGACCCCATCTGAGTACTGTGTGCAGTTCTGGAGACCCAATCTCGCAAAGACATAGACAGGATGGAAGCTGTCCAGAGGAGGGCAACTAAAAGCGGTGCAGGGTCTGCACCGGAAGACATATGAAGAGAGACTAAAGGAGCTTAATATGTATAGCCTCGAGGAAAGGAGGAGAGAGGGGACATGATAGAAACTTTCAAGTACCTCAAGGGAATCAACAAAGTCCAAGAGGGTAGCATCTTTCAAAAAAAGAGGTGTGCAAGAACAAGGGGCACAATTTGAAGATGGGGGTGGCGGCTCAGAGGTAATTTAAGGAAGTATTTTTTCACAGAGAGGGTTGTGGATGCATGGGACGGCCTTCCGGAGGAGGTTGTGGAGTCAAAAACAGTGGTGGAATTCAAGCATGCATGGGACAGTCATAAGGCCATTCTAGGGGGTGGGGGTAGGAAGAAGTAGGCTGCTGGTTAACTAGGATCTGCAGCTTATCCAGTAGGTAGGGAAATGGGCAGACTGGGTGGGCCAAGCGGTCCTTATCTGCCGTCAAATTCTATGTTTCTATGTTAAGTTCAGCCTAGTGGTTAGCATGCACAACAGCTGGAGACCAAGGTTTGACTGCCATCACCACCACTTAGTGTGACCTTGAGCAAGTCAGCTAACTGCAGTATGCTTAACCTCCTATCCCTGTATGCACCTAATGGCTGTTGTAGCTGTTTGGGGGCTTGTAAAGTGCTGTGAGAAACTGTGTGTATGGAAGGCACTATGTAAAAAATTCCTTCAGCATCTGTTGTTCTCCAAGAAAAATCAAACTGTTATTACTGACCAAAGGTGAGATTATATCCTAAAAGCTGCTTTAATCTGCCATTACACTCGGTTGCTGTAACGGCAGTCTCAAGACAGCTCAGCACCATGAATCAGAGCTTCCTAGTGTGTGCACTAAATGTTAAAGTGCTGAATTCTGTCCATTTGTCATGATACAGAGAGAGAGGGGGGTGAGGGAGAATGGGCAACAACAGAGGCATCACAGTTTTTTGTTTTTTTTAAAAGGCTACCTCGCCTTCCTCTTCCCAGTCTCAGAACCAGATACAGCAACACACCACAATCTGGAAATCATGCTGTGGCCCAAAAATGCCAAATAAAAATGGTAAAAGTCAACAATTATAAAAATTAAAGCATGGGGGGGGGGTTATTGAGTTTCTGCACACATGCTCAGTATGTGATATACCACCCCTCCCCAGCTTTGCTGTCAGGGTTTACGTAGCGTAACACACCTCAAGTATGTGAAATCAAAGCATTATTCTCTATGTATGCCATGGTGTGTGCCGATTATGCATTCCTGCACCCATGACAGAGTATGCTGTGAGTTAGTGGTTGAGCAGCAGTATGTTGAACCCGCTGCAACTTTGTGCCCAGGGAAGGCCTACTAAAGAGAGAATGACAGCAGTCCATCCTGTGGAGGGCTGAGGCATAGCTTAGTCAGGAATCTGTTAATTAGTTGAGTCTGTACTGTTTGAAGTGCTACAGTACTTGGCAGAGATGTGTGAGAGAGGCAGAGAACAGGCTTAGGAACCGGGAGATCCAGGTTCAGATCCCACCAAAGTCACTTACAGATTGTGTCATCCCGAACAAATCACTCAACCTCACGGTGCTGCAGTCCACCTAGCAGTAACAAGCATTTGTCAATGCCGAATGTTTGCTTGCTGGCATTGGCATTGGTAGTGTAGGAGTTAGAGAGATGCATAATAGGAATGGCAGTGAAGTATTGAACTGAAGCCAACCCCACCAGCACCCTGCAGAGACTGACAGGCATTGGGGTGTGCCTTTGGGTCGTCAGGCATAACGGCCATGCCATTTCACCACACCCTACCCTGCAGACACTGACAAGTGTCACAGTGTGCCTTGGAGTCCTTGGGCCTTATGCTCACCCCATTCCATAAGAAATATGGTGAGATGGGTGCAGTATAGGAGAAGGGGGTAAACTTTGGGTCCGAATAGTCCAAGGCACACCTCGATGCCTGTCACTGGCTGCAGGGTGTGTGGGTGGGGGTGGAATGGCAGGAGTATTACTGATGACAATCCCAAGTCACACCCCTCATGCCTGTCAGTCTCTACAGGGTGGGGCATTATGGTTGGAAACCCTAACATCCCAGGTGTTCGTTGGTATTTTCACTCCAAATTTTAAACATGGTTTTTTTGTGACCCCCCACCTCATGAACGGTGGCAATATCAGTTCATTAGCGGAAAGCTGATTTTGCACAGCGACTACGCCATTTGGCACCACTGGTGCAAAAACACATTTCAAACAGGATGTGAAAAATGACAACTGTACTGTTCACGGGGAGGTGTAAAAAATGCAATGTTGAAAATCTGGAGTGAAAATATAAAAAAACTGGTGAAGTCACGAATGTGCATAGAAACTGTGCAACGCACACCCGTAATATAATTAGTTTGGGGATTTTTAACAGCAGATTGTCATCACAGGCATTTTGGGACCTTTCCTCATGAACAGTATCACTGTGATTTTCTTAATCTGTCCTGAACACTGATTTCCCACAGCGACCACGCATTTCTGCGCCGGAAGTGCGAAAACACATTTCGACCGTGGTGTGAAAAATGACAGCTGTACTGTTCATAAGGAGGTGTTAAAAAATGCCAGTGTTGACAATCTGGACTGAAAATATTACAAATTCGTGAACTTACGAGGGTGCGTGGAAATGCACAATGCACGCTCGTAACACAGTCATTTTATGGACTTTTGTCACCAAATTTTCAACATAGCCATTTTATGACCTCTGCTCATGAACAGTATCACTGTGATTTTCTTAATCTGTCCTGAACATTGATTTCACACACCGACTGCACCACTGTCTGCTACATGCGCGAAAACACATTTTGGGCAAGATATGAAAAATGACAGCTGTACTGCTCATAAGGAGGTGTGGTAAAATGGCAATGTTGAAGTTCTGGAGTGAAAATATTACAAATTTGTGAAGTTATGAGCGTGTGTAAGAACAGCGCAACGCATGCTCGTAAAACAGTCATTTTTGGGAATTTTTTCACCAAATTTTCAACATAGGGTTTTGGGGGCCTATCTCATGAACTGTGGCACTATCCTTTCATTACTGTGTCCTGAAAGGTGGTTACGTGCAGTGACCGCGAAATCACCTTTCGGAACCGAATAACAAAATGACAGTGACTGAATTCATGAGGTGGGTCCCCAAGAACCCCATGTTGAAAATTTGGTGAAAAAATTTCCAGAAATGGCCGACATGTGCACCAAAGTTGAAAAAAACCCATTTATTCCATTATACAGCTTACCGGCATTTCTTCAGTTCGCGGTCAACTTTGAAGAATGCAGACGTGTTCCCGGTCCACTGAAGATTGTCGCGCTGGCCTCCGGAGGTAAGTATGGGGTCGGGGGTTATTGGGAGGTGGATGTGCAGAGGGTGGGTGCAGATTGGGGAGGGAGGGCAAGACCTTTTTGTTTTAGGTCTTTTTCTTTTATGAAGACAACGCGGGACTTTTGCCACGCTGGGGTGGGCTCCCAGCATGGCAGCTGGAAGTTTTTTGGGGGGGGCAGTGGAGCTGATGGGGGATTGGGCACCTCCGTTGGCCATACAGAGGTTTGCCATGCTGGAGTGGGCTCCCAGCATGGCACCTGGAAGTGTGTTGGAGGGGGCAGCAGATGGACGTTTGCCATGCTGGGGTGGGCTCCCAGCGTGGCACCTGAAAGTGTGTTTGGGGGGGGCAGCAGACTGACATTTGCCACACTGGGATGGGCTCCCAGCGTGGCACCTGGAAGTGTGTTGGGCGGCGTGGAGCCGAAGGGGGATTGGGCACCCCCAGTCGGCCATACGCTGTATGGGAGGAGCGCATGAGCACACTGGGGTGAGCCCCCAGCGTGCACCTATGTGTTCGGGGGGGGGGAGAGCTGTCTATGACAGACAGTTCGGATGCAGTGCCAACGCAGGCAATTTGCATACTGCTGACAGCAGTATGCAAATTTTGTCTGTGGCGGTGTTTTCCTTTCAACTGTATGCCACTGCATCTGAACGGCTGTCATAGACAGCTCGGACATTCATTGGTGCGGTGCAGCTGCGCCTGCAAAAGGGAGCTGGGCATTGGATGTGGGGGAGGCACACCTACGAAAATTCGTATGGTGGCACTATGTTTCTTGCACATGCATGCAAGCAAACATAAAAATGGGTAAAAGCAGGACCCCACTGAAAAGGAGATGCTACATCTCAGCTGGGCTTTCCCAGGTAAATAATTGTAAACTGGGAAAATGTGTGACTCAGAAAATCCTTCTGTCACATCTGTGTGCTGTTGATCAAATACCACAGGTCAAAACATTCCATGTCTGTCATGGCCTCAGACCCAGGAAAAAAAGGTTTGAGTTATTTGAGGGCTCTCACCAGGTCTTAAGTCAAAGACCCTCACTCCATTCTTGTTCCTCCTTACCAAGACTTCAGGAGGATCATTTTGCAGAGGTGTAAGGTGCTGACTAGTAATTTTGACAGTTTATTATGCGTATACCGTCACTGCAGTGATTCCCCAATGGCGAAGACCAGCACAGCGCCAGAAATCGAGTAAAACCCGCCCATCGCTGTGCTGGTCTTTGCGGCGATCGGGACTGCATCGTTGAGGGTGAGTCCCCGGTCCAACTCCGACTTGGAGTTAGAATCCTAGAGACCGGGGGGGAATGTGTGCGCCACATTCCCGTGGCTACAGTGCCAACAGTCGGCATTGTAGCTGTCGCTGTAGGGGATGTCGGCGCTAGCGCTGTCTAAGTGCTATGGGTAAACCTTTATTATGTACCACCTCCCTTTCTTCTTTCTGGTTGTTTCTTTGGCCCTCAGCATTTGGCAGTGTCCTCGTGTTATATGCCTGAGTTTTTTGTTTTTCGTGAAAAAATGTTTCTATGTTTAGGGAAAAGGTAAGTCCTGCTTTCCTTTTTTTTATTTTTTTTTACTATTTACACAGGATAGCTCAGCTAAGGTGCAGCATCTTATGTTTCGTGGGGTCTGGCTTTTACTCCTTATTTCAGCAAGGCAGACTGAAGCACCTGGAGTATGCATGACTTGCTTATGGTCACACAGCAAGTAAGGGGCTCTGCTGAGGTTTGTTTGAACCTAGGTCTCCTGTAACAGGATTCCTTCCTTTGTCCCATAATCAGAGTCTGTATAGACCCTGCATTTATTCTGAGCACTTGAGACCCTGCAAAAGGTGCACGACCCCATTGCTGCATAGAGTTTCGGGTTTCTCCATGCAAACAGGACATTGAGGCAGTCGAGAGGATGTGACGCACTACCACCAAAATGATCAGGTTTGGAGGACAAAATCTATGAGGAGCGTCAGGATGCCAGTAACATGTTCATGCTAGGGAAAAGGGAGCTGAGAGGGGACATGATCGCAGCCCTTAAGCATGCTCCTCGGTATCGACAGAATCAGACAGATATTTGACTTGGTATCCTCCATCAGCAGGACGCGGGAACACGGCCTGAAGCTAAAAGGTGGTACATTGGGGGATAGTGCCATGAGGCACTTTGTCTCCAGAGGGTGATGAATCTGTAAAACAGTCTACCAGAGGAGACAGTGGACCTGAAGACAGTACCGGCCTTCAAGCTAAGCCTGGTTAAATTTCTGCTTACCAAGGGAATCACAAAAGTATGTTGACATGGCATATTTATTCATCCCTGCTTACGAAGTATATGGGTGTGGTAGGTAGGGGGGTGGACACGACCTAATGTAGTATGTTACTTTGTTGCTGCAGTATGGTTACTACAGTTCTGTGGGAACCCAAAATTAGTGTTTCACCATAAGGGTCCACTGGGTGGCACTGTTGACTGAAGTTTCTCCCAAGTATCTTCCCTTGGAGGCAGACTAATGAATTTGAGGACATGTTTATCTGATAGCTCAGCGCTGTGCATAATTTCATATACGTAATCTTTTCAGCAATTACAGTTTACTAAATAACACCTTTTTTCGGTTTCCCTCATCTTTCCTGGAGTTTGCAGCATGCTTTTGCCAGCTTGTCCATAAAGCCTGTATAAAACAATCTTTCTTAGGGATTTTCTGACTTTGTAGTGCCCTTGTTATGACATCACAGTGCTCACTATAACAACAGATTTCAATATCATAAAAAGCCATTGTAAAGACAGGTGGGACAGGCAGGAGTTTTTGATACAGAGAGTGGAATAAGTACTTTTAAACAGGGTTGATCGGATCCCAGTCTTTGGATTCAACTAAAGTTAGAATTTAGGATTTTTGGATTCATTTACCGAAACTTCAAAATCCTAATCAATAAGATTTTGATCAGATTCGGATTCTGAAATCCAGTTCCGAAATCCAACACTTCCAGTTGAATTTAGAATGTGAAGAACTCAGATTGGAACTGGATTTCAGATTTAGATGCTCCAAAAATCTGAAAACTGACCAGTTGATTGGATGTCGAGGTATTCGATCACCCCCACTTGGAAATGTGAACTATTTTGAAGACTGATAATTGGAAGAAGCCCAAATCTCAGAAAATAGATGATTGTTTGCAGTTATTGTAATTTTTTTTTTGGACTTTATCTCCTTATTCCCATCTGGACTGACCAAGCCTCCTTTGTGCTGACCTCTCCCAGCACCTGGCTTCTTCCAGACTTACCTGCAACTCCAGTCTCCCATGGCAGGGGCAGTGGGGCTTCCCAACTCCAGCCACAGACCAGATTCAGTTAAAGGAAGTACCAGGTTTGCCGATGTGGGGCCTGTGAGAAGCTGGAATTTATCCTGGGTGGTCAGGCTATTTCTTTATTTCAATTCATAGGACTACAGGAAGCCACCGGCGAGGGTGCATGTGCAGGCATGCGCAGCATGGCTCCAACCAGTATCTCTGCTCCATGTAGCTGCTCCTTACTGCACCGCTACCAGGTGGCAGTATCATAGCATACCCATCTGTCCTTCCTTCCTGGTCCGTCTTCTTCCCCCAACCTGGCCCTGGATGACCCATGCTGGTTCCCAAACTCAGATCACCAGCATCACAAGCATAGCCCCACCACCGCATTGACAGACTGGTGAAAGGTTGCTGTAAATGAAATGGTTTTAAACATTTTAGTTTAGCAGATAGAGAGGGCCTAGACACAATTACAAGGGACTGTCCCGAAGTAGTCGCAATGGCCACTTAGCCACAGACACGTGATTATTGTCCTGTTTGGCTCTGCACAGTGGTGGTCTCAAACCTTTCCTGCCCAGTTGCTAAACACATTGTGACTGCACAGAGAAGTGGGGACAGATTTTGAGGCAAATAGCCCACAGAGCCATCCACAGAATATGGCAACCCTCGCAATGGCGGTTGCAGTGGTTTGGACCCATTACAGGTAGGCTGAAGAGTCATTGGAAAGCTGTGGCTGCTGTCACTGAAGCCTACTCAGAACTTGGATCATTTTGGGACTATTATTTGGTGGGGGGATGGGGCTAGGCGGGGGTTCCACTGAACACCAGAGATACTTCAGTTAAGGAGTAGGAGGAGGAGGCAACGGGACCAGAATAGAAAACAGAATTTGGATTTATGTCGCAAATGCAATGTAGCCTAGTGCTTAGAGGGCAGAGCTGTGAACCTGAAGAGATCCAGGTTTGAATCCCAAGAGTGACAATGATCAAGTCTCAACCTCCTGTTCTACACCTTCTCTGTCTCTCTCCCTCTGTACTTCACCTCCCGCCAGCTTCCCTTGACTTCCGTCCAGCCCACATAAGACTTCCCTGCGAGTGTCTAATGCCTTTTGTAACTCTTTCCTCAATCCTCAGTAAGGACCTCAGCAGGGTAAATCATTGACAGAGCAGAAACAAGCATCTGCTAAACAAAAAGAAAACCAAAGCTATGCTTTTTGGGTCTGAAAATAAGCTCATTACTGGCTATCAAAACTTACATATCCTGAGCTCATGAGGGACCACCACTGAATGCATTCACCCCTTTTTTTTTCCCTATAGAGGCTTTGTCCCCAGTTTCCCTCTGTCTCCAAGGGACACACCCTGATCCCAGGTCTGAAACCTCTGGCCCCCCCGGCACCTGTAACCCACTGGTTACTCCCACAGCTTGTCTTGTGTGGCAAAAGCTCCAGGGTGAGGGCTGTCCTCTCCCCTGAGATAATCTAGTAAGTGGACTAGGATCCTGTGAAGTCTGGTACTAGGCCCTAGGGGAATCCTCAGGGCTTAAACTGTCATTTAGACGGAAGTTGGAATTTTCTCCCTTTACGTTGGCCCACCTCCCCCGACCTGAGCTCAGCTGCAGTGCTTCGCTCGCTCACATCTCATGCTGTGGCAAGAGCAAGCTCCCTGGCCCTGCCGAGGCAGTTGGTTGTAGCACCGGTGCACGCTGCCGACCCTCCCCAGCTGAGGTGTGCTGCAGCTGCCTTGGCCTTACCTGCCTCCTGACAAGGTGCCCTGAGTTTGCTCTTGAACTTGGGTTGCCAGTGCAATAGTACGACATATGCTACCAATGGGCCATCGGGGTGGCCCTGCGTTCACACTTTTAAGTACCTGGGAGCACTCCTCGAGTCCAGCCTGACTCCTCAGAACATACCTCTACTCTGCAAAAGGAAAAATCAAAAACCTGGGGCAGTGTACAAGCTCAAACATTGCTGCCTGCTGGAAGTAAGGCTGCCAGGTGCAAGAGGTACACTCCTACCCGACTTGGATTAAAGCTTGCTAGTTTACTGCAGCACCACTGTTGCCAAGCTTAAAAAGCTTAAAAAGCTCCACATCGTGTACAACAGTATCTGCCGTTTCACTTTGGCTGAGGACGTTACGTAAGGTAGCAGAGGTTATAGCAGGGTGACTAGCAGAAATTTTTATAGCTTGCTATCCATGAGATTGGTCCCCAGGGATTGGAGGACAGCAAATATAGTTCAACTACATGTAACCCCTAGGTGGCGCTATCCCAAGGGCTACTATCCCTGCCTGCTTGGCTAGTAGCAGGTTAAGGGCCTGAGTTCTGAAATGGGTGCCTCCACCTGGAGTTCAGGGTTGGTAGTGGTCAAGCTAACCTGGGCACAGCCCTTCGGGACACTGTAACCCCCCTCTTTCTCCTCTAGTGGCCTAAACACTGTACAATAATCACTTTCACAATACCCCTGGTACACCACAAAAGTACCCACACTGTTTACACTTATCACCAGGGCTGGTTCCTCTGGATCGACCCTGGGGACCCCCTGTAAAACAAAGTTATGCACAGCAAATAGCAACAGTACAGTACTTTGAGCACAAACTGTAACCACAGTCAGATTACATGCAGAAAAGTTAGATCTGATTTATTTAGGGGGCTTGAACATGGGAGGGGCAAAATCAGGTTAATTAGCTTAAAGGTTATATCAATCAAGCAGTTATGCATGAGCTTTGAGTCCCCCCACACAGTCACACCTCTGGGTACCCAGGTGGAGAAGAGATGGACTAGCCAGGACTGTTGCCTGGGGTTGCAGCTGGTTGGGGCCCTGTGATGGAAAAGACAACATGCGCAGTACACAATATTTGTAATCCGGAGTCAGAGGGCTCAGTTCGTAAAGGAAACAAAACAACAGGAGAATCAGATGACACACTCAGATTAAGCTGTTGTTGAAGGGAGCTACCCTGGTATTTACTCACGATACCCAAGACTGGACACAGGCTGGATGAAAATCGAGACTGCAGGTGGTTAATCTGGAATGCCAGGAGAAGCAGGGCCCACACAAGTTGCAGAGGCGTTGTTCCTGTTCAAGTGTGGAGCAGGGGACTGATCCCCAGGCAGGTCTCTCGTCGATGGCTTCTCTGTGCAGCAGGTAGTCTGGCTGGGCCAGTCTGGCAAGGCCCAGACCGCATGGAGACAAATTTGGTTGCAGTCCGTTTTGGGCTGGATACATCTTCCAGCAAGCAGAACACAGTTCACACAGTGGGGAACTAATTCACAACCCACTAGCAGCTCATAGCACATTTACATGTACGGGAATTCTACTGTACCAGGCAAAGCACTCCCCGGTCACAATCGCAAAGTCTCTGCACACACCAGGAGCTTAGGGGTAGCTGGAACTTCTGACAGGTCAATCGCATTCAGCAAAATCTTTGGTCTTCTTCAGGTTGAGCCTGGCCCACTTCAGTAGCTTACTTTAGTCACACAAACTTGGATTTAATCCAAAATAATTCTCTTCTCTCCCTCTCAGGAGCAGCTGGCAGACATGCAAGCCAAAAACTCAGCCCTTTCACAGTTTTCCCTTGCAAATCCACTCAGGATTGCTGCCCAAAATACACTTGAGCTCTTCTCATTTCACTTCCCAGCTCAGAACTAACTGAAAACTACAAGCAGCACGGGACTTCCCCAAGATCCAAAAGATTTGGTTGGCTGATTTGGCTGTCAGTCAAAGCAAGAGCTCCCCCTTCAGTTGCAAAAAAGGTGCAAAAAGCTCCAAACTAAAGTTCCTACAGATTTTGAATTCAGACAGCTCCTGTAGTCCGACTACATTTTAGGTCCCACCAGTACTGTTTGGTCCAATTTGCAGTCCAGGACCAAGATAGTGGAGACAAACAAAACAGTCCTTGCTACAAAGAAAGCAGGTTAGACAAACTACATTATCATTATCACTCGAAATGATTTTCAGCAAATAGTTACATCTTTCAACAGAGCTCCCTCTCAGATTACTTAACCTGCACTAGGCAGCTCTTAAAGATACAGTACACAGAGGCTATACAGGCTCTGGTAATCACATTTAAACTGCTAAAATGCAGGACACCAGCCTGGCAGTGAGCATTTAGGCAAGCTCAAGGAAGACTTTTTGGGAACCCCCATTTGTGGGGGGGTTACATACACAAGAATGAGAAGATCGGGGATGAGACAGGGAAATACAGGCCAGTCAGCTTGACAGCTATACTGGGAAAAATCTGGTGGACTTCCTTGAAGGGAACGGGTTGTAGTACCCAGACAGCATGGGTTCATGAGGGAAAGGTCTTGCCAGACGAATCTGGTTGAGTGTTTCAACTGGGTTACCACAGTAGTAGACATGGGGCAGGCAGTTGATATTTTATTTCTTTATTTATTTAAAATGTTGGTAACTGGGAAAGGCACACTGAGCCAAAGGCCCTTTTCCAGGAGCAACCCAGGGGAAAAAGAGAGACACATACAAACAGAGGGTAACATAAGTCTGCATCAGAGCAGATCACAGTTGACACAGGCAGGTGTGTACAATGCAGTAAAAAGAAGCTGTAAAATCTACACAAACACAGACAATGTGCAAAAGTGCAATATTAAAAATAATTACTCATGAAGACAACTACTTTTCAAGTATTGATTGGGGGGACTAGGGAAGGAGCAAGGAGGAATAGCCAAGGGAGGGGAGGATACAAGAGGGTGGTGTGAGGGGCAGGGAAGATAGGGTTAGAGGGCTTGAGGAAAAGACAGTTGAGGAGTGGTAAAGAAGAGCTGAAAATGCAGGAGAGAGAGAGAGGTGACAAGAAGAGGGAGGTCATGAGTGTGGCAGTAAGAGGACACGGGGTCATGAGGGAGGAGGCTTACAGGGGAGAGGCCAGGGGTGGCGAAAAAGTGCAGGAGGGCTCTTGAGGAGCTTTAAGTAGGTGTTCAGGGCAGGAGGGAGGAGGAAATATCCATGGGGGGTGATTCCAAAGTGAGGGAAGTTAGCATGAGAAAGCCACTTGTGCAGCGCATGAATGCACTTGAGGGATGAAAAGGTGTGGGACTCTCAGCAGGAGTGAAGTGAGTAGCCAGAGGAACCTATGGTTGATAGGGAGGCTAGGTAGGAAGGTATCAGGTCAAACCAGAATTTGGCAGTGAGGAACACGCTGTGTAGCTTGAAGGGGAGAGGTAGGGGGAGCATGGAGAGAGGAATAAGAATACAAGGAGCAGTGGTGAATGAAAGGGGGAAGGTTTGTGGCAAAGCGACAGAAAGCATTGCACAGGGTGTGCAGCCTGGTGAGTGAGGTGGGGGGCAGACCCATTGACCACGTCAGCGTAGTCAAATAAGGGAAGGATTCGCTTGTTAACAAGTTCATGGCAAATAGAGAGGGGGAGGCAGTCCTTGTTGCGGTATAAGGCTCCTTGTTTAAGGCAGAACTTGGCGTGTAGAGTGTCTATATGGTAGGAAAAGTTCAGCTTGCTGTCTAACCAGATTTGAAGGCTGAGACTGTTTCAAGTTGGATGCCACTGAGGGTGTAGAAGGTGAGGGGAAGGGAGTTGGGAGTTTGGCTAGCTTTTGGGGGGAGCCGAAGGTCATAGAGACCATCTTTTTGGGGTTCTCTGTGAGATTGTTTGAGTTAAGCAATCTCCATCCTTACAAAGTGGAAAAAGGATATAAGCTGAGAAATCATAGTCTAAACATTCCAACTGTTAGATCATATAATAGATAAGGGGATGCCATGTCTCGGTATTCTGTGTCCATATCCTGGAACCAGTTACCTAACCACCTGAAATGTATCTCTTCATACTGCACTTTCCGAAAAGTTTTGAAAAATTACTTAGATCATACTTGTGTATGTTTTTAAGCAAAAGCATTTACTTAAACTATAAAATGTAAGTGATAGAAATGATATGTTATATGTCAAATGTCTGTATGTTTGCATTTTAATATGTTTTGTACAGGAGATTATTGTAAATAGGGTTCTACCCTAACAATTATAATGCCTTTATAAATACACATTTTATTCATTCATTCAAACCAATGTAGTATGTTGAGGAAGTCTTACTGAAGTGGTGTTTCAATTGCAGTACGTGTGGGACCTGATAGGTAGAGTACTGTGTCATCAGCATGCATATGTATGCTCGAGGAGACAAAGGCTGAGGGAAGGTCATTTATAAATATGGAGAATAGAATTGGTCCCAAAATAGAGCCTTGGGGTACTCTGGATGGGGGGGGGGGCAAAGAGCCAGCTACATGCATGGATTGTTGCTGACCAGAGAGGTATGAGTTGACCCAAAGCATGGCTAGGACTGAGAGACCAGCGGAGGCCAGCTTGTTGAGGAGGAGGGGGTGGGACACTGAGTCAAATGCTTTGGTGGGGTCTATGAAAATGGCCGCAGTGAGGTGACCTTTATCCATAGATGTAAGTATGGCATCTGTGACATGGAGGAGGAAGGAGACAGTTGAATGATTTGTTCTGATTCCTGACTGGAAAGGGGTGAGGAAGGAGGAGCTGTCCAGAAAGGCTGTGAGTCTAGAGAGTACAAGGGCTTCCTGTAGTTTTGCAAGGGCAGGGAGAAGGGAAAAAGGCTGGTAGTTGCCAGGGAAGGAGGGGTTGCCACCTTTGTGGAGAGGCAGGACTTGAGCTATTTTCCAGGCTTGGGGAACTGCTGAAAGGAGGAGAGATTCAGCAGGCAGGTGAAAGGAAGGACAGTGGCAGAGGTGGAAAGTTTGAGGAGCTTGGGATCCAGCCCATCAGGGCTACGCTTAGCAGAGTTGAGGAGAGGGCTTTGATGACTTCCTGTGGGGTAATCAGTGGAGGTGAGCGCAGCATCAGGAGGGAGGATAATCGGCAGGGGCTGGACAGGGATGGCTAGGAAGGGTGCAGATGGTGAAAAAGTTATTGAAATGAGAGGCTACAGCAGGAGGCTCGCAGACAGGCATGCCATTGATTGGGGGGGGGCAGGACTGGGCAAGAGGGTCGAGTAGGGAGTGGAGGACATTTCAGAAGTTGTCTGGAGAGCAGTATATGTTATACCTTGACTTCAGCAAGGCCTTTGACTCAATCCTCCACAGAAGACTGGTTAAAAAGATCGGGGGCTTTGGGGTAGAGGAGAAGTTGGCAGATTTGGCAGCGAGCTGGAGAGGGGTAGAACACAGAGGTTGGTTGTCAATGGGGAGTTTTCAGCGGTGAGGGAAGTGACTAGCATGGTACTTCAGGGTCTGTACTAGGACCAGTCCTCATCAATATTTTCATCTGTCATCTTGGAGTCGGGATGTGTGCCACTGGACTGGAAGATGGCACATGTAGTACCAGTACACAAGAGCGGACCAAGGGATGAACCGGGCAGTTATTGTCCAGTAAGTCTCACCTCCATAGTGTGCAAACTCATGGAAATTATACTAAAAGAAAAACTGGTGTCATACCTGGAGGATAATGGCCTCCAGGATGTGAGGCAGCATGGGTTCATTTTGGGGAAGTCTTTTCAAACCAGACTGATGCAATATTATGACTGGGTGACAGGTGAGCTGGATAAGGGTCATGCGGTGGATGTTCTTTACTTGGACTTCAGCAAGGCCTTCGATTCAGTGCCTCATGGGTGGCTTAGGGGAAGCTAACTGGTGTAGGGGTAGGGGCAAAAATAATGAACTTGATTACAAGCTGGCTGAGTGGGAGGCTGCAACGGGTGATGGTGGGAGGGGAGCTCTCAACGTCAAGGTTGGTGATGAGCAGGGTGCCACAGGGCTCTGTGCTGGGACCGGTGTTATTTGGGCTCTTCATATCAGACACTGCGCACGAGGTGGTGAACAAGGTAAGTCTGTTCACTGACGACACCAAAATAGGAGCAGTGGTGGATGGAGGGGAAGGATGGAAGCAGCTACAGGGGGACCTAGCAAGCTAGAGGAGTGGTCAGAGAGGTGGCAGCTGGGGTTCAATGCAAAGAAGTGTAAGGTTATGCACTTTGGGGCGAAGAACCCAAGGAGAGAATACTGACTGGGGAGGTTAAGCTGGGGATCACTGAGGAGGAGAAGGACCTAGGGGTAATGATAACAGGGCCATGAACAACTCTGCCCAGTGCAGGACAGCAGCTGCAAAAGTGAACAAAATGCTGGGGTGCATAGTGAGGGTTTTTTCATCCAGGTGAAGAGAGGTGATCTTGCCCCTGTACAGGTTGATGGTAAGGCCGCACTTACAGTACTGTGTGCAGTTTTGTAGGCCATACCTAAAGTGTGATATCAGGCTACTGGAGGGGGGAGTGCAGAGGAGGGCGACAAAGATAATATGTGGAATGGAGAGGAGAGACTATGATAGCAGGCTGGGAGACCTGAATATGTACACCCTGGAGGACAGAAGGGACAGGGGGGGTCATGCTAGAGACATTCAGGTATCTGAGGGGAATCAATAAGGATGGGGCAGATGGGGTCTTTAAGCTAAGCAGGGGGAGGGACACCAGAGGGCACGGCCTAAGAATAGAAGGGGGAAAGATTTAGGAGGGAAATGAGGAGACACTATTTCACAGAGAGGGTGGTAACAAAATGAAACGCACTACCAGAATGGGTTGTATCATGTAAATCTGTGAACAGCTTCGAAAGGGCATGGGACAGGGAACAAGGGAGAGTGAGGGTGGGGAGGTGGGGGGTGGCAGTGGAATGACAAAGGGTAGGAGGGTGGGACAGCTGCAAACTAGGGGTGCTAGCTGCAGACTTAGATAGACCGGGTGGTCTATTTCTGCTGGCACATTCGTATGTTTGTGTCTGTGACATCAGTGAAGGTATCATGGGTAGGATCTGCCTCTTTGCAGATGACACTAAGATCTGTGCAAGGGTAGACATGGAGGAAGGGGGAAGGGGGAAGGGAACTAAGGGAGGATCTGGGCAGGTTGGAGAGCTGGTGCAAGATTTGGCAGCTGAACTTTGCTACTAAAAAATGTAAAGTAGCGCACATTGGGAAAGGGAACCTAAGCGTGCAATATGAGATGGGAGGGGTAGTGCTGAATAGCACTCCAGAAGAAAATACTTTAGGGGTGATGATATTGGAGAACTTAAAATATCTGTAAACAACAACAGGGAATTAGCAAATCAAAAAGAATGTTGTGTTACATAGGGAGGGGGATAAGCACTAGAAGGCGGGAAGTGATCCTCCCTCTGTATGGGTCATTGATGTGGCCATATCTGGACTACTGCGTGAGGTATTGGAGCCCACACCTGAGTAAGGACTGCAACAGAGTGGAGGCAGTACAGTGCAGGGCAACTAAAATGGTACATGGCCATGGGGGTTTGACATACGAGGAGAGGCTACAGGACTTAAACATATACACCCTGGAGAAATGGAGGGGAAGGGGTGACATGTTGAGATGTGCAAGTACTTGCATTGAATAGATAGAGTGGACGCCAAGGAACTGTTCTCCTTGAGTTCAGACACAAGAGCGAGAGGAATTCTCTAAAGCTGGCGGGGGATTAAAGGGCGTCTGGGCGCTTCTTCACAGAAAGGGTGGTGAATACCAGGAGAAGTGGTACAGGCCAAGTCAGTCAGCAGCTTCAAGCAGGGATGGGACAAGCAGGTGGGTTTGATTAGAAAAGGGGGGGGCAGTAAAAAAAAGTGGAGGCTAGCCACCAGGGCAGAATAGTAGGGTGGGTAGGCAGAATGGGCCAAGAGTCTCTTTCTGCCGTCATTGTCTATGTATCTGTGGAACAGTATGACTAAGACTGACCTTCATTTGTGCTCCTGACTGCAGTCTGTGCTTTATTCAGATGTTTCTGTTGGTGTGCACCCACTTATTCCACTGAACCTTGTGGGTCCCCTCTGTCTAACTATCACGCCCACTGTTGTAAATTATGTGTTGATCTAGGATGTCTTGCACCCCAAGCACATCAAGTCTCTATCCAGGTTGCTTCATCGATGAGCTTTTAAAGGGTGCCCAGCATCACCCATTACCAGGGATGCTCATGCCCAGGAGGAATGGTAGAGATCTGAGGTCAGGCTCCAAATTACTACTCTGAACCCCTCCTATCCAGCACAGTGGGTCAGAACACTGTCCGCACCCAAGCTATGGAATAGCCCAACCTGTAAACCAAATCAGGCCTCTAGCCATTTGAGCTTTAATCATGGCCTAAGGAACTATTTAATGGCCCAGTTTGTGAGCCACTGCTGTGTAGCTGTATGACGGGCCTTCTCCTCATCATACCCTACTGCAAATGCTGTAAGGTATTGTCTTATAGTTGGTACTTATTTGTTTGTTCCGTTGTGTTTATTACTTGTACTGTAGTTCATTTATTTATGGTATTCGATGTCTGAATGACCTAGGCCTAAATGCCACATTGTTAACTTAGATACTGTCCCCTTTCTTGAACAGTCCATGAACACTCTCCATGGTCCTGTTTGCTTAAGCATTGTTACCAACCAAAGTTGTAATTGTTTCTGCTTCATGCCCTTACACTGTCTGTAACAAACCCTGCCTTACGACCTGGCCTAAAAATGGGCAGACATAGCTGGACCATCAGCGCAGCAGTAGGGCTTCTGCCCGTGACACCAGCGAACCGAGCTCAGTAATGAGCTCGGGTTGTTGGAGGGCCGGCCGGTGGGAGGAGGATCGAGCATTCCACGGACTGCTGTCCTCTGAGGGGAGGGTGGGGAAGCTGCCGGAGTTCGATTGACCCCTGGTGGATGCTAGGGGTCAGACGGCTTGAGCTAGGAAGTGTTGGGAGGTGTGACAGATGCGCAGCATACGCACCATCATGTGACTGTATGCCACACCTCCCTCAGCACAAAAAACAGATGGAAAAACTATGAGACCACGCAGCAGGATGTCTGTCACGCACCACAGGCCCAGTGCCGCCCACCATAAATTCCTTGATCCTACGTAACCACTGAGTTGCTGTCGGGTGTAGGATCCCCCCCGATGGCCCCACCCTCGGGGAAAGCCAGGGTGCCCCGGGAGTTGAGATAGGTTGCGGATGGGCGCAGGGAATAGGACCGATGTATGACCGGTCAGACAGAGCCAGAAAGCATACTTAAAAAAAAAAAAAAACAGGCAGGCACATGGCCAGTGCACCTGCCCTGTTAACCAGATAAATAAAATGTGACTCGTACTTTAGTTTCCTCCTTATTAACTTTAAATCACCACTGTTAGGGGTGTTTTTGCCATTTCATCATAGAAATGTAGAATGTGTCAGCAGAAAAGGACCAGTAGGCCTATCTTGTCTGCCCTATTTTCTCTGCCTATTACTACACCCTGCACCCTACTTGGTCACAGATGTCCCTACCTCCTCCCATCTCTACTTGCCTATTCCACACATGTTTGAAGCTCCCCAGAGTCTTTGCCCCATCTAGCAGGATGTTCCAGGTGTCAGCTATCCTTTCTGTAAAGAAGTATTTCCTCACATCCCTCTTAAACCCCCTTGTAACATGGCATAAAAAAGAAAAACAAAATGAAGCACTCAGATAGGTGCAAACACACCATGTGATACAGTAGAAACCATACTCTAATATCATAGTAGATCATGGTTTGTATTGTAATACCTTGACAATCCATTACAGGTAAGAAGCAGTATACAAGTGAAAGCAACGTACAAATAGCTCGCAATGTGTAGTTGTCCCAAGTTGTATTTAGTAAAAATTTTCCTGGCACAGGATGTTTGACTTTTTCAAGATTTTTCTATGTTGTAACTACAACAGAAGTTCATGAGTTACTAAAGATTGTACATTTAAACTCCACATATACTGTTAATTATGCTGCAGCAATATTTCTGTAGAAGTGAACAGTTACGTACTGTTACCATCCTTTCTGATCTACTGCTTTCTAAGCAACTGTGGGTGCAATGCATTGTGGATGACTGAATAACATTATCTGGCCTAGCCTTGTCTTGGTGAATACACAGTGGTAAAGATGAGCATGTAGCTTCTGTAACCGAAAGCAAAAATAACAGACACTGAGATAAACAAAGCAAAAGTAAAGAGAGAGGATACTTCTGTGGGTGAAGAGAAAAATAAATTGAGAGAAACAAACAGACTAACAATAGTAGTCAAAACAAGTATTTGAAAGATGAAAGCAGTAAACGTTATGTTGTTCTATGTCCTGCTGAGTTAGGTAGCTTAGAGGGGAAAAAAGTGAAAATAATATTCCGCAAAATAGTAGTTGTTCAATAAAGTGTTATTGGTCTGCAAAGGAACTGGAGAAAGAAAACTAAAATGTACCATAGCACACTCCCATCATGCAGTGCAGCCCATATCTTCTAATACACAAAGAGGAAAATCAAAGCACCTAGAATAGAAAGTGAATTGCAAGGTTTTGAAAAGTTTATTTATTTATTTAAGAATCAGTTTACAACCTTTGAGCCAGAGGCTCGTTTACAAAGGTACTTCGTCACATAAAGACATACATTGCGTTTCATACACTCATTGCCATGTTACATGCAGATTAAGTCACTCGAAAGGATGGGTCTACAGCGGAATTAATCCATGGTTGGTTGGTTGGACCAACTCGGCCTTCGGTCTCGTGGTTCAACCCCCCCCCCCAAACCATGGATTAATACCACAATACACCCATGCTTTCTCGTGGCTTAATTCTTATGTAACATAGCAATGGATGCATGATTAATAGTCTTCGAATAAATGAGTACAATTACACCAATTTACTTTCACAATACTATAAATTGAGCTATTAAACATGAGGTACATATACTTGAAAACAACTGGAACACACCTATTGGAAATATCGTGGCTACTATTTCACTTTTGTTAAAATAACTTTCATTACAAGCTTTAAGCTTTCCAACGTCAAAACATATTTTACAACTTTTCAAAACCTTGCAATTCACTTTCTATTCTAGGTGCTTTGCTTTTCCTCTCTATGTATTAGAAGATATGGGCTGCACTGCATGATGGGAGTGTGCTATGGTACATTTTAGTTTTCTTCCTCCAGTTCCTTTGCAGACCAATAGGTGGCTGTCACACAATCTTAGTAGCACAAGCACCTTTTCTCCAAATGTACTGAACTAAGCCAATCTGAAAAACACTTTATTGAACAACTACTATTTTGCGGAATATTATTTTCACTTTTTTCCTCCTAAACTACCTAACTCAGCAGGACATAGAACAACATAACGTTTACTGCTTTCATCTTTCAAATACTTGTTTTGACTACTATTGTTAGTCTGTTTCTTTGATTTCTTTTTGTTTCTCTCAATTTATTTTTCTTTTCACCCACAGAAGTATCCTCTCTCTTTACTTTTGCTTTGTTTATCTCAGTGTCTGTTATTTTTGCTTTCGGTTACAGAAGCTACATGCTCATCTTTACCACTGTGTATTCACCAAGACAAGGCTAGGCCAGATAATGTTATTCAGTCATCCACAATGCATTGCACCCACAGTTGTTTAGAAAGAGTAGATTAGAAAGGATGGTAACAGTATATAACTGTTCACTTCTACAGAAATATTGCTGTAGCATAGTTAACAGTATATGTGGAGTTTAAATGTACAATCTTTAGTAACTCATAAACTTCTGTTGTAGTTACAACATAGAAAAATCTTGAAAAAGTCAAACATCCTGTGCCAGAAAAATTCTTACTAAATACAACTTGGGACAACTATACATTGCAAATTATTTGCATATTGCTTTCACTTGTATACTGCTTCTTACCTGTAGTGGATTGCCAAGGTATTACAATACAAACCATGATCTACATAGATTTAAATTAAACAAGCAAACTGTACTATTGGACTACAAGAAGGCTAACTGTACTATGATCTGACAAATTTTAAGTACAATAGTCTGGGATACACTTTTACTACGTGATTCAGTTAACACTGCTTGGCAAGTGTTTAAGGACATTCTATATGAAATCGAAGATGATTTAATTCCATTGAAAAAGAAATATAATGCAAAAGGAAAAATACCAAATAAGCATTAATCACCGCCAGCTGAGGGCTCTACCAGGTGGATTAATGCCCGCTGAGGCGCCCCCAGCGGGCATTAATCACCGTGGAGCCCAAGCAGAAGGTGACACGCTTTGTAACAGAGGCTCTACGCGCCGCACAACCTCTGTTACCGGCATCGCCTCCGGCGAGATCACCTTCTGCCCGGTACGATCACGCTTTGTCTCTGTTCCAGCCGGAGCCTTACGAACACAGGAGGCGGGAGTCAGGTGTGCAAACAAAATTTTTTTTATTACGGTACAGTGCTACAATCTTACGTGCTGGAGCGCACTTCAATGATTTGGCGGCTCCAACTGTTGTACAACCTGTCGTCGTCCCTGCCTGTCTGCCTGTAGTCGGGGAGCTGCGGGGTTGGCCGCTCCGGGCCTCTCGAGGTCGAGAAGAGCTCCATGGGTGAGGTACTACTAGGGGATGGGTGGGAACAGATTCACGACTGCAGCGGTTTCATCTGCGACACAGGAGGCAGCAATCCTTTCGCCCGCCTGGCGTGCATCGGAGCCGGCCGCTCTCCATGTCAGGGTCGACCAAGTGCTGCCCAGCGTGCATCGACGATAGCGAGGAGGGCGCTACAGATGTCTGTTCCGGGGACAGCGAGCGCACAGCGCCACCACAGCACCAGGCATGATATCCGGGTTGGCCGCTCTTGCTCACACAGGCTGATCACCATGCAGTCTCTCCTTCTCGGCGCGGGACGGGCGGGGCTCCACTGTACTCTACTCTTGTGGCTTCGTCACTGGTCCACAGCAGAAGTTTACAGGACCATGCACCACCATGTTGTGGATTTCAAAAGCCTGCCAGGCGGGACACTTCGTTTCTGCCCATCCGCTATGGCGACCAGCTCGATGAGGCTGCGGTGGCTCCTCTGTAGGTGGACTCCCAGTGCCAAGGTTTGGTGACGCTCCCTCAGCACCACGACTCTCTGTGCTCCTGCTCTGACTGGAGGATCTCTCAGATGAAGGGGTGTTGCAGCTGGGTGGTCCAGGCTCCATTTGGGGGGTGGGGGCTGGTACAACTGCAGGATGGCTCTCTGATGCTGAGACACAGACTGCGGCTGGTGCTGTGCAACTGGGGTTTGTGCTCCCTCTAGTTCCATTGCTCTCACTCTCTGCGGGTGCTCCAGGTGATATTTTGATGGCTGGGCTACACTGTCTCTCTGTTGCTCGTGTACTTGCCTCTCTCACGTCTCTTGCCCCTCCTACAATGCCCATGTGCTGGCTGCTGTGCTGTGCTGGCCTGGTTGACATTGGCTCACTATGGGATGAACACCTTATGCTGGTTTCTGCTTGAATCAAACTAGTCTTCTCTGCAGCTCTGCCACTCGATAGGACACTGGACCACCTCTTCTGGTCTGCTGCTGATGGTGACCAGTAACTGCAGAGACTTGTCTCACACCGGTGTCCTGTGACTGACATTATCTCCCTTGTGGCTAGCCCAGCATCACTCAGCATTGTTACTGCTGTACTCCTAATGCTATGGTTTGTATAGCGCTTTGAGAGCTGGGCATCATCAGAAATCTGCGCCATGAGAGACCCAAGGTAGTTCTTACCCATTGGCTGCGATGTGTACCAGCACGTACACTTTGCAGCACCTCTCTGATCTATCTTTCGTGGGTGAAGATATAGGGCTGGGGCATTCGGTGGGCACCGTTGGGTATACTCACGAAGAGTGCAACAATGCAGTCCCTGCTGCCAGGTGTCCCATACAAGACACCTCTCATACTCTGGCGAGCTGGATCACCAACCTGCATATGATTCTTTGTCTGTTCATTGAATGACAGAGAGAGAAACTCATTGCCGTCATCATCACTTTCCACCCTCAATGAGTCTTGGCGGAGCTCTCTTTGTCCCTCTCTGCCAGTCCGAGCTGCAGCTCAAACCAGAGCCTCTGGACTAACCCATATGGTGTCTCTGGGCTGAGGCGCACACAATTATACGAATCTTTACTAGGTCGGCTGCAGATATGCTAGGGTGGTGCACTGCTCTGTCCTGGCCTGATCTGCGGTACTCCTTGACAACTGCCACAAATACCTTGTTGGCAGAAATAAACTCAGGATCTGTGATCACATTCAGAACTCTATAGTTGGGTGGCCCTGTCAGATACCGCTGCACACCTGCACGCAGCCCAACAAAGGAGCTTAGACTATACTGCATTCTCTGTTCTGTCCGAACTGATGCATAGAAGTCTCGCAGAAGAAGTCCCAGCTCCAATGATGACACAGTCCTCAGGTCAACTTCATGGCGTTGCGCTGTCAGCCAGTCTAGCAGGACATTGGAGGCCCAACTAGTATTTTTGTGTGTGTTCAGTTCCACATGCCTACTCTCCAGCGTGTCGACCTCCTTCTCACTGAGCATAGCATGCCGCTCACTCACACTGGAGCTGACCACTGCAGTTACTCCCTCTCTCTCTCTGTCTGCACACTCAACTTGCTTGTTGATGCTGCTGCACACTGAACTAATCTCTGTGCTGTGCCATACAGCTCCAGCTCAGTGCACACTCTATCACTTGCTCCGGAACTCGTCCGATCCATCGCCTCTGCTGTGCCTGATACCCTGGTACAGGTCGTTGCACGATCTTCAATTACTGCTGCTGTTGTTTGGCTCACTACACAGTCCTCTGACGTCACATTTTCCAGACCCCCATCCCCACTATCACTGCTGTGTTCCTTGCCTGAATGTGCTGCTGAGTACAACAGCACTGTCTGGGGTGGTATCATGTACCTCTCTTTGAGGAACTCATCACCCCATGGACTGCTCTGCACACACTTCCTGCTCACGGGTGTCACAGCTCCTATCACAGGGACAACAGTTTGTGTCGTCTGCTCCACAGCCTCCTCACTGTCAAACTGCTCTGCTACCCATCGCCTTATGCCCTGCACTCCACACAGTGCAACGTCGTCCTGCAGCTTTCCATCTCTTCTACTCCTCCGTACTACTATCCTCTATGCCGTCCTTCCGCCACTCGGTTGCCAGATTCTCGGCACTCGTGAGCTTCCTATACCCCTTGCTGCTCACGTCCGCTTACAGGGTTCTCGCCTAGCCAGTGGAACTGCCTCTCATACCAGTCTTCCCAGGCGCCTCCCGATTTCTCATTTTGTCTCTCTCACACTATAAATTGCAAGCTCAGTGCTGCACCCTCTCACCCTGGCAGATCTAGGTACTACCGGGCGGGCTGCTACTCTCTGCAGCCTCCATGGCCACAGCTGGTACTGACCGAGCAGGCGTTATGCCTGGCTTAATACCGCTTCGGTTTCAGTCAGCTGTTCGGCGATCATCTACCGCAGCGCTGCTTTCCACACCCCGACTCAGAGCCGTGTTACAAGTTGGTTTATTTTACAGATTCAGAGACAGCTTAAAATTAAACATAAAGCTTATTCAAGGCTAAAAAAGCTGACAAAGAGAGCAGTAACACAGATTATTTAAAGCAACAAAGAATAAAAAAAAACTAATTAGACAGTCAAAGGCAAATATTGAATTTCAAATAGCACATTCAAAAAATAGTAAACTGCTTTATTCATATATCAATACTAGTTGCAGGCATACTAATAGGACAGTGGGACCAATCACGGATTCTAATAACATTATTATAGAGGACGAGGCTAAAACTGCAGATATGTTCAACACCTATTTTTGTTCAGTTTTTTCATCTAAGGAAGCAACATTGATATTCCTACTTTACTGTTAGAGAAGTAATTCAGTGTTAGTCCTGATGAGGTGTACTCCGAGCTCTTAAAAATTACTGGTTCATCGAGCCCAGGTCCAGATAATGTTAATGCATCCTTACTAAAAAGTGCAGCATTAGAACTTGCATTTCCCCTGTCTGTAATATTTAATCTTTCACTAAAACTGGTAAATTGCCTGCTGACTGGACCAATGCTACAGTGGTGCCAATATTTAAGAAGGGAAATAGGGGTAGAGTTGAGAACTATAGGCCTGTCAGCCTAACATCTCATTGCTGTAAAACAATGGAATGTGTTGTTAAAAACTTCTTAGAAAGCCAGCCCGGTGGCGTAGAGGGTTGAGGCGCGGGCGTCTTACCTGGACCCACGCCAGCGACCCAGGTTCAGGAACGGACTTGGGATGCCGGTGGCTGGCAGGGGTGGGAGAGGATTGAGCATCCGCATGGACTGCTCTCCTCTCCTGGGGTGGGTTAGGGAGGCATCAGTCGGCAGTGGCTTCTGGTGGAGATGGGGAGCACTGCACAATGGTGCAGGAGGGACGTCCACACCAGAAAACGTGAAAATGCTCCACGTTACGCCAGATGACGGCTGCCTGGCTCTCCAAGGCTGTCAATGCCCCTGAAGCCTTCCGCCTCAGCAGCACCCTGGGGCCAAGACGTTGCACCGGTCTACGGCCCCCTGGCTGGTGCCTTCCCCCTCGGAGGAGGGGGACCCACCCGGCAAAGGGTTATGCCAGATTACCCTGGGGTGACTGCCATTTGAGAGCGGAGGCCCGGAGGACAGGACAGGTCAGAAGCAGCACTGGCTTGCCTGAAGGAGAGGCTGATGTGGCTGCAAGCTGGGAAGAAAAGAAATAACACACAGAAAACTTCTTAGAAAAATCTCTTACAAACTTAGACCATTGCCAGCATGGTTCACTAAAGGAAGATCATGCACATCAAACTTAATTACTTTTTATAACAAGATTAGTGGACATCTGGATGTGGGATTACCTTCGGATGTAATATTAGTAGATTTCTCAAAAGCATTTCATAGGGTTCGACATAGAATCTTGATTAAAACACTTCTTGGGTATAAATTGAATAGCAATATTATTAGATGGATTCAGGCTTGGCTTTCAGATAGAATTCAGTGTGTACGGATTAACAATCAGATATCTGAGGAGGGAATTGTTGGAAGTGGTGTGCCTCAGGGATCGGTGCTTGGGCCGATTCTGTTTAATGTTTTCATCTCAGATATGAATAGACATATTGAGAATCATTTAATTAAATTTGCTGATGATACCAATTGGGGGGGGAGGTAGATACAATTGAAAAACACTTCTCTATGGTTAGGGATCTTGCCAGACTAGAAAAATGGGCAACTGCTAATGGTATGCTCCTTAATACGGACAAATATGCCTTTGTCCATTTTGGAAAAAAGAATCCAAATGATAAATATATCCTTAATCAACGGATACTTAAAAGCTCTGACAAAGAACTTGACCTTGGAGTAGTCACTAACAACAAACTGACATCACGAGACCACTGCCTTACAGTTTCAGCAAAAAGTAAATGTCTAGTAAATAGAATAAAAAAGCATTTACATGCAAAACTGAACAGTTAATTATATCAACCTACAGAAGTTATATACGTCCAGTATTGGATTATGGATTCCAAGTTTAGTCACTGTTTACAAACCATAATATTCATTTAGTAAAAGGGTTACAACGGTCTGTAACTGGGATGATTCCTAGTTTACCGAGAAAATCATGTGAGGAGAGATTAGAACATACTATATTACATACACTCCAAGCACGTAGACAAAGGGGTGACCTATTATTCCTGTTTAAAATACTTAAATCCCCACAGCTTATGGCAAATTGTGAAATACAATTCAGTGAAGTAAGGGGGAATCTTAGGTCTCATAATAAAAAATTAATAGTACCAAAAGTAAATACAGATAGAAGAAATAATTTTTTTACAATACGCACAATTATGGCATGCAATAGATTACCACAAAACTTAGTGGATATGCACAACTTTGAAATGTTTAAGAACCAAATAGATGAGGTGTATTACTCTAGACAGAGGATGGTCTAATTTATCCATCTTTATGGGGGACATTCTCGAGGGACCTTCGGGTCTCATTATGTTCTGTATACCTAGTAAACCTAGTAAGCCTCACCTCAGTGGTGGGAAGGTAATGGAGGCATTAATCAAGGAGAGGGTGGTGGATTACATGGAGGAGTGTGGCTTGCAGGACAGCAGACAGCATGGCTTCACGAAGAGGAAGCCATGATAAATGAACCTGATTGACTTCTTCGATTGGGTGACTCAAGTGATTGACCAGGGTGGGGCGGTGGACGTGGCCTATCTGGACTTCAGTAAGGCCTTCGACACCGTTCCCCACAGGAGACTGGTGAGCAAACTGGAAAGTCTGAGGTTGAGCGGGAAAATAACAAGGTGGGTGGAGTCCTGGCTAGCAGGAAGAACTCAAGGGTGGTGCTAAACGGGGTGTACTCTGGGAAGGCAAGGGTGAGGAGTGGAGTGCTGCAGGGGTCCATTTTGGGTCCGCTTCTTTTCAGTATCTACATCAGTGATATTGTGGAGGGTTTGCGAGGGAGGGTGTGCCTGTATGCTGATGATACAAAGATCTGCAATAGGGTGGACATCCCTGGGGGTGTGGAGGACATGAGGCAGGACCTAAAGAGGTTCAAGGAGTAGTCAGAGAAGTGGTAGCCGAAATGTAATGTCAAAATGTGTGCTGTGATGCACTTGGGGGAGTAGAAACACATGAGCAGGATACACCATGGGAGAAGAGGCAATCAAAGAAGCAGCACAGGAGAGGGATCTGGGGATCATAGGCTCCTCAGACCTTAAAGTAGGAAACCAATGTAGCAGGGCGGTGGGAAAGGCCAATGGAATGTTGGCATGCATAGGCAGGGGCATTACTAGCAGAAGGAGGGAGGTAATAATGCCCCTTTTCAAAGCCATGATGCTGCTGCAGCTGGAGCACAGGGTCCAGCTCTGGGGACCACATCTCTGCAAGGATATAGATGCAATGGAGAGGGTTCAGAGAAGGGCGACCAAGATGGTGCCGGGTATGCAGGGGAAGACATATGAGCAGAGGTGTAAGGAGCTGGATCTGTACACACTGGAGACAAGGAGGGAAAGGGGAGACATGATTGAAACTTTCAAATATGTGAAGGGGCTCAATAAAGTAGGAGAAGGGGGGTTTACTTAAGAGGAAGGAGGGGACCAGAACTAGAGGGTATAGCCTCAGACTGCAGGGAAAAAGATACAGAGGCAATGTGAGAGGGTGATTCTTCACAAAGAGGGTGGTGGAGCCCTGGAACAGACTGCCAGTTAAGTGGTGGGGGTTAAATCGGTGGAGGAATTCAGAGAGCATGGGGCTGGGTAGTGGGGGAGGGTGGGGCTGGCAGGGGAGGTGTGAGGGAAATGGGGCAGACTTGATGGGCCAGTGTGATCCTTTTCTGCCGTCAAACTTCTATGATTCTGTAACTCTATGAACAAGTAGGGACAAGCAGTATACAAGTAGCAGTACAATAATGTGAGGTGGGATACAATCATAGAGAGCTAACATATTCAGAGTACAGGGTGGTCTAGATTCAAGTTGTCAAGGGTACAGTATATACACGAGAGACACTACGCGATGCCTTTGGTATCTTGTCATTCCCCATACCCCCTTTTTTCTCTCCTCTCATTTGCAACAAAGTACATTAGCATACAGTAGCCCTTGCTGTACGGCCTTAGAAGGTTATGTGGGCACAAAATGTGTTGTACTACATGGACTGCTGCAGCAAGATGGCTTAGCCACAGGGTGGCAGTCTTGCTCCATGATTGATTTCTCAGTGGTTATCGCATTGGAAAAATGGGCACTGTAAAGAAATTCCAAAGTAACTTTTGTAAGCCCAAAAAAGGCGGACGTTTATTTTCCCACCTGGTGCCCAAACCATGGTGTAAATAAAAACCGGAAAGGGAGCAGTGCAGGGAGGGAGTAAAAACAGAAAGACAGGGAGGGTTGAGTCTTTTGATGCGAGTTTCATGTGAGTTGCTCCTGTCAGTAGAGATGTACATTGGTGGTAAAAGTTCTGCTTCAGCACGGACTTTGCATTTTTAAAGGGACACTGTCAACCCCCTTAGGCCTCAAAGTGTCCCTAGTAGAAACAACACATTTTATGATTGCCAACAATCTGTGAAGATTGTTGATGTAGCTGATAGTTTGATTCTGACTCTTATTTTCTTTAAAAAAAGTAAAACACAGACTGCTCAACATATTGGTGTTATCACACCAAACAGGTTTGTTTACATTCCCTGATCAACTCCAGATGCATCTTTCCTGGACTTGGGAACATCCACAAAACAGTCTAGCCCCTCATAATGAAGTGGTAGTTTAGGAGGCTACTGCCTTGTGAGTGACTGCAGTGTTTGGGTATGTTTCTAATGCTCAGGAAGTATGCAGTAAGAACAGAACCAAGATTGTAAACAAAAACAAGGTTGTTTATAAATACACATTGCCATGCATTTCAGTTCTACTAAACAAGGAGACAGACAAAACAAACAGCAACATCAATGAATTTTAGAGAGGGTAAGCAATCATAAAATGTGGGGTTTCAACTAGAAATAATATGATGAAAAACAGGTTGACAGTGTCCCTTTAAAGGTTGATATTTCTATCATTTTTATAAACAGGACCAGTTTTAGACCTAATGGCACCCCTAGTAGAAATATTTGTGGTGCCCCTTCGCTGTTCCCATTGCCCCCTTTCCACCCTTCTGCCCCAGCATACATCCAAAGTGTGATAAAACATCTAGGAATCCAAGGGTGATGACAATAATTTGGGTTTTTGTATTAATAGTTTTTGCATTTCAAGTTAATCTCTGCTGATACTTTCTGCTTTAGTGTGCCCCTTCTGTGTTGGCTCCCCAAGCAGCCGCTTGGTTGTTTGTGCCCAGTACCACCTCTGGTTATAAAGAAGAGCATGAGGAAATACAGTGCAGAATGACACATACTCCCTAACAGGGCCCCTGCTGCCCACCACACTCCTAACCCTGCTCCCCTTTCACCCCCCCACCTACACTAGTACAGTCCCCTTGTCTATTCTCCCATTCCCACAACCAGTGGCCCCATCCTTCAACTCAGTATTGCCTTCTGCACATTGCCAGTGTTGTTATTCCTCCACCACATTGTTGCACTGTGGTGTGTTTTGCTTACAAAGAATCTGTGTCTTTACACAATTGTCATTAAGAAGTCTTATTCACCTATTTGTATTGCTTGCATTTGTAGATATTGCCTCTTAATGTGCCTCTGTTCTTCCCTTCTCCCCTCCCTCACGGACACAGCTGAAAACGAGCTGTTCTCAGTTCAGTATGTCTTTCCTGGTACCACTTTTGAAATAAATATGGGGAAGCATCCTGGCTAGGACAGTGGAGCCTGCCATGATGCAACACAATACTGCAGCAGAATTACTGCAGGAAACAAGGACGTTTCAGCGGCTGCTCATCCCTTTTGTCATGCAGTGTCCTGTGACAGTGCATTACATGTTGACAGGCCCCACTGTATGGGTAAATCACCATGAAGGCAGTTTGGCTGACTTGGGTTTGTTAAGCAGGACAGTACGGCACAAAAAGGTCACACAACCAGTTTGCAGAGGCTGACTACAGTATGTCACAGACATGTGTTTTGTCTTTGTTAGGACTCATGATACTATAATTGTGCATGACCCTAGAAGGAGGGGGTACCAGCCTGAAGAAATCAGCAGAGTGCTAATGGTTCAAATTTGATGACTGTATTAGCAGGGAACTGAATTTAAATTAATGGGGGGGGGGGTGGTGGAATAGGACCAGGTATGAGAGAGAGGCAGAGGTAGTCCAAGGGCACAGCGGGACTCAAGTTGAGATTGAAGGTGGTGTCTCTTGACTGCAGGGAGCTTGAGGAACAAAATGGCTAAGCTGCATCCACTGATAGCAGAGAGGGAGGTAGACATGGCTGCCCTCACAGAAATGTGGGCCACACCTTACCATGACTGGGATCTTGCCATCCTGGGGTACTAGCTGTAGAGGAGGGATGAGGGTAGGTGGGAGGGGAGAATGGCTCTGTATGTGAAGGAGGGAACCACTTGTACTAGGGAGAAGAAGACAGTGTGAAGGACAGGGTTGCTCTGGGTACAGCTGCAGTCATCGAAAGACAAGAAAGCTAAGGATAGGAGTGGTGTGCAGTTCACCAAACTAGGAGAAGGATTTAGACAGGGAACTGGGGTCCAAAATTGTGGAAATGACTGGCGGGGGGGGGTAATGATCATGGACATGTCAATCTACTTGGGGTAGATTGGAAGATCCCTCTTACCACCTTTACCAGGACTTGGGTGCTGCTGAAAGCATTCCAGGGTGAGTTTCTGACACAGTGTGTCCTGGAACCCACCAGGTAGGGGGCTATACTGGATATGGTTCTGACTAGTGATGTGCATGCACAGGAGGTGAGGTGGAAGCACCACTGGCAGGAAGTGACCACAACACTGTGTGGTTTCACCTGGACATGGGCAAGGAGAGGACCTGATCTAAGACAATGGTATTGGACTTCAGGAGGGAAGACTATGGAAAGATGGGGGAATTCTGGAAGGGCACCTCGCTGGGATCAGGAAAGAAGTGGGGGTGTACCAAAAATAGGCCATCATCAAGGAAGGGCCGTTGGCAGCCAGTAATGAGTGTGCCAAAATGAAGAGCAAAAAATCCAGAGCCAAGAAGCTTGGCTGGTTTGACAGGGGGGTAGCCCAGGTGGTAAAGAGCAAAAGGACAGCTTTCAAACACTATAAAAGCACCCAGAGGGAGAAGGATGGGGAGAAGATCAGCATCGAAGAAGGGAGGTAAGCAAGGGAGAACAACTGACTAAGGTCCGGAAGGAACTGCAGCGGGCAGAGTAGGTAAAAATGGGGGAGAAGGCCGCCTTCCAGTACATCAGGGAGAAGAGGGATGTCAAGGACAGGATAATCCGATTGAAAAAGGAGGAGGAGCGGGTGGAGGTTTGTGTGGTAAAGGTGGTGGTACTTGACAAGTACTTCTGTTCAGTCTTCATGAAGGAGAAGGATGGCCCAATACCACAGGGGGTAGCAGGGGGAAGGGTCACAGATGGGGCGATAGAAATTGATAAGGTGAGGAAGGATTTAAAGGCCCTGAAGGTGGATAAGTTCCGGGACCAGGTGGCACACACCCCAGGGTTCTGAAGGAATCAGCGGATGTGCTGACGGGCCCCCTGGCAGACCTGTTTAACACCTCTCCAGAACTGGAGTTGTACCCCTGGACTGGACAACAGCACATGTAGTGCGCCTACATAAGAGTGGGCCAACGGACAACCCTGGTAATTATCAGCTGGTAAGTCTGACCTCAACAGTGGGGAAGCTCATGAAAACCATTCTGAAGAAAAGACATGTCAACATTCTGGATCAAACTGCACTCCATGATGATAAGCAGCATGGGTTTATGTTAGGTGGTCCTGCCAGATCAGCCTGACTGATTTCTTTGATTGGGTTACAAGGACAGTGGCCAAGAAGTGGACATACTGAGCTCAATTCTCAAATGTCGGTGCATGCCGTGCCAAAGGCAGCTTGAGCCAATTGCCAGTGCCCCATGGACCCTGTGCCCCATTCTCGATCAAGTAGGGTCCCAGCAGCAAAGTCCTGCAGCTTGCAGCAGCCATAGTGGTGCACCAAACTGAGGGTGCACCTGGACATTGCCACAGGCTGTGGGCAGCCATGCAGCACTGTCCCCAAGCAGTCCCTCATGGTCTAGCGGACCACCCCAGCCCCAATCCCCTATCATTACACTGATCATATCCCTGGTGGTCTAGCAGATCCCCCCCCCAGCCCCATCTCTTATTATTAAAATAATGTATCTCCTGGTGTCTAGCACCCCCTCCCTAGCCCGATCCTGTTACTAAATAGTATCCCTGGTGGTCTAGCACTCTCCAAGTCCCAATCCCCTATTAGAATAATAGTATCCCTGGTGGTCTAGCGGAATCCCCCCCCCCAAGACCCTATGATTATGACATATTAACACATCATTGGTGGTCTTGGTATCAATCAGTGGGCATGTACTAAAGACAGTACAGCGCTCACTGAGTGCTCAGTTGGCAGCTGGCCATGGTGGTGAGCGGTAGGTGGGCTATGCCAGTCACCAGCATGGTTTGGGGATGTGGGGAGTGGGGTGGTGGGACACTGCTTGCTGGGGTGGGGGTCCACTGAACCACCAGTGATGTGTTAATATGTCATAATAACGGGAATCGGGCTCGGGGGGTCCCACAGACCACCAGGATACTATTATCCTAATAATAGGGATCTGGGCTTGGGGGGTAGTTAGATCACCAGAGATACTATTATTTTAGTAATAGGGATTGTGATCGGAAGGAGGGTCCGCTAGACCACAAGGATACTATTACTTCATAATAGGGGCTTGGGGGCGGGGATCACCAGGATCTTTATTTACAATAACGGGGATCTGGGCTGGGAGGGGGACCAGGGCACATTGCCACAAATAGTCAATCTCCTCCCAGAGGGTATTTCTATACCCTTAGACCAGTCCTTGCTGGTCTAATGGTACTTAGAAGTGTGCCTTCTGGGAGAATTTTGAGAATCCCAGTTTAGGGATTAAAGCTCATGTCGCCACACAAGCCTCCTGTCGCGTCACAGCCCATTTTGTACTGCACGGTGGTGCAAGCCCCATTTGGTACACAGGTAGCCTTCTGTCGATGCAGGCTGCCTTGAGAATTGCTCCGGCGCATCGCTTGGGTGCAAGGGGAACTTTGCACCGTTCCTTGTGGTGCAAGTTCCTTGAACTGCGCTGGGGGCTTTGAGAATTGGGTCCACTGTAGCTAAATTTCAGCAAGGCCTTAGACTCTGTTCCCCACAGGAGATTGGTTAGGAAGCTGGAGGACTTGAGGGGTAGGGGCGTAACTAGCTAGGTGGGTAAAACACTGGCTAAAAGACAGAAACCAGAAAGTGGTGGCTGGGGGTGGAATTCTTGGATGCTAGACCAGTCACTAGTGGGGCCTACAGGGCTTGGTGCTCAGCCCAGTTTTATTCAACATCTTCATCAGCGACATTGCAGATGGGGTAAAAGGCAAAATATGCCTCTTTGCGGATGAAACAAAGCTCTGTGGGAGAGTGGATACAGAAAAAGGGAGACAGGACATTATGGAAAACCTGGCTAAACTAGAGAGCTGGTCAGGTATTTGGCAGCAGGGATTCAACCCAGGACCACATACTGGCTGGGAGGTATGCGGGTCACCAAGTCAGAGGAAGAGGAAGACATGAATGTGATCATGAGTGACCTGAAGCACTCGGCACACTGCAAGAGAGCAACGGCCAAAGCAAATCGGATTCTGGGATGTGTAGCCAAGGGTATAACTAGTAGGAAGCAGGGGTCATCCTGCCACTGGACAAGTCTCTGGTTAGGCCATGTCTGGAGTACAGTGTGCAGTATTGGAGCCCTTACCTAAAGAATGACATGAACTTACTAGAGACGGTGCAGAGAACGGTGAACAAGATGATCCAGGGACAAGGCAGGCTTACGGGGAGAGACTCAGAGATCTCAACATGTAATCCCTGGAGTGCAGAAGGGAGAGGAGTGACATGATTGAAACCTTTAAATACCTTAGGGGTTTAAACAAAGTGAACGCTGAGGGTCTCTTCAACCGTAGTAGAAACAGGGCAATGGGGGGCACTGCCTCAGACTCATGGGGGGATGCTTCATGAGAGAAATGAGGAGATACTTTTTCACTGAGAGGGTGGTGGCAAAGTGGAATAGGTTGTTGGAGGAAGTCTTCCTAAAGACTGTAGACAGCTTCAGGAGAGGCTGGGACAGGGTAAAAGGGAAAATTGCAAGGGGGGAGATGGGAGGGTGCATCGTAGGGGAGGGAGAAGTGGATAGCAGGGAGGGGGGTAGATTCAGTACTAGGTTCAATACTAGGTAATTAAGACATGCAGAAGGCTTGAAGCCCATTATGTGTCTCCCACTTGGCAGGCACGGTTACCCTATCATAGTTAAAAGATACCTGTCCAGTTTTTCCTTAAGAAAGCTGCCTGCTTCAACTATCTCTCTTGGAAGGCTATTCCACAGAGAGAGAATTCTTTGCATGAAAAATTATTTCCTTAGGTTTGCTCTAGGGAAAGTGAGCCTTATCTGCTTTTTATGACTTCTTAGGCACTCTGATCTAGTTGCAGGTAACAAGCCTATACTAGTTACAAGATCATGATCTCTTGAGATCTTGTACATTTGGAAAAGATCCCCTCTAGTCCTTCTCAGTTCCAGCGGGTATAGATTTAGTCTGTAATCTCATTTCATATGTCTCATTGCCAAGGCTATCTATTATTTTCGTTCTTCTCCTCTGTACTTTCTCCACACCATCTATGTCTCTTCTGATATACGGACTCCAGAGAGGAGTACAGTAGTCCAAATGAGGCCTGACATAGGTTTTATATAAGGGGACTTATACAGGATCTATTTCTGGTAACAAGCATTTTTATATACAGTCTGTTATCCTGGTTGCTTTGTTTATCATTTCCCTACAATGTATGGTCAATGACAGATTATTTGTAATGTGTACTCCAAGATATTTTTCTCTATCTGTGTTTTTTATGGAGTTTCCATTCAAGGAATACTCATGTTTGAGGTTAGCCTGTCCAAAGTGCATCACCACACATTTTTCAGTGTTAAACTGCATACCGTTCTGTTTTGTCCATCTTGCTAGTGTGTACAAATCCTGCTGCAGCTATTTCGCCTGGTCCACATTAACTACCTCGGCACACAGTTTTGAATCATCTGCAGATTTAATAAACATATTCTTAGCATCTTTATTCATATCTGATATAAAAGCAGAGAAAGGTAACGGCTGCAGAACAGACCTCTGAGGGACACTGCTGGTAACCCTACCACTCTCCAAGGTATATCCTCAAATACGGACTTTCTGGGTCCTGTCCTTTAACCACACTTCAACCCACCTAACCAGGGATTTATCAGTACCCTGTTTACTAAGTTTCTGTACTAGGATATCGTGAGGTACCTTATCAAAGGTCTTCTTGTAGTCTAGGTAGATAACATCAACAGGCTTTTTATTGTCTAAGAGCTTACTTAATGACTCATAGAACACTAAAACATTTGTTGTACACGATCTATTTTTCTTGAATCCATGCTGGCTATAATCCCTATGTTCTGTATTTTCCAGTATGTTTTCTGTCTTTTGCTTACTAATAGTCTTCAACATTTTACCAATCATGGCAGTTAAACTTATTGGTCTGTAATTTGACATTTCCAATCTGTCACCCTTCTTAAAGATGGGGACTACACCTGCTATCCTCCAGTCATTAGGGAGGCCTCCAGTTAATAATGATAGACTGAATACTTTTAATAGGTTTCACCAACCATGGGCCGACTTCTTTCAAGAGCCTAGGACGTAAACTATCTGGGTCAGATGATTGAGTCGGATTAATTTTGTTTAGTACAGTTACAGCTTCTTGATCGGTTATAGTAACATTCTCAGCATTGTTACTATGTTTATGGTATTCTTTAGTAGATACTGGAGGGTTTGCAAACTCGAGCAGCCTAGGTAGGCCATGAAACCTTTTTCAGCTGGCTGTTTTCATATGTTTTCATAGTTTGGGTCCTGGTAATCTGAAATAGGTCAGCTATCTAAAAGACAAGAACCCCAGAGTGCAAACGTACTGAAGCAGTGGTTATACTGGAAGGACACTGGCAATATCCCAGACGTTCTGTAAATGTATGTCATCTCAGCCCCATCATTCAGTAAATTCAAAGTAAAATTTGCAAGCTTAAAAAAGGTGACACATCCTTTTCCTCTCTGGGGCCCAAACTAATAAATTCTGTACAACCCCATTATCAGTTTGATCCTGCACAAGGTTTGCTTAAAAAACTGTTGAAGTTATGGACAGTTTAAGTGTCCATGAAGTTGACTGGAATATCTGTGTGTTACAGTATGATGCTAATGTACAGTATTTGTTTGCTTCAATCATATTAGTTACCTTTTGTACCCCTGCTCGCCAAGGCATGGCTGAAAGGGGGCCCATCTGACCCAGACCACTCTCCTGGTTAAACAAATACAGAAAAGAATAATAAAGCCAAGTTTCAAAGAAATACAAAATTACACAGATACCCCCAATGCAAAGCATATGGCAGCATATGCAACTCTTCATAAAGGAAATTTAGGTGGCTCAGCTTTAAGCAGGACTGTATGGTGGCAAAAGCCAATGGCTGAAACCAGTAGATCACAGACACGTGTTTCCTCCTTTGTTAGGACTCATCAGTGTGGCATAACTATGCATCAGCCTGAGGGTGAATCAGCCTAATGTTATTGGTGCTATGGATAATGGTGAGACCAAAATAGGAAAGTCATTTAAAAGACAAGAACCCAGTGCAAATGTGCTGAAGCAAGGGATCTGATGTCGGGGGTATCTTTTGCAGCAGGCCACACCTATAGAACTACCGCAGTCAGGCACTGGGATTGGACAGAATTTTCCTAGCTAGCAGTCTATCTGGGGGCCACCCACTCTGACGTCACTCTCTGATGTTGGCCAACCCTGTAAGAGTGGGCATCCCCTGCACCCTCCTCAGTTCTTTTCCTGCCATCAACCAATGCACATCGGACCTCCAGAGACCACCGCAGCTTCAGTCAACTGCCATTTCACTTTGAATCTTCTCTCAAATTTTCTCTTGTTTCTCACCCTGGTTTGTCAACTTTTTGGTGATCCCTTTTGTATGTCAGAAGAAGAAGAAGAATAATCAGCATTTATATAGAGCTTTTCATACACAGTATCCCGAAGTGCTTTACAAGCAATGCTAGACTGGTAGTGAAGTGACTGAATGTGTGGTGGAGGCCATATCGCACATCACCACCCACACACAGCCTGGATAATTGCATGAACCAGTTTTTATGGGAAGGGGAATGTTGGCCAGGACACCGGGAATGTTCCCTGCTCTTTACGAAGAGTACCCTGGGTTCTTTTACTTCCACCTGGACACCCACCAGGACAACACCAGGATGGGCAGAAGGGACCTCGGTTTAACGTCTCATCCGAAGGACGGCACACCCCAGCAGTACAGCACCCCCCAATACTGCACTCGGATGGCAGCGATTTTTAGGTGCAAGTCCATCCCGGTGTGGGACAAGAAGCCATGACCTTCTGGTCCAGAGGCAGATGTGCTACCAACTGAGCCACACTGACACCTCTCTTCCGATCAGATCTCCAGGCTGAACTGCACTTGTGGGAAGCAGCTCCAGGAGAAAGATTGCCACTCTGCGTCGGCTGCCTCGGGCCTACCCATGACATCCAGACCTGTGACATCTGTAAAAGCTTCAACCAGGCCACTGGATGCCATCTCCAGCAGGCCCTGGAAGAACTCCTCTTGCAGCAGAAGGTTGCCAGCATGGAAAGGGAGCTGCAGGCCAGAAGTTCTTCCTCTCTGGCCCTGTCTTCGGGGTCGCAACCTTCCTCCTCTGAGGGGAAATCCTGTGGAAAGCACAAACACCAGGATAAGGACTGTGAAAAACATTGGTCCTCTTCCCACTCGTGGTCCCTGCTTAAGTCTAAGGCCATGACAGGGTCGGCTGCCTTCTTGGGGGTGGCCTCTTCTGCTTTGCACGCCCTATCTTCCAAAGGACTACTGTTGGCAGCGCCGCCCACCAACCTCTCTCTTTAAGGTGGCGGCCTCTTGGGGGCTGGATCCTCCCAGTCCCTGCAGCCCCTGCTGTTCAGGCCCCTTATGGTGGCAGAGCCGCAGTCAGGAGGCCCCGCTGATCCTTCTCAGGCCAGCATGGTTTGGTGAGCTCTGGGTCATCCCAGGCTACCCGTTCACCACCCTCTTCCACGCAGGTGACCTCCTCCACAGCCGTGAATCCTACGCCCTCCCCGGTGTCTCCCTTGGTTGTCCCTAGGTCTCCTTTGCCCATTCCAGAGGTGCCCATCACCGATGCAACCCTCCAAGTGATCCCTGTTTCTCCTCACCTGACACCAGTGCCAGTCAGGCCTCTTCTTCCTTCAATGCCTGCGCCCGCCCCTCAGCCAACAACAGTTCCTCTACCTGTGCCTGCTTCTCAACCTATACCTCCACTACTGACGCTGGTGCTGGTCCCTCATCCGAGGCCACTGGGTTACCCGACGTCAGTGACAGCAGACTTTCAGTCAGTGCTATTGTCCCTCTGGGACTTTATGAAGGTGCAAATTATCCTACCGTAGGACCTGACCCCATACGGGCCTGCGCATCTGGATCCAATGCCTGACATGTCTAGGGACCTGTCCCGTGTTGGCCAGTGCTCTATGTCCCTCCTGTTCACTCAGTGGATGAGGGAGAGTACCACCTGGATCTCCAACCCCTGGCTGAGTCCGAGGAGTCCAGTGATGACAAAGAAGAGGGATCTTCCCCCTTCCTCTCGACGGTGTCTTCAAATGGGGAAGAGCCCTCCAAATACATTCTTAGGTCTCTCCGAGATGAAACATCTTTTTGTGGGGTCATGCATCAGATCTGGTCTACCATGGGATTTGAAGCTGAGGAGCTGAACCCCTTCCGACACCAGTTGTTCACCTACCTCAAGCTGCCGGACTCTTCCCCTTTGGTGGTCCCCCCATTGAAAGATACTTTTGTGGATGCCACCCTGGCCACCTGACATTGCTCAAACCTCATATCAGCCATGCCTAGGGAGGCAGATAAATTATACAAGGCACCTGTGGGCAAGCCTTTATTCAGTGAACAGCAGAAAGTGGACTCAGTCATTATTAATGTGGCGCACGACCATACTAAGAGACCAGAGCCCCAGAATTCCTTTCCTCCTGACAGGGAATCCTGAAGGCTGGATCTTATCAACAAAAGGGCTTTTGCCTCCGCCACCTTGGCCATTGGGACCCTTAACTATTTGCCTGCGTGATCCAGTACCAAGATGTCTTGTGGGAACAGACCATGGAGATGGTCAGATTGTCCCCTGAATGTTGGGCCATGCAACAGCTCCTCCAAACTCTCAAGCTGGGGTCAGATGTCAGTCGACGCCTCCAGCGCTCAGCTTATGATGCTGTAGATGCCTCAGCCTGAGCAGCAGCAGTGGGCATATGCCTTTGTCAGTACTTCTGACTGTGGGTGTCGGGGTTTGCTCAGGATGTTCAGATGTCCATCCTGAATGCCCCCTTTAGGGGGTAGAAACTGTTTGGGGCTGATGTTCAGGACATTTTGTCCAAACTGCAAGCCTCCAGGCTCACTATAACATTGGTTCACTTGCACTCCTGGTTGCGGGTGTCGGGGTTTGCTCAGGATTTTCAGATTTCCATCCTGAATGCCCTCTTTGAGGGGTATGAACTGTTCAGGGCTGATATTCAGGACATTTTGTCTAACCTGCAAGCTCTGGGCTCTCTAAAATTGGTTCACTCGCTGTACCATACTCAGCAAAAGAGTGCTCCATGAGTGCCCTTTTATTGGGCAACCCACAGACCCTGCCCCACCCCAAAGACTACCAAACATAAGGCTTACTCAGCCCTACCTACCCCCTCCTCCTCCTCCTTCTCCTCCTCTGGCAATGGCTCCTGAAGAGGATGGGACAGCACCAGCCCCTGCCCCAGCCTCAGCCTGGCTCCTTGCCTGAACCCCCTCCAGTGGACCTGGCAGAGGCGGTCGGGGGTCGGTTCTCCCTACACCGGGACAGGTGGGCAGAGATCACAAATGACAGCTGGGTGCTGCAGCTCATAAGCCACGGCCACACTCTGGAACTCATAGAGTAGCCCACTGAAAGGATCCCAGTCTCTTCAACTTACCAGCTGTCTCACATCCCCATTCTTTGGGAGGAAATTCTGTCCCTGCTCTGAAAGAGGGCTCTACTTCCACTTCTTTCTAATTCCAAAATGCATGAGCGACCTCTGGCCCATTCTGTATCTCAGAGAGTTAAATCTACTCATCCAGTACAAAACGTTATGAATGGTCACCCTTCAGGGACTACTGCCCCACTTGAACAAAGGGGATTGGATATACTCCCTAGACATGCAGGACGCATATCTGCATATCAAGATTTGTGCCCCATGGAGCCAGCTCCATGGCATTGAGGGTTGAGGCTCTGGACGTCACACCTCACTCGATGCTGGCGAGCCAGGTTCGGGAATGGACTCGGTCGCTGGGGGTCGGCAGGGGAGGGAGGGAGGGGATTGAGCATCTGGAGGACTGCTTTCCCTTCCCTTGGGAGGGATCTGGGTTAGTGCCACGCCTGGGCAGCCCCTGGTGGAAACCAGGGGTAGCACAAGGAACATTCGGTGCTGAGAATGGGGGGTGGAGCGGCGGCAGACGTTGGCACGTTAGTGCCCGGATGTAATTGCATGTCCCTGCTCTGCAGGAGGAAACACCACCATGGAAAAAAGACCCCTGGAGGATTGGGGAGGTGAGAGCTCCGAGGACCCAGCCCACATCCCCAGTGCCAGGTCATGCTTCCAACGGCTCTGTACGACCCTCGGCCAGGACGGACCCTCTAACTTCAGAAAGGTCACCAGGTAGGAGAGGCGGTCCCCTCCAGCGGTGATCTGAGGGCTGGAAAGTCCTGCTGGGGGGTGCCGGAGGAGGGAAGACCACGGCAGGGAGTACAGTCATAGGGTCATGTGAGCAGCTCTGAGAGATGCCTCTGTCCACAAGAGAATAAACAGAGTTAAAAAAAAAAAAAAAAAGATTTGTGCTCCAGACAGGCAGTACCTCAGATTTCAGTTCCAGGGGGCACACTTCCCGTTCTGGGCCTTGCCCTTTGGCTTGTCCTCGACTCCTTGGGTGCTTTCCAAGTGCCTGGCAGTAGTAGTGGCCTTCCTCAGGAGACAGGTGTTGTACGTCTTCCCCTACCTGGATGACTGGCTACTCAAATCTTTGTCTGGGATGATCTAGTCCGCACCCTGGAGCACACCACCTGTCTGTTCCAGTACCTGGGCATCAGAATCAGCCTGCCCAAGTCTGTTCTTATGCCCAGTTAATGGCTCCAGTACAGTGGAGCGGTCCTGGACTCAGCACAGGGCATAGCCTTCCTTCCTCAGGACAGGGCAGACCGTTCATAGCCCAAGCCAGTCTGATGTTCCACAGCCACTATGTCTCTGCCAGGGTTTTCCTCCAGCTCCTAGGCATGATGGCAGTGGCCGTAGTCATGGTGCCACTGGCCAGATTGCATACGAGGATCCCAATGGACATTGAGAGTCCAGTGGGACCAACGCATGGATGATCTGGAACAGGAGGTTCTGTTCTCCTCGCCAGTGAAGGAAGTGCTACTCTGGTGGATAGAGTCCACCAATCTTCTCAGGGGTGTCCCCTTCACTATTCCCTCCCCTCAGCAGATCCTGACTACAGATGCCTCTGGGTTGGGCTGGGGAGCTCATCTGGGTCCACCAAACACAAGGGATGTGGTCCCTGCTTGAGTCCTCTCTCCATATCAGTGATCTGGACATGAGGGCAGTGCTGTATGCCCTCCAGTCCTCTCAGACGCAGCTGTCTCCAGGCCTTCTGTTGGTGCAGACAGATAATATGACTGTCGTCCATTACATCAACAAGCAGGGAGGTACTCACTTGTATCCCCTCTGCAGGGAAGCGATGAGAGTCTGGTATTGGGCTCTGGATCATGGCCTAGAACTGTCAGCCGACCACATTCCAGGTGTTCAAAACATCCTGATGGATGACCTAAGCCAGTCAAAGACACGTGAGTGGGAGCTCCTCACCCTGATCGTTGAAGAACTTTTTGACAGATGGAGTCATCCAGAGTGGGACCTTTTTTGCATCTACACTCAATGCAAAACTGCTGTTTTTGCTTGCTATATCCAGGGCCTGGAGTTTTCTGGTGAGACACGTTGTGCCTCTCCTGGAAAGGGAGGTTTCTGTACACCTTTCCTCCCTTCCCACTGCTTTAGAGGGTGCTAATCAAGCTACAGATGGAAGGGGCCACGATGATCCTCCTTGCCCCCTTTTGGCCTTATCAGATCTGGTTCCCCTTACTTCAGCAGCTAGCAGTGGAACCTCCAGTGCCACTTCCTCTGCACCGCCTTGCTCTCCCAGAAACAGGGCACCCTGGTCCATGCAGACCTCAAGTCCCTGCACCTTCATGCCTGGCTCCTGAGGACATAGCCATGCCCCGTTTTGGGGTGTTTCCTAAAGTGGCAGTTGTCCTGGTGGAGGCTAGAAAGCCTTTTACCAGGGCCACTTATTCCATGAAGTGAAAGTGTTTTCTCTATGGGCTGCTTCAAGTCAGCTGGACCCTTTCATGTATCCAGTGAATCAGATCCTGGAGTACCTGCTGTCCCTTTTGGACTCGGGTCTAGAGTACTCCTCTCTTAAAGTGCACATGTTAGCCATGTCTGCTTTCCATGTGCCCATTGATGGCCATATGGTGGCGCAATTGGAACTGTCACATACATTTTTGAGGGGCATCCTTCACCTGAAGCCCCCTATCCGCAATACCATCCCTCTGTAGGACTTGAATTTTGTGTTGGAAACACTTACTTTGGCTCTTTTTGAGCCTGCTGTGACTTGCGAGCTACACCTTCTGTCATGGAAAGTGTTATTTTTAGTTGCCATTACTTCAGCTCAAAGGATTTCCGAACTTTAAGCGCTCATGTGTGCATAGCCTTGTTTCAGTTTCCACAAAGACAGGGTGTCTTTGCATACTAACCCTAAGATCTTACTTCGTGAGGGTTCCTGCAGTAGGTCTTCACATATAGGACTGCGCCCCCAGTGTCAGGTCCGCATGGCAAACTTGTAGCTAAGTCATCAGCGAGGACTGCCCCCGTCATCAGGTGATGCAACGTAATCCCAACTATATAAAGGGCAGTTCCTACCACCTCCAGTGTTTCTTCTCCTTCTACCAGTTCGTTCGACAGACATGGTAGAACAGCATCAGTCGCCCGCTATTATTCAACGTTTTTTGTCTTTTTGCTAATTAAAAACTATTCTAAAACACCCGCAGTGTATGTCTTCTCATCCCAAGAAAAAGTGCTGCAAGTGCGGTGCCCAAATTCCACACAGGGACGACCACTTCCGCTGCCTCCTCTGCCTGGGGCCTAAGCACAACTTGGCTGAGTGTGCAATTTGCCAAGGGTTCAACCAGGCCACCCGGACCTGACACAAGCGGACCCTTGAGGCCCATCTTCTGTCTCAGCAGCTAGCTTCGATGGAAAAGGAGCTTCAGGAGCTTAGGGAGAGGTCGTCGTCGCCGGCCCCTGAAAAGAAAAACAGAAGGATAAGGAGAAGCACTGAGAGAGAAGCCCGTCACCACAGGGGCAAACCATCCAAGCTTCGGTCGATGACCAGTGTGGATCCTCCTCAAAAACCATGAGTACCACACCTGCTGGGTCTTCGTCCACTCCAGCGGGCCAAATGCCTTGTCCCCTTCCTGCCAAGGTGAGTGGGCAGCCGGGGGTCGCCTCTTTGGATGTTTCTGTTTGTTCTCCCACTCATAGCACTGCAGATAAGCCACCCTCCAGCTCCGCTGCCGGGCACCCAGCCTTGACCGATAAGTCTGACCGCGGCCTTTCCACCGCAGCCAGCCCGGTTGCGACGAATAAGTCAGCCAACGGATCCTCTGTCGACTGCGCAGCAGGATCTGCTCTCCCGTCGGGCTCCTTTGAGGACCCCGACACCGGGATGAGTGTGCTCGTGGGGGAACCATCATCCCTGTCAGTCTCTACCCCCAGGGATTTGCCACCCATTCCCTACTTCTCCCTTCCATTGGGCACGTCACAGGACTTGTCATTGGGGTCCCTCCTGGAACTCCCCCCTTCACCAGGTTCTATCCTGCCGCCGGAACCCTTTCTTCCTTGGGGTTCGTAGCTGGACTTGGATCTTCAAGGCATGGACCCTTGGGCCTGATGCCTGATCCATTGCCGCTATCCAGAGGCCCTTTCGGCACCTCCCCCAACCGGGCCTTTAGCCCCACCTGCTGGCCTCTCTGGCAGTTTTCCAGGGCCTGAACCTCAGTTTCCGCCACCGGGTGGCTCACTGCCCAATCCTTCTCATCCAGTGCCAGGCCTTGTGCCGCCGACGCCAGATTACCCGCATGCACCAGGTTACCCGCCGACACCGGGCTACCCGACGCTGGGCTACCCAATGCCAGGCTACCCAACGCCAGGCTATCCACCATTCGGATACCTGATGCCAGGATACCCTTCGGGTTTTTCTGGGGAACCAGTACCCATACTGGCATCACCCTCCCAGTTACCCGTCTTTTTCTGGGTATCCAGGGTACCAGCCTCCCTCTCCTCCTCCTCCTCCACCACCGCCGCTAGACTGCAAGTTCATCCCGGCATGGTGGCAGGATGCTAGGACTCAACTCCTTACCAAACTTAAGCAGTCCCAGCCTCTAGGGGGTACCCCTCTTCCTAGGGCATCACCCCCTAGTCCAGTACCTTCTGGTTATGCCTCTGGTTCTCTCCCTGTGGGTGACACTGGCATGGATCCCTCCCTGCCTAGCAGGCCGAACTCTTCTGAATCAGATGAAGAATCAGATATCAACCATTCAGAACCACTTTTCCTGGTCGAACCCCAACTGAAAGAGCCCCCTAAATCACTCCCAGAGGACCCTTCCTTTGGGGAGCTGTCAAAAACCATACAAAGGGCGTGCGGCTGGCCGTCTAAGGAGTTAAACCTTCAGAGAAAGAGGCTCACTGAGCATTTGGATCTGACCAATGTAGACCCTCTCCCCATTCCCCCTTGGATGGGTCCACATGAGGATCTTGCATCCACTATATGGCAACAGCCTTCATCCATTCCAGCTGTTTCCAGGAAAGCTGATAGAACCTACTTCCCCCTGGAAGCGATCTCTCACCTTACCTCCCAGACAAAAGCTAATTCCATGGTCATCACGGCAGCTCATGACCATTTGGCTCAACCAAAACATTTAAGTTCTTCTCTTCCGGACAAGGACTCAAAGCAACTGGATCAGTATGGTAGGAGGATTTATGCCTCTGCCACCTGTGCAATCAGGTCCCTAAACTACGTTTCTCACATGGCGGCGTTCCAGAAGTCATCTCTCTCAGAACTAGAGAAGGACCTCCAGGGTATCCCTGATGATCAAATCGGGCTAAGTTACTGCATGAAGTGCGGATGAATAAATCTTCCTGCCGTCATGCACTCCGGGCCACTTACGATTCAGTGAACTCCGTGGCTCAGACTGCGGCCTCGGGAATCTACCTTAGGCGCCTAGCCTGGCTATGCCTAGCAGGTTTGGCACAGGACATTCAGTCGTCCCTGTTGGACATGCCCTTCAGGGGTCCTGTTCTTTTTGGCGATGATGCAAAGGATATTATCAGAGGGCTGCAAGAGAGCAGTAGGCCCCTTGGAGACGTACGCTCCAAGTACTGGACGGGCCAAAAGAAGCAGCCTTTTCATCGCCAAAGAAAATGGAACAAGAACCAGGGCAAACGTCAGAGCAAACATCATGCCACTGGCTCTGGAGCCCAAACTCCTCAGACCAAGTTCGCTAAACCGGCTTCAGGAGCCAAAGCTCCCCTCCCCTCCACATCCTGATTTGCTTCCCCTCCTCCCGCTCCTTCCGTCCCCCTCGGAGGAAGCAGTAGGAGGGAGGTTCAGCCTCCACTTGGAAGGGTGGAAGGCTGTCACTGCAGACATATGGGTCCTTCAGCGCATACAAAGAGGTCACTCAGTTGAGTTCCTGGAAGCCGGCCCGGTGGCGCTGAGGGTTAAGGCACTGGATGCCACACCTCGCACATTGCCGGTGACCCGTGTTTGGGAATGAGCCCAGGTCATTGGGGGTCAGCAGAGGAGGGAGAGGATTGAGCATCCAGAGGACTGCTCTTCTCTGTCAGGGAGGGATCCAGGGACAGCCCGGCATCGCAGCTGCCCCTGGTGGAGACTGGAGGCACTGCAATGCCATGGGGCTACACACAGGGGAAGACGTCAGGTGGCTGCCTTTCGGACGTGGGTGGGAGCATCCACGCCACGGGCAGGGCAGCATTGCACATCCTGTGTCTGGGGACCAAAGCAGGAAAAACCCTGGTGAGCCAAGAAGGTGACGAGGGCTTCAGGGATCTCCATCACATCCTCAACACTGGGAAGAGCCACACCAGGGATCCACGGTCAACTTCCTGAGAGTGGCGGACCCTCTAATCTCAGAAAGATGCCGCCAAGGGAGGGCGGACCCTGCCCTGGGGGGGGGGGTGATCCAGGGTGCTGGGAAGTCCCTCAAGGGAAGGGTGATCCGGTGTGGTCTGCCACTTTGGGGAACAGCAGGGGTAGGATCGAGAAGGCACTTCTGAGAGATGCCTCGATGCAGCTGGAGATAAACAGAATTCGAAAAAAAAATAAATCGAGTTCCTGGAGATACCTCCAGCAAATCCTCCGGGAAAGTCTTTCTGCCTGTCGGGTCAGATTCCCATCGTCCATCAAGAAATCCAGGCTGTGCTACAAAAAGCTGCCATAGAGCCCATCCCTCCAGAACAAATAGGAAGGGAATTCTACTCTCACTTCTTCCTAGTTCCAAAAAAGACGGGGGATCTAAGACCTATCCTGGATCTCAGTGTGCTCAACCTCTTCTTAAAATGCAAGAGGTTCCGCATGCTGACTCTCCAGGGACTCCTGCCACTGCTCCTGTCAAACACTTGGCTCTGCTCCCTGGATATGCAGGATGCTTACCTTCATATCCCTATCCTCCCAGCCCAACGCCACTTCCTCCGGTTCTCCTTCCTGGAGAACCATTTCCAATTCAAGGCACTCCCCTTTGGTCTGTCTTCAGTGCCCCAGGTTTTCACCTAGTACCTAGCGGTGGTAGCATCATTCCTCTGCCGCAGGGGCATATACGTGTTCCCATACCTGGATGACTGGCAATTTTCAGCCCCATCTCTGGACAGCCTGAAGGAGTCCCTCTCCTTTCACCCACTCTGGATCTGTTTTCCACTTTGGAATTTCAGTCAACCAACCCAAATCCCAGTTAGTACCCTCCCAGTGCCTCCAATGCATTGGAGCTGTGCTAGATATGGTCCAGAGCAAGGCCTTCCTACCACTAGACCGAGTGGAGACCCTGGTCTCACAAGCTACCTTGGTGGCCACTCTCGGTGGACCCCTGGCTCGCTCAGTGCTTTGCCTTTTGGGTCTTATGGCAGCTGCCATTCCAACTGTCCCCCTGGCCATGCTGTACATGAGGGTTATCCAGTGGTCTCTTCGAGTAGAGTGGGACCAACAGTTGGATGACATGTACCAGCTGGTCATGATCTTCAACAGCCTACAGAAAGATCCCCTCTGGTGGCAGGATCTCACCAACTTGTTGGTGGGGCTCCCTTCCACTTCCAGGCTCCTTCCCAAACCCTTACTTCAGATGCTTCCAATATGGGTTGGGGAGCTCATTTGGGGGATCACAGAATGCAAGGTTCTTGGTCTTCCATGGAAAAGAATCTTCACATCAACATCCTGGAGCCAAGAGCTGTTCTCCATGCTTTCCAGTCATTACTTCACCTGGGAACACTTTTCATCCAGACAGACAACATGGCCGCTGTCTGGTATCTGAACAAACAGGGAGGTACCCGATCGTATCCTCTCTGCAGAGAAGCGATGTGGGTATGGTATTGGGCTATTCAGCATGGCCTAACCTTGACAGCAGAGCAGTCCATGTGCAGGGAGTTCACAATATACTGGCGGACAGTCTCAGCCAATCAGTTGCCGGGGCTCACGAGTGGGAACAAAGCAGGAGGTAGTAGAAGACTTGTTTCTTTATGGGGTTGACCAGACCAAGACCTGTTCGCATCCCCATCCAGTGCAAAACTACCCAGCTTTTGCTAATTTGTTCCTGGGCATGGTGCTTTTTGGCAAAATGCACTATCTCTATCCTGGACAGGGAGGGTTCTGTACACGGTTCCTCCCTTTCCTCTCATTCAGAAGGTTCTTTTGAAACTACAGGCAAAGGGGGCTCACATGATCTTGATTGCTCCTCTGTGGCCCCCGCAGATTTGGTTCCCACTGTTGCAACAACTAGTTCTAGAACCAGTGATACCTCTGCCGCTATCTCACGACCTTCTGTCTCTCTGGAGCAGGGCACCCTGGTACATCCGAGTCTCAAGTCTCTCCATCTTCATGTGTGGCACCTGTGGACATAGTGATTTCTCGCTATGGCGTATCCTCGCAGGTTGCCCAGGTCTTGGTGGAGGCCAGAAAACCCTCTACCAGATCCACTTATGCCATGAAGTGGAAGATATTTTCTATTTGGTCACAGCTAAGTGCTTGGACCCTTTTTCTTGCTCAGCCTCCCAGGTGTTAGAGTACCTCTTAAATCTTTCAGAGTTGGGCCTTAGTTACTCCTCACTTAAGGTCCGTCTCTCTGTGGTGTCGGCCTACCACCATCCGGTGGGGGGCAAAACCCTAGCCCAGCTAGAGGTTTCAAGACTTTCTTGAAGGGGATTCTTCACATCAAGCCTCCAGTCCGAAACCCTTGTCCTCCCTGGGATCTTAATTTTATGTTGTAAAAACTTACTTTGCCTCCCTTTAAACCAGCAGCAAGTTGTGAAATGTGCTTCCTGGCTTGGAAGACACTGTTTTTGGTTGCAGTTACTTCAGCTTGAAGAGTTTCAGAGTCTCTTGTTTGTAGAGAGCCTTATTTAATTTTCCACAAGGACCGGGTGGTCCTGCGGACTAATCCTTCTTTTCTTCCGAAAGTTGTTTTGGAGAGATCCCTTCCTGTATCAGCTGACTTTGCTAAACCAGTAGGAGGAAAGAGAGCTTAATTGGGGGTGTGGCTTAGACACTGTAAAAGCAGGTGACTCAAATTACAACTTCCTGTTGCTAGCCTTTTTTCTTACTAATTGCCCTCCATCCCACCCACCCTAAGCCAGTTCTATTTTTATAGCCACTGGATTTGACTGTCAACAGAAACTTCCTGTTTGGCTGTAGGAAGGGAAGGATCATAGAGAAACATTGGTTTTGTCAACCCCTAAGGAAAAAAGTAGCTCACTCCCCCCCCCCCCAACTGCTGGTGGTCTGAAATTGAGCAAGGAAGAAGGAGGCTACTGAGGAATATAGGAAGTTGCTGTCCCATAACAGGAAGGGTGAGAGTTGTAAGGAGAGGAGAAAGTAAGCATACAGAGAAACAGTAGAGGGGACACAAAATAAGACATGATAGGAGTGGTGCAGTGCAATGGCTGTGGGGCGGCAGTGTTCCGGGAGACATTCTGGAGGCTGCGATGCTGCCCTATTTGCAGGCACCTCTCTGGTCTGAGAGAGGAGGTTGCCCGTCTCCAGGCTGACCTGGCTAGGATTCGTGAAACCTCCTCCCTCACCCAAGGACCACCAGGGCCAATGCCACTACCTCAGAGGTTGCCAAGAAAGTGGAGAGGCTGGACCAGGGTGGGCTCAGGGAGGGAGAGGGTGTTGTCTATGTTTCTATGTTTCTTTCCACAGCATTCCAACAGGGGGGAATATCTTTTGCATACCCTTGATGTGCACAGGATTCTGAGATACTATACCTCGCGGACTAAGGAGGTTTGAAAGTCGAACCAACTCTTTGTGACCAGAAATACGAGAAACCCCTTCCGGGGCAGTCAAAGGTCACTCCACCAGGAGTGTGGCCACTTCTACCACCTTTTTCAGGAATGTGTCCACTGTGGATATTTGTGCAGCGACCACTTGGTCTTCTGTCCACACCCTCATTAAGCACTATAGTCTGGACATTGCCTCTAGGCATCGAGTTGGTTTCGGCCTTGCAGTTTTGCAAGGTCTTCTGTCTTAAGGCAGACCCTTAGTTGGTAGGCATCTTTGTCCTCCCAGAACCTCATCTCCGATGCCTTCTTTTTGTTAGACTGCTTGGAATTCAGTCCTATATGTGAAGACCTACTACAGGAATCCTCTCAAAGTAAGATATATCAGTTACATAAGAACTTACCATAACAGTAGATATTTGAGAGAGGTTCCTGCAGTAGATCTAGTTTCCCACCCACCTATCCCTCAGCTACTGGAGTTATTTCCTTTCTACTGTCTAGCCCTCTGGTTCAGTCAGGGTACAGGGTCCCAGGAGTCATTACTCCGTTTTTCTGCTCCCTATCCCTAGGTCTCTGGTGGAAAAGAACTGGAGTGCGGGTGCGGGACTGCCCCCTTTTATACTTGGGCTGACATCGTGTCACCTGATGATGGGGGGGGGGGGCAGTCCCCGCTAATGATTGCTATCTACAAGTTTGCCGTGCGGACCTGATGCCAGGGGGTGCAGTCCTATATGTGAAGACCTACTGCAGGAACCTCTCTCAAAGATCTACTGCTACAGTAAGTTCTTACGTAACTGCTATTTTCTTCCTAAGGTGGTGTCTAGGTTTACTCTGAACCAGTCCATCCACCTGTCTGTGTATTTCCCAAAGCATGCCAATCCAAGGAAAGCATTGCTCTACACCTTGGATGTGCATAGACTCTTGTGTTACTATACGCACCACACCAAGGTCTGCAGGAACTCCAAACTCTGGTTTGTTTCTTTTGCGCTTGGGAAAGAAGGTGTCCCTGTTTCCAAGCAGTGTCTGTCCAAATGGTTGTCCAAGTGCATTATGTATTGTTACAGAAAGTACAGTAAGGAACTTCCTGGGGCTGTTAAGGGCCATTCCACCAGGGGTCTGGCTGCTTCAGTGGCCTGTTTTAGGAATGTCTCAGCTGCAGAGATTTGTGCAGCGGCTGCTTGGAGTTCTGTCCAGAGCTTTACCAAGCACTACAGTCTGCATATTGCCTCTAGACGCAGGGCCAGTTTTGGCCTAGCTGTTCTTCAGGGCTTACTTTCTTAAGCTTTACCCATAGTGCTTCGACAGCGCTAGCGCCGACATCCCCTACAGCGACAGCTACAATGCCGACTATTGACATTGTGTAGCACGGGATGTCAGTGCAATCCGCTCCTTGTGGGGACTCTGCCCCCCCACACACCCCGGTCTCTAGGATTCTAACTCCAAGTTGGAGTTGGGCTGGGGGGGGGGAATCACCCAAAGATGCAGTCCCGATCACCGTAAAGACCAGCACAGCGACGGGCGGGTTTTGCTCGATTTATGGCGCTGTGCTGGTCTTCACCGTCGGGGAGATGCCGCGGTGACAGTATACACTTTCTCCCCCCCCCCAACTCTTTTTCTGGCTCTGCTTGAGCCCCGGGGAACTCTCTCAGGCATCTACTCACTTCCAGCTCTACCTCCTGGCCTGAAACTCACTAGCGACCTGGCACCAGCCCAGCTATCCCTGGTTCTGAGCCCTCCTGAGGTGGGGTCAACCTATTCTCTCCCAGGGTGCTCTATCTGTAAATTTGGGCGGGCTGGGCTCGGCCCCAGAGCTGGATGAGTTTGGCAGTGAGGGGTGTGGCTGTGGGGCGGTGCCTTCGCCTACGGGACGGAGGATTTTTCCTGTTGGTTACGCCCCAGCGGAGTCCTGACGTGCAGTGATGGCAGGAGCTGCCTTGCCGCGGGGTTCAAGAACCCTCTATTCTGGCCCTGAAGCATTGCGGTACCTCCAGTCTCCACCAGAGGTCGCTGCTGTGCCAGGCATAGTTCCTGGTTCCCCCCGAGAAAGGAGAGCCGTCCTCTGGATGCTCAATTCTTCCTCTCCCCTGCCGACCCCCGGCGATCCAGGCTCGTACTCGAACCCAGGTCGCCGACGTGGAACAAGGTGTGGCGTCCAGCGGCTCAACCCTCAGTGCCACCAGGCCAGCTCAGTATACGCTTTCTTAGGCTCTTGGTTCCTACCACCCAGACTGACTTACTTCTGTTAGAACTGCTTGGGACTTGTTCTATAGGTGTGGCCTACTACAAGAGATACCCTGATGTCAGATAGTACAGTTACATAAGAACTTACCATAACAGTAGATTTGCAAGGGGCTCTCTTACAGCAGCAGGTTATGCTGTCCCTCCCTCCTTCACCCTAGCTCTGCGAGATCTTTCTGTGACCTGTGGATTCCTCTCTCCTTCCATGTTGGCGGGAACCTTCTGTACTCCCTCAGTTCCTCAGCAGGAGTCTCTTTGCTCTGATCTACGGCGGGAGGACTGAAGAGGGAGTGGGGACCGCCCACTCCTCAGGGCTGGCTGATGTCAAAGGGTGATGTTGGAGTGGGCAGCCCCAAGATAGACTGCTAGCTAGAAACATTTCTGGCTGGTCCTAGTGCCTGACGGCGGTTGTTCTATAGGTGTGGCCTGCTGCAAGAGATCCCCTCGCAGATCTACTGTTATGGTAGGTTCTTGCATAACTGTACTTTACCCTGGAAGGGCATTTGCAGTAAAGTCAAGTTTCAAATAAATGCAGCATTACACATTTTCATAGTTTGAACACACCACGACTCAAACAACTGATATTTATCAAACTAGTTCCCTGTCTTTTTAGGCTGCAGCACGGCTATGGTACACTTGATTAGTTCTAATAAACACGAAGCACGTGTTTGTTGTCTGCTGTTTTCAGCCTTTGCAGATTGTTTGTGATGCCTTTTGCCACCATACACTCCAAGCCAGTCAAATCACTTTATGCATATTTGGGCTAGCAGTAAAGCCTAGAGGTTAGAGGAACGAGGTGTAAACAAGCTTGGTACATCCAGCAGACCAGACCTGAGTTTGATTCTCACAACCTCCACTTGCATACTGTGTGACTCTGAGCAAATCACTTAACCGCCCAGTGCTTCCAGGTCGCCCCTGAAAACAGGCACTTGTGTCTAGTGGGCCTTACCCGGTTACCAAAGACTAAAATAAAAAATATACTACCCATGATGCTTTACATCAGGATGGTAAGTGTAACACTATATTTCTTTGAAATGTGGCTTTATTGCCAATGCCCTTCCATGGTAACTATTGCTTCAGTGTATTTGCACGAAGGTTCTTGTCTTTTAGATTGCTTTCCTATGTTGGGCTCACTATGACCTAAACTATTGATATCGTCATACTGGTTCCCCCTCAGGCAGTTGCACAGCCTTTTAGTGCTTTTGCACGGGACTGCTTGTTGTTAAGGTAATGTAGTATACACTTGTCATGTTTCCAAATCTGACATTATTATCTGGATTCGCCCCCCCCCCCCCAAACTTCAACAGTACTGGGCCAAACAGACCCTTACTATTCCAGTACTCCCTTCGCACCTGTGTATTATTTGTGTTGGTTCTTTCATAATACAGACTGTAGCTCTTGGTAATACTGTCAGACAGATCACTTTTTTCCCCAATTTATTTACCCAGGATAGCCCAGCCAAGAGGTATTATCGTATTTCCAGCTGTTCTGCTTTTACCCATTTTTACAGCTGGGTGAACGGAAGCACTGAGACCTTAAATTACGTTTAGGGTCACACAGTGAGTTCAGTATTTGCATATCATGGGGATTGAACCTAGCTGCCACACCTGTGCTCATGTCACTAGAATAGGTTGCCTCTTAACGTGTCTACTTCAGCCCAAGGGTTCTGGCAAATAACTCGCCTTTCTTAAATTCTATGGCATGTCCAGAAGTGCATTGAGCCGCAGGGATCAAAGGCAGTAATTGCAGTCCACACGCAGGAGGTGGTGGGTGTCATAATAGCCATGCAGTTCTTGCACATCAGCTGACAGATGTAATGTTTCATAGTGCCGCTCATTCATAATGCTTCTCAGAGATGCTCCTTTCAGGCTTCAAATCGTTAGTTAATTTTAACTTGACAGATGTAATCGGCAGACAAGGTGCACTAGGACATTAAATTCTACAGAGCTTGACAGAGGCTAAGAGAGTGCTAATTAATTTAGTGAAGGCCAGCGTGGGCTGGAGATCGGCTATGGGAGTTTGCTGCCAGTACCTTTACAAAACTGGCACAGACCACAGAGGATCAGGAGACAGCATTTCTGTTCACGCAGGGCCCATCAGGATAACAGAATGGCCGATTTGGGCTTCTGAACACAAGATGGGAACTGAATTACAAACACACACACCATCATTGGAAAGTTTTCCTCGGCTGTAACTTACCATACTCTTGTGGCATCTGGCACAAAACAGCTAGTATAAAAACATCCGTAAATTTTGTTTTCGCAATCTGGAGCTCGCAACAGTTTCAGAGACCCTGAAAAATCCCGACAGTGAGTGTATCTCCAGCAGTTGTGCCAAAACAGCAGAGTGGGCATAACTGTGTGACCTTGAGCAGGTTTCCTGACCCCCCATGCTTCAGTGCTCTCAGCCATAATACTGGGAAGAAGTAGGATTCCCCATCCCCCACCCTCCCAAGTGTAAAAGAAATACCTTGTGATCGGCATGCTTTGGTTTAACAAAAAAAATAAAGGGATCACTGCCATCCTAAAGAGCTCGTCCATTTGGGGTTGGTCATGTGACTAATACCACCTGAACACTACAAATAATAAAAAATAATAAGCTAGTCTTTATTCAGAGCCAATCTGTGATACATCACTACTGCTCTGAGTAATGTTAGATTGCCTCTTTCTGTCATGTGCCCCAGAGCTTTCAGTGCTGGGGCTACAGAGAATGGGATCCAGACTGAGCTGCTGGGGGGGAGACAAATATTGCTGGACTTTTCCTTATTGGGAGGGAGTTACTAAAGATGGTGTCAGGTGGGGGAGGGGCTTACAGGATATGAGCTAGCCCACTGAGCATTTATGAACTCTTTGGCCCCCTTTCCCATCATGGATCGTTTGAGGAGCTGAAGGCTAGTTACGGTCCATGCTGACAGGGCTGGGGCTGCAGTAGAAAAGATGGTTTTATTTTTTTTTTTTTTTTATTTATTATGCTTTTCCCCCCTCTGTCTGATCGGACCCTGTTGGTCCTGACCCACTCACTCAGCCCCATCACCCGCCTTCTCCAGGACTTACCTCTTCTCCATTGCACCCTGGCTTGCCCCCCCCCCAGGTCAGGGCCATCAAGGGTGGACCCTAGACCCTGATGGAGACTTAGTCAGTGTAGTGGAAAGAGAGAGCCACGGTCAGCAGTGTGGGACCTGGAGTGAGGGGCAGACGTCACCCTGCAGCAGTCAGGTTTTCTGTGTTTTCTAGGTTCCCAGTCTGTAGGATGCCGAGTGCCAGACGCGTACACATGCAGTGCGTATATTGTGCTTTGGAGCATGTCGGCGTCCTCCCGCCCAGATCCTTTGCTCCAACTGCACCACCACCTGGAGTCACCCAGGTGGCGGTAGTGCAACGGTGTCTGAACTCTCTCCCTCCCCAAGGTGGAGAGCATCCTCTGGGAATGCTCTCCTAATCTTCCCCCCAGCCCGCTCTTCAATGACTTGGGCTCATTCCTGAGCCTGGGATGTCAGCATCACGAGCGGTAGTGCTACTGCTGTGCCAGTGGGCAGGCAAATAGGAGTGGCTGGCGTGATGCCACATATTTGTTGTAATATATGGGAGGACCATGAGAGTGGTCAGAGGCAGGAGATTACAGAGGGGAGTGTGGGGCCATTGAACTAGTCCTGGTCACCTAGAGAGGGGAGAAGTGTTTTCTTTCTTAAGTTAGTTTGACCGAAAAACAAATATGTTTAGGGTCTCAAGTACAAGTACTTGCCAGGTACTCATCTTAAAGTGATCACATACCTATCATGCACTGTCTTTATAGGTTGGTTATTAAGTTACTGCAGTAGCACACAATACCACACTGCCACAAAGCCAGTTAATCCCCTTGTGATTTGAACATCTGTCAAAAGCCGTCAGCAACACAGGCTTGTGTTCCCAGGAAGCCCATGATAAAAATGCAGTTCAGTGGTTTTGACCCATACATGTATTGATGCTTGTATACCATTTATCTGTTAGCAGTTTTGATTTTGTGTTTTCCCCACCCCCACCACCACCCTCCCAATGATAAAATTCGATATGGTAACCAATATGCCTGTAGTTGGTTCAGAGTGTAAAAGATAATGGGAATGTATTGTTTGCAGATTCTGAGAGCAAAATCTTGCAGTTCATAAGCAGTATTCTCTTTCTTCCTAAAAAAGGCTCGGTTGCCACAGCAACGTGGAATATAATGCCATCAAGACTTTTACCTGGTTAGCTCAGCTGACATGTAACATTTTGTTCACAGTGGGAGGTCCTTCTTCTATCCAGTCTTACAGCTATGAGGGACTGAAGCACAGGGGAGGTCAAGTGACTTGCATAGTGAGTCAGGGGCCGTGTGTGGGATTCAAACCTGCGATCTCCTCGTGAATGCTTTTTTAACCTTAAACCACTGCTCCACCATCCATCCCCTGTCACTAAACCTTCATGCAGCTCAGGGTATTTTTTTTACATACTGTATTATTGTCTGTTTTGTAATCTGAGTGTGTGTATTTCTTTTTCCTGTATTCCCACAGCTCCACGGTATCGGGGGGGGGGGGCATTTCATGTGCCATTCTGAGTGTGGGTAGGCATGCAGTCATCATTTGCGCTCGGCCATCGGAGGGTTTTTCCCATTCGTCCCGCCCATCCTGTTGGTGCATGATGCTATAGTCCTGGGGGCTGCAGTAAGTGGCAGTGCATACATATGTTACCTTGCTTATAGCACTGTGAGCACTGCCACTTGTGGACCCCAGGTGTGACTTGAGAGCAGCACCAGCCACCTACCCCACTCAAGGAGGAGAACGTCTGCATGGACTTGATAATATCTCTGTGAATTACTGATACATTAAACTTCTCCCCTAATCCTTCCTGTCTTTTTTCTGTTTTTAAAATCTTCCTCTCCCTACCTATATCTCTGTAAATCGCCAAAACTGACCTCTGACTTCCACTGACCAAAATGTGACATTGCAAACGTTGCCCCTCATGCCCACTGAGGGGAAGGGGGGCACTTGTGCGGTGGTCTGTCTTGTTCAAATTCCTCAGACCCTGAGAGCATCGAGATATACCTATCGGAGGAAGCAGTCCTATGTTTGCAGTTCTACCCAGGTCTTGCACACAGCCATGTGATGTTGTGCTGTTGCACCATAAGGCGCAGATTGTCTTTGTTTCAGTTTGCAGTAATGTTGCAGGCCACCACAGCTGCAATTTCAGTCTGATCCAGAGTCTTCTGAAAGGGCCTGCCATCAGTGTGAGGACCCCCCATACTAAGCCCTGGTAGTACCCCTGAAGTTCCCCATCTGCCAGCTCTACCCCTCCTGGATTAAGAACAGAGCCTTAGGCTCATTTCCTGTCATGGCAGGCTGTTTCAGGGAGTGGTGAGCCTGTGACACAGGCAATCACAGGGTACCCTGGGTAGTATGGTAAATAAGGAATCCCTACAGACTACAGCAGGTTTGTACAGCACGCTTCTTGATCCTTGCTTATGAAGCGGGGGGCAGAGCTAATGGACCTGGAGTCCCTTTGATCTTAAATTACTGCTACCGTGTTAATGACTGTCAAGCACATTAAAAAAGAAGCAAAGGAAAGGGTCACCAGTGACCTAGCGGGAGCATGTTACACTTTGACATTGGCGATCTGGGCTTGGAGAAAGTCGGGGCACCAGCGACCAGGTAGTCAGTAGGCACTGCTGGTGGTAGTGCTTCCCCAACCTGTGACCACAGTAACACCGGCAGTGGGTCATGGAGGGTTGGCCCTCTACCGGAGATCGCTGTGCGCCTGCAAGGCATCATGATGCTGCATAGCGCCAGTTCAGGCATGTGGGAAGGATGCAGAGAAAGGAGTAAAAAAACACGGAGTCACTGTCTGAATGATGGCAGCCCAGTACTGTTGGGCCCCCCACTCGTCAGAGTGGTCTTCAGAGAAACAAGAAAGGAATAAAAAGAGAGGGACAAAAAGGGGAAATCAAGAAACACCCTGTCTTGGGTAAGAGTATAAATTCTTTTCTTAGCTAATGGGGGAGTTGTTCTGGAAATGAGTCGAGTGGAGCAGTGCAGTGTCTATAATGCAGCAGTCTTCAGAGAGACCCTTTGGAGACTGAGGGGTTACCTCATTTGTGTGCACCTCTTTGGGTTGAAGGGGGAAGTCTCTAGACTCCAGGCTGAGTTGGCTAGGATTCAGGAGGCATTTTCCCTCACCCAGGGGTCACCAAGCCCACCGCCATTGCCTCCAAGGGTACCTGGAAAGAGGGCTGGCTGGACTGTGGAGGGCTCCGGTGGGGTTGGGGTGAAGGAACACATTCCTCAGCATGTGCCACTAAAGAATTCTTTTGCCGCTCTGGCAGGACGGGACTGCCAAGATGAGGCACTCATTGTATTGGCAAGGGAGGATGTAGGGGTCCCCAAGCTGGGAGAAAGAGGACCCCAGCAGAAAAGAAAGCAACTTCTGATGGGGGACTCAGCTGTCAGGGAATAGTTTTGGGAACACCACAGGAGGGAGGTGAGGTGCCTACCCGTCACCTCAGCTTGGAGGGATGGGGAGATGATTGTTTGTATAGCTAGGACGGCAGGGTAGGAGGGGGAGCTGGATGTCATTGTCCATCTGGGGACAAATGACCTAGCAGAGGAAGCAGTCAGGGTGGTTCAGGGCACGTGTAGGGAGCTCTGGAGGGGACTGAAGCAGGTAGCACACATGGTGGCCTTCACTGAGAGGTGCTACCTGTGAAAGGCTGGGGGTAGGAGAGGGCATACCACACCACATGCTTCAACAGTTGGTTGAAGGCATGGTGCAGGGAGAAGGGGTTGGCTACATAGGGGACTGAGGTCCTACCCAGAGGGATGGTGGCCTGTATCCATCCAGAAAGGGAATGGCAGTCTTGGGTGGAAAGTTTAAATGCTACTTGGATGAGCATTTAAACTAGCCAAGGGGGCTGGCAGAAGAAATGCAGGAGGCAGTGAATCCTCCCCCAGATAATAGAGCAATAGTGATGGATAGCCCTTGGGAAATAAATTCACCAGGGGTAATGGGGAATAGGGGCAAGGGGGAGGAAGGGATAGGAGAGTTGAGAGGTAGAACTAGGGCAGAAAAGGATAAAAGGGGAAGGAGGTATCAGTGAAAAAGGAGGTGAAGGATGGGCTCGGAAGGAGGGAGGGCAAGCAGGACAGAGAGGGACAAGGGAGTGAGAGCCATGTGCACCAACACAAGAGAGCCTAGAAACAAAAATTCCTGACTTGAGGCAGCCATTCAGGAGGCAGACCTGAATCTGGTGACCATAACAGAATCATGGTGACAACACCATAGCTGGGAGATGCAATGGTACAACATGTTTAGAAAGGATAGAGCAGGAAGAAACGGGGAAAGGGTGATTTTATATGTAACGGAAAGTATTAAGGCCATGGAAATACAAGATCACAGTGGGGAGTAAGAGGGGCTAGTGGTTCTTTGGGAAGGCTTGGAGATGGGGTCAGGGGCCTTTTTATGCATAGGGATGGTGTACAGGTGACCAGCACAGGGGAAGGGTATGGACAGAGTTTTGGGAGATCACAGGCGAAATGGCAAACAAAGGGGAAGTAATAATTATGGGTGACTTTAATCAACCAGATGTGGACTGGAACATCCAGGCTGCAGCTTAAACTAGAAGCAGGGTCATCCTAGACTCCCTGCAAGGGGCATTTCTCAAGAACTTGGTTACACATCCTGCTAGGGATCTGGCATTGCTGGCTCTGGATCATACGAACAGGGACAGCGAGGCAGATGTCATGGTGGGTAGCCCCCTTGGTTCAAGCAGTCATCATGCAGTGTGGCTTGGCTTATGGACTGGCATTGGGCAGGAGAAAAACCACACTAGGATGAGGGTCCTGAACTTCAGGAGAGCAGATTTTAAAGAGATGGGAGATGGCCTCAGGAAATACGTTGAAGGGTGGGAGATAGCCGGGGGGGGGGAGGCACAATGGATTAGAATAAAGGGGGAATAACTAGGGCAATGGCAAGCTGTTTAAAGATAATAAGCAAGGGTAAGAGGAGAAAGAGGCCACTGTGGTTCTTGTAGGAGTTGGCTAAGGTGGTAAAGGAGGAAAAAAGCAGCTTTCTGGAAATACAAGGAGACCCAAACAGTTGCAGACAGGGAGGTATAGCTAGAGAAACAAAGGGAGGCAGAATGAGGGTAAGGGCAGCAAAGGCTCAAACTGAGGAAAGGATCATCCAGGAAATCCAAAATGGGGATAAGATTTTCTTCAAGTATGTGAATGAAAAGAGGAAGGCAAGTGGTATATAGTGAAGATCAGGAGACCAGGAGGGACTGTGCAGAGGAAGACCAAGAAACAGTTAAACTTTTAAACAAATACTTCTGCTCATTCTTCGAGGGAGGCCGTCATGCACTAACAGATGTTGGGGGTGGGCGTGACACAAGACCATTCACGGAAAAGAGAGTCTGTCTGGGCTTAAAAGCCCATAAGGAAAACAAGGCAGTGGAGCCGCATGGGATTCACCCAAGAGTTCTTAAGTAATTGAGCACAGTGCTAGCCCCCCCACCCCAGGCAACATTATTTAGCACCTCATTGGAGATGGGGGTGGTTCCAGAGGAATGGAGGAGGACCACTGTGCTCCCTCTGCACAGCACGGCAGTGGGGAAGAGGCCAGTAATTACAGGTGAGTCAGTCTCACATCAGTGGTTCCTGCCAAAAGAGAGGTTGATGGAGTACCTGGAGACACTCTTGCTGCAGGACCACCAGAAGCACAGCCAATCTGGACTTCAGTAAGGCCTTTGACACTGTTCCACACGGGAGGCTGATAAAGAAACTCAGTAGCCTAGTGCTGGAGAAGAAGGTGGTGTGGTGGGTATCAAACTGGTTGAAAGATAGGAGGCAGAGGGTGGTGGTAAATAGCAGTCACTCAGAGGACAAGAGAGAGGTGACCAGTGGAGTGCCACAGGGATTGGCACTGGGTCCTGTCCTCTTCAACGTCTTCATAAGTGATAGGCAAAATGGCAAACATGCTGGGGAGGTGTACAAGGGATGTAAGGAAATATTTATTCACGGAAAGGGTGGTGTTCGCCTGGAACAGCCTGCCAGAGGAGGTGGCGGGGGCGTAGACAGTGGGAAGTTTCAAGTATGCGTGGGGATAGTCACATAGGTATAATAAACAGAGGAAAAGGAGGAGAGAGGGACACCTGTGACCAGACAGAGTCCAGGGTGTAGTGTTAGACAGGGAAAATAGGGCAGACTAGATGGCCTGCTGGTCTTTTTCTGCTGACAAACTGGAGGTGAAGGTATGTCTCTTTGCGGATGACACAAAAATCTGCAACACGGTAGACACCCAGGTGGGGGGTTGAGAGAATACAAAGAGATCTGGGGAAACTAGAGGAGTAGTCTAGGGAGTCGCAGCTGGGTTTCAGTGCCAGAAAGTGCAGTCACTTACCTGAGGTGGGGAAACTCGGGGGCTGTGTATAAGATGGGGGAGGGGTACTTACAGTTACCAAGCAAGAAAGGGACTTTGGGATGATCCTGTCTGACACTCTCAAGGTGGCAGGGCAGGGCAGTAGGAAAGGCAAGCAGGATGCTGGGGTGCATAGGGAGGGTGATCTGTAGCAGGTGAAGGGAGGTGGTGTTGCTCCTGCATTGCTCACTTGTGGACCCCCCCCTCCAGAGTACTGTGTCCAGTTCTGGAGGCCACACCTCTGCAAGGACATTGACAGGATGGAAGCGGTCCAGTGGAGGACTACTAAAATGTTACGGGGGTTGCATGAGAAACAATATGAGGAGAGGCTGTGGGAGAGGAGAGCGAGAGGGGAGATGATTTACACCTATAAGCAGGGGTTAAAGTGGGTCGGGTCTCGTAGGGTCTCAGACCAGGCAAAAAAGTTTTAAGGGATTTCAGGGGGATCTCACAGGGTCTCAGAGCAGGCCCTTTACTCCTTATTTGTTTCCCCTTACTGTGCCTGCAAGAGGACAGCATGACACTTAGTTCCTTTGTCCCTTAATTCACTACAGTATTTTCAAGTTTTGTGCCTATGTTTTCATTTACTGTTGAAAAATTGGGTAATAATGAAAAGGCAAATTCCACACTATGAAGGAGAAAAAAGGACTTCCACAGTAGCAGTCCATGTATTTTGTATAGTTATGACCCTAGGAGACCTGGCAGTTTTTTCTGCACAGTTTTATGCACTCTCTGTAAGTACCTCATGGGGGTGAACAAGGTGCAGGAGGGGAGTCTCTTTAATAGGAGGAAGAGCACCAGAACACAGGGGCATGCTATAAAGCTGGGGGGGGGGGGTAAGAGGGATGTAAGGAAATACTTCTTTACGGAAAGGGTGGCGAACGCCTGGAACAGTCTGCCAGAGGAGGTGGTGGGGCGAAGACAGTGGGGAGTTTCAAGTACGCATGGGATAGTCACACAGATATAATAAATAGAGGAAAGGGAGAAGAGAAGGACACCTGTGACCAAACAGAGTCCATGATGTAGCGTTAGGGAAAACAGGGCAGACTAGACGGGCCTACTGGTCCTTTTCCGCCGACAAATTGTATGTTTCTGTGATGATCTGTGGTAATGGAGCTATGTGGTCATCAGAGCCCAGGGGCAGAGGTTGAGCCAACAGATGGATACAGAGCTGTATAGTTAAAAAACAAAAAAATGGCATCAGCCAGCCAGTGCATGGGTAGCACAGATGTGTGCCATCCAGATGACCTGGGTCCATGCCCCTAGCCTGGGACGTCTGGTGCTTAACGGCGAGATGAGGCTCTAACATCTGTCCCAGACACCTCCTGCCACAGGGAGGGAGGACACCTTCTTTCCACTGTACAGCTGTCCCCTGGTGGCCCAGAGGAAGGCCGTGTTGTGCAGAAAGGAATAAGTGGTCCCTCTGGAGGGAACCTTACATCTGTACTCACCTGCTCATCTGACGAGCGACAAGGAGGCATCACACGCCCAGAGTGAGGCCTGCAGGGGAGTTCAGAAGGTTGTGTGGGGCTCATCTACCTTTCTGACAGACCAGACAGGTATTCTTTCAGGTCGTTCCTCAGGACCACGCCCCAGGGAAGAATAAGGGAGTCTTAATGGAATAAATACCCCAGCACCCCAAGGCAGATGAAGCTGCCCTGCTCCCCACAACATAGTAGGGCCCTATAAATTTTTCCTCATTGTTCAGCTTTCTGGCTCCTCCTTCTGGACCTCTACCATTGAGTAAAGTATCCCCCCCCCCTGGCTTGGGGCACTGGGTAAAGCTACCTACAGTCCCTATTTTCCCAGGACAGTCCCTATTTTAGGCAGCATGTCCCTGTGTTCCCACAAGTTTTGCAAAATGTCGCTTTTGTCCTGGTTTTTACTTACTTGTCCCAGTTTTGTCCCTTTTTTTTTGCTGACTGCTAATCCATGAGTGACTGTTATTTCAGCACCACTGTGGCACTGCTTGGGCTGGACAGCAGTTTTCAACTTCAACCCCTGTGCCTGTGTTGCACCGCAAGCATGTCAGTGGGAGCACAGTAAAGCATGTTCCTTCCTGTTAGATTAGACTGGGTGATAGTGCAAACAAGTGCACATGGACATCTACCTGCCAGCAGCTGAAAGGGACTCCAGACAGAAAAGAGACCAGCAGCAGTGAACTAAGGTACCCAAACCTGATCAACTGTAGGGAAGTGTATGAAAACAATCTGGTATGGTGGTGGGAGTCACTGAAGTAAAGTTTGCTCGGCAAATGAGGTGAGTGTAAGTGGGATGGATAGAACTGTCAGGAGGAGCAATATATGCAGCTCGAATGTCAGATCACAATTTAACGCAGGTTTGCTTCTAACGAACTTTCTGTACATCATGATCTGGAACTTGCTGCAGCAGAATGCTGTATTGTTTTAATCTGGATGTTTGCTGCTGGCGTTACTGTGGGGCAGCATGGCCAGAGCAAGCAGCAAAATGTAATTGATTGTGTGCAGCGTTGTCTGTGGTGGTGTCCATGGGAGTGACACGGGGGGTCATGGTCAGGATGGACCGTCCCAGTTTTAGGCCTCGGAAAGTTGGTAGCTTTAGCACTGGGGCACCCACTGTTGGAGGACAAGCTGTGGTTTACATTTGAGATTCCAGAGAGGATGTCGAGCAGAGGCTTGTGGTGGGGGTGAGAACCATCTGAGGACCCCTCCTACGGTGGGCAGAAGGGCTTGTGCAGGAGTAGCAGGACTTGGCAGCTGGCAAGGAGAAATGGGTACAAAAACAGAAAGTTAAAAAAAGGTAAATACGGTGGGTTTTCTGAGCCAACCTGAGAACATAATAAAGGGGGTTCTGAATAAAGACAGCTGCTCCACAGACAAGTCCCTCATTTCATTGGTTGTGAAATGGATGCACCGCTGCCTGACCAGAAGAACTGCAGAGCTGGAATACTCTTCCCCTGACGGTGACAGTTGCTTTTCGTCTTTTGGTTGGGTAGTCCATTCCTTTATCCTCCTTACTAATTGGCAAAGAATCTCTGGAAAAAATAACAAGCAAGAGAAAGCCCTGCGAAGAAGGACAGAAAGCTGTCAGCATTCCAAGCTGCTCATTAGTTGTTCGGTTTTTCTGCTGCACTTCACTGTTGATACTTTATTTTTATCTTCTTATTTTTTTAAGCCCCCTATATTTGCAACACATCCCCTGTCCCCCGAGTTTTTACTATTTCATGACAGGTGGGCAGGGAGCTCTTCAACAAAAGGACACTGCACAAAATATAGAGAACCCTGGATGGGCAATTATGCACAACCAGTGTGGTCTGCCGCAGAAGGGTTATGATTCCCTTTGACCTCGAGAGCGAAGCTCGAAAGGTCTGTGGGAATCAGAACCCCTCTGTGGCAGAACACTCTGCCTGTACATAAAGTTGCTCATCCTCTGTTTTTAATAGTGTTTAGTATTAAGTAAAATGTGCATGCAGTGGTTCATTCGCTTCCAGGACGAAACTGACTTGTGCAGTCTGTAGTGGTCTCAGAATGCTGTTGTACCACAAAAGGGTACAGTCACATTCCATGACCTTTGACCAACAATATTTTGAAAGGGTTGGAATTCTATGCCGAACGGTGTTTTACTATACACTATATTCTGGTTCTGAGTGAGTGAGTGTCAGATTTGGGACTGTAAAATTATCTGCAGCACTTTTGGTGGATTTTTTTTGTTTGTTTTTTGTACCTTTACCATCTGAGCCCATTTTTGGCTTGATGTGGGAAATGGCTGTAAACTGGTAAAATCTCATCTTCATGGACACTTAAAATTTAGCCCGAGTCTGGTCTTGCACCTCCACAACAGTATATAATTCATTCATTTCATTTTATTAAATGGGTTAGACCATTGAGTAAAACTCATTTAAAATGGCGACCCTTGGTTAAACAGAAATAAAGTTACAACAATTACAATAAATACAAACATACAGTATATAACACACCAAATACATACAATTACATACAATAATTATATTGCTATAATCAGTTAGCCACAACAAGCCTTAGTTTGAGCAAAAAATGAATCCAAAAACCAGGTTTTAACAACATTTCATGACAGGGTTTTACTATTATACAAACGAAATTTCAAGGGCATCATATTCCAAAATTTAGGGACTAGCTGGCTGAAAAAAAAGTCAGAACATTTCGTTTTTGATCTGGGTATTACCAACTCACGATAGACCGCATTCCTTAAAGAGGGATTAACATCCCTAAATTCTAACCTTTTAGCCAGATAGTCCGGAATCACTGCTCTGATACTTTTAAGTGCCAGAAGATATTTATGTAATTGTCTTCTATCTGGCAAAAAGATCCATCCTAATTTGTGATACATCAAGCAATGGTGGGTATCCCTAGAACATTGTAAAATCAGTCTCGCCAAACGATTATAAAGTACATCTAATCTATATAACTTTCCAGAGTGAGAATAATCATAAAATTCATCTCCATAATCAAAAAGAGGAAAAATCTGTGATTCAACAATTTTCTTTATCATATATCCACCCAAACAATTTTTGTTTCGTTAAAGTAGACCCACCCTTTTCCCTACTAATCTAACTAACTCATCAACATGCGAATTGCCAGTAGCCGAGGGGTCCAGCCAATAACTCAAGTACCTATAAGTCATCACCTGATCTAATTTTATTCCCTCAGGATCAAACACTGATAGTTTAGTGCAAGTTCTAAGTTTCATAGTAGAACCAGATATCATACATTTTGTCTTACTTGCATTCATTTTAAGTTTCCGTTGTGTCAAATATCCATATAATCTATCAAAACTTAACTGTAATTTTACTTGGATCTCATCCACAGAAGGAGCAGAGGTACTATAGTATCATCTGCATACAATTGGTAGGCCATATTATTCACATGGCATCCAAGCTCTTTCAGATAAATCAAAAAAAGTAAGGGTCCAAGCACCGATCCTTGAGGGAACCCTCGAACTACTGGCAAAGGCATTGAAACAGTCTTATTAACAATGGTTGACTGCATCCTACCCTCTAAATAAGAAGTGAACCACTTAAGGGCACTACCCGATAACCCAGTGTCCCTCAGACTGGAGAGAAGAGTTTGATGGTCCACCGTGTCGAAGGCCTTGGAGAGGTCAACAAAGATGGCACCAGTCAAAAGGCCCTTATCCATAGCTTTGTTGATATCATCCAAGACCCTCGACACGGCGGAGATTATGTCATGTGATTTATGAAATCCTGACTGATATTTATCAAATAAATCATTCTGATTCAGAAAATCGGTCAGTTGTTTGGCCACAAATCTTTCCAGCAACTTAGAAACCTGGGCCAAAAGTGAAATTGGTCGATAATTATTAAATTGATCCCGACTCCCTCCCTTAAAGATTGGAACAACACTAGCTATTTTCCAATCTGAGGGCATTACTCCCTCATTAATAGACCAATTATGCAAATAAGTGAGGGGAGCGGCTATCTTTAAAGCTGAGACTTTTAATAGATAGGGGGTCAGTCCATCAGGGCCACCACTCATTGTTGTCTTTAAGTCCAACAAGGCCTCAATAACCTCATATTCCTCCAGCTTTTTAAATGAAAACAAATCAGATGAATCTAAATGAGGCAGGGAATAGTCATTAATATTACAGGGGTGTCAGGACCACAAAAAAAATTCCCCGAGTTCACAAAATAATCATTGAACCTATCTGCAAGGGACTCCTTCCCCTCGTAACCTGAAATATCAATTTTACAATTCCCACCCTGTTTGTGGTGACCATTTATCTCTTTAATTATATCCCAAAAAATGTTAACATTCCCAGCAGAATTCTTTAATTTAGAATTATAATATGATCTTTTACTTTCTCTAACAGCAGTTACATAGGAATTCCTAAGGCTTCTGTAATATTGCCAATCCCTTAGAGAGTTTGAACTGTTAGTCCAGAGCCGGAGAATCAGAGTCTGCTGTCGTACCTGGGTCTCTCACTTCCATGATATGCTCAGTCCGCAGCAGTCCAGGACATGGGACCCTGAGTCTGCTCTTGAATCCTGGTGTCATACATTGGAATATGCTCAGCCTCCACCACTGCACTTCCTGGTGGAACTAGATGCTCTCAAGGTCTCGGACCCAGAGTCAGCTCTCAAGCCTGGGTTGCTCACCTCCACAACACACAAAGCTCCCACGAGCCCAGGCCCTGAGACCCTGAGTCTGCTCTCTAATTCGGGTCTCAACCTTTAGCAAAAAATTGTACACACCTCTCCCCCTAACACTGCCTCAGTCTTGGAATGTATACCTCACAGGAGAGTCCTCTGGCCCTCCTCCCAGATGCTTCTCACTCTCCCTACAACTGCAACAGCTGCTGGCAAGAGGTCCTTTGCCATTGTGGCTCCTAGACTGTGGAATGACCTCTTGGCTGATGTTCAGGCTTGCATCAATCACAAATCCTCCCTTGGGCATACTGCTGATGTGTTGCCACTGTACTTGTCCTCGCTCAGTCAACCCCCCCCCCTTCAATATGACCCCAGTGCGGTCATTGGCCTAACCTGTGTATGACACAGGCTACTATTTTTTACCCTGGTACTATACTTTCTTAATCTCTCATGTTAATGTCTGCTTAGTTAAAGTCTGTCAGCATGCCTCAACTTTGTAAAAATTGCAAATTATTCTCTAATTACTGTTTGTATACTTATTTCTCGTTGCTGTCTGTATCACATTATTGTGGATTTTCACCTGAATTTATAGATGACTGTTGAATGTAATTAACTTTTTTTTTTTGTATTTTGTATACTGTACGTATGTGTCACACTGGGCATCTGTGAAAATGTTTTTTTTACCCACAGATTTTTCAGTAGAAGATAAAAATGAAATGAAATTAAGGGTCACTCCTGAACGTCTCAGCGAATCTAACTGGTTAACAAAATTCACATAAATTCATGACATGCTCAACCCCCAATAGCCAGGGCGTAGTCCCGGAGCCTGCTCTCACACCTGTGTCTTTCACCTGTGTCACACTTTGAGCCCCCACCTTCCCAGGGTCTGAGACCCTGAGTTTGTTCTTAAATCCAGCTCTCTCACCTCCATGAGAGCCACAGGTGTTTGAGTGCCACGGAACAGACTGTATCATTCCTGTTGCTTGGCAGTGTACAGCTGGGTGAGAGCAGAAATGTCAAAGTGGGCTTTGTACAGCCTGAAGTTTATGGCATGGTTGGATGGACATCCTTTGCTATCCTGAAATCCGGGTCTTGACAAACCAACATGACCGAAGTTATTTTGACATGAAAGCAAAAACAGATAAAGTATTGTCCAGTAAGGTTTGCTCTCTGCCAACAGCGACTGGTTAATTTGCTGCTGGTCGTCTGACTCACCTTGGACCTAGGTTTCTCAGCATTTTCCAGCAGAAATCTTTAAATCTTAGTCAGCACTTTGTTAACCTGAAGAAAAAAAAAAGCTTTCCCTTTGCCTCTCAGCTGCCCCTTCGGAATAGCTGACTGTGTTGCTAATGACAGAAAAGGTTCCTCCACCCCCCAAGCTGAAAGAGCAGGTTATTTGTTTTTCAGACTTTGCACTAAAATCCCTTACTGTACTACTTGCCTAAGCACTGCAGGCTTGTCTACAAGACCACATGATCGACTTTAGGGAATCCATTGCCCAAAAGAGCAGGAGAAAGATGAGGGGCTTGTGAGCTGGTGTCAGGTTTATACTTTGTGACCACTAGGAGTCACTCCTGAGCTCTATTCTTTCTCCCTACCCGCTGTGAATTCTTTTTTTTTAGTTTAACCAGGATTAGCACACTAAGCTGAAAGCTTTTTTACAGGCGCAATGTGGGAGCACAGGAAAGTTAAGTGACTTGCTCAGGGTCACACAGTATGTAAGTGGAAGCTGTAGGATTCAAACCCAGGTATGGTCTGCTGGATGTCACCAGATTTGCAGCTCAGAGCCTTAAACTACTGCGCTATACTGCCTCCCGCAGTTCTTAGTCACTCTAATCTCAAGTCTAGCTCTCCTAGAGCCACAAACCCTAGTTCTGTCCCTGCTACTGACATTTTCCCATCTCTCCCCTTCTCCTCCCTCCTGGATCTTGAACTTTTGACTACACACACCAAAGACAGATACCCTAACCACTACGATATACACTCTGTGCAATTTTATCTGTTCAGTTATCTGACTTAAACCTCACGGGCACCTACTCCTTAGCCTTCTAAGGTGACTGCCACTTCCACCCCCCATACCTCTTTGACTCCAGCTCATAACCTGGTAAGTATCAACCCCCCCCTTTTGCACCTGCTTTCCATACCTTGTTTAGACCCACACCCCATGATGTGGCCCTCAAAATATCTAGCCTGCTTGTAATCCTGCTAATGTTCACACACACCCCAACTCCTGTCGGCCCCAGGTCCTCATCTGTTCCCTCTTTTCCACTCCTAACAGCCACAATACAGGCTGCTGGTACCACAGGTGTAACACCTGCCCACTCCTCTAGGCCCACCAAGTCTGGCTGTCGAACCACACACCACTTTAACTCTCCCACCCTCCTTCTCATACCTCAGCTCTCCTCACCACTGTTACTTACTAAGGTGAATAAGCCCTTTAAATGTAGACCAACCACCCATCTCAAGCTGCTTAGGTATGTTTTAATGCGGAATGTCCTACTTCTTTTGCTGATGTCAGGCAACATATACCTCAACCCTGGGCTTGTGTAGCAGCCTCACTGTAGCAGCAGTAACCCTGGTGGTCTCAAACCTGCCTCTGTTAACATTCGTAGCTTTCTACCTAAGCTTGACCTTCCTCAAGTCTGGGTATTGCAGCACAAACCTGATGTTCTAGCAGTGGCTGAAACCTGTCTCTCCCCCAAAATACCAGACACCACCATTACCCTGGATGGTTACACTCTATTTAGAGAGGACAGGCTTGGTAAAAGGGGGTGGGGTGGTATTTACCTGTTAGACTCATTACAGAGCTTTGTCCTTCTGAAATTAATATCAGGGAGCAGTGCCCAGTCCCTTGCAGTTAAATAGCTCTAGGCAATAAGGGCAAGGCACTCACCATTCTTTCTCTATATATCCTCCTGCAGGACCTTGCCAAAGGTTTCAATATGGTGCTCGATACATCTCCAACCTGCCCAGTCACTCTGAGGTTGTTGAGCTAGGGGACTTTAACGTTAACTGGCTTGCACTAGAGGTAGACCCCTGCAAAGATGGCAGTCGCCGCCATAGACATCATCCAATTGGTGACTACCCCTACCAGAATCAGCTGTAGGACTGGCAGTAGCTCACAGTTTGACCTGATTTTTCACAAACCACCCGGAGATGTTCACGGACACCGTGGTCTTATCAGACTCTCTCAGTGACCACTCTCCTGTCATCTGTTATTGGTCAAACAGGTCCCCCAAACTGCCGCAAAACTGTCCTACCAGCATGCCCTTAAGAGAGGCCAGCTGAAGTAGTTTCCGCCCTATCTCCTGCAATGTGACTGGTCACCAGTTGACTCGACTAAAAGTGTAGATCGGGCCCTGGATCATTTTATTACCCTCTTTAACACGGCCTATGATATTTTCGCCCACTTTAGAAAATGGAAAGTCAAAGGTGTTAGCAACCCCTGGATCACCACCTTCCTCCTAAACCTTATGGCCTCACGAGACCAGTTCTGGCACAAAGCTCGTGCTGCGGGTAAACCAGCTGACTGGCAGCTCTACAAGGCTGCCCAGAACGCTTGTACCCAAGAGACCCGCCTAGCCAAAACCAGCCACTTTAAAGAAATGCTCTCAAATTCCTGGAGTAATGGCAGGAAATTTTGGGATGATCTCAAGGACCTTACTGGCAAACCCAACAAACCCCCTCCCTTCATGCTTAATGTTAGTGGTGAAACCATCCAGGACCCAAAGCTAATGGCAGACACATTCAATACTGCCTTTACAGACCTGGGTGACGTTCTCCCCCCAATTTCTTTGTTGACCCAGCCAGCTTGGAAAGCTCTTGGGAAGGCTGCCACTACCCTTAACACCCCCCCCCACTTCAGGATAGTTACTCCAAATTAAGTAAAAAAATATCTACTGCGAGTACCTGGGAAGTCCGGATTCAGCAGTGACTCTCTTGACCGAAACTACTTCACCTTGCCCTTGATGCCATCCTGTCACCCCTCACCAAGCTACTAAATCTGTCCCTCTGCCATGGTCAGTTCCCCAAACAGTGGAAAGTGGCGGTGACGACATCCGTCCACAAGAGTGGTGATAGGGCTCACACTCAAACTACCACCCAATCTTCATCTTTCCACCCCTCTCCAAAGCACTGGAGCGAATCGTATCTGACCAGTTATCTGAGTACCTGGCCAAATATGCCATCGAATGCCCACAGCAACAAGAATTTAGGAAGGGGCATAGTACCACCTCTTCCCTACTGGAGTATACAACTTCCTTCATAAACCGAGGTCATCTAGTGGGGTCAGTCTACATTGATCTCACAAAGGCATTTGACACGGTTAGGCATACCCTCCTGCTTGTGTCACTTCCTGCCCTCAGACTCTCACATGAAGTCACGTCCTGGTTCAAAAACTACCTAGAGGGCAAAACGCAGCAGGTACAAATCCGTGATACCCTCTCAATCAGCAATCCCGTGCGCTCGAGAGTCCCCCAAGGCTTGATCCTTGGTCCCCTTCTTTTTAGCCTCTTCCTTAACACCCTCCCCAAGGTCTGCATCAGCAATCTACTCCTCTATGCTGACAACGCAGTACTTTTCACGAGTCAGCCAAACCCACTCCCCCTTGTTAGCCACCTACAACACAGCTTCACAGTGGTTGAGTCCTGGTTTGCCCAACACAAGCTAATAACGAATTACAAAAAAGACAGGTAATGCTGTTCACCACTCCATATAACAAGACTAAAACAGCCCAGTTAACCATTTTTAGTAGCCACTGTGTACCTCTTGAACAAGTCCACAACTTTAAATACCTTGGGATAACCCTCGAAAGCATGTTATTTTACTATGAGCATGGCAACCTTATCTCCAAGATTATAAATACAAGATTAGGACTTCTGTACAGACATAGGCACAGCATGACCCGTGAAGCACTCCGACTAGCAGTTACCAGCTCGGTTCTTTCCATAATTGTTTATGGACTTGTCATTTATGGATCTGCTACAGACACGACCCTCAAAAGAATTAGCATCACACTTAACGAATCTTGCCGCTTGGTCTCTTGTGCACACAGGTACACCCACACCTGTAACTTGTACACCCAAACCAATTGGCTGCACCTCACGGGCAGGATCTCATACCAGACCTGCTTGCTGGCAAAAAAGATAAGCCTTGGGCTAACCTCACGTACCGCACAACATCTTCTTACATGTGCGCTTACATCTCGCTGTACACGAAAAGCATCCAAGCTCACCTACCAAGTCCTGTTCTGCCGTATGTCGCAAGCCCAGCGGGCTTTTATGTACAGAGCTCACAAATGGTTGAATGGCCTCCCCTCGGATGAACCCAAGATAGGACTGTTCAAATCCAAACTCTGGCAACACCTTATTGTGCTTAGCAGCTATGACTGCCCCACCTAACTGCTGCCCTCGCAGTCCTAGCCTAACCTCCCTAGTGCCCACACCCACCACCGTTCATCACTACTACCTCCTTTACCACCCTTTCTGGTATCTACTTCTCCTTTCCCACCCTTTCTGTTATCTACTCCTCATCCTGTCTACTAAGTTTTCAGCCTCTCACCTGCCTACCAACTGCCTAACTTTTAGTCAACCCTGGCATTTGTTGCCTCAGGTTTTGCTACCCCCATCCCTCCCCCCTATTCTCCATTCTAATACAGAGTCAGTTTCTGATTGCATTGATATTGCATTAAATCCTGTTACCTACCTGTAACCTTTTGTATTTTTCTCAATCTTATCTTCAGCTGTTACTATGTACCCATCTGCCATTATTGCAACCTACTTCCTTGTTAATGACAAAGTCATCCTACTGACGGCACCTCTTTATTTTACCTTTTGATTGTACCAACTGTAACCATTTCTTTCTCTCATTCAAATCTTATGTATGTACAGTAACTGTCTCAGCATCATTGTCACTGCACTTTGCAAATGTCCTTTTGTTGTAACTATTTGTTCACTCCTGACGTAGAACCTTTGTAAAGAAAATCTGTCTCAAAGGTATTGTAATTCCGAGAAATAATTAAAATAAATATATGATGCTCTCTTTTCTTCAGTCTGCCTCTTGTATGTACTGCACTTCAGTGATTTTTGTTGAAAAGATTGTTATGGCCTTGAAATAACAAAAAAAAATGAGAGCTGGCTACAGACAGTGGACTTGCTTTGCCAGTGGTAATAAAAGAAAAGCAGAAGAGATGGAGTTGTTTCAAGATATTTGAGAATATCAGACACAGTACATCGCTACACACACACACACTACATCCATGCGGTACCATGTGATATGAGCTACAGCAAAACCTCAACTGGAACATGGGAGAGTGCACATCGCCAAATGCAGCAGTGGTGATGCACACTATAGTGGAACCAAAAACAGTGAGATTCCAAAACATTCGCTATGGGGGCAATCTGGACAAATATTTTTATGTGGGGGGGGCTACCCACTCCCTCCATGCAGGGCTTTTCCCCTGTACCCCCCATTATTTTCAAGTCAAGGGGGGCCTGACATGGGTAAAGGGGAACACTCGGGAGGGGGCTATTGGGGGGGGCAAGTAATCGGTGAGGGGGGACCCTACAGAACACACTTCGGGCAGGGAAACATGAGAAAAAAAAAACATAAGTACCATAAACCTAAAAACAAACAAATGCAAATTTATTTCCACCCACCTAGCTCCGAACCTGCGTCACCCACACCAGATGCATGGCTCTTACCGCAGCACCAAACAGCCAGCTGGGAAGTGCCTGGCCAAACATGCTCCCACATCCTCGCTCCATATAGGTCCCTATCCCAGTCGCTCCATTCAACCTGTCGCCGTTTTGTGCCGCCATACTCACTATAATGACTCCTCGTTCTTCTTTAATGGTCGCTGTCATTACAGGCGGTCAAACTGAGTCACTCAGTTTGACTCACCCACATCACGGGTCACCCATCCATGCATACACACTGCATCTGTGAAAACGCATGGACCCCACTGGGGCAGAGAGATGGATTTAGAACAGACGCACACAGACCCAGGACAGATGCACACATATGGAGGGATCTCAGGCACATATGCAGCTCTCTGGTCCCCTGGACACTCACAAACATACGTTGACCCTTGGACAGACACAGAATGACCCCGAGCAGGTTGTGCTACTGATGTGAAGCATGCAGCACTTCTTCAGGAAAGCAGTATCTCTACCATAGAGCTCCAGTCCGTGTACTGGTGCCATCAGCACCAGGACCACGTGGGAGCATTAGAACCTTTGGCCTCCCATGCCATAGGCACACTGATGCTGACGATGTATGAACACATGCAAACTAGTGCCATGAATATCATGCAGGTATGCCCATTCCTTTCAGTTCCTTTTTACCCACAATGAAGTAAAAATTGGGTTCTGAGAAGTTCATCTTCAGGTGTTTCTTTGTCAAAAATTCCTCCTCAGCAGTCCTTTTGTTTTAAAAAATCCATGTACTTTTAGTTAGTTTACTTTTCCTTTCAACATCATCTTTTTTATTCTTTTATTCATTTATTAATGCACAGCCTCCTAACAATACATGCTGTGACTCAGCTCATACCATACAGCAGAAAGTCTTAGGTACATTGTTATACACAACTGAGAGCAGAACATTTAATCAGTCACTTTTGCACTAATCATTTTTGAGTTACAAACACGCAGTAACATTTACCTAAAGAAAGAGAAATGGAAAGAAACAAGCCACAGAAAAACAGCTCACTGAAACAACAGAGGTGAAAACCATTTTGCCATTATTCAAATAAGTTTTCCTTGGACACTAAAAGAGGGCAGAGACGCTTTGTATTCCTGCTGACTTACAGTAGTTCACCATCCATTGCTAGCTTATCCGATATTATGCACCTTCCTATCTACCCCTCGTGTGCCAGTTCCCAGCAGGTCTATCTGTTCATACAAGCCTCCATCCTGTCTTGTTGTGGAAGGTTAGGCGCTGCAGATCTGCTGTCTCTCCCATCACCTGTTTCCAGTCCTGCACTGTGGGTGGTTCCCTTTGTAGCCATTTTCTAGCAATGGCTTTATTAGCTGCTGCTATGCAAGTGTACCATAAATCAGTGGCTTCTTTCCCCTTTATTGAGGTAGGTGTTTGACCTAATACCAGGTGCGTCATAGTTGGCATCTTTTGGAGTGAGAATATTCAACGTCGCAGTTTGAATTCATCATTTTTGTATAATCTGTTTCCTCGTCGGAATGCTGCCACTGCTGGTTCCCAGCTTGCCACCATTTTAGTGCTGCAAGTGAAAGCTGAAAATAGGCAGAATTGCCTAGTCCTCCTTTCCCGGTCAACAAAAAACTAAATAAATATATTTCTTGAGTGTTTAGGTTCTAACCATGCTGGTCACTGGCTCAGCGGACAACTATATATGGAGTGCAAAGCATGAATTGTAGATAGTTGGAATGCTTATGCCATGTACATGTAGCCATTACACACACTCTTTCTCCATAACGGACTACCACCCTTTCTCTGTACCTGTGGCACAGGAACCTTCTTGGAGAGGATTCCACCCATAGAGGTGCCGCAGAACAAAGCTACGTTAGGCTAAAGGTCCCTTAGAGAACATTATCTAAAAAGAAGGAGCCAGAAGCATGCCAGTACCCATAAATTCCCATAAGGAAAGAGTGAACACCAACTGGAGCTGAACGAACAGAATATGGATAGATTGGGGAGGCCACTATTGAGACCCAACTCATGGCACAATTATATTAACACAGGCTGCAGGCAGAAAAAAAGTCTTGGTTCATCATGTGTGCCTGGTCCCTTCTTAGTCCCTACCAGTACAGCACTGGTACAGCCTACAGAGTGCTCCCCACTTGCAGCTCTGCTTTGTTGGTCAAATGACCCCCTTCCGTTATTTGCACTATACCACTGTGTCTGTCCCACCTTATCTTGAAACCTGTAACTGATTCAGTGTTAACTACCTCCCAAAAATGAGATCATGCCCCAGATATAAACAGAGGCAGCTCACCCTGTGTGAGAGAAAGAAAAAGAAGGGGGAACTGAAGGGAAAGAAATTAGGGAAAACAATTAAAGGGAATAAAAGATTGTTTATATGGGCCACTATAAACATCAGTCCTCACACACCTATGCTATGCTCTGAGGAAGACTACTAAGCCATATAATGTAATCCTGTACAAACTTGGAACTTTATTTGGTGTTGCACTTTAACTGAACTGTGAAATCTTTTGTCACAAAGCAGTTTGTGGAAGAAGCAAAAAGGTATCTTGCCTCACCAGACTAGAACGTCTGCACGCTGACTGGATAGTTAGCCCCCAGGTTCCCCTCTGTAGCAGGGGCTCCAGGTGAGGGACCCCCTGTCATATAGATGGTAGTTTTTTTACTGCCCTTAAGGTCCTTCCACCTCTCAAGCATGCGTGCAGCCTTCTGGGTGGCCTCTCACATGCACAGCATGTCCCTGTGGCAGGAGCAACTTCCCTGGCCCAGACGCAGGGGTGCCACAGCACCGGAGCTCACCATAGACACTCCTCGATCAAGGCACACTGCCAGGCCCCAGCCTGCCCTGTCTCTCGAGGTGGTCACTTGAGTTCACTCTGAACTGGGTCACCTGCAAGCCAGTGCAACACGCTGCTACTGAGTCATCAGGTGACTCCATCTTGGGAGTGATATTGCTGATTCAGAGGCTGCCTCCACAGTCTGGGCCAGTCTTTGTACTTCACAGTCTCTTCTGCCAAAATACATGTGTGTGTCCTTTCCTTACTGAATAAAGAAAATTGAATACAGTTACAAACCTACTTGTAGTGCATGGCTGCAAGTATTTTGTCTAACTTTAAGCGTTGGTCTTACCGCCACTGTGTGGGTTTGCCTCCCATGCTGTTTACTGTCCTAGAGGCCGTAACTCCCTAGAAAGTCAACTGACTGCTCCTTGATCACAGTCTGAAGCAGCTTCCCTTTTGTGGAGGTCAGGCTGCCAAGCCTGTAGTTGCCTACGTCTCCCTTGTCTCCACTCTTGTGTGGCTGAACAGCCCCCCCAATCCATGGGGACTACACCTGATGCTAGTGAGCAGCCAATGCTTGCACCACCTGTCTGAGCACCAGAAGATGCAGCCCATCCCACCTTGGTAATTTCCACACCTTCAACCTCATGAGCACTCTATCCTCAGTGACAGCCCCCATCACCATGTTGGTCTCCTTCCAAGATTTGATGCCATACTCTGGCAATAGCCCTAATACTTTAACTGTGAAGACTGAGCAGTAGCAGTAGTAGTCATTCTTTCTAGCCCTGTTATATCCTGTAAAAAACAAGCATTTGTCAATGCCGAATGTTTGCTTGCTGGCATTGGCAGTGGTAGTGTAGAAGTTACAGAGCTGCGTAATAGGAATGGCAGTGAAGTACTGAACTGAAGCCAACCCCACCACCACCCTGCAGAGAGTGACAGGCATTGGGGTGTGCATTTGGGTCATCAGGCATAACGGCCTTGCCATTTCACCACACCCCACCCTGCAGACACTGACAAGTGTCACGGTGTTCCTTAGGGTCTTTGGCCCTTGATCACTACCCATTTCATTAGGAAATGCGGTGAGATGGGTGCGATATAGGAGAATGGGGTGAAGTTTGGGGCTGAAGAGTCCAAGGCATACCGATGCCTCTCACTGGCTGCAGGTGTGGAATGGTATGAGCATTACAGGCAGGAATCCCAAGTCACACCCCTGATGCCTGTCATTCTCTACAGTGTTGGGCGTTATGGTTGGAAACCCTAATACCTCAGGCATTCGTTGGTATTTTCACCCCAAATTTTCAACATGTTTTTTTTTTGTGACCCCACCTCATGAACAGGGAGAATATCAGTTTGTTAGCCGAAAGCTGCTTATGCACAGCGAGTACGGCATTTAGCACCACAGGTGCAAAAACATTCTGAACAGGATCTAAAAAATGACAGCTGTACTGTTCATGGGGAGGTGTAAAAAATGGCAATGTTGCAAATCTGCAGTAAAAATATTTAAAAAAATGGTGAAGTCATGAGCGTACATAGAAACTGTGCAACGCACACCCGTAATATAATTAGGTTGGGGATATTTTACAGTAGATTGTCAACTCAGGCATTTTGGTGCCTCCGATCATGAACAGTGTCACTGTGATTTTCTCTATCGGTGCCGAACAATGATTTCCCACAGCGACCATGCATCTCAGCGCTGAAAGTGTGAAAACACACTTCAGCCATGTTGTGAAAAATGACAGCTGTACTGTTCATAAGGAAGAGTGAAAAAATGCCACTGGTGAAAATCTGGACTGAAAACATTACAAAGTCATGAACTTATGAGGGTGCGTGGAAACTGCGCATTGCTAACTCGTAACACAGTCATTTTATGGACTTTTGTCACCAAATTTTCAACATAGCCATTTTAAGACCTCTGCTCATGAACAGTGTAACTGTGATTTTCTTAATCTGTCCCAAACATTGCTTTCGCACACCAACAGCACCATTATGCGCTTCATGTCTTGAAAACACATTTTGGCGACATATGAAAAATGGCAGCTGTACTGTTCATAAGGAAGTGTAATAAAATGGCAATGTTGAAAATCTGGAGGAAAATAATATTAGTAAACTTACGAGCATGCATAGGAACTGCTAACGACGCTGAAAAACAGTCATTTTAGAATTTTTCACCAAATTTTCAACATAGCCATTTTAAGACCTCTGCTCATGAACAGTGTCACTGTGATTTTCTTAATGTGTCCCATACATTGATTTTGCACATACTGTGCCATTGTGCACTACATGGGTGGAAAACATTTTGGGCAAGATGTGAAAAATGACAGCTATACTGCTCATAAGGAGGTGTGGTAAAATGGCAATGTTGAAAATCTGGAGTGAAAATATTGAAAATTCGCGAACTTACGAGTGTGCGTAGGAACTGCACACTGCACCCTCGTAAAACAGTCATTTTTAGGAATTTTTTCACCAAATTTTCAACATAGCCATTTTAAGACCTTTGCTCATGAACAGTGTCACTGTGACTTTCTTAATTTGTCCCGTACATTGATTTCGCACACCGACTGTGCCATTGTGCACTACATGGGTGGAAACACGTTTTGGGTGAGATGTGAAAAATGACAGCTATACTACTCATAAGAAGGTGTGGTAAAATGGCAATGTTGGAAATCTGGAGTGAAAATATTGAAAATTCGTGAACTTACGAGCGTGCATAGGAGCTGTAGCATACGCTAAGTAAAACAATCATTTTAGGAATTTTTCACAAATTTTCAACATAGCCATTTTAACACCTGAACTCATGAACAGTGTCACTGTGATTTTCTTAATTTGTCCCGTACATTGATCTCGCACACCGACTGCGCCATTGTGTGCTACATGGGCAGAAACACGTTTTGGATGACATGTGAAAAATGACAGCTGTACTGCTCATAAGAAGGTGTGATAAAATGGCAATGTTGGAAATCTGGAGTGAAAATATTGAAAATTCGCGACCTTACGAGTGTGCGTAGGAACTGCGCAATGCACCCTCGTAAAACAGTCATTTTTAGGAATTTTTTCACCAAATTTTCAACATAGCCATTTTAAGACCTCTGCTCATGAACAGTGTCACTGTGATTTTCTTAATTTGTCCCGTACATTGATTTCGCACACCGACTGTGCCATTCTGCGCTACATGGGTGGAAACACATTTTGGGTGAGATGTGAAAACTGACAGCTGTACTACTCATAAGAAGGTGTGGTAAAATGGCAATGTTGAAAATCTGGAGTAAAAATATTGAAATTCGCGAACTTACGAGCCTGCGTAGGAACTGCGAAACGCACCCTCGTAAAACAGTCATTTTTGGAATTTTGGCACCAAATTTTCAACATGGGTTTTGGGACCTTCTCATGAATGATGTCACTGTCATGGCGGTATTCAGGCCTGAAGGTGATTTCGCGGTCACTGCGCGAAATCACCGCCCGACCAGGCTCATATGACAGTGACATAATTCATGAGAAGGGTCCCAAAACCATGTTGAAAATTTGGTGCAAAATGCCTGAGATATGCAATAAAGTTGAAACCCCTATGTAACCCATTGTACAGCTTACGGCATTTCCTCAGTTATCGAGTCGGCTTTGAAGAGTGCAGATGTGTTCCCGGTCCACGAAGATCATCGCGCGAGTCAGAGGTAAGTATGGGGTGGGGGGTGGGAGGCTGGGTGTGCAGTGGGTGGGTGCGGGTTGTGAGAGAGGGTTGGGAGGCCTGGCAGAACAGTTTTTATTTTACAGGAAAAAAACAAAAAGGCGTCATGGGACGTTTGCCATGCTGGGAGGGCTCCCAGCGTGGCACAGAACTTCAGGCGTTCATCTGACGGGGACTGGCACCCCGTCGGCAAAATAAAAAAAAATCACGGCACCGTTTGCCACACTGGGGTGGGCTCCCAGCGTGGCACAAGGACTGAGGGCGTTCAGCCCGGCGGGGATTGGAGCACCCCATCGGCAAAATCAAAAAAATCGCGGCACCGTTTGCCGCTGGGGTGGGCTCCCAGCGTGGCACAGAGGACTGGAGGCGTTCAGCCGATGGGATTGGCACCCCACCATCCAAAGAGCACAGTGCTTGCCACGCTGGGGTGGGCTCCCAGCGTGACCACCTACAACTGGGGGTGAGGGCGCGCTCAGCCGACGGGGATTGGGCACCCGTCGGCTATATGCACGGGGCGCAGACGCCTGTCTGCGCGTGGAGTTGCTGTGAGCAGCCGGATATCTTATCGGTGCTCACTGCCGTAGCTCCCTTTCAACTGTATGCTACTGCATTTTGGAGCGTGTCATACACAGCTCCAAAATGCATTGGCTTACAGGGGCCGCGCCTGCCAGCCCACTGACTGAATTGGAGGAGGAGGTGACACACCTCTGAAATCTCCGATGAAGGCACTATGTTTCTTGCACATGCGTGCAAGCAAACATAATAAATAAATAGAAAGTAAAGGTCTTTACTACTTACTGCTATATTTAATCTGTCTGCTTTCTGCCCATCTTCATTCACCGGTAACCCCCTTCTTCAGCCCTTCATTTCTCCTCTTGTTCTTCCTTTTCTCCTTGACATATGTGTTTATGCATATAATTACCATGGCATTGAGAGGCTTAGTCTTGGTAAGTCGGATGAGACATTAAACCGAGGTCCATTTTGCCCATCTCTGGTCACTGTCTAGGTGGAAGTAAAAGACCCCATGGCACTGATTGCAGAGAGCAAGGGAGTTTTCCCAGCGTCATGACCCAGATTCCCGCTGTCAGAATACATAGGTCCATGCAACCCATACTCCCAGGACACAGTTGGAAATGAGCTATAACAGCTCAGTCTGCCTTTCCTGGCCGCAGATTACAAATAAATAAATACAACCTGCTGGGTTGTACCTGAAAATAGCCATTGCAATTGTCTACTTGTAAGCTTACCTGGTCAATAAAAACAAAATAAATAAAATACAGCATGGCAATGGTGAACGTTAAATCTCTGTACATAGGGTACTGTGCTAGAAGGGGCAGTCTCGTGTCATTATAGTGTGGTGTTAGTGCTCTCCTCAAGCGAGACCTCAGGAGGCGGGCACAGGCACGAAATGCCTTGCTGCTAAATCTCTGGCTGTGATTTTTGTGAGAGCTCCATTTTGAAAACTATTATTAGAAGATTCAGCCTGCAGAGATATTTGGGTTATTGAAGCCCCAGTCTGTGTCACAGTTGCTTGTGGTGTGCCAGTACGTCTCCTTTAGGGCACCCTAGCTAGGGTTTTACTGTGCCTCTGTGGTGTACAATATCCCACTCGGCTATGGGGAGGGATGCTTAGCTACACAATATAAATTATTCAAACCAACCCCACAACCCTTGCGTCATAAGTAACAGCTACTTAACAAAATATAAGTTTTAAACCTACCCACACCACTCAGGTCTTGAGGGTTGAGGTAGGAATCAGTTACTTAACACAATATAAATTGTTTAAACTAACCGGCACACACCTTAGGTCATAAGGTGGAGGAAAGACAGTGACTTTACACAGTTTAACCCATTCAAACCAACCTCACATCTCTTGGGTCATAAGAGGAGAGGAGGGTGGCAGTTATATAGTAATATTTACCAATCACTTAAACATAAAACTAAATTCCATTATAAACATGTGTAAGAAAAGTCAAGTGTTCTGATTGGTCAGAACACCGGTACAGCCATATACTTATGCACCAATAATTACATGCCTGTACTTCTTTCAGGTTGGCAGGCAGCCTTGGTACCTGTGATAAAAGGATCAGTACACTTCTGAGTGCAGACCTATAGCAGCCGATTTTCTTCAACCTCGCAGTTTTACTGTATGCTGCAGCCAGCAATGAAATTTTAAAAAGCCCTGTACGATTATCTCACGCCTGCCATTTGTAGTAGCACGTATTTTGTGCATCTCTTAGTTCACTCAGGAATTGTGCTGGTGAGGGAGACAGAAGAGTTGGGGGGGATTGAGAGAGCTGCACGGTCTGGAAGAGGAATTTTGTTTTTTGTTTTCCTCATGGCTCCTGTCCCCATCCAGACATCCTTTTACTTGATAACATTTATAAGAAAAGTTACTTCTTGTGATTTTTCTTACACATATTACAAGTGCATTAAAACCCTCGAGGGATGTGTGATTATGATCAATAATAACACCTGTCTCGAAATTTTTTTTCCATATATATTTTATGCTTCCTGTTCAGCGGAGCTGGCAGGTATCTCCGGCTCCTCCCTTTGAGGGGCTTGCTTCTCCGGTGCCGACCCTCCCGGTAATCCTCCATGGGTCCCCCACCATGACAGGGCCAAGGGCATTGACTTCCCCCTCCTTGAAGACCAACATCCAGACTCTGGGAGGCGGCGCAGGCACTGCAGGGCCATCATGGAGCCTGCCAGCTCCATTTTCCACTTATCTGCCCCTTCCCCTTGCCACGGCTGCTCGTGTGCATGTGGAGACACACACATGCAGTGATCTGTGGCACCCTCCCTGTGCTAGCCGCTCCTGCCTGCACTACCCTGGGGCCTCCACCCGGGGGCATCCTTGCAGCAGGCGTGACTGGATCCCTACCCAGGAGAGGAGAGCTGCCCTACGGCCACTCAGTCCATGTCCCGGCTCCCCCCCCCCTCCATCGACCCCCAACTTCCCAGGCTCATTCCCGAACCCAGGTCGCCAGCATGGCGTGAGATGTTGTTGCTTACATAAACCATCCAGGGGAAACGTGAAAGTTCCATACAAGCAGACTCTTTAACAGTCACAAGCAAAAGCATTATATTGTTAAAATATTGTTATTACAATATGTTATTGTAATAATTTAACCTTCAGCACTGAGGAGAGGGGAAAAAAACCTGTAAAAGAAAATTGTAGGCACAGCACCCATGTCCTTAGGTTGCCAGCTCTCTAGACCTTGCATTATATTTGTTATAACCTCTCATGAGGCTCTTATATTTATTATTATAAAATGGCAAGAAAAAATCTACAAATTCTATTGGCTGAAATGCATCAGCTGGCTGTGCATCAAGTCTCCATATACACATGGTCAGGTGCCAAACCTCATTTTCCTCCCCCAAAAAACTACTTGGAGACATTATAGAAGTGTAATAAGCCACTCCTGGTGTGCGTTATAGGGTTGTGATGCACTTCCCAGCAGCATACAGGCATTTGACTTTCAGCCTCCTGCCTCACTTCACCGCTAGGGTATGCATTAAAATCTTATAATGCACACCCTGTAATGGTTCATTATAGGTGGTAACATTACAGTGAGCCCAAGAGGCTTGGCCAAAAGGGTAGTAGGAAGCTTTTGTCAGGAGGCTAAGCAGTAAGACAATACCCTGATAACTGTTTCAGGTAAGTGATACCCCAGTAGCTGCAAGGGGTGAGTACCTGGTAGTTACTGAGCACTCAGATTCAGAGTGTTGCCCCCAACAATCCAGAAGGGCAAAGCAGAGCCAAGGCAGCAACAGGCAAGACAGGATATCTGGAGGGGGGACTCCGCAGTAATGCAGCAAGCAGAGATAGGAGTAGGATCCTCTGTGGTACTAGGCAGAAAGTTGGGGGGGGGGTGGGCTCAGAGACAAGACAGCTGTTGGAGGAAGGAGTAGGGCCCTCTGTGGGAGAAGAAGGCATTATATATGTTAAATTGGTAATAAAGGCCCACTCACCCATATATAGCAATACCTTCTTTTTATGTCATGTATAAACTGTATTTAGATACAGTCCTAAAAACAAACGTTTCGGAAAAAATCCTTCTTCAGTGTTCAAACTGCATCTGCATTAATAATTGCAATTAATTTAGTTGTTATAAATCTGAAGATGACTAACATGAATAGATAGTGGTTTTATGCTCACCTATGTGCACACTTGTATATACAAACATTTAGAAGGCCACATATGTTTACTATATCTTCTCTGTAAACTGAATTCAAAATATGATTACATTATTTCAACCATGTAATTATATTTATATCACCAATAAATTTGTATCTTATAAAGTGTTTCTATACCTGCTTTTTATGTCTTTATATTTTGATTAATCTTTCTTCTTTTAATTCACAGCATATGCAGATTAGCTAAGACAAATATAGATAAAACGTTTTTTAATATACTATGTAACTATTATCAACTGTCTATTAGTGCTTAAACACTCAACTCTTTACCTTTCTATATTATTTAAATTCCTTTTTCTTAATGAGTATCAGCCTCTGTATGTAATTTATCAGAAGACCTGGTAATCAAAAAAGCGTCACAAACATAAAGTAAACATATATTCTGGTATATATTTAAAAAAAAAATATCCTTATTATATACATTGTACTCAAGTAGTACATTCACCTTGAATTTTGTTTTATATCACTGTAATGTTTTCTGTCTCGCTATACAGTGCTGTCCTATAAACATAAAGGCTCAGATATTCAAACTGCGACACAAAGTAGCGCAATAGCAGGAGCAGGCACAAGTGCAGTGCGCCTATGTGCAATATGCGTGATATTCAAACACTGCGCAGGCCAAGATGCGCTTGCGCAACACAACTGAATATCGCGCCATGGCGCAACCAGGGATACGCAGTGGTGCAGGTCTGATGCACAGTAGCACAACCAGGGATGCGCAGTGGAGCAGGGTAGCAGCGCATCAGCACAACCAGGGATTCTCGGGGACAGGATGCAGGGGTTCCCCACCCATGGAAGACGTGGGCATAGGAGCACGCAGCAGAACAGACATCGCCCCCCCCCCACACACCCCATGAACTGCACAACCTGAGGAGAACTGGAAGAACCACCAGCCTGTGGACACCAACAACAATCCTACAGCCGGGGCATGGTGCCCCAGCACACCGCCTGGCAAGCTGTGACCAGAACACAAGGAGGTCCAACCACCCCATGCCACACCATCCCACCAATGCAGAGCACACCCTGCAACAACGATCCCCTGACACCCTGCCCAGGTGCAGCACCCAACAGTGCATGTCACCTTATGCATGCCACCACCCCCACTGTGACAATGCAACCCTATGCACCATGGAGCCATGCAAGGCAGCCCCACCGTGAGCACCCTGCAGTGGGTGGCAGCAGACACCGATGCAACAACTGCAGACACAGTGCCACCCTGCATGGCCCCCCCTGAGATACAGCTGAGAGACCGACCCGGCATCGGTACCCCGCATGCTACAGAGCCTGCCTTGGACTCCACCACCAGTGGTACAGCACCCCGCACACCCACTCAAGCACATACCCTGTCCCAGCACTGGCCCCAACTGCCAGCACAGACGTCCACAGTGGTGCACAGAAGCATGCACCACACAGGATGCAACACAGTGCATGAACAAACACCCACCCATACCCAAGGACACATCAACACAGGGACACATTAGCAGGGCAACAAGCCATACTGCCTCCAAACTTAAAGCGGGAGGTTAAAAAGGTCAACTTTTTAAAAACTTTTTTATGATGTTCGTTTCAAGTATAGACATTCTTTTATAGTATAAATTTATTCTACTATATCACCTGAATCTAAGATTAATGGTCACATATCAACCCTACTCAGGTGTTAGTGGAAGGTCAAAAAGGTAATTTATTCAAAGCCTTTTTTATTTTCTATATTTCTAAAAAAATTATATATTATTTTTATAATATAGGTTGCCAGTCTATTCCTTCATTCAGTCCACATCTAGGGTTAGTGGCATTGAATCTATCTATATAATATGCCTCTCTAGTATGTATTTTCATTCTGTAATCTCCACCCCTTGCATCTGGTATAACTTTCTCTATACCAAAAAATCTTAATTGTGGTAACTGATGTCCCTGATCAATGAAATGCCTTGCTATTGGTGATGTTAAATCCTGCCTGCGAATATCTGATTTATGCTCACTAATACATACTTTCAACATTCTTTCAATCTTACCTATGTACATTTTGTCACATGGACATTTCAATAAATAAATAACACCTTTTGTAGAACAATTTATAAATTTATTTATTATTGTTTCTTCATCTCTTGCTGTATTTATTTTCTTTATCTTATAAGTATTATTGCAATTAATGCAATGACCGCATGAAAAATTTCCTTTCACTTCAGTTAGGTTTAAAAAATGTTGTGGACCAGTATCTGGTGTTTTAAGTTCAGTTCTCATCAGTCTGTTACCAAGTGTTCTGTTTCTTTTTGCTACTACAAGGGGAGGACATCTAAAAATCTGTTGTGTTACAGGAGTTGTCTGTAACACTTGCCAATGTTTATTTACAATATTTTTGATTTTGAACAAAATATCTTTCTGTATTGTAGAAAGTACAATTCTATCATCTTCATTCCTATGTTCCCTGCCCTGTGCATTTAAAATGGTCTGTCTGTCCCTAGTTGCAGCTTTATCCATTGCTACATTTAATACTTCTTGCCTATAGCCCCTCTGTTTGAATCTATGTATCATATCAATCCTTGCTTTATTATATTCCTGAGGGTCTGTACAGTTGTGTTTGGCCCTTAAAATTTGTCCGTATGGTATAGATTCAATTAATCTCTTGGGATGAAAACTACTGGCATGTAAAATTGCATTTTTATCTGTTTCTTTACGAAACAGTTTCACTGCTAACTTAACCTGATTTTTATAAATGCACAAATCCAAATAAGAAATCTCTATCCTACTAGAATTCATTACAAACAATAAATGGTCTGTACAGTTATTTAAATATTGATCAAATTGATCCAATTCTTCATCGGATCCAGTCCAGATAGTTATAATGTCATCAATAAAACGTTTCCATATACCAAGCCTATTTTTGAATGGGTTCCTGTCATTAAATACATATTCTTTTTCAAAATGGTTCATATAAATATTCGCATAAGAGGGTGCCATACTGGACCCCATTGCTGCCCCCTTCACTTGTAAATAAAATTTATTTTCAAATTTAAAGTAGTTTTGTGTCAAAACAATCTCAGCCCATTTAACTATTAAACTATTAGATGTTTTTTCTTCTATTCTTTCACCCTCCAAAAACATCTGTAATATATTACATCCCTGTCTATGGGATATAGATATATAGAGGTCTTTTAAATCCCGTGTAATTAGTATACAATTCTGAGTATCAATATTTTTATTTAAGTCTTCCAATTGTACTATAGTATCAGTTGAATCTCTTATATAGGTTGTAGTTTTTTCAACTAAGGGTCTAATATGATGATCTATATAAGAGGTTCTAAGATTGAGTTGATGCCTGATACTATGGGTCGTCCTGGTGGTGCTCTTAAATTTTTGTGTATTTTTGGTAATATATAAAATAAAGGAGAAGGCAGCAAGTGGTGGGGGCATGGGACCTCTGAGGCAAGGCAACAAGTGTAGGAAGGAATGGGGCCCTTCACAGCAAGGTAGCAAGCTGAGGTGGGGACTCTGAGGCAAGGCGGCAAGCAAAGTAAAGGGTAGGTCCCTCAGTGGCAGTTAGTAGCAAGTGGAGGGAGTAGGGGCTCTCCGGGGCAAGATAGCAAGTGGATAAAGGAACAAGGCCCTCTGTAACAGCAGGCAGTAAGTGGAAAAAGAGGGTAAGAAGGGCCTCATTGCTAGTAGACAGCAAGGGTAAGTTGGCTTCCAAGTCAAAACAGCAAGCAGAGAAAGGGCAGGGGCCTCCAGGCGAGGCAGCAAATAGAGGGGTGGAAGGGTTCAGGGACAAGGCAGCTAGCAGAAGAAGAGTCTGGGATGTTAATGGCAAGGCAGCAAGTGGAATGGAGGTGTCTTCAGGCAAGCTGAAAAGCACATGAATTGGGTTGGAATATCTGGGGTAGCTGGCAGCAAGCAGAAGGAGTGTGTGCCTGCAAGACAAGGCAGCAAGTGAAGTAAGGAGTAGGACCTTCCCCAGCAAGGCAACAAGTAGGAGGCTATATGTGGCAGTTGGCAGCAAGCAGGGAGTATGGGGGGATCTCAGGCCTCCATAGCAGTAGGCAGGAAGATGGGTAGAAAGAGTGAAGGGTAGGGGAGGGAACAGGCAGAACAATAGCAGTTCCAACCAACCCAGCACAAAATACAGGGATACAGCAAGCAGGGGTGTAGCCACACAGGGGCGTAGCTACAAGGGTGCAGGGGGTGCAGTGGCACCCGGGCCCATGAGGTTTAAGGGGCCCAAATCATAATTTTGATGTTTGTTCAAAACTGGGGAGGGGCCCTGTAACATCACCTTGCACCCAGGCCCTTTGGGAATTTGCTAGGCTACTGTAGCCACGCAATTAAAATGTGTACACCAGGATCATGTTTGTTGCCCCATCTGACACAATAAATGCAACATTCATACACCATAGCACTGGTTGTTACCCCACCCATACACGGATAACAAAAAGTTGCCACATAGCAGTCTTTCAGATGCCCACATACCACTCCAGAGCATGTAATGTTGTATGGTCTCTGGGATGCAAAGACTATCTCAGTGTCCAACATTCTAGTTTTGACTCCCAGGTATAAAATTACAGAAAGAATCAGCTGGTTCTGTGTTGTGTTACATGGCCAAAAGCAGCAGTGCAAAGCCTTTCTGTGTTGCCCCCTCCCAAAATAAAGTTGTACACCATGAAGGACTCTTCCTACACCCATGACAGAAAGGCCAACTGAGGGCAACAGCAGGAAACCCCAGCACAGGGGCAGCAAGGTCCAGAGAACAGCAAAATGCCCACTAGGAGTCGGAAGCACAGAGCAAGGCAGGTGGGCCCAGCAACATACAGAGGCAGACCACCAGAGGGCGCTAAGAACAAGAAACCATTAAGAGACAGTTCCACAAATGAATGGACAGAAATGAGGGAAAGGCACTACAGAACAGACAGTACATGGGAGATGGAAGAAAACAAGGAACACAGGATCAGAGGGCGGAGGCCACATATAGCCAGGCAGGCTGTAAGCAAAGAAGCACGAGCAACAGAGAGCCATGGGGCAACCCAGATTGTACTGGAAGAAAGGAAAGAGGGGCAGCAGAGCTAAACATCTGCAGAGCCAAGAGAGGGAGTCAGGGCAAGTCAGAACTAGGCAAAAAACAAGAATGACCAGAGAAAAATAAAAATAAGAGATGTCCAGCGGATACAGCAGTTCCAACCAGGAATCGGGAGGAATAGAGACCAGAGACCCCCACAAAACAAGGAAGTAGCTGAGGCGGCCATGCACAGCACAGAGCCCCAGACAGCCCTGCATCAAACAACATAGATAATGAAAGGTAAGCCAGAGCTGGTAGAGCAATAAAGCTGCTGCAGCAAGCAAAGGAACTAGCAACTGGTGAATGTTAGGCATCTGGGGGCATGACAAGTCACCCGCTGCTCAAGTGAACCCCAGGTAATAGTTTTGCAATCAAAAATTGTACCAGTTTCCAGAGCTTCATGGACAAGGAAAGGGTAGACAGAGAAAATTCTCTAGCCTACGCTCTTCAAAAGTAAGACATGGAAAGCCTTTCAGACTCAGGTAGGTGGGCCTCTTCCAGCTCCCTCCTAGCCTTCAAGTAAGATGTCTTTTCTCTTCATAGATCAGTTTCACTTGAAGGTTGTAGATTGTTGTTGAATGACTCCAAGAAAAAGTGTAGGAGTTCGAGCAGATGCTTATATCGTGTGAGGTCACACTTGATCATCAGAGATTTCACCAAAAGTCTTGTCAGCCCCAACGTTGGTGGTGTCAGTTTGTGCGCTGAGTGCAGCAATGATGTGAAAAGCCTTTGCTCCAGCTCCTATAGGTCTTAACCAACAAGCAGTTCTGTGGATACCATTGAGTGAATAAATGGAAATGCATACGATTCCACTAGTGATGTCGGAACCACCACCATCAAAGTTAACCCCATCAGCATCTTCTGGCACCATTACCTAAAGCAGCTATTGCTACTGCCACTTTGCCAGCAGTCACTGTGGTGGTACAGGCCTTAACCACCACAGGATGCACCACAGAAGTGGGGTTGGTAACCAGGTACACTCAGAAACAATCAATTTACTGTTGTTTTGTTTTTTTCCCCAAACTGGAAAACCCGGGTTAAGTGACTGCATTCCTTGGATGTTAAAAGTACATGCAGCTTTTACTGAGATGGAACTAAAGACATCAGACTGTCAAACGAAAGTATTTGTGCCCTTTACACAGCAAACTCTGGGGTAGCCAGTACCAAACAGTGACATTCAAAATGGATCTTGTTCTGTATGGGACTCTTTGTTACCAGAAATCCAGCAAGGAGTTTTCAGGCAGTGTATAGGTCATGTCGCCAGGGGACTGGCATCTTCTTTGGCACGCTTACGTTCTGTATTAGCATCCTTTGGTCTCACCTTGAAACAAGCTGCAGCTTAGTGCGCCACTCCTGATCAACATATTGTAAATCAATCAGTAGGTTAAGAAATAAGTAAAGATGCATTTGTGAGATTTGTGGTGTAGCCACTTTGAGTAAAAGTCATACATTTAGAAAGCATTACAGTCTAGACTTATTTCCAGGAAGAAGTCTAGCTTTTGCGCTGCAGTGCTCCAGTGCTTGTTTTCTGAGGACCTGCACACTTCCTTTGATCCTTCCCCTCAAAAGAGTTTAGTTGAAGGTACTAATTTATAATTGTCCAAAGAGTGGGACTCCTATGGAAGAGCTATTCTTAAAGAATAGAGAAAAGTTACCTATTACTAACTCTAGATCATCAAGAGAATCTGCTCCATAGAGCCACACTTGCCCACACGCTGTCCCCTGAAATGGAGGTGTATTAAAATTGAGCAGACGTGATAGAACTTTTTGGCCTTTATCTGCAGGCTTTTTTTGTATGTTCGTATTTATGTGTCTGAGAAGTTCAGCTACAGGTTCGTGATTGCCTTTTCCTTCTGTCAAAGATTCTATGGCATCAGGTCACCTAGTGTTTTAACTCTCCCCGACCCTAGCTGTGTTCATGTGTGGCATTGGTCAGGAGGGTTATGTTTTAGTAATTTGTGTGGTGTTTTGGCAGAACCTTTTATCATGTGCCCAATACATATACATGGTGTCATGAGGTCGTGCATCGGCTGCATGCCTACGGTGCAGCCGTCAGAAAAGTTCTTGTATTCCCTGCAGGGTCCTGGTGCTGAGCGTACCAGTACAAAGTGTGTGGCCCTCCGCAGGAGATTTTCTTGAAGATCTAGACTTAATGGTAAGGAACTTCACTTTTGCTGATGTCTGTATAGTTAGGATGCAAACAGAATGGCACAAAACACAAAGCATTATCATCATCATATCTCACTGTTACGTACAAGAGCACTCGTATTATTATTGATCTGTTACCGAACAATTTGAATCCAGATTGGAGCAGTTAATCTGGAGGGGCCTTGCAGACATTTTGAATGAACTGTTTCTATGTGATAATGTGGAACAAGCCCCACTTGGTGATTAAAGAGTCAACTCCGCAGCTGCAGCGGTTCGTATAAAAATTGTAGTAATTACCTTAGGCTAACAATTAGCTGTCAAAAGTAATGAGTGAAAAATGAAAGACTTAATGCTAGGGAAACTATAGCGGAGGTTCTTTTGTACAAGGAAGGGAGCTACGGAGAGGGAGTAGGAGGGTGCCAGCAGGATGATCGCTGAGACAGCAGAGGAAAGCCAAATTACAGGGTGCCAGGGATTGAGTAAAGGCAAACGGTGCAGTGAGCACAGCCGGGGGGAACGTAGGCCGTTTTAAAGAGATAGCATTTTTTTTTATTGGGGGGAAGGGGCTTGATTCTGAGGCAGATTTTAAAAATAAACAGTATTCATTGTCTGATAAAATCACACCATCAGGATAAGGCAAAGTCGTGATCTCATTCTGTGCAGACTGGTGCATTGCAGAAGTCGCCTGCACTCCCTATAAGACAGTACTGAGTGAACTCATGTTTGACATAACTGCATTTGCAAGCAGTGAGCATGAGGGATTACCCATAGACAGTCTTGTAATGGGGGCTTGGACCTCAGTGATGACACTTCTTCAAGCAGTACCCTTTGAGTTGAGGCAGCTCTTTTCCCCCAAGACGTTTCCCCCAGAATTGCTTGCCCCCAGCAGTAGTCGTAAGGGGCTGCCATATCAGCAAAGAATGGGAAGCTGCCTGTCTCCGTGCAACTTTGGGGGGTGGTAGTGATTACAGGGGACATAAACACACTCTACTGTAAACGTACTCAGATACATTACACAAGACACAGTTTACATATTAACAAGCACACATGTACACAGATGCACAATACAAACACACACACACACACACACACACACTTTTAGTGTCAGTGGCTCAGTTGGTTGCACACTCACCTCTGCAGGGCTGGAAGATCAGAAGGTCGTATGTTCTTGTCCACTTCAGGAACTTAAGGCTAATATCCAATACGGACACTGCTGTGCAGCATGGGGCGCTGCTGCACTGAGGTGCCATCTTTCAAATGAGACATTAAACTGAGGTTCCTTATGCCCATGTCTGATGGCTCTCCGAGTGGAAGCTTAATATCCCGTGGCACTTCATCATAAAAACTGAAGATTTTCTTGGGTATCCTGGTCAACATTCCCCCTGTCATTAAAGTGGGTCCATACAACCCACCTTCAGGGCACACTTAAAAATGAGCTGCCACAGCTTAGTGTGCCTCTCCAGGTCAAAATTACTACTAAATAGATAACATGCACTGTGCACACACACACTCTCTTACTCCATCCATTCCAGAAGTCATCGTCGACATGCCTCCTTTTTAAAAGCGACCAGTCTGTTTTAGTTCTGTCGTATGTAATACTTGGATATGTAAAAAAAAAGTCCCCCTCCCCAAAAAATACACATCCCCACTTGCTGTTCTGATTGCATTACCTCAGCAAGGGCTAGCCAGCATTTGCTGAATAATTTAGTAAATTTATTCTGGTTTTGTTTTGTTCTGACAGAGCGGAATGACAAGAAGAACTACAAGGAGCTGTGTTGCAGCTTTCTGAGTTAAAAATATACCCTTCCTCATATTTTTGCAAGTTCTAACGTGAGGGTGCTTCCGAAGAGTATTTGATAGAAAGGTACAGGTATATGTCCCCAAATTGCTGTTTCCCCCAGCTCCAAACTAGAGATTGGATCAGAAGAGAGACACGGATGGATAGGTGGAGAGAAAAGATAAATACACCTTCAAAAGCAGTCTTGGCTGCTTCGACCTAAGAGTAAAGTGCTTTTGCAGTTTTCTGAAAAAGAACTGCAGTTAGCATGAGTTGTATTTCAAATCTGATAATCTAAGACAAGAGTTGGCTATAGCTGTGGGCTTGCTTTGCAGTCATAGTACCGTAAAAGCAGAAGACGTGGATTGTTTCAAGATAACATAGGGGGGAATAAAGGGCATGAAACAGTTGCGAAGATGTTTAGAAGGAAAGGTAAATAGTTCAGAAATAGTTGGTTTCCTTGCTCTTTGCCCTTGTCTCAGTGTCACATAGTAAGTGTTGGGGGATTCGAACCTGAGCCTCCAGGGTGACGGAATCACTAGGGTAAACTGACCAATTCTAAAGGCGTTGATACAGTTCACATTCACACAATGGCAGTGTTCCTGGAGACAGATCTACAGAATGTCTTCACGCTAAGCTTCTTCCACCACTCTGGTGGTATATCCTCCAGCTCCGCCCCATGACAGCAGATCTTTGCATGCTGAAAGCAGGGATCCAGGTGCCACATTGCCAGAGGAGGTCATGTGGGTGATGTGGATGTGAACTGAATACCACTCCTAGAACTACAGTTGCAGGTGAGTAATCTGTATTTCTAAAGATGTGACTACAGTTCACTGCTCACACAATGGCAGACTCTTAGCAGTCCTCTGGGAAGAGGGAGTAAGGCACTCTTCTGTTTGGTGAATAGAGAGACTGGAGGACTGAGGCCCAAAAGCAACATCATAACAAGTCATTACATCGATGCTGTAATGCGAGATAAAGGAGTGCGCCTTAGACCAGGTTGTAGCCCTGCGGTAGCATGTGAGGTGGGCGCCTGAATCAAGGCACCCTCTGAAACGGCGATGCGATGTGGACGAAAGCCTGAAAGGCGAGGGGGCAGGGAGGAAGACCGGATGTGGTAGGGTGGGTGACCCTAGCGACAGGATGTCGCTGTATGTACACACACACACACGCACACACGGGGGGGGCGAGCGTGGCCTGGGAGGGGCGGAGGGGATGTAGAGGGTGGTGCTGCAATCGGCTGCCGAGCTGCGCTGTGGTGTTGGGGGTTGGCCTCTACTTGCGGTGCATGGGGGTCCGGGTGCTACTGCGTTTTTGTTGCGCCCAGCCCAGAACTTATGTTTTTTTTGCTTTTGTTGCGCCCCCCCCCGACATGCACCCCCTGAGTTGAGAATCTTTAATGGGGGCAGGGGCACAACCCCCACAGAAAGCAAAGGATTTAAGTCCCCGGTGCCATTCTTCCATGCGCTGGGGATGTCAGGGTGGCGAAACTGTATTCGCCGCCCTGACATTGCTATAATGCGAGTCACCGTTCAGCGCTCGCCATTATCACATAGAACCTAACCCTGCATATCTCTGCAATGGGGATATCCCTGGAAGCAGCCACCAAGGCAGCGATATGGTGGAATAAGCCATAGGCCTTCGGGCATCTCCCTACCAGCCAACCTATAGCAGAGGCAATCCACCTGTCAGTCATCCATTTTTTTAATTTTTTATTTATTTAAACATTTGGTGACTGGGAAAGGCACACTGAGCCAAGGCTCGTCTCCAGATGTGACCCGGATATTTTGCTGCTGTCTGCCAGGTGTGGCTTTAGCATAGGCAGCAGACAGCTGGCAAGCCTCTCCCCAAACTCTTGCCATGTGCTCTATATAATAAGAGAGCACCCCCTGCAGATCCAAGGAATGGAGCCTGCGATCAGCATCCGAGGTTGGATTGGTTAAATGCACCAGGTGATTAATCACCTGGTTGAGGTGAAACCCTGACATGACCTTCGGAAGGAACTTTGGGATCTTCCTTTCTGCTGGAAGGGACAGGTCTCCTTCTCAGCTCTGCAATTGTAGGTAGGATTTGGTGTTTTCAAGCACTTGCTTGGCGAATTCTGAAAACATTTCTGTTCGTTTTCAGTTAATTAGTTGCTCCTGTGTCTTCGGACTTTGCTCTGTCAAATGTTCAACTGCGACCATGGTGGAAAAGCAGAATTCAGGGTTTAAGGTCTGTGCCCAGTGTAGGCGGAAAATGTCAGCCATGGATCCACATGATGTGTGTCTACTACTTTGGCGAACAGCATGATATCAACGATTGCAGCAAGTGCCTGGCCATGTTGCTGGCATCCACTGAAGAATGGAAGGCTAGGCTAACCTTAGGTAGGCCCAAAGACTGCAAATTGGCCTCGGTGGCTGCTGGGACAGCCGCACAGCTTGCGGTCATGGAAGAAGAGAAGGTGGTGACTGCAGAGGGTACCTCGCCGGTCTCAGTGCTGCTAGCAGCTGGAGCCAGCATTAGAAGGTCATTCTCTCAAGATTTCAGAGAAATGTGTTTGGCCCTCCAGACCATGGGGGAGAGCCCTTCCCTCTACAGCAAGATGTCTGAAATGCATCATAGCCACAGGTTGTGGGATCGGGAATAATTATGCTGTTCCTGCTCCTTTGACTCCACCGACTGCTGTCCCTTGGTCGAGGTTTTGGTCGAGGGTCCCACAGTCACCCTTTTGGCCTGTCGACCTCGACTTCAGTTGAACAAGTGGTTGAGGTTACCTCGGGAGCTGCCTCTGCCAAGAGCATGCCTCCTAGACTGATTCTGGTCTCATTGCCCAAGCAGATGGTCTACATGGACCTTCCAGAGGACACTCCTTGACGTCGACCCTCTCACTGGTAGTCGAGGTTGAGGCTCCGCTCACTCTGTCCATCTCGCCTGACTGTGAGGTGGCACATCGACGCTCCTCCCCCTCCGCTTCCTCTGGAGAGAAGAGACATTGACACTGTCTGCATTGATGCTACATGGAGCTCATTCAGCAGCAATGGACCATTGCAGGGAGGAGCAGACCTGGAACCAGCTGTCCCTTGGCCTCCTCCAGCAGCTCCCATGCCGGTCCAGCAGACTCAGCAGACCACTGCATCTGCTTTGCTTCCACTTTGGGTGGAGGCCCCTCCACCACAGCCACCATTTGGGACTCCAATTAGGGATTCCTGCCAGGCCAGTTATCAGTGGAGATCAGTGCATAAAGTGAGTGCGCAAAAAGTGTAATGCACTGAGGCTAAAGTACTGCTAGAAAAGGATGCATTTATTATTGTAGACTAGGACAAGCACTGAAACCCTGGTGCTTTAAACCTCTGCAGGTTCTTTGTCAAGGGGGCGGGTGACCTGTTAAAGACACATATTTAACTTAGGAATTTAAAGGTACAGAAGCATTTCTGAGTGTATCTCAATAGATACATCAACCTTCATATCTTGAAAATGAATGTGTCTTATCCTGGAACCTAATTAAAAGCGCAGACATACTTTGGTGAAACATGAAATATATGATAATTTTTTGTTCTACTCAGTATTTGTTTCATAGTTAGTTTAATAAGATTTAATGATTATAATTATTATCACCAGTGGCCTCCCCCCCCCCCCCACACACAAAGCCAAGAGAAGAAACAGGAACCAAGCCAGAAATAGAAAGGAACACTCCATCCCCCCCCGGTCCGCCCTCATAGCCACAGCTGCACAGATGATGAGTCTGGGGAAGAAGAGACAGCATTTCCTACACTTCTTGCCTCTAACAAATATGCCTCTCTTTCCTCTGAGACAGCTGATGTAACTCCCAGAGCGGGGAACTGCACTGAAACACCTCAGCTGTAACCAGTACCTTTCTAAACTCCACCAGAATCCACAAAGCTGGATAGCAGCACGGCCTCTGCACCTGCCTGGACCTACTAGGCTAAGTTAGAGGCTGCCTCAGTTTTTCTCTCCTCCTCAAACTCATCAGGCCCTGAGGATGCTGCTTCTACATTTTAGTCTCTGTCAGCGGACAGAGATAGTAACTTATTTTTTCAAATGCGTACTATGTGATAAGAAAATCTGGCTTTGAAAAGTAAAGCTGTGACTCTGGGCATGCGAATCAGTGCTGATACACCTGCCCGGAGTCACGGCTTTACTTTTCAAAGCCAAGTTTTCTTATCATATAGCACTCTTTTTAAACAAAATAAGTTACTTTGTCCAGCTCAGTGCATACCATAGTTTTTTTTTTTGCCGTTAAAATGGTATGCCTTGAAAAAAGTCGAACTCGCTCATGAACAAGTTTACTGTCGCTTTGGCGTGGGTTCATGCAGGAGGAGAGGACTACTTGAGTTAAGGTCAGAATGCTCAGTATTCATTTTTTATAAAAATACTGTTTTGCCATTAATCATTATGTCTCTCCTTCACCTTATATGCCAGCAGTATACATTTAGATGGCAAGAGGCACTAGGTTTAAGTATTTTAAAAAATAGTCAGCAAAAGCTGACTATGTCCCTTTAAGCTCCACATGTTAATAGAGTCCCTTCTTGCCAGGAATGCTGAACTAGCACTGATGAGACTAAAACATAAGTATCGGGAAAGTGGTGAATATTGCAGTAATGTACTTGCTTACCACTGGAGAAAACAACAGACGTCGGAGCACCACATAGCAGGGCGTAGGGACTCCTTATCAATGTATGCACCAAGGAGGGTAACATAAACAAAATAATGAGAGACTTCTGTAAAGCCCTATATTGCTCTTCAGCTGACCCATCCGACTCACAGATAGAGGCCTTTCTCAAACCTCTGCATCTGCCTAGGTGTACAGCTGAGGAGGCCCAAGCTCTCAAGGCCCCCTTAACCATACCTGAGACAGAAGCGGCCCTGAAAGCCCTCAATCCATGCAAGTCACCAGGGGGATGGTTTCCATGTAGAGCTCCTTCAGCTCATGTCCCCTGTGATCTGCCCCGTATTACTGCTCCTGTACCAGGAGTCCACTGCCATGGGCATCGTTCCACAAACCATGAGAACAACTATTATGGTCCTACCTAAGAAGGACAAAAGTCAGTAGACATGGCTAGCTACAGGCTCATCTTCCTTATTATTGTGAACAGCAAAATATTCGCTAAAGTCCTGGCTGTGAGGCTAGAGCTTCTGTTACCTTCCCTCATTCACCCTTCACAGGTCGGCTTTGTTCAAGGACACCTCAGCTTGGACCACCTACGTACGCTGATAAAACTGATGTACCTTGCAAAGAGTGCCCCCACCCTAGCAACAGCAATAGCCATAGATCTGGAGAAAGCTTTTAATTTGTTGGAGTGGGGATACCTCTATAAGGTACTGGAATTGATAGGTTTTGGCCCTCAATTCCTCACAGATATTCAGACCATGTACTCCAGCCCTATGGCCAAGGTACTTACCAACACCACTATATCTGATCCCTTCCCTCTGCAAAAGGGGACTCACCAAGGCAGCCCACTCTCCCCCCTCCTTTTCATCCTGGCTGTTGACCCCTAGCCTCTGCAGTTCAGTCGGACCCACTGATTACTGGTCTCCAGGTTGGGCAGGAGACACTTAAGACTCTTCTATATGCTGACAATCTACTGGTCCTTAACCGACCACATCGCTTCCTCAACAGCCCAACTACTAAGTCTCTTCACTGCCTTTTGTAACTTCCTAAACTTAAAATCAATAGGTCTAAGCTGGAAATCCTATCCTTTAATACATAGAAACATACAGTAGAAACATAGACTTTGACGGCAGATAAGGACCGCTTGGCCCATCTAGTCTGCCCATTTCCCTACCTACAGGATAGGCCGCAGATCCTAGTTAACCAACAGCCTATTTCTTCCTACCCCCCACAAGAATTGCCTTATGTCTGTCCCATGCATTCTTGAATTCTCCCACAGTTTTAGACCCCACAATCTCCTCAGGAAGGCTGTTCCTTGCATCCACTACCCTCTCTGTGAAATAATACTTCCTCACATTGCCCCTGAACCGCCCCCCATCTTTAAATTGTGTCCCCTTGTTCTTGCACGTCTCTTTTTCTGAAAGATGCTACCCTCTTGGACTTTGTTGATTCCACTGAGGTACTTAAAGTTTCTATCATGTCCCCTCTCCCTTCTTTCCTCAAGGGTATACATATTAAGCTCCTTTAGTCTCTCCTCATACGGCTTCTCTTGCAGACCCTTCACCATTTTAGTTGCCCTCCTCTGGACTGCCTCTATCCTGTCTGTGTTCTTGCGGAGATGGGGTCTCCAGAACTGGATGCAGTGCTCCAGATGGGGTCTCACCAACTGTCTGTACAGAGGGATAACAACTTCCTGTTTTCTGCTGATGATGCCTCTCGCTGTGCATCCCAGTATACCCCCCGCCCTCCCTACTGCCTTCTCACATTGCTTGCTAACCTTAAGGTCATCTGATATGATTACCCCCAGGTCCCTTTTCTTTTTTGCTGTTGTTACTACCTCCCCCCATTGTGTATTCTTCCCTTGGGTTCTTGTTTCCCAGGTGCATTATTTTGCACTTCTTTGCATTGCATCCTAGCTGCCATACTTCTGACCATTCCTCCAACCTTGCCAAGTCCCTTCTCATCCTTTCCACGCCTCCTTGTGTATCAACCCTGTTGCAGATCTTTGTGTCATCTGCAAAGAGGCATACTTTTCCTTCCAGTCCCTCTGCAATGTCACTTATGAAGACATTAAAAAGGACTGGACCCAATACTGAACCCTGCGGTACCCCACTAGTAACCCCTCTTTCTTCAGAGTGGACTCCATTTACAATTACCTTCTGTGTCCTGTTGTCCAGCCAATGTTTTACCCAGGCTACCACCCTGGGACCCACTCCCAGACTGGTTAATTTGACTGTTAATCTTTTGTGAGGGACTGTGTCAAATGCCTTGCTAAAGTCTAGGTAGGCCATGTCCATAGCCCCTCCCTGGTCTACTGCTTTGGTCACCCAGTCAAAGAAATCTATTAGATTTGCCTGACGTGACCTTCCCGCTGTGAACCCATGCTGCCTTGGGTCCTGTGCCCCACTGGCTTCTAGGTACTCAATTATGCTTTCCTTCAGAAGTGACTCGCATCGCTTTCCCTACCACAGAGGTCAAACTGACAGGTCTGTAGTTTCCTGCCTCTGTCTTGGTCCCACTTTTGTGAAGGGGAATCACATCCACCTTCCTCTAGTCCTCGGGTACCACAACCTCCTCCCATGATTTGTTAAAAAGAGTAGCCAGTGGTTTCACTAGTTCCCCCCTTAATTCTTTTAGAATTCTGTGGTGAATTCCATCAGGCCCCATTGCTTTGTCCACCTTCAGTTTTAGGAGTTCTTGCAGAACCCTTTCTTCTGTGAAAGGACTGGGATCGACCCCCCCCATCAAGAGTGCTTCTGTTAATTGGATTAGGCACTTCCCCCTCCTCTTTTGTGAATACTGAGCAGAAATATTCATTCAGTATCCCTGCTATTTCACTGTCCCCCTCTGCCCACCCACCGTTCATTCTGTTCAGCCCCACTATCCCGCCCTTTGTCTTTCTACGCTCGCTGATGTACCTGTAAAAGGTTTTATCCCCCTTCTTAACTGAGTTGGCTATCTTTTCCTCAGTTTGGGCCTTTGCTATTCTGACTTCCCTCCCTGCTTCCTTCTGCCTTAACTGGTACAGGTCTCTGTCCTGATCCTTCTGTGTTTCCTTATACTTCCGGAATGCTAGCTTTTTCTTCCTGACTTTCACAGCCACCTCTTTTGAGAACCACAGTGGCTTTTTCTTTCATTTTGATTTGTTTATTTGCTTCACACAAAGGCTTGTTGCCTCTGTGATGGCAGTTTTGATGATTCCCCATTGTTGCTCCACACTTCCTTCTAATTTTCTGAGGCACTCTCTCATCTTGCCAAAGTCAGCTCTCCTGAAGTCCAGTACTCTTACTTTTGTATGGCTTGACTCTGTAGCTGAGTTTAATGTGAACCACGCTGTTTGATGGTCACTTGTTCCCAGATGGCAACCCACTTCTAGATCTGAGATCCTCTCACTGCCCCCATTTGAGAGCACTGTAATGTGTCCACAGTGCAACATCTGTGGTTATGGTGGGTGCCAGAGATGATCAAGTATCTTGGGATTAATATCTCCCCTCAGGATCGCAAAAAAAGTGTGATGTAAACCTCACCCCACTGCTGGCTGAATTACGTGCCAAACACGACAGATAGAAACTTCTCAAACTCTCTATGGTGGAAAAGATCAAAGCCATTAAAATGGTCATTGCTCCCAGACTATTTCACACCCTTGACCACTTGCCATTATACATTCATAGTGAGGAAAAGAGGAGGGTGGGGACTCCCCTGATTCCAGGCATACTTCTTGGCCTTTTGCACTGCTCAGACACTCAAATGGCTCCCTGACAAGTCCCCTCCTCTGTGGCTTGACAGTGAAGGAGCACAGATGGGGGACAGTCAGCTGCTGTTTGTCTGTACACATCTCACACCAAATTCCTGAATTCCCACCCCAACACTGGGCCTTCACTGGCAATTTGGAAATAGGTGCAGTGTAGGCCAGGTTGGCCCTAGCACATCCAGCCCTGGGTCCTTTATGGGACAACCCCAGTGCCACAGTAGGGGGGGTTCCCTTGAGATGGGATAAGTGGGAAGACAAGGGGATTCAAGTTATCAGAGGCTTGCTTATACCAGACACCACCCTCTTGGACTCCTTCCAGAGGCTATGAAACAGATATCCCCTGGATAATGATAAGCTGTGGTGCTGCCTGCAGATCAGGAGTGCTATAAGCCCATACCTTCAGCAGCTCGAACAAGCAGCCACAAGTTCCCCACAACGCCCTCTGCTAAAAAGGCTGAAGCTCACTAAAGGCAGAGCAGGTTCTGTCTGTCATCACCTTCGGGAATGTGCCCCTGATCAGACAGTCAAAGGACAAGAACAATGGGCAAGGTATCTCAGCAAATTAGTCACTGATATAGCTTGGGCAACCTGTTGGAGGCTTGCCCACAGAACTACAAGGATCAAAGCTATGCTGACGTAAAACAAAATACTACATCTCTGGTACTGTATTTCTACAGTGTTATATGCACCCCATCTCACTGCAAACTTAAACTACTAAAGGTGTGGATCCTCTCATGGGGTACTTGCACCATATCATTTGGCAGTGCCCAAGGATTCAGCTCTCCTGGCGACAAATCACGCAGTACCTCACCCAAATGCTATCACATCATGTGCCAATGTTTTCAGAACTCCTTATTCTAGGGTGCCCCGAAGAGGCCCCATACCTCAGTGCCAAAACTTTAAAATGGGTATTACAGGTGTCACTGGAGGCAGAACGATTGATGAAGAGAAAGTGATGATCTACTGAGATACCCACATTCCCTGAGCTTCTTACCAGCCTAACTGCTCACTAAATAAGAGTGGCTATCCCATCTGGGCAGCAACACACTAACGGCGTATTAAGCTGCATGGATCCCTTTGCTGGGGGGGGGGGCAGTAACCCCATGAAGTTAGCTCCAGCACCAACACCCAGCACTGGCATTGATTGAGTAAACCAATCCTGAGAGAACGCTCCCAGATAATCTCTGACTATGGCGGCAGCCAGGCTCGCTCCCTGTTTGGGTATTAATATGGCTACTTGTACTACTACATACAAACTGCTGCTTTTGAAAAGCAGGGGGAAATACTGTACCTAATCTGGTCAATAGAAGCACTCTGGATAGGGGGGTTGATATTAGTCCTTTCACAGAAGAAAGGGTTCTGAAAGAACTCTTAAAACTGAAGGTGGATAAAACAATGGGACCTGATGGGATTCACCCCAGAATTCTAAAATAACCAAGGGAAGAACTAGTAACAACACTGACTACCCTTTTTAATAAATCATGGGAGGATGGTGTGGTACTTGAGGACTGGAGGACGGTGGATGTGATTCTCCTTCACAAAAGTGGGAGCAAGACAGAGGCAGGAAACTACAGACCTGTCAGTTTGACCTCAGTGGTAGGGAAAATGATGGAATCAGTTCTGAAGGAAAGAATTGTTGAGTACCTAGAAGCCAGTGGAGCATAGGACCCAAGGCAGCATGGATTCACAGCAGGAAGGTCATGTCAGACAAATCTAATTGATTTCTTTGACTGGGTGACCAAAGCAGTAGACCAGGGAGGGGCTGTGGACATGGCCTACCTAGACTTTAGCAAGGCATTTGACACAGTCCCGCACAAAAGATTAATAAACAAATTAGCCAGCCTGGGAGTGGGTCCCAGGGTGGTAGCCTGGGTAAAACACTGGTTGGGCAACAGGACACAGCGGGTAATTTTAAATAGAGTCCACTCTGAAGAAAGAGGGGTTACTAGTGGGGTACCACAGGGTTCAGTACTGGGGCCGGCCCTTTTTAATGTCTTTATAAGTGACATTGCAGAGGGACTGGAAGGGAAAGTATGTCTCTTTGCAGATGACACAAAGATCTACAACAGGGTTTATGCACAAGATGGGATGGAAAGGATGAAAAGGGACTTGGCAAGGTTGGAGGAATGGTCAAATGTATGGCAGCTTAGATTAAATGCAAAGAAGTGCAAAATAATGCACCTGGGAAACAAAAACCCAGGGGAAGAGTACACAATGAGGAGTGAGATACTGACAACAACAAAAATGGAAAGGGACCTGGGGTAGTCATATCAGACGACCTAAAGGTGGGCCAGCAATGTGAGAAGGCAGTAAGGAGGGCTGGGGATACTGGGATGCATAGGGAGAGGCATCACCAGTAGAAAACAGGAAGTTGTTATCCCTCTGTACAGACAGTTGGTAAGACCACATCTGGAGTATTGTGTACAGTTCTGGAGACCCCATCTCCACAAAGACATAGACAGGGTGGAAGCTGTCCAGAGGAGGGCAACCAAAATGATGCATGGTCTGCATCAGAAGACATATGAAGAAAGACTAAAGGAACTTAAGATGTATAGCCTCGAGGAAAGGAGTGAGAGGGGGGACATGACAGAAACTTTCAAATACTTCAAGGGAATCAACAAAGTCCAAGAGGGTAGCATCTTTCAGAAAAAGAGATGTGCAAAAACAAGGGGGCACAATTTGAAGATAGAGAGGGACGGCTCAGAGGTAATGTGAGGAAGTATTTCTTCACAGAGAGAGTTGTGGATACATGGAACAGCCTTCCTGAGGAGGTCATAGAGTCAAAAAACAGTGGGGGAATTCAAGAATGCATGGGACAGACATAAGGCAATTCTATTGGGGGGTAGGAGGAAGTAGGCTGTTGGTTAACTAGCATCTGCATTTTTATCCGTTAGGTAGGGAAATGGGTAGACTAGATGGGCCAAGCAGTCCTTATCTGCCGTCAAAGTCTATGTTTCTATGTTTTGATACTTGAGATCGTCTCAAGCATAACCAAGTATAGTAATCATTTTAGTTACTGTTAATTGTTGTAAAAAATTCTTTTAATTAATTAATGTTATACCCTACAGCCACCCCGGGCTTGAGGGATATCCCTCTGTCCTCCAATGTCTTTAGATTAGCACACAACATGTACATCTGCTGCAACTATATGTTGCAACTGCTTGCTTCAGCACAGGTTAAGTATCTTGTACATCTCAACTGTTTTCTAATATCCTCTGTATAACAGGCTGGTTCTCATTCATGTTGTAACACTTCATACTGTTGGCTGTATATGATGTATGTTTGAACATTTTCAATAAAAAGATTAACTATAGGGGCTGACCGATAGCTCAGTGGACGTGCATTGCGCTTCCATGCTGGTTACCCAGGTTCGGTAGCATGTATGAGGTTACCAGGATTGGGCAGCCAGGCTGGAGAGTGTTCCCTAGAGGAGCATGAGCCATCCAAGGAGAGAGATGGCTGGGCACTGTCGTAGCAGTGGCCCCACACTGTAGGCCGGGGAGCTAGCTCCCTCACTAGGGGTGGCATCAGCCCAGTGTGCACTGCTGATGTCGAGGTCACCAGGAGTAAGTGCCTGATGTAACAGGGTGGTGGGAGGGAAGAAGAAAAAACAGTGCAAAAAGATATGTGCCTCGGTTGCCATGAATGACAGTACCCCCACTCCTCTGGTCTCGCTCTGTGTGGATCCCTGCCAGACAGAGGTAGTGGGTCTGGCTGGGGACCCGAAGCAAAGAGCAGGCAGCAGTCGAAGGCCAAACAGCTACATGGAAAAAATGAAGATTAACTACAAAAAGAAAACAGAAATCGAATTCAAGAACACCAATTGAATGCATAGTGGGACAGCAGCAGCACTTACAGATGTGCATCTGGCAGAGACTGGAGCATGCTCAGTCAGGAGAGGTGGAGACATCACTCTGTGTCTAGTCCCAGGACTAGGGAGTAGAATATTGAAAAGGCTAACTATCCACATCCATTCTGATAACCATAATTTCATGAGGCATGATTAGCCAAGGGCCATGCTGTTTATGATATTTCATAAGGACATGGGTCGAGCAAAGTGGTACCAGCCCCAGAAGGTCATGTCTTTATGAATTAGAACATACACGAGTGTGGACAGGCTCGTAGAGGGGGCAGCATCATGTTTGACTGCCATTCTATGTGGCAAACCTGGGTTCAGTACCGGCCTCTGCGCTTCCCTTCTCCTCCTCCTCAGACTTGTGGTATTAGAGTGCATCACTGAGCTGAATACATTCCGAGGCCCTGGCATTAAAGGGAAACACACGTAACTGTTTCACATGTTCAGCTTGTATTTCACCTTGTTTCTATATTGAGCTCCCACTTTCACTGTAACTAAGGACATTACCATGGAAATTTGATCACTGTCTGTTAGATTTCACCTGCTCTGGCTGCTTGTTCTAAATCTGACATCACAGTCCCATCTGTATGACATCATAATCTCATCTGCAACAACAGACTGTGATGTGACAAACAGATTGTGTTGTCACATATAAACAAGCAGCCAGTGCAGATGGAACCGAAGGCTACGGTGGTCCTGCTTTCATACTCATGTGCAGAGTTATTAAAAAAAATGTAAGCAAAATGGGAGAATATTTGAAATATATGCTAAAATGTGTTTGCGTGCCCCAATGTCCTCCTTTCCTGCCAGTTCTGTGGTACCCAGTCACAGAGTTTCGATATCCCAACCACCTGCCTCTTAATAGTTCTACTAGCATGTGGGTGGTGGTGGTGGTGGGGGCGGTGGTGTTACAGTACTCAGCAGTTGGGTATCCTAGGGTTGCCATGCTTTGTGCATGGTTACCCTGCCCCTTCCCCACTTTCTTCCCTGCACAGTCGTTATGTATTTTGTGACCATGCAGTAAAGGCTTGCAACCTACATTTTGGCAAACTTGCTGCATTTGCTAAGTTTTCATTGCACCCACTTTACTGACAGTCCCTTATTGATTTAGACTGGGGCCCTCGGTGTTCAGACACAGCCACAAACATTTTTTTCTTTATAATGGGTTTTCTTCCAAGCCACTCGCGTCATTCCAAGGATATACACTGATACCAGGAGTGTACCCTGTTCGGGCCAGCATCCTCCAGACCCCAGTCACTCACCAGTTACAACTATAGCTTTTCCTCTGTGGTAGGGGCTCCATGGACCCAGTGCTGGCAGCCACTAGGACCCAGGGGAGTCCCAGAGGCTCACACCATCATATAGATGAACAAGGATTTCTGTGCCACTTTTTAGGTTTCTCCCAGCTCCCCAAATGTGAGCACAGCCATCCAGTGGACTCACGTGCACACAGCAGACCCTGCGGTAGGAGCAAGCTTCCTGGCCAAGCCGTAGGGATTGCTGTGGATCTGGAGCTTGCAGCCAAACCCTTCCTGACTGAGGTGCACTGCCATGTGGCTGCTAGGTAGTCAGGCCTGCCGCTTGTTGTGGCGACTCGAGTTCACTGCAGAACCAGGGTCACCAACCTTGTATACTGGTAAAAACCTGGAGGATCCATACTTAATCAGCTGAGTCAAGATGGGAAGAAAAGAGCATCTTACAAGACAGGACAGAAAAGGGTTCCCTAAAACATTTTTAAGGGGTACAGATACAAAATGGTCGCCATAACAGGAAGTGCTGCTTTGATTTGCTTTTGCCCATGTGGATAAGAAATATATTTTGATTATATGTTGTAAAATATATTTGAAATAGTTTTTGAATTTCATCCATAAATAGATGTTCATAGTAGTTTCCAAATATATGCGTTATATCTCAGATTAGCTGGTTTTTGTAATATTTGAGATATATCTAATGCATATATTTCAGATACACCTTAGATACTAACTTTGTATATTTCATAGGAATATCTTGTTAATATTCTGTGAATTTTTATTTTCCCATATGGAAAAGAAATATAGTTTAGATATATTTATAAAAGTGTATTTTAAATATGTGTTTGATCATATGTCTGAAGTTTATGTATATATCTCAAATTGGTTGTTTCTGAAATATCTGATTTAGTTGCAGAATATATGTGACAGATATATGTAATATGTATCATAAATATATTTCCATGATATATTTATTATAGCTGCATGATATATATTTTATAGATCTGCTTATATATTTTGAATATTTAATAGATATACTTTTTATGTAGTTGACATATATCTAAAATGTTTGTTTAAATAAATGCACTATAAAAATATCTTAAAATACCCAAACAGTAGATTAAAGGCAACTGTCAATCCCCTTAGGTCTCAAAGTGTCCCTAGTTTAAAAATCATATTTTATGATTGCCAAAATTCTGTAAAGATTGTTAATGTAGCTGGTTTTTTGATTCTGACTCTTACTTTCTTTAAAAAAGTAAAAAACAGACTGCTCAACATACTGGTGTTACCACACCAAAACAGGTTTGTTTACATTCCTTGATCAATTCCAAATGCATCTTTCCTGGACTGGGGAACACCCACAAAACAGTCTAGCCCCTCATGATGCAGTGGGAGTTCAGGAGGCTACTGCCTTATGAGTGACTGCACAGTGTGTTTGTAATGCACAGGATATATGCAGTAATAACAGAACCATGACTGTAAACAAAAACAAGGGCCCAGATATTCAAACTGTGCCAGGCTGTGGCGGCAGCTTGGGCCCTTGGCCAGCTTGGCTGCGCAGGGGGTGGCTGGGCGATATTCAACAGAGCCGTGCCATGGCACAACATCGCTGGAATATCGCACTTCTGACCACCCACAGTGTGCGTGGCGCAGTGACACTGCACCAGCGCAAGTGGCCATAGTGGAGCAGGGGGATGCGCTAGTGCAAGTTCCATTGCGCTATGCGCAGCAACCGCGATATTCAAAAGTGCACATGCAGATGAGGCCATAATGTATACAAGGCGCAAATGGGACCATTTGCATGTCATTATGGCTCCATTTGCATGCAGGTGCGCCGATCCCCAGCAACTTGCGCCTGGCACCCTGCCAGGCAGCAGCCGTCGGGGACCGATGCCCCCTGCAGCCGGCAATGTGCTCCACAGCCTGATCGTGGGCTGCAGTAAAAAAGGAAAATCAGAAATCCCTGGTGGTCCAGTGGACCTGCCCGCCCGATCGCGGGCTAAATTAATAAATAATATCCCCAATATCCCTGGTGGTCCAGTGGACCCCCCCCGCCCACTGAATCCCACCGCCCCGCTCCCCCCCCGGTCACATATCTGGAATGTGTAGTACGGTATGGGCTGCGCCCCTTGGCTCACGCTGTGGACCAATAGGCGTACAGCCCCTACAGCAGTGTCCCGGTCGGTGGGGCGGCAGGTGGGTGGGTCTACGCTGGCCGGGGTGGGGCAGTGAGATTCAGTAGGCAGGTGGGGTGGGGGTCCACTGGACCACCAGGGATGAGGGATATTGTTAATTAACCAGCCCAGCGATCCGCGGGCAGAACAAACCTACAAGATATAATGTGATGTGTAGCCAGCGATCCGGCGGGCGAGAGGTCACTGGACCACCAGGGATATTAGGGATATTATTCATTTACTTAGCCTGCGATCGGGCATTGGGGGGGCCGCTACCACGGAGGTGCAGCCGGAGCTTGGGTGGCCACCCACAGGTGGCAGCTGCCGTGTTGCACCCTGCAATGCGGCAGCTCACCTGTGGTTGGCCATCCATTGTTCCTTTTTTTTTTTAGGATCAACTTTGTGCTGGCGCAGGTAGGGGTTGCGCATGCATGGCTCTACACATCCCGGGCTGAATATCAGGCTGTGCAGGATATGCATGGGCACGCCCCACCTGCACCTGCATATATTACTGATGCGCTCGGTGCATTGAGTTTGTGCGCCCACTTTTTCCATTTGAATGGTGCGGGCGCATCGGTGGAGTTGTGGCACAACACTGTTGCACCATGTGCAGCCCTTTTGAATATCTGGGCCAAGGTTGTTTATAAAGATACATTGCCATGCATTTCAGTTCTACTAAGCAAGGCTACGGACAAAACAAACAGCAACATCAATGAATTTTAGAGAGGGTCAGCAATCAAAATGTGGGGTTTCAACTAGAAATAACATGATGAAAAACAAGTTGATAGTGTCCCTTTAATCTTGATATCACATATTTTCAACTGTATATTTGGAATTCCTCTTATTAGTAGCTATAGCATACTTACTTAATGATGCACCATCACAACAGATTACACATTTATATTTAGACAGTACACAGAACTTAACCTCTTGATCTCATTGTTTTGTAAGACTCAAATTGGTATTCATACCACCCCTGTTTGGTTCCTTTTTATATTGGGGTGAGTTCCAGTATGTACCTGTTTGTTACTCTTTACCTTTCTTTCCTTCTGGTCTGTAAGCTAATGCTGTTCAATTCAATATGGCAAAAAACCTTAGATTTGGCCAAGGAAATGCCAGACTCAGATGCAAAAGTAGAAGTGCTAGCCTGCACCCAGTATGGTCTAGACATGGATAAGCATGTCCTGCGCTGCTGATATGATGTTATGGACATGGCCTCATGAACTGCAGCTGTGAGGGTGTGCCTGAGAAGGCATTCCTGGCTGAGACTAACTGGCTTTTGTCCCGATCTCCAGGACTTAATTCTGGACCCCCTCTTCCAAGGACCAGTGCTGTTTGGCCAGGATGTAGAAACCCTGGTCAAACAACTCCAGGAGTCAGGGAAGGTCATGGCGGATGTTCACCGAATGTACAAGTCCAAGCCTCAAGGACCCTGTCACCATCCCTTTTGCAAAGGACAGGGACAGAGAGGTAAAAATACCCAGGGAAAGGGGTTCAAGAGGTGGGGCCACCCTGCCCCCTTCAAGGCCTGAAGCAGCCTAAAGCTCCCAGGGCACAGGGCCCCACTACCCCCACCGCCTGACTCACAGCCTCTCCCTCCTCTCTCCCGGGAGCTGCAGATTGAGAAGGTTGGAGGGAGATTTGCCCTTTACCCTGTTGAATGGTCCAATATCACCTCAGACCAATGGGCGTTAGACAGCATTCGAAAGGGATATTCGATAGAGTTTCTCTCTAACCTCCCCCCCCCATCCATTGTCCACCATACCATGCCCAGCTTCTGGCAGAAAAAATTCAACAGCTTCTGGAGAAAAAAGCCATCCAGCTGGTGCCTCCAGCCCAGAGGAGCAAGGGTTATTGCTCCCATTTTTTCTCTGGTTCCAAAGAAAATGGGAGTCCTTCTCCCAATTCCGGATTTAAGCCAACTCAACCTCTCAGTCAGATATCGGAAGTTTCGGATGGTAACTCTGGCAAGTCTGTTTCCCTTGCTCCATCAAGGGGACTGGTTGTGCTCCCTGGATATGCAGGATGCCTATATGCATATCAAAGTTCTGAGATCTCACAGGAGGTTTCTCAGGTTCAGGTTTCAGGATCAGCACTACCAGTTTCTGTTCCTGCCCTTCGGCCTATCATCTGCCCCCAGAGTGTTCACCAAATGTCTGGCAGTGTGGCAGTGGCCCTCCAAAGGAGAGGCTTTTTCTCTTCTGCTCCCTAGGGATAACAGTCAGTTGGCCGAAATCGCAAACCTGGCCATCCCAGCGGTTGCAATACATAGGGGCGATCTTGAACTCTGTACAAGGAAGAGCTTTTCTGCCCTTGGACAGGGCAGATCGTCTGCGGGCTCTGGCAAGCAGAGTTCAAGCAACCTCCTCTATCCCTACATGGGTCATTCTTCAGCTTTTGGGATATATGGCAGCCACCATAGCTACTGTCCCCCTTGCCAGATTGCACATGAGGATCCTTCAGTGGCACCTTTGGGTCCAGTGGGACCAGACGGTGGACAACATGGATCAGCTGGTCCGGATTTCCCTGGTGGTCCGTCGCTTCCTCAACTGGTGGCTCTGCCATTCAGTCCTAGAGGGAGGTGTCTCTTTTCAGAGACCACCACCTTCTCAAGTTTTAACAGTGTATGCCTCACTGGCAGGTTGGGGGGCTCACCTAGGGGATCACAAGACTCGAGGGTCTTGGTCTCTCACAGAGAGCTCTCTACATATAAATGTTCTGGAAATGAGAGCAGTCCTGAGTGCGCTTCAGGCATTCCAAGACTAACTCTCTCTGGGTCCTCTCCTGGTGCAGACAGACAACACATCCATTGTCTTCTACATCAACAAGCAAGGGGGCACTCACTCATTTCCCATTTGCAGGGAGGCCATGAGAGTGTGGAACTGGGCAGTAGAACATCTTCTGGATCTCACAGCAGTACACCTGCCAGGCATCCAGAATGTTCTCGCTGACTTTCTCAGTCACTCTCACTCTCTGAGTCACGAGTGGGAATTGCTTCAGGAAGTCACAGATGACCTGTTCGGTTGTTGGGGCTGTCCAGAGCTGGACCTCTTTGCGTCCCTGTGCAATGCCAAACTGCAAAATTTTTGCTCGCTTGCTCCAGGGCCTGGTGTTTTTGGTGAGATGCAGTGTCCCTCTCTTGGACAGGGAGGTTTCTGTATGCTTTCCCTCCCTACCTGTTCATTCAGAGGGTACTGCTCAAATTGCAGCTAGAGGGAGCCAGAATGATTCTGGTTGCTCCTCTATGGCCTTGTCAGATTTGGTATCCACTGCTCCAACAACTATCACTTGAACCTCCAGTACAGTTGCCTCTCTCCACCCACTTGCTCTCGCAAGAGCAGGGGACACTCGCCCATCCTACTCTGTGCACTCTTCAACTGCACACCTTGCTCCTGCAGTCTTAACAGAAGAGCGATTAGGAGCACCAAGCAGGGTGGCAGAAGTTCTGGTGGCAGCAAGGAAGCCTTCCACTAGAGCCACTTATGAAATGAAGTGGAAGCATTTCTGCCTTTGGGCAATGGCACATGCCCTAGATCCCCTAGACTGGCCAGTTAGACACATGCTAGACTATCTTCTCCACCCTCTGGACCCAGGGCTAAGCTACCCGTCCGTCAAGGTTCATATGTGCACGATCTCTGCATACCACACACCATTTGGAGAAAGAATTCTAGCACAGCTGAATGTTTTCAAGACTTTTCTCAGAGGGGTCCTACACATAAGACCTCCAAGGAGAGATCCTATCCCTCCTTGGGATTTACTTTTTGTTCTAGAAAAGCTCACCCTGCCTCTCTTCGAACCAGCCACAACATGCAAGCTGCGCTTTCTCTCTTGGAAAGCACTTCTTTTAGTTGCTGTTACTTCCACTCAAAGGGTTTCCTAGCTTCAGGCCCTGATGTGTATGGAGCTTTATATTGTTTTTCACAGGGACAGGGTGACCCTGCGTATGAACCCTAAGTTCTTACCAAAGGTGGTGTCAGCACTGACACTGAACCAGGACATCAACCTTCCGGTTTACTTTCTTGAGTTTGAGAATCAAGGAGAGACTTTGTTGCATACCCTGGATGTCCACAGAATCCTGAGGTATTATCTCCATTAGACTAAAGCTTCTAGAAAAATGGACCAGTTGTTTGTCTCCTTTGCAAAAAGGATGACAGGGGCTCCTGTCTCCAAGCAGTCACTAGCCCATTGGCTAGTGCACTGTATCTCCTTTTGTTACCAACACCATGGTAAACCTCTGCCGGGACTCATCAAGGGTCACTCCACCAGGGCTGTGGCCACCTCTTTTGCCTCCTTAAAAAATGTGTTGTCAGCAGATATTTGTGCTGCTATGACTTGGAACATGGTCCACACCTTCATCAGGCATTATAGCCTAGACATTGCTTCTAGCAGGAGAGCAGGTTTCGGACTGGCCGTCCTGCAAGGCCTACTCTCCTGAGGCTGTTCAGTTTGCTTATTTCTCTCCACCTCCCTGTCAGACCTGGGCCTATCTTTGGGTACTGCTTGGGACTCAGTCCTAATGGTATTACATGCTGCAAGACCTCCCCCTTAAATTCAGATAGTACAGTTACGTAAGAACTTATCGTACCAGTAGATCTTCAAGAGGAGCTCTTGCAGCAGGTGGCTTTCCCACCTTCCATCCCCAAGGAATCTGTGCTTTTACCCTTATTCTGGGTCTCCAGCAGGAGAACTGAGATGGCGCCAGGGGACCACCCCCTTTATACCATGTCTGACGGGCGGAGCCGACGTCGGGGGCGGTCCCCCGCTACTGACTGCTAACTACAAGATTTCCGTGGGGTCCTAACGCCTAGTGGCATTAGTCCTAATGGTATTACCTGCTGCAAGAGCTCCTCTCGAAGATCTACTATTATGGTAAGTTCTTATGTGACAGTACTTTAGGTACACAAGCACATTGGACCAGGAGCTTTAGAAGGCACTTCTTGGATTTTCCATCACAAAATTTATTTGTACAGTAAAGGAAAAATTTTGAAACTAAAGCCAAAAGTAGCAATAGTGAAGTGCCAGTCCTGTGGGGAGGTCTGACTTTTATTATTGCTACTTTTGGCTTTGGTTTTACAACATTTTATATATTTACAAAATGTAATCTATTTATATTTTAAAGGTATATGTAATATATATTCCAGTCATATTTATAAACTATAAAACATTTATTTGCTATGTAGAACATATATTTAAAATATATTATCAATACATACTAACATACTTAACATACTAAAATGCCAGTAGAATAGGCCTAACGGTCTTTCATGTCTGCTCATTTGGTCAACCCCCACCCTGGAAGCTGACCTTGCTGCTCTCCTCGCCTTCTCTGGCTTCTCCCTTCCCAGTCCCTGACAGTCTCGCTGCACAGGACTTTGCTTCCAGAACCCTTCCCCTGTACCTATCCCACCCCCTCTTGAACCCCTCCACCGTCTCTGCCTCCACCAGCCCCCTGGGCAGCACATTCCATGGCTGCACCACCCTCTCAGTGAAGTAGCACCTCCTCCTTTCTCTCCTGAACCGCCCCACCTCCAGCTTCCACCCATGCCCTCTAGTTGCTCCCTTCCTCCTTCCTTTGGAGCACCCTGACTGCTCCTCCCCTATTTACCCCCTTCATGTACCTGAAGATCTCGATCATGTCCCACCAGTCCCTTCTGTCTTCCAATGTGTACATATTTAGCTCTTCGAGCCTCTCCCCATAGGTCCTGTCCCCCAAGCCTCAGATCATTTTGGTTGCCCTCCTCTGGACCCTCTTCAGGAGTTTGATGTCCCTCTTTAAGTGTGGCCTCCAAAACTGCACGCAGTCCTTGAGGTGTGGCCTCATCAAGCAGTTATACAGAGGGAGTATCACTTTCCTCCTTCTGGAGGTGATCCCCTAGCGATGCTTCCCAGCATCCTGTTGGCCTTGGCTGCTGCCCTCCTACAAGTCTCAGAGTTGTTCATCTTGACATCCACCACCATCACCCTCAGGTCCCTCTCAGCCATTGAGACTTGTAGCATCCCCCCAACATGGTGTACACTTGGCCTGGGTTTCTGGCTCCCAGGTGCAGTACCTTGCATTTCCCTGCATTGAACCTCAGCTTCCACTTTCTAGACCACTTTTTCAGAGCCTCCGGGTCCCCCTGTAGGGCCACCCACCCCATCTCCCGATCCACCACTGCCCCCAGTTTTGAGTTATCTGCAAAGAGACTCATCTCACTCCTGATACCCTTCCTTATGTCAGAGACATAGGCGTTCAACAGGAGGGGCCCAAGGACTGATCTCTGAGGGAACCCACTAATGACCGTCCTTGGGGATGAGACTATCCCGCCAACCATGACCCTCTGGGTCCGATCCTGGAGCCAATTTCCTATCCATCTGATCATCTGTTTCCCCACCCACATTTCTTCCAACTTATACAACAGGCCCCCATGAGGAACAGAGTCAAACGCCTTGCTGAAGTCAAGAAAAAGGACGTCCACCGGTCTACCCAGGTTCAAGGCACTTGTCACCCAGTCATAGAACTCTGCAAGGTTTGTCTGACATGATTTCCCTGGGACGAATCCATGCTGCCTGTTGTCCAGGCACCCTGACTTTTTCAGGTCCCCCCCCACAGCCTCTTCTTGACAATGCCCTCCATCACCTTGCCCACCACTGATGTCAAGCTGACGGGCCTGTAGTTCCCTGCCACCTCCCTTGATCCCCCTTTGTGGATAGGCACAATATGCACCATCTACCAGTCCTGGGGCACCCACCCTGTCCTCAGAGAGATGCTGAAAAGCTCCACCAGGGGTTTTCCAGGACATCCGCCAGTTCCTTCAGCACTCTGGGATGTAATTTATCCGGCCCTGGTGCTTTCTCTGTCTTAAGGGACCTGAGGGCTTCCCTCACTCTCTCTGCCATGATTTCCACCTCCGCTACTTCGTCCCCCTGCTTTGCTTCCCCCCTCCTGCCAGTGATGGCCCCTCCCTAGACCCGCCAATTGGTAAGGGTCCCCCCTAGTTTCACTGTCTCCTCCCATGTATGATGCAGCCCCTCCATTTTCCTTGGTGAAAACTGAGGTGAAGTACTCATTTAGTACCTCAGCCTGCTCCCCCGGGTCTTGTGCCCATCCCTTCCCTGTTTTAATCCTGCTAATCTGCCCCTTCACCCTTCGTTTTTCCCCAATGTATTTAAAGAACCCCTTGTTCCCTCTCCTAATTTCCCTGGCCAGGTTCTGCTCCTTCCTTGCCTTAGCCTCCCTCACCACCCTAGTGGCCCTTTTGGCCATCAGCTCATACTTCCCTTGATCCCTTTCACTCCTAATACATATATTACAGATACTTTCCAGATGTATGTCAGGCCAAACCTATTTTAACATATATGAAATATACTTCAGAAGATGCATTTCTAATATATTGAAAATAGCTGGCCCGGTGGTGTGGAGGGTTGAGGCGCTGGACGCCACACCTCGTGCTATGCCGGTGACCCGAGTTCAGGAGCAAGCTCGGGCTCTGGGGGTCAGCAGGGGCGGGTGAGGATTGAGTGCCTGCTGGGCTGCTCTCCTCCCCGGGGGGGACAGGACATCACTCTGCATGCCAGTGGCTCCTGGTGCAGCACGCAGGGCAGCGGATACATAGCGTGGCTAATGCTTAGCAGGGTTGCCATGTGCCGTAGCGTCAGGGATGTGCACTACACATGGGAGGGGGGAGCGCACACCAGAACAGGGAAAACACCGGTCTGCGGGGTAGGCGATGGCACCTGCCCCCATGCCCACTGCTGGGTCTAATCTGCCTGGCCTTCCAGTGTCCTCCACCTGGGCTCTCACCCACAAGCTGGAGACTGACTGTACAGAGTGCCCAAGAGGAGGGGCAACCCCACTTTGGAGGGGTTGAGCTGGGTGTGCCAGCTGTGTGGGTTGAGAGGGAGGAGAGAGGAGGCTCAGGTAGGAGACTTCAGGCAGGGCAGGAACAGGCAGGATGCCTGAGAGAGGCTCCACAGACCGCGACTGGAGGGGAAAAAAAATAGTAAAAAAAATAATATATTGAAAATATATGTTTGCTAACATACACTTATTGTAGAAATTGCAGGGTAAAATTATGCATGATTAAAACTATAATGATTTTTTTATTAGAGAGTCCATAAAAACATTAAAAAGTAAAACAAAATATTTTCTTTGATAGAATAACAAAACATACACATTTAGGGCAGGATTCACAAAGGACTTGTGCTCAGCACATCTTGGATGCCCCAGCACAAATGAGATGTGCCGAGTGCCAGCTGTGGTATTCACAGAAGATGCGCCGAGGAATGCCCCCGGCACACCCCCACTGTGAATACCACAGCTGCACCCAGCTCTGGCTGCCAACTGGCACAACCCCCTGGTCGGGATGGGATTACAGTGGGGCAACGCATTGCATCATGTGCTGTGCCCAAAGTTGCTATTCAGTGCCAGCAACATGTAATTGGGGCCATTAGACATGCATGGCACAATGGGGCCATTTGCATGTCATTATGGCCCCATTTGCATGCGCCGTGCAGGGATGCACATAGCTGAATGCACCAGGCACCCTACTAGGGCTGAGGTCCACACTCAGATCCTCATCCAGTCCAGAAGTATCCCTGCCCTCCTCGGGCAACCGCATCCCATACACACCTGGATGTATTCCTGGTGGTCCAGTGTGCCCCCCTTCCCACCCTCTTCTCAGTACTGATGCTGCTCCCTGTGGTGATACAGTGCTAAAAACAGACCCCCCTACCCGCACCTCTGTTACAATGCCACTCCCTGTGGCAATACAGTGATATAAACAGACCCCGCGCCCGCACCTCTGTTACAATGCCGCTCTCTGTAGAAATAAAGTGAAATGAGTAGAGCCTCCCCTCCCACACTGGACTGAGCGCGCAGCCCCGGCAGTCAAGAGACGCCCATAGCTCAGCAGACCACCCACCCACTCAGGCACTCCCTACCTTCCCCACTCTCCCCGTCCCTGCATATTCCCACCATCGGCGGGCAGCTCAGCCCACCCTCATACCACCACGGCTGCCTGCCAACAGAGCTGTCTGCAAATGACAGCTACTGTACATTCTGCAGCCCACTGGTGGTCCCTGTCAACCAATGGACTTGCAGTGTGTTCTGTATACTGTCATTCTCAAGCCTGAATGGGTGGGGGGATGGGTGGTCTGCTGAACTATGGGGGGTCTTTGGACTACGGCGCCGGTGCATTTGGCTAAGGGTGAGGAGGGGGCATTCTGCTCATTTCACTTTATTGCCGCAGGGAGTGGCATTGTAACAGAGGTGTGGGTGGGTCAGGCGTCTATTTTTATGACTGTATTGCTGCAGGAAGCAGCACTGTAATGGAGGTGCAGGGTGGGGGGTCTATTTTTATGACTGTATCACTGCAGGGTGCGGCGTTGTAATGGAGATGTGGGCGGCGGGGTTCTGTTTTTCTGACTGTGTCACTGCAGGGAGCGACGTTATTCCAGAGATGTGGGCAGGGAGGGGATGCACACTGGACTGCCATGGTGGGCAGACTGCCATGCTGCTGTCTGCAGTACGGCAGCCTGCTTGTGTGTGACAGGCAACATAAGTCTACTTGTTGTAGACTCATCTCTGGGAGGCACATCTCCAGACTTGCCCAGAGTTGTGCCCCCTGGTCGGGCTGTGAATGGGGTGTGCACCATATGCATGGGCATGCCCCTTCACAGCCCCTCCAGATGTACCACATATTATTATGGGTGGTATGCGGTGCATCTGCAATGCGTTGGCACATCAGGGATGCGCCGACACATCGGCCTCCTGCCGGAATCGCGCCACTGCGCGATTCGGGGATGTGCCTCTGTGAATCCTGCCCTTCGTATAGCAATGCCAAGTATAAGGCATACCTCATTGAATTCTGCAAATATCTAAAGTATAACTGGAAAAATGCACAGATATCAGAAATATGTGGTGCATTTAGGCATATTCAAATATAGTCTAGATATTAACAAAATACAGTATAGTTATTTTCCATATGGGTATAATTTAAAACTATGTTATTAATATAGTTTTTATATATATTTAGCTTTTTACAAGGGAAACTAAAAATAAAAATGTATAAGTAACTCGGAGTGTATATGTTGGATATATTCAAAATATATGTTTACCTAAAATTCAAAATGTGTAGAAACTGCAATAATGTGTATGCACAAATAAGTGTAACCCCCCTGCAAATGGGGGTTCCCAAAAGACTTCCAGGAGCTTGCTTGAATGCTCCAAGCCTGAATGGTGTTTGGCATTTAAGCCATTTATCAGTGAGTGTTTTTAGAGCCTCTGGTACTGTCTCTTTAAGAGCTGTCTGCTTGCAGACATAATTAGTTTGTATGGGGGGACTGTGTGCTTCTCTGAGTACCACTCGAGCTGCTGCCAATTCACTTAATTTTGCAGTCACTAGAGTGCAAAGGAACCTATCTGAAAGATGTAACTGTTTACCAGAAATTATTTAGAGTAATAATGAAATTACAGTTTGTCTAACCTGCTTTCTTTGCAGTCAGAACTTGTCTGCTAGTTCCCCATTCTAGTTTTGAACTGCTGAACTGGACCAATCAGTGTGGGTAAGCTAGCTCTAAAATGGTGCCTTGGACGAATCAGAACTTGGACTCATAATCTGAGCCAGCCACAAGAGGATTGTATGGGCAGTGACTCTGGGAGATGTAGTTTAGACTTCAGTGCCTTTTGGACCAACAGCAGCAGTCTTTTGTGAGTGACAGCCAATCCAGTCAAGAACTGGGAGGAACTCAAAGGAAGTGCCCAGTTTTGTCGGTTGGAGGTTCAGTTGAGCTTTGGCAGTGAAGAAGAGGCCCTGTACTTTTCAGTGTGCAGTTTAGTCAAAAACGTGTGTAAGGCCCAGAGTTCCGGTCTGCAGCTTGTTAGGACTGAATCCGTCCTGTGAAAGAATCAAAGGATCTCTGAAGAGTAGAAACCAGGCTCACCCTGTAGAAGACTGGAGGAATTGCTGAAATTACACTCGGTCTGTCAGGAACTGAATCTGCTGTGTGTTCTCCTGGGTATTGTGCAGTAATTGCGATCGGGATACAGATGCAGCCTGCCTGGTATAGTGCTTTCTTTATATGGATGTGTGAAGAGGTTTGTGTACCTCAAGTGAGCCCTGCTGACATTGAAGGACCCTATCTTATTTGGAGGTCGTGAGTACTAATTCCAGGCGCTCCTGTTGAATTGCCACATTAAATCCAAATAGAAATTACTGTACTGACTGTTTAATTCTCCTTTTCTCTGTGTGAAAGGGCCCCTACCAGCTGCCACGGTTTGGACTAGCCACTAGGGCTTGGGTACCCAGGGACAGTAACTGATAGGGATAGGCCTGTGCACAGAGCCATAGGTAGATTATTAGAGTGATAAGCTAATTAACCTGATTTCCGTCCTTGTTATATCCCCTAAATAAATCAGAGCTGCTTGTTTCAGTAAAGTTATACTGCCTGAGGTATTTGTCTATGTTAAAGTACTGTACTGTGATTGTTGCACTGTATCTCATTTCACAGGAGGTCCCAGTGCCGGAACCAGACCTGGGGTAAGTGTATACTGTGAAGGTAATTCTGATATATTGTGTGGGCCACTAGTGGGAAGAAAGGGTTGCAGTGTCCCAGAGGGCTGTGACCAAGTTAGTTTAACTATTGCAAACCCTGACCTCTGGGTGGAGGCACCCGCCATTGGATCCAGGCCCTCAACCTGTTGGTGGCAAATCAGGCAGGGGTAGTAGCCCTGGGATAGCGCCATCTAGGGGTTACATCTTGGAGGCTCACCGCTGGGATTGTGTGTCCTCTAGTGGCCATATTCACGAACCACTGTTAAGAAAAATGTGTACCCCGACAAAGTGGCTGTGCACGCGCTAGTGGAGTGGTGTACTGGGAGAGATCGACCCCCAAAATGCTATGCTTATCCTGGACATCCCCTGGGTATTAATACGGACACTGTGCAGGAGTACTTTCCAAGGTGGAAGGTTTACAAAACCCTGTGGTGGTGGGTCGGCATGCTAATCTGCTCACCCACACTTTCCTGGCCCTAGTAGAGTTTAAGGATCCCATAGATAGCTCCAAAGTGCCACAGACCATTACCCCAGAGGGAGCCCTCACTGCTTGGAGAGTGATAACTAAGGACAGTAAAGACCGGGGAATCAGCCCCACCACTATCTGAAACTTTTGAGGAGAAATTTGCTGAATGGTTGCTGGGAGAGGGAAAACTGTGGAGGACTTGAAGAAACTATTCTTGCCACCTGGGGTGTTCCTCCCCAACACCCTCTCCTGCTCCAGTGCCGTAATGGTGGCTGAACCAATGCAGACTCCTATTTCTGCACCTGCCATTAGTCACGACTCTACCAAGGTTGAGGATCTTCTCTGGCACCTCCCACCCCCCCAAGGGAGGATGACTGGGAGACCTGGATAGACTATGTTGCCCCCAAGTGCTAGAATGGCAATGCTCGAAGGCTAAAAGCTAAAGAGGGTTAGTGAGAGCCTCCGAGGTCCTGCTCTGGCTACCATCCGCGGCAAACGGGCCGGTAACCCTGAGCGACTGCACAGGCCTATCTTGAGGCCTTGGAGAATGTGTGTATGGGAGCCCAGATTCTGATGAGGACCTATGGTGGAGAGTAAGAAATGCACAACAGTACCAAGGGGAGTTGTTGTCTGTGTATGTCTCGGCTGGAAAATTGTTGCAAGAATGCCTCAGAAAGGGTAGTTTGCCAGCGATTGAACTGGACCGAACCAGACTGGACAGAATCCTTAAGTCTGCCCCTTCTCAGAACTGCTGTTGCTTCAGTTACGCCTGGCAAATCGACTGGAATCCCCACCCTCCTATGATGAGTTAATGAGAGAAATTCGAGGAGTTGAGAAAAGCTGACCTCGGAGGTACCTGCACCAACAGCTGTGGCTACGACCAGTGACTGAGGGTGACCCATCAAGTGAAGTTCAGGGCAGAGGTTGACAGTCAATGAGTGCTCTGACAAGGAAAAGATATGCCACAATGGGGCTGAACTGTTGAGAGAGATCCGGGAATTCAAAAACAGTCCTTTATGAAGGCCACGCCTGCAGCACGGGCCCTGACCTATATCCTACTGCATCTGCTATGGGGTGGGGTACCCACCCATGTATCTCCTGCTGATAACAGCTCCAAACTCAATTCCTTGACCATGGAAGTGGAGAAACTGACCAGATGTCTCCAAATGCTTATCATGCCGCAGACAGAGATGGCACCCAGGTTTCAGTTAGTAATACCCCGCCTGGCTCCCAGTGTGGCGCCGGCCAGCTCAAACTCCAGAAAGTGTTTTGCTATAATTGCTAAGAAATCTGGGACTGCATGGCAAGCACAAGATTGCTGACCGATGGCACCATCTCCCTCACATTGTAGTGGGCAAACTAGATGATCTGCCAGTGTACAAAGTAAGGCCTGAGAATAATTCAAAAGATGTAAAACAATACATAGAAATCATTTACTGCCCATTGGACAAATCTTAATTGAGTCTGAGCCCTAGAAGATGCCTCTGGACCAGTGACTAGAGCTGCTGCTGAAAAAGATCAAGAAAGTCTGCACCTACAGAAGCAAAGTTAAAGTGTTTCCCTCCACAAGTCCCAGTTGAGCATGACTGTCAGTCCATATCGGAAGAAAGTGAGAGTGACTTTGAATACTATCCTTCTCTAACTGAGTCAATTGTTTCGGGGCAATCCCTAGTCAATACTGGAGACAAAGCTGGGCCTTCTGGACTGTCTAAGCCCCCAGCTTCATCCCTGAGCCAATGCTCCCAGAAAGTGAAGTGCAAAGCATCAGATCAGATGAAATGGAATCATTGTGCATGGTTGAACTGTTTGAGCTTTCAGGGAGGAAAATGATAGATTGGGGCAGACTGGTGATACACTAGAACAAGAAGAGTATTTTGAGTGCCCTGACAGTCCACTGCCAGTGTCCGAACTCTCCTGAGCCAAATGTTGTGGACTCAGAAACTGTAACTCCTGGAGCTGAAAGTGCCCCAAGTTCTAGCCTCTCTACCCCCATGGAGACTCCCCTGACAAGTGAGGACAATGCTGAAAATGAGGCTCAGAGTGCAGAGACTATAACAGTTCCCCCTAGAAAGACTGGTCGAGCTGTAAAGCCTGTGGTGCACCTCAGTTATGATTCACTTGGGAGGCCTGTGGACTTGCCTCTCAATGTTGTCCATAAGGAGTGTATGTTCCCCGAGCTCACTGCCCAAACTGAGCATCAGTGCTAACTCCAAGTTACTTGTGTTGCCCTCTAAGTATGGTGCCCTTGCCCCATCCAGCCCCAAGGTAACTGATAGGGAAGGGCCCCCTCTCTTCAGGTTTCATGTACAAGAGGTAATAACTTGAGTTATGGTACAATGTGTATGTAATACTGTGTAAAGAGTGACGTACTGCAATGTTTCAGAAATGTGTTCTTGGTAAAATGATATATTGACTGATGATTACATGTCCGAGCCTAATGCAAATGTATATGGTTGCAGTTGAAACTTATGTGGTACTTGCTTGACGCGGACGTCAAGCTTTCCCAGGCTAGGAAGGTGTAACCCCTGCAAATGGGGGTTCCAAAGACTTCCAGGAGCTTGCTTGAATGCTCCAAGCCTGAATGGTGTTTGGCATTTAAGCCATTTATCAGTGAGTGTTTTAGAGCCTCTGGTACTGTCTCTTTAAGAGCTGTCTGCTTGCAGACATAATTAGTTTGTATGGGGGGACTGTGTGCTTCTCTGAGTACCACTCGAGCTGCTGCCAATTCACTTAATTTTGCAGTCACTAGGAGTGCAAAGGGAACCTATCTGAAAGATGTAACTGTTTACCAGAAATTATTTAGAGTAATAATGAAATTACAGTTTGTCTAACCTGCTTTCTTTGCAGTCAGAACTGTGTCTGCTAGTTCCCCATTCTAGTTTTGAACTGCTGAACTGGACCAATCAGTGTGGAGTGGCTAGCTCTAAAATGGTGCCTTGGACGAATCAGAACTTGGACTCATAATCTGAGCCAGCCACAAGAGGATTGTATGGGCAGTGACTCTGGGAGATGTAGTTTAGACTTCAGTGCCTTTTGGACCAACAGCAGCAGTCTTTGTGAGTGACAGCCAATCCAGTCAAGAACTGGGAGGAACTCAAAGGAAGTGCCCGGTTTGTCGGTTGGAGGTTCAGTTGAGCTTTGGCAGTGAAGAAGGAAGGAGCCCTGTACTTTTTCAGTGTGCAGTTTTAGTCAAAAAACGTGTATAGGCCCAGAGTTCGGTCTGCAGCTTGTTAGGACTGAATCCGTCCTGTGAAAAGAATCAAAGGATCTCTGAAGAGTAGAAACCAGGCTCACCCTGTAGAAGACTGGAGGAATTGCTGAAAATTACACTCGGTCTGTCAGGAACTGAATCTGCTGTGTGTTCTCTGGGTATTGTGCAGTAATTGATCGGGATACAGATGCAGCCTGCCTGGTATAGTGCTTTCTTTTATATGGATGTGTGAAGAGGTTTGTGTACCTCAAGTGAGCCCTGCTGACATTGAAGGACCCTATCTTATTTGGAGGTCGTAGTACTAATTCAGGGTCGCCTCCCGTTGAATTGCCACATTAAATCCAAATGAAATTACGTACTGCTGACTGTTTAATTCTCCTTTTCTCTGTGTGAAAGGGCCCCTACCAGCTGCCACAGTTTGGACTAGCCACTAGGGCTTGGGTACCCAGGGACAGTAACTGATAGGGATAGGCCTGTGCACAGAGCCATAGGTAGATTATTAGAGTGATAAGCTAATTAACCTGATTTCCCTCGTCCTTGTTATATCCCTAAATAAATCAGAGCTGCTTGTTTCAGTAAAGTTATACTGCCTGAGGTATTTGTCTATGTTAAAGTACTGTACTGTGATTGTTGCACTGTATCTCATTTCACAGGAGGTCCCAGTGCCGAACCAGACCTGGGGTAAGTGTATACTGTGAAGGTAATTCTGATATATTGTGTGGGCCACTAGTGGGAAGAAAGGGGGGTTGCAGTGTCCCAGAGGGCTGTGACCAAGTTAGTTTAACTATTGCAAACCCTGACCTCTGGGTGGAGGCACCCGCCATTGGATCCAGGCCCCTCAACCTGTTGGTGGCAAATCAGGCAGGGGTAGTAGCCCCTGGGATAGCGCCATCTAGGGGTTACATAAGCATTTTAGATTTTATTCAAGGACATAACGTTGAAAGAACAAAAACTTAAATTTTGAAACAGTACAGCAAAAATATATTTAAAATATATACTGTATATCAAAGATGTATCCCAAATATGAAACATCTTGGATCTTTCTGCGAATATCTAGAATATATCTCGAAATATATATGAAAAGTGTAACTGTATCTGATGTATACTTGAAACATATTTGGGGATACAAGGATATATGTCAGATATTAAAAAGATATTGATCTTTTCCGTATGGGTGCTGACAGTACTGCTACAGTCTGTATGGGACATGAAACTTATAGTCGTTATCAGCCCAAAAACTACAGCGCCAGAACCTGTTTACAGGAATCAGCCCCTCGTTTTCGGTTTACTCACTAGAGCTCATCTCACTGACTCAGCATTATAATAGCTGAAGAATCTGGCGGGGGAGATACTGAAGTTGTTGATTTTTTTTCTGTGTGTGTGTTTGTTAGTAGTGGGTTTTCGTTTCTTTTTCTTTTTTTGTTAATATAAACGAAGGTGCTGAGCTGTGCTAGCACTGTTTACTGGACGACTGGATGAATACAGTTGTGGTGCCATTAGCACAAAAACTGCAGATCCATATTTAGAAATTACTGATTGAGTTCCCCACCCCCAACACACACACACACACACACACACGCAGCACACACATACACACACCCAACACACACACACCCAACACACACATACACACACACCTCCCGACACACACACACACCCACACACACACACACACACATACACACAAATATACCCAACACACACACACCCAACACACACACACAGTCTCTCTCTTTCTCTCACTTCTCTTCCTTCTGCTCTTCCTTGAAGGATTCCATTTTGATTTTTGGAAGACATTTTCTTTTTTGTCCATATTAAAAAGATGTTACAATCTATTGCATTAATTTAGTAAATATATAATTTAAAAATACATTGCATATTCATTCATACTGCTGCCTGTGCATCATTCTGGGCCGGGTACTGCGATAGGCATGTACCCAGCCCACACACATCCACACCTGTGAAAAGATACGGGGGTGGTGGCATTTATCACCTCTGGCCACTGCATGTCCCTGTCTGTGGTCCCCCGGTGCGTTACTGTACAGCAGGGCATATCAGCGGACACAGGTGGGCATCCAGTTGGATGTCTGTTCAGGTCTGAAAATGGATCCTGTGGATGCCCTGCTCTGTGCAGAGCAGGGAATTGTGGGACCCCATGCATCCCAGAATAGTTTAAAAAAGGGTGATTGCCCCAGTGGCTGCCCCAGCTGTCTCTTCCTGACCGGAGGGCTGGAGCAGCATGGGAGGGGGGAATATCCTTCTTGCTGCAGCTGGGGAGAGCGTAGTGGCTACAGCAGGATCCCTGCTCAAGTATCCTGTGGCCCCCCCTCACCCAGCACTCCACGTCATAGTGAATGGCATGGAGTGTGGGCACACCCACAGGCCACTCCTTTAGACTGTCCGCATGCATAGATGCATGAATGGCCAGGGGATCCAGTGCAAAAGGGGTGTGCCCCCCTTTAATGCATGCCATGGAGATCCGTTGGACCCCACCCATGCATGGCTATCTAGCTTGGGGTTGCCTGCATGGCATGGATAAGTGGCATGTAGGCTTTGCGTTCCTATGTGCATAGGGGCCAGTATGCGTATAGCAAAATGGTAAGGAAAGGAATAACATCATTTTTTATGTACATATATTATATGCATAGATTGTGTGCAAGCTTTCACGTACAGATATTATATGCATAGATTGTGTGCAGGCGTTCATGTACAGATAGTATATGCATAGATTGTGTGCAGGCTTTCATGTACAGATATTATATGCATAGATTGTGTGCAGGCATTCATGTACAGATATATGCATAGATAGTGTGCAGGCTTTCATGTATAGATATTATATGCATAGATCGTGTGCAGGCTTTCATGTACAGATATTATATGCATAGATCGTGTGCAGGCTTTCATGTACAGATATTATATGCATAGATCGTGTGCAGGCTTTCATGTACAGATATTATATGCATAGATCGTGTGCAGGCATTCATGTACAGATATATGCATAGATCGTGTTAAAACTTTCATGTACAGATATTATATGCATAGATGGGTATTGCAGCTTTCATGTACATATATTATATGCATAGATCGTGTGCAGGCTTTCATGCACAGATATTATATGCATAGATCGTGTGCAGGCATTCATGTACAGATATTATATGCATAGATCGTGTGCAGGCTTTCATGTACATATATGCATAGATCGTGTGCAGGCATTCATGTACAGATATATGCATAGATAGTGTGCAGGCGTTCATGTACAGATATTACATGCATAGATCATGTGCAGGCCTTCATGTACAGATATTATATGCATAGATCATGTGCTGACTTTCATGTACATATATGCATAGATCATGTGCAGGTGTTCATGTACAGATATATGCATAGATAGTGTGCAGGCGTTCATGTACAGATATATGCATAGATCGTGTACAGGCATTCATGTACAGATATTATATGCATAGATCGTGTGAAGGCTTTTGTTTACAGATATATGCATAGATCGTGTGCAGGCTTTCATGTATAGATATATGCATAGATCGTGTGCAGGCTTTCATGTACAGATATATGCATAGATCATGTGCAGGCTTTCATGTACAGATATATGCATAGATTGTGTGCAAGCTTTCAGATATATGCATAGATCGTGTGCAGGCTTTCATGTACAGATATTATATGCATAGATAGTGTGCAGGCTTTTATGTACAGATATTATATGCATAGATCATGTGCAGGCTTTCATGTACAGATATTATATGCATAGATCGTGTGCAGGCTTTCATGTACAGATATTATATGCATAGATCGTGTGCAGGCATTCATGTACAGATATTATATGCATAGATCGTGTGCAGGCGTTCATGTACAGATATTATATGCATAGATCGTGTGAAGGCTTTCATGTACAGATATTATATGCATAGATCATGCACAGGCTTTCATGTACAGATATATGCATAGATCATGTGCAGGCTTTCATGTACAGATGTTATATGCATAGATCATGCGCAGGCTTTCATGTACAGATGTTATATGCATAGATCATGCGCAGGCTTTCATGTACAGATATTGTATGCATTGATCATGTGCAAGCTTTCAGATATATGCATAGATCGTGTGCAGGCTTTCATGCACAGATAGTATATGCATAGATAGTGTGCAGGCGTTCATGTACAGATATATGCATAGATCGTGTGCAGGCATTCATGTACAGATATTATATGCATAGATCGTGTGCAGGCGTTCATGTACAGATATTATATGCATAGATAGTGTGCAGGCGTTCATGTACAGATATATGCATAGATCGTGTGCAGGCATTCATGTACAGATATATGCATACATCGTGTGCAGGCGTTCATGTACAGATATTATATGCATAGATCGTGTGAAGGCTTTCATGTACAGATATTATATGCATAGATCATGCACAGGCTTTCATGTACAGATATATGCATAGATCATGTGCAGGCTTTCATGTACAGATATTATATGCATAGATCGTGTGCAGGCTTTCATGTACAGATGTTATATGCATAGATCGTGTGAAGGCTTTCATGTACAGATATTATATGCATAGATCGTGCACAGGCTTTCATGTACAGATGTTATATGCATAGATCATGCGCAGGCTTTCATGTACAGATATTGTATGCATAGATCATGTGCTAGCTTTCAGATATATGCATAGATCGTATGCAGGCTTTCATGTACAGATATTATATGCATAGATTGTGTGTGCAGGCTTTCATGCACAGATATTATATGCATAGATCGTGTGCAACCTTTACAGCTGAGATTTATCCATGTAACACAGTTAAGGAATAAAAGAACTTGCCTATTTTTAATCTGATGTTATGATTTGATGTTATGATTTAACTGTTATTGTTCTTTGAATTTTCCATTATATTCTTCATTGTTCTTTTCTTGAATGTTCTACATTTTCGTCTGATCACCAGGGGATATTTTACTAGATCAAAACATTGATTTTGATCAGAAGAGGATATAACATCTGTCAGTAGTCATCTACCGATTTAAAGCCCTTTGACATACATTGTCTAAACCATCTATTTCTTAACAGATTGTACCAAGGGCAGACAAACAGAATATGTTTCATGCATTGTGGGGAGCCAGTGTTACAAGGGTAGAAAGTATTCATACTCTCAGTTGGTAATTTCTTTATGTCTTGCTTCCAGCAATCCATTTGGAAATGTATTCAGTCGTAAAGAAGTTATTATCTTTCTTTCTGTACTGCCATTCATAGCCTGTATGTAAAATTCTAACATATGTATACGTTTTATTTCAAGTAACCATGGGCTACATCAGCTTTATCCTTATGCTGCCAGATCACTTTGTTTTAATATATCTGTTATTCTTTGTTTTAATCTAATCTTACATAAACTGAAGATAACGTGCATCAATTCCCAGAGATGAGAATAACCACATTCTCATGGTGTTTTGCAACCTCTTAAGTCAAGCTCCACTTTTTTAAGTAGGCACTTGCATGGCTGTCTCTGTGATTTTATGTTCACTGTCTATATCCAGTAACACAGCATTCACTGGGTCAGCGAACAACTACATATAGGGAAGAAAATGGTGCTTGTGCAGCTTGGTGTCTTTTCTGTTAGGAGTCTTGTAACTGAAGGTTGTTTGCTTGACAGCGAGTAGTCCAAATGCTTGTTTAATGTACCTGTGGCCATTTACACTCTGCCCTTTATGGGGGACTACCACCCTGTTGGGGTACCATAAAGGCACAGGAACCCTCTTGATGAGGGTTCTACCCCAAGAGGTGCTGTGGTAATTAAGTTCCTTTTGGCAAAAGGTACCTTAGGGAGGGAGGCCCATAGCAGCAGAGCCAGTGGCAAGACTGGGACATTTAGTGACTTGAGGCATGACTTTCTTAAGAGAGAGAGAGAGAGAGAGAGAGAGAGAGGGGGGCAAATCATGCAGATTAAGGTGATGGCTGAAGGAGCGTGAGGAGCCACTATCTGACTCCAAAATTGGAATATAGAACCACTGTCCATCTCCAACTCTAGATGGAATTAATTAGGTAATATATATTACAACCTTTGGCATGGAGGAGAGGGCCTTCTCCATGGAAGAAACCTCTGGAGAATCAAGGCATTGATCACCATCCCTCTTGGCTGGTTCATGTCAAAATTGCAACTGTGAAATGGCGACCCGTGAATAGGGCTCAAGTCCCCACAGTGCAGTTAATTTCAAAACACTTCTTTCTTATCCCCCACGCTCCCTTTATTTAGTATACTAACTCCAAGGGGGGCATATCTCGGGGGTGGATCATCAGTCACCCGAAAGTGTCAGCGCTGTGGTTTGGTCACCCGATTTACGGGTCGCCATTCCGCAGTTGCCATTTTGACAGGCAACCCCCTTGGCTTTGGCTAGTGTTTATGATGGCTTGGACCACTGCTGAATTTGGAATCCAGTTCAGAAGAAGAATTTAGATGAGAAGGCTTTAGCTCTGTCCCTTTAATGGTATAATGCCATGAGGTGCTGTGGAGTTGATCTGCACAGCCAGAAGGGCCCCAAACACCTGCAAAGAGGCCCCAAAGGAAGGAGAATACAGATGAGGCCAGGTGGGTCTTTGGCAGATGCTGGGAGGATTGTATCAAGAGGTGCTGCCAAGTCGATCTGCATGGCCAAAGGGACCACCCCCCATGACAAAAACATTCTCTGAAGGCACAGAAGACTACATAGAACAAATACCAAGGGGTACCACTGAGTCGATCTCCACAGAGGCATGAAGTCATGAATATATCATCAAGGGTGCCACCAAGTTAGTCTGCGTAGATGGCTAAAGGGGCCTCCGTGGTGAGAGTTCTACCCTTAAAGTGTTGGAGGAATAATGAGATGTCAAGAGGTGTTGCATAGTTGTTCTGCACAGCTAAGAGGGTCCTCACAAGGTGAAGGCCACATCCTTTAGATGTGTACTTCAGGAATGCAGTGTAAGCTTGTCGACCTTCTGGTCTAGTGACCATCAAGACTCATGGCACGAATAACTAATGTATGATGCTGACATGGGAAGGGAGGAAATACACAAAAGGCTGAAGTTCAGATAACTAGAAAAAGTAGGAGATGAATGTTGGATAGATAATCTGGTAAGGAGTGTGAGAGCCCAGGTCACTAAGGGGGACAGCCAGTGCAGGATTTATCTAGAGATTAGTTTGGGGAAGAAATGTGTCCCAGATCCTTGTAGTTCAGTTCAGGAATAACAAAGGAATGAATACACATGAAGCTGAGTAGGGAAATACAGGCTCTGTATCTGATTAAACATGCTGAATACAAACAGACAGGCAAGCTTTGTATTTCTGTAAATCTGTACAAAACACAGCAAGGAGTTAAGAATCTGAGCTCGAGCTACTGTTTTAAAGTAAGCGGCAAACTGAAGGAACTAAATAAAACAAGGAGAAAGCTGGATAAACAGGAGGGGTTGAAGTTTCACAGAGAGAGAGAGAGAGAGAGTCTGAAGGAGTGAAACTGGTAATGGGAGGGCTAGCCCATGGTTCAATGTGGGAAATAGCTCTTCCCACAACCTCTACTTAAGCCCCCTACTAACCACACTGCCCCTGCTTAGGGAGTGTTTTTCCCCGAGCTCCCTGCATGGCTCATATTGCTGTGTTTCTCGGTGCTCCTGCTGGTTCATTTTGTTTTTTCTGGCTCCCCTCCTGTCTTCCCTCCACTGCTCTCCCCATGTTCAGTGCCTACCATTTGTGCCTCATTGGTGTTTGTCTCCTCGGCTGCCTCTCTGCTCCTTTCCGCCCCTCCTTCGCTGTCGTGGGGGTTTCCCGTCTCCTTCTCCCCGTGTTTCTTGTGGGCATTCTCTAGTTCCCAATGCTGCTGCCAGATGTCCGTGCTCTGCTCCACTCATCCCTGCCTGTTCTCATTGCATGTTTTCCCATCCTGTTTCCCTTATGCTTGCCTGTGTTTTGTTCATCCCCAGCAGTAGGGACCATTTCTGCCAATCGTACAGTACACCCTCCACAGTATTACTCCCATGCTCAACCCATTCCGAACTTACTCCTTCGCTGCACCTGGAGCTCCTTTTCCTGCTCGCTACCCAGGCCTAGCATCTTACCCATTACCTGCCTATTTCTCCTAGACGAAGGGACTCAATTCAGCCCTCACCAATGCTCACCTGTAAGTACCTCTCAGTTCCTTTTCTGTTTTTGTTTTCAGTCACATGGGTCTTCACCTTCTTCCTCAAACACCATCCCTCTCGCTTCGCCACGGCATAGCCCCTAGCTACAGTCCCTACAATAGGTCATTCCCACTCATTAATATTCTCGAGTATCTCCCTTAGCTGCCCATTCTACTATCCCACCGAGCTCATTCAGTTACCTGATAACGCACATTACGTGTTCTACCTAAGCTACTACAGTGCTCCTTTTATACCGTTTAAGTTTAAAGATTGGGGGGTATTTCGGGCCTACAATCCTAAATTTTCAGGAGTGCTCCCATTCCCTTAGACATCCTCACTTTAACTTTTCTGGCAGCTCACTCCAGTTGTACCAACACCTTTGGATGCCAGCAGGATAAGTAGAGCTGCACCTGAACCTCCTGCTGTACATCACCGTACCCTGTATAACCCTATCCCATCAGGACAAAGACCTTTGGAAGGGGTAAGGAAACTCGTAAAAGCTGCATTCTCCGAGGCTGAATGCCGCCTACCATTTATCCATGACTTCAAGGTGCAGAACTCTCTTTTATACTTCTAGCTACCACAGTCCTTCCCCAATTCTTCAGATTTCTCCCCACCGTACACTCCAGGGCACTTACCCATCTGTTACTGCTATTTTGTGTTTACTATCCTATCACAATCAACATATCTCATCATCAACCACTTTGCATTTACTATACTTACACTTTCAATGTTACTCAGTGTTCCACCCTCCTACACTTGTACTCACCTCCTACATCTCATCTCTCTCTCCCCAGCAGCATTGCACTTTAGCCAGCCCATACCAGCAGTATTCCAGACTCTGTCCCTAACTCGTGCCTTCTGAGGTGCTGAGTGAAGGTAGGCTTCCCCTGTCTACCGGGGATGGGATTCCGTTACATTAACCACTTAGTACTACATACCAACCTGACACTCTGCCGGACAGCATCGAGTGAAGGTTAGCTCGCCCCGACTACCAGGGATGGGAGCCTTGTCTACAGTCTACTGAGTTACACTATACCTTCTCTACTTCATGCCAGTTGCCGCTTCCCTTCGGGAACGGAACTTCTTCATCCTGTGTGCTTTCATTATTCTACCTATGCCAGGCTGCCTTACCTCACCATCATCCCGTCTCAGCTGTCCTCAACAGGTGTTTGAGGCTTCGTTCTACTGCTGCACTTACACATTCCAGCCTGCTACCCAGATGCTGCTTCCCTTCAGAAACTTGACTTTGCCTGTATTCCTTTCTCCATCATACCTCGTCTGCAGCCTCAGTTCACAGTCCTATCCCGCTAACTCGATGACCGGGAGCCTGCCTCCGTATTTGACCATTTCCACCCACTACATCTTCCTCCTCTTTCAGTTTGCTGCTTCTTTTTAGGAATGGACTTCTTCAGTTATGTACTCTCATCGTCTTAGCTCTCCTAGCTGCATCCAGTCAGGATCATTGTGCTTCAACCATCATGGATGGATGCTGAGTTTCCACTCCACTGCTTCATCTGCTTCCAGTCTCAACCAGCCTTCGGACGCCACAACCCTTCTGGACCTAGGCCTCCTCTTGCTCGTAGTCTCCTTTATTCCCTGCCTGCAGCCTCCCCTCAAGTATCAAGCAGTAACCTAGCAGACAGCCTAAGCTTGCATCCTTGTTTTTATTTTTAAATTTCTGCATCCTCTACGTGTACAGGGCACCGCTTCCCTTTGGGAATAGGACCATCCCACTACAGCTGCTTTCCTCCCTTGGCTCTGCTTGTTGACATTAACTGCACATCCTTTCATTGACATCAGGGGTGGTAGCCCAGGTCTGGATCCCTTGGGTCATTGTCTTCTCTGTCTCTTGCCCGGTTGCCACTTTCTGTCTGATTAGGACCTCCATAACTTGTTTGTCTCCATCCTCCTCCAGAGTGGTATCGAAGACTGGTTCTCTTTGCTTGTTTCCAAGCCCAGAGCTGGTTTCTACAATCAATTTTTAGATCTTACATGCTCTCCACTGGAATGTCACTACTGCTCTCTCTCTCTCTCTCTCTCTCTTGGACTTGAGCATGTTCTGATTGTGCTTTCCCCTCAGCCAGTATCTGGAGTGACCTACCCATCATCTCCATTCAGTCTGCCTACCTCTGGGACTTCCTTGCTACAGGTCACCCATCCAGTTGCTGTCCAGGTTTATTTTCTCCTTCAGATGTGGGACCTTTATCCTTCTCCACTCCAGCACCTTCTATCCCTTTGCTAGTTGGTTGAAGCCTTCGTCTGATGTGAGCCCTAAGCAACTCTACTTTATTGTGCACAGTACTTCACTCCACTTCTTGGCTCCCATGGATATTCATCTAGTGACTGCTACAGCCTTGCTGCATTCTACTGCCATTCACTGAAGAGCTGAACCGGTCCTGTTCCTTCCAGCTCAATATGCCATCTGGCTTCATTCACCTTGACACCGTCCGGGAACAGTCCTTCAGTCACTTGGGATTTACTCCAGATTCTCCTCCCTTCTTAGGTTAGCTGCTTTCCATCTCCACCTTGCTGGCTCGGGGCTTCATTCCATGTGCTGTGGCTCTTTTGGGCATCCTACCATATTCCTGGCCAGTATACCTACTCAGGCAACTTCTACCCTCATTCATTCATTACATACTCCTACTCTGGCCATCCTTACAACTCCCACCCACTACTCAATGGATCACTGTTCATTTCACTTGAGGAATCTACTTCTAGCAGCCATTCCTTGGCAATATGCCTCAGAAACTCTTATGTTACTTTAATGTTTTCTATACTACCCAGTCAGCTCCCCTCCATCATTCCCGATTCTCATTCTTCTGGAAAATAGAATCATACCTATCTCTCTCCATTGGATACGCCCTACGAATCCTGCCATTGCCTGTCCTCTTGCACAGCAAGGATGTAACTTCTCCTGTTACGCTTAATCTCCATCATTGTTCCTCTGGATCCTGGGACTCGCAAGATACATCATGGCATCTAGGACACTACTCACATTCAGCCAACAGCTTTCTACCATCATCAAATTCGTCGAATACATTATTAGACTCTTACTTCCTCAACAGACTTTGCTTGTTCTACGACCTTCCCAGTTGCCTTCAGAGTATCATCACTGGATCTCTGCCATCTAGCTGCTTATGAAGCCACGCCATCCAGACCATCATTTGGTTCCTGGACACCGCCATCCTTCATACAGTCATCTGCACTTGTTTGTCTAATACCTTCAGTTGAGTTAATCGCCGTTCTAGCAGACCCTCTAGCCTCTCCTTCATGAACTCTCTACATCAATCTCTCCAGCAAAGACTATCACCGAGACCAGACTCTTCCTATTTCCATCCGGAAATCTGCAAACATTAAAGCAAGTTCACTAACCCAGTCTTGCCTCCCAACCAGTCTTAATCAGCCATAGCACTAAGCTCCTGTACCATTACACACTAATCAACCTCATGTCCAATTTAGCCTTTAGACTCTTCAACGTATCCACCTCCAGGTTTCTTTCAAGGACTTAGGCATCAGATTACCCATAAAACTACCAACCGTAAGCCACAGCTGTGTATCTCATGAACAAGCACACGGCAGACATATCTGTATGTACTTCAGCCGGCGTACCAGCCGAGCATATACACATAGTTACGACATCAGGCCCAAATAAGTCACACATTCCTTATACCAAACTTCCAGTCAGTCTACATACATACTCGATTGCAATCAGGACTGCATATACAAATCTCCATCTAATCGTTTACCAATCACTGAAGGCAGTTCGGATATCGGGCACGTACAGTCACTCCTCTATTCATTTTTTTCTGCATGGCTTCCTATTTAGCTACTCATTGCTCATTGCTAAATTCTTCGCCTTCAGACATTACCTTGACAGTCAAACCTTATACAAGTCGGATCATTCACCTGTGACTGCACAAATCATTGCAATTCCCACTGTCCACTGTCTGGTAGCATATCGATCAAATTATGCTCTCTTGGCCCATTATGCCCCCGTAATCCATTTTTACATGCATCCTTCATACCCTTGAAAATCTGGACTCCATTCACTCTTCTTAAACTGGATCTTCTCCACTTAGGATTCTACTGTTCCTTCAGAAAAGGATCTATGCTTCATCCTTAGGATCATCAGTCAGTCTCATCGCCCTTGGATCAAGGAAGGACCATTGTCTCCAAGGCACTCAAGGAGTCTCTTCTACTCATTTTCCACATCACAGAAGCCTTCTTAGCGACTTCTTGCTCATTACTGAATTCCTTGCCTCCAGACCTTACCTTGAAAGCCAAACCATACTCCTGTTCGATCATTCACCCTTGACTTCTCATAACATAGCATATCCACTCTTCTGTGTCTAGTAATTTGTTGATCAGTCTTGCTCTCTCTGCTTATTACATCCATGCAACCCCCTTTGGACAAGTATCCTTCATCACCTCAGATAGCTGGACCTCATTCGCCCTTCTTCAACTGGATCTGCTACACACTTAGGATTCTACCCCTCCTGCAGCAAAGACCGACTCTTCCACCTCAAGATCATCAGTCAGTCTGCATCATCCATGGATCAAGAATTGATTGTCATCTCTCCAAGGAGATCCCCTTCCTTAAATTTTATATGGTTACTAGAACCTAGGTCCTTTTCCTTTTAGCATGCCCAGAGGACAGGCAGACCAACAGCCATGGGTCCTCAGAGGTTTCCTCCACCTGGGAGTTTTTCCTCTCCTGTGTGCCAGGGTGTCATACTCTCCGTGAGCTGGAGGAGGTATCTTTTTGGGCCTTCTGTTCCCTACAAATTACTACCTACATACCTACTACTCAAGGGTGGGAATAGAGTTAAGCCACAAAAGTTACTACAAGTTACACAAGCACTACATACCCCATTGCTGTTCCCCAAACATTGAATAGGAGGGGTAGCCCGTGGCTCAGTGTGGGGAATAGCTCCTCCCACAAGCTCTATTTAAGCTGTCTACTAACTGCACCTCCCCTGCTTAGGGAGTGTTTTTCGTCTGCCACCATTCCCTCCTCCTCCTTCTGTGGTGCTGTTCTCATCCTTGTTCCTGGGCCTTCTATTCCCTACAGATTACTATCTACATACCTACTACTCAAAGGTGGGAATAGAGTTAAGCCACAAAAAGTGCTACAAGTTACACAAGCACTATATACCCCATTGCTATTCCCCAAACATTGAAGTACTGTACATGTTTACATTTATTTCTTTATTTCAAAAGTTTTACCAGGAAAGACATACTGAATTAATAACAGCTTGTTTCCAGATTCATCCTGGGGGTGAACGGTATGGAAGGTAGTACAGAGAAGGAAAAATGAATAATTAACAGCATTACAAAAATAGTAGTCATATACAGCAATATGGTAGCAGCCTATATGGGCGAGTATTATTGAGTCGCTCAATATGAGCGACTCAGTAGTACCACTCCCATGTAAAGCGAGTGGGGAAAAAGAGCTCTGAATATCTATAGCGAGTATAGTGCTGAGGGATACACGCTACACTTGCGAGACAGAGGAGAAGAGAAATTATTTGGCCAAGCCTTGCCAAGCTGATTGTGTGGTGTAGTGGCTTGAGCCACTGCTCCTGGGGTCTGTGGTGCCAGGTTCAGGTCCCAGTGCAGGCAATTGTTTTGATTCCGGGGGAGTTTCTATTTTTTCTAAGTCTGCTCCCCCTGGAGTTGAGAATCCTTATTTTGGGGAGTGCGGGGATCTTGCCCCCCACATAAAAAAAGAGTAGTGTGTATTTTTAGAGGACAGTTGCTGTTTGCGGCAGATTCTCTCATGGGAAGTTGGCCTTTTGTCATGGGCAATTCTTTCATTGCTCTAATGAGCGTGCGATAAGGGAATCACCCTTATCACATAAAACCCATACAGTACATCTAAGGAGCAAGTTAAACCGAGGTCCCATCTGCCTGTTCTGGTGGTAGTTCAGATGGATGTTAAAGATCCCACGGCACTTCTCGAAAAAGGAGTAGGGGAATTTTTTTATTAAGATACCAATACGAAAAGAGTACAAGCAGAGAAATAGTACAACATGAAGCAAAAGAACAGAAGTATATAACAAAAGATATCCATCACCCTAGACACAACCCACAATAACCACCCCCCTCCCCCCACAAAGGAAGAGATCATGGCTGAATAAAACAAAAGAAAAGAACAAAATGAAAACTAGAAATTAATACAGAAAAGAAAAATGACAAGAGAAAAAAAAAACATAAACAGAAGTAGTCAATAACTTGTAACTACACATTATCCAATCTTATCTTTCAGGAACGGAACAGTATTCCATCTTGTCACCCATACAGAGTGTGGAGTATGAGACTTTTCAAACGAACATTGGGAATATAATTCATTTTCCAAAACCTTAATGACTTGAAATGGTCTAAGTTCCAACTGTTGAAATAACACATCTCGTCTGCCAGAGTAAAAACTTAAGACATGTAAAAATAAGCCTAATATTGCCAGGATCCATTTCCAGAAAATGGAACGTGAACCCTCCAACAACTTCTGCATATGTAGTGAGCTGCCATCTAACATCCTGCCAGGTCTGTGATAATTGCCAAAAGTCCTGTGCAAAGGGGCAAGTAATAAAACAATGCTCCATTGTTTCTTCAATAGAAATGCAGGTAGCCCTCGGGCAGATACGTTCAGCTAAGCTCTTATGTTTTACATTGCCCTTGACATTACGTCTCCCATGACAGCTTAACCATAAAAAAATCCCACATTCTGGGGGGGGGGCTGGGATCCTGCAAAGAGTGTAATATTTTAAGATGACACAGAACTGGTATGCCTGTAAAAACTGGTCTAATTGCAAAGGCTTGATCTTGGATAGTATGGTATACTAGACGTTGGGAGTTTACTGACTACCTGAACAGGTTCCAACTTCCACTTTTGAAGTTTAGATACAACAGGTTTAAATAAACAAGGGAACAAGACGAAATGTAGGAGGAAGGACAGAATGCCTTGTCCAGAAGGCATAAAAAGAGCCATACCAGGAAGAAGCAAACACCGTCCAAAGAGTAGGAGAGGGGATGGTAGGATCCAAAATATTAGCACACAAAAATAAACTGCAAAAAAAAATACAATAGGGTTCAACAAAGCTAGCCCCCCTTTTCTGACCAGTAAATACAAAATGTCCCGTTTGATGGGGTTCAAATGGCTACCCCAAATGGTTTAAAAACTAAACTTAATAAGGTCACTTCTAATGCTTGTGGAATGGGGTAAACTGTATTTAAATAAGAAAAAATAGGGGAAAAAGTCTTCAATAAGAGCACTTTCTTTTTCTTCGTCTGTTGCCATGTTTTCCGAAGGGCAGCCTTACGTTTACCAACTTCTAACTTTTCAGTCCAATTTAAAAGGGAATTATCCCCCCCCTACCAAATTGTATCCCCAAAATTGTCAATGAATCTGTAGATACAGCTATACCCTGTAGATTGTCTAATGGAGCTGTGGAAGTACTTAGAATATATCATCCGCTTTTAACCTTATTAAGGGATGCTCCAGCTACTTCACAGTAAAGTTGTATTTGAGATAATGCCTGTGTACCTGAAGAGGGGTCGGCCAGAAAGAGACAAATGTCATCAGCATAAGCAGCTGTTCTGACTTCTAGGGAGCCCACAGCTGGACGAATGCCCCTGATAAGGTCTGTGTGTTGTAGCTGTCGTAATAAAGGGTTTAAGCAAAATATATAAGGAAGGGGGCTGATTGGGCAGCCCTGATTAACTCCACTACGAATGGAGACATATGAACTCAAGTGACCATTGATCAAAGGGATAGCAGTGGCTGCACCATACAAAGTAGAAAGCGAAGAACAAAACACAGATGGTATACCATAAAATAAAAGAACTTGTGTCAAAAATGTGTGAGAGACCTTGTCGAAGGCCTTCTCTTGGTCTAAAGAAAAGAGATATCCGTGCAACTGGTCTTCTTTACCTTGTTCCACCAACTCCCTGATGAGCAAAAGGTTATCAGAGATCGACATTCCAGACACAGAACAAGTCTGCATGGTGGAAATTAAATAAGGGGCAACCTTTGCCAATCGTAACATTACAATTTTCATCAAAATCTTGAAGTCTGAGTTCAAAGGGCGTGGGGTCTCCAGTTATTTATGTCAGTTTTATCATGTTTTTTATAAAGAAGAATTTGTATTGCAATACAAAAGTGAAAGTCCACAGTAGAGGACGACAAAATCCAGTTACAGTCCACATAGAGGATCTCCACCAAATCCTCCCTAAATTTCTTGTAAAACTCAGTAGAGGGGCCATCTAGGCCAGGTGCAGTATTAATTTTTAATAATTTCATGGCAATGTCAATTTCCAGTCGAGAAATAGGAACTATTAAGTCAGCCAATCTATCCACAGGGGGAGGGAAGGGGGTTGAATAAGAGATAAATAAGACTGTATAGCAGATTCCTGGATCAGAGGGAAAGCATACGTTAGTCAGATGGGACTGTACCACCTTCAGGATCTCTGGGGTAGTGGTTACCATCTTACCATCCTGCGTGGACAATGTGGTCATAGTCCTCTATTCCGACTGTGTCCTGCAACCGGAAAAGACATCCCCAAGGCTAGTTCTTCCAAGGGTACAGATCCTATGTTCAAACAGTAAAGAAGTTGCACTTGAATACAGTAAAGACTCCATTTCTTTCTTAACTGCAGAAATTGGAAAGGATGCGTTATGACAGCCTTCATTAAAATGGGAATATAATGTGGCCAAGTGGTTTCGTAATGTCAGATATCTTTTGTATTGTGATGATTATTTGCTGGAGGTGTGTTTCCTGAACAGAGTTTGTAGATCTACCTTTGTTTCTTCCCACCAGTAACTAAGGTTATCCATTACACATGCAATGGACATACGAGCTTATAGCAACCCCTGAACTTTAGTTCATAAATGAGGGGAGTCCAATAAAGTATTACTAAGCTTCCATTTTACAATGGTGTGTGAATATCCTGTAACCTCATTGGTCAAACATGTCACATGACCATGGGTAAAGCCTGCATAACCCACAGTTGAGGAATGGCATTCGTAAAAAACACAAACACATTTTAAATTTATTCTACACATGGGTCCATTGTATAATCGCAATAAGGCATTCCAGGGTGTGAGTTATTGTGTGATTTACCCACTTCTTGTGTGGTCAAGTCACTCGGCTGTGCCTCGTGACACACTACACAAGGCGTGGGTAAATCCCCAGTAACCCACACCCTGTTGTGCCTTATTGCTTAAATAACCCTTACCTATAGGAACCTGTTCTTCCAGTCCTATCAGTACAGCTACAATAGCATGATCTGATGTTTCTTTTTTGTTTTGCATAATTTATTAGATTTTAAGTATTAAACATGAACATTTTATACAATGACAACAACATCACAGCTTCAATCAAACAAAACCATATAATAATAACAAAGACAGACAAAGAAAATATGCCACATTCTTAAAACTTAGCCTTCCTACCAAAATTCCTTATATAAATCCATCAGTTAATTATAGAGCAAAGGGGAAAAGAAAACTAATTAAGTTAAATTATGCTAAAATCAATTATATGTTCTTATTGTACACATACATTATCTACTCATACTGAGTTTTATCTTAACAGTCAGAGGGCCAGATATTCAAAACTTTGCCCTGGGGCAAAATTAGTCCTGCCCGGCGGGCAAACCTAGCATGGACACAAAAGCCTGCTATTTTCAAAAGGAATAGCCCGGGGCAAACAGCTTCTGAGTATAGCAGTATAGGGAGGCAGTATAGTGCAGGCTAAGGCTCTGAGCTGCAAATCTGGTGACATCCAGCAGACCAGACCTGGGTTTGAATCCCACAGCTTCCACTTGCATACTGTGTGACCCTGAGCAAGTCACTTAACTTCCCTGTGTTCCCAGGTCGCTCCTGTAAAAAAGCTTTCAGCTTAGTGTGCTACTGTACTCCTGGTTAAATAACTAAATAAACAGCACGGAAATGAAGCTGGGCAAACTGGGCTGGGAGTGCAGGGCAAACTCAGCCCTGGAATAAGACCGCTCTGAATATAGCAACCAGGAAGTGCAAACGACAGCAGCAACACAGTGCACAGCAACATGAAGGTAGGTAGAGGTGAACTGTGTGGCCAATGTGTGTGTGCCAGCAAATGCGTGGACCCAGTACAGCTGCAGGCAGCAGCACATGTGAAAAGACAGTGTGCAAAACTGTATAATATTACTAGAACCGTTTGCGCGACGCTAACATGTTTGCACGGGTTTAGTGCGGAGCTAAGTCGTTTGCCCGGTGCAAACATGTTTGCCCAGAGCTCAACTTTGCCATATTCAAAAGTGACGTGCAAATGAGCCTAGTCTCTGGGCAAACATCCACATTAGCATCTCATTATGCCCTGATTTGCATGCAGTTTGCCAGCGTTACTGCAGGGTCCCACAGCTCCACCTGTAGGTCAGTCTGGCAGTGCATGATGGTAGCTGCAGGCTACACGTATACAGTACAGCATAGCAGTTTGTACCCCAGGGGACAACACAGCACAGGTGGTGGTGGTGATGCATACAACTGTCACACTTTAGGTCATGCCACAGTGCACAGCAGACACTAAAGTAGCAAGGGGGCCAACACTGTGAGGGACACAGCAGTGCCTATGGTGTGCAGGGCAGTGATGACCACTGCACTGTACACAGTGATAGGCCCAACTTGCAGGTGTTCCCTGACAGTGGACATTACTGTTACGCTGTTGTGTGACCCACAGGTGCTGCACCTCTGGCATGGAATGCTCACAGTGACATATACATGGCCGGCTGTGTGTGCTGTGGTTTTTGCACAGCTGTGCGGTATGTGACTGGGGGGACATGTATGATCGGACAGGCACGCTGGTATTGGGGTATTCCCAGAACTGGCCCATGTGCACTGCATGATGTGTCCCAGCCTTGCGGCTGCACCCGGTCTGTGGGAAGGCCTGGCCACCCGTACATCCTCCCCTCAACACCCACCATGCCCACAGTGCTGTATGTGTGTGTTGGCATCTATTGGTCACCACAGAAGTATGGTCTGCAGGTGTTTACTGTATGGCCACACTACCATGGTGTACCCTGTGGCCCGGGTCACCACTTACTGCCTGGCATGGCTGGGACTGGTGGCAGATGTTGGCATCATTTTGGTGCCATCAGTGAGCAGCATGTTTCTTCCATGTCTGGCTTTTCCTGTGTTTCATGTTCATATATTAGGGTTGCGCAAAGTCACGCTAATGCCACAATGCCGCACAAAGCTGAATTTCCCAGGGTTAAGACTACCTTTTCCTGGGTGGTAATTTTTACCACGCAAAGGGTCACGCTAAGTCATGCAAAACCACTTTGTATAGCGATAGTCGCTGAATATAGCATTGCACCTGTATTCATGTTCAGTTTGCCCCCTGCATATATTATGCTTTTGCCCGGCGCTAATGCAGTTTGCGCATGCTATTTGGCCTTTTGAATATTGAGATCCTGCGCTAAACCTGTGCAAACGGTTTGCGCCCAGCTTGAATATTTGGGTCAGAGAGTGTGTAGAGGTACAAGAGGGATTGTTTATCTATCTTTATGATTTCCTCTGTATTTTCACATCTGTAGGCCTTCTCTTGATGTTGTGGCCTCACCTGGTGAAAGCAGTGCAAGCAGGAGTTCCCATACTGATAGAATTTATTTCGATTTGTATAGATTTAATTTTCCCAGTTGCCGTTAATGACAATAAACGCTGAGGATTTACAAGCTAATAAAAACACAAGTTGTTATCATCACATGTCAAAATAGCAATATAACTTATTTTGTCTATCTGTAAATTTAGATCATCGCTGGAAATATTTTTTCATCAGTTTGTGTGTGTGTGTAGTGAAATCAACACTTACTGACATTTACAAATTTAATTCTAATCCTGGCAAGCCTAAATATATGATATGTGCTCCAAAGTCAGGACCTGTATGGTCATGGCACACCATTGTTGAATCATCGGGATTGCTGACACCCAGGTATTGAGGATGCAGCGTCTGGCCAAGACCAGCAGAACCCTAACCCACCTAGGATAAGGAACCCATTCCTCAGGGTCCAAATCATCAATCCCAAACAGGAGGAACAGTGGGGTTACCACCAGTTGTCTTCCCCATATTCTCCCTTGCTCCTGTGATATTCTCTCCCCAAATCCCTGTAGAACTGGACAGGACCAAAAATTATGATAGTACGTACCAAGCTCAATGCTGCATCTGCCACGCACAGGAGAGACTGCAGAACTGAATTTGTGTACCATAACAAGAGCTGAACCCTGTCCTTTTTTGTCTGAGGGGCATACAAACAAATAGCTCTCCAGGCTGTATTATAAGTAGTAAAATCAAGTAATAATGCACATCCTGGGAAAATATCCAGGACTCGAGAAACACAAAAACAGTCTCCTCGAAACAAAACCCCCATACCATTACATGTATCAGTACCAAATGAAAAATAGGAAGGGCTCCAACACCAAAGATGTTTAGCCGTACGTACCAAAGAGGACGTATTCAACTGGGTGTCCTGCAAAAAACACAGGTCAAACTTTAAATCATGAAGTGCGGCCAAGGTTACAAGTCTGTGCCTTGCATTCATTATGATGTTCACATTAATAGTGGCTACAGTTAGCTGTGAAAAGGATATCATTTAAAGGGAAAACGTAAGTCATGGGACCTTCCCAAGTCTAGAACTTCTGCAGGATGCCTTCCCTGGTGGGGGCCGGTTCTCTGTCCTGGGGGTTTGAGAGGAAGGGTCATCCTCAGAATTAGAGGACATCAGTTGGTGGGTGGAAATATTGGAAGAGAATTCTGACTCAGCACCTTGGTCTGATTCCGTCAGAATCATAGTGAGGATTCCATATTTACTGGACACAGAGATCCCTTGAGGGGAATCAGTGGATTTCGCAATTTTTGATTTGGGTCTAGATTGCCGTAAGGCCCATTTCCTTGCTACCACTGTCAAGTTTGGTGGGGGCATAACTACAGAGGAACTCTCATGAAGTGGGGTTGCAGTAGTATCCACCTGAGGTGGAGTATGGCTCAGAGCAGGAAGAGGAAAGGTCCCTCAGGAAACCAGGCCCTGCAGGACTGCGAGGCCAAACCCTGCTCTGCGTCTAGAAATGATGTCAAGACTGTAATGCTTGATGAAGGTATGAACAGAACTCCAGGTAGCTGCAGCACAAATGTCAGCTGCTGGTACCTGCTTCAGTACCACAAAGGAAGCAGCAACAGCTCTGGTAGTGAGCTCTAACCAGCCCCGGGATGGACCTATTGTGCTTCTCATCACAATAGGTAATGCAATGAACCAACCAGCGCAAAAGCGTTTGTTTGGTGATTGGGCAACCTAAGGACCATTGAACAAAGGATACAAAAAGTTGATTAGATTACCTGTCCCCTTTGGTCCAAGCCAGATAACATCGGAGAGCCCTGTGAACGTCCAGGGAGTGAGGCAGGGCTTCCCTCTTATTAGAATGCTCCAGGTAGTATACCGGGAGTTGAACGGCTTGGTTCGGAGTGAGCTCAGAAACTACCTTCAGCAGAAACTTCAGGTTAGTGCAAAGATCCACCCTATCCTTGTGAAAAACAAGGTAAGGTTCTCTACACATGAGGGCTTGAAGTTCTGAAATGCGCTTCTTCGAAGTAATAGCTACCAAAAGCAGAGTCTTCCAAGACAGAAGACAGAGATCAGCCTGCATAGCTGGTTCAAAGGGAGGAAGGGTGAGCTTCTCCAGGACGAAAAGGAGATTCCGAAGGGGAACAGGATCCCGTATGGGAGGTCTTTTTTTTTTTTTCCAATTTAAAGTTTATTAACCTTATTTTCCATTATACAAACAAAGCAGATGTTTATACATAAAAGAACCGTCTACATTAGTCACAGGACACCCTTGAATCTGCCCCTCCCCCTCCCTTAATCCTCCCTGCCGTCCCCTCCCACCCCTTTCTCCCTTCCTTACCTACTAGGATGACAGAAAATATGATATACCATGTTAAGATTTTATCTTATCTAGGTTAAGTTCATGACCCACTAATACTTACTTACCATATCAAGCACCTTATAATGAATAAAGAGCATAAAGGGGTCCCATATCTTTCTGAACCTGTTCATTGTATTGTTCAAACTAGCAATAGCTTTCTCGGTACGTAGATTTGCCAGGATTTCTGTTAACCATTCGTTATATGAAATTTCTTGTTGGTCAAGCCAATGTCGTAATACCAACTTCTAGACAGACATGGCAATGAGTGTCATGTGATACTTTCGATCACGAATCTTAATGCCAGAGAGGTCTCCCGGGAGGCACATTTCAGGGATAAATAAATCCTTAAGACCTAAAAGGGGGTCCGTAAGTTGTCTAATATTATGCCATAGTGGGGAGACCTTTGGGCATGCCCAGAAAATATGGTATAACATCCCTTCCTGTTGTTGGCATCTAACACATAATGTGGAAGTCCTTAACCCCAACTTGGCCAACTTGCAGGGTGCATAGTAAGCACCGGATGGGAGGTCTGATATGTAGAATACCATGTAAGAAAGTTTTGGAAACCTCCATCTGAGCCACCGCCTTATCTGTCACAGGCAAGTGATAAGCGGAGATGGCAGCCAGGTGTACCTTGATGGAGGAATAACTGAGACCTGTCTGAGAGAGAAAGTAGGTATTCTAAAACTGAGTTAACTGGACAGACCAGCGGGTCCACCCTCCTGGCTGTGGCGCATATACAGAAACATTTCCACTTCATAGCATAAGTGGCCCTGGTGGCAGGCTTGCACGCCTCAACCAGAACTTGCGCTACCTGATCGGACACACCAAATCTGGCTTTAGCTATGTCCTGAGGAGCCAGGCGTGCAGATGAAGAGAGTGCAGATTTGGATGGATCAGGGACCCACTGTCCTGCAACAGGAGATGAGAGGATAGTGGAAGAGGCAGCGGAGGTTCTGTCGCTAAACGCGGAAGTAAGGGAAATCAAATCTGATGAGGCCATAGCGGAGTGATCAGAATGAGGGTGGAGGGTTCTGACTTCGCTTTGAGGAGAACCTTCTGTAGCAGCGGGAAAGGAGGAAACACGTAGAGAAACCTCCCTTTCCAGCAGAGGGACAACGTGTCTTGCCAAAAAGCTCCAGGCTGTGGACCTAGCGAGCAGAAACTGGACAATTTTGCGTTGGACAGTGACGCGAAAAGATCCAGGTCTGGTGTCCCCTACTGACAGAACATGTGATCTGCGGCTTCTTGAAGCAACTCCCACTTGTGAGTTTGCGATTTTGTCCTGCTGAGAGTGTCAGCTAGTACGGTTTGATCCCCTGAGATGTGTACCACCATCAACATGAGCTGGTGCTCCAGAGCCCAGTCCCACATTCGTATGGCTTCCCGGCAGAGGGGATAAGAGTGTGTACCACCCTGTTTGTTGATTGAGAACATCACCACCAAGGTGTTGTCCGTCTGTACCAAGAGGTGACCTGGCACTAGGACCAAGACCAGGGCTTGAAGAGCATAAAGAACCGCTCTCAGCTCCAGAATGTTGATATGCAGATCTTCCTCTATTGCGGACCAAGAGCCTTGAGTGCAATGTGCCCCCAAATGAGCACCCCATCCCGCGGACGACACGTCCGTGGTCAGAATCTGGGATGGAGCCCCTATGTGGAAGGGGATACCTGCTAGCAAATTTTTTGATGACATCCACCAGCATAATTCTCGGCGGACTGGCTTCGAGATCTGGTTCGAGGCATCCAAGCTGTGTAGTGTCTGATCCCACTGAACCCTTAAGGACCACTGGATGGTTCTCATGCGTAGTCGTGCAAGAGGGACAGATACTATGGTGGCTGCCATATGCCCTAGCAGCCTAAGGAGGAGCCTTGCAGGGACTCTTGAGGCTGAAGAGATCTGGGACGCCAAGACCTGAATGCGACCTGCTCTGTTGGAGGGAAGAAACACCTTCCAAGAGTGGTATCCAGAAGAGCTCCGATGAACTGGAGATTCTGGGCTGGGAGCAGATGAGACTTGTCCCTGTTGATGGTGATCCCCAAGCACTGAAAAAGAGAAATGGAGTCCCTGATGGTTTTCAACAGGCGGGCCCTGGAAGTAGCCAGGAGGAGCCAATCATCTAGATAAGGAAACACAAAGTGGCCCCGTCTCTGCAGTGCCGCGGTGACCACTGCCAGGCACTTGGTGAAGACTCTGGGGGCTGAAGAGAGACTGAAGGGAAGGACTCAAAACTGATAGTCTTTGTCCTTGAACCTGAACCTCAGAAATCTTCCATGACCTCTCGAGATAGGGATATGCAAGTAGGCGTCCTGCATGTCCACGGATGCTAGCCAGTCTCCTGCCGAAATAAGAGCAGGAGAGTGGGGAGGGAGACCATCCTGAATCTCTGGTAGGAGACCCATTAGTTCAGATCGCCGAGTTCCAGAATGGGCCTGAGATCTCACGACTTCTTCGGGACTAGGAAGAAGTGGGAAAAGAACCCTCTCTCTCTCTCTCTCTCTCTCTCTCTCTCTCTCTCTCAGCCGGGGGTACTGGCTCGATGGCGTTTCTGTCCAAAAGGGAAAAAATCTCCCTTCTGACCAGCGCTCGGCATTCCCTTGGGTAACAGGATGGGGGCGGTGGTCTGTCCGGTGGAAGAGAGTCAAACTCTATGGAGTGCCCAAACTCCACGAGATTGAGTACCCACTGGTCGGCAGTCACTTGACCCCATGCATCCATGTAGAGGGAAAAGCGGCCTCCGACCGGCTCCCCTGACAGGGCATCTGGGGAAGGAGGGTAGCCTGGATAGTCAGGTGGTGGGAGGGGGAGGGAGGGCAGCAGTGTCTGCCTTGGCCTGTCTAGAGGAGGAGGCAGAAGATCCTCTGGCTCCATCCCTGCAACTGAATCTGCCTCGCTGCGAGTGTTGTTGGAAGCAAGGCTGCTAAGGCTGATGTCCCCCATGGCCATGAAAACGAGGCTTATGAGCGCGCCCCGTCTCAGATGGTACATCGACTGCACGGTTCAGATTGCCTTGCCAGAGTCCTGTAGCCTGGTGATGATCCTCTCCGTGTCTTCGCCAAAGAGCACGGAGCCCTTGAAGGGAGCATCCAGTATGTTTGTCTGTACATCCGGATTGAACCCCGAGACCCGTAGCCAAGCATGGTGTCAGAGGCAAATGCCAGTGGTGGCCGCCCTAGAAGAGGTGTCTGCAGAGTCATAGGCCAACCTCAGAATGTGGGTACCCACGTCTGAGCCGGTCTGAAGCAGTTTTGCAAGCTCTGCCCGCTGAGGGCAATCGGGCATGCTTTGCACGATGTCCAACCCCTGTTCCCAAAGGGTGTTCTGGAATTGGACCATGTGTGCCAGGAAGTTGAGACTCCTCATACTGCAAGTGGCAGCAGAATACACCTTCCACCCCATAGAATCCAGCTGCTTTGACTGTCTATCAGGCTGGGTGCTTAGGTGTTTGGGCCTCTGAAAACGGTCGTGAGCTGCCTAAATCACCACTGAATCAGCTGCGGGTCGTTCCGCCAGAAAAGTATGGTCCTAAGGTGCCCAGTAAAGCCGATGCACCTTCTTGGGCATGGCAGAGGAGGAATGAGGGTGCTTCCAGGTCACAAAAGTGACGTCATCAAAGGTGTTGACCATGGGAGGGATGACCACTGGCTTAGGGTCTTTCTGGTGGAGGTATTTAGCCAACCGCAGTCACTCGGGGTCCAGGGCCTCAGTGTCCCAGCCCATGTTGGCCTGGATGTGCCTCATCACCTCCATAAAGCTAGGGTCATCTGGAGGGGATTTAGGGTGGTCCTCCATGTCCCCTGTATCCGGCTCGATGTCGGAGTCCACACGGGAGACATCAGAGTCTCTATACGAGTCCGGGGTGGAAGAGGAAGGGGATCTGTGTCGCTTCCTCATGCGCTTCTCGTCTGGGGAGGAAGAGTGGGAGGAACTACTGGACCTGGTCCTCCTGTGTTTTTTCTCCGTATGTTTTTTGGGTGCTGGCTCCTTATCTGCCCCTCCCTCCCTCCAATGGATTCAGGACCACTACTGGAACTGTAACGGGCGTGGGAGAGGGTACCCCCACTGGTAGATCTCACTTTACAGTATCCCACCAGTGGGAAAAATGCTCCTTGACCTGCTCAAGGTTCAATTTGGGAGAACCAGGCACAGGGGGTGGAGGAGCACTTGAGCCTGAGCCGGTGCTGGCCCGTTCATCAGGGGTACCGGCCTCGGGTCCAAACCCTTGTCTACTGGCGTATGCCCAAAGGACAGCATCAGAAGGGCGTCAGCACCTCTGTCATCAGGCTCTGGTGCCAGCCGGACTGGTGACCAGGGTGATGGGGTCCCCAAACTGATGTCGGGAGGCACCGGGGTGGCTGGCATCGGAAGGACAGTTACCGGTGGTGGGATGACCTTCCGGTGGGGCCGCAGGCAGATGTCAGTCTGGCGTCCGCTTGTCTTTTGAGGCCGATGGAAGTCCCTCGGGGCGTGAGCCTTAGGACAGTCGGCCTTGTGTTTTGTGGACTTCTTGACCGAACGCTGGTCAGTCACCGAAGACGGGCACCGGTTAGAGTCTAGGGATTTCGGCAGCAAAGAGGAAGCTCTGCTGCCTGAAGACCCAGAGGTCTTGCTCGACTCCCAGAGTCGGCCTTCGAGGAAGAGGCCGAGCTGGAGGAGGTCTTACCTGCGCCCAGCAAGAAAGCCTTCTCGGTGGGCGGATGTACCTTCAAAGGATGAAGGGTAGTTCCAGGAAACTTGGCCACAGAGGATTCAGCAGATGGTTTAAGGGCCATGAGGCGGGAATCATGCCCCGATGACCCAGACTTCGAGCCCGAGAACCTGGGCCTGGAGTGGGACCTTTCTCTGTCCTTGTGTTTCCAGTGTTTTTTGTGGTGCTTGTGGGTGGGAGGGTGGTCAGATTCCCCCGAGGAAGAGGTCCATTCCATGGCAGCCAATTTTGATTCCACTGGAAAGGCAGAAAGGGATTTCTGACACCTGATCATTGTGCGGGAGTTGAAGACCTGACAATTGGGGCAGGCGTCGGTGTTGTTGTCAGACCCGAGGCAGAAGAGGCACGCCAAATGGCCGTCTTTGGCGGGTATCTGTCGCTCACAAGAGCACTTGTTAACATGCCCTTTGAAGAAGAGGACATAAATGCAGCGAAAATATTTTGAGAACAGTGCAGAAGGAAGGATGCAATCGGTACTTCTGTGGTACCAAGGCGAACTATCCCTGACCGTGCGGGAAGAACTGGAGCACATATGGGAACTCCTCCTTATATAGGGTGACGGGGGTGCAGCCAACGTCAGTGGGGGGGGGGGGCATTCCCACATCGGTACTGCTGGAAGAAAAATTGCCGGCAGCTGCTGCCAGGTGGTGTCAGTCCTAATTGTGGTACCTGCTGCAAGAGCTTCCTCTTGAAGTAAGATCTAAAGGGGTACTGTTGATAGAATCAGCAACTACGGAGGGTTCAGGATGGGCTCTGTGAGCTGCAATATTTTTCTTTTGGGCTTCTGAAAGAAGATAGTCCTGATTGGGCTGGTCTGTCCCGTTATGAGTAGCCCAAGGACATGACCAATAGGAGTGACCCATTTCGTCACATAGGTTGCAGATCATATCATTAGGGCAGTCAGAACCGGTATGACTGTAGTTCAAACACAAGTTACATTTTATGCAGCCACATGCAGAACTAAGGTGCAAAAAGAATCCACATTTAAAACAGATTTTGGGCTGACCAGGATAAAAACAGTGACCTCTGTCTCTGCCCAAAAACAAATGGCTGGGGAGATGTAGAGGGCCTGTGTTAGAACTACGGAGCTTAACCTTGTATCTCCACCCTCCCATCCAGATGTGCTCCTCATCAAATATGGGTTGGGGGGGGCCAAGAAGGTCACACCGTTGTTGCAGCCAGTGAGTAATGTCATGCACAGCCACACTTTCATTTCAAAATAAAATGGTGACAATTTTCACCTCTGGTCTGGTAAGGAAAATGGCTGTAAAGGGTAACCAAAGAGCAGAATACCATAACTTTTCATATTTGACCCAGAACCTGTGTAGACCTTGTAGAGTTTTAAAGCTAACGTCATACAAAGAATCACCGGATGTATGTATTAGTGCATAAATTTCGTTAGAACAAAAACCCCAACGATTATTTTATTAATCGTTTCCCCACATAAAGTCTATCAGGGACATTGTCCAGGCTCCCAAGGTATTGCAAGCGGACGGACAGCATTCCGTCATTGTGCAGGAGGAAGTTGTTGAAAAAATTGGTCTTTCTTCCTAAAGGAGGCCCATGTCATTCTGGCCTGCTCAGCCACTAGAGCGGAAGGGGGGGCAGGCTGTTCAATATCCATACGTTCACCCCAAGTCTCAGTATGGGTGCTGGGCCCCTCATCCCCAGAGGCAGAGGTTGAGGCAGTAGCAAGTGTTGTAGAAGGGACAGGTTCCAAAATACCATGCTGAACATCATCAGCATGGAGCTCCAAATCGGACTCAGTGGCAAAGGTAGGTGGAGCAGCAACAGGCACAGGAGAAACAACCGTACCCGCCTGCTGAGCTTCCCTGGCTGGGGATCCTGGAATAGGGCTGTGGGTAGGATCTGGGAGCCATTGACTCGCTGAGGGCTGTTTCCTGCCTGCCTTTTGTAAAGAATTTTCCAGCGCCCAAGGTAACTTCTGTTGCATAAACCCAGAGGCAATCCATGGTTGAGAACTAGCCCGCACACGTCTAAGTCCTAGTTACTTCCCCCGCAGTAGAAACATTCATACAAGGTTGATCAGTACTCACAATTTGTGCAGAAACCGTATGTCCCAAATCCACACCAGAAGGTGCGGCAGGAGAAGGTATGAGTCAGTCACAGTCTGAGAAACCACCTTTGATGCTGCTGCATCATAGACAGCTGCAGCTGGCTTGACAGGGTCTCCAGAAACATTATTTATTTATTTATATTGCAATCAGTTTACAACCTTTGAGCCAGGGGCTCATTTCCAAAGGTACCTCGTCAAACAAAGATAGGTGGTACAGATAATACAGGAAGCAGGGTACAAAATAATAGAAGAGCATGTGTATAAACAGGCACACATAAATGGCAACATGGCTACAGCAAACATAGGTAGTGTAATACACAGAACATTCAGGTATAATCGACAACAGGGGGGGGATTACATGGTTTAGGAGCATAACGGTTTGTCATTGTAGAATGATAACAGCCAAACAGGTCTACTATGTCAGGTTACAAGGAACATAGGGCATGATACAGGAATAGTACACGTAAATCAATAATGCAGTCAAAACAGGTCACATGATAACAGATTACAGGTAGGGCAGCGGGGAGGGAGGGAGTAGTACAGACGGGGGTATGATCTGTACGGAAACAGGGTGGAATAAAAGTTAAGCAAAGCAGTATCACATGGAATGCTCAAGTCAGTAGAGATACAGTTGGCAGTGGGGGTAGTAGCAGTAGTGTAGAAGTAAGAAGTTAGGAAGTGAGGAGATGGAGCTGCCCAGTGGGCATTGTCAGTGCAGAGGAGGGAAGAGCATCCGTTAGGCACAGGAGCAGCAGCGCTTGCTGAATAGCTCGCTTTTGAGGGCATTTTGAAGGTGGAGATGGATGGGATTTCAGTGATGGCCCGGAAGAGTGTTGACAAGCCGGGGCTCTATAGCAGAAAGATCTCTGCCCAAGTGAGGTCCTAGCACGGGGACCAGGAAGGTGGCTTTACAGGTGGTCCGGTGCTGACTAGGGGCTGGGCAGGGAGGAGGAGGAAGACAGCCCGGGAGGAGTCCTAGTAAGGTTTTTTAACGATGAGGCACGGTGGTGTGGCAGGCGTTCTGTCGAGGTCAAACATTGTAGCAAGGTCATAGAGTTGGCAGGTATGGGTGAGCCTGGGGCCCCTGAGTGATTAGCCTGCATGCCTTGTTTAGGAGGAGGCGGATTTTGTTGAGGGCCGACATGCTGGCAGCACCATAGACAGGTAGCCCATAGTCCACCAGGGATAGAATGGAGGATGCAACTGCAAGTCGGAGGGCATCGGGAGGAGACAATTTTTGTGGCGGTACAGGATACCAATTAGCATGTTGGCTACAAGCGAGTGAATCGATGGGTATGGTAGGAGAGGGCTGAGTCAAATAAGATACCTAGGTACTTATAGGAGTGGACTTGCTCAGTTGTAGTTTAGAGCCGGAAGGATACGGAGAGGAAGTTGGAAGATTTGTTTTGGGGGTGGGCGAAGAGCATGGTTTTAGACTTTTAAGATTTATGATCAGTCTATGCTCCTTAAGCCAAGTTTCAAGCGCCGTCATAGGCCCTTTGTAGGAAACCTGGAGGAAGCGGGGTTTCGGTCAGTGGCAAAGAGGGACGGTATCATCTGCGTAAAGAAGAATTTTCCCAGGGCACGCGCTGGGCAGGGTGTTAAGGTAAAGCGAGAAGAGAAGGGGCCCCAGGATGGAGCCCTGAGGAACCCCAGAGAGGATCGAGCGTGGGTCAGAGAGTGTCCCACCAATATTAACACGTTGGGAGCGGGCGGAAAGGTAGCTGGAGCACCAAGTGAGTGGACCAGGGGCAAAACCAGCAAGACAGAGGGTTTCCAGTAGGAGAGGGTGGGAGACCGTGTCAAAGGCCTTTGATAGGTCAAGGAACACGGCCCCTGCCAGAGTGCCCGAATCCAAAGAGGAGTGAAGGAAGGAAGTGAATTCTAAAAGGGCAGTGCTAGTGCTGTGTCCAGCGAAGCCATGCTGTTCAGGGCAGAGAATGTTGTATTTGGTCAGGTATTCAGTTATTTGTGCAGCTACTAGTTTTTCCAGCGCCTTGGAAAGGGGTGGGAGAATGGAGATCGGGCGATAGTTCCCAGCTAAGGACCTGTCACCCCCTTTATGGATTGGAGTAACCGTTGCAGTTTTCCAAGAGGAGGGGAATTGTCCCAGGCAGAGGGATTTGTTAAAGAGGCAGGTGAGAGGGGTGAGGACTTGATCCAGGACCAACCGGAGAATTTTGTGATCCAGGGAGAGGTCACTGGAACTATTGCCTTTTAGTGCACGGGTCAGGTGCTGTCTGGCTTCCTGGGTAGTAACCCTGCGAAGGAGGAAGCAAGGGTGGTGGATGGCAGGGGAAGGATGGGAGGGATGTTGATCAAAGAAGTTACTGAGGAGGATAGGGCTAAGGTCTGTAAAGGCGGTGTTGAGGAGGTTTGCAATGTCGGTGGGGTCTGTGGTGGTGGTGTTGTTGGTGGTAATCTGGGATGGGGGAGGGGGGCGAGACTTCCCATTCAGTTGTTTGACCTTGTCCCAGAAGGTACGGGCGCACCCCCAGGAGGCAGTGAGGGTGGCCTGATAGTGGTCGGCTTTGGCCTTCCTGATAGCCCATGTACACTTATTCCGCGCAGCATTGTATGCCTGTCTGTCAGCAGGACGCCTAGTTTCTATGGCACGGTACCAAAGGTTGTCCCTATGTCTGAGCTGCTGTGAGAGTGTAGGGGTAATCAAGGGCAGGTTAGGTCTTTTGGAGCGGACGGCAGAGAGGGGAGCAAAGAGATCGCAGGCTTTATTAAAGGTGGAGGTAAAGAAGGCAAGAGCAGTATCTATATCAGGTGCATGGAGAATCGGGGACCAGTCTTGTTGTTCAAGGGAAAGTTTAAGGTTTTTTAGGCCATAGGGTCTGAAGCGCCGGCGGGGAACGTGCTGTGAAGTGGGTCAGGGCAGTGAGGCCAACCAGCGGAAGAGTACAGGGGAGTGGTCACTGAGTGAGTCAGGGAGGACTTGGATGTCCAGGATTTTAGGGGGGCGGTTAGTGATGATGACATCAAGGAGGGTGCAGGTACCTCTCTTGGGGTTAACACGTGTGGGTAGGGAGACAAGTTGGGTTAGATCCAGAGCTGTGAAGGAGTCCCGAGTGGGGGAGGAGGAGGGACAAAGCCAGTTCACATTGAGGTCCCCAACTATGATTTTGTCAGCTTTGTGGGGAAGGGTGGCAGGGTAGCCGGTGAGGGATAGTAGAGCTGGGTTTTTGAACCTGGGTGGTATATAGGCAGAAGTGAGGTAAAGGGGGATCTGGCGGGGTCCAGGGTAAGCTTAATGGTGAGGGCTTGGGCCCCATTGACAAGGACCGGTGCAGGGAGGGCGAGACCCGTGAGGGAGCTCCTGGTGTAGATAGCGCAGCCTCCCCCACGTTTGGTTGCGTGATCCTCATGATATAGGGTGTAGCCAGGGAGGGTAACAAGGGAGTCAGGGATGGAATTAGATAGCCACGTTTCAACCAGCGCAATGATGTCAGGATTGCGCTGTGCGACCCAACATTGGAGGGAGTCGAATTTTTTCAGGACGCTGCATATATTCATGGAGGCAATCAACAGTCCGGGACACCCTCCAGTAGAGGCGGTCCTGGTGGGTCCAGAGTTAGGGTGGATATTGCCAGATAAGAGAAGCAGGAGGCCAACTATTCTGGCCAGGCATGGCGGTATAGGTTAAGCCTCGGCTAGTAGGAGTTGGGAGTGTGACCGTGAGAAGCAGGGAATAGTGTAGATTTAAATTTGGCAGGGAGGGCAAGGATAAGTCGCTCGAAAAGCGCAGGGGGGAGTGCAAGGTGATGGGAGTTGTGGGTCAGTGCATGGACATAGTAGGGTGAGTAGGAACTAAGTTGGTGGGAATTAAGGGTGAGATTGCCTGTAATTTAGTGGGGATAAACGGCTGGAGGGAAGGGGAAACCAGGAGGAGGATGACGGGGAGGGGGTATAATAGTAGGTGAACTAGCATGGTAAAGCAGATGGCAGTGGTGTAGGGAGTTAGGCCGCTGAGAGAGTTCAGTCAAGATAGCGTTGGGTGTGGTTGGCAAACACTCCACAGGCTGTACCGCAGTCTCAAGACCTAGTTCCACAGGTAAAGCCAGGGCGGAATCAGGAATAGTCTCTGAGGGTGTAGAAACAATATATGGGTCCACATGAAGCAAGGACAAAATAAATTGATGCTTTTCAGTACAAAGTTTCCTCAGCCAATCTTCCTCACTCTGCCCAGTCTCACGGGCACCAGAAGTTCAGGTGCCATATCAACAGATAAAGCATGCTCTGGTTCCAGTGCAGCAGAAATAGCACTAGTTCGTTCAGAAGTTGAGATCTCCAAAGCTGGACCTGCAGGGAGGGGGATCTGCTCTCCTGCAGGTACACCAGCAGACTGACCATGTTCAGGAACAGTGGCCATGGGAACAGGAGTTCCCCCTACAGCAGAATAGGGGAAATTTTTATTAAAACTGAAAAAAAATGCTACAATCCAAACTGTGTTACAGCACACCAACTCAAACAAAGGGAAACAGAAATAGGTATTACATCCAACATGGAGGCAGAGTGTTCTCAAAAACAATATTTCCCCACCAGAAATCCCAAAACAAGAAAAAGACAACCTACATGAGTATTACAGCATACTTTCCCCAGACCAGCCGTAGATTGTACATAACCCCAAACCAACCAATAACAGAAGGCAAACATGGGCTGATAATCACATCACATTAGTTAAAGCAATATTCCCCCTTTAGACAGATTTCTTGGTCAAAGTCAACCTTCCCTGTTCAGGTTCCTCTCCTGAACTCTCTTTAAGTAATAGGAGCATCACTTTCAGTAATCCAGGGCATACCCTTCCAACATTCTAATAACAGATCTTCTCTTAACTTCATTTTCTCCTTTTTATATTGCATTAGTATATCCTGCAAAATTGTGTTATATAGCTCTACATATGAGCCTTCTTCTTCTTGTAATGTATATCCACACCTCGTGATCCAAATATTCCATTTCAGTGTCACCATTATTACCTGCAGAGTACTAACATCCCATTTAGCCCACTTCCCATCAAAAACTCCATACATAAGCTTCTCATATGTTATTGTGCTAAATAGCTTTTCATTTCACTGTTGTGCTAGCACCTTCCAAAATCCCTTTATAAACCAACAGTTAAAAAACGAGTGCGTTATGGTTTCTTCTTGCTGGTTGCATTTCAGCCTGCTGCAGATTCTTTCTTGTAACTTTTTGTGCTTTTGATTAGCGTTTACATTAATTCGCTCATCACACGCCAACCAGTGTAGATCTCACATATGCTCCGGGACCCTCGTGTTATTAAGCAACTTCTTTAAATTTCCTCTATATATACTAGGACATTTTACAAAGACTTCTGTCTCCCCACACAAGGAGGACAATAAATTATAATATAATTGTTTCCTGGGTACAGTAATAACCTGTCTTGTTGAAATGTTCCACTGTTTTAATCATAGGAAACTACTTCTTACATATTCCGGTATAAATAGCTGACTGTTTTAACACTCTTAGATTTTACAACTCCCACTGCCTCATCCATAAATTACATTTATCCCACATCATCCATTCTCAACCCGTCTCCTGTAATAACACCATTGGTTTTAAGTTACAATAAAAGAAAAACGTATTAAAAAATATTGAATTAAGCATACTCATGACACCACTCTTAATGGGCAGATATAGTATATTCCTTTGTATTGGATCAAGTCTGCTACCCCAGCGGGCTTGAAAAAAGATACTAAGTAAGAATGTCTCTATGCTTTTTGGGGGGGAGGAAAAATATAACTAATATATAAAAAAAATAGGGATCAAGTATGTTTTCATCAGGTATACCCTTTTCTTTTTACTAAACCTCCATCTCCTTCCATTGAACCACTCTTTGTTCTCCTATTTCCAATTCTATTCCCCAGTTCATTTCATCCAGATTACCTGCCCCAAACCTAATTCCCAGAATATTTATCAGGTCTGGTACTATCTTAATTTGTTCCACAATATCACTTTCTTTCTGAAGTTAATTTAATCCCTGTCCCACACACTTATTTAAATTTAGCTCAGATCCAGAACACCTACCAAAATTCCTGCACATTTCCACTACCCTTTCCACAGCCCTCTTGTTGCCAACCATAATATTCATGTAATCCGAATACGCTATGACTTTGTATTGCAGTAGCTTCCCTTTAACACTGATTGCGCCTACTCCTGCATCATTATTTATTTTCCGCAGCAGCGGATCAATGAAAAAATCATATAACACTGGGCTTAAGGGACATCCCTGTCTCACTCCCCTTTGTAACTTTATTATAGGCTCTTTCCACCCATTCATTATTGGTACCACAGCAGCAGTGTTATATATAGCTTTAAACCACCCAATCATAGTGGCTGGGATATGGTAGTATTTTAAAACTTCCCACAGAAAAGAGTGAGACACCTGATCAAAGGCCTTTTTTGGTCCAATGAAATAAGGTACCCATCTTTCTCCCCTAATTTCTCCAGTTCTACCAGTTCTCTTATTAACAAAATATGATTTTGCATATACCTAGCAGGAATTGCGTACGACTGTGCAGGAGAAATTACTGTGCCAGCCACCGACATCAATCTCCTAGCTAATATTTTAGTTAATAGTTTGAAATCCGAATTCAACAGGCTTATTGGCCTCCAGTTATTTAAGTCCCTTTTGTCCCCCTTTTTATAAGCATACGTTAAAACCCCCATGTACATATATAACGGCACCTCCTGTGTGAAAAGCAACTGATTAAATGTTTCTCTTATCCCAAAAATAAGATCCTCCCACATTAGTTTTAGTAGCTCATTTGGCAATCCATCCAGACCTGGAGTTTTATGTTTTGTCAGTGTTGAGAGTGCTTCCTTTATCTCCCAATCTTCCAAGGGTGCTACTAATTTTCCACTCAGTGTTGTATCAATCTGTGGAATTTCTACCCCTTCCAACAGTTCAGACGAGTCTACTCCACACGCTTCTAAGGGGGCATACATATCAGATATATATTTTATTACCAATTGTGTGACATCCCTCTGGGCCCTCCACTCCTTCCCTGAATCATCCCTCAATATTGCCACTTATTTTGCTTTTGCCTTCTTAATGCAGTTTTCAAATGGGCACACCACCTCTGCCCTGCCCACTGTTTCAAACTATTGTTGATGGTATATCGTTCTTACCTTCCCCTCATGGTACTCTTTGGTTTTTTGTTTTACTGCAGTAATTTGTACCATGAGATTCTGACCAGTCTCATAAGACATAGATAGCAAACTCTGCAAGCACTTTCTATCCTGCAAGTATGCCAGATAATGTCTCTGACATCTCTTCTTACTTAATTGCTTACACAGATTTTGCATATCATGTTTAGTATCCTCCCACCACCTTACAGCCAAGTCAAACAAAATGAAAACTGACTTCCTTGCTAAAATAAAAGATTTAATGGCATTTAAGATGTACAAATCTTCTGCCAGAGAGGTATTCCATTTCCAAAATCCTGGCCCTCTCCTAATCGCCTCGGAGGACCCAATTTTAATTTTGACTATACTGTGGTCAAAAAATTCAGTGGGAATAAGTTCCGCATTCATTATTGGAACCTTCTTTGATAAAAAAAATTTAATCAATCCTTGAAGCAAGGTGACCCTTATGAAAAGTAGGTGTGCCCTTACTAACCAATAAGAAAAAAGCATCCTGTAGTTTTGCCTTTTTAGTGATTTCCGAAAGAAGGTTTGAGTCACAATATTGCTATAAGGATTTTGCTACTAAAGGGCAATTAAAATCTCCCGCCAGGATAACGTGTTGAGCCGTGCACAAGTATGGCTGTATTAGTTTAAGGAAAGCACATCTTGCAGCTTTCGTTTGGGGGGCATAGTGATTTATAAGATTGTACTACATATTCCTGATAATGACATCCAATATTAAAATTCTTCCCAAAGCTACATCATATAATTTCAGCACCTTGACCTCGGGCATTCTAAAAAGAATTCCTAACCCGGCACATTGCTCTTGCCCCAATGACCAAAATGATGGTCCATGATACCACTCTTTAGTTGCTCCCTGTGCCAATCTACTAGAAACCTGAGGGTGGGGAGGCTGTGGATTGGGTCATGAACTCACAAGGTCAGGTTCTAATTCCTTAGCCACTGCAGAAACTCGACTCTTTCCCTTTCCTATTCGATCTTTTTGCGTTAAGGTGATCAGTAACCTCTGCTCCTCTCCAGCAGCTTGCTCCCCAATATTACGTGCTGCCAACTTGCAGTTCTGGAATGTGTGACCCATTTCGTTGCATAAGTTACATTTACGCTTGTTCAAACACTGTGCACTTACATGCCCCAATTTTCCACAAATCACACACCTTTGCCTGTCACAGATACTGCTCAGGTGTTCCACTCACCGACACTTATAACACATTTTGGGCTGTCCTGGATAGCATAAAATCCCCCTATCCTTCCCCAAAAGAAACAGTTCGATAAGTGAGCAACTCCCACGTCAGATGCTTTTAACAGCACCTTCACCTTCCAGCCTCCCGTCCATATGTTTTCCGTGTCCGGTATGGCCTCCGGATCCTCCGTAACAGTGCATCTTTGTTTCAGCCACACAGTCGGGTCACTTACACTGACCCCTTCATTCCCAAAAAGTACCGTTATAGTTTTTTGTGCAGGTCGAGTCAGAGGGACAGCTGTAAATGGTGCCCCCAATGCAGTTTTCTTCAAAGTACTGTACCTTGTCCAGAACCTCTCTAGCCCCAAAGACATTTTGAAGCTCACATCGAAAGCTGTCTCTCCTGAAATATGTATCAGGGCGTAGACTTCGTTCACAAAGAATTTCAAGGAATCCTTAATCAATGTCCTAGACACAAAAACTCTCTCCGGGGGTTCTGACATGCCCCCCACATGTGTTAACCTCACTGCATTATCTCGCTTAGCAGGATATATTGGCATTTTGAAAAATGAAGAGCATGCCTTTGGTGCTACTTTATTTACTGTATTTAATGGTCCTGCATTTGAGACCCCTTGGGCCTTCGGTAGTTCTCCCTCTTTCTCTTGAATCATTAATCCTGTGGACACCGGCAATGTGGTCTTAAATAATAACTGTGGGTTCTGGGTTAACTTTAATTCCTCAGGTACTTCAATATTTATGTCTATGTTAACAGTTTTATCTATTGTGCCCAAGTCAGAAAAAACGCTCACCGTATTTTGGGTTTGAATGGGTGGAGCTCCTGATTCCCATTGACCTGTACTTTCATTACATTCCCAGCCGGCTTCCAGTAATGCTTTATCTACTGACAACGCTTTCTCTAATCTGCCCGTGGTTGTTTCCATGCCACTTCATTCCGGTTGCTGTGAACCCTCTTGTGAAACACCTGCTTCAGTTTGAGCTATTTTGCCGGTTTTTAGTGCGGTCCCGCAATTTCGTGTGCTCTCTGCACTTTCTGCCTCCTCCACTTCGGTGGCCCAGCTGCTCGGCCTGTTCTTTGAAGCTGATGCATCACCGCTCCACCTCTGGACCTTTTTGACAGGAGTTCCCTTTCTGTCAGATCGGAGATCAAAGAGCTTCTTCTACAGCTGTGCTCTCTGAAGTAATAGACTGCATTCCTCTTTCTCAGTTCACACATCGTTTTCTGACTCCGGATCCTGTAAGATGTCTTCAGAAATAGCATGGTCCACCTCCACATCACTCGCATCTGAGGTTTGAGTCTCACTTATATCAGATACTTCCCTTTGATTTAAAGGAACATTCTTTACCAGATCATCAGCTTGTTCCTGATGCAGTCCCTCAGTGGTAATTTCCACTGTCTCCATTTCCACAATACTTTCTTCTAGTAACAAGATGGGGACTTCAGACTCTCCCATTTCCATTTTCACCTCCTCCCTTTAATCTTCCTGGTCAGCCATCTTGGTTCCCTACTAAGATGGACAGAGTCTCCCCCTACTGGATAGTAGGGGAATTTCCTCGGTGTCCTGGCCAGATTTCCCCCCATTCACTAAAAATACCACCAACAGCTTAATCTGGTTCAAGGTCAGTTGGCATTCATCAGTATCCCCCTTCCCCGGGTTATGCCTAAAAATAGGCAGAATTTATCTAGTGCGCTTACCCAGTCAACAAAAACTAAATAAATAAATAATCATGATCAGTGTAAGGCAAAACAGTACAACAGGTACTTGCGGTAGAAAATATTGAGCTTTGATAGGCAAGGGGAAATTACTTATCAGGCATGGCAGAGCAAAATGTCCAGGGCACAAATAAGTGTGTGTGTGTGTGTGTGTGTGTGTGTGTGTGTGTGTGTGTGTGTGAATTAAGAAGCAGGGGATCATGGACATTTGAAAGTGGGGGTAGAAAAGTCATGAAGAAGAGATTTAAGGGAGAAGAGGCAAGCAGGTTGACAGAGGAAAGGTGGACCAGAGTTTAGGAAAGTGATATGAGAAGGCAGCTTGACCAACGGTAGCTTTCCTAGATGGAATAACATAGAAACATAGACTTTGTTGGCAGAAAAAGACCGCTTATCCCTCCCTGTCTGCCCAGATGTTCCCTGCCCAGTCTGCCTCCACAGACCAAAACTGGTCTTCGGCGACCCTCCCTCCTCCCTTGCCTAGTCACTAATATTCCCTTAAGTCTATCACACTCATTCTTGAAGCACCTTATTGTTTTCACCTCCATCACCTCCTCAGGCAGTGTAATCCAGGCATCGACCACTCTTTCAGTGAAGTAGCATTTTCTCACATCTTTCTTTAACTTCTCCCTTCCAGCTTCATCACATGACCCTTGGTCCTGGTACTCTTTCTGATTTGAAAGAGACTCTCCTCCTGTACCTTATTCACCCCCAAGAGGTATTTATAGGTCTCCATCGTATCCCCTTTCACGTAACTCTCTTCCTGAGCGTACATGTTGAGATTCCTCAGTCTCTCCTTGTAGGGCTTTTGGTACTGTACTCCTGGTTAAATAACTATATAAATAGCACGCAAATGAAGCTGGGCAAACTGGGCTGGGAGTACAGGGCAAACTCAGCCCTGGAATAAGATAGCTCTGAATATAGCAACCAGGAAGTGCAAACCACAGCAGCAACACAGTGCACAGCAATGTGAAGGAAGGTAGGTAGAGGTGAACTATGGGGCCAATGTGTGTGCCAGCAAATGAGTGGACCCAGTACAGCTGCAGGCAGAAGCACATGTGAAAGTACAGTGTGCAAAACTGTATAATATTACCAGAACCGTTTGAGCAGCACTATCACGTTTGCACAGGTTTAGCGCGGAGCTAAGTCGTTTGCCCGGTGCAAACATGTTTGCCCGGAGATCAACTTTGTTATATTCAAAAGTGACATGCAAATGAACTTACTTAGGTAGTCTTTGGGCAAATATCCACATTAGCATCTCATTATGCCCTGATTTGCATGCAGTTTGCCAGGGTTACTGCAGGGTCCCACAGCTCCAGCTGTAGGTCAGTCTGGAAGTACAGGGGCTGGCTGGGTCTGCCCGCAGCTCCACCTGTAGGTCAGTCTGGCAGTGCATGATGGTAGCTGCAGGCTACGTGTATACAGTACAGCATAGCATTTTGTACCCCAGGGGACAACACAGGATAGGCACAGGTAGTGGTGGTGATGCATGCAACTGTCACACTTTAGGTCACGCCACAGTGCACAGCAGACACTACAGTAGCAAGAGGGCCAGTAGTGTGAGGGACACAGCAATGCCTATGGTGTGTAGGGCAGTGATAACCACTGCACTGTACAGAGTGACAAACCCAACTTGCAGGTGTTCACTGACAGTGGACATTACTGTTACACTGTTGTGTGACCCACAGGTGCTGCACCTCTGGCATGGAATGCTCACAGTGACATATGCATGGCCGGCTGTGTGTGCTGTGGTGTTTGCACAGCTGTGCGGTATGTGACTGGGGAGACATGTACGATTGGACAGGCACACTGGTATTGGAGTATTCCCAGTACTGGCCTATGTGCACTGCACGATGTGTCCCAGCCTTGTGGCTGCACCTGGTCTGTGGGGAGGCCTGGCCACCCGTACACCCTCCCCTCAACACCCATCATGCCCACAGTGCTGTATGTGTGTGCTGGCATCTGTGGGTCACCACAGAAGTATGGTCTGCAGGTGTTTGCTTTATGGCCAGCCTACCGTGGTGTCCCCTGCGGGCTGGGTCACCACTTACTGCCTGGCATGGCTAGGAGTGGTGGCAGATGTTGGCATCATTTTGGTGTCATCAGTGAGCAGCATGTTTCCTCCATGTCTGGCTTTTTCTGTGTGTTATATTCATATATTAGGGTTGTGCAAAGCCGCGCTAATGCCGCGTAAAGCCACAATGCAGCACAAAGCTGGATTGCCCAGGGTTAAGACTACCTTTTCCTGGGCGGTAATTTGTACTGTGCAAAGAGTCATCCTAAGTCGCAGAAAACCACTTTGCACGGTGATAGTCGCTGAATATAGCACTGCACCTGTATTCATGTTCAGTTTACCCCCTGCATATATTATGCTTTTGCCCAGTGCTAATGCAGTTTGTGTGTGCTATTTGACCTTTTGAATATTGCGATCCCGTGCTAAACCTGCACAAACAGTTTGCGCCCAGCTTGAATATCTGGGTCAGAGAGTGTGTACAGGTACAAGAGGGGTTGTTCATCTATCCTTATGGTTTCCTCTGTATTTTCACATCTGTAGGCCTTCTCTTGATGTTGTGGCCTCACCTGGTGAAAGCGATGCAAGCAGGAGTTCCCATACTGACAGAATTTATTTCGATTTGTATAGATTTAATTTTCCCAGTTGCTGTTAATGACAATAAATGCTGAGGATTTACAAGCTAATAAAAACACAAATTATCATCACATGTCAAAATAGCAATATAACTTGTTTTGTCTATCTGCAAATTTAGATCATTATCGCTGTAAATATTTTTTCATTGGTTTGTGTGTGTGTAGTGAAATCAACACTTGTTGACATTTACAAATTTAAATCTAATCCTGGCAAGCCTAAATATACGATAGGTGCTCTAAAGTCAGGACCTGTATGGTCATGGGACGCCATTGTTGAATCGTCGGGATTGCTGCTGACACCCAGGTATTGAGGATGCAGCTTCTGGCCAAGACCAGCAGAACCCTAACCCACCTAGGATAAGGAACCCAATCCCAAACAGGAGGAACAATAAGGCTACCACCAGTTGTCTTCCCCATATTCTCCCTTGCTCCTGTGATATTCTCTCCCCAAATCTCTGTAGAACTGGACAGGACCAAAAATAATGACAGTATGTACCAAGCTCTATGCTGCATCTGCCACACACAGGAGAGACTGCAGAGCTGAATTTGTGTACCATAACTGGGGGGACAGTACAGTCTGTGAATGAACGTATAAAAGGATTCCTGGTACTTATTGCATGTTAAGATCCCTTTATGAAGTCTCAAGAGTAAAAAACAGTTCTGCTCTGAAATGTCCCTCCCCAGGTCTGCCTCCCACCGCCTTTTGGTTTTCTGTGTGTAAACCGGAAGGGCCTGTCTTCCCAAGCGGGCTGCCCTACCAATCAGACCCTCTGAGTCCATCCTGGTGCCAAGGACCAAATGTTCCATATGCACCAGGGGGAGTTAGCACATCTCTCTCTACCTAATGTTTTAATAGAAGCAAAGAAAGGTTCTGGCACACGCTATCTCATACAAGGTTTTAAAAAAAATTAATTTATTTCACAATAAATTGTCTGGCCTGACATGTTTTGGACTGGCTACAATCCTTTTTTAAATGTTTTAATATATATGTCCTGGCTTGCAGAAATCGTAATAAATGTGCCCAGGCAATTCGAGACCCACCCTTAGATCCTCGATCTGATGTTTCTAAGGGATAAGTCCTAGCAGCGTGCACCCGAGTATACTTAGAGGAAAATACAAAGTCAATTTGAGAGGAAAGACAACCTTTATGAAACGTACATCCTCCCTGCCGGTGTATTACCCTATAGGTATCTAGTAACCCAGATGTATGTATAATAGATTTAAGACAATTAGCATCACAGAAGTCCTTTTGAGTTGTAGCTCCTCTGTCATGCTTAGAAAGAACACAGTTAAAGTCCCCTGCCCATACAAGATATTTAATAGTATGGAGGTAGGGTTTAATATCTGTAAAGCACTGAACCCTGTCTTTTTTCGTCTGAGGGGCATACAAACAAATAACTCTCCAGGCTGTATTATAAGTAGTAAAATCAAGTAATAATGCACATCCTGGGAAAATATCCAGGATTCGAGAAACACAAAAACAGCCTCCTCGAAACAAAACCCTCATACCATCACATGTATCAGTACCAAATGAAAAATAGGAAGGGCTCCAACACCAAAGATGTTTAGCAGCACGTACCAAAGGGGACGTATTCAACTGGGTGTCCTGCAAAAAACACAGGTCAAACTTTAAATCATGAAGTGCGGCCAAGGTTACAAGTCTGTGCCTTGCATTCATTATGATATTCACATTAATAGTGGCTACAGTTAGCTGTGAAAAGGATGTAATTTAAAGGGAAAAAGTAAGTCATGGGATCCTCCCAAGTCTAGAACTTCTGTGGGATGCCTTCCCTGGTGGGGGCCGGTTCTCTGTCCTGGGGGTTTGAGAGGAAGGGTCATCCTCAGAATTAGAGGACATCAGTTGGTGGGTGGAAATAGTGGAAGAGGATTCTGACTCAGCACCTTGGTCTGATTCAATCAGAACTGTAGTCAGGATTCAATATTTATTGGACACAGAGATCCCTTGAGGGGAATCAATGGATTTCACAATGTTTGATTTGGGTCTAGATTGCCTTAAGGCCCATTTCCTTGCTACCACTGTCAAGTTTGGTGGGGGCATAACTACAGAGGAACTCTCATGAAGTGGGGTTGCAGTAGTATCCACCTGAGGTGGAGTATGGCTCAGAGCAGGAAAAGGAAAGGTCCCTCAGGAAACCAGGCCCTGCAGGACTGCGAGGCCAAACCCTGCTCTGCATCTAGAAACAATGTCAAGACTGTAATGCTTGACAGAGGTATGAGAAGAACTCCAGGTAGCTGCAGCACAAATGTCAGCTGCTGGTACCTGCTTCAGTACCACAAAGGAAGCAGCAACAGCTCTGGTAGTGAGCTCTAACCAGCCCCGGGATGGACCTATTGTGCTTCTCATAACAAAAGGTAATGCAATGAATCAACCAGCGCAAAAGCATCTGTTTGGTGACCGGGCGACCTAAGGACCATTGAGCAAAGGATACAAAAAGTTGATTAGATTACCTGTCCCCTTTGGTCCAAGCCAGATAACATCGGAGAGCCCAGTGAACGTCCAGAGAGTGAAGCAGGGCTTCCCCCCTATAAGAATGCTCCGGTAGTATACCGGGAGTCGAATGGCTTGGTTCAGAGTGAGCTCAGAAACTACCTTCAGTAGAAACTTCAGGTTAGTGCAAAGATCCACCCTATCCTTGTGAAAAACAAGGTAAAGTTCTCGACACATGAGGGCTTGAAGTTCTGAAATGTGCCTCACCGAAGTAATAGCTACCAAAAGCAGAGTCTTCCAAGACAGAAGACAGAGCTCAGCCTGCATAGCTGGTTCAAAGGGAGGAAGGGTGAGCTTCTCCAGGGCAAAAAGGAGATCCTGAGGGGGAACAGGATCCCGGATGGGCGGTCTGATATGTAGAATACCATGTAAGAAAGCTTTGGAAACCGCCATCTGAGCCACCGTCTTATCTGACACAGGCAAGTGATAAGCGGAGATGGCAGCCAGGTGTACCTTGATGGAGGAATAACTAGACCTGTCTCTGAGAGAGAAAGTAGGTATTCTAAAACTGAGTTAACCGGACAGCCCAGCGGGTCCTCCCTCCTGGCTGTGACCCATATACAGAAACATTTCCACTTCATAGCATAAGTGGCCCTGGTGGCAGGCTTGCACGTCTCAACCAGAACTTACGCTACCTGATTGGACACACCAAATCTGGCTTTAGCTATGTCCTGAGGAGCCAGGCACGCAGATGAAGAGAGCACAGATTTGGATGGATCAGGGACCCACTGTCCTGCGACAGGAGATGAGAGGATAGTGGAAGAGGCTGCTGAGGCTCTGTTGCTAAACGCTGAAGTAAGGGAAACCAAATCTGATGAGGCCATAGTGGAGTGATCAGAATGAGGGTGGAGGGTTCTGACTGCGCTTTGAGGGGAACCTTCTGTAGCAGTGGGAAAGGAGGAAACACATAGAGAAACCTCCCTTTCCAGCAGAGAGACGACGCGTCTTGCCAGAAAGCTCCAGGCTCTGGACCTAGCGAGCAGAAACTGGACAGTTTTGCGTTGGACAGTGATGCAAAAATATCTAGGTCTGGTGTCCCCTACCGACAGAACATGCGATCTGAGACTTCTTGAAGCAACTCCCACTCATGAGTTTGCGATTTTGTCCTGCTGAGAGTGTCGGCTAGTAAGTTTTGATCCCTGGGGACGTATACCGCCATCAACATGAGCCGGTGCTCCAGAGCCCAGTCCCACACTCGCATGGCTTCTCAGCAGAGGGGGATAAGACTGTGTGCCACCCTGTTTGTTGATGTAGAACATCACTGAGTTGTTGTCCATCTGTGCCAAGAGGTGACCCGGCACTAGGACCAAGACCAGAGCTTGAAGGGCATAAAGGACTGCTCTCAGCTCCAGAATGTTGATATGCAGATCTTCCTCTATTGTGGACCAAGAGCCTTGAGTGCAATGTGCCCCTAAATGAGCACCCCATCCCGTGGACGACACGTCCTTGGTCAGAATCTGGGATGGAGCCCCTATGTGGAAGGGGATATCCACTAGCAAATTTTTTGATGACATCCAGCAGCATAATACCCGGCGGACTGGCTTCAAGATCTGGATCGAGGCGTCCAAGCTGTGTAGTGTCTGATCCCACTGAACCCTTAAGGACCACTGGATGGTTCTCCTGCATAGTCGTGCCAGAGGGACAGATACTATGGTGGCTGCCATATGCCCTAGCAACCTGAGGAGGAGCCTTGCAGGGACTCTTGAGGCTGAAGAGATCTGGGACACCAAGACCTGAATGTGACCTGCTCTGTTGGAGGGAAGAAATACCTTCCTGAGAGTGGTATCCAGAAGAGCTCCGATGAACTGGAGATTCTGGGCTGGGAGCAGATGAGACTTGTCCCTGTTGATGGTGATCCCCAATCACTGAAAAAGAGAAATGGAGTCCCTGATGGTTTCCAACAGGCAGGCCCTGGAAGTAGCCAGGAGGAGCCAATCATATAGATAAGGAAACACAAAGTGGCCTTGTCTCTGCAGTGCCACGGCGACCACTGCCAGGCACTTGGTGAAGACTCTGGGGGCTGAAGAGAGACCGAAGGGAAGGACTCGAAACTCATAGTCCTTGTCCTTGAACCTGAACCTCAGAAATCTTCCATGACCTCTGGAGGTAGGGATATGCAAGTAGGCGTCCTGCATGTCCAGGGATGCCAGCCAGTCTCCTGCTGAAATAAGAGGCAGGAGAGTGGGGAAGGAGACCATCCTGAATCTCCGGTAGGAGACCCATTAGTTCAGATCGCTGAGATCTAGAATGGGCCTGAGTTCTCCTGACTTCTTCAGGACTAGAGAGAAGTGGGAAAAGAACCCTCTCTCTCGCTCAGCCGGGGGTACCGGCTTAAAGGTGTTTTTGTCCAAAAGGGAAAAAATCTCCCTTCTGACCAGCGCTCGGGGTTCACTTGGGTAACAGGATGGGGGTGGTGGTCTGTCCGGTGGAAGAGAGTCAAACTCTATGGAGTGCCCGAACTCCATGAGATTGAGTACCCACTGGTCGGAGGTCACTTGAGCCCATGCATCCGCATAGAGGGAAAAGCAGCCTCTGACTGGCTCCCCTGACAGGGCATCTGGGGAAGGAGGGTAGCCTGGATAGTTGGGCGGTGTGAGGGGGAGGGAGGGTGGCAGTGGCTGCCTTGGCCTGTCTAGAGGAGGAGGAGGCAGAAGATCCTCTGGCTCCATCCCTGCAACTGAATCTGCCTCGCTGTGAGTGTTGTTGGAAGCGAGGCTGCTGAGGCTGATGTCCCCCACGGCCATGAAAATGAGGCTTATGAGCTCGCCCCTGTTTCGGTTGGTACGTGGACTGCACGGTTCAGATTGCCTTGCCAGAGTCCTGTAGCCTGGTGATGATCCTCTCCATGTCTCTGCCAAAGAGCACGGAGCCCTTGAAGGGAGCATCCAGTATGTTTGTCTGTACATCCGGATTGAACCCCGAGACCCGTAGCCAAGCATGGTGTCAGAGGCAAATGCCAGTGGTGGCCGCCCTAGAAGAGGTGTCTGCAGAGTCATAGGCTGACCTCAGAATGTGGGTGCCCACGTCTGAGCTGGTCTGAAGCAGTTTTGCAAGCTGTGCCCGCTGAGGGCAATCGGGCATGCTTTGCACGATGTCCAACCCCTGTTCCCAAAGGGCGTTCTGGAATTGGACCATGTGTGCCAGGAAGCTGAGACTCCTGATACTGCAAGTGGAGACAGAATACACCTTGCGCCCCATAAAATCCAGCTGCTTTGACTCTCTATTAGGTGGCTGGGTGCTCAGGTGTTTGGGCCTCTGCGAACAGTCGTGAGCTGCCTAAATCACCACTGAATCAGCTGCGGGTGGTTCGGCCAGAAAAGGATGGTCCTTAGGTGCCCGGTAAAGCTGATGCAGCTTCTTGGGCACAGCGGAGGAGGAATGAGGGTGCTTCCAGGTCACAAAGGTGATGTCATCGAAGGTGTTGACCATGGGAGGGATGCTCACCGGCTTAGGGTCTTTTTGGCAGAGATATTTAACCAACCACAGTCGCTCGGGGTCCAGGGCCTCAGTGTCCCAGCCCATGTTGGCCTGGATGTGCCTCATCACCTCCATAAAGCTAGGGTCATCTGGAGGGGATTTAGGGTGGCCCTCCATGTCCCCTATATCCGGCTCAATGTCGGAGTCCACACGGGAGACATCAGAGTCTATATACGAGTCCGGGGTGGAAGAGGAAGGGGATCTGTGTCGCTTCCTCATGCGCTTCTCGTCTGGGGAGGAAGAGCAGGAGGATCTACTGGACCTGGTCCTCCTGTGTTTTTTCTCCTTATGTTTTTTGGGTGCTGGCTCCTTATCCGCCCCTCCCTCCAATGGATCCAGGACCTCTGCTGGAACTGTAATGGGTGTGGGAGGGGGTAGTCCCGCTGGTAGATCTCGCTTTACAGTATCCCATCAGAGGGAAAAATGCTCCTTGACCTGCTCGAGGTTCAATTTGGAAGAACCAGGCACAGGGGGTGGAGGAGCACCTGAGCCTGAGCCAGCGCCGGTCCCGTCGTCGGGGGTACCAGAGTCAGGTCTGAACCCTTGTCTACTGGCGTATGCCCAAGGAGCAGCGTCAGAAGGGCGTCAGCGCCTCTGTCGTCAGGCTCTAACACCAGCCGGACCAGCGATCGGGGTGATGGGGTCCCTGAGCTGATGTCGGGAGGCGCCGGGGTGGCTGGCATCGGAAGGACAGTGACTGGAGGTGGGATGACCTTCCAGGGGGGCCGCAAGCAGATGTCAGTCTGGTGTCCACTTGTCTTTTGAGGCTGATCGACATCCCTTGGGGCGTGAGCCTTAGGACAGTCGGCCTTGTGTTTCGTGGACTTCTTGACCGAGTGCTGGTCAGTTGCCAAAGGTGGGCGCCGGTTAGAGTCTATGGATTTCAGCAACAAAGAGGAAGCTCTGCCACCTGAAGACCCAGAGGTCTTGCTCGACTCCCAGAAGTCAGCCTTCAAGGAAGAGGTCGAGCGGAAGGAGGTCTTACCTGCGCCCGGCGAGAAAGCCTTCTCGGCGGGCGGATGTACCTTCAAAGGATGAAGGGTAGTTCCCAGGAAACTTGGCCACAGAGGATTCGGTGGACGGTTTAAGGGCCGTGAGGTGGGTATCATGCCCTGATGACCCGGACTTTGAGCCCGAGGACCTGGGCCTGGAGTGGTACCTTTCTCTGTCCTTGTGTTTCCGGTGTTTTTTGTGGTGCTCGTGGGCGGGAGGGTGGTCAGATTCCCTGAGGAAGAGGCCCGTTCCCTGGTGGCCAATTTTGATTCCGCTAGAAAGGTGGAAAGGGATTTCTGACACCTGATCATTGTGCGGGAGTTGAAGGCCTGACAATGGGGGCAGGCGTCGGTGTTGTTATTGGGCCCAAGGCAGAAGAGGCACGCCGAATGGCAATCTTTGGCGGGTATCTGTTGCTCACAAGAGCACTTGTTAACATGCCCTTTTGAAGAAGAGGACATAGATGCAGTGAAAATATTTTTGAGAATGGTGGAGAAGGAAGGATGCAATCGGTACTACGAACAGTAGCCAAGGCGAAGTGTCCCTGACCGTGCAGCGGGAAAGAACTGGAGCACGTGGGGAACTCCTCCCTTATATAGGGTGACGCTGGGGGTGGAGCCGACGTCAGCAGGGGGGCGTTCCCACGTTGGTACTGCTGGAAGAAAAATTGCCAGCAGCCGCTGCCAGGTGGCGTCAGTCCTAACTGTGGTACCTGCTGCAAGAGCTTCCTCTTGAAGTAAGATCTAAAGGGGTACTGTTGCTAGAATCAGCAACTACGGAGGGTTCAGGATGGGCTCTGTGAGCTGCAATATTTTTCTTTTGGGCTTCTGAAAGAAAAGAGTCCTGATTGGGCTGGTCTGTCCCGTTATGAGTAGCCCAAGGACATGACCAATAGGAGTGACCCATTTCGTCACATAGGTTGCAGGTCATATCATTACGGTAGTCAGAACCGGTATGACTGTAGTTCAAACACAAGTTACATTTTATGCAGCCACATGCAGAACTAAGGTGCAAGAAGAATCCACATTTAAAACAGTTCTTGGGCTGACCAGAATAAAAACAGTGACCTCTGTCTCTGCCCAAAAACAAACTGCTGGGGAGATGTAGAGAGCCTGTGTTAGAACTACGGAGCTTAACCTGGTATCTCCACCCTCCCATCCAAATGTGCTCCTCATCAAATATGGGTTGAGGGGGGGCCAAGAAGGTCACACCATTGTTGCAACTAGTGAGTAATGACGTGCACAGCTACACTTTCATTTCGAAATAAAATGGTGACAGTTTTCACAGCTGGTCTGGTAAGGGAAATGGCTGTAAAGGGTAACCAAAGAGCAGAATACCATAACTTTTCATATTTGACCCAGAACCTGTCTAGACCTTGTGGAGTTTTAAAACTAACATCATACAAAGAATCACCAAATGTATGTATTAGTGCATAAATTTCATTAGAAAAAAAACGATTATTTTATTAAACGTTTCCCTATATATAGTTTATCAGGGACATTGTCCAGGCCCCCAAGGAATTGCAAGCGGACACTACCTCTCAACCTTTTGTCACTGAAATGAGGGACATGGACATTTTTGAACACTCAAAATGAGGGACAATGAGGGACATAGACCCTCAGAATGAGGGACATATCCTCAAACATGGAGATACAAGCTCAGAACACTGAAAACCATAGTGTTTACTTGTACAAAGTTTATTTTGGATTTAGTATTTTAGAATGCTAAGTGTTTCTGCTTTAAAGTCTGAAATTTACAGCACATTCACTGTGTGGGCAGCACCTTTTCCTTGAGGGACGATGAGGGACAGAGCAATTTTAAGGGGCCAAATGAGGGATATCCCTCGTAATGAGGGACACTTGAGAGGTATGTCGGACAGCATTCCGTCATTGTGCAGGAGGAAGTTGTTGGAAAAATTGATCTTTTTCCTAAAGTCCCATGTCGTTCTGGCCTGCTCAGCCACTAGAGCGGAAGGGGGACAGGCTGTTCAATAACCATACATTCACCCCAAGTCTCAGGATGGGTGCTAGGCCCCTCATCCCCAGAGGCAGAGGTCGAGTCAGTAGCAAGTGTTGTAGAAGGGACAGGTTCCAAAATACCATGCTGAACATCATCAGCATGGAGCTCCAAATCAGACTCAGTGGCAAAGGTGGATGGAGCAGCAACAGGCACAGGAGAAACAACCGTTACCGCTTGCTGAGCAACCCTGGCTGGGGATCCTGGAATAGGGCTCTGGGTAGGATCCAGGAGCCATTGACCCGCTGAGGGCTGTTTCCTGCCTGCCTTTTGTAAAGAATTTTCCAGTGCCCAAGGTAACTTCTGTTGCATAAACCCAGAGGCACTCCATGGTTGAGAACTAGCCCACACACGTCTAAGTCCTAGTTACTTCCCCGCAGTAGAAACATTCATACAAGGTTGATCAGTACTCACAATTTGTGCAGAAACCGTATGTCCCAAATCCACACTCGAAGGTGCGTCAGGAGAAGGTATGAGTCAGTAACAGTCTGAGAAACCACCTTTGATGCTGCTGCATCATAGACGGCTGCAGCTGGCTTGACAGGGGCTCCAGAAACATTAGGCCGCTGAGAGAGTTCAGTCAAGATAGCGTTGGGTGTGGTCGACAAACACTCCACAGGCTGTACCGCAGTCTCAAGACCTAGTTCCGTAGGTAAAGCCAGGGCGGAATCAGGAATAGTCTCTGAGGGTGTAGAAACAATATGTGGGTCCGCATGAAGCAAGGACAAAATAAATTGATGCTTTTCAGTACAAAGTTTCCTCAGCCGATCTTCCTTTCTCTGCCCAGTCTCACAGGCGCCAGAAGTTCAGGTGCCATATCAACAGATAAAACATGCTCTGGTTCCAGTGCAGCAGAAATAGCATTAGTTTGTTCAGAAGTTGAGGTCTCCAATGCTGGACCTGCAGGGAGAGGGATCTGCTCTCCTGCAGGTACACCAGCAGACTGACCATGTTCAGGAACAGTAGCCATGGGAACAGCAGCTCCCCCTACAGCAGAATAGGGGACATTTTTATTAAAACTGAAAAAAATGCTACAATCCAAACAGTGTTACATCACACCAACTCAAACAAAGGGAAACAGAAATAGGTATTACATTCAACATGGAAGCAGAGTGTTCTCAAAACAGTATTTCCCCACCAGAAATCCCAAAACAAGAAAAAGACAACCTGCATGAGTATTACAGCATACTTTCCCCAGATCGCCCGTAGATTGTACATAACCCCAAATCAACCAATAACAGAAAGCAACCATGGGCTGATAATCACATCACATTAGTTAAAGCAATATTCCCCGTTACACAGATTTCTTGGTCAAAGTCAGCCTTCCCTGTTCAGGTTCCTCTCCTGAACTCTCTTTAAGTAATAGGAGCATCGCTTTCAGTAATCCAGGGCATACCCTTCCAACGTTTTAATAACACATCTTCTCTTAACTTCATTTTTTCCTTTTTATATAGCATTAGTATAGCCTGCAAAATTGTGTTATATAGCTCTACATATGAGCCTTCTTCTTGTTGTAATGTATATCCACACCTCATGATCCAAATATTCCATTTCAGTGTCACCATTATTACCTGCAGAGTACTAACATCCCATTTAGCCCACTTCCCATCAAAAACTCCATACATAAGCTTCTCGTATGTTATTGTGCTAAATAGCTTTTCATTCCACTATTGTGCTAGCACCTCCCAAAATTCCTTTATAAACAAAGAGTTAAAAAACAAGTGCTTTATGGTTTCTTCTTGCTGGTTGCATTTCAGCCTGCTGCAGATTCTTGCTTGTAACTTTTTGTGCTTTTGATTAGTGTTTACATTAATTCACTCATGACACGCCAACCAGTGTAGATCCCACATATGCTCCGGGACCCTCGAGTTATTTAGCAACTTCTTTAAATTTCCTCTGTATATACTAGGACATTTTACAAAGACTTCCATCTCTCCACACAAGGAGGACAATAAATTATAATATAATTGTTTCCTGGGTACAGTAATAACCTGTCTTGTTGAAATGTTCCACTGCTTTAATCATAGGAAAGTACTTCTTACATATTCCGGTATAATAGCTGACTGTTTTAACACTCTTAGATTTTACAACTCCCACTGCCTCATCCATAAATTACATTTATTCCGCATCATCCATTCTCAACCCATCTCCTGTAATAACACCATTGGTTTTAAGTTACAATAAAAGAAAAACGTATTAAAAAATATTATTGAATTAAGCATGCTCAAGACACCACTCTTAATGGGCAGATATAGTATATTCCTTTGTATTGGATCAAGTCTGCTACCCCAGCGGGCTTGTAAAAAGATACTAAGTAAGAATGTCTCTATGCTTTTTGGGGGAGGAAAAATATAACTAATGTATAAAAAAATGGGGATCAAGTATGTTTTGATCAGGTATACCCTTTTCTTTTTACTAAACCTCCATCTGTTCCATTGAGCCACTCTTTGCTTTCCTATTTCCAATTTTATTCCCCAATTCATTTCATCCAGATTACCTGCCCCAAACCTAATTCCCAGAATATTTATCAGGTCTGGTACTATCTTAATTTGTTCCACAATATCACTTTCTTTCTGAAGATAATTTAATCTCTGTCCCACACACTTATTTAAATTTAGCTCAGATCCAGAACACCTACCAAAATGCCTACATATTTCCACCACCCTTTCCACAGCCCTTTTGTTGCCAACCATAATACTCGTAATCCACATATGCTATGACTTTGTATTGCAGTAGCTTCCCTTTAACACTGGTTGCTGCTACTCCTGTATTATTATTTATCTTCCGCAGCAGCGGATCAATGAAAAAATCATATAACACTGGGCTTAAGGGACATCCCTGTCTCACTCCCCTTTGTAACTTTATTATAGGCCCTTTCCACCCATTTATTATTGGTACCACAGCAGCGGTATTGTATATAGCTTTAAACCACCCAATCATAGTGTCTGGGATATGGTAGTATTTTAAAACACCCCACAGAAAAGAGTGAGACACCTGATCAAAGGCCTTTTTTGGTCCAAAGAAATCAGGTACCCATCTGTCTCCCCTAACTTCTCCAGTTCTACCAATTCTCTTATTAACAAAATATGATTTTGCATATACCTACAAGGAATTGTGTACGACTGTGCAGGAGAAATTACTGTGCCAGCCACCGACATCAATCTCCTAGCTAATATTTTAGTTAATAGTTTGAAATCCGAATTCAACAGGCTTATCGGCCTCCAGTTATTTAAGTCTCTTTTGTCCCCCTTTTTATATACTGTACATACATTAAAACCCCCATGTACATATATAACGGCACTTCCTGTGTGAAGAGCAACTGATTAAATGTTTCTCTTATCTCAAAATAAGATCCTCCCCCATTAGTTTTAGTAGCTCATTTGGCAATCCATCCGGACCTGGAGTTTTATTTTTTGCCAGCATTGAGAGTGCTTCCTTTGTCTCCCAATCTTCCAAGGGTGCTACTAATTTTCCACTCAGTGCTGTATCAATCCGTGAAATTTCTATCCCTTCTGACAGTTCAGACAAGTCTACTCCACTCGTCTTCTTAAAAAAACAACAACCTGTGAATAAAAAAACGGTCCCTCGTAGTCTCCTGCCCTCCCACAACCCGCACTCCACCCACTGCGACCTGCCTCCCCACCCCCACCCCATACTTACCTCCGGAGCTCGGCGCGACGATCATCGGTGGACCGGGAACACGTCTGCACTCTTCAAAGCCGACTGCGAACTGAGGAAATGCCGGTAAGCTGTATAATGGGATAGATATGTTTTTTTCAACTTTGTTGCATATCTCAGGCATTTTGGGGAATTTTGGCCCCAAATTTTCAACATGGGGTTTTTGGGACCCCTCCTCATGAATTCTTGCATTGTCATGGCGTTACTCGGGCCCGAAGGGTGATTTCGCAGTCACTGCGCGAAATCACCTTTCCGTACTGATTAACGAAACGACAGTGCCAGTGTTCATAAGGTGGGCTCTCAAAAAGCCTATGTTGAAAATTTGGTGAAGAAACTCCTAAAAATGACTGTTTTATGAGCATGCATTGTGCAGTTCCTACACACGCTCGTAAGTTCGCGAATTATCAATATTTTCACTCCAGATTTTCAACATTGTCATTTTACCACACCTCCTTATGAGCAGTACAGCTGTCATTTTCACATCCTGACCAAAACGTGTTTCTGCCCATGTAGCGCACAATGGCGCAGTCGGTGTGCGAACTCAATGTATGGGACACATTAAGAAAATCACAGTGACACTGTTCATGAGCAGAGGTCTTAAAATGACTATGTTGAAAATTTGGGGAAAAAATTCCTAAAAATGACTGTTTTACGAGCGTGCGTTGCGCAGTTCCTATGCACGCTCGTAAGTTCACAAATTTTCAATATTTGCACTCCAGTGACTTCCAAATACCTAAACAGCACATAGAAGCAAGCAACATTCGGCACTGACAAATGCTTGTTTGTTTTACTGCAGTAATTTGTACCATGAGATTCTGACCAGTCTCATAAGACATGTATAGCAAAGTCTGCAAGTACTTTCTATCCTGCAAGTACGCCAGATAATGTTTCTGACATCCCTTCTTACTTAATTGCTTACACAGATTTTACATATCATGTTTAGTCTCCTCCCACCACCTTACAGCTGAGTCAAACAAAATAAAAACTGACTTCCTTGCTAAAATAAAAGTTTTAATGGCATTTAAGATGTACAAATCTTCTGCCAGAGAGGTATTCCATTTCCAAAATCCTGGCCCTCTCCTAATCGCCTCGGAGGACCCAGTTTTAATTTTGATTATACTGTAGTCAGAAAATTCAGTGGGAATAACTTCCGCATTCATTATTGGAACCTTCTCTGATAAAAAAATGTAATCAATACTTGAAGCAAGGTGCCCCTTATGAAAAGTAGGCGTGTCCTTACTAACCCATGAGAAAAAAGCATCCTGTAGTTTTGCCTTTTTAGTGATTTCCGAAAGAAGGTTCGAGTCACAATATTGCTATAAGGATTTCGCTACTAAAGGGCAATTAAAATCTCCCACCAGGATAACGTGTTGAGCCGTGCACAAGTATGGCTGTATTAGTTTAAGGAAAGCACATAGTGATTTATAAGATTGTACTGCATATTCCTGATAATGACATCCAATATTAAAATTCTTCCCAAAGCTACATCATATAATTTCAGCACCTTGACCTCGGGCATTCTAAAAAGAATTCCTAACCCGGCACATTGCTCTTGCCCCAATGACCAAAATGATGGTCCATGATACCACTCTTTAGTTGCCCCTTCAGTTTCTTTCAGGGTGTGGAGACGGGTGTCTTGCAAAAAGAATATTCCAAACTGCAAACAAGTCGGACAAGAAAATACCATTTTTCTTTTGCCTTCTCTTTTCATGCTATTCACATTTATAGAGTGAGCAACGAATGGTTCATACATTTTTGTTTTATTTTAAGTTAAATACATTATTTACATTTTTTCCCTTTCTCCTCCCTATTTTTTTATGTTTCATTTTCATTTTTGCCTTCCTTTTCAACAGTCCTTTCGGTCTTCCCTGTTTCTCCATATCTGTTGTACCCTCCAGAATGGAGGAAGCCACTGAGGAGTTATTGGAATCTTGTTCAGAGTCCCCAGATTGCAGTAAGTCAGATTTATTCCCTAGACTCACTGATTTCTGTTTCGTAACCAATCTTGTGGAAATTATTTTTTCGGGGGTCTCAAACCTCTCACTCTCCTCCTTCTCCTGTCTACTGGAGTTAGGAACCATAACTGACGGGGGGGATACCATTCTTACCCCTTTCCACTTCAGGTATGACTTTCTTCACTGTTCCCTCCTTCCCCATCTCATTCAGAGCATCCCTTACTATCTTCAAGGAGCATTCTCCACTACTAAGCGCATCTTGTTGAACTCCCTGTGCCAATCTACTAGAAACCTGAGGGTGGGGAGGCTGTGGATTGGGTCATGAACTCACAAGGTCAGGTTCTAATTCCTTAGCCACTGCAGAAACTCGACTCTTTCCCTTTCCTATTCGATCCTTTTGAGTTAAGGTGATCAGTAACCTCTGCTCCTCTCCAGCTGCTTGCTCCCCAATATTACGTGCTGCCAACTTGCAATTCTGGAATGTGTGACCCATTTCGTTGCATAAGTTACATTTACACTCGTTCAAACACTGTGCACTTACATGCCCAACTTTCCACAAATCACACACCTTTGCTTGTCCCAGATACTGCTCAGGTGTTCCACTCACCCACACTTATAACACATTTTGGGCTGTCCTGGATAGCATAAAATCCCCCTATCCCTTCCCAAAAGAAACAGTTCGGTAAGTGAGCAACTCCCACGTCAGATGCTTTTAACAGCACCTTCACCTTCCAGCCTCCCATCCATATGTTTTCCGTGTCCGGTATGGCCTCCGGATCCTCCATAACAGTGCATCTTTGTTTCAGCCACACAGTCGGGTCATTTACACTGACCCCTTCATTCCCAAAAAGTACCATTATAGTTTTTTGTGCAGGTCGAGTCAGAGGGATAGCTGTAAATGGTGCCCCAATGCAGTTTTCTTCAAAGTACTGTACCTTGTCCAGAACCTCTCTAGCCCCAAAGACATTTTGAAGCTCACATCGAAAGCTGTCTCTCCTGAAATATGTATCAGGGCGTAGACTTCGTTCACAAAGAATTTCAAGGAATCCTTAATCAATGTCCTAGCCACAAAAACTCTCTCCGGGGGTTCTGACATGCCCCCCACATATGTTAACCTCACTGCATTATGTCGCTTAGCAGGATATATTAGCGTTTTGAAAAATGAAGAGCATGCCTTTGGTGCTACTTTATTTACTGTATTTAATGGTCCTGCATTTGAGACCCCTTGGGCCTTCGGTAGTTCTCCCTCTTTCTCTTGAATCATTAATCCTGTGGACACCGGCAATGTGGTCTTAAATAATAACTGTGGGTTCTGGGTTAACTTTAATTCCTCAGGTACTTCAATATTTCTGTCTATGTTAACTGTTTTATCTATTGTGCCCAAGTCAGAAAAAATGCTCACCGTATTTTGGGTTTGAATGGGTGTAGCTCCCGATTCCCATTGACCCGTACTTACATTACATTCCCATCTGACTTCCAGTAATGCTTTATCTACTGACAACGCTTTCTCTAATCTGCCCGTGGTTGTTTCCATGCCACTTCATTCCGGTTGATGTGAACCCTCTTGTGGAACACCTGCTTCAGTTCAAGCTATTTTGCCGGTTTTTTAGTGAGGTCCCACAATTTCGTGTGCTCTCTGCACTTTCTGCCTCCTCCACTTCGGTGGCCCAGCTGCTCAGCCTGTTCTTTGAAGCTGATGCATCACTGCCCCGCCTCTGGGCCTTTTTTTTTTTTTTTACATTTTCTTTTTATTGATTTCTCTATATTTCATACAGACATTATTCTGACAATGCACATTAGGATTTATATTATTAGATTGAGGTCGCCACTCCCCTTAATACACTCAATTTAAAGCCAGCATGCAGAGTCAATAAGATACATCATATGGGGGTACAAATAAGAAGATTTGTCATTCCAATGTCATACCATAAATCAATCGCTGTTACAGAGACCATGAGCTGCATGCAATATACATCATATTCAAATAAAATGTAACAAATAAATCAATAGTGCCCTTTCCTCTAGAGGAAACTAAAGAGTAAGCATGCACTAAGCAAATTTTAGTTGCCGGAAGGGCAAGAAGAATTAAAACAATAAGGCTCCCTATAAGTCTGCAATAGAATAGTACTCTATTCAACTTGAACCATAACTTGAACAGCTCTGCCATTAGACGACTCATTTGGTAGAAATAATAAAACCCTGGTGGTTTCTGGCTAAGTACCTCTTCAAGCCAGCCATAAACGTTTATACAGACTTTAATGTCATATTAATCCCATCTAGGAAACAACATTCAGGGGAGCAATATCTCTAGTCATTTCGATTTTTACTTATATGGACTATTGCCAACCTGTTCTACAAATCGAAAGGTCCCTCAGGAGTCCACAATGTCCTCCGCTTCAGAGTCGGAAGCCTCAGCTCTTCGAGATCTTGGAGGGGCATTTCTTTGAGCCCATTTCAATGCCTCAGCTGGATCCGAAAAAATAAAGATTTTCCCCTGGTATACAATACGAATTCAGGCTGGAAACAGCATGCCGTGGGTAACATCCGCCTCACGCAGGATCGCTTTGACTCCATCAAATTTCTTTTTCTTCATCCGTGTCACGTAGCTCAGATCCGGGTAGAGTCGCACTTGTTGCCCATCACATAAAAGAGTTCTCTTCTGTCTGGCTAATTTTAAAATCATGTCTCTTGAGCCTACCCCGTCCAGCACTATAACTACTGCTCGAGGTGCATCTGTGTTCAGGGGTCTTCCACGGGCCGCCACTCGGTAGGCCTTCTGAATGTGTAGCTTGCCATCGGAAAGTATCTCTCCCAGTTGCAAACTCAGCCAGTCTCTGACAAACAGGGCTAAATGGTCACCCTCCACTCATTCTGGGAGCCCAATAATTCGGACATTAGCAGATCTAGCTTGGTTTTCCAGCGACTCGATGTGGTTCCTCTGGGCCTTTTTGACAGGAGTTCCCTTTCTGTCAGATCGGAGATCAAAGAGCTTCTTCTCCAGCTGTGCTCTCTGAAGTAATAGACTGCATTCCTCTTTCTCAGTTCACACATCGTTTTCCGACTCCGAATCCTGTAAGGTGTCTTCAGAAATAGCATGGTCCACCTCCACATCACTCGCATCTGAGGTTTGAGTCTCACTTATATCAGATACTTCCCTTTGATTTAAAGGAACATTCTTTACCAGATCATCAGCTCGTTCTTGATGCAGTCCCTCAGTGGTAATTTCCACTGTCTCCATTTCCACAATACTTTCTTCTAGTAACAAGATGGGGGCTTCAGACTCTCCCACCTCCTCCCTTTGATCCTCCTGGTCAATCATCTTGGTTCCCTACCATGATGGACAGAGTCTCCCCCTACTTGATTGTAGGGGAATTTCCCCAGTGTCCTGGCCAGATTTTCCCCCCATTCACTAAAAATACCACCAACAGCTTAATCTGGTTCAAGGTCAGTTGGCATTCATCAGTATCCCCCTCCACCGGGTTGTGCCTAAAAATAGGCAGAATTTATCTAGTGCGCTTACCCAGCCAACAAAAACTAAATAAATAAATAAATAATCATGATCAGTGTACGGCAAAACAGTACAACAGGTACTTGCGGTAGAAAATATTGCACTTCGATAGGCAAGGGGAAATTACTTAACAGGCATGGCAGAGTGAGGGGGAGAGCAAAATGGCCAGGGCACAAATGAGTGTGTGTGTGTTGGGGGGGGGGGGAATTAAGAAGTAGGGGATCATGGACATTTGAAGGTGGGAGTAGAAAAGTCATGAAGAAGAGATTTAAGGGAGAAGAGGCAAGCAAGCAGGTTGACAGAGGAAAGGTGGACCAGAGTTTAGAAAAGTGATATGAGAAGGCAGCTTGACCAACAGTAGCTTTCCTAGATGGAATAACAAAGAAACATAGACTTTGTTGGCAGAAAAGGACCACTTATCCCTCCCTATCTGCCTAGATGTTCCCTGCCCACTCTGCCTCCACAGACCAAAACTGGTCTTCGGCAACCCTCCCTCTTCCCTTGCCTGGTCACTAATATTCCCTTAAGTCTATCACACTCATTCTTGAAGCACCTTATTGTTTTCACCTCCATCACTTCCTCAGGCAGTGTAATCCAGGCATTTACCACTCTTTCAGTGAAGTAGCATTTTTTCTCACATCTTTCTTTAACTTCTCCCTTCCAGCTTCATCACATGATCCTTGGTCCTGGTACTCTTTCTGATTTGAAAGAGACTCTCCTCCTGTACCTTATTCACCCCCAAGAGGTATTTATAGGTCTCCACCGTATCCCCTTTCACTTAACTCTCTTCCTGGGCATACATGTTGAGATCCCTCAGTCTCTCCTTGTAGGGCTTTTGGTGCAGCCCCTGCACCATTTTAGTTGCCTTCTCTGGGTTGCCTCCACCTTGTCTATGCCCTGTCTGAGCTGCGGCCTACTGAACTGGATACAGTGCTGCAGTTGGGGCCTCACCAGCGAGCGATGTAGTGGCAGCACCGTCTCCCACCTCCTGCTGGACATACCTCTCCCAATGCATCCCAGCATCACACTGACCCTACCCACTGTTTTGTCACACTCCCTGCCACTTTGAGATATTCAGATATGATAACCCCAAGGTCCCTTTCCTGCTCAGTGACTGACATTACCTCCCCCCACAATCCTATACTTAGGTCCGGAGTTTCTATGCCCTAGGTGCATAATTTTGCACTTTGTGACATTGAACATGACTTGCCATGTGTTTGACCACTCCTTGAGTTCCCAAGAGCCCTACGCATTCTTTCCACCCCCTCCTGATTGTCGACGTATTACAGATTTTGATATCAGCTGCAAAAAAAGGCATATCTTCCCTCCCAGTTCATCTTAAGTGTCATTTATGAAGATATGGAAGAGGACCAGTCCCAGTACTGAGCCCTGTGGCACCCCACTGGTTACTCTTCCGTCCTTAGAGTAAGTGCCATTAACCACCACCCTCTGTCACCTATCCGTTAATTTCTAACCCAATTCACCACTTCGTATCCCACCCCTAGGCTGCTCAGTTTCCTAATCAGCCTCCTGTGCTGCACTGTGTCGAATACCTTGCCGAAGTTCAGATAGGCTACGTCCACTGCCCTCCCCTGATCTATCTCCCTATTCATCCAGTCAAAGAAATCAGGTGAACTCTGGCATGACTTCCCCCTCCTATGAATCCATGCTGCCTTTGCTCTTGCAGCCCATTTGATTAAAGATACTCCATGAAAATGTGAAACATTGCTGTGCAGAGGGTAAGGGGAAGCAGGGGGGAAGAGGACATTAGGGAGGTGAGGTAGGAGGGAAGGGAACCAGACCAGCATTTGGATATAAAGGAGGCACATTGGATAAGGCACCCGGCATCAAGAGAGGCTAGTGAAAGGGCCAAGTAGAGTGAACAGTGGTGGGTACAATGGGGACAGTCTAAGGCAGCAGTACAGCAAAAAAATGCTTTTCCCAAAAGCTAATTTCAGCTACAGGTAATAAAAGTATTAGCATACCTGCCATATCTACTTTTTCTAGGTACCTCCTGTGCTGTGCACCATGTCTTTTTTTATTTTCTTGATCCTCACCCTTGCCCGGTCTGCAATGCTATTTATAAGTCAAATGTGGCGGCTTTACTTTTTTTTCCTTGAGAAAAAAATTAATTGAAACATTTATTAAAATATTCAGCTTTTGGAGGAACTAGAAAATGTTATCACCAAATTAAACTGGAAGATACCCAGAATCTTTTATAGTGAAGATTGGTAGGGTCACCACATTTCTGGCCCAATTTCGTTGCACTGCTGCTTTAAAGCTAAATGACTGAAAGAAGAGTGAGACAAAGGAAGGAGGCATATTGCTTTAGCCACAGCTAAGTGGAGGTAGAAGTGAATAAATGAAAAGAATACAAACCAAAGCAGACTTCTGAAGCAGAAAATACATGCTAGAAAATCGCCAAGAGGCAAAGAAAAACACGGTCAGACACAACAGAACTTCGGGAGTGGGGGGGCCAGGAGCTTCTGCAGCAGGACTGCAGCAAAATGAGCCTTTCACCGAACCCCAGGCTATAGCCTTGCAGCTCTTAATGCTGCCAGTGCTTGTATGTTAAGTTGACCACTTCTACCCTTAAGGCACAGGCAGGAATTCTCTTTGGTACTCTCAAAATATAGAGTTAGAAAAACCATTTAATGTAGTTTATGACTTTTAATGTGAACATAGCCACATATTTCTGCAGTGTATAATGCTTGTGAGTTTACTGTTGCACTATTTAATCGGTGCTACTGTGCTGCTTCCACTGTATAATTTATTCAACCTTTGAAGCCCAAAGACAGCTTAAGTATGATTGACACATTGTCAATATTTTTGTTCCACCCCCTTTTGAATGAATTACAGTCCACAAATATGTATATTCTTTTATTACTATATCTAATTTTGTATCACCTAACATCCAATATGTAGCCTAACTTCAGTTGTAGGCAGATTCTGGAGTACCTAAAAGCAAGCGTCTGCGGGCTGCAAGAGGACAAGCAGCTTGGGTCTGCTGCAGTAAGATCATGCCAGACCAACCTGATAGTGTTCTTTGACTGGGTCACCAAGGCTGTGGACAGGGGAAAAGCAGTAAATATGCTTTATCTTCACTTAGCAAGTGCCTTTGATTTTGTACCGCGCAGGAGACTTGTAAAGACTGTTGGACTTTGGGATGGGGTAAAGACTTACAAAGTGGATAGGGAACTGGTTAGGGGGGAGGAAGCAGAGGGCAGTAGTGAATGAGATTAAATTAGAGGCCAGGGATGTCACAAGTGGGGTGCCACAGAGTTCATCACTGAGATATTTTCTGTTTAATATGTTATTCAGAAACATAGAGGAGGGCATCAAGGCAAGATGTGTCTTTGCAGATGACATAGAGCCCTGAGGCAGGGTGGAGAATGAGGAGGGTGTGAGGGAAATGAAAAAGGACACTGAAAAATTAGAAAGGTGGTCCAAATTATGGCAGTTAAGGTTCAACGCCAAGAAGTGCAAGGTGATACACTTTGGAACGAGGAACCCATATACGGCATACCGGATGCGAGGGGTTAAGAATAACAAAGACAGCGGAGGAGAGGTATCTCGTGGTCATCATCGGTGACAGTTTCAAAGCTTCAGGTCAGTGCAACAAGGAATAGGACAGAGTGAACGGGAATATTGGCATGCATAGGCGGGGGATTTAACAGTAAGAGAAAGGAGGTGATACAGCCCCTGGACAGGTCCCCTCTGAATCCCCATCTGGAGTACTGCACGCAGTTCTGGAACTCACACTACATGGACTGGCTGGAGACGGTGTAAAGGGGGCCATCAAGGGGATTCAAGGGGCAGCAGGGCAAGATGTACAAGGAAAGGTTGGCAGATCTCAACGTGTACTTGCTAGAGGCTAGGAGGAAGAGGACAGATGTAACTGAGATATGCAAATTGTTGAGGGGGAATAAACAAAGTTGATGGTCAGGACTTGTTGTTCACTAAAAACAGCATTGTGGTGAAGAGAGGGCACCGATGGAGACTGGTCAGAGGAAAGAACATCAGTATGTTCTTCACCAAGAGGGTGGTGGATTAGGCTGCTGAAAGAGGTGGTTGAGGCAAGGACTGTAAATTGGGTCAAGGTCAGGTGGGACAGATACAGGGACTTTGTGAGACACAAGGAGGACATAATGGGGGGGTGGTAACAGCAGATGGAGGAGAAACAACTAGATGGATAGTGGAGTCGATCAGTTTGATGGACCCTGTTTGGCAGTAGGCCGCAAATGTAACCAGCAAATAGTTTGGGTAGACTGGATGGACGTCAGATCTTTTTCTGCCATCACTGTGTATGTTTCTGTATTGTTTTTGGTATTAGAATTCTTTTTTTTTTCCAGTGTGTGAATTTAGAGCTCGTGAAAGGTGCTGGATTGACAGCTTTAGAATCTGAAATCCTCTATTTATTTATTTAGTTTTTGTTGACCGGGTAAGTGCATTAGATAAATCCTGCCTATTTTCAGGCACGACCCGGGGAAGAGGGTTACAGATGACTGCCAACTGACCTTGAACCAGATTAAGCTGTTGGGGGTATTTTTAGTGAATGAGGGAAATTTGGCCAGGACACTGGAGGAAATTCCCCTAATCTTTTTTCGATAAGTGCCATGGGATCTTTAACATCCACCAGAATTACCACCAGTCCAGGCAGATGGGACCTCGGTTTAACGTCTCATCCGAAAAATGGCACCTCAGAATTAGTCACATGACAGGTACAGAACAGGCAATCACAGTGCAAGCTTTCTCACACTGCCCCGCCAGTGTGCCTCAACCCTGTCATGGAGGGACCACCATGCAGCTGAGAGGGTGGTTTAGACCTTGGTCCTTGGCCTCTCATGTGAGACTGCTAACAATGGTGCCAATCAGTGCCAGTTGTGTTGGTGGTTTTGGAATGTGGACACCTGCTCGCTGGGAACTGGGCTGAGACCACCACAACTCATTTCACATAGGCCACTGAACAGCCCTCGAGTGCTAATGGCTTTTGACCACTACCGACCTGTGCTGGGTTTGAACCCATGACCTAGAAGTGAAAGGCTCCTTAAACAGCAAAAGAATTCAAGATCATTATTTTACTCTTATCTATGCTAATCTTAAACTTTAAATCATTACAAACATTGTGTAAAATATTTAACTAGTGTTATAACACCTTAGGAGATCTTGAAAAAAATTAAAGATCATCAGTGTAAACTAGCGAAGTGCATTTCTGCCTCTTAATATTTCCCAGATCCCGGCTCCTATTTTATAATTTGTCTAGCAGGGTGTTGTTCATGTAAAAACTGAAAAATTAAGGTGCTAACTTGCAATCCTGTTTTACACCCCTGTTGGTAATAAACGTTTCTGTTAAATTTCCATTCATCTCATAATGGATTTTTGACCAGCTTTCTGAGTGCAACAGCTTCATTATTCTCAGTAATTCTGCTTGTGTTCTCAAATTCAATGAAAATATTCCAGAGAGTTGTTCGCGAGAGTGAGACCAGAACTGCTTTGGGATTGATGATGGCAATATTTATTGATTCCTTGAGGACTGTGGCATTTTTTTTTTCATAGCGATGGTTTAAAGGAAAACAGTCCAAATTAGGGGGCTCCTGCCCCCGAGAGGCTTGCCCTCCGGTTTAGCTTTATACACTAGAAGCAGCATTTTTCTCTCACCAAAACTGAGTTTATTTTATTTGTGAAAAGTCAGCGACCAGTATGGCAGATGCTGGGGGGCCTTCATTAACTGTAATTAATGTACAAAATGTATTGAAGCCAGCGGTGCAGCACGGCACCATTACAGTTAATGGAGCCCCCACCCCACCCCACCCAGCATCTGCCATACTCCAGGTTATGGACTTTTCGCAAATAAAATAAAACCCAGTTGCACGAGAAAACACCGCTTAGTGCATAAAGCTAAACTGAGGGTAAGTTCTTCGGGGTGGGAGACCCTAATTTGAACTGTTATCCTTTAAGATGAAGAACTGATCATCTGCGGAGTAGACCTAGTGGAAGCCAGCCTTGTGCTTTGAGAGGATCTCTCCATCCTTCACCCATGCTTCCATTCTGTACAGTATGACGCTGCTAAACATTTTCATAACAGTACCAATTAACCGTAGGGGTTGATGCATACTAATATTGTTCGTTTTTCGTTTTTATGTTTACTTGCGCGCATGCACAAAGTGAATATAATACAGGAGCTCAGTCAGAGTGGGGGCATGTGGAGGTGTGTGGATATGGAAATGCAGGAGGCTTGCTACTCAAAATCTGATGATGATGATAAGGCGGATGAGGACAGTGTTCATTTGCCTAATGGGCATAAACTTTGTGTAGTTCAAAGGATGCAGCCCCATGAATCATACTAGCCAGCTAACTGACATAATCGTCAGGCTTTGAAGCTCAACATCAAGGTTCACACTGTGTGTGTGTGTGTGTGTGTGTGTGTGTGTGTGTGTGTTTTCCCACATATAGTGCTTTCCCCTAGTTACTGACAGGACCACTAAACACAGTGGGGGGAAAAAGCAATCAGCATGCAGAATGCAAATATAATAGCATCAAATATGTTAACATCATGTCAGTAATGAGCAGGAAACACCAGTAACAGTTGATTTAAGTTACATATTGTTTATGTTTCCTTTAAAGAGCCCCTGATACCAGCTGGATAACTTTGAAAAATGTGTGATGTAGACACAGTTCATATTTGAATTTTTTCTTTAACTTTATCTTCCTGTCCTTCCCATCTGCCATCAATCCCAACCCTGTCACCCACCTCAGTACTTACCAAATGCTGAGCTTAATGGGTGCAGTTTCCATCTGGGACAAGCTTTGTGGCGCCACATTCAAAGTGCCAATTTACAACAGCAATATATCAAGGAGGAGGATTTTACACTCAAGGTTTGCTGTATACTTGTGCTGGCTTTCGTACCACAGGATTGCATAGAGAGATTTTTTGAAATGCTATAAGACGAGAGCTTTACAGAACTGGAAGAAACAATCGATTACTTTGAGGATACATACATTGGAAGACCTTACAGAAGCAGAAAGAATAGACGCCAACCACGGTTTCCAATAGCGTTCTGGAATCAATATGAGCGTGTAATTAATTACCTGCCACGAAGCAATAACGCCCTGGAAGCCTGGCAGAGGCGTTCTCCCAAACTGTGACAGTAGCCCATCCTACCCATGCCAGACTAACAAGAAAGTTGAGCAAGAACAGCACGCTGTTTCGCTTAAGCGCAGACAACTGGAGCTTGGTCATGATCCACCAAGGAAGAACAGCAAATACTTACGCATTAACAAAGTGAACGAACACATCTGCTCCGACTTTTCTCACAGAACGTCCAAGAAGTACCTTGAAGACATTGCCAGTGTTCTTGAGATAAATGTAGTTTAAGTACGCTTTTAAAGTTTTTAAACATTAAAGTTTCTATTAACAGTTGAAGACCAAACCTACCCCATGAGTCTTACGCACAAACACATGATCCCTGTACGAGTTTTAAGCGCAAGCACAGTACCCCTGTACAGTATATTTGTTGTGTCGTTGACATAAATGTTGTTTAAGTGCGCTTTTATAGGTTTTGAAACCCAACCATCACCATGAGTTTTACGCACAAACACATGACACCTGTATGAATTTTAAGCACAAGCACCATACCCCTGTACAGCACATTACTGCAGAATCAGCCTTCATTTGTTGTTCCAGTGCTAATTGAAGCACTCCTTACTCCAGAATCAGCCCCATTTCAAGTTACTAAGCCAAGTATTAATCTCATTTACTCTGTACTCCAGAATACGGTCCGATGCACGCCGCGACATTTTGTCCGGGACGACTTATACTACGCAACTAATTTGTCAGTATCGTATTGTCCACTCAGTATTGCTGCCATTATTTTTCATCTGTGATGTTTTGTCCGGGGGCAAATCGTCCACTTTCGTGGCAGCCAAGCAGAGCTAGACACTGTTCCCCCATCCCGGAGGAGGAGAGCCATTGATGGATACTCAGTCCTCTTTCCCTCCCACCAGCCTGCCAGTGACCTTGGTCCGCTCCCAAACCCAGGTTGCTGGTGTGATGGGAGGTGAGGCAGCCATCGCCTCAGCTCTCTACATCACTGGGCTAGCTAAACATTTACTGTAGCTCGCATTCCCTTGGATAGTATGAGAGGGGTGAACCTGCAGCCCATTGTTTTACAGTTCTGTGCTTTTACCCTCTGTACTATTCCACCAGAATTATATTTTTGCAATTCTTTCTCCTTTTTCCTTTATTGCTGAGGGAAGTGACATAAAAACAAGTGTACATGTGACATCATAATGCCCTGTTTATGACTTCATAATTACTGCTACAGCAACGAATTGGGATGTCATAAACAGAATTGTGACTGCAAAGGCAGAAATGCAGACTGATCAAATAAGACAGCCTGGTTCCATGGAAATGCACTCGCTAATAAAGAAATAAGGGCTACAATTACAGAAAAAATGCACACTATAAGATACCTCGTGTCTAAATATTATATTTTTCAAAGTTGTTCCAGTAACATCAGGGACTCTTTAAAGCTCTATTACATTGTACAAAAATAGCACACAGTGCAGGACCCCCATTAGGATGGTAGGATGTGGAAAATAAGCTAAAAGCAGATATGGAAGGAAAAATTGAATGAGAGGGACTACCCGATAACTGCTCAATAAACTAAAGAAAGTGCAGAGAGTTAAGGGGTCAAAATTCAAAGTGTAGATACTGCAATGTGAAGAAAGTGGTAATGGCTGGGATGAAACAGGGTGAACACACATCCCAGTTTGGACATTCCCATATTGCTTCCCTAAACTCTGAGTCTTTCTTCCCTAGTCCATCCACTCAGCCTCTTCCCCCTTCTCCCTTAAGTCTCTTCTTTTGAACTTTCTATCTCCCTCCTGCAATTGTTCCTGACCCCTAACATTAGTGCTGTCCTCCACCCATGGCTTGCGCAATTGCGCTGCTATACTCCAAGAGTCCCCTCCAAATATTTGTTTTGCACATCTGTTACATATTGTACTTTGTACGCTATTTAGTTAGCACTGTTTTATTTATTTATTTATTTTTTCACCTGGCTCCTTCTTCCAGGCATGGGAGGTTCCGGCCACCCGCTCTGCCCACTGCCCCCTCCATCCCCAGGCTTACTCCCCTGGGTGGGGCTTCCCAAGGTACTTGGTCGTCTGTCCCTGGCTTACCCCCAGGGCGGGACCATGGGAGCGGTACCCCCCACCCCCCGGAGGACTTTGGTCTGTATCAGGAGCAGCAGCAGAGACAGGTGCCGTCATTAGCAGCTGGCTTTTTTTTTCCCCTTGGGGCAAGGATGTGCAATGACACCAGCGTCCGCCCTCCTAACATGTGGCAACAGCCGCCACAGTACCTCCAGCCTCTGCCAGAGGTCCGCATTTGGCCAGACACTCTTCCTCCCCCTTCCCGGAGAAGGAAAGCGGTCCCTGGAGCACTCAGTCCTTCTCCCCCTGGCTGGCCCTTCGACTCCCAAGTCCATCCCCGAACCCAGGATGTCAGCACCACAAGGGGACACCTTGCCACTGCACTGGCGGACTGGTTCATTAGCACTATTTTATTTGGGACATATTTTTGTGGCCGCTCAAAAATTAATGTATTTTTGCACTTGCATCCTTACACCTATTGAATTGTCTACTATCCCCTGGCACATCTGGAAACAAGCTGCTACCAGCTCAGTAGGTCTTTCCTAGTAAAACTTTTGAAATAAATAAATAATATTGACTTGGTTGAGACCAGCCTGCATAGGGGTCAGAAGTAGCCCAGGACCTCAGGAATGTAGCAGTACCATTAGTTCTGAAAGAGGGGCTGGAATGCTGTTAGCTCTGAACAAGGGGCAGGAACACTGTTAGCTCTGAAAGAGGGACTGGTGTACTGTTAGCTCTGAATGAGGGTCTGGAATACTGTTAGCTCTGAATGAGGGGATGGGATATTGGTAGCTCTAAAGGAGGTGGTTGGAGAGCTGTTAGCTCTAAAAGAGGGGCTGGAATGCTGGAAGCTCTAAATGAGGGGATGGAATACCGTTAGTTTTGAAAGAGGGGATGGAACATTGTTAGCTCTGATAGAGGGTCAGGAATTCTATTACTGTAGCTCTGAAAGAGGGTCTGGAATACCATTAGCTCTGAAAGAGGGTCTGGAATATTGTTAGCTCTGAAAGACAGTCTGGAATTATGTTACTGTAGTTCTGAAAGAGGGTCTAGAATTCTGTTACTGTAGCTCTGAAAGAGGGTCTGGAATATTGTTAGCTCTGAAAGAGAGTCTGGAATTCTGTTACTGTAGCTCTAAAAAAGGGTCTGGGATATTGTTAGCTGTGAGAGTCTGGAATTCTGTTACTGTAGCTCTGAAAGAGAGCCTGGAATTCTGTTACTGTAGCTCTGGAAGAGGGTCTGGAATATTGCTAGCTCTGAAAGAGAGCCTGGAATTCTGTTACTGTAGCTCTGAAAGAGGGCCTGGAATTCTGTTACTGTAGCTCTGAAAGAGGATTTAGAATATTGTTAGCTCTGAAAGAGAGCCTGGAATTCTGTTACTGTAGCTCTGAAAGAGGGTCTGGAATATTGTTAGCTGTGAGAGTCTGAAATTCTGTTACTGTAGCTCTGAAAGAGAGCCTGGAATTCTGTTACGGTAGCTCTAAAAGAGGGTCTGGAATGCTGCTACTCTGAAAGAGAGCCTGGAACACTCTTCCTGTAGCTCTGAAAGAGGACCTGGAATTCTGTTACTGCAGCTCTGAAAGAAGGTTTAGAATAGTGTTAGCTCTGAAAGAGAGTCTGGAATTCTGTTACTGTAGCTCTGAAAGAGGGTCTGGAATATTGTTAGCTCAGAAAGAGAGTCTGGAATTCTATTACTGTAGTTCTGAAAGAGTGTCTGAAATATTGTTAGCTCTGAATGAGGGCCTGGAATTCAGCTACTCTAGCTCTGAAAGAGGATATGTAATTCTATTACAGTAGCTCTGAAAGAGAATCTGGAATTCGGTTATGGTAGCTCTGAAAGTGGGTCTGGCATTCTGTTACTGTAGCACTGTTACTATAGCTCTGAAAGAGAGTTTGGCATTCCGTTACTGTAGCTCTGAAAGGGAATCTGAAATATTGTTAGCTCTTACTGTAGCTCTGAAAGAGGGTCTGAAATACTATTAATTTTTGTTTCCAATTGTTTAACCAGGTGAGACACACTAAGCTGAAAGCTTTTTTACAGGTGCAACCTAGGAGCACAGAGAAGTTAAGTGACTTGCTTAGGGTCACACAGTATATGCAAGTAGGGGCTGTGGGATTCAAACCCAGGTCTCCAGATTTGCAGCTCAGGGCCTTAAACCACTGTGCTACACTGCCTCTCTAAATTTTGAAATAGGAGCTGGAATTCTGTTAGTTCTGAAAACGGGGCTGGAATAATATTAGCTCAAAAGAGGGTTTGGAATACTGTTGGCTCTGAGCCAAAAAACCTTTTACAGCACTAATTAAAAAACCTTCACAAGAAGGGGTGTCCACCATCCTTATGTAACCCCTAGATGGCGCTATCCCAGGGGCTACTACCCCTGCCTGATTTGCCACTAACAGGTTGAGGGGCCTGGATCCAATGGCGGGTGCCTCCACCCAGAGGTCAGGGTTTGCAATAGTTAAACTAACTTGGTCACAGCCCTCTGGGACACTGCAACCCCCCTTTCTTCCCACTAGTGGCCCACACAATATATCAAATTACCTTCACAGTATACACTTACCCCCAGGTCTGGTTCGGCACTGGGACCTCCTGTGAAATGAGATACAGTGCAACAATCACAGTACAGTACTTTAACATAGACAAATACCTCAGGCAGTATAACTTTGCTGAAACAAGCAGCTCTGATTTATTTAGGGGATATAACAAGGACAGGGGAAATCAGGTTAATTAGATTATCACCTAATAATCTACCTATGGCTCTGTGCACAGGCCTATCCCTATCAGTTACTGTCCCTGGTACCCAAGCCCTAGTGGCTAGTCCAAACCGTGGCAGCTGGTGAGGCCCTTTCACACAGAGAAAGGAGAATTAAACAGTCAGCAGTACAAGTAATTCCATTTGGATTAATGTGGCAATTCAACAGGGCGACCCTGAATTAGTACTCACGACCTCCAAATAAGATAGGGTCCTTCAATGTCAGCAGGGCTCACTTGAGGTACACAAACCTCTTCACACATCCATATAAAAGAAAGCACTATACCAGGCAGGCTGCATCTGTATCCCGATCGCAATTACTGCACAATACCGGAGAACACACAGCAGATTTAGTTCCTGACAGACAGAGTGCAATTTTCAACAATTCCTCCAGTCTTCTACAGGGTGAGCCTGGTTTCTACTCTTCAGAGATCCTTTGATTCTTTTCACAGGGACAGATTCAGTCCTAACAAGCTGTTACACAAGCTGCAGACGGAACTCTGGGCCTTACACGTTTTTGACTAAAACTGCACACTGAAAAAGCACAGGCTCCTTCCTTCTTCACTGCCAAAGCTCAACTGAAACTCCAACCGACAAAACGGGCACTTCCTTTGAGTTCCTCCCAGTTCTTGACTGGATTGGCTGTCACTCACAATAGACTGCTGCTGTTGGTCCAAAAGGCACTGAAGTCTAAACTACATCTCCCAGAGTCACTGCCCATACAATCCTCTTGTGGCTGGCTCAGATTATGAGTCCAAGTTCTGATTCGTCCAAGGCACCATTTTAGAGCTAGCTTACCCCACACTGATTGGTCCAGTTCAGCAGTTCAAAACTAGAATGGGGAACTAGCAGACACAGTTCTGACTGCAAAGAAAGCAGGTTAGACAAACTGCAATTTCATTATCACTCTAAATAATTTCTGGCAAACAGTTACATCTTTCAGATAGGTTCCCTTTGCACTCCTAGTGACTGCAAAATGAAGTGAATTGGCAGCAGCTTGAGTGGTACTCCAATCAAAGAAACACACAGTCCCCATACAAACTAATTATGTCTGCAAGCAGACAGTCTTAAAGAGACAGTACCAGAGGTTCTAAAACACTCACTGATAAATGGCTTAAACGCCAAACACCATTCAGGCTTGGAGCATTCAAGCAAGCTCCTGGAAGTCTTTTGGGAACCCCCATTTGCGGGGGTTACACCTTCCTGGCCTGGGAAAGCTTGGCGTCGCGTCAAGCAAGTACCCCATAAGTTTTAACTGCAACCATATACATTTGCATTAGGCTCACACATGTAATCATCAGTCAATATATCATTTTACCAAGAATACATTTCTGAAACATTGCAGTCGTGACTCTTTACACAGTATTACACACATTGTACCATAACTCAAGTTATTACCTCTTGTACATGAAACCTGAAGAGAGGGGGCCCTTCCCTATCAGTTACCTTGGGGCTGGATGGGGCAAGGGCACCATACTTAGAGGGCAACACAAGTAACTTGGAGTTAGCACTGACGCTCAGTTTGGGCAATGAGCTCGGGGACACATACACTCCTTTATGGACAACATTGAGAGGCAAATCCACAGGCCTCCCAAGTGAATCATAACTGAGGTGCACCACAGGCTTTACAGCTCGACCAGTCTTTCTAGGGGGAACTGTTATAGTCTCTGCACTCTGAGCCTCATTTTCAGCATTGTCCTCACTTGTCAGGGGAGTCTCCATGGGGGTAGAGAGGCTAGAACTTGGGGCACTTTCAGCTCCAGGAGTTACAGTTTCTGAGTCCACAACATTTGGCTCGCATGGAGAGCTTTCGGACACTGGCAGTGGACTGTCAGGGCACTCAAAATACTCTTCTTGTTCGGGTGTATCACCAGTCTGCCCCAATCTATCATTTTCCTCCCCTGAAAGATCAAACAGTTCAACCATGCACAATGATTCCATTTCATCTGATCTGATGCTTTGCACTTCACTTTCTGGGAGCATTGGCTCCAGGGATGAAGCTGTGGGCTTAGACAGTCCAGAAGGCCCAGCTTTGTCTCCAGTATTGACTAGGGATTGCCTGAAACAATTGACTCAGTTCGTAAGAAGGATAGTATTCAAAGTCACTCTCACTTTCTTCCGATATGGACTGACAGTCATGCTCAACTGGGACTTGTGGAGGGAACACTTTAACTTTGCTTCTGTAGGTGCAGACTTTCTTGATCTTTTTCTTAGCAGCAGCTCTAGTCACTGGTCCAGAGGGGCATCTTCTAGGGCTCAGACTCAATTAAGATTTGTCCAATGGGCAGTAAATGATTTCTATGCATTGTTTTACATCTTTTGAATTATTCTCAGGCCTTACTTTGTACACTGGCAGATCATCTAGTTTGCCCACTACAATGTGAGGGAGATGGTGCCATCTGTCAGCAATCTTGTGCTTGCCATGCAGTCCCAGATTTCTTAGCAATACCCGATCTCCCTCCTGGAGTTCCTGTGCTTTCACCTTTTATCATAATTTTCTTTGTTGGCCAGATTTCTTTGGCAGCCATGGTTTGAGCCAGTTGGTACGCATTGAGTTAGCTGGGCCTTTAACTTTTGCACATACTGTAAATAGTTGTCAGCTTGAACCCCATCAGGAGAGACCCCAAAACACATCTACTGGTAGTCGAGCTTCTCTTCCAAACATCAGGCGGTAGGGGGAGAATCCAGTGGCATCACCTTGGTGCAGTTATAAGCATGTACCAGGGTGCTAATTTGTTGGCTCCATCTAGGCTTGTCTCTTGGGTGCAGGGTGCCTAGCATATCTAGCAAAGTGCGGTTGAAACGTTCAGGCTGTGGGTCCCCCTGGGGGTGGTAAGGAGTGGTTCTGGACTTTCGCACTCCCCACAGAGAAAGCATCTCTTTGATCAGACGACTCTCAAAGTCACTCCCTTGATCAGAATGGATTCTTTGTGGAGCCCCATAGTGAACAAAAAAGTTTTCTACAAGTACTTTGGCCACAGTGGATGCTTTCTGGTGTTTGGTGGGAAAGCTTGGGCATATCTCGTGAAATGGTCAGTGACCACCAGCACATTACTGATATTTCTTTGATCTGACTCCAAACTCAGAAAATCAATACAGACCAGCTCCATGGGTGCACTGGTGGTGATGTTAACAAGGGCAGCCCTCTGGGGCAAAGCTTTCCTCTGTAAGCAGCGACTACAAGTTGAATGTGTTGCTCCACATCAGCCCCCATCTTAGGCCAATAGAATCTGGATCTCACCAAGTCAAGTGTTCTGTCTATACCAAGGTGCCCCATGTGGTTGTGCAAGGACCTCAGTACTGAGTCTCGAAAGGCAGTGGGCAGCACTAGTTGTTGTTTGTCTACTTGTCCCCTCTGTCTACTGTTTCTCTGTATAACAGTTTATTGATCAGTTTCAACTTAGGACCTTCTTTGTATAACAGTGCAGTTCTCAAATCAGTGGGAGTAATTTGGACACATCTTTTCCTGCATAGAGGGCTTCTAAAGCTGCTTTGATCATGGGATCGCGGGATTGAGCCAGCGAATACTGTCATTGTCCAGCTGAGGCAGTGCACCAATGTCTATTGCAGAAAAGTGGCAATAAGCAGCAGGTATGCAATTCTCAGAGGGTCCCAAGCAATCACCATGCAGTCCACTCGTCCGTGGACATTTGTTCCTCCCTGTCAAACTTCCGGCAGAGTGCCCGAATGTCAGGTTCTGCCAATCGGACCCAATCATTCTTGGGAACAGGCCTCCGGGGAGAGCATCAGCATCTATGTGGTTCAGACCTGCTCGGTGATTCGAGAGCATAGTCATATGTAGATAATGCAGAAAGCCACCTATGGCCAGTGGCATCCAACTTAGCTGAGGTCTGCACATAGGTCAAAGGATTATTGTCAGTTTTACAAGTATTTTAGCCCCATACAAGTACTCATGGAATTGGTCAACAATAGCCCACTTCAAAGCTAGGAACTCTAACTTATGTACAGGATAGTTCTTTTCGGATGGGGTCAGGCTTCTGCACTGGCAAGGCCACTGGTCTCAGGCCATTCTCGTGCTCTTGGTACAACACAGCCCCAACCCTTGCAAGCTAGCATCAGTGTGCAGGACGTAAGGTTTTCTTGGATCGGCATAGGCCAGCACTGGAGCATGGTGAGTTGATATATGATCTCATGAAAAGCAGTCTCACAATCAGGAGTCCAGCGGCCCCAAATACTTCACTCGGATGAAAATACACTCTTTCAGTCTTGAGGGACGCTGACTTTTGGTATTTTTGTGGGTTGGGGATACCCTTGAGTAAGGTTAAGTAAAGGCGGATCACTCTTGAATAGTCCTTGATGAGCGCCGATAATAACCACAGAATCCCAGGAATCTTTGCAGTTCTTTTAGATTTTTGGGCTGTGGCCAGGTGGTCAAGGCCTCAACTTTACTTGGTCCGGTCTCTATTCCCTCGGTGGATACTATGTGTCCCACATACTTTACTGATGTTTGAAAGAATTGACACTTATCAATGGACAGTTTAAGGCCAAAGTCCTCAGTCGGTCCAATACCTTAAATAATCTGCTCTCATGTTCCTCCAGTGAGCTGCCAAACACAATAACATCATCTAGGTATACCAGGCACTCTAGTAAGTTCATGTCCCCCACTGCACGCTCCATCAATCGTTGAAAAGTGGCTGGGGCACCTGAAATCCCTTGAGGCATCCTCATGAATTCATAGAAGCCAAGCGGACAGATAAAGGCCGTCTTCTCACGGTCCTCTGGGGCCATCGGGATCTGGTAGTACCCACTGCGGAGATCCAGCACAGAGAACCACTTGCTCCCGTTTAGGCAGTCCAAAGCATCCTGAATGCGGGGCATTGTGTATTGATCAGGGATAGTCCGCGGTTTAAGGTGCGATAATCCACACATCCTTACTGTTCCATTCTTTTTCCTCACTACCACAATGGGGAAGCATAGGGCTTCTGGATTCTTGTATTACACCAGCAGCTAACATCTCTTGCAGATGCCGTCTCACATCATCTATGTCAGCAGGTGCCAGGCGTCGAGACCTCTCCACGAAATGGTCTTTCGTCATGCAGCCGGATATTGTGCTCAGCTCCTTGCATGCATCCTACATCCCATTCCTTTAAAGAAACACCTGGTCTCTCTGGGCAAGCTTCTCACTGATCCTCACTTTCCATTCAGCTGGCAGCGGAGTGCGAAATCAAACAAGTCAGGCATTACTCTGTCATTCTTCCTTGAACTCTTGCTGCTGGGTAGCACTGCAGTGTCTGCACAATGCACATTAGCCAGGATGCAACCTCTGTTTACTCGAATGTCTCTTTCAGACACATTATGAACTTGGACCATTACCCTTCTGGCATAAGCATGGGCTCTAGCGGGCAAAATACTAGGCTTGACCAGCAGTCCCTCTGGCAATTTTCCATCGCCTGGTGCATCCAACATTAATATTTTATTCTTAACATCCTTTCTGATACGGACCTCTCCCTGTAAGGTACACTGGGCATTTGGCGCCAGGATCAGAGACTCAGGATCCTTCTTCCATACAATTCCGACCGGTTCCTCTGGTTCTGTTTTTTCAGCATCTCTCTGTGCCTCATAGGCCTTCTTAATTAAAGCCGGAACTCTTAAAGCTCTACTAGTCTTTGACCCCTGTTTTCATAACACATCTGCCAGCCTTCCGAACATATGAGCATTTGTTCCAATCAACAAAGGACACCATCATACAGTCCAGTGGGGGACACACTAAGGCTAGGGTCTCTACTTGTTGGCCACTCCAGCCACGGAGGTGGGAAAGACAGCCAAATTCGGATATACCGGAATAGGGTAGGCCTTCTCACTTAACCCCATACATGCAGTCCTTCTAATGGTTGTAAGGTCGTCTGACAAATGCTTCTGATACCAATCCTGGAACATAATTGTCACTTGGGAGCCACTGTCTAATACAGCTCTTGTAGACACTCCATTCACCTTTACAGTGGTCTCCATGGAGGGACCCACTATTCTGGACCAGTCTGGAGAGCGGTAGTGGGGGCCTGGGCAACTGACCTTGCCACAAAGGGCGTGAATTAGCATTTGGTCCTCACTGGGATCATGTCGTGCACCTCTTAACCACTGATTTCTTCTCCGAAGCTCTCCTTGTAGCCTATATGCAACTTTGTCAGTGTCTTTGGGGACTGGCATTCCCTTTTCATGTGCCCATCTTTCCCACAATTATAGCAAAACATACTTTCTGGAGTTTGAGCTGGCGAGGCGCCACACTGGGAGCCAGGGCGGGGTATTACTAACTGGAAACCTGGGTGCCATCTCTGTCTGCGGCGTGATAAGCATTTGGAGACATCTCGTCAGTTTCTCCACTTCCATGGTCAAGGAATTGAGTTTGGAGCTGTTATCAGCAGGAGATACATGGTGGGTACCCCACCCCATAGCAGATGCAGTCGGATATAGGTCAGGGCCGTACTTGCAGGCGTGGCCTTCATAAAGGACTGTTTTGAATTCCGGATCTCCTCAACAGTTCGCCCATTGTGGCATATCTTTTTCCTTGTCAGAGCACTCATTGACTGTCAACCTCTGCCCTGAACTTCACTGATGGGTCACCCTTAGTCACTCAGGTCGTAGCCACAGCTGTTGGTGCAGGTCCTCCCGAGGTCGCTTTTCTCAACTCCTCAATTTCTCTCATTAACTCATCATAGGAGGGTGGGGACTCCAGTCGATTTGCCAGGCGTAACTGAAGCAACAGCAGTTCTGAGAAGGGGGCAGACTTAAGGATTCTGTCCAGTCTGGTTCGGTCCAGTTCAATCGCTGGCAAACTACCCTTTCTGAGGCATTCTTGCAACAATTTTTCCAGCCGAGACATACACAGACAACAACTCCCTTGGTACTGTTGTGCATTTCTTACTCTCCACCATAGGTCCTCATCAGAATCTGGGCTCCCATACACATTCTCCAAGGCCTCAAGATAGGCCTGTGCAGTCGCTTCAGGGTTACTGGCCCGTTGCATGGATGGTAGCCAGGGCAGGTCTCGGAGTCTCACTAACCCTCTTTAGCCTTGCCTTCCGAGCATTGCCATTCTAGCACTTGGGGCAACATAGTTCATCCAGGTCTCTCCAGTCATCCTCCCCTTTGGGGGTGGGAGGGTGCCAGAGAAGATCCTCAACCTTCGGTAAGAGTCGTGACTAATGGCAGGTGCAGAAATAGGAGTCTGCATTGGTTCAGCCACCATTACGGGCACTGGAGCAGGAGAGGGTGTTGGGGAGGAACACCCCAGGTGGCAAGAATAGTTTCTTCAAGTCCTCCACAGTTTTCCTCTCCCAGCAACCATTCAGCAAATTTCTCCTCAAAGTTTCAGATAGTGGTGGCGGCTGATTCCCCGGTCTTCCTGTCATAGTTATCACTCTCCAAGCAGTGAGGGCTCCCTCTGGGGTAATGGTCTGTGGCACTTTGGAGCTATCTATGGGATCCTTAAACTCTACTAGGGCCAGGAAAGTGTGGGTGAGCAGATTAGCATGCCGACCCACCACCACAGGGTTTTGTAAACCTTCCACCTTGGAAAGTACTCCTGCACAGTGTCCGTATTGATACCCAGGGGATGTCCAGGATAAGCATAGCATTTTTGAAGGGTGATCTCCTCCCCAGTACACCCTCCACCAGCGGTGCACAGCCACTTCTGTCAGGGTACCCATTTTTTCTTAACAGTGGTTCGTAAATATGGCCACTAGAGGACACACAATCCAGCGGTGCCTCCAAGATGTAACCCCTAGATGGCGCTATCCCAGGGGCTACTACCCCTGCCTGATTTGCCACTAACAGGTTGAGGGGCCTGGATCCAATTGTGGGTGCCTCCACCCAGAGGTCAGGGTTTGCAATAGTTAAACTAACTTGGTCACAGCCCCTGGGACACTGCAACCCCTTCTTCCACTAGTGGCCCACACAATATATCAGAATTACCTTCACAGTATACACTTACCCCAGGTCTGGTTCCGGCACTGGGACCTCCTGTGAAATGAGATACAGTGCAACAATCACAGTACAGTACTTTAACATAGACAAATACCTCAGGCAGTATAACTTTGCTGAAACAAGCAGCTCTGATTTATTTAGGGGATATAACAAGGACGGGGAAATCAGGTTAATTAGATTATCACTCTAATAATCTACCTATGGCTCTGTGCATAGGCCTATCCCTATCAGTTACTGTCCCTGGGTACCCAAGCCCTAGTGGCTAGTCCAAACCGTGGCAGCTGGTAGGGGCCTTCACACAGAGAAAAGGAGAATTAAACAGTCAGCAGTACAGTAATTCCATTTGGATTTAATGTGGCAATTCAACAGGAGGCGACCCTGAATTAGTACTCACGACCTCCAAATAAGATAGGGTCCTTCAATGTCAGCAGGGCTCACTTGAGGTACACAAACCTCTTCACACATCCATATAAAAGAAAGCACTATACCAGGCAGGCTGCATCTGTATCCCGATCGCAATTACTGCACAATACCGGAGAACACACAGCAGATTCAGTTCCTGACAGACAGAGTGCAATTTTCAGCAATTCCTCCAGTCTTCTACAGGGTGAGCCTGGTTTCTACTCTTCAGAGATCCTTTGATTCTTTCTACAGGACGGATTCAGTCCTAACAAGCTGTTACACAAGCTGCAGACCGGAACTCTGGGCCTTACACGTTTTGACTAAAACTGCACACTGAAAAGCACAGGGCTCCTTCCTTCTTCACTGCCAAAGCTCAACTGAAACTCCAACCGACAAAACCGGGCACTTCCTTTGAGTTCCTCCCAGTTCTTGACTGGATTGGCTGTCACTCACAATAGACTGCTGCTGTTGGTCCAAAAAGGCACTGAAGTCTAAACTACATCTCCCAGAGTCACTGCCCATACAATCCTCTTGTGGCTGGCTCAGATTATGAGTCAAGTTCTGATTCGGTCCAAGGCACCATTTAGAGCTAGCTTACCCCACACTGATTGGTCCAGTTCAGCAGTTCAAAACTAGAATGGGAACTAGCAGACACAGTTCTGACTGCAAAGAAAGCAGGTTAGACAAACTGCAATTTCATTATCACTCTAAATAATTTCTGGCAAACAGTTACATCTTTCAGATAGGTTCCCTTTGCACTCCTAGTGACTGCAAAAATGAAGTGAATTGGCAGCAGCTTGAGTGGTACTCAATCAAAGAAACACACAGTCCCCCATACAAACTAATTATGTCTGCAAGCAGACAGCTCTTAAAGAGACAGTACCAGAGGTTCTAAAAACACTCACTGATAAATGGCTTAAACGCCAAACACCATTCAGGCTTGGAGCATTCAAGCAAGCTCCTGGAAGTCTTTTGGGAACCCCCATTTGCAGGGGGGTTACACTTTGATTTAAATATACAGCATTATTTATTGAAACACCTGTGAATCTTGGAGCCCCATTTGTTTTAAAAGCTGCTATTTCCATGTTAATGTCATCCTCTGTTACCTAGTAACAGAATTTAACGCAGGAAGAGGTGCAGCGGCCCATGAAGTCTGCCTCCCCTACCTAACTCTCCTAAGTTGGCTCTATTTGATACATTGTTGTCCAGGATTTCTTCTGTGAAGTATTGGTTGTTACTGATAATGGGTTTCTGGTTATCGTATAGTATCTCTGAGTAATGATCAGTCCGTACATTAGGTTCTCTCCAAGACGGTAGTTGAGCTTGAAACTTTTTGGACCTTTTTGCTACAAGCAAGCGAAATGCCTTGTCATTTTTGGTATCAATTTCTTCAGTTTCGGAATTGTACTCCAAAAATTCTTATTCTGAGATCGAAGACTTCAGTTATGTTTTTACATAGAAATTTAGGGATTCAGGATTTCGAACCCAGTTCAGATCCTGATTTTGAGGTCCTTTTTCGGAATCAGAGAAGAATTAGATTTGGAATAAGAAATTCCTAAATTACTGAACATTCCAATCAGATCGGAATCGGCCTGTTCCGAGAATCTCAACATGTGATTTCTGGCAGTCTGTGTCCAGAACCGCAGGACATCTTATATATGTACTATGGACGCTGCGGTATTTCTACTCTCTTCCCAAGGGTGCATGTTCTTTGGGTAAGAGGGCCACAAACCAAAGGTGAGCTGTTTTGCCCCCAAAGGGCACAAGAGGTAACACTTGGGAAGAGTACAGAGATGCCTCAGCACCCATACAGTTTTAAAATTATCTGATTTATAAAGTAAATAAATGCTGGAAAAAAATACATTCTCCCCATTGAAAATGTGGAACCATCCTACTTTGTTTTAATTACTGATCATGCCCACTGCTCCCTGGCCTGCCCCCTGTGTTCTCTGGGTACTTATTTCATCCTCTGTCCCCCATTGAGAGGTCATTGCAGTTCCCCCAGCCCCTCCAGGCCCCCGAGTCAATACAGGGCCTGCAGATGACCAACTTCATCCTGCTGCAGCCAAGGTGTTTTCTTTGTTTTTCTCCCTTGTCGCCTGGGCCATCAGAGGCAAGGATGCACATGTGTGGGCATGCAAGTGTGCTGACATGGTGCACCAGTTGGTAAGCTCGCTTCCATAGCAGTGATGCCAACAGCTTCCACCAGGTGTCACTGAGGTGGTGTTGGAGGATAATGTCCTATGGTATGCTAGAGCCCTTTCCCTTGGCTGGTCCCCAGTGACTTTGGCTCATTCTACAGATGGCAGTACAGTGACAGGTGCTCTGGGAGGGGGGGTAGGGGCTGGTGTAACAGGCATGCCAGCACAGTCGTGCATCACATGCACACTCTCAGGAGGGCAAAAAACAGGAAAATGGTGCACACTGACTGGACAAAACACACAGCCACTTTGAGCATCTCTCATACGCACATTGGGAGGATCCTGGGTACTCTCCTTCCCAGAGTCTACAACCAGATATGGGGCCAGTATCTCCCATGATGCTTAAGGGAAAGACCCACCTCCACTGATAATCTGAGGAGAAGCACAGGGGAGGCATCCCGGGGGGGGGGAGACTAGTGTTAGGGAGAAGATACTAAGCACAGCAGGAGGGCATTAGGCTGCAGTGGAAGGTGGTTCCGGTCAGTGGTGAGCAGAAAAAAGCATAATGGGGGGGAAAACCTAGGGCCATTGTGTGGCCTCTTGAGAGGCCAAGGTTAGTGTTTTTAGCCCGGCATCCCCTGTGGGTACCGCTAGAGGCAGGGAACTGGAAAGTGAGGTGGCTTCTGGAGCAGGAGGGCATGTGCCGACTGACATTCTCACACCCTCTTCCAGTCAGTAATGGTGCAGGATTTTCTTCCCCATGTCTACCACCAGGCAGTGTGTAGGTTAACTCAGTTCAAAGGTTTGTTGGACAATTTGAAGTTCTCATTCTTATAATTAGTCACTACTAGCAGCATTTGTTGTAGTTAGAGACAAACATGGCTTTTTACTTTTTACAGAGCCATTGGGCTACAATGGTACAGGGCCTAGTCAGTAAAGAATAATCCTCAGGGTGTATACATTTGAATGAGAAGCTACTTATGATATTGACTATCTTTTGAAAGATGTTGATATAGCGTTCTATGCAAAGGCCTGTAGGAACAGTTGTACTCTGATCTGCATATTCTTAATAAACTTGAGTTATAAAAAAAAATAAAGAAATAATGGTGCAGGATTAACGATGGCTTGAAGGCAGCTGTGTGCCCCCCCCCAGCTACTGCATGAGGGGAACATAGGGAATAAAGGGGAAAACAATAAAACAAAGAAAGTTAAAGCAAATGCAGGAGCTTAGCAGAAATACAAAAATACTGGTATATATAAATAGTGCATTAAAAAAAAAACGGATTTGGATGTGTTTACATGGAGATTTTAAGATACAACGATCACTCCTAAATCTCTCAAATCCCATTTTCCTATTGGCACACAAAGCCAGTGATGGAGAAAGCTGGCATAATGCCATTGATTCCATCCTTTGAGTGTGAGCAAAGGATAAGGAACACACACACACACACACACACACATACACACACTTGAAAATATTGATTCCACTAATGTTTGCTGGTCTGGAATCTGCTGGAAATATTGATCGAAAGGGCTAAAATAAAACCTTGTTGTGGCTTGTGTCCCTTTAAATACAGTACCCTTCTGAGTCAGTGAGAGCTGGTGTGGCATAGCTCTCTGGCTCCAGAACAGCTGTGTGTGTGTGTGTGTGTGTGTGTGTGTGTGTGTGTGTCCTCTCTGTCTCTGTCTCTCTCTCTCTCTCTTACATCCAAGGAAGCAGAAACAAAAGAAGTTTCTCCCAAGATTGTTTTTCCTGCCACCTGCCAGTGCGGGTCTATATTTATTTAGGTTGTTTTATTTTAAGCCTGTCCATTAGTTCAGAGTTCCTAGAGGTGGATTTATATGTGGTCTGTTAAAGAGGGAGGCTTGTCAGCAAAGCAGCAATCATCCAGTCTGAGTAAGAGGGGGTTGGGGTGATGGAATATAGGCTGATGATTTCTTGTCAGAGTCTTCAGATATGTCAGAGTGGTGATGGCAGGAATTGAAAGGAAGCAGGGACTGGACTTGGAACTGTTTGTTTAAATGTATTTATTTTACAAACCAAACAAAGACCGGGATCCTGAGGCCGGGCTTGGCACAGCTAGCCTAACCCCCGTGAAGCACAGTAAATAAACAACAGAGTAAAAACATTCTCTGATCTGGGGGGTGGCAGCATTGCCAGCAAGTCAGTAGCTGAGACACAGCCTCCCACCTCTTGCCACTCATGAGGAATTTTAGTGTAGTACCCACAGTTTTAGCCACCCTAGAAGCCATAATGTGTGTGTCAGTGGTACAGTACTCACAGATTAATCCTCCCTAAGAGCCAGAATGTGAAACACAGGCACCCACAGATTAATCCACTCAAATAGCTATAGTACAAAACAGTAGCACCCATAATTAATCCACCCAAATAGCCATAAAGTGCAACAGTGGCACCCACAGATTAAGCCAAATAATCATGATAGTGCAAAATGGTGCCACTTACAGATTAAGCCACCCAAACAGCCATATGGTGAAGCAGTGGCACCCGTATATTAATCCAGACAAATAGCCATAGTGCAAAACAATGACACGTACAAATTAAGCCAGCTGAATAGTCATATGGTGAGACGGTGGCACTCTCAGATTAATCCACCCAAAAAAGCCATTGGGTAAAATAGTAGTACCCACAGTTAAATCTACCCTAAAAGCCATAGGGCAAAAGGATGGAATCCACAACCTACGCCACCCTTAAAGTTATAGGACAAAACGGTAACACCCACAGATTTAATCCATACAAATAGCTAGAAAGCAAAACAATGGCACCCACAGATTTAATCCACGCAGATAGCTAGAGGGCAAAATAATGGCACCCACAGATTTAAGATAGATAACTGGAGGGCAAAATAATGACACCCGCAGATTTAATCTAGACAACTAGTTAGAGGGCAAAACAATGGCACCCACAGATTTAATCCGCCCAAATAGCTAGACAGCAAAACAGTGGCATCCACGGATTTAATCCAGACAAATAGCTAGACAGCAAAACAGTGGCACCCACGGATTTAATCCAGACAAATAGCTGGAGGGCAAAACAATGGCACCCACAGATTTAATGAACACAGATAGCCAGGGGGGCACTACAATGGCACTCACAGATTTAATTCACACAAATAGCTAGCGGGCAAAACAGTGGCATGCACAGATTTAATCCACACAAATAGCCAGGGGGCACATCAGTGGCACCCACAGATTTAATCCACACATATAGCTAGAGGACAAAACAATGGCGCCCACAGATTTAATCCACACAAATAGCCAGGGGGCACAACAATGGCACCCACAGATTTAATTTACACAAATAGCTAGAGGGCAAAACAGTGGCACACACAGATTTAATCCACAGAAATAGCCAAGGGGCACAACAATATCACCCACAGATTTAATCGACACATACGGCTAGAGGGAAAACAATGGCACCCGCAGATTTAATCCACACATACAGCTAGAGGGAAAACAATGGCACTCACAGATTTAATTCACACACAAGCCTCCGTAGTGAAATGTTTTCAGATGAATTCTGCTGTCACTAATGTCAATCTATGTAATCTTATTATGTGGTGCAATTGCTGCTTGTGCATCTGTTTTTCTACAATTGTTATTACTTCCTGTAACAAGTTGTTCCTCCTAAGTTGCCTTGTATGTATCCTGTATGTTTGTACTCTCCCGGGTCGTTCCTGAAAATAGGCATATTACTTGTCTAGTGTACCTACCCGGTAAACAAAAGCTAAATAAATAAATAAAAATATTGCTAGAGGGAAAACAATGGCACTGTCAGATTTAATTTAGACACATAGCTAGAGGGCAAAACAGTGGCACCTGTATATTTAATCCAGACAAACAGCTAGAGGGCAAAACAGTGGCATGCACCGATTTAATCCACCCAAATAGCTAGAGGGCAAAACAATGGCACCCACAGATTTAATCCAGACAACTAATTAGAGGGCAAAACAATGGCACGCACAGATTTAATCCGGACAAATAGCTAGAGGGAAAACAATGGCAAGCAACAGATTTAAACCAGACAGATAGCTAGAGGGCAAAACTATGGCACCCGTAGATTTAATCCAGACAGATATCGTGAGGGCAAAACAATGGTACCCGTAGATTTAATCCAGACAGATAGATAGAGGGCAAAATAATGACACTCACAGATTTAATCCAGACAACTAGTTAGAGGGCAAAACAATGGCATGCACAGATTTAAACCAGACAGATAGATAGAGAACAAAATAATGTCATGCACAGACTTAATCCACACAAATAGCCAGGGGGAAAACCAATAGCACCCACAGATTTAATCCACACAATATAGCAAGAGGGAAAAATAATGGCACCCACAGATTTAACCCACACATATAGCTAGAGGGCAAAACAATGGCACCCGCAGATTTAATCACATATAGCTAGAGGGCAAAACAATGGCACCCACAGATTTAATCCACAGATATAGCTAGAGGGAAAACAATGGCACCCACAGATTTAACCCACACATATAGCTAGAGGGCAATACAATTGCACCAACAGATTTAATCCACACATATAACTCTCGGGCCAAACAATGGCACCCACAGATTTAATCCGCACATATAGCTAGAGGGAAAACAATGGCACCCACAGATTTAACCCACACATATAGCTAGAGGGCAATACAATTACACAAACAGATTTAATCCACACATATAGCTAGCGGGCAAAACAATGGCACCCACAGATTTAATCCACACATATAGCTAGAGGGAAAACAATGGCACCCACAGATTTAATCCAAACATATAGCTAGAGGGCAAAACAATGGCACCCACAGATTTAATCCACACATATAGCTAGAGGGGAAAACAACGGCACCCGCAGATTTAATCCAGACATATAGCTAGAGGGCAAAACAATGGCACCCACAGATTTAATCCACCATATAGCTAGAGGGCAAAACAACGGCACCCACAGATTTAATCCACACATATAGCTAGAGGGAAAACAATGGCACCCACAGATTTAATCCACACAAATAGCTAGAGGGCAAAACAATTGCACCCACAGATTTAATCCAGACAGACAGCTAGACAGCAAAACAGTGGCACACACAGATTTAATCCACCCAGCTAGCTAGAGGGCAAAACAATGGCACCCACAGATTTAATTCACACAAATAGCAAGAGGGCATAACAGTGGCACCTGCAGATTTAATCCAGACAAACAGCTACAGGGCAAAACAGCGGCATGCACAGATTTAATCCACCTAAAAAGCTAGAGGGCAAAACAATGGTACCCACAGATTTAATCCAGACAACTAATTAGAGGGCAAAACAATGGCACCCGCAGATTTAATCCAGACAAATAGCTAGAGGGAAAACAATGGCACCCACAGATTTAATTCACATCAACCAATCAATCAAAATCTTTATTTATCCAGGCAGACATCATGGAGCAATACTCATTTGCAAGATGGACCTGGTTGGATCAGTGACAATTACATAAACATAGTGCAATGCAAGGAACAAGACACAATATACATAGTGTTGATTTATACAGTATACATAGTTGAATTATCATGTAAATTCTAATAATTCTATACCAATTTGTTCATATTTACAATTTTTTACATAACTCTAAGGTCATAGACAGAATATTGAGATATGGCATGGAGGGGGTGTTGTTAAAGACTTGCATACACAGTTGAGTAGATCGCTTTGAAGGGGCGCAGGGTAGTGATAAAAGAAGGATCTGGGTTGGAGGTGGGTGATGAGCATCTGCTTTAACAGAGGGGGAGCTATGGGAAGGGGGGAGGTGGGAGACAGGAAGTGGGTGAGAGGGGAGGGAACAGTAGAACAGACAGCGATGGGGTGAAAAGATGGGGGGAAAGGATGTACTAGTGGGAAAAGGCCATGGGAGAGGTATGGAGGTATTGCAGACCATGTAAGAGTTGGTAGGAAGGAGAAGAGATGGAGAAAGCAGAGAGGGCAAGTAAATAGCTAGAGGGCAAAACAGTGGCACCAGCAGATTTAATCCAGAGAAACACCTAGAGGACAAAATAGTGACACCCACAGATTTAATCCACACATATAGCTAGAGGGCAAAATAATGGTACCTGCAGATTTAATCCAGACAACTAGTTAGAAGGCAAAACAATGGCACCCACAGATTTAATCCAGACAAATAGCTAGGGGGCAAAACAATGGCACCCGCAGATTTAATCCACCCAGATAGCTAGAGGGCAAAACAATGGCATCTGCAGATTTAATTCAGACAGATAGCTAGAGGGCAAAACAATGGCACTCTGAGATTTAATCCACCTAAATAGCTAGAGGGCAAAATTATGGCACCTGCAGATTGAATCCACATTTATTTATTTATAAAATTTTGGTGACCGGGTAAGCCCACTGGGCCCTGGAGGTCCCTTTTTCAGGGGCGACACGGGATTACATAGCATTGGTAAATATCACAGTATGAATGACATTTATACAGTATAGCTAGAGGGCAAAACAATGGAACCCATAGATTTAATCCACCCAAATAGCTAAAGGGCAAAATAATGGCACCCACAGATGTAATCCACCCAAATAGCTATAGGGCAAAACAATGGCATGCACAGAGTTAATCCACACATATAGCTAGAGGGCAAAACAGTGGCACCCACAGATTTAATCCAGACAGAGAGCTAGAGGGCAAAATAATGGCTCCCACATATTTAATCCACCCAAATAGCTAGAGGGAAAAACAGTGGCACCCACAGATTTAATCTAGACAGATAGCTGGAGGGCAAAATAATGGTACCAGCAGATTTAATCCAGACAACTAGTTAGAGAACAAAACAATGGCACCTACAGATTTAAGCCACCCAAATAGCTAGAGAGCAAAACAATGGCACCTACAGATTTAATCCAGACAAATAGCTAGAGGGAAAACAATGGCACCTGCAAATTTAATCTAAGCAGATAGCTAGAGGGCAAAACAATGGCACCCACAGATTTAATCCAGACAGATAGCTAGAGGGCAAAATAATGGCACCCGCAGATTTTATCCAGACAAACAGCTAGTGGGCAAAAGAGTGGCACGCACAGATTTAATCGACCCAAATAGCTAGAGGGCAATGCAGTGACACCCGTAGATTTAATCCAGACAGAAAGCTAGTGGGCCAAATAATGGCACCGGTAGATTTAACGCAGACAGAAAACTAGAGGGTAAAATAATGGCACCCACAGATTTAATCCACCCAGATAGCTAGAGGGTAAAACAATGGTACTCGCAGATTTAATACAGACAAATAGCTAGAGGGCAAAACAATGGCATCCGCAGATTTAATCCAGACAACTAGCTAGATGCCAAAACAATGGCATCTGCAGATTTAATCCACCTAAATAGCTAGAGGGCAAAATAATGGTAGCTACAGATTTAATCCAGACAGATAACTAGAGGGCAAAACAATGGAACCCATAGATTTAATCCACCCAAATTGTTAGAGGGCAAAATAATGGCACCCACAGATGTAATCCATGCAAATAGCTAGAGGGCAAAACAAGGCACCCACAGATTTAATCCAGACAGCTAGAGGGCAAAATAATGGCACCCACAGATTTAATCCAGACAGATAGCTAGAGGGCAAAATAATGGCACCCACAGATTTAATCCGCCCAAATAGCTAGAGGGCAAAACAATGGCACCCACAGATTTAATCCAGACAGCTAGAGGGCAAAATAATGGCACCCACAGATTTAATCCACCCAAATAGCTAGAGGGCAAAACAATGGCACACACAGATTTAATCCAGACAGCTAGAGGGCAAAATAATGGCACCCACAGATTTAATCCACCCAAATAGCTAGAGGGCAAAACAATGGCACACACAGATTTAATCCAGACAGATAGCTAGAGGGCAAAATAATGGCACCCACAGATTTAATCCATGAATAGCTAGAGGCAAAACAATGGCACCCACAGATTTAATCCAGACAGCTAGAGGGCAAAATAATGGCACCACAGATTTAATCCACCCAAATAGCTAGAGGACAAAACAATGGCACACACAGATTTAATCCAGACAGCTAGAGGGCAAAATAATGGCACCCACAGATTTAATCCACCCAAATAGCTAGAGGGCAAAACAATGGCACACACAGATTTAATCCAGACAGATAGCTAGAGGCAAAATAATGGCACCCACAGATTTAATCCACTAAATAGCTAGAGGGCAAAACAATGGCACCCACAGATTTAATCCAGACAGCTAGAGGGCAAAATAATGGCACCCACAGATTTAATCCACCCAAATAGCTAGAGGGCAAAACAATGGCACACACAGATTTAATCCAGACAGCTAGAGGGCAAAATAATGGCACCCACAGATTTAATCCACCCAAATAGCTAGAGGGCAAAACAATGGCACACACAGATTTAATCCAGACAGATAGCTAGAGGGCAAAATAATGGCACCCACAGATTTAATCCGCCCAAATAGCTAGAGGGCAAAACAATGGCACCCACAGATTTAATCCAGACAGCTAGAGGGCAAAATAATGGCACCCACAGATTTAATCCACCCAAATAGCTAGAGGGCAAAACAATGGCACACACAGATTTAATCCAGACAGAGAGCTAGAGGGCAAAAAATGGCACCCACAGATTTTAATCCCCAAATAGCTAGAGGGCAAAACAATGGCACCCACAGATTTAATCCAGACAGCTAGAGGGCAAAATAATGGCACCCACAGATTTAATCCACCCAAATAGCTAGAGGGCAAAACAATGGCACACACAGATTTAATCCAGACAGAGAGCTAGAGGACAAAACAATGGCACCCACAGATTTCATCCAGACAGCTAGAGGGTAACATAATGGCACCCACAGATTTAATCCACCCAAATAGCTAGAGGGAAAAATAGTGGCACCCACAGATTTAATCTAGACAGATAGCTGGAGGGCAAAATAATGGTACCCCGCAGATTTAATACAGACAACTAGTTAGAGGGCAAAACAATGGCACCTACAGATTTAAGCCACCCAAATAGCTAGAGAGCAAAACAGTGGCACCCGCAGATTTAATCCACACATATAGCTAGAGGGCAAAACAATGGCACCCACAGATTTAATCCACACATATAGCTTGAGGGAAAACAATGGCACCCGCAGATTTAATCCAGACAGATAGTTAGAGGGCAAAATAATGGCACCCGTAGATTTAATCCAGACGGATAGCTAGTGGGCAAAATAATGGCACCCGCAGATTTAATCCAGACAAACAGCTAGTGGGCAAAAGAGTGGCACACACAGATTTGATCTACCCAAATAGCTAAAGGGCAATGCAGTGACACCCGTAGATTTAATCCAGACAGAAAGCTAGTGGGCAAAATAATGGCACCCACAGATTTAATCCACCCAAATAGCTAGAGGGCAAAACAGTGGCACGCATAGATTTAATCCACCCAAATAGCTAGAGGGCAAAACAGTGGCACCCATAGATTTAACACAGACAGAAAACTAGAGGGTAAAATAATGGCACCCACAGATTTAATCCACCCAGATAGCTGGGGGCAAAACAATGGTACCCGTAGATTTAATACATACAAATAGCTAGAGGGCAAAACAGTGGCACCCTCAGATTTAATCTGCCCAAATTGCTAGAGGGCCAAACAATGGCATCTGCAGATTTATTCCAGATAGCTAGCTAGAAGGCAAAACAATGGCACACACAGATTTAGCCACCGAAATAGCTAGAGGGCAAAACAATGGCACCTACAGATTTAATCCACACAGATAGGTAGAGGGCAAAACAATGGCATCCACAGGTTTAATCCATCCAGATAGACACTGCGAAATGCTGGATCCCACTTTTGAATCCACCATAGGGACCATATTACAAAACAGTGAGTCATGCGGGGCAGTGTATTTACCCAGATAGCCAAACTGAGTTACACTATCTAATTTTCTGCTGTGCGGGGGTCCTGCTTCTACTAAAGCTTATAGCCATGAGTCTGACTACAGGACAGGGAGGTCCCGTGGATTTCCCAGGATCACATAATGAGTCACTACCTGCAGCAGAATTTGAACCTGGAATCTCCTGAATCACAGTTCGGTGCTCTAGCCACTGCACCACCCTGCATTACCACTTTTTAGCAGTTAGCTCTGTGCCAAACAGCGCTGGTAATTCCCTTCCTCTCTGTGGGGCCTACGTATTTGTCAGTGACCAGATTTATTATTTTTTCCTTTTTGGGCTGACCTTTTATGATTGAGGTGATCTGCCTCTGGATGTCATTTCTTCTTTTTAATTTTTTTCAATCTACTTTTTTTCACATGAGCTACCAAATGGCCCCCATTTGCCTGGCACCCCAGCCTCATCACCCACCATACCCAGGTACTTATCCTGACCTCCAAGTTCCCCCGTGGCTTGTCTTCCCATTATAGGGCCTTCCAGGTGGTGCACATTCCCTGATGGGTGCAGTAGTCAGTCAGCAGGTGGGTTCCTGGTTGTGCAGGGCCTGCAAGGGGCCAGTCGCTATCCTGCCACTGTGGTAATTTTCCACACGATTTTCTCCGCAAGAGACTACCAGTGTGCAGTGACTCGCAGTAGCCCTCCCTGAGGCAGCCTCTGCATGTGCTGCTGCCCAGCCTCCACTGGGCAGCAGACAGACAGCAGAGGATGGAATTCCCCGTCCATGAAGGAGGAGAGCAGTCCAGTGAGATGTTCATTATGCCTTCCCCTGGCCAGCCCCGCGACCCACGCTCATTCTCGAGTTGGGTCGCCAGAGCAGTGAGCGCATGCCTTGCCACTGCACCACCAGACCGACTGAATGCTGCTTTTTTTTTTACCTCACCATGGATGTTGAACCTGACTCCCACACCCAGGTGACTGGAGTTGCAAGCGTACTGCAGATGCAGCCCATTCCCCAGGAGAAAGGGGGGGGGGATGGATTTGAGGTCCACTGCACACAGCTGCATTAAACTCCTTATCTAGTCAAAAAAAAGTGGAAGAAGTGGGGAGAAAAAATTCCCCTCAGCAATAATTGATTGCTCTTGCTGGAGTTTCTGTTCCTACCTGCACAGCAAATGGAGTCTGGTAACTTTTTTGAAATACACTGTAAGCAGGATCCGAGTTGGACATTGAGGATTTTTTACTTATTTTGTGCTAGAACTAGATGCCATCCCCCCCCCCCAATCAGAGCCAGCCTTAGTATGGTGTGAACTGAGAATTTGCACAGTGCCCCTAGAGCAGAGGGCCCCCCCAAAGCCTTAGCTGTCCAGTTGACCTGCTATCTTCTTGGTCTCCTGCATCGCTGTCCAAATTTCTCCAGAATTTATCACTGATGTGTCCTTCTCATTACTTAGAGATTATGTTCTAATTCAAGGGAAGTGCAAAAATGACACAAAAACTAGTTGAAAATGAAGATATAGGGAGGCCATGGTAGGGATGAGGATGTTCCTGGGGAAGGTCCCTATCTTCCGATATTGGGCCCCAGCAAAGAGGTTCACACAGAACCCCTGGGATAGCTAGAGCAAGTGCTGCCCCCAATCTCACGGTGTCTCCCCACCTGAATGTCATAGAGCCCACCACAGCACCCACCCTCAACTGCGAAGGACATGGGGAGGGCTCATTCAGATCCCTGATAAGTCTTACTCATAACTCGCCTGCAGGGGGGCACTGCAGATGCTTTCCAGCCAGTCCCCCTCCTGAGAGTGAATGCATTTTCTTAGTCAGCCTAGTAAATGAGATACCTGAGGTTGCTCTTGAACCCAGATCTCCTGCAAGTGACATGCCTACTGTAGCAATGACCTCCTTGTGGCAGAACCAACGGAGTTACTGTTGTATGTCTCTGCGTGTTCAACCCACAGCGCAAGGTCAACCATAGCGTAGCACTGCCTGATCAAGAGGAAGGTGGGATGGACTGAAAGAGTGTGTATGGGGGGAGTAGTTCCTCTTGGCCATAAAGGATGGCTCTGAGTGTCAGCCCCAGACTTTCTTCTGTGATACAGATTCTGCATCAGTATGCATTGTGGGAGGTCAGGTAATCTTAACTGACTCACTGTGTGACCCTAGGCAAGTCACTTGGCCTCTGTGTTCTTCAGTCTCTTCTCAGCTGAGGGTGCTTAAAGTCCTTGTATTTTATTTTAGGGGGGTCGCCTTTACTTTGGATCAATGGATTGATGAGGAACTTGGAACTCATCTGTCTCTCATGCTTAGTGCATTACATGTAGATGACGCCAGTGGCTTAAATGTTGTTATAAAATGGGCAAGAAAAATCCAGTGATTTGATTAGTCAGTAGCTGTTCAGACCTGTGCGGAAATTGACCAGTAACCTTACAGGTCTGGAAAGTGCCTTTTAGGTCTTATAACTTGTTTTCTAGGCCGTCTCAGTAACTGTGACAGTTGGGGGAGAAACAGAAAAAAGGTTCAGCTAACAACATAAGTGACTTGCCTGCCAGCCAGTTTGACCTCTTTGATGGTGCAAACCTAGCTGTTTGAGAACCGATGTACTGATCATGAAGCTGTATTTATTCTTAATTTAAGGATTTATTTACTGCATACTGCGTAACCCTTAGCAAGTCACTTAACTTCCTTGTGCTCCCAGGTCATACCTGGAAACAAGCTTCGACTTAATGTGCCTTTCCTAGTTAAACAATTTCCCCTTTCCCTATTTTATAAATGCTTTAACACACTTTAGGACATACGGTTACTGGGTAATTACTGCACTTTCCCCACTACCCTGTGGTTGAAGGGCACTTGGTTAACGCCTCATGCCTCCAACCCACGGAATGGGGGGGCATGCAGTAATTACCCTGTAACCGCACATTCTGTTGTGTGTTATTGTTTGTCTCTTGTTGGGACAAGGGAAAAGGAGCATCATTTGTACCTGTTTGGGGGGAATGGGTGGATGAGTATTCTAAAGGAGCTACTGGCCTGCTTCTGGCATCCCCCCCCCCAACATGTGATGTCCAAGTGGAATATCTGTAAACTGTATGTTTATTGCACTATGACCTGCTTTCTAACAAGTAAATGCACACTATCATCAATATGCTGTAGGCATGGAAGAGTTAAAATTCTAATGTAGGGTTCCCAGAGGGGAGGAGACTTGGTTGGAGTAGAATTCTTACTGTTCTCAGAATCCTTTAACCAGCTGGCTGACAGAGAGTGAGGGAGAGAAAGAGAGAGAGAAAGGAGGTTATTGTGCTTGTAGAAAATCCAAGGTGCCAGCAGTTAGGTGGGACTCACTGGCCTTGGGGCTGGAGTATATATCTGCTACATCTTTACGGTCACCATCCGCAGTGACGCCAGCGGCACCTTGCTGCGGAGTTTGAACGTTCTCAAGGGGCAGGAGGAGAGGTGGTCCAGTCTCAGTGCGTAAGTCGACCTCCGTTGGGTACAATGCCACTTTAGGATGTGTCAATGCACATCAGCCTTGTCTGTGGGAGAAGAGGAAGAATCGTAGTGCACTTTAAATGTGTATGGTCATATTTGCCCCCCGGTAAGTACACACTGTCTTTCCTTTTTTTTCCAGAATCAAGTGTCGCATTTGGCAGCATGGCAGTACTCCTTGGCTGCAGCTTTTAGCCTGCCAAGTTGGTCCTATTATCTTTTTTTTTAATTTCCTCTTCAGTTTGGACCTCATTTTTGTTTTTTGCCCCCCCCCCCAACACACACACACACACACACTTTTCTCTTGAAATGAACCACTCTCCTGCTCAGTCTCAATCTCGTTTGTGACAGAAACAGGTCTTGGGATTTGCTGCAGACACAGTTCAGAATTTTTATAGGGTTCAAAAATTCAGCTGGTCTTTGATGTGGGTCTGTAACCAGCCGATCTGTGTCCTGCACCACCAGGGTTTACTCTAGAGTGGAGATGGGTGGGTATCACAGGAGCTGGAATCTGAAATTTGATGGAAAAGTGTTCTGAGTTGGAGACACTGAGTTTGTACTGTATACAACGGTACCATTTTATAAAAATGCGTTCACCTCACTTGTTTGTTTCATTCTAGCTTAATATATTTATAGGACCAGTACATTTTCCGGAGACAGATACTATTCTAGGTATCAGTTAGAAAATCTCCGACCCTTTGTCATTAAGTTCATGTACTTCTCCAGAAGACACAGACCTGCAGTAGTTTTGGAAAGCATTACTTAATAGAAGGCCGGGGAGGGAGTATGTCTGGTAAAATTTGGCAACAACCAAAACCAGCATCAATAAAATGGCATTATTCAGGTTTTGTTATTTAAAGCTTTTTTTTTGACTGTTAAATCAAGATTCCAGTTACCCTGGGTTCAGGGTCATGGAACCTTGATGTGACTCTCCAGATCATGACATTTTAGCAGTGGGTGTTTTTGGGTGGGGATGTGGGTGGGGGGGGTCAAGTTTGCAGAAATCCTTCAGCTTATGAAGCCCACTCTTCAGCCCTTTAACAACCTGTACAACTCGTCACAATTGCACTCTGCTCTCTCCGGACTATAAAATGAGGCTAAGCAAAATTTAAAAAAAATGCTTAGCCATTGGCAACCAAAATGTATGCCTGGCTACCTGAAGTTTGTGTTTTTAAGTGGATGTTATGGCTACTGAGACTGGCAACCAAGGGTTTGAGAAGCCGTGCCCCATAATTGGGGCTTGGGGAAAGGGGAGCGGAAGAGCATTTTTTTTATTATTCATATTCAGGGTGGGGCATGGGGGAGGGGGTGTGAAGTCCCTCACAGCATCTTGAAAATGACATTGCAGTTGTCTTCTGGCAGATATTCTTTAGTAACTAGGCTGTCCCTCATTTTGTATTTTTTTCTGTCCTTCTTGTATTCCCCAGAGGTGTGCCTAGTCCACTGGTGTCAACCAGTTGCACATCTCGTACAGATACTCTATCCATCCCCTCCCTCCCATCCTGGAGTTAGTGCCAGTGGCTGGACCTGTCTACTGATTTAGAGTAGCTGCTTTGTAGGGGACATTATGGCTGGAAATTTCGCAAAACTCTGATAACGGCGAAGAATCACACTACTGCAGCAGTCATCATATGATGGCAGTGTGACAGAAGAACCTCAGTGACCATCACAGTCCCATGCAGGGATGGTCGATTATTAGGTTCAAGGGTCATGAGGAAAGGAATCAGGGAGGTACCAGCCTGGAAACTGCGAGGTACAGCATGCACGGTTATCACAGTTAAGGGACATTTTGCACAGTATTAATGCCAAGCCTTCCCCATGCACCGGAATTCACGAGAGCAGGGCGCAGATGAATGCCCTGGTGAAGTAGACAAATGTAATTCTGACTGACACTTTGAAATGGCCAGATGCTATCAGTGCTGTATAAACAAATCTCAGCGGGCATTATAATTTAATGAGTGAGGCTACAATGTCTATTTGTAGAGGATTTAATGGTCCATTCTCACCTTTTAGAAAGCATGGACTCCTGTCTTTAGCAGGAGACACTCCATCTCGTTTATTTGTGCATACCCCCCCTCCCAGTCTACAAGGAACTGTTCTCCAAATCATCTTCAGGGTCATGGGGGAAGGGGATGAAAAGATTTAGGCGTTAGAAGGATTACCTGCCTAAATGATTAGCGATATCTTCTGTCTGTAGGCATTCAAGCCATTAAATGGTGGCTGTTGTCAGTGAGTGTCTGTTATTGAATTTATACATACGTACAGGGTCAATTCTTAAGCACAGCTGCTCAATTTGTGTTTCAAAATTCTTAAACATGTGCTTAGCATTTGCCTCCCCCCACCCGCCAGGCTGACCAAGGGCTGGGATTGGCCTAGGTTGGCTGGAGGAAGAATACAGTTGTGACACCTAGTTGTGGGATTCAGGAACAGGGAGAGAACAACAATAAATAAAAGGAATGTTCTTGGAGCTGTATGTTAGAGGTGTGGGAGCCTACATGCATCCTTAGGTCATATTTTGCAGTCCTATCAAACAGTAGCAGTCTAATGGTGAGATGTCCATTCGTTTTGCTCTGATTAAGTTACAGAAACTGTCATTCAGAACAGACCCCAGACTTTTTTTTTTTTTTTACATTGGGCTACATTAGCTATAGCTGTAGCTGCTCTTGCATAGATTTTAGCAGCAGCATTAAGGGTTAGGCGACCCCATCTTGTATGCTGAAAAAATCCACTATCGCCTGCTTTTTACAGGACTTGCTTTGCAAGCCTAAGTACTTTATTGTAGTCACTTTGCAATTTTTCCAAAAAATGGCAAGTCAGCTAGGAAAGTCCTGTCTTTAAAAGGAGGAAATGAGTTTGGCCAGATGGAAATGGTGCTGTACACTTGACTGTTCCACTGCTGTTTACAGCCACTCACATGCTCTTTCACTGCTATTTACAGCCAGTCACATGCATCGGAGGCTTGATACTTTGTTCTGCTCACCTCTGACTTCTTAGGCAAAGTTGAGCCTACCATTTTGCTTGCAGAGAACTAATGTGTACATCACTAACCGGACGGGAGAGCCGGAGAACTGGCATGCTGGTAGTTAGGAGAGCAGCACTGATGGCAGCCCCAACAACCTGTGTGCTGGTGGCTAGAAAAGTGACACAAATCAGTGCTGCCTGCTGTGACTCTGGTGATGGTCCTGGTCAGGCTTTTGATGTATGCTGCCCACAGTTACTTTGGTGATGGCCCCAGTGGAGCCTCTGATCATTGTCTCTTGTGGTGGCTCTGACAATAGCCCCAGTTGGGCCTTGATCAGTGCTACCTACTATGAGTCTGGCATCGGCTGTGGTTAGGCCTTTGATGTATGCTGCCCGCAGTGGCTCTGGTATTGGCCATGGTCAAACTTTTGATCATCACCTGCAGCACCTCCGTCGTTGGCCACAGTAGGGCCTTTGATTAATGCCACCTGCTGCAGCTCTGGCTATGGTCCTGGCCAGGCCTTTACATATCGACATAGTTAAGGTCTGAAAGGACACAAGGTTCATCATGTCCACCCCGTGCTGTGCAAATGTGTACTAACTTGATGGGTTTCCCAGGTTACCAGCATCATGAGAGGCAGTGCTACTACAGCACTGATGGGTTGGCATCAAGGGAGGATTTTTAAATATTGAACATTTTATAGCTTGAGCTTGATAAATAAGTTTTATTTATTTGTAAAGTTTTAACAGGAAGGATGCACTGGGCTGGTAACAGCTTGTTTCCAGATGTATCCGGGGGAGGGGGAAGGGAGGACCGTGAGGAACACTAAGAACAGTAATACAATGGTAATTAAATAAACATCATAAATAACAATTGTGCAAAGACAAGGCTTGTGCCTAAGTAAAATACACTACAGTTCAGTAAAGTGCTGGAGAATAACAGCATCTGCATAATGCAGAAGCACTACTGAGTTCAGCTTGGTAGCAGAGATTGTCGACTGGGGAGGGTGGAAGAGGGGACCGCGCTAGTGCAGGTGCAGGGCAAAGGAAGAGCAGAGGTAGGAGGGTGGTGGGCAGTAGCCCAGGGACCAGTATCAGGGGCATCTGCGGGAGTGAGTAGTGAAGTCATGGAGGAGATAAGAGAGTGATTGGTGGGAAGAGGCAGAGCAGATGGTAAGGGGGGAGAGAACCTCAGAGTTTGGGGAATCAGAAGGAGAAGGCAGCTTGACCAGTAGTGGATTTCCTTGAGGGGAGTGCAAGAGAATGATAGCCAGCATTGAGAAGGGGTAAGAAGAGGTGGTTGGTAGGGGTGAGGATGGAAGCAAGGTAGGCGGGGAGGGAGCCAAGCCAGTATTTAGAGATGAAGGAAGCATAATGGGCAAGGCATCTATCCCCAAGGGAGAGGGAGGAGTACAGGGAGCAGTGGTGGATGTGGGTGGGACTGTCCAGAGCAAAGCAGCAAAAGGAGTGAAAGAGTGGATCCATTCTGGCCAGGGTGGACTTGGGAGCAGCACTGTATTCTATGTAACTAAAGTCAAAGATGGGGAGTATCATCTCTGAGACGATCATTCTACAGGCAGGAAGGGGGATACTCACTTTACTCCTGTAAAGCGCACCAGATTTGGGGTGACATTTCTTGTGGATGGAATCCACATGCACTGAGAAATCGAGGTGATGATCCAGCCAGACACCAAGGTACTGGAATAAGGGGACATTAATTGCTGCACCATTCTGGGTATGGAAGGAAGGGAGAAGGGTGAGCCTAGCAAGCCTTTGCCTAGTGCCACAGGTCAAAGAGACCATTTTCTTGGCATTAAGGGACTTCTGATTTTCCATGAACCAGTGCTGGATGTTAGTAAAGCCCAGTTGGAGCCTGGCAGTGAGGTCAGAGGCAGAGAAACTGGAGGCAAAGTATGTCTGAGGATGGGCAGCAATGTCGAGGGCTTTGGCCAAGTTGTCAAAAATGGCAGAGATGACCAGGCCCTGATCCATGCCAGACAGAATGGAGTCAGTAAGCCGGAGGAGGGAGGTGGATATCGAGTGGAACTTCCAGAAGCTGAACAGGGAAGGAGCTAAGAAGGAGGTTGAATCAAGGATGGGGGAGAGCTGGGATAGCACAAGGTGTTCTTGGAGCTTAGCCAGAGTGGGGAGCAGAGAGATAGGATGGCAATTACCCCGAGAGGTGGAATCACTCCTTTTAGGAAGGGGGATGACTGTAGCCTGTTTCCAAGTATTAGAAATGGAGGCTAAGGAGAGGAAGAGACTGAAAAGGTAGGTAATAGGGAGAGGAACGGCATGAGCAGAGAAATGCAGGAGTTTGGGGCCAAGACCATTAGGGCTCACACCCTTGTGTGAGTTTATAGTCAAAAGGGCTTTAAAGGATACAATGGGAGTAGTAGGAGAGAAGGAAAAGGGGACGCATGGAGCAGGGGAAGAGGTGGAGGGAAGGGAATGGACACAGAAGGGGAAAGAGTTGAAAGCTGAGGCGACAGAAGAGGGGTCAGAAATAGGAGTGTCACCCACATAGACAATGGGGGAATGGACTGGATTGGGGGAGGGGGGCATGGAAATCTTCCAGAATGAAGGGTGACGAAAATTGTTTTGGAGTGTGGATGCAAAGTATTTGGACTTGGCAAGCCTTGTAACACTGGTATAGATATTGTGGAGGGTCCAGCACTTGATTAGGTTGGCAGGGGAGCCAGAGGACTTATGTGTCCAACAGAGAATGGTACACACACAGGGGCAGACCAGGAGCTCTGTTGGGATCCATGGGAGGTGGGAACCTCAAACCCTGTTTTTTCTAATTGGGGCATGGAGATCCCAGGCAGATTTGAATTTGGAGTTGAAATATTGGAGAGCAGTATTTATGTTGCTAGCTGTAGAGATGAGTGACCACTTGGTAGTAACCAGGTGGGCATGAAGGGATGACAAGTTCAGCGACCTGAAGGACCAGATCTGAATGAATTTACAAGGGGACTTTGGGACAATGAATCTTGTGCACACAGACCACCATATGATGGTGACTGAGGGTGTTGGGGGAGGGCAGCAGCATCCACAATATGGTGGGGGTGGGAAAGAGAGAACCTAGTCCAGAAGAGGGTGATTGAGGTATCTGTGATTGTGCTGAACTGGGTCAATGATCAGTTCGCAAAGTTGGAGGACTTATTTTTGGCACAGTTCTTTGGGGGAAGCAAATTGAGGTTCAAATCACCAGGAAGAAGCTCATCAGAGGAGGCATGGGAGGAGATAGTGGTGAGGGAGCCCAGTGACTGAATGTGAAAGCATGCCAAGACAGCAGCAGGCACCATCCATGAATATAGCGACAGAGAAGGGGAGGGAGAGCCTGAGGAGGAGAAACTCCTAGGCAGATGAGAGGTGATAGAGAGCACAGGCTAAAACTAAATGTTAGAGGAGAGGTAGATTGCAACTCCGCTGCCCCTCGTAGTGTGATTGACAGATGATTGTGTACCTGGGGATGGCAATAGCAGCATCTGGCATCTTAGGAGAGAGCCAAGACTCCAGGACCAACAACATATCAGACTTGAGATTAAGCATGAGTGGTTGCAACTGGTCAGTCTTTGGGAGGAAGCTATGGATGTTGACAAAGGTCACTGTCAGTCCTTTGGGGAGACGAGATGGAGATGACAGGGCAGGGGTGGGATTGAACTTAGTATTACATGATAATATAAGTGACAAGTAGCTTGAGGGATCCTATAAGTCACTTATGGGGAGAGGAGGGATGTGTGTGTGTTGTGTGTGTGTGTGTGTGTGTGTGAGATGAGAGGGGTGAGAGGGAAGGAGGCACCTAAGGGCTTCAGAGTGTAGTCAAGGAGAAGGGAGGAAGCTGTACTCAGGATGTTGGGGGGGAGGCAGGAGGATGGGAGGGGAAGATGGAGGGGGGAAGGCAGGGATAGGCCGGTGGAGGGGGGGGGAGATGAAGGACAATAGGGGAAAGAATGATTGAGTTAGAAGCACATTGGAGGCACAGCAAGCAGTTGTCGCCATGTGACTTTTGTCAGCTAAAGTGGTAGGAAAGCAAGCTTCACTCTGGAAGGGAAAAAGTCAGTTTAATGGAAGGGGAGATGATACACCCACGAGGGAGGAGGTCTAAATTAAATAAATTGGGAGAGCTTCCACCAGATGGGAAGAACTCCAAATAAATACTTTGAGGGGGGTAGGAGCTTCGCATAGATGCGGAGGAGGCCTAAATTAAAAAATTTGGGGGATGCAGCCTTCACCCATGTCGGGAAGAAGCTTAAAAATAAGCAGTTGGGGGAATGTCGACTTTATCCGGATAAAGAGGAAGGCTAAGAGAAACAAGGGGGGAAGGGGGATCTTCACCCAGATAGGAAGGAAGCCTAAAATTAAACATTGGGGGGGGGGGGCTTCAGCCAGATAGGTAGGAAGCCTAGAATTAAACAATAGGGAGGATGTGGGTTTCACTGAGGTAGGGACGAAGGCTGGAAATTAAACAGCTCGGGGGAAAATGGGCTGCACCCATAATGATAATATAGCTGCTGAGGTCACTCTTAACATTGTGAAAGTGGTCTCACTTACATTCTTAGGGTACCAGAGCTGCTCACCAAATGCGCATGACACAGCACTTACAACCATAACAGTGACCTTGGCGGCCTTGTTAACCTAAGCAGTCATCGCCTGTGTCAACTAAAAAAATCTGTTTCTTCTTTTTATTGTGTTACCTACCATTGGCAAAGCAAACCCACTGACTCTAACCAGCTGTTGTTTAGATTGGCTTCAAGAGCCTGCAGCTACTTGTATTGATGTTTTTATGTACTGTTATTCCCTACTTCCCCCTTCCCCAAGATGCATCTGGGAAGAATCTGTTACCAGCTGAGTATGTCCTTACAGGTAAACGTTTGAAGTAAATAAATTCCCCCTATTTCTTTGGGGGTTACCCCAGATACACTGTATAATTGTATGCCAACGCTGAAGCGACAATTTTACAGCAATCTCGTCGATATCGACAAGATTGACAGATTTCTGTAAAGTCCACTCAGGACCCTGGCATTGCTTTCCTTGGTTTTGCACCCCCTCCCCAAATCAGCTCCAACTTGGAGCTGATTATATTAAATTATGTGGGGGGTTGCAAAAAAACACATTTGATATCCGATGGCACAACGCCAACCACATAGATTCCTGTATAATGGACCCAGATTGCCTATTTAAACCCCTGCTCTATGAAATCTATCCCCACATAAGACTGAGCAGCCACAGAAAAGATGGGTGTGAGTAACCCTTTGTTCCCCGTGTGACTTCCAACATGAAGCCGAGGGAAGGGCTCCCAACTTTGCTGAGATTACTAAAACATCTGACTCTCAGGCTCTAGAGAAATTCATACAAGCTTGGGGAGAGCCACAATTCTGTGGGAGGTGAGCCAACATTTTCACAGGACCCTGGCATCCATAAATAACAGTTCCTGTTTCCCATTGATGCTCTATTCTTAGGGAATATTCTGGAGCATAATCCTGCAGTAATTTGTAGATTTTTAAAGTGACACGTTTGTAAGATGACCCATGGATCAAGAGTAGTAATAAAAGGAGTTCAGGGAGTCTTCTGTGTGTAAGGAAGGTTTGGGCAGTGGAAATGAAATTCCAAACTTGCAGGTACCTGAATAGGTCTGAATTATCGAGGGCAGACTTCTGTCTTGCTAAACGAACTGAGAGGACTCTGTTTTCCAGCATTAGGTGCCAGGGGGAGAACAGGCCCAGTTTCTCCCACAGTCTGAATTTAGGGTCCAGACCTGTATGTGTGTGTATGGTGGTGGTGGTGGTGGGGGGGTAGGGTTTCATGCAATCCTTTGTAGAGTTGAGGAATGGGCAGTCGTGCCCCGCGTCTCATCAAATTGGAAAAACCCTTCCTCTTAGTGGTAGTGGTTCAGTTGCTGTTATTTTGGTGCCCTTCCACCTGGCAACATATAGCAGGCTGGACAACAGAAGTATGTATAAAACTTGTGATGCCAGGGCATAATCTACAAGAGCAGCTACTGCCAACATTCTCCTGTGCTTCAGGGACCGTAAAATATTTACTTCATATGAAGCCATCTGTTGCATCAAATGAATTTTGAGAACATTTTCTTCCAGACCCCTAGCATGTAGGGCAAAATCACCATGGGAAGTGTTTGAAAAAGGTATATTTATTTATTTATTTATTTATTTAGTTCAAGAGTTTTACTAGGAGAGAGACATTGAGCTGATACCTGCTCGTTTCCATTGCGTCCTGCGGGGAGGTGATAGGGGAGCAAACAGTACAGGAAATGCAAGCAGAAATAGCAAGCTCTAGGTGCAGTACCGGTAATAAATATAAAATACAATCTGATAAAAAATACATTGTATATGATGAAAGTAAAAATACGTTATAGTTGTGTGGACACAATAAACACAGTATGCAGACAAAATTCTGGGGCCACACAAAATACATAAGTATCACAGTGCAATTAAGGTACTAGTGTAGCTGTGGTTCTGGGAGCAAGAAGTAAAGTACCGCTACCCAGACTGCAAAGATGCAGCAGTTAACAGTGGCAGGGCAGAAGGGTGTAAACAGGCGTAGAGACAGTTACAGATGCAATTACTGTTATGGAACAATTTTGCCTAGGTAGGAGCATGGTGTAATGAGCTGGGGTGGGATGGGTGGGTGTGGGAGGGGGAGCACAAAGGTCTATCAGTTTAGGGAGGGAGTTCACTTGGATGGCAGAGAACAGATCCTGACAAAAAGATGGAGACCCAACCCATCGGTTCAAGTCTGCTTAAATGGTTTCAGTCACGAGGGTGTAATTATTATGAAATATTTTCTTACTGTGCTTCCATATCTTGACCCAAAAAAATACGTGAGGGAGTCGGTCTCTATCCCAATAAACTCCCACAGCATCTTTTCAGCTCAAAGGCAGATTATCCTACCAATCATGCCTAATAGCGGAAAAGGCCTCCCTCAGTTTCTTGCCTCCTGGTGTACAGGCAGTGTTTAGGTCGCCAAACCACACCCGGCATACTAGATGCACCTTGAAACAAGTGTTCATAGTGCCTCGCTGCTGTACCACCCAAGGGCAATGCTCATTTGCATACAGAGCACCACTGTGGTATAATTCATTCCATTGTGATGTTACCAAAGACCAAACACTGGGCTCCTTCAAAAAGAAACTGTGCCAAGCACTAGTTGCCAGTGCCTCCTGTGACTGCCGTGCATAAAACAACTTGGGCCTGTTTCCTCTCCTTCACCCACACCCTACCCCACCCTTCCTCCACCCTACCATCCTACCCTTGCTACTACCCTATAACTTACCTGTCTTCCTGAGGTCCCCATTAACCAATCCCAGCATCAAACCATGCTTGCTGCTCCATAAAGGGCATCATCAGTTCCTGCACTGATTGCCCCACTGGAGTGCACTCAAACTGAATGACGCAGCCCATGTTTGTCTGCTGATATTCTCTCCTGGTAACAACCCCCCGCTCAGACAATGCCTTTGGCTGTATCCCTACTCTGGAACAATGTTAGGCCCTAGCCCTTAGCTTCTCTCTGTCCTGTAAGACCATGTCCCTAGTTGTTGTCTTTCCCTCATTTTGTTTCTGACAATGCCACTTGGCTGCATCTTTTTCCTCCTGTAGCCGGATCCCAACCCTAATGCCCTTTTTGTTATTTAAGCTTACTCCTAGCCGCTGTATGTCTGCAAAATACCTGTTTTTGTAACTTAAATCCATATGTGCTTATTTTATTGTTACCTTTATTCCTAGGATCACTGTGTATTTTCTCACTATACTATTCGATTTGTTCTTTGATATGATGTGGAGCCTATCTAAAAGAGCCTTTGGCTTAACATAAAGAGAGTACCCGGACAAGGACCCAAAACATTCTAGACACTGCAGTGCAATTTGTTGTTTGCGTATGAAACCGTTTTCTGGACTTCAGAGCCCAAGTCCACCCCTTTGACACCCTCATGCTGACAAATCTGCTGAGCTAATGACTTAAGATACAGAGTGAAACACATCGAGGAGTGGGATGACCTTCACTTGTACCTCTGTAGAGGCTAGATTTCTCTGAAAGTTAGCCATGTATGAACCACACTGTTCTGGCTCTTTGCCCTCCTTATGTGTCACAGAGCTCACCATATAGTCGAAGGTAGGAGCCAGGGTGCCACCCTCACCCATTGCCCCTTGAAATGCTTTTGCAAAATAAGGGGATATCATATTTGAAAAATGACTCATACCATTTTGGAGTATAACCACCCATACCCTGGTATTTCCTCACCTTTAAATATTGAATAGCCTTGGCCACCTGCTGCCGGGTAATGGAGGCAGTGAAAATGTCATCATGGGCCTCTGAAAACATAGTTAGTTTGTCCAGAGAGCCTTCTGTTTCCACAACAGCTCTAATAGTGTAGTGGTCCTAAAGTGTATTTATAAAACTGTATGCAAGGGGGTTCGGGGTATTGCCCCATCTTACTCCACAGCCCTACAGCTGGTTGAGTTTCAACAGCTCCTGGACTTGGCGGTTCTCTGAAAGATAATTGCATGGTGTCTCCACCCAGAGATTGTTACTTAGTGGGGTAGCATGTTATCTAGTACAGCCCTCTGGGATGTTATACCTCCCCTTCAGAATACCCACCCTTCGACACACTATGGTGCTTTACACTGATCAAACAATAATGATACCAAGTTGAAAGGGAACACAAGTTTATTTCATTGCCAAACACTGCAAAGGAAGTGTGATAAATCTTTTATATTTCAGTCTGCACAGCCTCTGTTAGGTGCCCACATAAACAGGGTATAGCTAATGACAAGCCAGTGGTTAGATCAACATCACTGGATGTGCAGCAACAACAGATACCAGTAGCTACCACTAACTCGTCACAACCAGGTGTAGCTCTGTATGTTATTAACTGCTTCAGTGCACAACCCCCTCGGTGCACTTACTGTACTGGAGGCCACTGCCTACTCCTGTCTGATACCAGGATGTTACTTTGTCAAACACCTCCCTTATGGCCATCCCTGGGTACCCAGTGTTGAAACATTGCAGGCCCGCAGATGTTGGCCAGCATTGGTTTACTCAAACTTTTAAATACAACAGTTGCAATTCCCTTAACTCAACAGGTCATACACTTGCTTAAATGGTTGTCCAGTTTGTGAACACGAGGTATTTCCAGTCCAGTTCGATAACCAATTGTAAATCCAAACTGGGAACACAAATAGGTTGCAGGAAGCCGAGTAGGCTTCACGGTTATGCATGGTTACCAAGGACAGCTCATGGGCTACACTTACCACCGGGCTTTCCAAGCACAAGTCCAAAACCCTGTAGCTCTGCCACAAATGCAGGGGGGGGGGAAGGTGTAGTCTCAATCTTTCAAACTTTTATGTGGCGGGGAGTATCAGAAGTCCCTTTCTGACTTCTTTATGGACCTCAAAGCACCCACCAGGCCCACCATCCTCGCTACTTCCTCATTTTTACTGCTGTGCCATTCTCTTTTTTGTATGTATAAGGGAGGTGCTGTCCAAGTGGGGCTTAGGGTGAGATAAAGATCCCCTTCTGCTATGATTACATTATCTGCTTGTGCAGATATGAGATCACAGACCAACTGGAAGAAACTAAAATCTGCCCTGGAGGGGCATAAATGTTGGCCAGTGTGACCCCTATGTCCTGAAATCTCCCCCAAGAGATTCTATACTTCCCATCCTTATCTTTGTTGACTTCTTCGTACATAAAGAGTGTGTAGAAGAGACTTAGAATCACTAGCCCTCTCGGTTTCCCTTCCCTTTAGGATGAGTGGAGGACCTGATCATACTCAAACTTCCCTAATTTTTCATACTCTTGAGGCGCTCCAGTGGGTTTCCTGTAGGAACATTAATCTCGAGGTTCCTGCTTAACGTGCAACAAGATTTGTTTCCTCTTGATAGGGTTGTTCAGGTCATTCACATTGTAAGAGATGACTTTAAGCTCAATTAAACCCATCTGTGAATGTTGGGAAGGGTCTGTTGATACCCCCAGCTGAAGTACAGGGACCTTTAGGAGATAATGTGAGACAATCAGCAGATTATTACCATGTTTGATACCCACATATACCCCCACAAAGGACCATGGCAGACTTCTCAGTGACTCCTGCACAGCAGGAACAGTAAATCACAAACAAACAACCCAGAACTGCATACATTTAGATTTCTAGAACTCTCCAGGCAGCAGCTCTGAAAATATAGCAATGTGGAAAAAATACTCTAAAATCTGATTTAACAGCTGTTCTGCAACCGTACATTAATCTTTGGTTAATATGTATGTAATAGAGCCTCATAACATGCTGTAGTCCTGTCGTGGAATGCTGAAATTGTAAGGTTTAGTGTTCTCCAACATTCTAATCGGATTTGGCTCCATTTGAACCGATCTTGCATGCAGTGCTTGGTGGTTTAACAAAACAGGCTAAATGGTAGTACTGTACAGGATATAGAGATGATGTTTGCCGTACAATCCTTGTGCATCCTCTTTCTATTCACAGTGATAGCTGTTATGCGAATGGTTGCCATGGTTATTGTGTACATGATGGAAGAGCTGTCTTGATCGTGTGGATTAGGAAGGCTTCTCAACGTATAATTTCATACTATAAAATACCATGAAACATCTGCCACCCAAAAAACATATTGTCCCCACACCCCTGCCTTACATTGTCCCCACACTGCTGGCTTACATTGTGCCCACACCCCGGCCTTACGTTGTCCCCACACTGCTGACTTACCTCTTAAATTGTTGGCTACAGCTTGGGAGGCTGGTTGATCGAACTGGGGTCACAGACAGAGAGAAACAGGCATCTCGGCATGCCGTGTCCTGCTTCGAGTATACTCAAAACCAAATCCTGACACAACACGGACTCAGTCAAGATATAGTATAAAAACAAAGACTGCGAAATGAACAAATTGTGAGCCTCTTTGATTCATGTTTATGCTCAGACACCCACTGACCGCCGATATGGGACACTGACTGCCACAGTTTCTCACCCCCTGTTTCAGTCGCTGTGACACCCACTCTGCAATCAACAGATGTATAAATCAGCTAAGTAAGATTGGGAGTTTTCTGCACTGCTGTGAGTGAATATTCTGCCCATATACAAGTCTCCTGCTGTAAGTCGATTTAGGACACTATCTACTGCTCTTACTACCTTTCATCAGCTTCAGTCATTCTGAGTCTCAAACTGCAGCTTCAGTCGTTGGGATCTGGTGCTGTGTTTATTTATTTCACTGCTATTTGGTGGAGGGACTGTTTTACACTAAAATGTGGCATGATAATTAAAGAAAAAGAAGAATAGTTTTAGTTTTTTGATGTTTACATTGCTAGAAAGCAGCAAGGTGCTCCGAGAATTTGCATTAATCATGAGTTACTCACATCCTAGGGTTACGTGGCACTCAGCTATGCTTTGTGCCACATCATACCCCTAGTATGTGATTAGCTGATGATTAATGCAGCCCTATTAACTTACTGCTCAATAGTGAGCTCTATGGCCCATTCCCATCCCAAAGTGGTGGTTCCACTCTGAGACCTCTGGGGCAAAGTTGGGTGCAAAGCAAGCACCTTGAGCACAGGGGTAGAGCAGGGAAAACAAGAAAAATGGAGTGTTTAGCCTGGGGGGGGGGAGCACAAAATCTAAAAAGAACAGATTAGTAGACTAGGGAAGGTAGGACTGCTGGTTCCAGTTATCATTAAACTGTCTGCTGGTAATAGTACCAGTGGCGTCCTCTTCCCCTTTCCTAGTAGTTGCCATGATTTGTTGTTTTTTTGGGGGGCATTATCAGAAACAGCCTGGATAAAAGTTTGCAAAGAAATGGAAGCATATTAAGGCAGTGTGGTCTAGCGACTGGAGCACCGGCTTGAGAAATAGAATATACAAGGGACCAAAGATCAAATCCCACCAGAACCACTTCCACATCATGTGACCTCGAGCAAGTCACTTCACCCCTCAGTGCTGCAGTTCGTCCAAATGTAAAAATGTATATGTAACCCCCCTGCAAATGGGGGTTCCCAAAAGACTTCCAGGAGCTTGCTTGAATGCTCCAAGCCTGAATGGTGTTTGGCATTTAAGCCATTTATCAGTGAGTGTTTTTAGAGCCTCTGGTACTGTCTCTTTAAGAGCTGTCTGCTTGCAGACATAATTAGTTTGTATGGGGGACTGTGTGCTTCTCTGAGTACCACTTGAGCTGCTGCCAATTCACTTCATTTTGCAGTCACTAGGAGTGCAAAGGGAACCTATCTGAAAGATGTAACTGTTTGCCAGAAATTATTTAGGAATAATGAAATTACAGTTTGTCTAACCTGCTTTCTTTGCAGTCAGAACTGTGTCTGCTAGTTCCCATTCTAGTTTTGAACTGCTGAACTGGACCAATCAGTGTGGGGTAAGCTAGCTCTAAAATGGTGCCTTGACGAATCAGAACTTGGACTCATAATCTGAGCCAGCCACAAGAGGATTGTATGGGCAGTGACTCTGGGAGATGAATTTAGACTTCAGTGCCTTTTGGACCAACAGCAGCAGTCTATTGTGAGTGACAGCCAACCCAGTCAAGAACTGGGAGGAACTCAAAGGAAGTGCCCAGTTTTGTCGGTTGGAGCTTCAGTTGAGCTTTGGCAGTGAAGAAGGAAGGAGCCCTGTGCTTTTCAGTGTGCAGTTTAGTCAAAAACGTGTGTAAGGCCCAAGTTCCGTCTGCAGCTTGTTAGGACTGAACTGTCCTGTGAAAAGAATCAAAGGATCTCTGAAGAGTAGAAACCAGGCTCACCCTGTAGAAGACTGGAAGAATTGCTGAAAATTGCTCGGTCTGTCAGGAACTGAATCTGCTGTGTGTTCTCCCGGTATTGTGCAGTAATTGCGATCGGATACAGATGCAGCCTGCCTGGTATAGTACTTTCTTTTATATGGATGTGTGAAGAGGTTGTGTACCTCAAGTGAGCCCTGCTGACATTGAAGGACCCTATCTTATTTGGAGGTCGTGAGTACTAATTCAGGGTTGCTCCCTGTTGAATTGCCATATTAAATCCAAATGGAATTACTGTACTGCTGACTGTTTAATTCTCCTTTTCTCTGGTGAAAGGGCCCCTACCAGCTGCCACGGTTTGGACTAGCCACTAGGGCTTGGGTACCCAGGGACAGTAACTGATAGGGATAGGCCTGTGCACAGAGCCATAGGTAGATTATTAGAGTGATAAGCTGATTTCCCCCTGTCCTTGTTATATCCCCCTAAATAAATCAGAGCTGCTTGTTTCAGCAAAGTTATACTGCCTGAGGTATTTGTCTATGTTAAAAGTACTGTACTGTGATTGTTGCACTGTATCTCATTTCACAGGAGGTCCCAGTGCCGGAACCAGTCCTGGGGGTAAGTGTATACTGTGAAGGTAATTCTGATATATTGTGTGGGCCACTAGTGGGGAAGAAAGGGGTTGCAGTGTCCCAGAGGGCTGTGACCAAGTTAGTTTAACTATTGCAAACCCTGACCTCTGGGTGGAGGCACCCGCCATTGGATCCAGGCCCTCAACCTGTTAGTGGCAAATCAGGCAGGGGTAGTAGCCCTGGGATAGCGCCATCTAGGGGTTACATCTTGAGGCTCACCGCTGGGATTGTGTGTCCTCTAGTGGCCATATTTACGAACCACTGTTAAGAAAAAATGGGTACCCGACAGAAGTGGCTGTGCACCGCTGGTGGAGTGGTGTACTGGGAGAGATCGACTTCAAAATGCTATGCTTATCCTGGACATCCCCCTGGGTATCAATACGGACACTGTGCAGGGAGTACTTTCCAAGGTGGAAGGTTTACAAAACCCTGTGGTGGTGGGTCGGCATGCTAATCTGCTCACCCACACTTTCCTGGCCCTAGTAGAGTTTAAGGATCCCATAGATAGCTCCAAAGTGCCACAGACCATTACCCAGAGGGAGCCCTCACTGCTTGGAGAGTGATAACTAAGGACAGTAAGACCTGGGAATCAGCCCCACCACTATCTGAAACTTTTGAGGAGAAATTTGCTGAATGGTTGCTGGAGAGGGAAAACTGTGGGGACATGAACTTACTAGAGTGCCTGGTATACCTAGATGATGTTATTGTGTTTGGCAGCTCACTGGAGGAACATGAGAGCAGATTATTTAAGGTATTGGACCGACTGGAGGACTTTGGCCTTAAACTGTCCATTGATAAGTGTCAATTTTTCAAACATCAGTAAAGTATGTGGGACACATAGTATCCACCGAGGAATAGAGACCGACCCAAGTAAAGTTGAGGCCTTGACCACCTGGCCACAGCCCAAAAATCTAAAAGAACTGCAAAGATTCCTGGGATTCTGTGGTTATTATCGGCGCTCATCAAGGACTATTCAAGAGTGATCCGCCTTTACTTAACCTTACTCAAGGGTATCCCCAACCCACAAAAATACCAAAAGTCAGCATCCCTCAAGACTGAAAGAGTGTATTTTCATCAGGTGAAGTATTTGGGGCCGCTGGACTCTGATTGTGAGACTGCTTTCATGAGATCATATATCAACTTACCCATGCTCCAGTGCTGGCCTATGCCGATCCAAGAAAACCTTACGCCCTGCACACTGATGCTAGCTTGCAAGGGTTGGGGGCTGTGTTGTACCAAGAGCACGAGAATGGCCTGAGACCAGTGGCCTTTGCCAGTAGAAGCCTGACCCCATCCGAAAAGAACTATCCTGTACATAAGTTAGAGTTCCTAGCTTTGAAGTGGGCTATTGTTGACCAATTCCATGAGTACTTGTATGGGGCTAAAATACTAGTAAAACTGACAATAATCCTTTGACCTATGTGCAGACCTCAGCTAAGTTGGATGCCACTGGCCAGGTGGCTTTCTGCATTATCTACATATGACTATGCTCTCAATCACGAGCAGGTCTGAACCACATAGATGCTGATGCTCTCCCGAGGCCTGTTCCTCAGAATGATTGGGAACCGACTGGCAGAACCTGACATTCGGCACTCTGCCGGAAGTTTGACAGGGAGGAACAATGTCCACGGACGTAGTGGACTGCATGGTGGATTGCTTGGGAGCCTCTGAGAATTGCATACCTGCTGCTTATTGCCACTTTTCTGCTAACAGACATGGTGCACTGCCTCAGCTGGACAATGACAGTATTCATGGGCTCAATCCCATGATCCCATGATCAAAGCAGCTTTAGAAGCCCTCTATGCAGGAAAAGATGTGTCCAAATTACGCTCCACTGATTTGAGAACTGCACTGTTATACAAAGAAGGTCCTAAGTTGAAACTGATCAATAAACTGTTATACAGAGAAACAGTAGACAGAGGGGACAAGTAGACAAACAACAACTAGTGCTGCCCACTGCCTTTCGAGACTCAGTATTGAGGTCCTTGCACAACCACATAGGGCACCTTGGTATAGACAGAACACTTGACTTGGTGAGATCCAGATTCTATTGGCCTAAGATGGGGCTGATGTGAGCAACACATCTCGAACTTGTAGTCATTGCTTACAGAGGAAAGCTTTTGCCCAGAGGGCTGCCCCCTTGTTAACATAACCACCAGTGCACCCATGGAGCTGGTCTGTATTGATTTTCTAAGTTTGGAGTCAGATCAAAGAAATATCAGTAATGTGCTGGTGGTCACTGACCATTTCACCTAGATATGCCCAAGCTTTCCCACCAAAGACCAGAAAGCATCCACTGTAGCCAAAGTACTTGTAGAAAACTTTTTGTTCACTATGGGGCTCCACAAAGAATCCATTCTGATCAAGGGAGAGACTTTGAGAGTCGCCTGATCAAAGAGATGCTTTCTCTGTGGGGAGGCGAAAGTCCAGAACCACTCCTTACCACTCAGGGGACCCACAGCCTGAACGCTTTCAACCGCACTTTGCTAGATATGCTAGGCACCCTGCACCCAAAGGACAAGCCTAGATGGAGCTAACAAATTAGCACCCTGGTACATGCTTATAACTGCACCAAAAGTGATGCCACCGATTCTCCCCCACTACTGATGTTTGGAAGAAGCTCGACTACCAGTAGATGTGTGTTTTGGGGTCTCTCTGATGGGGTTCAAGCTGACAACTATTTACAGTATGTGCAAAGTTAAAGGCCCAGCTAACTCATGCACTAAAACTGGCTCAAACCATGGCTGCCAAAAGAAATTCGACAACAAAGAAAGGTATGATAAAAAGGTGAAAGCACAGGAACTCCAGGAGGGAGATCGGTATTGCTAAGAAATCTGGGATTGCATGGCAAGCACAAGATTGCTGACAGATGGCACCATCTCCTCACATTGTAGTGGGCAAACTAGATGATCTGCCAGTGTACAAAGTAAGGCCTGAGAATAATTCAAAAGATGTAAAAACAATGCATAGAAATCATTTACGCCCATTGGACAAATCTTAATTGAGTCTGAGCCCTAGAAGATGCCCCTCTGGACCAGTGACTAGAGCTGCTGCTAAGAAAAGATCAAGAAAGTCTGCACCTACAGAAGCAAAGTTAAAGTGTTCCCTCCACAAGTCCCAGTTGAGCATGACTGTCAGTCCATATCGGAAGAAAGTAGAGTGACTTTGAATACTATCCTTCTTACGAACTGAGTCAATTGTTTCGGGCAATCCCTAGTCAATACTGGAGACAGAGCTGGGCCTTCTGGACTGTTTAAGCCCCTGCTTCATCCCTGGAGCCAATGCTCCCAGAAAGTGAAGTGCAAAGCATCAGATCAGATGAAATGGAATCATTGTGCATGGTTGAACTGTTTGAGCTTTCAGGAGGAAAATGATAGATTGGGGCAGACTGGTGATACACCTAACAAGAAGAGTATTTTGAGTGCCCTGACAGTCCACTGCCAGTGTCCGAAAGCTTCCATGCGAGCCAAATGTTGTGGACTCAGAAACTGTAACTCCTGGAGCTGAAAGTGCCCCAAGTTCTAGCCTCTCTACCCCCATGGAGACTCTCTGACAAGTGTGGACAATGCTGAAAATGAGGCTCAGAGTGCAGAGACTGTAACAGTTCCCCTAGAAAGACTGGTCGAGCTGTAAAGCCTGTGGTGCACCTCAGTTATGATTCCTTGGGAGGCCTGTGGATTTGCCTCTCAATGTTGTCCATAAAGGAGTGTATGTGTCCCCGAGCTCATTGCCCAAACTGAGCGTCAGTGCTAACTCCAAGTTACTTGTGTTGCCCTTTATGTATGGTGCCCTTGCCTGCCCAGCCCCAAGGTAACTGATAGGAAGGGCCTCTCTTCAGGTTTCATGTACAAGAGGTAATAACTTGAGTTATGGTACAATGTGTATGTACTACGTGTAAAGAGGACGCATCGCAATGTTTCAGAAATGTGTTCTTGGTAAAATGATATATTGACTGATGATTACATGCAGCCTAATGCAAATGTATATGGTTGCAGTTGAAACTTATGGTACTTGCTTGACGCGACGCCAAGCTTTCCCAGGCTAGGAAGGGTGTAACCCCTGCAAATGGGGTTCCCAAAAGACTTCCAGGAGCTTGCTTGAATGCTCCAAGCCTGAATGGTGTTTGCCATTATTTAAGCCATTTATCAGTGAGTGTTTTAGAGCCTCTGGTACTGTCTCTTTAAGAGCTGTCTGCTTGCAGACATAATTAGTTTGTATGGGGACTGTGCTTCTCTGAGTACCACTTGAGCTGCTGCCAATTCACTTCATTTTGCAGTCACTAGGAGTGCAAAGGGAACCTATCTGAAAGATGTAACTGTTTGCCAGAAATTATTTAGAGTAATAATGAAATTACAGTTTGTCTAACCTGCTTTCTTTGCAGTCAGAACTGTGTCTGCTAGTTCCCATTCTAGTTTTGAACTGCTGAACTGGACCAATCAGTGTGGGGTAAGCTAGCTCTAAAATGGTGCCTTGGACGAATCAGAACTTGGACTCATAATCTGAGCCAGCCACAAGAGGATTGTATGGGCAGTGACTCTGGGAGATGTAGTTTAGACTTCAGTGCCTTTTTGGACCAACAGCAGCAGTCTATTGTGAGTGACAGCCAATCCAGTCAAGAACTGGGAGGAACTCAAAGGAAGTGCCCAGTTTTGTCGGTTGGAGCTTCAGTTGAGCTTTGGCAGTGAAGAAGGAAGGAGCCCTGTGCTTTTCAGTGTGCAGTTTTAGTCAAAAACGCGTGTAAGGCCCAGAGTTCGGTCTGCAGCTTGTTAGGACTGAATCTGGCCCTGTGAAAAGAATCAAAGGATCTCTGAAGAGTAGAAACCAGGCTCACCCTGTAGAAGACTGGAAGAATTGCTGAAAATTGCACTCGGTCTTGTCAGAACTGAATCTGCTGTGTGTTCTCCCGGTATTGTGCAGTAATTCGATCGGATACAGATGCAGCCTGCCTGGTATAGTACTTTCTTTTATATGGATGTGTGAAGAGGTTTGTGTACCTCAAGGAGCCCTGCTGACATTGAAGGACCCTATCTTATTTGGAGGTCGTGAGTACTAATTCAGGGTTGCTCCCTGTTGAATTGCCATATTAAATCCAAATGGAATTACTGTACTGCTGACTGTTTAATTCTCCTTTTCTCTGTGAAAGGGCCCTACCAGCTGCCACGGTTTGGACTAGCCACTAGGCTTGGGTACCCAGGGACAGTAACTGATAGGGATAGGCCTGTGCACAGAGCCATAGGTAGATTATTAGAGTGATAAGCTAATTAACCTGATTTCCTGTCCTTGTTATATCCCCTAAATAAATCAGAGCTGCTTGTTTCAGCAAAGTTATACTGCCTGAGGTATTTGTCTATGTTAAAGTACTGTACTGTGATTGTTGCACTGTATCTCATTTCACAGGAGGTCCCAGTGCCGGAACCAGTCCTGGGGTAAGTGTATACTGTGAAGGTAATTCTGATATATGTGTGGGCCACTAGTGGGAAGAAAGGGGTTGCAGTGTCCCAGAGGGCTGTGACCTAGTTAGTTTAACTATTGCAAACCCTGACCTCTGGGTGGAGGCACCCGCCATTGGATCCAGGCCCCTCAACCTGTTAGTGGCAAATCAGGCAGGGGTAGTAGCCCCTGGGATAGCGCCATCTAGGGGTTACATATACAAGGACCACTACCCACTGGAAAGAAGGCACTGCATCTGACCCAGGCTATCCTGGGTAATTAAAACATAAAGCAGAATTTTACCATTTCTGAATGCAAAGGGAATGACTGCAACCACAGTGGCATAGCTGGCTTTATTTCCATTCTGCTTCCCTCTGGTGATCCTAGTGAAGTATGTAAACCTCCCTCTTCATTAAACTGGGGTTGGGTGTACACAAACTGGGTCCCTGAATTATATTTTAATATTATACAGATCACCAGTTGTTCTACCAAAAAATGTCTTTGATTGAGCTTCACCATTTTATGTTTAAAACATGCATCACTGTTGATGGGGTTAGCATAAATAATGTAAAAATGTGCTTCTGGAACCATTGTTCTAATAAAAAATACTGTTATGAACAATGAACAACGTTAATGCTTAATAGTGTCAGTGCAGTTGTTCTAGAGGTGTAGCTCCTGCTAAATTTCTCTTAAACTCCTCCTCTTAACTTACTTCTTCCTCCCTCCCACCCTCCTCCTCTCTCTCTCTCCCCTCGCCCTCTCTCTCTCTCTCTCCCTCCCTCGCCTCTCTCTCTCTCCCACCTCTCTTTTCTCTCCCCACCCTCTCTCTCTCTCCTCCTCCCTCCTCCTCCTCCCCTCTCTCTCTCTCTCTTCCTCCCTCCCTCCTGCCTCCTCCCTCTCCACCCCCCAGGTTTCCATAACCTCCCTTAATCTCACATGACCTTTCTGTGCCCACCTAATGGGTGCAGCCAGCTAAACCCCGGATTCCTTTCTTCCTTCTTTTCTTTTCCTAACATTGTTGGGGTAGTTGTTGCAAAAGACTGGCACTCGCTGTCACTGATTAATATTGCTAATGGCATTCCATGGTATTCGGGAACCTTCCGTTGCTTCACACTGATTAGTACATACAGTTCCATCACCTGGGAACAAGTTGCTTTGCTGATGCAGGTATTCCTTTCTCCCCCCCCCCAACCTTGACCTCTCTTTCTCCTGGCTCTTCCTGTGGGAGCAAAGACGGGCTTCAGGGTAATCATTTAGAGCAGTGTTTCCCAAATGTGTTCACCAGCATGATTCTCTGCAGTCGCAGAGGCCCTTGGAGCTGTAACTGTTTCTAACCTGTATGTGCTTGTAATAAAAAAAAGATTAACAGCAAAAAAAGGATGTATTGGAGCCTGCTGTTTGGCACCAAAGGAAGAGAGAGAGAGAGAGAGAGAGAGAGAGTCTTAGAAACATAGAAATGTAGACAGTAACATCGGAAAAACACCAACGGTCCAGCCAGTCTGTCCAGGTTCCCTATTTAGCCCTGGTACCTCGTGCCCCTCCAGGGTCTTCATCCTCCCTCCCCACCCCCAATTCTCTGCCAAGCTCCTGTTGCCCCTAGCAACCACTGTACCCTTCATTCTATCCAACCATGCTAGAACCCACCAACAGTTTTAGCACCCACGATTTTGTGAGGCAGACTGCCTCGTCCCCACCACCCTTTCTCTAAAATAATACTTCCTCATATACCTTCTGATACTCCCTCCTGTCAGTTTCCACTCATGTCCACATGACCATGAACTAGTATTCAAGCTAAAGATTTCCCCGCAGTACACCTTATTAATATATTTTAGGAACTTGAAGGTCTCTTCATGTCTCCTCTCTCCCTTCTGGTCTCCAGTGAGTACATATTCAGTGCCTTGAGTTGCTTTGCCTAGGACCTGCCCTGCTGGCCCCGAATCATTTTTGTTACCCTGCGCTGCACCGTCACCAGCCTGTCTCTATCTTTCCTGAGGTGAGGACTCCAGAATTGGGCACAGTACTCCAGGTGTGGCCTCACTAAGTATCTATATAGGGGAAGTATTACCTCTTCCTTTCTGCCACCAATACCCCTCCCCAATACATCCCAGTATCCTACTTGCTTTGCTGTATGCCTCATTGCACTGACTCCAGTCACTGATGATAACTCTAGGCTCCTGTTCCTCAACCATAGTACTAAATATTACCCCACCCATCCAGTGCTCTGTCCTGGGGTTCTTGTTCCCTGTGTGCATTACCTTGCACTTTTTGGCATTGAATTTCAACCACCAAATCTTAGACCACACCTCTAGCTTTCATATGTCACTCTGCATTTCCCTGATTCCCATATTTACTATCCACACTACCACAGACCTTCGTGTCATCTGGGAAGAGACACAGCCTACCCCAGGTACCCTCATCAGTATCACTAATGCACATATTGAAGAGGACTGGTCCCAGAGCAGATCCCTGTGGTATCCCACTTGTGACCTCCCTCTCTGTTGACCTGATCCCCTTGACTACAACCCTCTGCTGATTTCCCTTTAGTCAGTTACCTACTCAGTTTACCATGATCTTAGCCACACCCAGATCTTCCATCTTCTTCAGCAAGCTTTTGTGAGGCACAGAGTCAAAAGCTTTGCTGAAGCTGATGTAGAGCAAATCCACAGCATGACCCCTGTCCAGTTCCCTTGTCACCCAGTCTAAGAAAACTATCAGGTCAGTCTGACAAGACCTCCCTGCCACAGATCCGTGCTGTTTACTATCCCGGAGCTCATTGCTCCCCAGGTAGTCCAGGAGGTTCTCTTTGACCAGTGACTCCATCAGCTTCCCTTCAATAGAGGTTAGACGGCCAGGTCTGTAGTTCCCTGCATGTTCCTTGTTCCTCCTCCCCACCCTTATGGAACAGAACTATGTCCGCCACCCTCTAATCCTTCGATACTACCCCCATCCTTAGAGAGCTGTTGAATGGACCTACCAGGGGTTCAGCCAGATCTGCTGCCAGCTCCCTAAGTAACCTCAGATGCAACACATCTGTTTCCAGGGCCTTGTCTATTTTTATTGCTGCCAGCCCTTTCTGGGTTCCTTTTTGCTTGTAAATTATTAGTTGTCTCATCTCCAGGACTCCCTTAGTGACTGCTTTGGTGCCACTCTTTGGCAAGGGTCCGTCATTTTCCTTAGTGAAAACTGAGTTAAAGTAATCATTGAGGATGGCAGCCTTTTGCCATCCTCCTCTGTCACCCTACCCCCCTCTGCTAACTGCTTCCTTTCTTCCTTTTCCCCCACTATATTGTAAAAACTGTTTTTCTCCGCTTTTGACCCCCCTCCGCAGTACACAGCTCTATGACTGCTTTTCCCTTCCTAACCACCCTCTTTGCTCAGTATTTTTCAGTATGTATTTTTCCCCATCCTTCCTCCCCTCCTTTTCTTTATACTTGTAGAAGGCCTTTTTGGTTGCCCTCAATGCTTCCTGGGCTCTTGCTGAGTACCATAACAGTCTCATGAACCTGTTCTTTTTGGTTACCATTCTCATGCGTAACTTGGATACCTTGAGAATGGCTTCCTTGATTGCCTCCATCTCTCTTACAGGCCCCCCTCGTTATCCACCCTGACTAACTTTTCCCTGGCAAGCTCCCTCGGCCTGTTGAAGTCCACCCTTCTGAAATACAGGACATCAGCTCTCGACTGGGGCTTTACAGACTCAAGGGCAATTTCAAATCAAATGGGATTAAGGTCGCTGTTCCCTAGTGGCTCCCCTGTTCTCACTTGCGAGTTCGTGAGCACCACATTGAGCATTGCAGTCTACCAGGTGTGTTCCTGAACTAGCTATACCAGCAGACAATCCTGGAAGACATTCAGCCAGGGCTGACTTTTGGTGCTTCTGGCCACAGGAATATCCCAGTCGATGTCTGGCAGGTTCAGATCACCCCACCACCACTACCTGCCCCTTTGCCACCCCTATTTCATGTCCTTCCCTGAACTTTCCGTCTCTGTTCCCCTTGTCCTGCAGGTCTACAGATCACCCCCAAGCATAGTTTTTTGCCTGTTGCTGCCATGAGTTGCACCCACAGTGACTCAATTGCCCCATTACTACCCCTGACACACCCATCATCCGCCCCCTTAATGCCCTCCTTGACAAAAAGGGCTACTCCTCCCCCTCTACCTGTTCCTGTGTCCCTCTAAACAGTGAGTACCCAGGGACCATCAGGTCCCAGCCATTATTTTCAGAAGCCCATGTTTCTGTGATGGCCACTAGGTCCACCTCAGTGTCTGCCATCAGTGCCTGGAGCTCACTGATTTTGTTACCCAGGCTCCTGACATTAAGGCAACTGACTCCTGATCCTTCACTGTTACTATCCTTGTGCTTGTCTTGACCTCTGATCCTTTTTTTTTTTCTTTCTTTCTTTTTTGGTGTTTTTGCACTTTGCATTACCCCTTTCTAATGTCTCCTCACCTAGTCCAGTTGGAACCACAACCCCCTTTGCACATGCTGTGTTGCTACAAACCCCCAGATGTGGGCGGGGTGGGGGGATACTAGTTAGGATCCCCTTCCTCTCACCTGCCACCATGGTTCCCCTAGTCCCAATCTCCCCCACAATCAGTTTAAACATCTGCTATAGATATCAAACTTCTGCTCCATTATGCAGGCCCCCTCTTTTGTCAGCTGAAGTCCATCATCCTTGAAGAGTCTCCTGTCTCAGAAGTCCCCCCAATCCCCCACAAAGTGGTACCCCTTCTCCTGACACCATCCCTTAAGCCACCTGTTAAACTCCTCATTTATATCACTCCTTGTTCTATCCTGCTTCCCTCCCTGCTTCACACAGGGAGGACTTTGAAAAGGCCAGGTATACTGAGTGTGCCACCGTGCTGTTCCCCAGTCTACGGAAGTTCCGCTTCACCATCTCTGTTAACTGGTTCGCTAGATCTTTTGTACCCTGGTGTATCAGTACCTCCAGTTCCCCCTGCTCCCTGTCCGCCATCCTCCCTATCCTGTTTAAATCCCTGATGGCTGATGCACCAGACCATCCCCCTCCCTTCCAACCCCCCAACCTCTCTACCCCTCTGATCATCAGGCGCCCAACCACCAAGACTCTCCTGGTAGCTCCCCCGGGTGCCATCATGTTGTCCAGCCCTTTCCCATTGACTGACTTGAAGACCCCACCCCAGTTGAGTCAGATGCCTGAGCCTCTTCTAGGAGTGCAAGCAGTTCGGTGTCTGGATGGTGTTGGGCTGGCCAGCCTCCTTATAGCTTCCCCTTCCCCCCCCCCGGTTCCCCACACTGTCCATCCTCCTGGATCAGTGGGTCTCTGGGAGAATGGGGATGTTGGGAGTAGGCTCTGGTTGAGCTGGTGACACGGCTGAGCTTCTATCTTTGCTGCCAACAGCAGAGCCTGGAGCTCTGCCATAGTCCTGCAGATGGGGCAGTGCTCCTTCATCCAGAGAATACCCCTAGAGAAGAGCGCGCCCCACAGCTGCCACAACTGACTGCCTCCCCTCTGAACCCCATTCTTGTACAGGTCATTGAATAAGGCTAAAAACATAGCTGATGTGTATATCCAGCAAGAGGTTCACAGTTCACAAAATACTAATTCGGCTCGTAGCGCTACTCAGCTAGGGTGCAGCTGTTAGGCTTAGCTATAGCGCAGGAAAAAGGGATAAAAACTACCTTGTAGTGCTCGCCCATGTAGGGTGTAGCTGTAAGACCCAACTGTAATACAAGTACTAAATCAACTCATACAACTACACCCAGTTAGGGTGTAACTGTGAGACATAAACACAAGTACTAAATGAACAGATAGGGTGAAGCTGTAAGACCCAACTATAACACAAGTACTAAATTAACTTGTACCACTACACCTAGCTAGGGAGTATCTGAAAGGCTTAACAGCTCTGCTCGCAAGTACTAAATTAACTCATAGTGCTCATCCAAATAGGATGCAGCTGTAAGACCTAACTATACCACACCAACTCCACTTATACACGCACATACTTCTTATGCCTCCCGTGCTTATTCACTTAACTGAGTACTGTGCTGAATCTGTAAGTAATGTTTCCCAATAGAAGCTTTTTTTGTTGTGGTTCAAATTCTGTTATTGCTCTAGCTATATAGGCTTCTGAGTTAGCCAGTGGCTGTTTTTGATTTACATGCTACTAGTAAGAACCATTTTGGAACAGTATGATGTACTTTATGTCCCTGTTCTACTCCTCTATTGCTGGCACAATGCTTCCATGTTCTACTATAGAACTCTGTGGCTGAGAGGGGCATAAACTACATCATGCAGTTATAAAACGGTTCTTACCATCAGACTGTAAAGCAGAAACACCTACTGAGGTTACGGAACAGAATTTTAACCAGTACTTAAAAAAGCAGCTTCTGTTGAGAAAAATTACTTACAGATTCAGTGCAGTTCTGCTTTAGCCTTGGTTCATTTTTTTTTATTTTATTTATTTATGATTTTGATAACCAGGTGAGTGCACTGATCCCAGGGACCGTTTTCAGGTACGACCCGGGCCATAACACATAGCACAGGGTGACAGTGGAGTACACGGTAACAGTAATACACATGAAACAGATTTGATACAAGCAACAATAGTAAGCACAATATACAGGTTTGATGCATAGGTCCATTTGAGAACAGTGAATACAAGGTTTCAATATTGGACATGAGGAGATTTGGTACAAAACAAACAAATCGTAGGCACAGTGTACAGTGTGTGACTGCATCGTCCAGTGAGCAAGTAATACACAGAATACTCAGTAAAAAAAAAATTAAATGCTAAAACAAATAACAAGCAACATTTTCTTTTTAAGACTTACAAAACACTTTGTATTCTAGAATTGTATCCCTGGTATTCTAGAACTTGGCAGACTCAGTGAAATCAAACAACGCAGTGTGCTGCTGCTTCTGATTCCATCAGAGAACCAGAACACAATGCCGGGACAGGTCCTCTTAGCAACAGCAGCTGGAAAAAAATGCACTCGTGATGTTGCTTTACAAAAACAAACACCAAGAAAAAATAATTAGAAATTAAAAAAAGAAAGTAGAGATTAGCAGCCCAGAAGGCTCCTTAAACAACAGACAGGATCGCAGCAACATACCATTTAGAGGCTGCCACTACAGATCAGCAAATCCAAAAGAACAATTAGAAATTAAAAAAAGAAAGTAGAGATTAGCAGCCCAGAAAGTTCCTTAAATAACAGACAGGATCGCAGCAAAACAGCATTTAGAGGCTGCCACTACAGATCAGCAAATCCAAAAGATACATGAAGCATAAAAAAATCAGAGAAGGCTCAATAAACTCTGATGCACTATTGAGTTTTAGGCATATGTAACCCCTAGGTGGCGCTATCCCAAGGGCTACTACCCCAGCCTGCCTAACTACTAACAGGTTGAGGGGCCTAGGTCCAATGGCAGGTGCCTCCACCCAGAGGTCAGGGTTTGCAGTAGTTAAACTAACTTGGTCACAGCCCTTTGGGACACCATAACCCCCCTTTCTTCCCACTAGTGGCCCACACAATGCATCAGGAATATCTTCACAGTGTGCACTTACCTCCAGGACTGACTCTGACGACTGGACTCTGGGGACCACCTGTAAAACAAGATGATACTGTGCAAAAGCCACAGTACAGTACTTTAACCATAAACGAATATCTCAGTCAGCATAACTTTGCTGAAACAAACAGATCTGATTTATTTAAGGAGCTGTAACAAGGACAGGGGGAAATCAGGTTAATTAGGTTAAACACATTAATAATCACAGTACTGGGCACATGTTCAGAGTCCCAAATTGTCACTTTCACTGGGTACCCAGGATGGGGGGGTGGAGCTAGCCAGGATCGGTGCAGCTGGAGGGGCCCTGTGATGGAAAAAACACTTGCACAATACCCAATTGTAATCTGGAGCCGGAGGGCTCAGTTTGTGAAGAAATGGAGAAGCAGCACTTAGAAGACACACTTGCAATTTGACAAACAGATGGCAGGGAGCTACCCTGCTTTGTACTCACAGACTCAGTGCTGGGAACTGGATGGAAAGCAGATTGTCCTGGATTGCCAGGAGGAGTAGAACCTGTGAAAAAGGTCCTCGTGACTGGACCCCACTGCAGTTTAGAGCAAATAGATGTAGTCTGGATTAAGCTGGGGTTTACTTCCAGCTTCATGCACACAGTTCACTGTACAGGGGATTTGAAACGCGATTCCCCACAAGCACTACACACATTTATATGTAAAAGGAAAGTACTATATCAGGCAGGCTGCTTCTCGATCCTGACCGCAGTTACTGCATGATACCTGGGAGAACACACAGCAGCTTCAGTTCCTGACAGACCGAGCGCAATTCAGTAATTTCTCCAGTCTTCTACAGGGTGAGCCTGGTTTCTACTCTTCAGATCTCCTTGATTCTCCTCACAGGTGATTCAGTCCGAGCGGGCACTTACACAGGATGCAGACTGAAGCTCAGGGCATTACACGCGCTTACCGTGTGAAACTATACAGCGCAAGCTCATAGCTCTTCTCTCTTCACTGTCTCAACTCATCTCATCTTTCCAGTAGACAGAGCCGGGCATTTCCTTTGAGTTCCTCCCAGTTCAGTTGGGTGGTTTGGCTGTCACTCACAATCAGACTTCCCCTGTTGGTGCAAAAAGGCGCCAAAGTCCAAACTACAACTCCCAGAGGCATCTGCAACACAGTCCCATTGTGACTGGCTCTAGAGGAGAGTCCAAGTTCTGATTCACCCAGAGCAGGCTCCATTTTAAAAGATCCCCACAATGATTGGTCCAATTCGGCAGTTCAGAACCAACATGAGGGAGCTACTCTGCACTGTCCTTGCTACAAGAAAGCAGGTTAAAACAAACTGCATTTTCATTATCACTCTAACAGGTTGCAAGCAAACAATTACATATTTGAAGAGTGCTCCTTCTGCCCACTTTGTGACGGCAGAAGTGGAGCGATTTGGCAGCAGCTCGAGTGGGACTCAAGCAGGGAAACACACAGACCCCCATCCAAATTAATTATGTCTGTAGGCAGACAGCTCTTAAAGAGACAGTACCAGAGGCTCTAAAAGCACTCACAGATAAACAGCTTAGACGACAAACACCATCCAGGCTTGGAACATTCAAGCAAGCTCCTGGAAGACTTTTTGGGAACCCCCATTTGCAGGGGGGTTACACATACATCATTACAAAATCTTAATGTTTGACCAAAAACAAAAAAAAACAGCCACCAAAGCAGTCAAAATGCCCTTTGCAGTTGAGTTGTTGCCATTGCTATCATTTGAGTCATTGTAGTGAAGTGGAGGGGTGAAGGAACACCAGAGTGAGACCAGGAATAGGTTCCGGTGGTTACACTTCACAGCTACTGAACCAGATGTTTCAACTTGAGGACCCCTGATTTAGAGACAGAGAGAGGTATACTTATATCTGCTGCATCAGTGAGTTTTTAAAAAAAAAAAAAAATTCCTTTAACTCCAGCCCATCAGCTCAGCAGTTAGTGCAGCTGCTTTCAATGGCAGTGACCTGGATGATAGTGGAGAATACTGGACCTACACTATTAGCGCAGCGTTTAAGTTACGCTGCTCTCTCAAAATTACCTTCCGGTTATTTTGCATTAGTTCATTTGAGTTGGGGGGCATTGCCTCCCACACCCCCCTTAAAAAAAAACAAGGGGGGGTGTGTGGGAGACCCCCAATTCAGACAAAATGAAGCCAAAATTAACAGCAAGCACAAGCCCATGCTGTATTCATAAAAGCTCTATACTACGCAAGTAGCGGTGGTCTGGTATTCTCCACTGTCGCCATGACGCTGGTTTCAGGACCCAAACCAGGAGCATCACAGGGTCAGTGGGAGAAGAAGACTTAGCCCTCCAGAGAATGTGCTGCTCAGGAAGGGAGGGTTCCTGGCTATAGGCCCCAGATGATGAGAGGAAGTATCACTGGGCCAGTAGGAGAAGGGAAGGGGATTCAGTACTCCAGAGGATGCACCCCTCAACTGAATGGGGGATGGTTTCTGGGTAGAGGCACTGGCAGACAGTGAGAGGGAGTGAGGAAGCTGATGGGCTCAGCGGTGCTGTACTCTGTATGCACGGTTATCCTGACAGCATCGGTGGAGGGGGTATGCACGGTTATCCTGACAGCATCGGGGGGGGACAGCAGGAACGAGAATTCCCAACACAAGCAGGGTGACATGAGGGCACTCTCAAGTCCTGTGCCACTGGCTGCCATCTGCCTGCCCCACTATGGGACTCCTAGAGAAGCTCAGTAGCACTGTATTCTGTGTGTACGCTTGTCTTGACAACATCCTGTGGGGTGGGGGTGGGGGTGCAGCAGGAATAAGAATCCCCAAAACGAGCAAGATGATATGAGGGCACTCTCAGGCCCTGTGCCACTGGCTGCCCACCCACTGTGGGACTCCTAGAGGGGCTCAGTGGTACTGTATTCTGCGTGCATGCATGTCCTGATAGCAGTTTGTAGGGGAAGGGGACAGCAGGAACAAGAATCCCCAGCACAAGCAAGATGACATGAGGGCAGTCTCCGCATCTGAGGGTCTGTGGAGACAGAACAGGTAGGGTACACCTGGGCAGACTGGGTGGGCCAAGTGGTCCTTTTGTGTTGTTAAATTCTGTGCTTCTGTGTTCATCAGGTCCTGCGCCACTGCCTGCCTGCCCCACTGTGGCACTCCTAGAGTGGATGCTGTCCCGAAGGTCCTGCCATCCATGGGGTTTAAGGGTTGCATGGCAAGCAAGGTGGTATTGGGGCTGGAAAGGTGTCCAGGTGGTTGAAGGAGGGTCATTGCTGGCATATAGGAGAAAAACTGACAAACTATATAGGTGTAGCCACAGGCCACCATGGATAGGGGAGGGTATTTCCTGGGGTCAAGGTGTTGTGACAGAGGGTGCCTCTTCCATCTGATGGTGAAGGCTGGAAGCTCTTGGTGTCGGGGTCCTGCATGGTGATAATGGTGTGCCTAAACCTATCTGATGTAGTGCTGTTTCCCAGTGCTTCAGGTGTGCCTGCCCCCCAGCTCCAGTCCCCAGTGAAACTCGGTAAACTCACTTACGTTAACAGGAACATGTAGCTTCTAAGTTTATTTAGCAAATATTTAAATTAATTAAATAATTTGAAATTATTTGGCAGTTCATACAGTATCAGGGTATTCTGTATTGTGTGATTTCAGCCAGTCAGTGTACAGAGCTGCTATATCTCTTCTCCTGCATGCAGTGGTCTGTTGTGCAGGATCGTTAATGTGGAGTATTCCACTTCAAAGCTGGGGGAAGGGCAGCTAGAGTCACGTTTAAAATATAAAAAAAGCCCTGGGTGTTAAAATTACTGTAAATCACTCTGGCTATCTCTAGTGTTTCAAAATAAGTTAATAGGGCCTTCTCTGGATGTCCCATGGTACAGTATATTGGACTCCTCTCGTGAGGTTTGGGTATCCACAACTGCTTAGCTTTGCTTCAGGGTCTCCTTGCCCATACTTTACATTTGGAGTTGCTTATACCATAAGAGACACCCTGCAGCTGGTTCAGTAGCACTGGGTGATAGGGGATCACCCGGCAAGCTGGCGACCTGGGTTCATGCCTGAGCCTGGGACGACAGGAGCGGAGGGTGACGGGGAGGGCTAAGAGCATCCCTCAGATGCTTTCCTCCCCCAGTGGGTTGGTGTGAGCCTGCATTGTCTTGGAGCAGCTCCTGGCAGCCAGTTGTGACGGCACACTTTGAGGCATGGGTGACCACATACCACAAGTGCATCTAGCCAGAACGCTGTGTGCGTGCAGCCATCTCAGGAGGGGGTGGGTCACAGGAGAATAACGGAAAATGCCAGCTCTGCTAGCTGGATGATGGCGGCCAGTTCCCCCTGCCCGCCACGCAGCCCAGAGGTGTCTATGCTGATCCACCTGAGAACTGCGTGTCCCCGGCAAATTCGGAATGCCTGTTGGCAAAATTTCCTCTCCCTGGTTCCTCCTCACTTTGGGGGGGGCTCATGGAGGGAATACAATGTGCAAACCTGGGCCACTGCTCTGGGGATGGCAGGATGGCAGCGGGGTGATTGGTGGGCTGGGGTGGTCCTAGGTGGCCTGAAGGAGTGACAGACAGGGGTTCCGGGGAGCACAAATGGATAACACAACAACAACAAAAAAGACACCCTGCAGAGGCCCTGATAACATATATCATCAGTATGCAGTTTGTATAGTTGGGAGAAGGTCAAAACAGGTGCATTCAGTGAATTATACTAGTATAACGGTTGATGGGGGGAAATAACTCTGGAGAGCCCCAATGTCCAAATGGCTCTGGGGATTTCCTGACATTAAAGTGTCCATACAAAAATAATTCAAGCAAAGCATGTCCATTTAGTGCTTGGGCACTTTCGTGAAGTTGATGGTAAATGGTTGGCCAATGTCCCGAGCATCAGCACCTAATGAGTTGCACTTTCCCTGTGATAAGTGAGAGACTTCGCTCCACCTCTGGCAAATCTGGCTGTTCACTCTGTACTTCCTCATAACCTTGGGGCATACACCTAACATAGGCTAATTGTTTGCCATCCAGCATGGCTGCCAGCAGGAAAGTATCCTGACAGGAACAGCAGGCTGCTGGGTTATCTTTTTCCCCTGGATCCCGGGGACAAAGTCTGAAGATTAATGTCCTGCAGCCTGACAAGACCCTTGGATACAGTGGCCGGTTGTGGCATCAGGCTCTAATGCCTCAGAGCCTGTACCAACTCAGAGACCCATGCTTGACCCAGGGACCAGAAGAACCAAAATGTGTGGATCCTGTTATGGACAGGTCCTGCCTTGCACACACCCCAATCCCTGATGGCTCTTCCCCACTGCCCCTCTGCAGGAAGGCAATGGGTCTTGCTCCTCTGACCAGACTCACCTGAACATGGCTCTCACTTTCTGTGAAGGGTTCTACAGCAGGCTGAGAACACAGGCCTAAAGGTGGCTCCCCAGTGTAAGTTGGGTTACATATAGATTTCTTTCCTTATCCTCTACCCACTCTGACTGTGTGGTCGCTGTGATGCTTGGCCAGCTGGTTATGATTGTTCTTTGATATTTGTAATATAAAAATGTAGTGTGTGATTTGTTTCCATAAGACAGCTGTGCCATGGGTCAGGTTTTAGTGACAATAACAGGATATATTAACCTGAAACCAGGAGGTAATTAAAAGACTAGAGAGCCTTAATTAAGAGTCTCCTGTTTATCTGACTTAATTAGAACTGACCCAGCTGTCAGGATATAGGGATCGTAAACTTTTATTATGTTTTAGAAGAAAAAACATTGTATAACAAGATGGTGTGAAAAGTTGTAAAATCTTTGACCTGCCAGGGGAACAGAAGATCAAAGGAAAGGCTTGATTTGAAGACTGTCATAATTTGGGAAATTTGTTTTTGCTGAAGTCACAGTGTTTAAAATATCTCCTGACAGGAAGATCCTTGTTTGTATAATTTTTATATTCTAACAGGAGGAGCTAGATGACACCATAGAAGGGTGTGGAAACACAGAGTTTTGCATTCTGTGTTTCAACTGAGGCATTTATTTTTGGACTCTTAAGAAACAAGACCTAACTAAGGCACTTACAGAGGTAATACATTAGATAGAAAAAGTCTAATTGTATTGGGGTAGGAGTTTTAGTTTGTACTTTTCCTTGTTTTCTTTTAAGTGGTTGTATGTTTTGTGATATAATGTTCTGCGTTTACATTTTACATATTTTTTCCATTTTTAAGTAAACCTTTCATTTGAAAGCTACTGCCTGGGTCTTCCAAGTTCTTTCTTTTGCATGTGACATATGGAGGATTAAGACTGACAAAACTGTTCATAAGCTTGATGGTGTTATCAAACTGGGAAAAGGTAAGAATATACCTAAGCTCTTTTATAGAGTTTTAAGGGTTCATTTTGGATACCTGGTTAGGTGACCTTATGTGAAAGATATCTGGCATCCCCCCGAAGAGCAGATTATCTGAGCCTGTACATTTGGGTATGCTAGCATAAGGTTCACAGTTTGAATCCCCCCAGAACTTGAGACCAAAGGTGATTCAGACCCACAAGCAGACAGGAGGGTTACCCTGTCTGTTACCTGTTCACAATGCTGCGCTCGGAGGTTGACACTTTTGGAGCAGAGGGCCTGACCTGCTGAGTGTGGTTGTGACAGTCGCCATCTTAACTTGGTCTCAAGGGGCATGAGGGAGAAGTCTCCTCAGAGTCCGAAGCCAAGCCCCCCCCCCAAAAGGTAACCACATTCCCTTATTCACTGCCAGTCCAGAAAGTGAGAGATCTCCAGATTAGAATGCTGTGTGCTGCTGGAAAGTCACGGGGCTGGGTCATAGCAGCGATCTTTGTGTATAATCCCCCTATTTTTGCCCTTTTATCCCTTTGACCCCCACCTTCTGGTGCTAGTGGCAGTGTCGACATCACAGTAAGAATCCCCCACCACCACTCAGAGAGGAAGCACTTCAGGTCTGCCACACATTCTAAAATAAATGTAAATTTCAAACTTTTCCAGGCTCCCTTTCTAAAGACATTTACATCAAAATAGGAGTTTTTGCCTTTTCGTTCATCTACAGCTGAGGCTTACTCAGGAGCTAAAGTCACAAAATGCCCTGCTTCTGACATCCTTGTCATTTCTGTAGCAACAGTCTGTGATGCCATAAGCAGGAGATTTATGACTTCAGCTGCAGGCTCGGCCCGAGCTGTAAGTGAACAGTAAGAGACAAAGATCCAGTTTATAGTAATAAAGGAAGAATGGCTCCAGACAAAGGAGGCTCAAAATTGCAGACTCCCATTCTGACCATTTCTTTCAGAATTAGGACTTTCGGGATTGTAGGCTGCACAGATGAAAAAGTGGACTTTGAGCACTAGGCAGCCACCAATTGAAAATGGACCTTGCCTGGATGATTGATTTTTTTTTGCTCCTCTCCCTGCACCCCGACTGGCCTCTCCTTCGGGCTGCCTAGGATTTACTTGCCCCAGGCAACCCCTGTCGCCAACTGCCACTCCATTCTTGGCAGCCCCCTAGGGTAAAGCAATGTAACCCTTCGTCGGGCAGGTCCTCTACTTCCAGAGAGAATGTGCCTTACCGGCTTTCTTCTTGGCCCTGGGTGCTGCTGGGGTCAGTCCCGGCTGTCAGAGGGCTCCGTGGCAACAAGGGTCCAGCCTCCTTCATGCAGTCGGTCGGGGTGCCACTTTCCCTGTTTTTCTGTGCCTTGCTGAGCAAGTTCTCTGCCTTGTGCATTGGCATCCTTTGAGCGGGGGGTATGTCGAGGTATCACGTCCCCCAAGCATGCACCCAATCTGCCCAGAGGTACCCAGGCAGGTCCCCCCGGAGGGAGGCGTCCAATAAATGCTTGTGCATCCCCTCCCTACCGGTCTCCACTCCTGGCACTCGGGATTGCGAACCCGGGTTGCCAGCGTGCCAAGCGAACACCTTCGCTCAGCTCAACACAGCTGGCGGGATGATTGATTTAATTGAGTTTGGGGGATTGCCAGGGAGACTTAAGTGACATCAGGTTGGCACATGGGCCTTATGGTTATGTTGGAGCCATGCCAGGGAGCTTTTTAGAAGGTACTCGGATGTGGAATTGAATGTTTTGTAATGATTCTGAGGCTTTATCAGACTCGATTAAATTAGACTCTGGATCAAAAATTCTGAACTTCTGGTAAATGAAATGGAACAGAATCTGCCAATTCTGAACCTGTCACTCCAAATTAAAACATATTTGGAATATATTCTAAATGAGTGCTGCTGATACCTGCTATTGGTCATTGTTCTGGTGATGACTGGAACCCATCATAAAGCAGCTACATTTGTTAGTTACCATATAGTGTGTGTGTTTTTTTCCAGCAATAATGTTTACCTGGCAAAAACATCAAGATACTCATTTTTCGTTTCGTTTTCCTTCATTCTTGAACCAAGATATGTGATTCTGAAGTTTTTAGAAGTTCCCACTCCTGTGCCATGCCCCCCCATTAAAAAAACATTTAAATATCTTTGTACAGTAGTGCTGCACTGTTTACCATCATAAATATGTGGTAACACCATTCTAATATCTTCACATTATGAATCAAGCATGTACATTGAACAGGTAAACTGAGCAGGAGACATTTTTGAAAACTGCCAGTGGCAGCCATCTTTAATAACATGAGTCATTAATTACAGCGTCAGCTGTAAAAGCTGTTACAAAAATACACAGAGGATGACTCTAAGGATGTCAGAAATACATTTTTTGCTAAAAAAAAAAACTAACTATATGACGAAATGCTTGGATGACAAAAAAAGACAGCTGCTTTAAAAGAGCAGCCTTATACTGTAATAAAAAGCTTAAAGTCTTTAGATTTACAACAGTTATGTTTTAGCTATAGTGTGTTCTAGTTTTTTTTTTCCTTTACTTTTCCCTGTTGTCGGTCTACTAAATGTTGTAGATAATGCTCTCTTCCACAGCTGACATCACAGTTGCTGTTTGTGGCATCACAGTCACTTGTCATAGCGAGCACTATAGTGTCATAAATAAAAGTACGCTAATGTTAACTGGGGAGAGGTGTGTGCTTTTTATAAAGTTTTTTTTTGGGGGGGGGAGGGATTACCAATATGTGCTGCAGGCCTAGGAAAGGAAGACTGAAAATGGAAAAAAAGTATACTCCAGTAAAGTGTAGTAGCTGAAACATGACATTTATGAACGTACATGCTGAAGTACAGAGTTGCCCTTTAAGCTGCTTGGATAGTCAAGGTATTTTGAGTTGCCTTCCACTGCAAATGGGAAACTGGAGACCACTTAAAGGACAACTGGTAAAAGGACAGTCTTCTACCATGACCTACCTGCTGACGAAAATGGTCACCATAGTAACCTAAATGTTTTCACCAGAATTACTTTTTGGACAGTGAGATTCTTGTACCTTGCACTATTCTGTTTTTGCTCATGCACCTCCTGTTAGCTTCACCTACCTGAGGTCGCACCTGGAAACAATCCTTAGCTCAGTGTGCCTTTCCCAGTTGCTAGTTTTCAAATACATAACTAAAGTTAAGTAACCCTTCTTCAAGGTCCCCAAATCTCCACAAAAATATAAACCGTGTGGGGACATAGGCTGCTGCATTTAACATATGCCTGTCTGTTTGGCTACCAAAGACTTTACTTTGGTTAGTAGGATTTTTAATTGGTGGCAAACATGACTACCTTACAAAAAGATTTGCTCTTGTTAAAGGAGTATTCCAACAAGAGAGCAGAGGGTTTAGGCCATGGAGATGTGAGCGTGGGAAGGAGGGCGAAGGCAATGTGTGCGGTACACACTTTGGAGCGTGCTGCTCCTTGGTTTTGCTCCGACTGCTGTACGTGTACCCTACAGGATCTCTGCCCTCCTCCACAATTGCTGCTGACTGGAGGTGTTTATATAATATTTAGAGAGGCAGGGGGTGGAGCCCTCCACATCACACCAGTTGTCTGTGATGTGTTTGTTTTTCTCCTCATAAGTGCTTTCCATGTATGTTACGGCATGGTACTGCTTGTCAGAGGTAGTGTTTGAGTGTGTCTGCATTCCAACTGCTTGTTGACCTTATTGCTCCTTGCTCCGTCTGATTCCGACTTGTTGCTGCCAGTCTGTTGATGTTTGGCGAGCTTGTTTCCGCTTTATGGGGGTGACCCGTTAAAGGAATACATTTGCCATGCACTGCGGATAGGCATGTAAAGAAGCAGTGGCATGCTTTTAGGACTTTTGTTTGAATTGAAAGAGGGAAGAGAGCTAAGTACTAACCTGCTCTCCTCTGGGAAGCATGTTTTAGATGGTAATTGATGAGTGTGATGGGATGATGTCAAGAGGAGAAGGACATGAGCAATTAGGCCAATGAAAATAGGGTTCTCCATGTAGCCCATTAGTAACAGAGTCCTGAGTTAGGAGCCTGAGGGGTTTCAAGTTCAAATCCCGAGCTCCCTAGTTGGAAAATATGAGTCTGCAGTACTAGGGCATGCCCTGTAGGTGGCAGCGGTAGTAGAAAACCTACCTTGTCTATTTATTGGGATCCACTACACAATAAAGATGACACCTGTGAGCCAGCCTCTTGGTGTGGCAGAAGTTGTCTGCATTGCCTATTGGAAGGCAGGCTTTAAGCTGAAGTACCGTGTTCCTTGAGGAGAGTGCTGGATACCCATAATTCATACCCCACCTAGAGGGTGTCATTGGCATGTAGTAAATGATGGCATCAATCCCCCGCCCCAAGGAACAGGTGCGACCACAGCAACCAAGACAATCCAGGAGGGGATGGGGGGGGGGCTACTCTGCAGTCCTCCAAAAAATAAGAAACAATATGAATAAGCCTCTCAGTTTGCGATACTCAGATATTTTAAATCTCATCTGGAATGGAGAGAAGCATCATCCCCCCACACACACACACACCTTTCACCCATCTGCCTGTCCACCTCCTTTAGGCTTGTCTAGATTTATGTTTTCATGCGTACTCTGCATCTACTCTTTCTCTGTCAAAAGATGACTGCCTGGGTCAGCCCAGTGTCGCAGCAGCACTGTGCTGAGATGCAAACTGGCACAGTGTGGTTTGCGTACAACATCCCACATGGGGTCAGATGCTTTGCGGAGGTGAGGCACTCGGCTCCTGGGGAGGGTGTAAACAGGCCATCGCCATTCACACATCTCCTGGGAGTGACATTGGCATCTGCTGTGAAGGTAGCCAGTCCCTCCTAGCCTGAGAAAGAGCACAGCCATGGCATGGCGACCCCACTGTCCCTCAGGAACCGAATCACAAAAAATGGAAAAAAGGGGTAGTTAAAAAAGGGCAGACTGCTTGTTGTAAACAGGTGCCCCTTCCTTTGTGGGTGGTCATCCTAGAAACAGACTTTGTCGGCAGATAAGGACCACTTAGCCACCTAGTTTGCCCACTTTGTCCCTGCCTGTACTGGCACCAGAGACCGTACCTGATCTCTGGCTACCCCCACGCCACTTTTATTTACTACAATTCCTTTGTGCTTGTCCCATGCATGTTTAAAACCAACCACTGTTTTCGCACCCACCACCTCCACTAGTAGACTGTTCCTGGCTTCCACCACTCATTTAGTGATGAAGTACTTCCTCACATCCCTTCTAAACTTCCCCCTTCCTGCTTCATTGCATGCCCTCTTGTCCTGGGGCACCTTCTCCTCTGAAACCTACTTCCCTCCTGTACCTTGTTCATGCCTGTGAGGTACTTATAAGTCTCTCTATCATGCCCACCCCTCCTCTTTTCCAGGGTGTACATATTGAACCCCTCAGTCTCTCCTCATAGAGCTTTTGATGCAACCCCTGCAATATTTTAGTTGCTATCCTCTGGGCAGCCTCTACTCATTCTGTGTCCTTCCTGAGATGTGGGCTCCAGAACTGGACACAGTACACCAGGTGGGGTTTCACTAGTGATTGATACAGTGGCAGCACCAGCTGTCTCCTTCTGCTGGTGATTCCCCTCCCTGTGCACCGTTGCATCATACTGGCCTTGCCTACTGCCTTGTCACAGTGCTCATCCAACTTGAGGTCATCAGATATGGTAACCCCAATGTCTCTTTTCTGCTTTGTGACCATCAGTAGCCCCCCATTTTATACATTGGCCCTTGTTTTCTGTGTCCTAGGTGTGTGTGATTTTGCACTTTTTTGCACTGAAATCCAGCTGCCATACTCTTGACTACTAGCTTGAGCATTCTCAGGTTTCTACTCATTTTCTTCACCTCGACTAGAATATCTAACCTGTTGCAGATTTTGGTGTCATCTGCAAGGGGACTTATCTTCATTCCCTTCCAGCTCTTCTGCAATGTCACTTATGAAGACATTAAAGAGAACTGGTCCCAGCAGTGAGCCCTGCGCTACAGTGCTGGTCACTCTCTCCTCTTTAGAGTGAGTGCCATTTACCACCACCCTTTGTCGCCTGTCCATCAGCCAGTTCCTTACCCAGTTTAGCACCTTGGGGCCCACCCCTAAACTGCCAAGTTTCCTTATAAGCTTCCTACGTGGTATGGTGCTACATGCCTTGCTACAGTCTAAGTAGGCCATGTGGACTGCCTACCCTGATTGCTTGGAGGACCGCATTGCATCAGCGGTGTAGGAAAGACGACAGCTGCAAGAGCGGGCAATGGCAGCAGGAGGACTGGACAGGGGGCTCACCCGGTGGCTGCAAATCATTGGCAGGTATGGGCAGGAGCAGGGTCTGCTGGGAGGAAGCAAGCTGCAGGATGGAGCGGGCCAATCTGTGAGCAGGGTGCCAGGTTTAAAAGCACTCCTGCCCCACGCCACTACAGAGGAGCTGTGATCGCTTGGAGGAGCTACTGGACCCACCCCCACCCCGTCCCCGACTGCTATTAAATAGCCAGTCGGGAGAGTCTGGAGATAGGAGTGGCCTGCCTATAAAGGGGGCTGTAGCCTGGGAGAAATTACAGAGGAGGTTGGACTTGAGGCCTGGGACAAATCACAGTGGATGATGGACTTGTGGCCTGGGACAAATCACAGTGGATGTGTGGATAAGCTAGTGGGGGTCTGTTTTAAATCCTATATGGTGTGCTGAGAGGGGTTTTCTCTGGGTGTTGGTACTCATAAGGACTAGAGAACCAATTGTAGCTCGGACTACTAGGTAACCAGGAAAGGTTGTTTCAGACAGAACAGTCAGGTAGGATGATGGGACCACACATCACTAGAGCGGGCATCTTTGGGAGGGTGGTTGGGTGTGCAGAGTGTGGGGTGACCATGATACTGAACTGGGCTGGGCTTGGAGGTTTGGGGGTTGCCCGATGTGCCACCTTCTGACACAGCTTAGGGAGGAGGTTGGTGAAATCAGGAGGCAGATGGGGGCTTGAAGGGGAGAGGAGGTTCTAGGGGACCTTGGCAAATAGGGGCCCAAAAGGTGGACATTTCCACAGCAGTAGGAAAGAGATGGGGGGGTATCCGGAGGGAACCAAGAGGGGAGGTAGGGAAGGGGGGGATTGGGGGATGCGCTAAAGCTCACAAATCATTTTAACCCTCTACGCCCATTGGTAGGGGGGAGGATGTGGGTGACGATGATGATGATGTTGCTGGTGAAGCTGAAGCAAGGACAGATAGGAAGAGTGAAGGGGGCAAGAGGCAGGGATTGAAAATGGGGCACAATAGGGGAGGACCCAGACAGGATGGGGGAAAAGGTGTAGGGAGAGAAGAAAAAGGAGGATCAGGTGAACAAGGAGGAGGTTAAGGGTACAGAACGGGGGGGGGGGCACAACAGGCAGGAAGGTGCAGGACGTAAATGGGATGATAGAGAGCAGGAAGCAAAGTAGACAAATGGATAGGGCGGATGGATTAGTCAGGAGTGGGGATACAGATACAGAGAAGGATACTAGGGTGGGGAGGATGAAGGGGGCCAGGACACGAGTAGAGGGGGTGACCAGGGACAGTAGGGAAGGGGATCAATTAATCAATCAGTCAAAATCTTTATTTATCCAGGCGAACATCATTGAGCAGAGCTCTTTTACAAGATGGACCTGGTTAGAACAGGGTCGGGTAACATCCATCATAAAAACATATAAATACAATGTAAATAAGTATATAAACACAATGGTGCAGTAATAGGGGAGTCAAATGATAAAAGGAAGACAAGGCAAGCCATAACAGAGGAGGATTCAAATACAAGGGGGCAGGTCCACCACTGAACCATGCAACTGTATATAAACCATGTTCTCTGTATATAAGTACCAGTTAGTTCATTTACCAGGGGCAGTCACTAGTACTAGCCATGAAAATGGCTTGGAGAACCACCAACTAATGGCAGATGGGGTACCAGGAGGGGTATGTAATATGTAAGCGAAGGATAAACATTGTGAGAAGTGAAGTCCCAAGGATAGGTCGGTAGAACTGATGCGGCTGTGGGGGCCTACAGGGAGAGGGAAAGAGGAGTTAGGAATTTTATAGTATGATTGCATGTAGATTGTGGATGAGTGCAGTGTAGAGTTGTGAAAAGAAGGCTGGAGAAAGCGGGAAGATAGACCAGTATCAAAGGGAGGACAGAGGCATCAAGGTGTTGCATGAAAGCATGATGACAAACCAGGGCCAAGGAGGAGACAAGCACCAGAAGTAATTTGTTCATGGTTAAATGGTACAGGTTAGCATGATGACAATTCATGGTCATGGGAAACAATTGCACTGATAATTTCTGAGACATGAATATAAGGGCTTGAAAGATGAGATGCCGATGGGTGATGTCAGTTTCAGTTATTTTTGCAATTTATTCCACAAGGAGGACAGTGTAAAGCTTATAGCAGCCCTGCCAAAGCGAGCGTTAACTTTGGGAACCATCAGTAGGAGAGATTTGCAACTCCTCAGGGCATAATTGCCTATTGGTTTTATAGGAGGACAGTCTGTAATGTATTGGGTCAGTTTTTTGGAGATGGCTTTCAGGGTCCATAAGGCTATATTTTTATCACGCCTGAACTGAAGAGAACTCTACCCCACTGATTGATATAGGGAGCAGTGGTGAGTGGAATAAGGCAGGCCTGTGATGAACCTCAGAGCTCTATGATATAATGTGTCAAGTTTGGTGAGGTAGGAGATGGGACAGTGACTGTAGAGGATGTCAGCATAATCTGTCAAGGATAGAAAGGTTGATTGTACCAGCTGTAGTTTGGCATCTCTAGTTAAGAAGCGGGCTATCCTAAAGAGCAGGCCATGTCTCTGTCGTAATTTTTTGAGTAATTCTTCAATGGGCTCTATAAAGGAGAGCCTATGGTCCAGCCATACTCCCAGGTATTTGAATTAAGGGACAAATTCCAACTTCTCACCAAGAATTGTAGTAATCTGTGGCACAGTGTCTGATAGGGCTGAATTTAACATTTGGGCAGAGGAAGAAAAGAGCATTGCTTTTGTTTTCTTGGCATTAAGTAATAGTTTTTTGTTTAGGAGTTGGTGTTGCAGCAGGTTGAACTCAGATTGAAGGTCTTTACATGCAGACTGTAATGACGGGCGGCTTACGTAAAGAACTGTGTCATCTGCAAACAGATGAATGTTGGCCTTAGTTATGCTTTCATCAATATTGTTGATGTATATTGCAAATAAGATCGGTCCTAAGATAGAACTCTGGGGAACACCTCTTAGGAGAGGTTTGAGAGTTGAGAGATCTCCTTCCGATTTCACCTGCTGGAAACGATCAGAGAGGTAGTTGTTGAACCACTGTAAAGATAATGGGTCAGCACCTAGAGAGGTCAGGGAAGAGAGTAGCAGAGAATGGTTGACAGTGTCGAAGGCCTTGTTCAGGTCCAAGAATACGGCGCAGGTGTAATTCCTGTTGTCTAGCTCTCTTTGCCAGTCATTAGTCACTTTGGCAAGTGCTGTGATGGTGCTATGTTTAGCTCTAAACCCTGATTGGACTGGATTAAGCAGGTTATTAGCTTCTAGATACTGTCTCAGCTGGTTACTTACGACTTTTTCCAGTAATTTTGACAAGTCCGGGAGAATCGAAATTGGTCTGTAATTATTTAGATCACAGGGATTTCCGGACTTGAACCTTCGACACCCTGATTGTGGGGGGTGCGAGGAGCCAGATGGGGGGAGAGACCAGACAAAGGGATGAAGAGGGGCATGTAAGGAGGGGAACCTGAGGGGTGAACATGTAGGCAAAGGGGAGGCTAGAGTACTGCTTTTGAGGGACTCCATGATCAAAGGCATCCAGTGGGAAGGGCAGGGGGAGGGTTAAAACTGTCTGATCAGAACCAAATGCCACCCCGGCCTGACAGTGCACAAGGCCAAGCAGGAGTTGTATTCACTGGCAAGGAAATGCATGGGGAGCCTGAACATATTAGTGCACTTGGGGACAAATGACATAAATGGAAATAGTGAATTAGAAATTCAGGCAAGGTTCCAGGAGTTGGCCAGGGTAAGCCTTTCCATAGGCTGTAAAATCTCATTTTCAGAAATCCTGCCATTGCCAAGGGCTAGTGGGGAAAACAAAAAGAAGAAGATGATTAGGGAGCCAAATCAGTTGTTTAAGGAGTGGTGTGGAGGATTGGGGTATGGCCTGGTGGGGGACTAGGGGAAGACTTGGGAGGATAAGGAGCTGTACACTAGGAACAGGCTCCACCTAAATTTGGAGGGGAAGGAAATCCTGGAGCTCAAACTAGCTGAGTTCATTAATGAAAGATGGGGTTTAAACTTGTGAAGGGGGGAGGGATAAAAAAAGGGGCAGTGCCAGCAGGTACGATAAAAGAGAGACAAGGTCTCCACTCCTGTAGGGGGCTAGGGAGATATGGGAATAGATCACCAGGTAAGGTGCAGGAGCTGATAAACGGGAGCTCAAGGGGGGGGAAGGAGAGGAGGGAGAAGGGGTGAAGGGTGGTCCTGATAAATGCCAGGAGCCCAGGATGCAAGATGCCTGAGCTCCAGACAATGCTAGTTGAGGGGGTGGTGGAGATGGCAGCAGTTACAGAGACCTGGGCCATTTAAGGGCACGAGTGGGACCTAAATCTGTAGGGATACACTATGTTCAGAAAAGATGGGGGGGGGAAGGGGGTGGTGTAGCACTTTTAATCAGAAATGGCATTGGTATTGGAGGGGTAGAGGAGGCGGGGGGAGCATGGAGGCTATTTGGGTCACCCTGCTAATACAGTGGGGTAAGAGAGTAAAGGTCAGAGTGGTACGCAGACCACCTGCAATGGCAGAGGCTCTGGAAGAAAGTTTGATGGCAAATCTCGAGGGACACTGTAGTTTGGGAAAGGGAAGGGAAGGGTAGTGGTAATGGTAATGGGGGACCTCAAAGTGCCATGAACAGACTGTGGGACTATGTTGTCACCAGTGGCCAGGGAACAGAGGCTGCTGGATGTCTTCCAGGATGTGTTTCTGACCCAGCAGGTGGGTGAGCCAACTAGGGAGGCCTGGATACTGGATGTGGTCCTGGAGGACAGTGATCAGATCTGGAGCCTAGAGGTGAGGGACCCATTGGCGGGGAGTGATCACACCACAGTCTGGTTCTTCCTGGACCGGGGGGGGAGCCGAACAAGGATGGTAGTAACCGACTTTAGGTGTGCAGACTTCAGGGAGATGGGAAGGATCCTTAAAGATTGTTTGGTCAGGATAAGGCCTGGTATGAATGCTGATAGCAGGTGGGAGATCAATAGGGGAGGAATACAGGAGGTTACCAGATCCTGCGCAAGGGAAAGGTGTAAGTTTGGTAAGGCCAGAAAACCCTGCTGGTGGACCCGGGAGGTTCAGGAAGTGGTGAGGGACAAGAAGGCGGCCTGTATGTGCTTCAAGTGCTCAAGGAGTGAAAGGGATCAGGGGGAGTATGAGCTGACAGCCAAGAGAGTCACTAGGGTGGTGAGAGCAGCTAAGGTGAAAAAGGAGCAGTCCTTGGTCAGGGGATCCGGAGGGGACAAGGGATTCTTTAGATATATAGGGGAAAAGGAAGTAAGGGGTAGATCAGTAGGATAAGGATTGGGAGAGTTCGGGCACAGGAGGCAGGGAACAGGCAGAGGTCCTAAATGAGTACTTCGCATCAGTATTTACTGGGGGGATGGAGGGGCTATGTCTTGCAGGGGGGAGCGGGGCAAACAGGAGGAAGGGATGGGACTGGTAGAGATCAGGGGCCCTGACAGGTCTGGGGAAAGGGAGTGGCCACCACAGACAGGTGGGGGCCCAGCAGTACAGGGTGCAAAGGGGGAGAAGGTGGAGGCTGATATCCCGGTAAAGCGAGTATGGGAAGTCCTCAGGTCTCTTTGGACAGAGAAAGCACCTGGACCAGATGAGATACATCCCAGGGTGCTAAGGGAACTGGCGGATGTCCTGGCAGTCCCCCTGGTGGAGCTCTTCAACATCTTTCTGAGGACTGGATGGGTGCCCCGAGACTGGAGGGTGGCCCATGTCGTGCCGATCCACAAGGGGGGTCAAGGGAGGAGGTGGGAAATTACAGGCCCGTTAGCCTAACGTTGGTGGTTGGCAAAGTGATGGAGTGCATTGGCAAGGTAATGGAGGGTATCGTCAGGAAAGGCGGGGGGGGGTACTGGAACACACTGGGTATTTAGATGATAGGCAACATGGATTTGTCCCGGGAAGATCGTGTAGGACAAATCTTGTGGAGTTCTATGACTGGGTGACGATGGCCCTGGACCAGAGTAAGCTGGTGGACGTCCTCTTTCTGGACTTCAGCAAGGTGTTTGACTCAGTACCCCACAATGGACTGCTGGCTAAACTGAAGGAAATGGGGGTAGGGAGACAGTTGTTAAGATGGATATAAAATCGCCTCTCTGAGCGTACTCAGAGGGTGGTGGTTGGGGGGTTAGCCTCATCCCCAAGGTGGATTACTATTGGGGTGCCCCAGGGGTCGGTGCTGGGGCCACTCCTGTTCAATGCCTATGTCTCAGACATAAGGAAGGGGATCAGGAGTGAAATGAGTCTCTCTGCAGATGACTCAAAGCTGGCTGCAGTGGTGGATGAGGAGGAGGGAAGGGTGCCCTTGCAGGAGGATCTGGAAAGGTGGTCAGGAAAATGGAAACTAAAATTCAGTGTGGGGAGGTGCAATATTCTGCACCTGGGAGTCAGACATTCAGGCCAGGGGTATACCCTAGGAGGAGACAAAATTTAAGTTACGGAGGGTGAGAGGGACCTGGGAGTAGTGATAAATGTCAAAATGAACAACTCAGAGACCTGTAGGAGGGCAGCAGCAAGGGCAAATAGGATGCTGGGATGCATCGCCAGGGGGATTACCTCCAGAAAGGCAGAAGTGATCCTTCCCCTGTACAGCTGCTTGGTTAGGCCACACCTTGAGTACTGTGTGCAGTTTTGGAGACAACATTTTAAGAGGGACATTACACTCCTAGAGAGGGTCCAAAGAAGGACAACCAAAATGATCTGGGGCCTGGGGGAGAGGACCTATGAGGAGAGGCTCAAGGAGATCGACATGTACACCCTGGAGGAGAGGAGGGACATGGGGGACATGATAGAGGTCTTTCAGTACATAAAAGGGATCAAAAAGGGAGGGCCCAGTCAGAGTGCTCCAAAGGAAGGAGGAGGGGGCAACGAGAGGGAACGGGTGTAAGCTGGAAGGGGGTAGGCTAAGAAGGGAGAGGAGGAGAAGGTGTTATTTCACTGAAAGGGTGGTGGAGCCATGGAATGCGCTGCCCAGGGAGCTGGTAGAGGCGGAGACTGTGGACGGGTTTAAGAGAGGATGGCACAGGTACAGGAGGAGGGTAAATCTGACCAGGTCCAATGCAAGTGGCACATCTGGGACTGGGGACAGTATAACCCAAGGGGGAAGGGAGGACACCAAAATCGGCCGTCAGTGCGGGTGCTGAAAAAGCGAGCAGACTTGAAAGACTGTTAGGCCTATTCTGCTGGCTTTTTAGTGTGTTAGTATATTAGTATTTTCCTGGTCACCCAATCAAAGAAATTGATCAGGTTGGTTGACATGACCTGCCTCCCACGAAACCATGCTGCCTTGTATCTTATAACCTGCTGGATTCAAGATTCTCCACTAGCCTTTTTTCCATTAACTTCCCCACCATCATCATTGTGCAGCACCCTTGGGGAGAGAGACACCAATTAATATCTGAGCATTTTAGAAAATGAGCAGAAGGGAAAGAAAAAGCAAACCTCACCTACACATTTCCATCAGCTTCCTCTGTCTCGGAGGCTGTCTCTACTTGATTCTCTTGAGGCGAGCTTTGAAGTCATCTCTTTTGATCACTTGCATCTTTCTACATGGTAGGAGTAACAGTCCTTGCGTTGCCATGGTAATGAAAGTTCTAGAACTGACTTGATTTAAATTTCTGTGGATTCAAGGGTTGACTCAACATGGAGACTAATATGGCTGTGTTAGGTTGTGGGTGGAGGGGGAGGGGGAAGGGATTCTTTCTTTCTTTCTTTCTTTCTTTCTTTCTTTCTTTCTTTCTTTCTCTAAATTGGAGCAGAAACCCGCATGCCCCCCACACTATTCTCGCCTTGTAGATGAACAGAAGGGTTCAGCGTTAAAGACTGTCAGTCTGTCACCTTTGCAAAAATTCAAAATTCAAGTTTTTTACTTTCTGAATAAAAGCATAAAGTTGCTCCGTTAACTAATTCCTGCCTGATTTTGTTGTGGAAGGCAGTGAGGTTGGAACTCAGGCTTGGGAACCAGGAGATGCAGGTCCAAATTCCACTAGAACCACTTACTATGGGACTCTCAACAAATTACATGACCTCCCTATGCTTCATCCTCTCCCAACAGTAAAAATGCATAACACTAGAACCCCACTGAAAGTGAGATGCTGCATCTCTGTTGGGCTATCCTGGGTAAATAAAATTAAAAAAAATAAAACAGAAGACTGCTGACTATGATAAGCTTCTCATTTTGTAAGCAAAGACAAAGGCAAAAACAGGCAAACGTCTTTACCCTTCCTCCCCAGTCCACAAATCAGGAACAAATAGCCAGAATTAGGGCTACCATCATGTGGAAGAATGGTACTCAGGAAGCATATACAATAAGTAAGTTAGCATAAAACACATTTCTGATGGAGAACTAGTATAGTTTTAATGCCTGATATTATTTTATGCGTTGGTACCCTCAGTCAATGCAGGCAACAAACTACACTGAAATGGGAGTCGCAGTGCAGTGCTACAGCAAACAAAGAAAATTCAGTCCTTGCCTGTATAAAATAGATCAAGAGATACAATAATGGCACGATACCGATCCTTTGTTAGGCCTGCAGCTACTGTACAGTGTACCGTTCTGGTCACTGTGCTGAAGATGAGATACTGGGATGAGGTGTGAGATCAATACATATAGCCAAGTCAAAGTTTATTGGCAGGAAAGAAACTCCATTGAGCAAGCTCATTTACGAGGAGGTCCTGAGAGACAAGTAATATGCAATGCACATACAGTAAGCCAAGGCCAAACATACAACAGGAATACTCATTAATATATAGCTTTCTAAGGGAAATATACACATGGAGTAGGATAATTTACAAGGTTAAGACATTGTGGAGCAATAGTCAGGCATACAGCTTCACAAGGGAAAATATATTATTTTATTTATTAGTATTTATTAGAATTTTGGATAAATACCTTTGAGTCAATAGCTCTTTTACAAAGGTTCCACGTCAGTATACAAAGAATAGAAGTACAATTTGTGTGCAATTAGCAGGCAAGCAGTTGGAATACAAATTTCAGTACAGGGCATACATGGTCTAAAAGCTACAGGTAATATAATTAACAGAACAACACAATCGGGCATACATTTAAGAATGATGAGTAACAACAAACAATATTTACATGAATTAAAGCTGCCAGAAGGGCATTGTTAAAGAGAAAAGTGGAGTGGAAAAATGGGGTTGCTCCAGCTGTGCCAGGTAGCGTAGGAAAGTGGGAAGAGAGAGTGGGCATAGAGAGGTAACTGGGAGGGAGGTAGAAGGACAGGTGGGTAGGAGGCAAGGATCGGAGAACTTGTGCAACAGTGGGTGGGGCAAGCAGATTAGAAAAGGGAGAGGGGAAGGGAGTTGAAGGAGGGTAAGAGAGGAAGGTGGAGGACCACGGCTAGGGAGAGAGGCAGGAGTATGGGGGGGGGAGGGTGGTGGCAGACAGAGGTGGGGATAGTAGAGAGGTGTGAAGAACAGGAGCGAGGGAGCAGGGTAATTTACAAGGTTAAGACATACATATAGTCACTGTGCACCCCACTGAGATGTCGGGGGAACAAACTCGCTGGACCAAAGGTCTTTCTTATGTATATTTGTAGGTCAGGGCAAAGGAAATCTGTTATGCAATATTGGAAGCGTCCCTGATAATGACGGGGTCGGGGTGGGGACACTTGACAGGGTAGGAGAGTGAATGCTGTTGGATCCCCCCCCACACACACACACAGATAGATCTTGGAATGCTATGCACACTTCAGTGTCCCCCCAATATGCATTATAAAAATGAACCCAGTTATTACCTATCTATACAGTTCTGCAGTGTACAAGACTGGGTGAACAAGGGAGAAGGCAGCAATATGGGTTAAATTAGAGGAGGATTTGGTGCCGGGCAGACTCTCAGTAGATCTGGCACTGGGAGGCAGGAGGGCATATGGTGCGGCAGAGGGCACTAACCTCTTGGTGAGACACACATGCTGGAGTCCTGGGAGGAAGTCAGAAAAAGGTGGAGGGCAGAGGAAGACAGCATCTTGTTGGTGCTGGTGGCTGGGAATCCAGCATTCCTAGCTGGATTGGAGGATGCTGGCTTCCGAGAATGGGAAGAGAATGGAATACTGTGTATAGGGGACATGTATACCAATGAGGGGGTGAAGAGCATGGCGGAAGTGCAGGAGCAGTTTCAAGTGATGCCAGGGCACCTATACAGATATATGCAGGCAAGGGCATATGGCAGGAGCCTGGGCAGAGACCCGATTGTGGCATCTCTGCTTTACCCACTGGAGCAGATTGCACTAGGGGCCAGGATAGCCCCAAAAAGCATTCATAGCAAAGGTGGTCAGGTAGGACAGAGCCTGCTTCCCAGCTCTGTCCAGCAGAGTGAAAGGACAATGGACCAGGGACCTGGGAAGTGAAATTTCTGATGAAAACTGGAAAGCCTTAATGCAGAGTCACATAAGATTATTAATATGTAATAAATACAAGGTGTCACAGTTTAACTTTATACATAGGCTTTATCGTCCCCCCAGACACAGTGCACAAGTTCAGCCCCACTGTCTGTCCAATTTGTGGGATATGTAATACTGCTAGGGGCACTTACCAGCATGATTTCTGGGAATGCAAAAAGCTGCAGTCCTTCTGGAAGGGGGTTGCACAAGAAATCTCCACAATTTACTCAAAAGGGGTGGTACATTCTCTGCTGTCATTTCTGTTTGGAATGGAGGAGCTAGGGGAAATGGGGTGGGACCCGTACCCAAGAGGAACAAGGATCTTGCTAATGCTTGCCCGCCAGTGCACACGTAACACCTTGGTGTACCAAGTTACACCAACTATAATACAGTGGAAGACCTTAACACTTCAGACATATGTTCTGAGGGAGAAGGAAGAGTTATTTTTGCAAAGCTGGGGCAAATTCCTGGAGTTACTGCCACTGGTGGGGGCTCCCCTCATGAGATGGAGGACTACATAAGAACACTGATTTGAGTCATCTCCCACAGAATAGGAGCATGCAAGAACTGGGTATAGAACTATGCTCTGAAACACTTAAGGGGAACCAGAACCTATTTGGCTAAACAGGGGGTCAAAATGGAATGAACTCTTATATGTATTGTAATGTCTGTTAACTTTATGTTTCTTCTTTGGCATTTAAGTTAAGAGTAATGTTTGCTTAGATAAGGGAAACAGTGAATTTGTTTCTGTCCTGTGTTGCTATATTAACGTCAGTCTGATTTGATTAACTGCTATTTGTCTGCAAGTTGTATCTTCCATTGTTGTCTCGTCTTGTGTGTCCCTGATTGAAAACTAGTAAAAAAATGAAACAATAAAACTGCAACAGAATGAAATCATTACTTTCACAAATAATGTTATGTGAATTCGTGATTCGCCTCACCCGGGCAGAGGTGGGGTGGGGACATAACCTCCAGGGATGAGCTTTAAAGAGCTTTCCTTCCTGGAAGTAGTTCCAGTGTAGATTCATTATGCCGAGGTGTCTACTGCCTGATGGGGCAATCGTAGTAATTCTTATTGTCGTTACTGGTGCATGGGAGAGATTGCAGGTTTGATCTCCGCATCTTTGATGCCTTCGTTGGGCTTACCTTAGCCTTACCTGAAGTCTGTACAAGTTCAGGAGCCGTGTGCTGCACAATCTGAAGTGCGACTGGGAGTTGGCCAACTGTCCAGTTCCAGAGAAAAGAAGAAACTGAAATTCTCTTTGCCTATGTTTTGCCCCACCCATACCCCAGGGAAAAGTGGAATTGGCCCAGTCCAGTGGTAGTGGGAGACCAAGTTCCCAAATCCCAGTCTCATGCTGCAGAAATCGAAGGAGCGCTGTGGAGGGTGTGGCATGGCTGGGCCTATTCTGAGGGGGAGTACAAAAACCTGGGAGAAAATGGCTTGTCTTGTGGTAACTTCGTGTCTGGTCACTCCCCATGCCCCGACAGAGCAATCAGGCTTCTGCCACCCCCCCCCCATGTTGGATGCTGGGGTGAAGCCACAGGGGCATATGTGGGTCGGTCTTGTGTTGGAGGCAGCAGCACTGGTTTCATGTCGCAGGAATGGAGCAGCTGAGGCAAACATAGCACCACAGTCTGTCTATAAAAAAGTTGCATTTTTTGCCTCATGCTGTTTCAGGAGAAGGCTTCTGTACTGGTTGGAAGCAACCTGAAGCGAGAGAGAGAGAGAAGGCTGTTTAAAATGTACAACACGTACCTGGCTGCGGTGCTCAAGGCTTCCTTCAGACAGCGGATATGGCTCGTCTTTGGGTTTTGGTCCAAATGCTAAATTAGACTTGAAAAGGGGATAATGCACTTCAAGGAGAGAGAAATGGCTGTATTAGAGGAGCAATTTGTACCTCGGAATTGATACCTAGAAAATCAATTCTTGCTCACCTGCCTGTGTACGACTGTCTGTTGTTATCTGTTTCATGTGCTGAGTATGTCTGTGTAGATGTATAGAAAAAGTCTGTAACACGTAGCAATTTTGAAAACCAATTCAACCAATGATGATTTTTCATTTAGCTGTTTGTCCTGGAGCACCTACACCTAGTATCAGTGCAGTAACCTTCCAGCCTCATTAGCTGCTCCCCCAAACATCAGAGCCAGCAGGGAAGCACAGGGTGCTAGACCGATAAGTGCCGGAACCGCCATTCAGGCAACTCTGGGTACATGGAGTTTTTTGTATATGTCCTTCTCACTTTCCTTGCATTGCTCCACCCCCCCACACTTGGCACCAGACAGTGCCACCAACAGATGCGCGAGTGAACGGCGACATTCTGTCGAGGAGACAGCCAGGCTCATGACAGGGCCGTGGCAGGCAGATCCCGGAGCCATCACCACTGGCTGGAAGTCATGCCATGTGGCAGCGCAATGACAGCCACCTGATCCAGCACCTGCGTTGGCTCCTGAACCCCATTGCTGGCATGAGTACGCAGTGCTCTATTCATCAGGCGGCCCACTGATGATTGATTTTAAATGAACTAAGTATGTTCTGTTTGTTTTTTCTATAGAGATTTTTCTTCCCGGCCACTCTTGTCATTCCACGGATATACCCTGTTCTGGCTTGCATCCTCCAAACCTGCCCCCCCCCCAAGACCCCAGTAACACATCAGTTACCCCTCCGGGGGGGTGGGTGCTATCCTACCTCCCAAGTCAGTCTACTAGGTGGACTGGGAGAAAGTGCCAGCAGGCAGCAGGAGCAGTGCAGGCCCAGGCTGTCATTTTAGATGGATGTGGATATTTCTTTCCATGTTTTGTCCCTCTCACCTCCCCAGATGTGAGCGGAGCTATCCAGTGACATTGCATGCATGCAGCAGATCCTGCAGTAGGAGCGAGCTCCCTGGCTCAGCTGCAGTGGTTGCTGTGGAGCATGTTTTAATCTGCTGTAGCATTTCGTTTAGATCTGAAATAATTAAAAGGAGCAGTTCTTTAAATGTAGCTTTCTCCAGGTTTTCACAGTGTTCACAGCTGCTTTTGGACACCAGTCCTCCCAGAAAGTCAGGAAGCAGTAGTGTCTGCCTGTTGCATGCTAGTTCACCTTAGTCACAAGGAAAGTGATGTCACCCACGTGGGGTCCCATACACAGTTGACGTGTTGTGGCACCAAGTGGTCGGAGAATCCCCTTTGAGCCACAGTTCAAGTTTGTGCCCCATTGTCATACACACAGTGGGGTTGCAAGGCTTTCCCTGCACTGGTGCAGTGGTCATTGTGACAGCACAGGGAGGGGGGTAGGGCTGCATAAAAGTAATGTGCCGCTGTGCGCAGTCACATGCTGGCCTCTGCACTCCCCAGTCATGCGCAAGAGCACCTCTAGACCTGAAGAGCTGTTGCAAGCACATCTTCGGGGCAGCCAGGCGTATGTTAGGGCTAGACTGGATCATCAGGGGCCCAAGATTGATAAGGGATCACTCTTCCATATTATGCATGCAGGGGAATGGGATGGGGGGGGTCCATTGGATGCCAGGGAGACACAGACACTTGAGCAGAAGGTCGGAGGCTACTGGACTACCAGGGAAGATTGGTGAAAGACTTAAATGTAGACTCATTTAAAAAATCTTTATCTGTTTCATCCTTCATAGGCTTTCCAACAGCAGATAGGCTTTCATGCTTGATCCCGCAGGATGTTAATATTTAAAGACCCCCTACTGTCTCTTTGCTGAAGCTTAATTTTATTTTGTACGTAGCATTAAATAAATACACTTCATAATCTCAGAATAATTAAAATGAGGCAAACTGTGCTCCAAGAGCCAAGCTGGTTGTGACGCCTCAATTTAAATGGAGATTTCAACCTCCTGCCCAGTGCTGCTGGCACGGGATTTCTATACAGATTGCAGCAAATTTGGGGGTTGGGGGGAGTATGAGAAAATAGGGCAAGAGGCTTGTGCGCATTTTTGATATTATGCGTTCTCATGGTGGTCAGAGTGTACATGTTGGTTTTACCAACCACTGAATCATTTGTTTGTCTGTACTGTATCACAGTAGATATCTATTGTGGTTTACCACGAGTACTGTGCTAGTAAGTCATGGTGTTTGAGGGTAACATAGTACAGTAGTACCATAGTCCTTTAAGATCGGAAGGGACTCTAGGTCTATCAAGTCCATCGCCCCTTCCTCGTGAGCAGGTGCCAACAAGGATGCTATAAAAACATACTAATTTGTGGGATTGCTCACCCACCCACCCACCCTTACTACCCAGGTTATCCAGGGTTCACTGTGAAAGTGATCTGTGGTCATTTAGCTGTAACACAGGGGCAGTGATCACTGGTATTTTGCCACGAAGTTCCCTTCGCTGTTGTACAGTATGCCACTGTATGTATCTTAATTGACAGTATTGAAGTGCAATACCAGAATGCCAGGGTAATGTGATTTACTGCTGTGCTGATGGATGAAGGGCTCTTGAGAGTGTTGACCCTTCTACCTATAATCTGCTCAACACAGGCTTATCCGGAGTGCTGTGTGCCTGCTTCTCTCTGTCTCTGTGAGCTACATGGAGGTGTTGGGAGCGAAAGGTCCAGAGGCTGTCATGCTTAGCTGTTCCTCGTAAAAGAAATTAGTTATCTCGGGGCGGGGGATTAGTTAGTAAATGGGTGCACTCTGAAAGCTGTTAAAGCTACGGTGTGAACTGCAGCCTTCATTTCCTTATTGTTTGCACTTAAGAGTCTGGCTGGGGGATTGGGGAGGCATAGTAAGAAACAGCTGGTACTGGGGTGCAGAGTTCCAGAGAATTATGCCAGGCAAGTGTAATTTACACCTTGTTTGGGGGATAACATGACTAAAGTAGTGTCTTTTTTTTTTGCTGCATAAAGGCACCTAAAACTAAGAAAGACTACTTCTCTTGAGATACCAAAACTGCAGCTTCTTTGTTTCTGGAGCTGCCTGCCTAGTAGAGTGAGTATCTGTGCTCATGACATTTCATTCTTTTTTGCAGCGCTTCTAACCCTGACCTGAGAAGTTCCTTGCATCTCCCTCAGTATCCCTTTCCCACCCTATGGTCTCCTGATGACCAACACTCATTTCCTACCGTTACCCACTCCTAGCTCTAGCCCCTGTACCAGTAACTTGCAGATTATCCCCGCATGACCTCAGATGTGGAACTAGGCCTCCGAGGACATATTTCAGATTTGACTAGATGTACTGATGACCACAGGGAGGAGCCAGTTAGGAGGAGGCGGGCACAACAGTCGTGATGGGCATGGGCGGACGAGGAGGCTTTATCTGTCCAAGGACCACCCTCCAGATTTCTGCCCTGGAACCTCACCCCATATCCCTCCCACAGGGCATGCTCCCATAGAGCGATCTGATGTTCCACCTGTTGGGGTCTTTCAGAGGGACGGACGAGCCCAGCCCCTCCTTCAGCACTCCCCTGCCAGCCCCCACTTTGGTAATGTGATGCCTGCGCAGCACTCTGCAGGGGAACAAATGCCTACTGGCATAAGGCTGCTCCATAAGGCATCATATTTCCTCTAGCATGACACCCCCTCCTCCCCTGGGTCATCAGAGGGCAGTAGTACATTGGAAGGAGGATCCCAAGACTGGAGGTGTCCAAGGCAGTCCTTGGAACCCCCCTTGCTAGTCAGCACCACATGTCCCAGGCTTGGGTCACGAACCCAGGTCCTCTGGAAGGCAAGTCATGAAAATGTTTGTAAAGAAAATTCTCAGAAGCCCAGCAGTAGCACATTGGTCTGCCACAGGCGGTCCAGGTGTAAGAGCAAGCCAAAGTGTCTCACTATCAGACGATTTATAGGCAAGGGTAGAGCTGGAGGTGGTGCATCCTGTTCAGGGGGTGTGTGTCACTGCTGCCACTCTTGCAGCAACCCCTGTAGCAAGCCAAGGAAGAGATACTGCTGTACAAGTCCTCCACAGGAGTACTGTGGATGTACAAGCATGCTGCCGAGCCAGTGGGAGGAGGCAGGGAAGGGTAACAAATGGGGCATAAACACCACACTGGTCAAATAATGTCTCACCCACTCCATGATGTTGTCAGGTCATGCCATCGTAGCCACACCTGATGCGGCTGGTGTCAGGAAGAGGAGGTTGCTTGGAATGGTGGGGGGAGGGCCCTGAGACATAGTAACTGTTAGTAAGGGGGTAAATCTAGATTAAAAAACTATTTCTTTAAAAATGGTGGATATTGGGGCTGGCCAGAGGTAGGAGGGTCAACGTGCCAGTGGATGCTGTCGTCCTGGGAGGGACAGCGGCTTGTTCGGCTGCACTGCTGCCACCTTGGTGACCACAGGTGGCAGTTAACTTGAAGCAGTGTGGGAGGGAGGACGCAGGCTCGTGTTGTGCACAGCCACACAGCTGCATGCTCATGTGCACTGGGCACCATTGCTGACGGCAACCCGAGGGTGGGGAGAAACTGAGGAAACCCTCCAGGAAGCATGCAGGATGATGCCCAGTGCCTCTGGGCCCTGCTCTCCTGACTGGCTACCCCACCTCCCCTACTGGTGGGCCGAGTTGGGGCAGCTAAACAAAGATCCCCCAGGAACCACTAGAGTGTAGAAGCTGCACTGTGGCAACAGTGGTTGAAGATAAGTGCCAGAGAAGAGATGGGGCATCACTGCAGGAGGCAGCAGCAGTAGTGGCAGGGGCCACAAAAAGTACAATAAAAAAATGGCAAATACAGTCAGCCGTCACTTATCTTGGCACACTGCCAGTGGATAAACGCTGCCATTTTATACTGGGTGATACACAAAGTGACCCGTTATCATTGATATCCCTTCACTGATATATATCATCAAGTGGAAGTGGCAGACAGCGTCAACATATTTACTCTTTGTTGGGGGAAGGGAGTATTTTGTTGTTTAGTTTTTAAATTTTGTTTTCAGTATTTCTGCTGCATTGTGTGCATGTTAATGACTGTAGTTACACATGCTGAGGAACTGTGCCAAAGCCCACCCTCCTAAGTGTGCAATATGGCTTCTTAAAGTGGTGGCAAAATGGGGCTACACCTTTAAAAAATCTGTATCAAACCACAGCCAGCCTTATGGCCATCCAGTAGCACAAAAAGGCCAAAATTGACTATCTCCATAATAAACAATTTGGGGAATCGGACCACCCCCAACAACTCTGGGGGACACTCAGCTTCCTTCTTGGGAAGAACAAGAATGCAGAATCCATCACCCTTATTTGATAAACCATCCCTCCCACCCACCCACCCACTTGTTTCACCCAACCCATCTCTCCCCGTCCCCAACTCAAGTTCTGATCCCAGTCCCAGATTTTATTTCCGGGCCCTAAAGCCCTCGGATACTTTCCAGGTAATCTGGAGCAACAACCCCAAACCCAACAGAGGGGCAGACGGAATAGACTTTAAAATCCTTCAACTCACCATTCAGCCCTAGCCGCCCCCATTACCAACATTCTCAACCTCTCACTTTGCTCTGGCCATTTCCCCAGCATCTGGAAAAGTGCCACTGTTAAACCACTCTTCAAATCAGGATCAAGGAATAATGTCGGGAATTACCGACCTATCCTCCTTCTTGCCCACCTCTCCAGAATCATTGAAAAAATCGTACATTCCCAGCTCACGGCTTTCCTCAACTGCCATAACCATCTCTTAGAAGCCCAGCATGGCTTTAGATCAGGTCGCAGCACAGAAACTGCCCTGGTCAGATTCACCAGTGATATCCATAAGGGTATCGACAAAGGCCTGTACACAGACTTGGTTTTCATGGACCTAACCAAGACTTTTGACCTGGTCATCCATAGCCTACTTCTGGACACCCTGTATGGCCTGCAAATCTTGGATAACATAGTTAAATGGGTTGGAAGCTACCTCTCCCATAGATCCCAGAAGACTACTATCAATGGTCAGTTTTCTGTTGACCACCCTATTAAATACGGGGTTCCCCAGGGCTCCATCCTGGGCCCACTCCTGTTCTCTCTTTTTATAAATATGCTCCCAGACATCTGCCACGCCACCAAAATCATTCTGTATGCAGACGATGCTGCCCTATATTGCAGCAACAACAACTTGGACACAATGTTCATTAACCTGCAAGCTGATTTCAGCAAGCTACTGTAACCCCCCTGCAAATGGGGGTTCCCAAAAGACTTCCAGGAGCTTGCTTGAATGCTCCAAGCCTGAATGGTGTTTGGCGTCTAAGCCATTTATCAGTGAGTGTTTTTAGAGCCTCTGGTACTGTCTCTTTAAGAGCTGTCTGCTTGCAGACATAATTAGTTTGTATGGGGGGACTGTGTGCTTCTCTGTTTGAGTACCACTCGAGCTGCTGCTAATCTACCCATTTTTGCAGTCACTAGGAGTGCAAAGGGAACCTATCTGAAAGATGTAACTGTTTGTCAGAAATAATTTAGAGTAATAATGAAAATACAGTTTGTCTAACTTGTTTTTGCAGTCAGAACTGTGTCTGCCTAGTTCTCATTCTGGTTTTGAACTGCTGAACTGGACCAATCAGTGTGGGGTAAGCTAGCTCTAAAATGGTGCCTTGGACGAATCAGAACTTGGACTCATAATCTGAGCCAGCCACAAGAGGATTGTATGGGCAGTGACTCTGGGAGATGTAGTTTAGACTTTGGCGCCTTTTGGACCACACAGCAGTCTATTGTGAGTGACAGCCAATCCAGTCAAGAACTGGGAGGAACTCAAAGGAAGTGCCCGTTTTGTCTGTTGGAGTTTCAGTTTAGCTCTGGAGGAAGGGGAAGAAACCCGTGCTCCTTCAGTGCACAGTTTCAGTCAAAAACGGTGTAAGGCCTAGAGTTCGTGCCCGCAGCTTGTGTAACTGCTTGTTAGGACTGAATCTGCCTGTGAAAAATAATCAAAGGATCTCTGAAGAGTAGAAACCAGGCTCACCCTGTAGAAGACTGGAGAAATTGTTGAATTGCACTTGGTCTGTCAGGAACTGAATCTGCTGTGTGTTCTCCGGTATTGTGCAGTAATTACATCGGGATAGAAGCAGCCTGCCTGGTATAGTACTTTTTTTACCATATAAATGTGTGAAGAGTCTCGTGGAGCTCAAGAGTAGCCTCTGCTGACGTTGAAGGACCCTATCTTGTTTGGAGGTCTGAGTACTAATTCAGGGTCGCCTCCCTGTTGAATTGCCACATTAAATCCAAATGGAATCACTGTACTGCTGACTGTTTAAACTAATTTTTCTTTCACTGTGTGAAAGGGGCCCCTACCAGCTGCCACGGTTTGGACTAGCCACTAGGGCTTGGGTACCCAGGGACAGTAACTGGTAGGGATAGGCCTGTGCACAGAGCCATAGGTAGATAGTAAAGGATAAGCTAATTAACCTGATTTCCTGTCCTTGTTATATCCCCTAAATAAATCAGAGCTGCTTGTTTCAGCAGTTATACTGCCTGAGTGTATTTGTCTATGTTAAAGTACTGTACTGTGATTGTTGCACTGTATCTTATTTCACAGGAGGTCCCAGTGCCGGAACTAGTCCTGGGGGTAAGTGTATACTGTGAAGGTAATTCTGATATATTGTGTGGGCCACTAGTGGGAAGAAAGGGGGGTTGCAGTGTCCCAGAGGGCTGTGACCAAGTAAGTTTAACTATTGCAAACCCTGACCTCTGGGTGGAGGCACCCGCCATTGGATCCAGGCCCCTCAACCTGTTAGTGGCAAATCAGGCAGGGGTAGTAGCCCCTGGGATAGTGCCATCTAGGGGTTACACTACAATCTTGGTTTTCTGCCAAAGGCATGGTCCTTAACTCTAAGAGACTAAGCATATGATTTTCTGTGGCTTAAGGAAAACTCTTAATCCAAGCCTTACCCTCACGGACAATCTGGGAAATATCATAGAAAAAGCTGACGAATTTAAATATCTGGGACTGTCCCTCGACCCACTTCTGACAAAAGATCCGTATGAGGTTAGGTCTCCTGTACCGAATCAGGAAGTTCTTAATATCCATCTTCAGACTACACCTGGCTAGCTCCCTGCTCCTACCCCTCCTCAAGTATGGTTCCACTGTCTACTCTCCCTCCCTCCGCCAACTTCCTCCTTGTCTTCTCAAACTCAGGACCATGTATAATAACATTGCACGCTTTGTCCCTGGCCTGCCTTAGTCTACCCACCACTGTACCCTCTACAGCCCCTTAAACTGGCTCACCCTGGAGGGTAGATTCCATCTTAAAATGCTCTCCTTTTTACACAAGGTCAGCCTAAACTTATTGCCAGGGCCCCTGGTGTTCTGATTTCTGAGGCAGGGCTCCTTGACTTCTGTGGCAACATTTTCTGACTCCTGCGGCATGATTTATTCATTTCTCTGGCAGAATGCAGTCATGTCATTGGATAAATATGATGTGATGTCATCGATGACATCATATGCTGAGCATAGAGGAGGGGCTTCAGGATAAACGAGGTGGGAAAGAAAGCCTGACACTATGGAAAAACAGTATATTTATATGAAAATTCACCAAAAGCGATTAATTCTGCGGCACTATATATTCCTGCGGCGTAATTGCGGAATTCACGGCAAATTCCATAACATGAACCGCAAATTCAGGCCCTTGCTTATTGCCTACAAGCGTCTCCTCCCTCTTGCCTGAATCGATCCCCAAGCGCAGAACAAGAGGGGCCTCCCTCCACATTTTTGACATCACATTCTACCACAACATGCATGTTCAGAATTCCATTACCTATAATGGCCCCAAGCTTTACAACAACCTGCACCCCGAAATTCACACTTGTAAGAAGAGCGGTACCTTCAGCTGCACTCTCAAGCACCGCCTCCTTAAAACAACTACTTGTGTTTGCCCCTGACAACCACCCCCTCGAAAGAGCTAAAGGCTTTTCTTCTTCTTGTCTTACTCCTCTCCAACTCTCCTTCCTACTCCCACTCCCCCCTTCCTCTGCCCCACATGCCTACCTCATGGGGCCCCGTGCTGATTGCGTAATGACAGTGGGATTTATACCCATTGGTAATGGCGAACCATTCCTGTCACCAGGACACCCTTGTGCTCTCTTGGGTAGTGCAGGATGTAGTGGTGTCTGCCATCAGCTACCTTGTATTACTGGGAGAGATTGCTGGTGAAGCTTGAGCCACAGGTGACACCAGGGACTCTTAAACTCAAAGGATGCTTATTAGAAGCCAGTATCGTCCATGATGTAATCTCCCTGATTTAATTAAAATCCACTTTCAGCCGGCACAATGGCACAGAGGGCTGAGGCCCTGGACGCCACACTTCGAACCATGCCAGCGACCCCGGTTCAGGAACGGATTCGGGACGCTGGGGGCTAGCAGGGGAAGGAGAGGATCAAGCATCCAGAGGACTGCTCTGTTCTCCTGGAGTGGGGTGGGTGGGAAGCCTCACTCAGTAGTGGCCCCCAGTGGAGACCAGGGGCACTACATGAAGCGATGCAGGAGGGACAAACCAGAAAAGCGAGAAAAAATGCTCCAGATTGGCAGGATGATGGCATCCGGTCCAAGGCATGCCTGAAGACTTCCTGCAGGGTCTGCCCCTGTCTCAGCAGCACCCAAGGCTGAAAAGAAAAGAATAGTGTGCTAGGCTGTCCCCCATCGGTGCCTTCCCCCTTGAAGGAGAGGGACCCACTCAGTGAAGGGTTAAACACTGACCTACCTTGAGGTAGGCTGCAGATATGAGGCGGATGGGCACCCAGGGAGGTTGGAGGTGTGTAGGGGACGTAGGATGCCCGAAGGAGTGCTGAATCTGGAGGGAAGAAAAAAACAGATAACTCAAAAAAAAATCCACTTTCAGTTTGCCTTCAGCTATTTCATGAACAAGAAGGACTTCTTATGTGTCTGGGAATCACAAGGGCTTTTCTCTGATTGGCAGCAGAGCATTCGAGTCATATACCCCATATGGTGGCAGCATAAAAGTGTTCATGAAGTGCAGAGACTATATCTTCAGATGCATGTGTATGCATTCAGCACTCACCTCGTAAGCTTGAATAGAAGCTGTCATTTTGAAAATATTTTATGTAGAGCAGCAAGTGGATTACAGTGCCTGATAGGGTTGTACTGCTCTGGATCATTGCCATTCCCAGCACAGACAGAAATTAACAAAAGTAGGAATACTTACATGAGAGTGGGAGTAAATGAGAGCGCATTGAAAAGTCAGTTAACTCCTACACCAAGGGAACAGATGGAGCTGGCAGAATCACCTAGTAGGAGCTCAGTCTGTATATCAAAGGATAAATATGACAGAAAGGACAGAAAAGTCTGGAAGAGCATGTCGGTGAATGCTGACGGACCTCTGCCCAGTCTACCTTTGAACCGTTATTGATTTTCTAACAGCAGCACTGGGAAGGAGGTCCCACTCCCAGTGTAACACAGTGCTCTCCTTGGCTAAATAAGTAAGGAATATTCCACGGTTGGGTGTGCCACAATATTATAATAACCAAACGACTTGGGTGGGTTGAGAGGCCCGAGGCGCAGTGGTGGGCTTTCAGCCACCCTGGACCTGAGCTTTTTACAGCACTGGCACACATTATGAGTGGATTATTACATTTACTTGTGAAATGGTCAAAAGTGTTGTAATAGGAAGTATATAACAGCCTCAGTTCTCATTCTGAATCATAGTGTAACCCTTTGGTGGCACTATCCCAAGGGCTACTACCCCTCCCTGCGTGGCTAGGGCAGGTTTAGGGGCCTGAGTTCTGAAACAGGTGCTTCCACCCAGAGGTCAGGGTTGGTAGTGGTCAAACTAACCTGGGCACAGCCTTCCAGGGCACTGTAACCCCCCCCCCATTCCCTTCTAGTGGCCTGAGCAATATACGATAATCACTTTCACAGTACCCCTTGTATACATTACCAGTACCCACACTGTTTGCACTTACCACCAGGGCTGGTTCCTCTGGCTCGACCCTGGTCACCCCCTGTAAAACAAGGTTATGCAATAGCAACAGTACAGTACTCTTGGCACAAAGTGGAACCACAGTCAGGTTAAATGCAGCAAAAAAGTCAGATCTGATTTATTCAGGGGGCTTGAACAAGGAAGGGGCATAATCATGTGGATTGGCTTAAAGGCTATATTAATCAAACAGTTATGCATGCGCTTTATGTCCCCACACAGTCACACACTCTGAGTAACCAGGTAGGAAAATGGTGGGCTAGCCAGGAATATTGCAGCTGGTTGGGGCCCTGTGATGGAAGAAAGCAACATGCACAACACACACTACTTGTAATCCAGAGTCGGAGGGCTAAGTTCGTGAAAGAAAAAGCAACAAGACAATCAGATGACAACACTTTAGATTTAGCTGCTGTTGCAGAGAGCTACCTTGATGTTTACTCACGATACCCAATAGTGGACATAGACAGGATGAAATCGAGACTGCAGGTTGTTGAGCTGGATTGCCCGGAGAAGCGGTGCCCACACGAATCATCGAGGCGTCGTTCCTGTTCAAGTGTTGAGCAGGGGGCTGATCCCCAGGCAGGTCTCTCTTCGATGGCTTTCTCTGTGCAGCAGGTAGTCGGGCTGGGCCAGTGTGGCAAGACCCAGGCCCAATGGAGATGATTTTGGATGCAGCTTCCAGCAAGCAGAATACAGTTCAAACCACAGTGGGAACCAAATCGCAACCCACTAGAAGCAAACAGCACATTTACACATAAGGAAATTGTAATGCAGCTTCCAGCAAGCAGAATATAATTCAAGCCACAGTGGGGAACCGAATCATGACCACTATAAGCACACAACACATGTAAGGAAATTCCACTGTACCAGGCAAAAGGCTCTCCGTTCTCAATTCGGTCTTCTTCAGGTAGGAGCCTGGTTACAATTCGGTGGCTTACTTTGCTCTCCGAGTTTGGATTCAGTCCAAAAAAGGCACAAGTTCCCTCTCAGGGACAGCAGGCAGGCATGCAGGCCAAAAGTCAGGCCTTTCCACAGTTCTCCCATGCGAATGTACGCCGGGGCTGCTGCTTGAATCATTCAAGCTGTCATCTCTTCACTGCCCAACTCAGAACTGAAACTAGCTGCAAGCAGCTTGGAAATTTCCCCAAGATCCAAAAAGTTTGGTTGGCTGATCTGTCTGTCAGTGACAACAAGGGCTCCCCCTCCAGGTTATTTTAGGCACCAAAATGCAAAAACTACAATTCCTGCAAGTTTTGACCCCAGCAAGCCCCTGCAGGTAGGCTCCATTTTAGAGGCCCAAATGTACTGATTGTCCCATTTCAGCAGTCCAGGACCAAGATGATGGAAACAAACAGAACTGTCCATGCTGCAAAGAAAGCAGGTTAGAACAAACTGCAATATTATTACTACTCTAACAAATGATCAGCAAACAAGCACATCTTCTAACAGAGCTCCCCTTTAGATTAATTATGACTGCAATCCAGGCAGCTCTTAAAGAGACAGTACACAGAGGCTATATAGGCACTCTCTGGCAATCACATTTAAACTGCAAAAACGCAGGACACCAGCCTGGTAGTGAGCATTTAGACAAGCTCAAGGAAGACATTTTGGGAACCCTCATTTGTAGGAGGGTTACAATAGTCATATCACATGTGGGCATTACATACTGACTGAGGGAGAACATACCTTTCCCTGCACCGGATTCTCAGGGATTTCCCTGATTGGGCCTCAAAATGGTTCTCTGCCCCCCACCACCACCATTTGTCTCACAGAAGAGAAAGAATTTGAAGTATTAAATAATGTTGGGTATTAGTGTGACAGTATAGTTCTCCTGTACAAAATGCTTTTCACAGTAAGCCACATGACAGCTCTGTAGGGGAATAAGGCCATTGTTAAAGATGTGGCTTGATTTTTTTCCCTGTCCCTGATCTGTGACACACAGCGCTGATAGGTATATGGAGGAGAAAAATGTTTTCCACAGTTTTGCTCCTTATGAATGATCTGTGCAGTTCAGTGTGAACAAATGGGTAATTCTTCCCTAAAGTAAGCCTGATGAGTGCGTATATAAGTAGGAGGACAACCGTAAGGAAAAGGCCTGCTGTGTTGGAGACTGTTATCCAAGTAGATGAGAGTTCCCGAGTCCAGTATGTCCGATACAGGTTGCCAATCTGAGCAGTCCAAGACCACACCCAGTGCTGGCACTGGGTGTGTGATTCCTACCCTGTTGGGGGCCTGTTCATCATGTGACATCTTTTCTGCCCATTACTAGTGGTAATGTAGGTTAATGTTACAGATCTCCTTTGCACTTTTTTTTTAATGTTATTTTCTGCATTTCTGCCCCATTTTCCTCATCTCCTATCATGATGATCAAAGCGACCACGGCAGCATTCTTCCTCTAGCCAGGAGGACAGGCAAGCAGTTGCCTTCACAGTCAGCAGCACTGCTGCACACTTGTCATCTGCCAGGTTTGCATGACTGTTGGGCAGCCTTGCGCCCACCCAGTCACCTGTGCAATGCACTCAGACCCTCCTACAGGCTCCAGAGCAGTACGCTGGGCATCGTATATGAACCCTGGTCTCCCAGTTGGCTGCAGAATGTGCCGCTGCTGCACCACATGGCACTTTCCAAAATAGTCCAGGATAAGCCTGGTTCTGTGGCTAACATCCCTCCCAGTAAAGTAGGTTGCAATGCAACCATGCATAGCTGGGTAGTATGCAGAGTACATAATAGCTGCTTTGTGTGTTTGCATGCAGTCCTTGCACTACCATTATCTAACTCATTACTTCATAATGCTTTGTTGAAAGACAGTAGGCAAGATCTTTTGATAGAGGCGTTCAGCCCCCAAGTCACTATCTAGTCCTGCCTTATCGGGTCGTGCACTGCTGTCAACCCCTCAGCCCCATCTCCTGCTCCCCCCACTGTCGTGGCTGATGGGAAATCCACAAGGTGCGAGACCCGATGGTGTCCACAGCCATCATTTAGATGGGATGGTACACATGATTTTTTTTTCCTGGTTTTCTCCACAGCCCCAAATCCCTCCCTCCACCCCATAGCGTGAGCGTGCTGTAGGGTTGTCGCTGCAGGAAGTGCACACCCTTTGGAAAACTCTTTCCTGTATGTTGGGAAGGCATTACATGAGACCAAGATTCTTCTGCATTGTTTTTTTTCTTTTATAGCTTGCAAGAGCGTCCCCAACCAATCACAGCATTCCTTCACTTGTGTGTGAGGTACTCTTATTACCGTTAGAGTGCCTCAAGTGCTGAGTCACTGTAACAGGCTTCTTGATGACCGCTCCTGCTATTAGCATTTTAAATAGAAAAAAGGATTTTTTTGTTTAATACAGTAAGCAATCTATAATAATTTTATGGGTCCATTTGGAGGGCCTCTTATGGATTTAAGAGTGTCACCTGGTCTTAAGAACACGTGAGGCAACACTTTATATCCATAAGAGGCCCTCTAAATGGACCCACAACTTATAGTATCTGCCTCTCAGCCTTCCTGTTTACAAGTTTCTCATTTTCACTATTTCTCTGGCTGGCAAAGAAACACTCATTACTGCTACAACGCAAACACACGAGGTTCATTAATGAACCAGCTACCGAGTCTGTTGTGAGCTATTCTTTACTGAACCCTCTGTGGGTTCTAGAAGCAGTGATGCTGTATGGAAATCTGTTGCCCCAAAATGCCTCTGTCCTTCCTGGGTGAGGGAATCTCTGAGAATTCACACAGAAGCTCTGACACTGCCACTTTTCCAGTATTTCCAATGAAAACAAATCAGAGTTTTCATTAGTCCCCTGTCATGCAGGCACAGACGTAAATGGTCCACAGGATCTGACCAAAGTGGGTAGTAGTATCCCCCCCCCCAACCCCGTAATGCTGAGGAAGAGAAATCACGTTAGGGAAGGACTCTTTAGTCTGGAATATATTAAGGTGATATGTAAATCACTCTGTACATTAACTGACCTTTGTACTGTCAGCATGCCCTTTTGTATTATTGTTCCCCTTGTTAACCACCTATACATCACAGGTGTTTACAATCAAAATGGTGGATACTCACTCTCAAAATGTGAGACACTGGTCCTCGTAAGTAATGTGGGACACATCATCAAACATGACACGCTCTGAACGCTATGGAAACTGGTGCCATTATTTGTGATGAGTTGATATAATCAAATCAAATCAAACTTTATTTCTTTAAAAGGCACCTTGCTTAAACCAAGGCACCTGTACATAAATTATCATTCTCCAATAAAAACATTTAAAACAATAATCAGATTAGTCCAGACCATAACTTTGGCGACACCATATTAATCTTCATCTCTAAATGCCAGACTGAACAGATACATTTTGTGTTAAAGCTTTGGACAATCAGGCAGTCCCTTATCCGATGAGACAGAGAATTCCGCTGGGTTGGGGCCATTTAAGCAAAAGAACGGGCCTGAGATGTTTGTAGTCACACCCTGGGAATCTCTAGCAATCCCTCATCAGTGGATCAAAGCGGTCAGAAGGAGCAATAGGGAGAAAGGAGATCTTGCAGATAGCGGGGTGCCTGATCGTGTAGGGCTTTATAGGTCAGTAAACCAACCTTGAAGGTGATACGCTATCGCACTGGCAGCCAGTGCAGTCTACAGAGCACACCCATTATATGACTGGTTCCAGCTGCATTCTGCACCAGCTGCAGGTGATAGACATCAACCCCCCGGGAGCCCTAGGTAAAGGGCGTTGCAGTAGTCAAGGCAAGTGGTCATGAAGGCGTGGACCAATGTAGGAAGATCATCAGAAGGAACCAAGTGTTTCACATGGGCAATATTTCTCGGATGGTAAGAAGAGGTCTTGACAACGACTGACATTTGTGATTTCAAGATCAAGCCATCGTCAAGAATAACACCTAGGTTCCGAACTCATTCTGAGGTGGTTAACAGGACACCCCCGAGCCAAAGACCAAAGGGTTGTCCTGACAACACACCTGCCCTCTGACGATCAGGGTCCACCACCAACACCTCAGTCTTATCAGGGTTCAACCTCAGCCAGCTAGAACTCATCTAGTCTTGGATCTTGGATAGGCAGTTGTTAAACACCATAAGAACATCTCCCTGCTCAGGTGCAAAGGACATGTACAGCTGAGTATCATTCACATTGCAGTGAAAACTCAACCCGTACCCACATAATAATGTTCCCCAATGGCAGCATATACACCACGAACGGCATGGGTGCCAAAATGGAGCCCTGCGATACCCCACAGGATAGAGGGAGAGGATCAGAGGAATAAATTCCGGAGACCACTCTCTGTGCCCTACACTCGAGGTAAGATCGAAACCACCTGAGGACAGTACCAGACAATCCGCAGATGTGCTGCAGGTGCCCCAATAGCACACCATGGTCCCCAGTGTCAGATGCCATGGAGAGATCAAGGAGAACCAAGATTGAACAGGTCTTCCGATCTGTCGCTATTAGGAGATCATTAAGCACCCAGACAACAGCTGTCTCAGTGCTATACCTTTTCCTGAATCCCAACTGGAGAGAATGATAGATGTCGTGGATGGACAAATGATCATCCAGCTGCAGCACAACCACCTTCCCAACAAACTTACCTACAAAGGGCAGGTTAGAGATAGGTCTGTAGTTAGCAAGACTATCTGGATCAAGGGAGGGCTTTTTCAGGAGCGGTTGAACAACCGCTTCCTTAATGGGACCTGGAAAGATCCCCCTCTCCAATGATTGCCAGACAATCTCAAATAACACACTATAGTTACAATCATTTAAGGCCAGATGGGACTCCAGATACATCATGTCTGCCCTCGCATGCTTCATAAGCAGGATGTTTGCTGTGCAATACAGGAAGACAGAATTCCATGTGCTCATGGATGAGGGGGTGCTAGCCATTCAAATTTACAGAAAAGGCACAATACAGGATGCACTCAAATGAAAAAGTTCAAATAGGCAAATAGGTCTTCTGAAGGAAATTAATTTTATATAATTACTGGTGACCCCCTTTAATAACTCAATTTACTAGATCAAAAAAATGCCATAATAACCCGAAATCAGGTTATTACGGCATTCTGATAATTTAATACACCCGTGCAAAGCTCCGCAAACTGCCTCAGAAAACAGTAGTTATAAAAAATAACGGATAGGCAAGTGTGTTGTTATGGATTTTTTTTACACACCCTCGGTGTGTGATGACTGTATAAACCTCTCGAGCTTCGCTGTCAAGGTTTATGGGTCGTCACATACCTCGGATGTGTAAAAAAAATCCATACCACACACTTGCCTGTCCATTATTGTCTATTTAAACTTCAGACTTCCAGCATTCGTGAGCACGGCGCAAAGCCCAGCACTTCACCATTAAGACAAGAGTTTTTGTGCCATGTTCTCGAATTGTGGAAGTCTGAAGTTTAAATAAAATGAATTTCTTTCAGAAGACCTATTTGCCTGTTTGAACTTTTTCTGCTTGAGTGCATCCTCTACTGTGCCTTTACTGTATGCAGTGCAAACATGCACCAGTTTCCCTGCCCATTCCACTACCCAGGGTATGCTGTGATTCCCTTGGAGGCAGAAATTTATCCTGGCCTACCTTGAAGACCTCTGATGTCTTCATGTCTACTGTCTCCTGTGGTAGGCTGTTACACAGGTTCACCACCCGTTGGGAGAAATATTACCTCCTAATATTACCCCCAGAATTTGCCACCCCGCAGCTTCAGGGCATGCCTACACTTCCTGTTGCAAGGCAGCAGATCAAACAGCTCCATCTGTTAAGTCTTGTCATTACCTTTGAGCATGCGTGAGACTACGATCATGTCCCTGCTCAGCCTCCTGGTCTTCAAGGTGAACATGTTAAGGACCTGCATCCTATCCTCCTAACTTTTTCCCCCATACCACTGATAATCTTGGTGGCCCTGGGTTGCACCCTGTTGACTGTCTCAATGTCCTTTTTGGAATGCGGAGCCCAGAACCACACACAGTAGTCCAGGTGGGGACTGACCAGGGCCTTTTAAAGTGGCAGGATTACTTTCCCTGCTCTGTCTGTCATCCCCTGTTTTGATGCACACCAGCATTTTGTTGTCATGTCCTGTAATATCATGAATGCCTGCATTAAACTCTGGGTTTACAGCATAATTTCATGAAGACAACTCTTTTCCATGAGGAACCGAGCAACTGTGAGCAGTAAAATGAGGGACATCCCTCATAATGTGGGAGAATTGAGAGGTTTGCCCCTGCCAGATGATGGGGATACCATGGCTGCCCCTTCCTCCAGATGAAGTGCAGGAGGGTAGCTCCTTTACAGCCAATGACAGTGATGTTCTGTGGTCATCTGAAAGTGGTGCACAAATACTGTGTGGTCTGTTCCCATCTCATTCCCTGGGAGCTGAGCTGCTCTACACCTCCCTGATGCACCTAATCCCCAGTCAACTACAGTTTGAAATTCAAGAGCACAGATCTGAGACACCTTTCTCACCGATGGCTGTGTGGGAGTTATATTTTCATGCCAAAAAGTGCAAGGCCATGCACACTGGGAGGAAGACCTCTGGGATGGAGTACTGGATAGATGTGGTAAGAGTGTCTCAGAGAACAGAAGAAAGAGCCATGGGGGTTATCATTAGTGACAGCCTAAAATCTAATGCACAGTACAGTTAGGCATATGGGAAGGCCAGTAGAATGCTGGGACGTATTGAGAAGGTCATCACTAGTCGAAGGAGGGAGGTGTTCCTGCCTCTCTGTAGATCCAACACCTGGCATATTGTGGCAAGTTATGGGCCCCTCATCTCAAAAAAACATGGAGAAAGACTGGAATCAGTCCAGAGGAGGGCAACAAACATGAATGACTGCTACCTGGATAGCAAACATAATGACAGGTTATGGATCCTCAATATGTACTCGCTGGAGACCAGGAGGGAGAGAGGTGACATGATAGAAACATACTCGTTTCTACATGGGGTTAACAGGGTGCACATAACTGATTTGTTTACAACGAAGGGGACCACAGGTACTAGGGGGCGCAGCTACAGGTTGGCAGGGGTTACGTTCAGGAAGGACATGAGGAAGCATTTCTTCATGGAGAGGATAGTGGAGGGCTTGAACAGCTTGTCCAGTGATGTAGTAAACACTGGCACTCTAGTAGGGTTCAAGGTGGGGAAGGAAGGAAAGACTCAAGGGGGGTGTTAGGATGTTTAGGAGTTGGTGGTTCAGTTCACATTGTGTGTCATCTGGGGTGAATGCAGGTGTGGTGGTTCATTTTGGTGGGATTCTTTTTGATCACATAGAGAGAGAGACAGGAGTCATACTCGAGCAAGACATGGATATTTGACAGTAGGCTCAGTGGTCAGACAGGATGCTGGAACATATCTCTTAAGCAATACCCAGTAACATATACTTCAAGCAGGTTTGGCAAACCAAATCAGGATTACTTATAATCCATAAATCATCTTAGCTACTACAAACAGTCTTAATACCCTAAACAATCACAGCCACTGTAAACATCTTAAATCACTCTAAGCATTCTTAAATTGCTCTAAGCAGTCTAAATCACTCTGAGCATTGCATGTTTAACCCAGTGGATAGTTTGCAATCACTGTTGGGTGTTCTCTGTGTCCAGTCTTAGCCCATTGGTGGCTGTTGGTCAAGGGTTTGGAATTGGGTCTGATAGGGGTCTTACTTTTGGAAACAAGGACCCCCATGGATACATCAGGACAAAACAAGGATCAAAAAATGGACTGCAAATGATGGTTTGGCGAGATTATTAAATCATCAGCAGAATAAGGCCTTGAATGGGTCGCAGGGAGAAATTATGTGGAAGGGAAAGCACAAAGCACTGCTAGATCCTTGACTTTGGCTGTATGAACTGTCCAGTAGGTCATGGAAGCAAGTGCTGCTGTGAACTGAAGAACAAATAAACAAAATCCTTGGCGATGAATGTGTGGACCTGCAGTAGGTCAGTGGGACATGTGCTGCCTGGTTACAGATGAACAGGAAAGCAGGATCCTTGTTGTCAGCTGTTTGATCTCCAGTAGGTCACCAGAATGGAAGACACTGGAGCAGCAGAATAGGATCCTAGGTGTTGGCTGTTTGGACCGCCTGTAGGTCACTGGGATGGAAGACACTAAAGTAGGAAAACAGAATCCTTGGTGTTGGCTATTTGCACCTCCAATAGGTCGCTGGGATGGAAGACACTAGAGCAGGAAAACAGGATCCTTGGTGTTGGCTGTTTGGGACCTCCAGTAAGTCAATGGGATGGAAGACACTAGAACAGAAAAACAGGATCCTTGGTGTCAGCTGAGTAAACCTTCAGTAGGTCACTAGAACAAGAAAACAGTATCTTTGGCATCAGCTTTGTGGACCTCCAATGTGTTGAGGGGACTGAAGAAAACATGAACAGGGAAACAGGATGCTGAAGAAACTGGTTTGGAGAAGCTGGTCCTGGAAATATGGTCCCTAGAAAGGAAAGAACAATAACAAAGGAGCAGAGCCCTGACCACACTGTACGAGTGGAAGCCTTAACTAGTGAGCGGGCAGCTCCTATACTTCCTAGCTCACTTGTCAGGTTGAAGTGCACTAGGACAGGACTTGAAAGTCGCAACCCACCCTAGCTAACTATCGCTGTATTCTAACTGATGACCTACCCTGGTAGGTTTGATGAGCACCCTTTTTGCTGGTGGGTGCTAGGTGTGCTACACTTAAATTAAATTACTATGTATATGTTTATCATGTTTTAGTTACTTGTATAGCAACTTTTTTTAAATGTTTATCACTTTTTGTTTTAACGTGTTTTATTTTGTGTGTGTGAGTTATTGTATTTTTGTCTTAGATTATTGTTGTTAATGTTTTATTAGATGTAACCAATTTTATATTAAAAAAAAAAAGGATCACCATTGTAAATGAACTTGCTTAGCCGGTATTTCCCTAATAAATGAAATTCAGTGGCTATGGACCATAGCGGGCTGCGAACATTCAGAAGCTGAAAGGAGACACCACAGGACTTGTGCTGCAGCACTGACCACCATTCGACACTCCGGGTACAAGTGTACTCATTTCACTGCTCCAAAAAGTGATGGAAATGTTGGATGGGGTAGCAGTGCAATAAAAGCTTTCAAACGGAGTTGTGGTGTTTCAAATAAATGTGCACAGTCACATTGGGTCAGTGTTTTTGTTACACAAGAGCACCTTGCACACCTGGCTGGGGTTCATGTAAACAGTTCAGGCAGGTACCACCAGATTGGGAACAGTCTGGGTCAGTGCAGAGAACAGATAGTCCTTAGATAGATGTGGGGTGTTAGTCACTTAGTTTAGGCACCATGCAGGCAGTCTGTAAATATGTGTAGTACAGGCGCAAAGCAAGTTGTGGTTAAGTAAATGGGGCAGTTAAGCAGTCTTTACAGGGCACCCAAATGAGTAGGCGGGGGCAGTAGGCAGTCTGTATAGCAGTGGTGGTCTACCTCTGGCCCAAAGGCCGCATGCAGCCCCCCCAGTGGTCAACCTGTGGCCCCCCTCATCCATCCAAAAATACACCAGGAGGCTCTCTGTGCAAAGCTAGACAAGGGAGATAGGCTGAAGGCTATGATGGGCATGTTATATATAGCTTGTTTATAATCCAAGTGTATAAATTTGGCTTGTGACTGTGGTAAACTGGGGTTTTGCTGCCCTTGGGGGTGTTTGAGGGCTGCACCTGTGGCCCTCTTGATTGTCTTAGGTTGCCCTCCCCTGATATAGAGCATCACAATTATGCAGTCTTTGTAGAGAACCAGATGAATAAGCTATCAAATATATGTGGGCAGGTAGGTGAGTTTTCAAGGATTAGGCAATCTATTAACCACACAGTTCAAAGAGGCAGCGTAAAGATGCGACTGTTGCTTTAAATGCTGAGCTATGCTGCCTGCATAAGGTGCTTGGTACAATGAATGTTTATAAGCTTCATTTAAATAATTTTGCTCCATAAAGAAGTGCTTTATTGCTCTGCCCTATGGGTGGTCTTGAAACCTGGGCCTGCCTGCCCTCACAGTACCTTGTCTCAGAAGTAGCCTTGGTTACTCCGCCCTATGAATGCTCCCTTTCCCGGAGACCTGCCCTGCCTTTATTGTATTTGCTCCCGGAGGGAGCTCTCTTGTAGTGCCATACTATGGGTGATATCTTCCAGGGGCTGCCCGTCCCTTCTTGCGGGTGTGCTCCTACCGATGCCACCCTATGGGCGGTCTTTTAGTGCTGGACCTGCCTTCCTACCCACATGGCTATACCATTTCCTGTTTGCACCTACTGGTCTAATTAATTAAAAAATAAAATAAATGTAACGTTTTGGCACTCTAATGCTGCCCTTTGTGCCATCACCAGTCTCATCACTGCCACTTGTATACACTGCTAGAGGAGGAGGAGGGGTCAGTCTTCATCATTCCCTCTGCTACTGCTGCTTCTGTGGAAGGGGCTGAAGTGAAAACTCTGGGCCGCCAAACTCATGGCCTAACCTGCCGTCATCCCCACCTGAAGGGAGAGGGAGCTGCGGGATACTGTAGCTGCTGAAGGAGGAGTGCCGACGAAACTGATCCCAAGAGAGCTACCACTAACCAACGCTGGCCTGAATGGAGGACCACTGCTGGAGCCGATGGGACAACTTCAGGGTCCCTGTCTCCATCACTCTCTACATCCCTGTTCCCTTGCCGGTTCAAACTGAGAGCAGCCAGTGGCCAGACCACCAGATTCAAGCGTGCTCGGTGTCCTATCTGGAGCACCTCTAGCACCGCCAGCCACCAAAACCTCTATTATTGAATGTTTCCACATGTCGTAAACTGACTGCAGTCCCAGCACATGGCTCGGCTCCACTCCACCACTTGGGGCGGGGGGTTCAGAGAGCTGAAGGCAGGCAGCAAAAACAAAAATAGGAAAACACGTTTTAAAGGAGATTCTGTGGGCTGCTGCTGGATCTCTGAATTGGGCAGATGCCCTAAAAATGTGCACATGCATTGCTCTTGTGTCCCCACACTGTTGTTTTTGCTGTGGTGACCTTTTACACTCTGTGGGTCTTAAGGGGTCCCTATACATGCTGCTATGCTCCTGGCATCCCTGGGCCCCTATACATGCTGCTATGCTCCTGGCATCCCTGGGCCCCTATACATGCTGCTATGCTTCTGGCATCCCTGGGCCCCTATACATGCTGCTATGCTCCTGGCATCCCTGGGCCCCTATACATGCTGCTATGCTCCTGGCATCCCTGGGCCCCTATACATGCTGCTATGCTCCTGGCTTTCCTGGGTCCCTATGCATACTGCTATGCCCCCGTCATCCCTGGGGTCCCTGAATGCTTTATTTCTGCAGGGCCCAAGGTTGTTGCTACTTAGGGGCACTACATAGGGAAACCCAGCCCCATCTAGTCAGCTGGTGTTTGGGTCACTAGGTAGGTTTTAGGACAGACTAGACGGGCCCTGGGTCTTCGTCTGTCCTCTGCATTCTGTTTCAGTGTTATGGTAAACGGTTTTGCAGCAGGGCAGCTACACACTCTAATGTTAGCATGCTGAACCCCTGCACAAGCTCACAGCAGATTTGGGGGATGGGAGGCTGCATACTGCATAACCTGATTTTCTTACTTAGTTTGTACACAGAGGGAATTCATAGCTGGTTCGCCTGCCGCTCTTCAGAATACATGAACTTGTCAGCTGGAATTAAAAGCAGATCTAGCTTTGAAGTACAGAATTTGGCTTCCACTGAGATGAGCCGAGGAAGTCCCATTGGGAGAGAACTGCACAACGCTGGAGAGCGGAACTGAAAAGTTATAACTCTGCTGATTTCTCTTAAGGATGCTGAGTGCGCTCTCGATTAGAGGCTGTTTTTCTTTTTCATCGCTGGCTGCCCGAGGTTGAGCAGTCACTTGTCATCAGTAGGGTACCTTATAAGTTGCAGGTGCACCAAAAGCATGGAATCACTTGAGGTTCACTGTTTGAGGCTGGAAAAGTGATCTTCCTAGTAAAGGGATGAAACTGGGGAGGGTTTTTTCACTGTTAATGGGTTATTTTCTTTATAAAATCGTGTCATACATTATTGCAGAGGTGATCTGTTTGCTCGGAGGAGATTCCTTGTTGTTGGTTTACAGGCAGTGTTCGATCTCTGTATCAGAAGACCACTGGTTGCCCACTCCCCTTATGGCTGAAATAAGATTTATTTAGCCTTTGTTAACCAGGTAGGTACACTAGACAAGACAATTGCCTATTTTCAGGTACGACCTGGGAGAGTACAGGAATAATAGATTTAGGTACATACAACGACATTGTACAAATTAGACATGTTACAGTTCATGTGAGGATACAGATTCAACAGAGCATACGAAACATGGTAAGGCATAGATTATACAGTATTAACATAACAAAAATAAACACCTTGTGGGAGATAAGAGCAGTAATGTTACACATTCAACACAGCGTACGAGCGTGGTAAGGCATAGATTATACAGTATTAACATAACAACATAAACACCTTACGGAAGCCAAGAGCAGTTCCATTAACATCTTGTTTGGGGGCACAAGCAGGTCAGAGACGTGACTTGCTAAAGTTCACACATTGAGGCAGTCGCTGTGGAACAGGATCAGTACCTGAGATCTCCTATTTCATAGTTCACTGCTTTTGCAACTACCACAATCTTTCTGCCCTTTGTTTAACAAATGGACACTGAAGTTCCACAGTATTTTTACCCCAGAGATACCCCAGTGCTCATAAAGCTCATTACAGCCGCAAGGGGAAGGAATGGCAGTCTCCACTGGGACCCTGCTAAGTTACACCCACATCTCAGCCACAAGGGGGTGCTGTAGAATAACAAACTGTAACCCCCACCCCTTCCCTAACTGTAACCTCCACCCCTTCCCTAGGAGGCAGTAAAGCACAGTGGTTAAGAGCACTGAGCTGCTAATCTGGAGAACTGGGTTTGAATCCCACTACCACTACATACACATACTGTTTGACCATGAGCAAGTCACTTAACTTCCCTGTGCTCCCGGGACACACTTGGAAACAAGCCTTGGCTTAGTGTGCCTTTCCTGGCCAAAAATTGTAAAAGGAAAAAAAATAAATCTCCGCCTCTGACACGTCAGAATGATACAGTACAGGAGGCCCACCTGAAACACAACTTGACAACTAGATCATCTTTGAGGATATTTTTGGACTGCTGCTGTCAGAGCTAGAACCCCATGGACACATTAAAAGTTTTGGCCATCCGCCACAGGCATGTGGCCAACGTGCAGCCTTGTGTGCATTGATATTAAGCAAGTGTACCCAAACACTTCAGTTCTTTTTTACCAATTGTCAAATAAACCTCGGACACTGAGAACATCTTCAGACATTTCATTGCGAAAGATGTTGCCTTGATAGTGATTTTGACCTGCAAATAGTTGGTGATCTTTAAAATCTATTCCTTCTAGGGGCATGGATACAGTTCATTATCCACACCCTGGCAGTTCCACTGCAAGTGCTGATTCTTCGGATGTCTTGAAGCTAAGCTTCTCCCACCACCCAGGCGGTATGTCCCCGACTCTGTCCCGTGATGTCAGATCTTTCTTCCCATGCAAGAACAGGTCACCTCCTTCACGGCTCTCACTTAGGATTTAGTGTACCATTCACAAACCTTTCTATCTGAAGTCTTCAAAATTAGTTCTGACTTTTTCTTGTCCCTTATGACTCCTCTATGTGATCAACAAGGGAGCAACAGAAGCTGGGCTTCAACTTCTGTGTGTGGTGCCAATAGAAGATGTCAGTCACTGACCCACACAACAGGTGCCTGTACTACCTAGGCAGGCAGCATGACATGGCCAGGTGTGGTCAATGCCTCTCGATGCTTCCAGAATCCCTTGAGGATTAGAAGCATCAGCTGACCCTTGGCTGTGTTTCAGAGCAGGATCTGAAAGACCGGCCTAAGGGCCATAAGAAGGTCTCAGTGACTGCTGGGTCTTCATCGTAGCTTGCAGTCTTTGAGGAGGAAGTGGCAGCCATTGCATTAGGTACTTGCTCAATCTCAGTGCTGCTTCCAGCTGGGGCCAGCATTGGAGGGTCATTCATGCAGGTATTCCTTGAAATGTGCATGCTCAGTCAGCCCGGTGGTGCTGAGGGTTGAGGTGCTGGATACCACGCCGTCGACCCAGGTTTGGGAACGGCTTCGGGTCATCAGGGTGCCGGTACGGGGGGGGGGTGAGAGGGATGGAGCAAGATCGAGCAGCCTAATGGCAGCTCTCCTCTCCTGAGGTGGTTGTCCCTCCCCCATAGTTCCACTACCACCGGGTGGAGGTCCGGTGGCAGCGCAGGCGGGAGAGGGCAGCAAGTTGGGGGGATGCCTTGGAATGCAGCGCACACATGCATGCCCAAGGAAGGGGGTGGATGAAAACGGGGGAAACACCAGATAAAAACATAATAGAAAAAAAAAGGAATGTGCATGGCTCTCCAGACCTTAGGGGAGAGCCCTGCCCAGCATTGCAGGAAACATAAGTGCTGGTTGTGGGACTGGGAGAGATTGAGGTTCTCTCTATCCCTCGACTCCCCCGACCACTCAACTCCTGTCAAAGGGAAGATCAAGAGCTCCTCGGTAATCCTATTGGTCTTGTCCACCTTGAGTCCAGTCAAGCAGGTCATGGAAATCTTCTTTGAGCCCATTGATTGGTTGTCAGATGAGATCAAAGATTCAACTTCCTGCACCCCGATGCTCCTGGTCCTCACTCAAAAAAACATGAACCAGTCCAGGACCAGTCCCAAGACGGCCTCTGCCATGAGAATGGCAACCCCCCATGGATTCATCCTGTCCAAAATGTCTGTGAAAGGGTACTTGGCCCATTTCTGGACAGGCTCTAGAGGGACATGCATGGACTCCGATATTTATAGGATGAAAGCCCTGAAAGACATTGGCCCATGATCTGTGGTCAACTCCTTGACTGAGTCCCAGTTGAGGATGTGAGTGTCAAAGAAGGCCATGGATGAGAGATCATAGTTGTCTGAGGACTCCTCAAAAAGGGCCCTCGACCTTGTCCCTGTCTAGTTCACCCCAGGAGTAGCCCCTACCAGTGTTCGAGCCTTCTAACCCTGTCCTTTTCAATGTTGCCAAGCATGTGGCCTATCACAACCAGTTAGAAGGCTCTTATCATCATCATCATCTGTCTGGTCCATTGTCAAAGTCTCGATTGAGGTGCTCCCACTCTTGATCGCACTGGACCAAGAGGTGTCACTGTTGACACTTCTGAACCTTGCAGCTTTGGCAGCATCCGGCATCCTGCCTGGTGCCCTCCACCTCTTTGATCCACAAGTATGCAGTACCTACTGGGTCCCTTTCTGATCACCCTTTGGTCAAAGGCCTGGTTTCTGACTCAGCCTTCCATAAGTCTGGGGCAAGGGGACGTGCACTAGCTTCTGGGTGAGTCCAGAAAAACTGACCACACAGCTAAAATGTTTTATGCTGTGGCATTCTTGGGTCCCCGTCAGGCGAGTTACTTTCGTCATGATGGTCAACTTTGATTACTCACTGTTGAGAGTATTAGATGATATCCTCCGTCACCTCCCTGCTGTCCTACAGTTGCCAGTGAAGACAGTTCGAGACCAGGGTCAGTCACTGGCTAAACACTAGCTTCAGTGGGCCATGGACAAAGGCAATTCCTGTGCCCATGCAGCGGCAGCAGCCGACGCAGGGACTGGTTGTGTTCATTCACCTTTACGACAGACACCCAGCACAAGCCAGACAATGTTCCTTTTTTGGGACCCTCCCTCTTTGGCCCTGGAGTGGAAAGGCATCTCACCTGTATGGAGAAGTCCAGTGAGTTCCTTGACTCTGTGGCTTCATCCTAGAAGGACAAGAAGCAAAAACTTAAGAAAATGGCTTTTCAGTACCGACCCTTTCAGCCATGGCCTGAACAGGGGCAGTATCAGGCCTTGTGTCTGAAACCCAAGTTTGGTGGCCAGGGCCCCAAGATAGGTAGGGGCAGGGGTAAGGGTGCCCTTTGGCCGAAGTTGCTGGTGCCCCCGCAATAGCTGCACAGAGATAGGTTGGGGTGTCCTCTCTTGTCCCTGTCTGTACTTTCCATTGGGGGTCAGTTAAGTCATGTCTTACCACATTGGTCCGCTATCACAATGGACAAGTGGGGGCTAGAAGTGGAAGGCAGAGGGCTGCCTCTGGACTTCAAGGCTCTCCTGCCTTACTGACTTCACCATCCTCAGGAGTCCATGGTGTCACAGGACACGTTGTCTGCCCTTCAAGAAGACATCACTAAGCTCCTTGCAAAAGGTGTTATAGCCTGTGTCTTGGACTTCCAGGCCAGTCAGGGTTATGTGTCAAGGTACTTTCTGATTCCAAAACAGATGGGGGGGGGGGCTGGCACCCCATACTGGATCTGCACAGTCTGAACCAGTTCATGCAGAATCACACATTCCAGATGGTCACCCTAAATCAGATCATTCTGTCTGTGGAGTAGAATATGTGGTTTTGCTCCCTAGACCTCCACATCCCAGTCCATCTGTCCCAGTGCTGATACCTCCAGATCTTTGTGGAAGGGGTTCTGTATAATTTCCAGGTCATGCCCTTTGATATCTCCTTGGGGCCTATGGTCTTTATGATGTGCATCGCAATGGTGACAGCCTTCCTGCGGTATCAAGGCATCAGGGTGTATCCCTTTCTGGGCAGCTGGCTGCTGGTCGGACCATCCAAAGAGACTGTCAACAGATCCAGAGATCTGGCTCTCCAGATCTGCTGAAACTTGGGCCTGCTGGTCAACCTGGACAAGCCTGAACTGGTACCCTCACAGGTGATCAAGTTAATCGGGTTAGAACTGTACTCCCTGCAACCCAAGGCCCTCCTCCCTGTGGACCGAGCATCAGATCTTACCTCCTTGGCCTAATCATTTCAGGTTGGGCTCTGCCTGGGATTTTCTGTGGCTGCTGGGGCACAGAGCATCCTGCACCATAGTGGTCCTTTGGCCCACTGGTGGATGCACCACCAGCAGTGAGAGTTGGGCTGTCAGTGGTCCCAGTGCCTAGGACACTTAAACAAGCCAGTTACAGTGTTCCAGCTGATGTGGAACGCATCCACTGGCGACTTGTCCCAGAGCATCTGTAGGAAGGAATCCCATTTGTCCACACAGAACTGACCATCACGCTTATGAGGGATGTGTCTGTGGTGGGGGGCAAACCTGGGAGCCCACAGAGCCCATGGGTTCTGGTCACCCCCAGAGTCCCATCACCAGATAAACCTGTTGGAGCTTCATGCAGTGCGGCTTACTTTCCGACCGTGTTCTACCTGAGCAGGCAGGTCAGAACACACTCCCTTCCTTTGTGTCAAGATGCCTCCTGAACCTGGACTCTCGTGCACAGCCTTGGTGCAGATCTGATGAGCCATGTCATGGGAGTGAACAGTCGGCTGGTGGAAACTCTCATCTAGCTAAGGAGAGACATCACGTGAGTGGTCCCTGAATAAAGAGGTGTTCAATCACCTGTTCTCCCTTTGGGGCATCCCTCTGGTGGATCTGTTTGCCTCCTGGTAGAACATAAAACTGAGACGGTGTCATGCCCACCCCTGACAGTCCGGGACACAGTTAGGAGATGCCTTCATGAGGCTGTGGATCCCAGGTTTCGTGTACGCCTTCCCTCCCTTCCCCTTGATCCACAAGGTGATGGTCAACACCTGGAAGGACAAGGGGCAGATGATCCTGATTGCTCCAGACTTGTCAAGGCACTTCAGGTACCTGGATCTTCTCAGCCTCAGCAGAAGATCTCTGTGGCAGCTGCCTTTTCACCTGACTCTGCTGACCAGACAACGGGATGGTCCTGCACCTGGACCTGACACCCCTTGCACCTCTCGGCCTGATTCCTGAATGGCTAGAGTTCTGGCCTTGTGTCTGTCAAAAGCTATGCACCACATTGTGAAAGCCTCCTGAAAGGAATCATCTCGCAGATGCTATGCATTTAAATGGAAAAATGTATCCATTTAGTGTGAGTACAGGGAGCTTGATTGCTTTGCCAGCCCTCTGGGAGCATCTTACAGTACCTCAGGTCTCTCTCTCTCTCTCAGTTGGGACTGTGAGCGACAACCCTTAAAGTGCACCTGCTTACTGGACACAGGCTGGTAAGTCAGCGGTGGCCCAGGAAAAGGAGGTTGGGCACTTTTTCAAGGGCCTTGACCACCTGTCCCCTCCCATGCATTAACCACCACCACCATGGAACTTAGTGCTGGTGCTGGCTGTGCTAATGGGCAAGCCTCTTGAGCCTATGCACAGGTGTGAGATGTCACACCTGTAGTAGAAGACAGCCTTTTTGGTGATCATTACGTCATCCAGAGAGATCAGTGAGCTTCAGGTGCTCTCGGTGGAGCCTGCATATCTGGTCTTCGACAAGGACAAGGTCATCCTTCGCCTGCACCTGAAGTTCCTCCAGAAGGTTGTATTGGAGTTCCACCTAAACCAGATAATGAACCCCCCAGTATATTTTAGTAGCTCATCTTCGGAGGCTGACCGCAGGCTCCCTACTCTGGGCCTATGAGGGTGCTCACTTATTATAAAAAGCGCATGGCTGGAGTTCATGGTGAGACTCCCCAGCTGTTCATAGCACATGCTGAAGCTACATCTGGCAGACCAGCAGCAAAGCAGATGACTGGCGGGTGGATAACGTGCTGCATCAACCTCTACTATAGGTTGACTGGTAGGGAGCCTCCTGTAGGACTTAGGGCTCATTTCACCAGATATACTGCTGCCTTGGTAGCTACTTGCAGAGACATCCCTGATTAGGAAATCTACAGGGCTGCCACCTAGAAGTCAACACACACCTTTTCCAGTTATAGCATCAACTTTGAGAATTGCCGGGGAGCTGTTCTTGGGTCCTCGGTTCTCCAGTCTCTGTTCGCCAAATATGGATGCACGCCTTGCGCCCTCCTCCCAGAGAACTGTTAGGAGTCTGCTAGGGTGCAGATACTGAACCGTAGTACTATAGCTGCAGGAATAGAATTTCTAACAAAGATGTTCATGACACATTTCTTAATTGCTTAGGCCCCGATTATGATGTAAGACAAGTGTTAGTTCCAGGATGCCTGCTGCCATTTAATGGCAAAATGGCCATGTAGTTTGGAGGAGAAAACTTCAAATAGCAACCAGAAATCAGATGCAGATAAGTAACATGAAGGTTCCTCTCCTAAAGGACATTAAACCTGTTCTTTTTATTAATCCACTCAAATGAAATGTAGTGTTTCATGAAGCACGTCAGTTTGTCAGGGAAACAGTGGTTCATAACTGTACAACACATATGCACAAAACGGATTAAAAACAAACAACAACAAAAAAAATAAGTAAAATGGAAATCAATTATACAGAACATATACCTGCTGGACAATCTAGTTCATCTTCTTATTGAACCTACAAATTACTCAGCAGCCAGTGAAAGACCATCTCAGACTCATCAGGTAATTACTGTTAAGATCACGTTTGCATGCAAATCATGCTTCATACATTAATATCCTACAACAGAATAGGAAACATTTGATGAAGCGCTATGAATGTTAGGTTAGTCAGTGCTTCAGTGACTTTGTTGTTGTGCCTGCATCATTGATAGGAGAATGTAGTATGTTTGCATCGTTTATATTCTGCACTTGATTAAAGAGGACTGCACCGAATCTCGAAGTTATTTTTCCCAGTAGAAGCTGTTTTTTAAATACTGGTTCAAATGATGTTAGTGATCTAGATATCCAGGCTTTTTTCATTATCCAAGTGGGTGTTTCTGATTTACATGCTGCTGGTAAGAACCATTTTAGAACTGTATGATGTAGTTTATGTCCCTGTTCCACTCTTCTGTTGTTGTCACAATGTATTCATGTTCTGTTATTGAACTCTGTCGCTGATCGGGACATAAACTACATCATACAGTTCTAAAGTGGTACTTAACTCCCACCAGACTGTAAAGGTGAAACACCTACTGAGGTTACTAAAATGACTGTATAGATGGAACAGTAACATTTTAACCAGTTTAAAACAACTTCTGCTGCAAAACATGACTTTCAGATTCAGCACAGTTCTCCTTTAACCTAATAAATATTGTATTGGGGGGATGGAATCAAGTTTTGGATTGTGAGTGCTGCTTCTTCTTGCTGATACAGTGTGAGTAAGTGAATGCTGTCTCCTCTTCTTTGAACCATCACTGTGCCCTAGAGTGCACCATCTTTTAGTTTTGGTTCAACATCAGTGTTGTACTAGCTTTGACACAGCCACCATATAAAAACACCCCAAATGGTGCTGCTACTGTATACACTGCACCCTGTGGATAACACTTCGGTATTCACAGGGCTGCCAAACCCTTTGGGATTAGTTTTGTGTGCAAATCCTACCTCATCGTGCTTATTTCAGGTTTGAATTTAAAACTAATCAGTACAATAGCGAATTCAGTATAGACATTCTTAAACTCCACTTTTGATTAGAAATTATATAACATCCCATTTTGCAAACATGAAAATAAATGTACTTTTTGGTGTTAAACCTTATTAGCCTCAAAATATAAATACATAGTTACTTTCCAAAGAACAGAAATTAACCAGCATAAAATTAACATAAGCGGTATCCATTTAATTATTAATTACATCTCACTAGAAGAAATACGAGCTTAAGTACATACCTTGTTAAACATTACCTTAAATCGAAAGCTTTATTGCTTCACTGGGATTGTTAAATAATCCTGGAGAATTTATCTGCAAATGTTTTCAGGGGAAAGAGATTTTAATTACCCCTGTAAAGCATTTTATTAACATTATATATATCTAGCAGGGTGTACTCTTTATTTAAACTGTTTTTATTTTAAGGAAATCACCCCTATGTTGGAGATCACATATTGCCTTATAATAATTACTTAAATACAGAGGAGACTTGGCTAGAAATACACAGTGTTAACAAAATGCCTTGCAGTAAAAAATATTTCTATTTGAGGTAATGTATACCAAGCTGTACGCATAATCTGTATTCCCAGCAAAACATACTTAATCGATAAATGGATACTGCCTGTAATGATGTATACTTGTTAAAGTCTGCCCTAAGAAAAAAGTAATTATGTGCTTTTATATTTTTTATTTTCAAAAATTTAACCAGGAAAGACATACTGAGCTGAATAATAGCTCGTTTCCAGATGCAGCGGGGTAGGGAGATTTATGCTCATATACACATACTAAAGTATTTACAGTACATAAACAAAATAATTGTTCAAGAAAAGACAGGTGCTGTACTTAAGCAGTCAGTAGGGACAACCATCTAGGTAGAAGGCTCATTGAGGATGAGTAGTGGGAGGATGGAGACTAGAGCAGGGGGGATTGATGTGTAGGTTGCAAGTAGGTAACCAAGTGGCAGTGGTAGAGATGAATGGACAAGAGTAAGGGAAGGGTGGAGGATGGGGATAGAGAGAGTAAGGAGGGACTGTTGTGTAGGTTGCAAGTAGGTAACCAGGAGGCAATGGTAGAGGTGAATGGACACAAGTAAGGGGAGGGTGAAGGGGGGCAGTAGGAAGGGATAGGAGTAGGGGTGAAAAGCTCAGGTGCAGTTGCAAGAAGGAGCGGAGAATTAATAGAGAAGACTAGAGAGGGAGTGGAAGGAGGCGGCAGAGCGGATGGGGAGGGGCAGGGCATTCCAGAGTTTAGGGAGCAGGAAGGAAGGAGAATGCAGCTTGGCGGAAGAAGACTACCTAGATGGGAGTGCTAGGGTCCGGCAGCCAGAGCTACGACGGGATTAGGAGGAGTGAGTATTTTGAGGCTAATAAGGTCTAACAGCGAAAAGGACATTTCAGAGTCAGTCAGCTACTTCATGGTGTGTGCACAACAGGGAGCCAGCCGCTAAGAGAGGCAGCAGAGCACCTAGTATTCAGCAGTTGGGGTGGACCAGAATTGGACCTTTTGGCATATCAATACAATGCCCAAACAGCCACATTTTTGCTTGTAAGTTCCACGGCCTGAATTTTTTTTTTGGTAAATCAAATTGTCCTCCTGAAGGGGTTGTTTTTTCCTGGAGGTATTCTTTACTAGCTTGTCCGTCTATAAATCAGTCCAGGACTGGGATCTAAATCTGCTCCTTAGTGCACAGACTAAGGACCCTGTTGAGCTGGGACTACTTCTAAAATAGAGTTCCTCTCCTGGAAAATCCTGTTCTTAGTGGCTGTAAGTTCAGCCCGTAGGGTCTCTTAGGCCCTGTGCAGACTAGGCAAGCCTTTTAAAATGTTTTTAAAAACATTTACTAACGCTGTACCTAGCATGGTTGTCAGAGTGGCTGCACTGTGTTCTGACACTGTGCTTGCCTGAGCGAGTTCCCAGGTATGATTGAAGTGCTAACACAAAGCATTGTGGGTGCCGTAATGCATGCATCAGTCACGGAAAGGGTTGGAGGGATGACGTCTGTAACATGGATGCTCACTGGAAGCTAAGGTATATGTAAGCTCTATTTTCCTGTTACTTCCTGCAGGATTACCAACATTTCTGTTCCAGAATGAGTTGCCGTAACCCTTGTTACAGCATGGATCCTGTCCACGCTGCTGTTAACATGGGGTAAGGTGACCATGTTGCACTACAACCATGCTAAAGCCTTGCTCCAAACAGGGTTTTAGAATATGGTTGTAGCACAGTTTTAACCATGCTACACGGCTGATGCAAACTGTTTTTGAACGGCATAAAATGGTATGACAATTAAATCCTTCCACCCCACCCTGCCCCCCTTTTCTCTTCTATCACTCCTTCCCATTTATTTTTTGACAAATGCCTCTGGCTGCATCTTCATCCTCCCCCTCTCCTCTCATCCCTGTTTCTCTGCCATCGCTGGGCACCTGACCCTACCCATTCCTTGTGGGCACATGCATCCTAGCTGTGTTCACCATTTTAACTATGGCTGCCTCCATTAACTACCTACACTTCTCCTCCTCCTCTACACTTTACTCTTCCTGTAATTGACCCCTTTCAATGGCACTGTTGTACATGAATTGTTTACTGTTATTTCACTGTTGCTTCCTTGTTGTTTGTTATTTCTGATGTGGAACCTTTGTAAAAGAGCCTTGACTCAAAGATACTTGTAATCCTAGAATAAATAAATAAAAAAAATAAATCATTTTAAGTTGCCTAGTTTGTACAGTGCCTTAGTAACAGGTTCTAATGACTGACCTGCAGTAGTTGGTCTTTCACAAAGATGTGTGTCTCCGATCTCATCTGAGGTTCCCTAAGGTGACATCCAAGTTCACACTGTACCTGTCGATCCTTTTTTTTTTTTTTTTTGAGAGCTGCTCCTCCACCTGTCCTCCACCCGGTCAGAGACCATTCTACTCCCGCGTCCCACGTTAGCTGCATCTCCCTGATATTCCCTGGCTTGCCCCCCCAGAGCAGGGTCACGGCACCAGGCCCCACAGTGCCGCAAATGTTGGAATAGATTAGGGAGCCGGCCTGGGAGTGATCGGAGCAGAGGGTGGGCATCATGGTAGTGGTCGGCAGCTGCATTTTTTTCTGATCTACCCCAGGGGCAGGGACGTGCAATGACGTCCAGCATCCGCCCCAACCCTCAGCGTTCTAGTACCGATTGCTTGTGGTACTCCCAGCCTCCGCCAGGGATCCATAAAGCACCAGACACTCACCCCACCCTCCCCCGGGAGAAGGAGAGCAGTCCATGGGACTCTCAGTCCTTCTTCCCCCAGTTGGCTCTTCGACTACCCAGGTCCATTCCCGAACCCGGGTTGCCGGCGTCATGAGTGGAAATCCAACCACTGCGCCAGTGGGCCGGCTCCATACCTGTCAATCCTATGTCCTGGCATGCATTCTTCCTAAAACCGGAAAATCCAGGTAAAGTGATTTTTTGGGGGACTGTAAGAGAAGCTCTCAGATTTTACATGGACAGTGCTAAGTCACTTAGCTAATCGAACCAGCTGTTGTCCCTTGTCCCAGAACATCTTGAGAAACTGGTTTCAAGTTAGTGTCACTGGTGGTGTATTTTTTCCATTATAGGACTCTGCTTTGAAAAAAAAATCTGGCAAGGAATCACTGGGGAGGGTAACAGGTCACTCCACCAGGGGAATGGCAGCTTCAGTGGCCGATTTTCTTTCTGTGCCTGCATCTGAGATTTGCAAAGCAGTCACTTGGAGTAAAATTCGGATAGTCACAAAACATTAAAAGCTAGACTTGATAGCCAAGAAGAAATCTAGTTTGGGCCTGGCAGTGCTCCAAAACCTAGTTTATTGAGGTTCTCATATCAACACTGATCACACCCCCTCCCCCTTCCCCATAGAGAGTTTGGTGCAACTTCTGTACTGGGAGCACTGATTTATGCCATCCATATAATGGGGCTGTATGGAGGAAATCTGTTTTTTTCCTTTGTTTTTTTCCTCTTATACGTTTTATCCCTTTTTTTCCAGGAGTTGGCTGGCAGGCAGGGCTCCGGATCCATCCCAGACTGCATCCAAGTCATCGGGATTGCAGCTGGGATCATCATGGAGCCTGCCAGCTTCCATTTTCTCCCTTACTCCATTGTGGATGCATGCTGCGTTCCTGCAACACCCTCCTTTCGTGCCGCCTGCCAGCTGACACTGACACCGGGCCTCCACCAGGTAGCAGTCATATGGCGGGGGGCAGCACCATCCCTTCCCAGGAGGGGAGAGCTGCCTGGCGCTGCTCAGTCCTGCTCCCACCCTCCCCAGCCGACCCCTAATGACCCGAGCCCATTCCCGAACCTGGTTCACCACCATGGCACAAGGCGTAGCATCCAACGCCTCAACCCTCAGCATCACCAGGCCGGCTCTGGAGGAAATATCTTTAAAGAAGATAGGAAAATTACTTACCAGCAACTCTAGCTCTTTGAGTGAATCACCTTCATAGAGCCACCTTCCCCCATCCACAGTTTGCCAGCAAAGGAGGTGTGTGTGTGTGTCACGTACCTGAAAAGTATCTTAAAGGTTCCTAATTGACCTTTCCCTTCCATCATATACCTAACATGGCATCAGGTAGTCTGCTGTTATAACAAATAGTTTTGACTCTTCAAGTCTGGCCCTAGTTATGTTCACGTGTAGTGTTGGGAAAGAGAGTTACAGTAGTTTGTGTTTTGTTTGGTGTTTTTGCAGTTTTTCCCTGTAAAAAAAACTTCAGTTACAACTATTACTATTAGCTGAGTTTAGTAATTCTTCAGTATTTAGCTGGAGATGTGAGGCAGCTGGGCATGACAGTACCATAACTGTGTGCCTGTGGCATTGGCGGACTAAGGTTCTAATGTTCCTTTGGGGTTTTAGGGCCCTCAGCACCCTTCCAAATAGTTTACCTCTATGGAGGAGATGCTCTTTAAGACCTAGATTTACTGGTACTGTAAGTAACGTTTCTGTGCCGATATTTCTTGCCTAAGCTCTTTTTAAGAACTCTGCCACCGACAGGCAGTGACATGTTAGCAAGAATAAAATAAATTGCCGAGAAACAGTAAATACCATTTGTTTATTGAAGAAGCAGCTGAAAAATAAATGACGGTGCACAAGCTTTCCTCCCCCCCAACCCTCCGGGAACCTGCCTCCTCACTGTTTTCTGCAGCGTTTATGTTTTTTATTGTGCAGTGCAAGGCCCACATGAAATCATGAAGCAGAAGCAGAGCTGAGCTTTTGTTCACCTAATCACTCCCTGTTTCCCTCCCCAAACACCTTGCATTCTGTAGGCAGTAGTGCAGTCACTCGTTGTTTTGCCTCGGGTTCTAGAATAGGCTCCCAGCTGCAAGCCATTACTCTTTTTTTATCATTTATTTATCCTCCGTCCACTGACCATCCCCCTTCCAACCTGGCTCTTCCAGTCCCATCACCTGCCTTCTCTAGGGCTTACCCCTCTGTATGAGTCTCCCCGGCCAGTCCCCAAGCAGCGCAAGTCTCTTCCCAAACCCAGGTGCTGGCATATCAAGCAGTAGTGCTGCTACTGTGGTACCAGACCAGCGCCTTCTAGCCATCACTTTGGCCGCTCCAGCCTTTACAAAGCCTGCCTAAAAGCTTCTTTCCTGTGAATCATGTTTCATCTTCTTACTCCCTCCCTCTCTCTCCCTTTATCCCTCCTCACTCTGCCTGCCTCCCTTTCCTATCTCCTTCCCCCCGCTCAGTATCACCTCCTACTTTAGCAGAACCTGTGCTGCATTTTAACTGACATCTTCTGTACGTTTATACAACTGTGGGAGCAAGACCAGCATGGGGAGTGCGGGTCTACTGAGGGGATGCGGGGCGGGGGGGGGAGAAAAGTAAAAACACCAGCACCAGCCATCATACGTAGTGCTGCTACCCCCAGTGTCACTAGCTCAGGCAGTGTCCTCATCTTTTCAGTACTACGATACTTAGACAGCTATCCTTGTGGTCCAGATATTACTGCTGAAACTTTGTCTCTCTGAATGTGAGCCTCCTAGAGCTTGAATCCACTCGGGGCTTCCTCCTAATAGCGTTTTCTCTCTACATTATAAGGAACTATTCCTTACCATTAACAACTGGGGAGGGAGATGGATTGCCAGCCAATCTTGGGAGCTCATTTAAATGTCATTGAGATTTAAAGCGGTGCTGAGATGTGGCGCTGATGTACATTACATGGCCAAAGCTATTACACTTGGTCTGCAGCCAGCCAAGCCTGGAGCTGGAAAAAGATACCATCACTGGAAAAGAATCAGGGGGAGTCAAAATAGCTCAGTAAGATGAAAGCCATTAAGTAAGTGTGTGTGTGTGTGTATGTGTGTGTGTGTGTGTTCGCACGCACATGCTTCTGTGTATCCAAATATGTGTGGTACTGTATTTTGTGCCTGTCTCGGCCTTTCTTCATCTAACTTTTGGGGCAGACTAAGATGTGTGGTCGGGGGGGGCCAAGTGCCGATGTAAAGCACTCGTCTCCTGGAGAGGCAAGGTTACATGTCACTCAAGTACATAATGGACTGACATTTCACTAATTTGTTTGCTGAAAACTGATTGTCCAAAAGGTAACGTCACCTGCACTAATATCTCAGGACAATGGCAACATACCTTTTGCAGTCACAATGTCTTTTGTGACCATATGCTATTACATATAACACTGTTTCTGAATCCAAACAAAGTTCAAATATGTATTCTTAAATTAGCAGCTTTAAGCATGGATGGGACAGGCATATGGGATTAGTTAGCAAAGGGGGGGGCACAGAAATAACTGCAGGGATGCTCGCTAGGGCCAGTGCAGTGCAGTTAGGTAGGGTGGGCAGACTGAAGGGGCCAGTGGGCCTTTTTTCTGCTGTCATTGTCTGTGTATCTGTGTATAAAATCAAACTTCAGACACACAAAAAAATACATTTTACTGTTGCAGTAGGGCATGGGGCTTCTGTTTATGTCAGCTTTATACAGGTACTACATTTCCTGTGATTACAACTCTCAGCGTATGGTCATACCTGCACCCTCTCAAAGTTCTTACTGCTCGAACCCTTGCTAAAATATGCCTTTTAGTCAATTTTGTGTTTATTTTCGGAGGTTTGTTCTTCACAAGATCCTAACCCTTCAGAGAATCGCTATGACGGTGCAGGGGATACAGATTGACCTGGTGGTCTGTTGGCAAATGGTGCCCTAAATGCATCAGAAGCAGGGAATGATGCTGACCCAAATGCATCAGAAGCAGGGAATGGTGCTGACCCAAATACATCAGAAGTAAGCAGTAATTAACTGGCAGGCAGCAGCCCAGGGGACCACTGCTTCTTGACCAAGCTTGTTCTACTGTCAGGAACAGAAAAAAAAACTCTTAGTAATTAATTTGTAATTTTTTTTTATTTGGAGACAGTTCTGAGGCTTTAATTTAGTAATTACATGAGTTATACATTTTTGTTCCCAAGCTTACAAAATACATTTGCCTGGATTTTCAGAAGGTTGGACGCAGGACTTGCCCCCTCTATATCTTTTTGAGTACCTCTAAGTCCCGAACTTGCATGTACACCAGGCTCCCTGGATCATAAATTTACTGGATGTGATCCTTAAATATCCTTTATTCAGGCTGGAATTGTTGACACTCTGTGCTTTCTTGCTCCAACCTGGGGGTCTACCACTGTTGTGCTACCCAGCCCAGCTGTCCATTTCTTGGTGAAACTGTGCATCTAACTCCAGAACCTGGTGACCCCTGCACTACCTGCCTCTTATACCCCTATCCTTTCATTAGAACCCCCCAGATAAGGCTGAGTGAAATTAGAAAATTCTAGTTTTATGGAATTTCTCATGCAATTCTGCAATTTTCACAAAGATCATCATCTGGCTTGAAGTACAGGCGTTATTATGCAATTTCCCGCAGCAAGCAATTAATAAAATTGGCACACACAGTCTCCTTGTAAGGTCTAAGAACCTGCCAAATTTAATGGTATTGCATTCTTTAATTTGTAAGTTTCAGGGGTTAATAAATTTGTAGTTTACATTCTTACAAAATAATTTTTTAAATGTTGTGAAAGTTTGACTACTTTTAATTAAATCCCATTTAAAGCTGAAAATATGAACTTTTTCAGAAATAACCATGTGGTATAGTAGTTTAAATGTTTCAACTCTGGATAAATTTGAATATGTAGTTTTAAAGTTAGAGGGAACTAACCAAAATTTAAATTCTGGCAACATTTTGGCAGGCTATAACGCAGTCCCATTTAAAGCTAGAAATCTGAAACTATGTGCATATACAAATGTAGTGATAACCTTTATACCTGGCAGTATTTATAATATTTCAATGAATACTATCAAAGTTATGCTAAGATTACAGAAATCCAAATTTTGGCAAAATATTTGGCTGCCTATAACTCGGCTCCCATTAAAGCTTGAGACTTAAAACATGGTGCAAATATGTATTCTACGTGCTTCTCTAAATCCTGATCCTGATATTGTGGAGAAATTTGGATAAGAAATTTTAAAATTATCTCAAAATAACTGAAGATTGCAATTAAAAGTTTGGCCACCCATAACTCCACCCCCTTTCAATCAACAACTCTGATTTTTGGAAGATATGAGGTACTGCTTACATTTCAAATTTGGTGTTATTTGGATACGTACTGGTAAAATAATAGTGGAATAAATGAAATTTAAAATTTTGCAAAATTCCACAGAACAGTCACAAAAATTCCACGGAATTCCGCAGAATTGGAATGGACATTCTGCTGATGGAATTTTATATTCCACACAGCTTTAATCCTGGGGGTAGGTGGAGTAGGAAGTACAATGAACAAAGCAGCAATCTATCAGTACAAAAAAAGAACACTGTTAACATATATTGAAAATAAATAGGTGCAAATTAATAAAAATAGCATCAATACAACAAAAAAGAGGTGTATATTAAACATAATAAACGTACATGAAAAATACAAAGTGTGTGGTAATAATATCTGCAGAATGATGTTGGCAGAACAGTAAAGTGCATATTGAAGGGGGCATCACTGAGTGGGCACAGCTGGACTTGTAAACTGTAAATGTTAAATTTTCTAAATTGTAAGCCACAAGACTGCAGGAGGAAAGGGGAAATGTAACTGGCAGAAAGTAGCTAGAAAAGGACCATTACCCCAGAAATAAAATGGTATCTGATTAATATAGTGCTGCTGGAACAACGCAGTGAAAAAGAGTGAGGTCAAAACAGCGGAAGTGATGACAGCTACTGGGTTAAGGTAGCGCATGTGAGTTACTGCTAACCTTGTAGCTGTCGACACATCTGAGGAGAGGCAGTGTCTCACTGAGCTGCTCCCAGCTACAGTGGCAGAGCATCCGGGAGACCAGAGTTCTGTTCCCAGTCTCCCAACAGTTGTGCATTTTTCTGTTCACCCCCCCCCACACACACACACACTTGTGTTTTTTTTTATTTTTGTCCCCCCCCACTTGTTCTGTGTCCCCAAGTTTCACTCCCTGTGGAGTTGGTTATAATTAAGTTGGGGGGGGGTGCAGGGGGCATTGCTCCCCTCTGCTAATGTACATTTAGTGCTGTTTGTGTTTTTCGGCAAGGTAGTACTTGCTGTTATTTTTGAGTGCTAGCCTTGCCTTAGGTCTTTTGCTGTGCGTGGTTTTGGACCATACTATATTTATTGTGCTGCTATGACCGAGAACCAAATAAAATATGTAGGCAAGCCTGGCTTGGTGGCACCACGGAGTTGCTCTGGGTCACCTGGGTTCGCATCCCCAGCCCAAGTCCCTTCAGTGGGCTGGTGGAGCTGCGGATGCAGCATGCTCGGATTCAGGGCGACGGGGAGTCTCCCATGCTGCTGCAAGAGCATCTCTGCTGGTGGCTTGGTGGAGGGTCTTTATGCTGTGGATGACCACATGATGTTGGCCCACTCCCCCGCTGGTCAGTTGTGGGTGGGTTACCATGGCAATGGGCAGGGCAGAAATGGGTTATAAATTCAGTGTACTGTGTGGATCAGGACCATGCTAAGCCCCATCTCACTTCACCCTATGACCTGCCTGATCTCCCCCACATCCACCATCTGAACATGCTGTGCATACCGAGTCCCTGATTGCAGAGTCCAACCACATCTAGGTTTCCTTTTGTGGTGGCCAGTCTGGAGGTGGTAAGGCTAATGGGGAGTTTGATGGCTGAGGCAAGGAGCAGCAGCGGGAAGTGGTTGGCAAGGACCGGTAAAAGGAGTGTAGGAGAAGGATGCAACAGTGCAAGAGAAAAAATACACAGTAAATCACATTAGATTTAGAAAAAAAAAAGAAATTGCCTTTTTTACTGCAGTAATTTTATGCTGCACTATTGCATTGCAATCTGGCCAGCACCACTGTGTTTATATTGTGGGATATGTTATGGTGAGCCGCGTAATACACTATTTATTTGTGTAACCCCTAGATGGCGCTATCCCAGGGGCTACTACCCCTGCCTGATTTGCCACTAACAGGTTGAGGGGCCTGGATCCAATGGCGGGTGCCTCCACCCAGAGGTCAGGGTTTGCAATAGTTAAACTAACTTGGTCACAGCCCACTGGGACACTGCAACCCCCCTTTCTTCCCACTAGTGGCCCACACAATATATCAGAATTACCTTCACAGTATACACTTACCCCCAGGTCTGGTTCCGGCACTGGGACCTCCTGTGAAATGAGATACAGTGCAACAATCACAGTACAGTACTTTAACATAGACAAATACCTCAGGCAGTATAACTTTGCTGAAACAAGCAGCTCTGATTTATTTAGGGGATATAACAAGGACAGGGGGAAATCAGGTTAATTAGCTTATCACTCTAATAATCTACCTATGGCTCTGTGCACAGGCCTATCCCTATCAGTTACTGTCCCTGGGTACCCAAGCCCTAGTGGCTAGTCCAAACCGTGGCAGCTGGTAGGGGCCCTTTCACACAGAGAAAAGGAGAATTAAACAATCAGCAGTACAGTAATTCCATTTGGATTTAATGTGGCAATTCAACAGGGAGCGACCCTGAATTAGTACTCACGACCTCCAAATAAGATAGGGTCCTTCAATGTCAGCAGGGCTCACTTGAGGTACACAAACCTCTTCACACATCCATATAAAAGAAAGCACTATACCAGGCAGGCTGCATCTGTATCCCGATCGCAATTACTGCACAATACCGGAGAACACACAGCAGATTCAGTTCCTGACAGACCGAGTAATTTTCAGCAATTCCTCCAGTCTTCTACAGGGTGAGCCTGGTTTCTACTCTTCAGAGATCCTTTGATTCTCTTCACAGGACGGATTCAGTCCTAACAAGCTGCAGACCGGAACTCTGGGCCTTACACACGTTTTTGGACTAAAACTGCACACTGAAAAAGCACAGGGCTCCTTCCTTCTTCACTGCCAAAGCTCAACTGAAACTCCAACCGACAAAACTGGGCACTTCCTTTGAGTTCCTCCCAGTTCTTGACTGGATTGGCTGTCACTCACAATAGACTGCTGCTGTTGGTCCAAAAAGGCACTGAAGTCTAAACTACATCTCCCAGAGTCACTGCCCATACAATCCTCTTGTGGCTGGCTCAGATTATGAGTCCAAGTTCTGATTCGTCCAAGGCACCATTTTAGAGCTAGCTTACCCCACACTGATTGGTCCAGTTCAGCAGTTCAAAACTAGAATGGGGAACTAGCAGACACAGTTCTGACTGCAAAGAAAGCAGGTTAGACAAACTGTAATTTCATTATTACTCTAAATAATTTCTGGCAAACAGTTACATCTTTCAGATAGGTTCCCTTTGCACTCTAGTGACTGCAAAATGAAGTGAATTGGCAGCAGCTCGAGTGGTACTCAGAAAAGCACACAGTCCCCCCATACAAACTAATTATGTCTGCAAGCAGACAGCTCTTAAAGAGACAGTACCAGAGGCTCTAAAAACACTCACTGATAAATGGCTTAAATGCCAAACACCATTCAGGCTTGGAGCATTCAAGCAAGCTCCTGGAAGTCTTTTGGGAACCCCCATTTGCAGGGGGGTTACATTTGCACAAGGGCAATTTGACCTCCGTAACCTCACGAGTGAGGTAAGGCACGAGTGATGTGCCTGAGGGCAAACCGCCCAACTTTTATGATTTATGCAGTAGGGGTGGACAGAAACAACTGCTGATAAATCTGTTTATCAGGCAACTATATGTATAAATCTTAAATCTTACATTTATACATTTAGTGAGTGTACTGTCACAGATTTATTCAGCTACTGAAGAAAGTTTGTCATCAGACGATTCCCACCACCACCACCCTGCTGGCACTGCGTCCTGCAGTTTCATTTGACTGAGTAGCTGCTGTGTGGGTTTCTCCCCCAGCATTTCATTCGGCCAATCTACCACTCTGTTCCCACTTCTCTTTCTCCCTACACCTTTGCTCCTGACACAAAAAAACTCTTCTGTTTCTTTTACTCCCAGCTCACAACACATTTCAAACAACATTTTTTCCCTGTCATACCTTGTTTTCAGGAGCTCAGTTCTTTCACGCCACCATTATGCCTTACCTCAAAGTTTCCCAACCCCAGTGCCCCACAGCAGCCGCTCATCCTGATGGCTGAACCACAAAACCACTGCTTTTTTTCTTATGCTGTTTAGTTGTTTTTTAACACCGTTCTCTGACAGCTCTAACCTAAACTCTCCGAAACTACACTTATGTTCCACACAGCATCACTCACTCTCGTCGGCCTGAAGCAACCAAACAATTCTTTCTAAACAAAAGCAAAACATATGCTTTGTATTTAATTAAAAACAGTGCAGCAGAGCACTGCCCATCTCTTGGATGGGATGCCTATGTTTGATATAAATGAATGTCCACCCCATATAATATATATGATGCAAATGCTGCTGATGGGCCCAACAAAGGATGACTGTCAAGAACTGGAGAGAGGCTTGCCTTCACTAACTTTATTTAGAATGGGAAATGCCCCCGAATGAGTCTAGCCAGGCTGAAAAGGGCCAGAGATAAGGGAGGCTTGGGTTTCCCGATATATGGGACTATTGTTTAGCCATACAGATCAGGTATCTCCAGAGCTGGGTCAGTAGAGGTCAGGAGGCAAGTTGGTTGGGCGTAGAGGAGGAAGGCTGACCAGGACGACTCTCAGCCTATCTGGCAAATGGTGGCTGGAGGGCCTATAAACAGACCCCAGAGCCTAAGCCTTTGGCGATGTGGGTTTTGTAGGCATGGGATAAGATCATAGCATGACGGGGAGTACTTAATGACCAAAGTCTTCTAGTTCCCATAGCACAAAATCCTCGCTTACATACCAAAATGCCAGCAGAGGAGGCCTAATGGTCTTAAGAGTCTACTCGATTGTCGGCACCCGCACTGGGGGCCGATTTCGCTGTCCCCCCCTTCCTCTTGGGTTACACTGTCCCCAGTCCCAGATGTTCCCCCTGTACTGGACCTCATCAGTTTCACCCTCCCTCTCTCCCTGTACCTGTCCCATCCCCTTTTAAACCTGTCCACAGTCTCCGCCTCCACCAGCCCCCTGGGCAGCACATTCCATGGCTCCACCACCCTCTCAGTGAAATAACATCTCCTTCTCTCCCCCCCTGAGTCTGCCTCCTTCCAGCTTACACCCATGTCCTCTCGTTGCCCCCACATCCTTCCTTTGGAGCACCCCAATTGGGCCCCCCTTTGTTAATCCCTTTTATGTACTTGAAAACCTCTATCATGTCCCCCCGTCCCTCCTCTTCTCCAGGGTGTACATGTTGAGCTCCTTGAGCCTCTCCTCGGAGGTCCTCTCCCCAAGGCCCCAGATCATTTTGGATGCCCTCCTTTGGACCCTCTCTAGGAGTGTAATATCCCTCTTTAAGTGTGGTCTCCAAAACTGCATACAGTACTCGAGGTGTGGCCTAACTAAGCAGTTATACAGGGGAAGGATCACGTCTACCTTTTTGGAGCTAATCCCCCTGGCGATGCATCCCAGCATCCTATTTGCTTTTGCCGCTGCCCTCCTACAGGTCTCTTGAGTTGTTCATTTTTACATCTCCCACCACTCCCAGGTCCCTCTCACCCTTTGAGACTTGTATTGTGTCTCCCCCCGGGGTATACCCTTGGCCTGGATTTCTGACTCCCAGGTGCAGAATCCTGCATTTCCCTGCATTGAACTTCAGTTTCCATTTTCCCGACCACCTTTCCAGAGCCTCCAGGTCCTCCTGCAGGGCCACCCTCCCCTCCTCCTCATCCACCGCTGCACCCAGCTTCGAGTCATCTGCAAAGAGACTCATTTCACTCCTGATACCCTTCCTTATGTCTGAGACATAGGCATTGAACAGGAGTGGCCCCAGCACTGACCTCTGGGGAACCCCACTAGTAACCCTCTTTAGAGATGAGGCTAGCCTCCCAACCACCACCCTCTGAGTACGCTGCGAGAGCCTATTTCCTATCCATCTTATCAACTGCATCCCCACCCCCATTTCCTCCAGCTTAGCCAGCAGGCCATTGTGGGGTACTGAATCAAATGCCTTGCTGAAGTTTAGAAAGAGGACGCCCACTGGCCTACCCTGGTCCAGGGCACTCGTCACCCAGTCATAAAACTCCACAAGGTTTGTGTAACACCATCTTCCTGGGATGAAGCCATGCTGCCTTTTGTCCAGATACCCAGATTGCTCCAGTAACCCTCCTAGCCTGTCCTTGACAATACCCTCCATCATCTTGCCCACCACCGACATCAGGCTAACGGGCCTGTAATTCCCCACCTCCTCTCTTGATCCCCCCTTGTGGATCGGCACGACATAGGCCACCCTCCAGTCTTGGGGTACCCACCCCGTCTTCAGAGAGATGTTGAAAAGCTCCACCAGGGGGGCCGCCAGAATATCAGCCAGTTCCCTCAGCACCCTGGGATGTATCTCATCCGGTCCAGGTGCTTTCTCCATCCGAAGGGACCTGAGGGCTTCCCGCACTCTCTCTACCAGGATTTCAACCTCCACGTACTCCCCCTTTGCTCCCTGTACTGCTAGCCCTAAACCTGTCTGTGGTGGCCAGTCCCTTTCCCCAGACCTGTCAGGGCCCCCGATCTCTACGGGCACCACCCTTTCCTCCAGTTTGCCTCCTCCTCCCGCAAGTCATAGCCCCTCCATCCCCCTGGTAAAAACTGAGGCAAAGTACTCATCTAGAACCTCTCCCTGCTCCCCTGCCTCCTGTGCCCATCCCTCTCCTGTCCTTATCCTGCTGATCTGCCCCCTCACTTTCCTTTTTTTCCCTATGTATCTGAAGAACCCCTTGTCCCCCCTCCGGATCTCCCTGGCCAAGGACTGCTCCTTCCTCGCCTTAGCCGTTCTTACCACCCTGGTGACCCTCCTGGCCATCAGCTCATATTCCCCCAATCCCTTTTGCTCCTTGAGCACTTGAAGCTCCTATAGGCTGCCTTCTTGTCCTTCTCCACCTCCTGAACCTCCCGAGTCCACCAGCAGGGTTTTCTGGCTTTACCGAATTTTTGCCTTTCTCTTGTGCAGGATCTGGTAACCTCCTGTACTCCCCTCCTAATGATCTCCCACCCACTGTCAGCATTAATGTCCAGCCTTATCCCATCCAAATGATCCTTAAGGATCCTTCCCATCTCCCTGAAGTCTGCACCCCTAAAGTCAGTTACTACTGTCTTTGTGCGGTCCCCCCCCAGGTCCAGGAAGAACCAGACTGTGGCGTGATCACTCCCCGCCAATGGGTCCCTCACCGCTAGGCCCCTAATCTGGTCACTGTCTGCCAGGACTACGTCCAGTGTCCTGGCCTCCCTACTTGGCTCACCCACCTGCTGGGTCAGTAACGCGTCTTGGAAGACATCCAGCAACCTCAGCTCCTTGGCCACTGATGATGTCATAGTCCCCCAGTCTGTTCCTGGCATGTTTAGATCCCCCAATACCACTACCCGTCCCTTCCCCAATCTACAGTGGCCCTCAAAATTTGCCACCAAACTCTCTTCTAGAGCCTCTGCCAGTGCGGGGGGCCTGTATACCACCCTGACCTTTACTCTCTTACCCCCCGCATCAGCAGGGTGACCCAAATTGCCTCCATGTTCCCCCTGCCTCATCCACCCCTCCAATACCTATGCCATTTTTGACTAACAGTGCCATACCACCCCCCTTCCCCCCTGGTCCTTTCTGAACATCGTGTAGCCTTCCAGGTTTAGGTCCCATTCATGCCCTTGTGTGGCCCAGGTCTCGGTGACTGCTGCCACATCAACTGCCCCCTCAACTAGCATTGCCTGGAGCTCAGGCATCTTATTTCCTAAGCCTAAGCTCCCCACTAGCCCTTGGCACCAGCAGGATTTCCAAGAAGGAGATTGGACAACCAATGCAAAGGCATACCCTGGCCAACTCCCAAAACTTCAGGACCACCGTTCTCCCTTCTCCCTTCCCCTTCCCTGAGCTCCTGGTCAGCAGCTCCTTCACCCTACCTGTTGGCCTATTTCCGTGTTCCTCCAACCCCTTAGGGGATTTGAGACCACGTCCCTCCTTTATCTTACCCCACCAGTACAGCCCCTTCTTCGGTCCCTCCCCCCTTCACAAGTTTAAACACCGTCTTTCACTGGTGAACCCAGCAAGTTTCAGCTTTAGGATTTCCCTCCCCTCCAAGTTAAGGTGGAGTCTGTCCCTAGCATACAGCCCCTTACCCTCCCAGGTTGCCCCAAGTCCCCCACAAGACCATACCCCCTGCCTCACACCACTCTCTGAGCCACTGATTTATCTCCCTAATCTTATGCTTGTTCTCCCCATTAGCCCTTGGCACCAGCAGGATTTCCAAGAAGGAGATCAGACAACCAATGGAAAGGCATACCCTGGCCAACTCCCAAAACTTCGCCTATATCTCTAAATCACTATTTCCATTTATGTCATTTGTACCCAGGTGCACTAGTATGTCCGGGGTACCCCCACATTCCTTCGCCAGTGAATATACCTCATGCTTGGCCTTGCGCACCGTCAGGCCTGGGTGGCATTTGTTTTTTATTGGACAGGTTTTACCCTTCCCCTGTCCCTCCCACTGGATACCTCTTATCATGGAATCCCCCAACAGTAGTACTCTAGCCTCCCCCTTGCCTCCATGCTCACCCCACCAGTTCCCCATTCTTCCGGTCTCTCCCCCCAACCAGCTCCTCGCACCTCCCGCAATCTGGGTGTCGACTGTAGCCCCCTCACTATTTTTGCTGGCCCACCTCTGCTCCTGTCCTGGGCATCATCTCCCCCAACCGAGTATCTTTCTCTGTACATTGTCCCCACCCTTGACCAAGCCATCTGCTCCAACTGTTTGCCTACTTTGTTTGCTGCTCACTATTGTCCGATTTATGGTTTGTGCCTCTCTACCTGCCGTTCCCCTCTGGTCCATGCCCACAGCCTCCTCCTCCTCTTCCTTGTTCAGCTGACCCTTCTCCTTTTTCTGCCCCCCCCACCTCCTGTCCTCAGCCTGTCTGGAGCCTCCGATGTTCCCCTTTGGGGTCTGCCTCACCCTCCTCCCTTCCTATCCATCCCTGCCCTGGCTGCATCCTCCCCCACCACACCCCTCCTCTACTAACAGCCGTAGAAGGTTGAAACGATTTTTGAGCCTTAGACCAGTCCCCAGTGCTCCCACCCTTCCGCCCATCTCGATTCTTTCGAATACCCCAGGACGCCTGCTGCTGCTTTGGAAATCATCACCATTTGGGCCCCACCTGCCAGGGTCCCCATGGGCCCCTGAGTACCCCTCACCCTCCCCAATGTGAGCAGCCCCCTTTACTCCCGATGTAGGAGGCCTCAGCACCTGACGTTGTCACACAGGTGACCCCTTGCCCCTACCCCTCCAATCTTCCCCTGTGCTCCCTCCAAACCCCATCTGCCTCCTGATTTCCCAGACCTCCTCCCTAAGCTGTGCCAGGTGATAGCACACTGGGCAACTCACAAACTTCCAAGCCCAGTCCAGTATCATGGCCACACCACACCCTGCGCACCCAACCACCCTCCCAAAAATGCCCGCTCTAGCGACATGTGGTCCTATTATCCTAGCAGTCCTTTTAGTCAAAGCAACCCCACCGGTTTACCTATTGGTCAGAGCTACAAGTGATTCTACAGTACTGCCAGTGCCTGCACCTAGGCAATCCCCCACACAGGATTCAGTTTAGGTTAAAACAGTCCCCCACCCAGCTTACAAGGTGGTAGTCCAACATCCACTGAAATTTGTCCCAGGCCACAGTCCCCTTACTAGGCAGGCCACTCCTATCTCCCGACTCCTCCCCCACTGGTTATTTAATAGAGGTCAGGGCTGGGGGGGGATGGGTCCCAATAACTCCTCTGATGTGATGTGGGGCAGGGATGCTTTTAAATCCAGTGCCCTGCTCTCCAATTGGCCTGCTCCTTTTGCAGCCTGTTTTGTCCCAGCAGCCCTGGCCCACCGCCGATTGCAGCCACCAGGAAAGCCCATGGCCCTGGCATGCTGCACTTGCTGCCTGTGCAGCCTGTTCCCGTAGCTTCCGTGGTGCTCCTTACAGCCGACGTTCCTCTGCCACGGACACGGTCCCCAGGACACAGCTCATCACTCCTCCAGCAACTACATCTCCTCTTCTTACCAGGTTTGGAGGATCTGGGGTTTAAACTTTGGCAGGAAAGAGGGATTTGTTGTCTGGTGGCTCTACATGGACGGGAGAGTTTTACCACATTCTCTGATATACAAACAGCACTAGGGATCCCAAGAGATTATTTTTTTAGATTCTTGCAGGTATGTGTCTTTACTAGGATGAGTCAGAGGGAAATGTTCAGTACCTTCAAGCTGGCAGAGATGGAACTAAAAATATACAAAGCACGGAAGAACACTAAGGGCATGATTGGTAGAGTAGCTAAGATGGACAGATCCCTATTTTCAGATTTGACGGGGTGGGTAAAACAACAGTGGGAGGCTGATTTGGGCCGATGGGCGGGGGACAGAAATTGGCAACTCATTCTGGACTCTCATATGGGGCTTTTAGTTTGTAATAAATACAAAGAATCCCAATACAAGTTTCTACATAGGCTATACTGTCCACCTAGCACTGTACATAGATTTCACCCGGTAATATCTCCAATTTGCGGGAGATGTCATCGGGAGCGAGGCATGTACTTTCATTACTTTTGGAAATGCAGTACTCTGCAGAGATACTGGAAAAGCATAGCACAGGAGATATCCTGAATCTGGGGGACCCAGGTGACGTGCTCTCCGCTGTCAGTACTTTTTGGAATAGAGGAGGGACATGATGAAGAGTGGACTCTGTACCCTAGATAGTTCAGGATCTTACTCGCAGTTGCGAGACAGGGCATCCAAACTATCTGGGTTTCCAGCAATATACCTACTCTGAAACAATGGAGAAATCTTGTGATTCAGATTTTAGCAGTTTACCGCTGGACTTACATTTTGAAATGGAAAGCAGAAAAATTTTTGTTAGAGTGGGGAAGATTTTTGGATGCCCTGCCTTTGTTGGAAGCACAGATGCTGCGAGGAGGGCTGATGTAAAATAAGATGGGGAGTGGAATTTCCCTCACAGCAGATGGTGCATTAAATTATAGCATACTTTAATCTGTCAAAGTCATGACTTATATTAAAATACAAATACGGGTGGATATAGTCATAAAATTTACCCGTGTGCTATGTGCAGAATGAAATACGCATATCTGTTTTGTTCAGTTTTTAAAGCTAACATTTATTAAGTGTAATAATTACAGCTAACGTTCAGTGTGATGAATCTACTTATAACATATGCCTTTAGTATGTGGTGGTGTTGATGTATACTGATGCTGTACGAGTTGAATTTTCTCTTTTAATAAAAAGATTGTACAAAAAAAAAAAAACAGTTCAGCGCATGGCACCGGGTCTGAAGCGAGGACTCAACACACACACTGCGAGAACAAGACTGGCTTAGGCATGCCACCATTATTTAGGGTTAATTATGCAGAAAACAACCTGACCATTAACAAAAACAAACATGGGGAGCGTCACATGCAGCCCGACACAACAGCTGCATAGCGACCAATGCTCAGTGCGGAGCTATACAGGAAATAGCGCAAAAAAAAAATTACAAATTCTAATATTAAAAAATATATGTAAAAACAAAACTACATGCCCAGTTCTAAATATTCCCTATTGCATAAATGAAATATATGATAGTGAGCTTGTATGAGACATGATTTGTCTGAACTCGGGCAGTTTGACCTTGGGCACATCACTCATGGCGTACACCACTCATGCGGTTATCGAGGTCAAACTGCCCTTGTGTGAATAAACATGTATCACACAGCTCACCATCACTTATCTCTGATATATATATATATATATATAGAGAGAGAGAGAGAGAGAGGGGGGGAGATTTCCTTGTACACCACAGTTTTTTTTTTTTTTTTTATTTATTATACTTTTTGGCGGCACCTTTGGCCATCGGTACTATCTGCCCTGGTCATGGACCCTCCACCTCCGCCACCAATCATAGCCTGCACTCCCCCCAGTCACCCCTGGCTTGCCCCCAGAGGGCAGGGTTGCGGCGCCGGCCCTAACGCCGTGATTCTAGTAAATAGTTGAGGGGAGCCGGCATCGGAGGCTATGAGAGGTCTGGGGGCAGGGCATCATGGAGACAAGCCACACCCCTGTGTTTTTGTGCCTGTAAGCAGGGGCGGGGACGTGCAGTGATGACCAGCATCAGCCCCGCCCCTGAAGGATACTGGCGTTGGTGTACATGCGGCAACCCAGCCTCCGCTGGGTGTCGCTCGACACTGAGCACTTGCACCCACCCTCCCCCCAGAGAAGGAGAGCAGTCTGAGGATACTCGATCCTTCTCCCCCCGGCCGGCCCTCCGACAACCCAGGTCCATTCCTGAACCCAGGTCACTGGCGTTGCAAGCGGAATTCCAACCGCTGCACCTGCGGGCCAGCCCTCACCACAGTTTCTTATTGTTTGTTAAATAAATATATGTCTGTCTGTCTGTCTATTTGTCTGTCTGTCTGTCTATCTATCTCATATAAATCCATAGACAAAAAAGACCACCTATTATTTTTAGATGTTTCTGTCGTAATCACACAATCAAATGGCAAAACCCAAACAATGGAGTACAGAGCAGCAGCCATCTTGGATGTATCCATAAAATATGATTTGCACAGTCTTACAGGGGTTGCAGATAAAGTGGGAAGGGACCCAGTGGGCAGGGCAGTAAGTCTGTGCCCCAACAAAGGAAGCAGTCGTGCAGATTTCCCCAAATGAACCTCCACTGAACAAAACGGGTGTCTTATAATGTGAGAAGGTTACAGGAAATGCCCCTCCCCCACCAGAAAAAACATAGCTGCCACTGCACAACAGGGAACATAAGAAAATAAAATTAGCAGCCCAAACCCTACACCTAAGGTGCTTTTACACGGTGCCCCTCTGCACCGCAGATTGTTTTGTTGTGGTCTCTTCACATTTTTGTGCCTCTCATCTGTGTGCTTTTACATACCACAACTGAAATCGATTCCGGAAAGTCTCGCATGACGCTGGGGATCCTAGTTGTCTGTCAATGGCACTGACTCCCGATGCTCGTATGAGCAGTATTGTGTCCGAGTTCAGCAACCTATATTTTCTGATAGCACAAAGAAAGCTGAACTCGGGCAAGTAGGCAGTTTTGTGCAATGGGGGATAAAAATGCTTTAAAATGACTGTGAGAGTGGGGCATTATGCTGGGCATGCACGTACACGTATATGAATATGCATAAGTGCATGCCCAGTATAACGCCCTACTTTCCGAGTCCTTTTAACGCATTTTTACCCCCGCGGCACAAAAATGCCTACTTGTCCGAGTTCAGCTTTCTTTGTGCTATCAGAAAATATAAGTAGCTGAACTTGGACACATTACTGCTCGTACGGGCATTGGGAGGCACTGCCATTGATAGACAACTAGGATCCTGGAGGGTCCTGCGAGACTTTCGCGGGCGGACATGTGACTGCTGCCAGTTGATTACGTGGACACCAGATGCACTTCACAATGATGCGCTGAAATGGTGAACCCAGGAAAACAGGGAACACCGTTTCAGTGAGCGCTCATTGTGGAAGTGGTGCGGGTTGCCTTAACACACACAAAAAGGCAACGCTGCAGTTAATCTGCACCAGTCAGTGCAGTGCAGAGCTCGGCATGTAAAGACGCCTCTAGTGGGGCATAGGCCTATCTGACAAAAGGTCAGGACACTGTTCAATAGCAACTCAAGATGGCATTTCTGAACCAAAGGTGAAATCTCCCTGACATACCAGGCAAGCCAAAGGACAGTCTGCAAGCGGGTTATGGATTACAATACTGTGCATGCACAGTCCCCCATTGTACTGGGGCCAAATAGCATTTCTGAGTCAAAGGGAGAGGAGGGAGCCTTCACAACATTTTGTGCATGTCGGTGGCCAGTCTACCTAAAGGCTGTGGATTCATCGGCTTGTACTGTTCTCCTGTGGTGACACTGATGCTATATGGAATGGGGAATGGAAAAGTAACCTCACTCAAATGTGGCAAATGCATGCAGTTAAGCAAGAATGCCATCTCTGCTGGCAGTGGTTACAGGAGCAACACCGAATCCCCCAAGCAGCAGCCAGAGAGAAAAGGAAATTAACCCAGCCCTGACCGTGCCCACCACCACCAGTAACATAGGAGGTACAGACGAAGAAAGCAAGCATGCTCATCTAGTTCATCTGATGCTGTCTCAGCGGTGGCACTCCTGAATTCCCATCTCATCCATCTGTCTAGGTAGTCTTTAATGCCCTTTGGGGTAACCGTTGCCTCAGTGTTTGCGCACAGAGGTTCTTTGTCTTTTAAATAGTTTTTTATTTTAATGGGTTCACCACAATATATCCAAGGCACACTGCCTTAAGGGTAGCTGGTCCATTCCACTGGGGTGTCAAACAGATGAGGCATACTGATAAGTCCTGGTAGGATGAAACATGTGTCTATGTCTTCTGTTAGCAACCTTTGCAAACTGTGTGAGAGGCCTTTCGGCACCATGCAATTCTGCTTAAAGTTGGACCAGCATAACATTCTGTGGTGATTTGCATATGTAGCCCATGATGCTTTGCATTGTGGGGGCATGTGTGATTTTGCATTTTCTTAAAACTTGGCTTCCCAGCCAAATGCTCTTTGGGGTAACCCTTGCCTCAGTGTTTGCACACAGAGGTTCTTTGTCTTTTAAATAGTTTTTTATTTTAATGGGTTCACCACAATATATCCAAGGCACACTGCCTTAAGGGTAGCTGGTCCATTCCACTGGGGTGTCAAACAGATGAGACATACTGATGAGTCCTGGTGGGATGAAACACGTGTCTGTGTTTTCTGTTAGCACCCTTTGCAAACTGCGTGAGAGGCTTTTCGGCACCATGCAATTCTGCTTAAAGTTGGACCAGCATAACATTCTGTGGTGATTTGCATATGTAGCCCATGATGCTTTGCATTGTGGGGGCATGTGTGATTTTGTATTTTCTTGAAACTTGGCTTCCCAGCCAAATGCCCTTTGGGGTAACCCTTACCTCAGTGTTTGCGCACAGAGGTTCTTTGTCTTTAAAATATCTTGCTGTTTTACTCTCCACTATGTAGTTTGGCAGCCTGTTCACCTTGTTAAAATCAGTAGTGGACAGCAAAACAGTGCAGTCTTTTAAAGACAGGCTAGAGAGCTAAAGAAATAATGTGACCTACTGGGATTGAACCCAGGCCTCCAGAATACCATTCTGGTACTCAAACCACTGAGCTACAGGTCCGTGTGGTTGGACCTGGGATTCCCAGATGCACTTCCTTTCTCTGGTATTGCATATCCTGCAACTAGGAATAATCAAGATGACAATTAGATGTTTTCTGGTGCACTGTTAGCCAATGTTAAAGTAATTTAAATCACAAATTGTTGTGATTTAAATTGTTTAGCAGTGGTTAATGCTGCGCCAAAAAAACCCATATAATTACCAATTTGATTGATCCTAGCTTCAGGATATGCAATATCAGAGAAAGGAAGTGTGTCCAGGAATGCCAGGTTGAACTGTGTGAGCCTGTAGCTCAGTGGTTAGTGCACTGAGATGGTATTTTGGGGGCCTGGGTTCAATTCCCAGTAGGTCACATTATTTCTTTCTCACTACAGTTTGTGATTTAGGTTGCTTATGGCTAATGCTGCACCAAAAACATTTAATTGTCAGATAGAGTTGCTTTTTATTATGAATTGTAAATTTGATTTATTATTTTTAAAATGTAGTTGCATCTCCTCCCACCCCAGGTTTAAGGTGATGTTGCATGGCTTTGCTGTGTTGCTTCTAATGACAAGCAAGAATTATTTCTGGTGCTGCAGCAGAGCTGGGTGCTCGCTGGTTGCCATGGTGGCTGGCAGGCAGGGAGGCAGTATCTCTCAGTTTGTTCCGTTTAGTACAAAAAGTGTGGAGTCTTATATTTTACATGTATAATTTCCATGGGCCATAGCCTACCATTTAGAGCCCAGTTTATTTTCTTGGTGTCAGTTCCTGCAGGTGTTCACGTAGGCAGGAGTAGAGAGACATCAGCCTTATGTAGTTCAGCAAAGAGCATGTGGGGAGGTAGAAAGGAATTTGGAATTTTGTTAATGCCTTTCATGCACACTTCTTCAAAGCATTTTACAAGCCATGAGAAGTAGGCAGCAGCCATTCGGTACACACACACACACACACATACGTTAAAAAGCACCTTTCATGCAGTTTTTCATTTGGCTGCGAAATGAACAGGAGGCTCCCTTACCTGACGGGGAGTTCCTCCATAGCACTTGAAAAATTTTCTGTTACGCCCCTAAGGAAGGGAAGGGATCGTATTTTGCCCCCAAAGGGGCTAGCTGCTCCATCCCTTCCACTTCCTGACGCCGTCCCCGCGCTTCCTTGTTTTATGATGTCATTATATGACTAGTGCGGGGATAGGCTCCATGTAAGCCTATGGAGCATGGTTTTAAAAGTTATTTTTACAATTTTAACCCGACCTGTAGTACAAATTGAAGCCAGTATTCAAGCAACAAGGCTCTTGTGGGGATTTGCCCCCCGCACACCCCAAAATTAATATAGTTAACTTCAGGGGGGGCAGACACAAGGGAAAGGAGAAACTCAGGACGGGGCTACGGGGGTGACAGCCTGGGTGAGAAGGAACAAAGCAGGGAGAGCAGGAGAACAGCAATTACTTAAAAAATATATATATTACTCCAAAAAAATAAAAAATCCACCACAGCCAGACTTGAACCCAGGTCCACCAGCTACAAAGGTGGTGACTGAAGCCAGTAAACCAAATGGCCAGCTAGAAACTGCTTGGCCGAACATAGCCCCATAGCCTGCTGCAGCTGGTGTAGCTCACTGCTATACTTGCTACATACTAATCCTCACTATAGTTTAACACTCGCTGTTGCTACTGGTGGCCAAATTGAGTCATTCAATTTGACTCACCAAAATTACGTGATACCCAAATAAACTTGTTACTCAATGGTTGGTCTAACATTTCCTCCGGGGAAATGTCTTCCAATGGACAAGTTCTCTCTGACCCTTTATCCATTACTTTTAGGTTTAATAACTGCTTAACAGACTTAGATCAGTTTGAGACCCTCTTAAGGGACTGCTCTGATAGTTCCCTGCCTCCTTATCAGCCACCCGACCCGGCACCCCAACCTAAATTTCACCTTAAATTAGCAATCAGGAATTAAGTTATCAAGCATATCAAAGGCACAAAAGGTGAAGGCACCCCTGGTTTCAATACTGTGGAACCCAGGTTCCTTAAAATTGCTGTACCCATAATTGCCACCCCTATCATGCACCTTATTAATAAATCTCTTTTGGACACTGTCCCTGAGAAATGAAAAGTGGCTCTTGTGGTTCCTATCCACAAAGGGGGGCCAAAAGACTTGATTGAGAACTATAGACCAATCTTTCTTCTCTGCATAGTGGCTAAAATCCAGGAGAGACTATGGTATGACCAACTCCAGGCCTTCCTCGAGCACAGTCACTCTCTGACCAGTGTCCCACATGGTTTTCACAAAAATCATGGCACCAACACAGCTCTGGTGCATGTGACCTCTGACATTCGCAATGCCATGGACTTAGGTATGGGAGCAATCTTTGCTGACCTGACGAAGGCGTTTGACTGGTCAGTCATGACCTGTTACTATCTAAACTAAGGGGCACAGGCCTGGATGACCTCTCCTGCCGCTGATTCAAAAACTACTTGTGTGGGCAGAAACAGAGCATAAAGAAGTGGCTGGCAGGGCTGCATCTCTGCCCTTAGGTCGATAACAGACAGGGTGTACCCCAAGGCTCTATTCTCTTTTCCTTATTTGTAAATGATTTACCCCTTAACTGTGGGGGGCCACAATACAACTGTACGCGGATGATGCTGTCTTATAGAGATCCTCTGCTGACATAAACTGGATTAACAACCACCTGGAAAATAACTTCCACCTTCTTGAAAATTGGTTCCCGAAAAAACAAACGTGTCCCAAATGCTAAAAAAAACACCAAAGCAATGCCCTTTGGTCACAAGAATTTTGGCCCCGAGAGACAACACCTTCTTAAGCTATCCACCATCAATAGTGTCAATCTGAAGTGTTACAGTCATTCAAGTATCTGGGGGTTGTGTTGGACCAAACTATGACCTTTGAACCCCATGCTGTTGCCTTGGTCAAAACACTACATCAGAAGCTCGGCCTCTTTTACAGGCTTATTCCCTACCTCTCTAGGGCTGCTCGCCTAGCAGTTGCTAGCAGCCCCCTCCTGCCTGTCCTCTTCTATGGAGCCCCAGTATTACAGTCTGCTCATGAATCTGTCCCATCCAAACGTAAAACTCTTTATTACAGAATTGGGCATTTTGCAGTTGGTGCCCACTCCAGAAACCACCACTGTGTAGTGCTTGCAGTACTGGGTTGGCCGTTGTTTGAGGCTAGGCTGTGTTATCCCCTGCACTGTCTAACTTTTAAGCTACTGAAACTCTCTTGTTCCCCCCCCACTCTCTCTGGTGTAATCCAGCGCAAACAACATGTAAGGCCTCAGATCTGCGGCCAGTCCACTGCTGGACATCCACAAGGTACGTTGCGCAGTCGGAAGGAGATCCTTCTCCTTCATAGCTCCCACTCTTTGGGACTCTTTACCTCACGAGATTCTTATCTCCCCCAAACCCTGAAACAGGTCAAAAGAGGCTCAGAGCCCTCTCCTGGGTGGCAACTCCCTGCAACTGTAACCGAAGACCTACTCCTCATTTGGTGTATCTTATATGTATTATGTCTTGCTGCTCTTCTGTAAATATTGTGCAACTTAATCACCTAATGCATGTGACTAATACCTTTGTACCTGTATGTATATTATTTGATATATGTGTATGTAAATGTATATTTTTTACCTACTGCTTGTAACTAATTCTGGGTCGCTCCTGAAAAAGGGACTGTCTTGTCTCTGTAGGCCTACCTGGTCATCAAAATTCAAATAAATATATAAATAATAGTAGTAATATGGTTTATTGTTCAGCTAAAAAGCCATTACAATATCTTAACAATTAGAAATATTTTGAACAAAGCGCCATATAAAAATTCAATATCGATTATGCAGGCACTGCAATACGCCATGCTTCATAACACACAGAATGTATATTTTGTAAATTAGATAATAAAAACTAACAGAGAATCAGAGAAATAAATCAGATAAATGAATCCTCTCTATACTCAAACTGGTGATAATAAGCACAGATCAGGATTCCTAAGGTCAAAAGACAGCCATTTGGCCGGAAGGCGTCATAGCAGTCCAGTCCATACCAGTGTAGTTTTACCTCCACCACTCACATCCTGTCCCATCATCAGCTGCCTGGTAGCCAAATAGACATACTACAATATTAGAACAACCATTAAAGGTACCATGCAGCACATGCTGCTCCGTACTCTGCAGACCACTTCCTATCCGGTCACTCCTGTTGGCCATACCTGAGGCACTAAATGAAACTATGTTTCACGGGGGGGACTCATCTGATCATACAGTGTCACTCTGATCCTACCTAGAAGCCAGTAGGGCCTGCTGGCATCAAGGACATATCCGCTGGGGCACCATGCAGTGCATACTGCTCTGTGCCCATGGATCACCCTTCAACCAGCTACTCCAGTTGGCTACTGTTGAGCATACAGCAGGACTCCGTATCACAGTTCAGTCCCATCAATCCACACCACATCACAACTGTGCCTCTCTAATAGCCCGTGGAACACACCAGCCTCGAAGCACATCCACTGGGGTACCATGCGACTCGTGCCGCTCCATGCCCCACTGATTGCTCCAGTTGCAGCTACTCCCAGTGACCACTCCGGCAATGCATAATGGGGCTCCATACCATTGGTGGAGCCACTCATACCTCTCAACCTTTTGTCACTGAAATGAGGGACATGGACATTTTTGGACACTCAAAATGAGGGACATAGACCCTCAGAATGAGGGATACATCCTCAAACATGGAGATACAAGCTCAGAACACTGTGAAAACCATAGTGTTTACTTGTACACAGTTTATTTTGGCTTTAGTATTTTAGAATGCTAAGTGTTTCTGCTTTAAAGTCTGAATTTACAGCACATTCGCTGTGTGGGCAGCACCTTTTTCATGATGGACGGATGAGGGACAGAGCAATTTTAAGGGGCCAAATGAGGGATGTCCCTCGTAATAAGGGACACTGAGAGGTATGGAGCCACACTTAGTAAATAAGTTTGACCCACCTGATACCAGAGGCCTCAGGACAATCCCATGGCCTCAATAGCAAGTCCTGACAACTAAATTAAAAATACACAACAATCCTAACACCTAACAAATAGGCCCATAGACAAATCTGACTCCTGTGTATTCAACGATCCATTCATTATAAAACCTTAAGTAAAGACAAATGTATAATGTAACAATAATTACCTATGATACAATTTTATATAGTTAGCTTTCACCCCTTTCCCAGACTCTTTAAATGCATATATCCAGAAATATCATTAAAAACCTACTTAATTGAGCGTAATAGCTCCAAACCATATTAAATATCACATTAAAGTATCGTATGTTCAGTACATGTCATTTTATAAAACTGTGAAACATGAATTGCTGAAATTTCCCAGAGCACAAAGATAACCTTACGCTCCAGGCACCAACAACTTTGAGAACAAGATTAAAAGCTCTACTAGTCTAAATTACTAACAGACAAGTACTTATGATATTCATTACCTGAGAGGGCCTTGCAAAATACCAATACCCCAGTATAAATCCCAGGACAATCAAAATTTGAAGGCTCTTACTTAAAAGAAACCTCTGTAAAACATGAATTATTTAATTTTATGCAAAATGGCTCAGAATGGCTCAATTAAACACTAGAGTCCAGAAAAATGCACACATTCTTTCAACTCTGCTCCTGCTATTAAGAGTTCAGGAGGTCACTCAGAGCCATCATCTTTAATCAGACACATAAAAGGTATTTGCCTTTTCAATCAGAATGTCCAGGCTTTTTAAAACATTACTTTTACTGCTCAGAATAGATCGCTGGGCCCATTTCCCATATTAATAAGTTACTTTTTTTTTTCTCCCTCACCGGGAGTCCATTTAAATTCGATGGGTCTTTAAATCGACCTTCACCAAGAGACACACAGCTCTGTCACATTACATACCTCCACTCCTCAAGTTTTTCAAAAGTTTAATAGGCACCTGATATAATCACCTCATGCTTTAAATCATGGCGACCTTTTAATAAAGTGGAAAATTTTCTGGACATTGTTACCGTCAACCTTTCCATCCTCTTTCAGCTCTACAGGCAGGAACACGATTATTTCAGTTACTTTCAATAGTTTATAATTTAGGGCAGAAAATTTCAATGACTTTTGCCCATCGCTTTCCTTTCCTTTTCCCCCCAATCACAATTCTAGGAAAATATTCCAGACGTGAAAAACACAAAGAAATCGCTCTCTGAGCATGGTAAATGGTGGCCAAATTCAAATTTCGGTTTCCAAATCCCCTAGGCAAAGCTAACATACCTGAAAAAATTTTATGTAGAGCGTATCAGCAGAACAGGGTGCAGTCGGTGCAGTCGGTGTAGTCGATACAATTGGGTCTGCCTCTCCACAACACAAAGCCAAGAGTTCAGATTCCTCGCACACTTCACTTTATAATATTCCTTTATAGTATGCATACATTTTCATTACTCCAGCAATACCCAGGAAAGCGCCAGGAACCAGTAGGCAGCTAACCAAACTCTTAAGCTTCCTGACGGAGAGACCCCCCCTTTCTTTTTTCTCAGCGTTTCTCTCTCTCTCCAGTTCTCTATGTATTCGTTGAACGCCAATATTAACGGCAAGTCCTTCGCATACAACTGGCACAGAGAAGTCTTTCTACTGCTTCCCAAGCAGCAAAATTACACATTCTGTCTGCAGAAATAAAAAATAACCTGAGGTTCATTCACTAAACTTAACCAAACTTTTAGAATTCGATGAGCGAGGAGCAGAAAGCAGAGCAACGGAGAGCGGGGCAGCACTGCAGCCATCTTGTCACCCTGCAAGAGAATCAAGTTGCAATGAGGCAAACCCCAGTACTATATAAATAATAAATGAGGTCATACCTGTATACGGACTAGAATAATTTTTTTTTTGGTTGGGAAACAAAACAAAGAAATAAGGTACCCTTGTTAATCTATTTGAAAGTCTGGATAACTTTTGAGGGTTCTATTCTTTTAACAACCCTCTTACTGCAGTAGGGGCAAGTGGTTGTTCACCTGCACTGAGACATGCCAGTTGTGGAGTGATGCACTGGCATTGTCCCTGAGGAGATAGGCTATGGGGAGAAGTTTGGTAGAGTAGATGAGCAGGGTGCCCACTGGGTGCCAGACAGCAGAAAAGGGGGCAGCAGGAGAAGCTAGAGTAGTGGGAAAAGAAGAAGAAGGTGGGAGGTGCCCTTCGGGGCTACATGGGTTGCTGAGATCTCAGAGACCTCGATGGTTCAGAGGCATCAAAGACTGTTTTACCCTGAACCCTGGTAGCATTCCAGGGAGGAACCTCCATTACCAGGGACAGATCCTTGGGACCTGGGATCTGGGGGCATTTTCTGTGTGCATCACTCATAGAAGTGGAGTAAGAAGTGGGACCACTGTATGAGTGTGGGAACCCCAGGGCAGTTCCCCTCAAGGGAAACAACTTGATGAGCTGCTTGCCTATGAAGGGTTCCCCTGAAGACATTGAAGGAAGATCTAGGAGGGGAGGGAGTAATTCTGGAGACCAGACCTGTTCAGTAATAATGTACCTAAAGATGGCAGGCAATGCTGCTGCAGAGAAGCAAGTGGCAAGATAAGGTAGGAGGTTCATGTCCAGGGTACATGGAAGGATGGTAGGAGCCAAGTCCCTCAACAGCGACAACATTGGCCAGACCTGTGGGAGGCGCAGGCTGGTTGATGGTTGTCATGGATTGCACACTGCGTAGATCTAATTAAGCAGAACTTCACCTATATTAGAGAAGCTAAGCGTCCCTTCGTGACCATGCAGTGAAAGACACCAGGCCTCTGTCTTACCAGGCAAATGCTGAGCTCGATAGTGTTATGCCCTCACAACGTGAAACACAGAAGCTTAGAATTTGTTAGCAGAAAATTGCCACATAACCTACCCAGTCTGCCCTGATGGTCCCTGCCTATTCAGTTTCTGGCAATCCCCCACCACCAACACCACCACCTATCCCATGCATGCTTGAAGTCCCCCACTGTTTTTATTCCCACCGCGTCTGCCGGCAGACTGTTCCAGGCATCCACCACACTTTCAGCAAAGTACTTCCTCGCTTCCCTCTTAAACTTTCCCCCTTCCAGCTTCATTGTATGCCCTCTTGTGCTGGTGCATTTCCTCATTGAAAAATAGATTCCCCACCTGTACCTTGTTCACCTCTCTGAGGTACTTATAGATCTCTATCATGTCCCTCCTCCCTCTCCTTTCCTCCAGAGTGTACATGGCAAGATCCCGCAGTTTCTTCTCGTAGGGCTTTTGATGCAGCCCCTAAATAAATGTGTTCAATGGTACCAAAGTGAGCCCTAAGATGTAGCATGGGAAAGCTACAAAGAATGGATATGAAAGTCACTGAGGGGAATGTGCTACCATTAGTTTCAGAGGGCTCGGAGACAGTATTGCGAATTACACTTACTGTGAGGCTAGAGAGGAACAGGACCCCTGGCAAAACCACACTCCGGCAGACATGGCCAGGCCTGCCCATGTGGCATACATGTATATGCATAGGGAACAGAAAGTGTTAACAATTGAATATTAGGCTGTAGTGGGAAGCACTGAGGATGAAACAGATTATCATGCATGCTGTAGAGGAGACAGCTGTGTCATGCGTCCCAGCAAGAGGCTACAACAGAAGCTGGCGAAGCCGGTACCAGCATGATGGCGGGGTAGTAACTTAGCCTTGGACCATGGGGGGAACATTGTAACTAGCTCTGAGGATGAGCAGGGGAAATATAGGAATTCAGAATTAGATGTGAAGGCTTGAACCTATGACCAGCTGTATCATGGTCCTTGGATCTGTGCAATGATCGTGACTTAATATATATAGTTTATTCATCGGTAAAGGAACAAGTGTAATAAGCTTTGTTTCATGCATAAACTTACTCCAGGCACTATAAATGGTCTTGGTGTGTCCTGGGGAACTCCAGGCCTGAGCCAGGACATTGGACATGTTAAAATTATTTAACCCAGAGATGAGAAGGCTGAAAGGGGACATAATCAGTGTTGCAAACACTGAAGGGGATAGATGGGACAGAGTATGCAGGGGTCAGAATTGGCACTGGCCCACTACCCAAATACTGGTAGATTTTGTATTGGACTAATAAAAAAAGTTTAAGTGGCCTTGCAGGCTTGGTCTGGAGAAGGTAATAAGTATACCAGCTGGGCCAGTAGAAAAGTCTGTGGGGCTAGTGGATTTTCCCAGCCACTAGCCCTGCTGGCTAATGGCTGTAAAATGTAATTTTGACCCCTGGTATACACCAATGTTTGAGCTAGTGAATGTTAGTAGAACTAGAAGACATGCACTCAAACTGAGCTGGATGGTGGGAATCAAGATAAGGGAAACATCAGAAAGCATTACTTCACACAGAGAATAGTTAATATGTAGAACTGCAAACCTGGCAGGTAGGCTGTCTGGATGCAAGCACTTTTAAACCTCTCCTGTTGTTAAGCACGGATGTGTGCCCGTACTCCCTGAAGCCCTCTTGCACTAAGGAGCTGGGTAACTCAGCTGAAGAGTTTGGAGGGCAGTACACTATTAAAAAGAAAGTGAAGAAGAAGCGCAGCAGGGAGTGATTGAATCTAAGTATATCCAGCTGAGTAAGCACACAGTCCCTCCAACGCATATAATTAATCCTGTCTTCTATCTTTAATCATCTAGTAAGAACTCTCAGTAAGCGCCAGCTTCTGCCCTTAACACTACAGATTATCAGTTAATTATTAAATTTCCCATTTCAGAAGTCTGGCATCCTACAGGAGAGGTGGGAGCTGCTGGCAGTGTTCATTGTCATCATATCTCTCATGCGAACGGGCAGGGAGGGGAGTAGGCAGCTTCCTCATACAGGGGTTTAAATTAAGTTTTGAAGCCACTAGCCAGCAGGGCTAGTGACTGGGAAAATCCACTAGCCACACAGACTTGTCCACTGTCTCAGCTGGTGTACATACTGAAATATCTGTGTATAGGTGTACTACCCAGGTCCACCTTTTAAATGAGCTTGACTAAATGGTGTTTTGCCTGGTAAAATGAAGATGATTGATTATGTCTCCAAAACAAGCCCACAGAGCTGCTAAAAATTTGTTTATAGCCTGGTACAAAAATCTACGAGCATTTCACTAGTGAGCCAGTGCTGAATTAGAGCCTTGCTCATATCCTGCCAACAGCCTGCAAATATCATAGACTTGAATGTGTGTGTGTGTGTGTGTGTGTGTGTTCGCATTTGTCCACATTTACACATATTTGTGTGCACATGTGGTTGTCTGTTTTTGTGGTTATGTGTGTTGGTGCTTACTTCTGAAAGAGTGGAGTTTACCCATTTATTTTGTACGCCTGCAGGAAACCTTCCAAGTAACCCAGTGACAGTGCATTGCACTACAGGAAACCTTCCCAGTAACGCATAGGGCAACCTTCCCAGTGGCATAGTGACATCACATCATCCTGCAGTAAATCTTTCCATTGGCACGGCAGCAGTCCATTGTCCTGCTGGAAACCTTCCCAGTGGCACAGCGGCAGTGCATTGTCCTGCTGGAAACCTTCCCAGCGGCACCCTGCCGCGTGGAATACCTAGCCACTCTAAGGGTCCTTGCTCTCCTCCTCATGCTCTCTGGAAATGTTCATCCTAATTCTGGGCCCCCTTCTATTAACCCCCCTCACACTTCGGTGCCCCATTCGCTGCACTTTGCATCCATGAACATATACAGTTTGCTAAAGAAATTCCCTGACTTACAGGGTTGGACTGCTGCACGTCAGCCTGATATCTTGGCCATTGTTGAAACCTGGCTTACCAAGGCCCACCACTGTTGCTGCTGTTGCCCTCCCTGGGTATTTGCTTTTTAGGGAGGACCAGATCTCTAAGTGTGGCGAGGGTTGTGCCATATCCCTCCACAACTCACTCCAAGGGCACACCCTCCCAACCCCTCAGCTCAGTCACAGCACCCAAGCCATCTCCCTCAAACCTACCCCTGATCCCTCTAGAGCCCCTTTATCTTACTGCATCCTACTCCTAGGCACCAACACCTTGCCTTCCAATCCCTCCTTGATCATCTTACCTCCTTGTCCCCCAAGATGGAGCAAATCTTACTTGGCGACCTAAACATTAACTGGCTTGCTGACTCCGCCTCCCAGGGTAGGGATGCCGCTGCCACCTTAGACCTTACTCAACTTGTTACTCTGCCCACCAGATCTAACCTGGTCACTGGTACCTCTACCTTACTGGATCTTGTTCTATCCAACAAACCCCACAAGATCTCCAACCTCGCTGTGCTCCCTGATGTGCTCAGTGATCACTCCCCTATCACTTTCTCCTGGTCGTGCATGAGGCCTGAGCATCCACCCAAACTGTCCACTCATCATCTCTTATGCCCTGGTAAACTTGCCCAACTAAAAGAGTACCTTGCTGGTTGTGATTGGTCCCCCCATTGATCGTGCCCCTGACATTGACTCCACCCTTCTCTATTTTATCCAAGTTTTCAACAAGGCCTGTGACACCTTTGCTCCCCTTTTCAAAGTTGTCTCCCAAGGACCATGAATCTCCCTGGGTCACTCCATCTCTGCTTGGTCTCATGCGCCACAGAGACAACCTTTGGCACAGGGCTGTTGAATCCGGTAGAACTGCGAACAGGCAAGCTTAACTTACCGCTAGAAATAAATGTACCTGGGCTATCCATAAAGCCAAGGCTGAACACTGCAGGTCCATACTTGCCTCCTCCTGGGGCTTCTCCCTTAATTTCTGGAACAATATCAAGGAATTTAAAGGCAAGGCTGTGACCTCCCCCCACCCATCTCTTTGTTAGTGGCACCTTGTCTGCTGATCCCATGTCTATTGGTGACTGCTTAAATAGTTCCTTCTCTGACCTCGCGGCTGTTCTCCCTCAAAATTTTTTCTACCCAGTCCCACCCTCCTCCGATCCAGTTGCTCATCCCCCGTTCTACTTCATGGTTCTCTCCCCTCATGAAGTAAGGCCCTATCTGCTCAGATCACTTAAGGGCACGGGTCATAGCAGTGACTTCCTCGACACCAAACTGCTTAAAAGGGTCCTAGATGCTATCCTCAGCCCCCTTACCAAATTGCCGAACCGCTCCCTCTGCCTCAGTCAATTCCCCCTTGCCTGGAAAATGGCAGTGATCACCCCTCTTCATAAATCTGGTGATCGGACCTCCCCCAGCAACTATCGCCCAATCTCCATCCTCCCCCCTCTCTCCAAGGCTCTGATAAAAATCACGGCCGATCTGCTCTCTGACTACCTCTCCACCTATAACCTCCTCTGCCATGAACAACACAGTTTTCATCACGCACACAGCACCACTTCCGCCTTTACTGAAATCTACAATTTCCTTCACACTGCTCCTGACAACAGTCATGTTGCTGGCTCTGTCTTCATTGTCTTGTCGAAAGCTTTTGACACTGTCCACAACTCCATTCTCCTCTCTTCTCTCCAACCCCTCGGCCTCTTGCAGGGTGTGTTGAATTGGTTCTCCAGCTATCTCACTTCCTGCACCCAGTGTGTCAAAATCGGGTCTACCGTCTCCTGCCCTGACAGGTTCGTTCCAGTGTTCCCCAGGGCTTCATCCTAGGGCCCTTGCTTTTCAGCCTCTATCTGAATTCTCTCCCCTCCGCTTGTAATGGAAACCTACTTTATGCGAATGACGCTGTCCTGTTTGACTCACACACTGACCCTCTCCTCCTACAAAACTCCCTGCAGGACTCCTTCACCCAGGCTGAATGCTGGTTCTCTGACCAGAGGCTGGTTTTGAACTTAAAGAAAACTAAAACCGTGCTTTTTGCACATAACCAGAGTAAACGTAAAGATTATCCACTCCAGGTTTTATCTAGTATCCTCTTCCCCCTTGAACAAACCTCCTTCTTCAAATATCTTGGCGTTCTCATTGATCCCTCCCTGTCCTTTCATGACCACATCGGCTTCCTTTGCTCCGCCATCAACTCTAGGATAGGCCTACTGTATCGCCATCTTGACTGTCTCCCCACTGAAGCACTAAGGCTGGCCATTTCATCCTTGGTACTGTCCCTCGTGGATTATGGTCTGCTTATTTATGGTGCCACTGACAACACTGCACTGCACAAAATTAAGCTATCCCTCAATAAGGCCTGCTGGCTGCTTACAGGTTCCCACATCTTACCCATACTTGCACACTGTATTCCCTCTCTAACTTCCTTAATCTGGAGGAAAGGCTTTTCTATCAATCTTGCCTCTTGACCAATAAAATCACTGCAGATCTGACTCCCCTGGTCTGTCTTCTATCATAAGCCTATCTACCCCTCCTCTCTACCCACAGTGCTGTCTGCTCCCCTCTGCAAGTCCCCAGAGTTAGGACCCCCGCATAGAGATCATTTCTGTTACCGTGCCTCATCGTGGTACAGTTCCCTGCCTGTTGCTATTACCTCTCTACCAAGATTGGGGCATTTTAAAACTGCTCTCAAGAATCACCTCCTCTCCTCCCACTGCTGTGACTGCCCTGGCTGAGTTTTCCCTGCCTTTACTCCTCTCAGTCTGCCTATTTTTGACTCTACCCTTCATTTGACTCATTATAGCCCACATTATTGTTTGTCTGTTTATTATTGCTAATTTACCTTGACGTGGGGCCTTTGCAACCAACCCTTCATTTTGACTGTTTGCTTTTATTTGAGCTCATTTACTTTGTTTTCTGTTGCTTGCTATTAATGTATTTGTCTTCCAGATGAGGAGCCTTTGTAAACGAGTCCCTGACTCAAAGGGTTGTAATTCTGATTACTTCTTAAACAAAAAAATAAAATAAAATAAACATTGTCGTGCTGGAAACCTTTCAAGTGGTGCAGCAGCAGAGCATTGTCCTTCTGGAAACCTTCCCAGTGGTGCAGTGGCAGTGCATTGTCCTACTGGAAACCTTCCCAGTGGCGCAGCAGCAGTGCATTGTCCTTCTGGAAACCTTCCCAGTGGTGCAGTGGCAGTGCATTGTCCTACTGGAAACCTTCCCAGTGGCTCAGCAGCAGTGCATTGTCCTTCTGGAAACCTTCCCAGTGGTGCAGCAGCAGTGCATTGTTCTGCTGGAAACCTTCCCAGTGGTGCATCTGGCAGTGCATTGTCCTGCTGGAGACTTTTCCAGTAGCGCAGCGGCAGTGCAGTGTCCTGCTGGAAGCCTTCCCAGTGGTGCAGCGGCGATGCATTGTCCTGCTGGAGACCTTTCCAGTGGTGCAGCAGTAGTGCATTGTCCTGCAGAAAGCCTTCCCAGTGGCACAGTAGCAGTGCATTGCCCTGCAGGAAACCTTCCCAGTGGCAAAGCAGTAGCACATCACCCTACAGGAAACCTTTTCAGTGGCGCAACAGCAGTGCATCACCCTGTAGCCGGAAGCCTTCCCAGTGGCACATCGGCAGCACATCACCCTGCAGGAAACCTTCTCAGTGGCACAGCAGCAGTGCATCACCCTGCAGGAAACCTTCCCAGTGGCACAGCAGCAGTGCATCACCCTGCAGGAAGCCTTCCCAGTGGCACAGCGGCAGTGCACCGCCCTGCAGGAAACCTTCCCAGTGGCACAGCAGCAGTTTATTGCCCTGCAGGAAACCTTGCCAGTGCCACAGCGGCAGTACATTGCCCTGCAGGAAACCTCCCCAGTGCCACAGCAGCAATACATTGCCCTGCAGGAACCTTCCCAGTGCCACAGTAGCAGTATATTGCCCTGCAGGAAACCTCTCCAGTGCCACAGTAGCAGTACATTTCCCTGCAGGAATCTTCCCAGTGGCATAGCAGCAGTATATTGCCCTACAGGAAACCTTCCTAGTGCCACAGCAGCAGTATATATCCCTATGGGAGCCTTCCCAGTGCGACAGCAGTAATGCATTGCCCTGCGGAAACCTTGCCAGTGCCACAGTAGCAATATATTGGTCTGCAGGAACCTTGCCAGTGCCACAGAAGCAGTATATTGCCCTGCAGGAAACCTCCCCAGTACCACAGCAGCAATATGTTGCCCTGTAGGAAACCTTCCCAGTGCCACAGAAGCAGCATATTGCCTTGCAGAAATTTTGCGAGTGCCACAGCGACAGCGCATCGCCCTGCAGGAAACCTTCCCAGTGCCATAGCAGCAATACATTGCCATGCAGGAAATCTTGCGCGTGCCATAGCAGCAGTACATTGCCCTGGAGGAACCTTCCCAGTGCCACAGCAGCAGTATATTGTCCTGCAGGAAACCTTCCCAGTGCCACAGCAGCAGTACATTGCCCTGCAGGAAATCTTCCTATTGCCACAGCAGCAGTATATTGCCCTGCAGGAACCTTACCAGTGCACAGCAGCAGTATATTGCCATGCAGGGAACTTTCCCAGTACCACAGCAGCAGTATATTGCCCTGCAGGAAACCTTCCCAGTACCTCAGTAGCTATACATTGCCCTACAGGAACCTTCCCAGTGCCACAGCAGCAGCAGTATATTGCCCTGCAGGAACCTTCCCAGTGCACAGCAGCAGTATATTGCCATGCAGGAAACCTTCCCAGTGCCACAGCAGCAATACATTGCCCTGAAAGAACCTTCCCAGTGCCACAGCAGCAGTATTTTGCCCTACAGGAAACCTTCCCAGTGCCACAGCAGCAGTATATTGCCCTGTAGGAATCTTCCCAGTGCCACAGCAGCAGTACATTGCCCTGCAGGAAACCTCTCCAGTGCAACAGCAGCAGTACATTGCCCTGTAGGAAACCTTCCCAGTGCCACAGCAGCAATACATTGCCTGCAGGAACCTTCCCAGTGCCACAGCAGCAGTATATTGCCCTGCAGGAACCTTCCCAGTGCCACAGCAGCAGTATGTTGCCATACAGGAAACCTTCCCAGTGCCACAACAGCAATACATTGCTCTGCAGGAACCTTCCCAGTGCCACAGCAGCAGTATATTGTCCTGCAGAAAACCTTGCCAGTGCCACAGCAGCAGTACATTGCCCTGCAGGAAATCTTCCTATTGCCACAGCAGCAGTATATTGCCCTGCAGGAACTTCCCAGTGCACAGCAGCAGTATATTGTCCTGCAGGAAACCTTGCCAGTGCCACAGCAGCAGTACATTGTCCTGCATGAACCTTCCCAGTGCCACAGCATCAGTATATTGCCCAGCTGGAAACCTTCCCAGCAGCCTAGTGGCAGCAGCAGCCCCTTGCACTACCACCTGGGAGTCCTGGTTTCTGTTATATTTTCCGTAATCCCACTCTGAAACTGGCAGGGGGCTGGGTATGTTACTGAGAAGATGCACCCAACTCCCAGGGATGATAGGAGAGAGTCGCCCAGCATTTGTGTGTGCTCTGCTGGCCGATGTCAGACAGCACTCGTGGGCTGTGAAGGCAACCACTCACTGGCCCTCCTGGCTGGGGAAAGGTGCAGCTGTGGTGACCCTAATGCAGAGGTGAGGGACGGGATCAAACTGAGAAAACTACTAAAATAATACAGTAATCTTTTTGAGAAAAACAACTGACCAGCAGCACTAGGCTGGGTGGAGAAATCTGGCATGCCTCATTATGTCTCAAAGCTTATTTGGCAAGGGGCAACGCTACCAGTGGATAAGGGGAGCAGTAAATCAAGCAGTAATTGTTCCATAGAAAACAGACAGACACAAAATAGTCATGTTTTTGACTAGATCACCTCCATTGGTGATTTTTCTGACATTTTTTCAGGGAGCCAGAGACAAACTAAGCAGATGGTTTTGTTAAGCTATTAGGGCGGTTAGGCTGAGCAGATGCATAGGCCAGGTAATGCCAATGCTTTCTGATTGATTGTTTGCCTAGTTGGATAGATGAAAAAGGATTAATCTTAGGTGAAAGATGATAGTTTTTTACACCTCTAGATGCGCTCCAGCTTTCCTTTAGTGTCCATCCAATATTCTGACATGTTTTGACCTTTTTTGTTGCATTAATAATTAATTTTTGTTCAGCCTTTGTTACTGCTCTGAATCACTTTCTCCTTAGCAGTTGCTGCTCTGTCTTTTCATACTGCCTGAATATTCTGTGACATCAATTCCAAGCCATCCAGACAAACAGCATGGAGTGGTATAACTGGTGTTATGGGATGTCTTAGAAATGTGAAAAGCAAGAGCAGTAGCTGGTGAGGAGAGTGGACCTCTGTGTAGATCTGAGGGCACCCCAAAGCTAGATCATTTATGTATCAAACTTTGGTCATAATATACCAGAATACATAACTGACATGAAAAGGAAAATGGAATGACAGTTCACTATATAAAAATCATTTTCTGTCACATTTAACATTGTAAATGTTTGTAGTTTTCTAATTATTTTGTGCCATGTGCCATCTGATATTCTGTATATTACACTGTACTTGTAATTTTTTGCCATTGTAAAATGTTTGCATGTTTTGTAGATGGTGCACCTTGCATTGTCTGATATACTGTATTCTGCATTGCACATGTACTTTATTTAGTATTGTGTTTGTCACTTTTTCCTTGTTGTAGGTTTTCCCACCATGTAACCCCCCCCTTCCCCCCCGTGCCGCACCTGGAAACCAGCTGTAGCTCAGTGTTCCTCTCGGTGCCTCTCTTGGTCAACAAATCTGAAATATATGATCTAATGCTTTCAATAGAGTTTTGTTATTTATTTACTTGGACAAGCCAATCTGAGGTGTAGCATCACCCAGTGTTACTGCTGTGGGGGGCTGAAGCAGAAGGAGGGTCAAGTGACTTGCTCATCATGGTCACATGGTGAGCCATTGGCTGTGGTAGGAGTTAAGCCTGGTAATTCATGATTTGCTCTTCAGTGCTCCAACTGCTGGGTCCTACTGTCTTCTCAGAATTAACCAGACATCAGTGGCATGGACTATTTCTTGATTGCTGGGCTGTGTGGATCTTAGGTTAGTTATATGCTCTGGCTGGTTCAATAATTCAGTAGACTGGGTATATTACTATACATTTCACCAGCAAGATAAACAATAAGGTGCACTGGAATGATTTTGTATATTGCCACCCGGCAATGGGAAGGTAAATTCATGTCTGAGTACCAGATTCCCACATTGGAAGTGGCTAGGGGCCATATGGGCCACTGACGCTCGACTCCCGGGGAGGGAGTGGGCATGGTGCTTGGCACACATGCACATCCTTCTGGCCAGTCATGAAGCAGCACTGGCATTGGCTGTGAAGGCAGCTGCTCACCTGTGCTTCTGGTCAGAGGAATGGTGTAGCCATGGCAACCCCTAACATTACGGTGTGGTGTGGTATGGGGTTACCCCAAAGGAAAGAAGACCAGGAGAGACCTACTGTAATAAAAATTATACACATTTGTTATACCATTGATGGAAGTATACATTAACTCAAAAAAACATTAGGTACCTGCAGGGATGATAAATTTGTTATCATCCCTACAGGTATGTCATGAGGATTGGACCCAGTGGTATAAATAGGGCATTAGGTGGCACTGTAAATGTGTAAGCTTTTTATTTTCCTCTGCGACGCAGGCAACAACACCCCCTTGCATTCGTAGCTGTACAGCTCATGCCAAGAGGGTATTGTTGCCAACATTCTAGAGGAAAATAGAAGCTTATACACTACAGTCCCATGGGATATCCCCTATTGATCTGAGTTAAGCTATTGAGTATCTCGTATATACACTTGAGAAGGTAGTGTGGTGCAGTGGTTAGCACACAGAACTGAACCCGGCGATCCCAGGATTGTGTCCTTCCATAGCCACTGACTCACTGTGTAACCTTGATCTTCATGGTCCACGAACTGAGGGCTTGACTTATTAGCCTTCCTGTACTAGCCACTGGATTTCAGAATAAAAGGCTGGGTGACGGTGAGGAAGCATAGAATGTGTCAGCAGATAAGGACCACTTGGCCCACTTAGTCTGCCCCCTCTACCCAGTCTATTGCACTTCATCCTCCCTGGTGTTTTTGACACATGCAACACAGCATTTAGAATAGTGGGTGGGTAGGGAGAGGGAAAAACAAGATTGTAATAATAATAATAAGAATCTCATATCCAGGAGAGGATAAAGAACGTTGACGTTCCGCGGCAGTCTGAGTGGATTTTATTGACGTGTGCAATTTAAAGCTCAATAAAACAACCCCCTTAGCAGCAATTTGCTCAATCTTTTTTTGATTGTTTTCTTTCGGGGAATTTTGATAAAATATTTGAAAAAGTGCTCTGTTCTTGAAAAATCAACAATGGCAGTTTATGATTTTTATTTATTTATTTATTTATTTATGTTTGCCTCAAAGGCAGTCTGTTCAGTTTCATTTTTCCTGACCAACTTTGTTTTTTGTTCTTCATATTTTATTTTTATTTCATTGTTGTTGCTGTGTGGTGAAACTTTCCCTGTTGACAAAAACCAGATTCAGCATCAGTACATGTCTTCAGGCACTCCTGCTGCTGCTTTGAAATCTACAAGGGTCACCTGACCATCAGCACAGCGGAGCATTACTGCTAGCGATGATGGATACTGGCGTTTGAATCACTCGAGACCAGTGGGGAAGGGGTTGAGCATCCTGAAGGATGCTCGCTCTTCCTCTGGGGAGGGAATGGAACTGCTGCTACAACACTGACCCCTGGGTGACCTGAGTTGGCAGTGCGGTACAGCAAGGAGAGGGGAAATCAGTCAGACTTGGCTCTGTATGCTCTGCATGCATGAGACTCGAGCTCCTCATGTGCAGACGTCCCAGGGGCTGGGACCAGTAAAACTGAAACACCCTGCCTTGCACAGTATGATCCCATACACACTTAAACCCCCCGCATCTGTCTGCTCCTCTCCCCACCCAGGAAGCTCCTGCCTCCATACTTGGGAAGAGGCAGGAGTTTTGATCTGGCTTGGTGGGCCTCTGCCACTGGCAGTGAGACTTTGTGCAAGCCTGTGGAGGTGAAAGGTGAGAGAGAGTAAGTAAGTGGGGGGGGAGGGGCTGAGCCCACCCGCAGGGAAGGGGGCCAAGACAGACTGAGGGGAAGAACATGGAAGTTGTAAAAACAGAACACTACGAAGGGTCCTAGGATTTTATCACTAGCGAGCAGGCGCCTGTACTTTTTATGGCCTTTATCACTAGAGGGAGTACTAGTGCACTTTACTGACTTTGACACTAGAGAGAGAGAGGGCACCAGTACTTTTTGTAGAGTCTGGTGCTAGCAAGAAGGTACCAGTACTTCTTATGGATTTGGCACTAGAGAGAAGCTACCAGTTGTTCTTATGAACTTTGATACTAGAGAGAGGGTACCAGTACATTTCATGGACTCTGGCACTACTGAGAGGGTACCAATACTTTTTAATGGGCGTTTGCACTAGAGAGAGGGTACCAGTACTTTTTATGGTCTCTGGCACTAGAAAGAGAGCATCAGTACGTTTTATGGTTTTTGGCACTAGAAGGAAGGCTTCAGAACTTTTAATGGAGTTTGGCACTGGAGAGAGGGTACCAATACTTTATATGGACTTTAGCACTAGAGAGGTTACCAGTATATTTTAAGGTCTTTGGCACTCGAGAGGGGATACCAGTGCTTTTTATGGACTTTGGCACCAGAGAGACACTACCACTAATTATCATGAACTTTGGCACTAAAGAGAGAGTGTTGGTACGTTTTATGGGATACTGGCACTAAAGAGAGGATAGCAGTACATTTTATGGACTTTGGCAATAGAGAGAGGGTATCAGTGCTTTTTAGGGACTTTGGCTTATGGTCTTTGCCACTAGAGAGGGGATATCAGTACATTTTATGGGCTTGGGCACTAGAGGGAAGGTACTAGTGCATTTTATGAACTTTGGCCCTAGAGAGAGGGTACCAATAGTTCATATTGACCTTGGCACTAGAGAGGGTACCAGAATGCTTTATGGACTTTGGCACTAGAGAGGGTACCAGTACATTTCATGGATGTTGGCACTAGTGAGAGGATATCAGTACTTTTCAGTTCTAGCAAGAGGGTACTAGTACCTGTACTCATTTTTTTTTTTAAACTGGATGAGATGACAACACATAGCGCAACAAGTTCAGAGTACTGCAGGTGCCCAAATGATACAGCAGAAGTAGCAATTGTCATGTGTTACAATTACCAGTTGCTACACACATTACAATAGCAGCATATTGTTAACCCAGATGATCATTTAGATAGTAGTCCCACTTAACCAATATCTTGTATGAAAGTAACCCAGTCTTGGCTTTGTGGAAATATGTCAGTCAGTAATGCCTCGAGGATCACATGACCAACATCAGGGAGCAAAAGAATGATTCACAGACATAATGTACAGGAACCAACCCAGCCATTTGGCCATAAATTGAGGTATTCAGTCTTGCAGGGAGGCCATTATTCATTCCATGTGATAAATATCCATACGAATCTGGTGTCAAAATTCCACCATAGGTGGCTGCTGTTGCCTCCACGACCTAGTAATGGCATTCTTGGCCACCAGGATATACAAGAGTACCATGGGGGGGGGCAGCCCTGGGGGGAGGAACTAACAGGAGAACCGTTGTGGGAGAAATAAGTTCTGCTGAATGGGACAAACTTCGTAACTGGTCAGAGATCGCCTCCCAAAATGAGTTAAAATAGGGCAAGACCAAAACCACAGTTCCTCCAACGCTGGCCATGTACTGGGGGTAGAAAATTAGGGCAATGGGATGTAAAAAAATTGGTTCCTACATTTCTAAGCAAATTCCCTCCAAAGTAAGGATGAGGTAACTTTAATAGAACGTAGGGTATATTTTAACTAGGTAGAATATGAGACAGGGTGGTCAGTTCCTGGTTCCAGGCAGCTAGGATCGATAGGTGGAATCCCCAAAAAGTTCCTGTAGTCCCCTGTACATTGTTACCAATAAGGTGTTGCAAGGTCTCCCCCTGAATGGCACTCATTAGTCAGAGAAGAGCACTTATAGTTAATTGGAGAAGGGCAAGAGCTGGGTCTTACTAGCTTCCTTGTGAAGGAGGTAGGTCCAAACCTGTAAATACTGGAAATGCTTCCTACCCATCAGATCATCAGATCATATTGAGACTGCAGCTACTCAATGGGAAGTCATGTCCAAAAACTGAGAAATGAATGATAAATCAAGGTGATGCCACAATTAGAAATTGTGATCAATTTGTGTAGGAAGAAAATCCAAATCTGTGGTGAAAAGTCTACAAAAATAGAATACATTTGAAAGGGAGGGAAGATTTTGCAGCGGAACCAATATATGCAGGGTATGAGCAGTTAAGTTAGGAAAGTCTAATAGGTGGGGGTTGGGGGCACCAGAACCAGAAAATAGCAGTTTTCCAATATCAAATAAGTCATTTAAAGAGCACCTTTCGTGCTCTGTTACAGAATACCCTCCAAAGGCTACAAAGGAGCCTTACCTGGCTCTGTGTTCAACGTATAAAAAAAAACCCAACATTTTTACATGCTGCCACTTTTGGGACTAAAGGGATCGTATTTTGGCTCCAAGGAGTCAAACGCTGATCCCTTCACGTTTGACGGCGCCCCCACGCTGTTCCATAGTCTGACATCACAATGTGCTTGCGTGGGATGCCTCCAAACATGCCTATGGAGCGCTCGTGCAAGCACATTGTGATGTCAGAATATGGAACAGCATGGGGGCATGTCTCTAAACCGGGAAGTGAAAGGGATCAGCTGCTCAGCTCCTCAGAGCCAAAATAAAATCCCTTCTGTCCCGAAAATGACAGTATGTAAAATGTTTTTTTTTATACTGTCGAACTCGAAGCCAGGTTAGGCTCCTTTGTGGCTGTGAGCACTCGCACCATGAAAGGTGTTCTTTAATACAAATTCAGTTTGTTTCTAGAAGGGATTTAACTGCAGGTTTATCCAGGTATACACCATTGTAAGATGAGCTGTGCTGACATAGTTCAATAAGCTGGGGAGATTAACCCCTCCATGTTGTGTGGGAAGTTGTAAAAGGGGAAATCGGATTCTGGGGCATTGCCCTTCCCAGATGAAGTGAGAGATCATTTTTTTCCAAGAGGTGCTGTAACAAGGCTCGGTCATTATAGGTAAGGTTAACAGGAAATATAAAATGTGGGGTAGGATATTCATTCTGACTGCTTCTAACCTGGAAAAGAAAGGGAGGTGCAATTGACTTTCCTGAGTCAGTGTGATAGTGAGGGGTTTGTAATTCAGCAAGTGCAGATTATGGAGGTACAGGGAAGTCTGCATCCTTAAATACTTTAATTTAGTACTCCTTCGTTTCAGGGGGAGGTCGTCCAAAAGGTCAGTGAAGGGTGATAACAAAGAAGTAAAACCTCAGTTTTATGGGTGTTTATTGAAAAGCCAGGCAGGGAACTAAATGTGTGAAGTATCGGTCAAGCTGCAGGAATGGAAGTGTCGGGGTGAAGAAGGGTGAGGAGAATGGCATCAGCGTAATGGCATATCATATAGCAGGCGCCCCCCAACAGCATCCCCTTCAATGCCAAGGACTGGCATAGTGCCACCACTAAAGGTTCAATATATAAAGCAAATAACAGGGTGAAAGGGAGCATCCCTCTCTAGTGCCTCGCTGAAAATTAATCGCAGATGCCAAGGATCCGTTCACCCTAATATAGGCCTGAGGGGCATTATAAAGGTTTTGAAGCCAGGTCAGAAAGGGAAGAGGGAGCCTGAAGGTAGACGAGGCGTCCCAGAGGAAAGTCCTGTACACCCTGTGAAACACCTCGGTGTTTAAATTGATTTATTTTATTTGAAAACTGGTAACAGGGAGAGGCACACTGAACTATGTGACCCGTGGGAGGGGAACAGAGGAAGAACAGCAGCACAATATATAAATGTAAAACTGTGGAACAACATTAGATAAAGTATTTGTACAAAGTTAAAAAAATGCAAACCTTACATATGCAGAGAATAAAGTGCGGTGCTGCTCAAAAAGCACTCTTAACAAGTGTACATTCGGATGTGGCAGCAATACTCCGTGAACAACCACAGTGTTGAAAACAGATGAATGATCTAGAGGGCATGTTAATAATAATAAATAAAACTTTATTAAGCGCGTTTCAAGCACCAAGACGCTGTACAAATGAACAATAAAATCAAAAATACACATATAAAATCAGAATAATCACAACAACCTCAAGCCATAAAAGCCTGACTCCACAGGTGGGTCTTGAGTTCTCACTTAAAAATCTCCATGGCCGTGCATTCCCGAAGACGGCAAGCCAGAGAATTCCAGAGGGTTGGGGCTATAAACATAAAAGTCCGAGCCCCAGAAAATTTTAAAATAACCCTCGGAACCTCCAGCAACCCCTCATCAGCTGAATGGAGCTCTTGTACAGGGCTGTAAGGAACCAGAAGCTCTTTCAAGTAGTCGGGGCCAAGTCCGTGCAGGGCTTTAAAGGTCAAAAGACCTACTTTAAAGGTGATCTGTCACTGTATAGGTAGCCAGTGCAGATTGCGCAGAACAGGGGTAATGTGTGTCCTTCTTGATACCCCTGTCAACAACCTCACAGTGGCGTTCTGCACTAGCTGCAAATGGCGGATATCAACCCCTGGAAGCCACAGGTACAGGGAGTTGCAATAGTCAAGGCGAGAGGTCACAAAGGTGTGGACCAACACAGGTAAAACGCTGGATGGAACAAGGTGCTTCACCCTGGCAATGTTCCTAAGATGGTAAAATGCAGACTTAATGACTGCTGACACCTGATAACGAAGGGTCAGCCCGTCGTCAAGTACCACCCCCAGGTTACGCACCCCTTCAGAGGTAAGGATCTGATCCCCCTCCCCCCAAGAAATAAACCAGAAGGCTGATCAGTCCCCAACCCCTCTATCCTGCGACCCAGGTCCACAACCAAAAGCTTGGTCTTTCCGGCATTCAACTTTAACCAGCTCAAATTCATTCAGTCATGGATTTCAGCGAGGCAGCTATTAAATACCGTGAAAGCACTTACCTGGTCAGGGGCAAAAGACAGGTAGAGCTGGGTATCATCAGCATAGCAGTGAAACCTCAGCCCATACCGTCTTACAATGTCTCCGAGGGGCAGTATATACACTGCAAACAACATGGAGGAAAGCATCGAGCCCTGGGGGATGCCACATTGCAGAGAGAAAGGGTCAGAGGAAAAAATCCCTGACACAACTCTCTGTGTTCTTCCAGATAGAAAAGATGAAAACCATCTTTGCACTGTACTAGACAGTCCACAGATGGACCTCAGGCACTCGAGCAAAACCCCATGGTCTACAGTGTCAAAAGTTGAGGAGAGATCGAGGAGAACCAAGATAGAACGGTTTCTCTGCTGTTTTGCCATCAAGATGTAACCCCCCTGCAAATGGGGGTTCCCAAAAGACTTCCAGGAGCTTGCTTGAATGCTCCAAGCCTGAATGGTGTTTGGCGTTTAAGCCATTTATCAGTGAGTGTTTTTAGAGCCTCTGGTACTGTCTCTTTAAGAGTTGTCTGCTTGCAGACATAATTAGTTTGTATGGGGGGACTGTGTGCTTCTCTGTTTGAGTACCACTCGAGCTGCTGCCAATTCACTCCATTTTGCAGTCACTAGGAGTGCAAAGGGAACCTATCTGAAAGATGTAACTGTTTGCCAGAAATCATTTACAGTAATAATGAAATTACAGTTTGTCTAACCTGCTTTCTTGCAGTCAGAACTGTGTCTGCCTAGTTCCCCATTCTGGTTTTGAACTGCTGAACTGGACCAATCAGTGTGGTAAGCTAGCTTCTAAAATGGTGCCTTGGACGAATCAGAACTTGGACTCATAATCTGAGCCAGCCACAAGAGGATTGTATGGGCAGTGACTCTGGGAGATGTAGTTTAGACTTCGCCTTTTTGGACCAACAGCAGCAGTCTATTGTGAGTGACAGCCAATCCAGTCAAGAACTGGGAGGAACTCAAAGGAAGTGCCGGTTTTGTCTGCTGGAGTTTCAGTTTAGCTCTGGAGTGAAGGAAAGAAACCCTGTGCTCCTTCAGTGCACAGTTTCAGTCAAAAACGTGTGTAAGGCCCAGAGTTCCGGTTTGCAGCTTGTGTAACTGCTTGTTAGGACTGAATCCGTCTGTGAAAAGAATCAAAGGATCTCTGAAGAGTAGAAACCAGGCTCACCTGTAGAAGACTGGAGAAATTGTTGAATTGCACTCGGTCTGTCAGGAACTGAATCTGTTGTGTGTTCTCCCGGTATTGTGCAGTAATTGCGATCGGGATAGAGAAGCAGCCTACCTGGTATAGTACTTTCTTTTTACCATATAAATGTGTGAAGAGTCTCGTGGAGCTCAAGAGTAGCCCTGCTGGACTTTGAAGGACCCTATCTTGTTTGGAGGTCGTGAGTACTAATTCAGGGTCGCTCCCTGTTGAATTGCCACATTAAATCCAAATGGAATCACTGTACTGCTGACTGTTTAAACAATTTTTCTTTTCACTGTGTGAAAGGGCCCCTACCAGCTGCCACGGTTTGGACTAGCCACTAGGGCTTGGGTACCCAGGGACAGTAACTGGTAGGGATAGGCCTGTGCACAGAGCCATAGGTAGATAGTAAAGTGATAAGCTAATTAACCTGATTTCCTGTCCTGTTATATCCCCCTAAATAAATCAGAGCTGCTTGTTTCAGTAAAGTTATACTGCCTGAGGTATTTGTCTATGTTAAAGTACTGTACTGTGATTGTTGCACTGTATCTTATTTCACAGGAGGTCCCAGTGCCGGAACTAGTCCTGGGGTAAGTGTATACTGTGAAGGTAATTCTGATATATTGTGTGGGCCACTAGTGGGAAGAAAGGGGTTGCAGTGTCCCAGAGGGCTGTGACCAAGTAAGTTTAACTATTGCAAACCCTGACCTCTGGGTGGGGACCTCCATTGGATCCAGGCCCCTCAACCTGTTAGTGGCAAATCAGGCAGGGTAGTAGCCCCTTGGATAGCGCCATCTAGGGGTTACAAAGAGATCACTGAGCACCCGAACCAGAGCAGTCTCAGTACTATGCCTCTTATGAAAACCAGACTGGAGAGGTTCGTAGATACTTTGGATGGTCAAAAGGTTCTCCAGCTGGTTTGCCACTACCTTCTCAATAACCTTCCCAATAAAGGGAAGGTTAGAGATAAGTCTGTAGTTGGCAAAAATATCTGGGTCCAGAGAAGCCTTCTTTAAAAGGGGAGTCACCACCGCTTCCTTTAGGGAGCTAGGAAACTCACCCAGTTCTAGGGAGCACCAGATTATTTGAGCCAGAAACGGGCCTGCGATCTCAACACAACCCAAAATCAGGGAGGTTGGACCCGGATCTAAACTACAGTACATAGGGTGCATCCCCTGGATGATCCGCATAATATCCTCGAGCCTCGGCAGGTCAAAGGAACTCCAGGAGGCTCGGGGTACAATGGCCAGACACCGACCAACAGCTTCCCCCCTTAGAGTGTGTCAGGTGGATCTCTGATCTGATGTTGGCAACCTAATTCACAAAGAATTGAGTGATCTCATCACACTCCTTTTGTGAAAAAGCTCAACGGAGCTGGAGACAGGCTGGTTTGCACAGCCTGTCCACAGTTCTGAAGAGCTGAGCTGGTCGATTCTGAGCAACAGCGATCTCCCTGGACAGGAATTCTGTCTTCTTATGGGAGATCTCTGATTGGTAGAGCCGGTAATGCTCCTGCAAACTAAGGCGGATGACTTCTAGAGCAGATTTCCGCCAACAATGCTCTAACCATCATCCCACACGTCAACTCCCTCAAGAACCCATCAAACCATGGGGCCCGAGGGTGAGAGAGAGGGGACGAACACGGACAGGAGCAATTGAGTCAAGAGCCGAGGAAATGGCCTGATTATAAGCCAAAACCATGGACTCTGGACCCATGCTGGCAACAGGAAACTCTGAGAGGTTCAATACCGCCAACAGGTCTTCAGGGCACATGTCCCGTAAAGGGCGTTATCGAACCATCTCCACAGGGGCAGACCTATGAAGGGGAGCACAAAAATAGAAGCCTACGGTGTAATGATCAGACGACAGGTGCCACCACCAAATCAGAGGCCTCAGTCCCCAGGAGAAAAAACAAATCCAGAGAGTGACCATAACTATAAGTAGCTGAAGAAACAATCTGTGAAAGGCCCACTGATGTCATCAACCGGAGGAAGTGTTGACCAAAAGCTGAGAGTTCGTCGTCAACCCAGACATTGAAGTCTTGTTGTCTGACCTTGTACTGTAGGGAGAAGATTGAAGCGGCAGGGATGGAACGCTACATGATATGTTCCATTAGCAGCAAAGTATGATGAATATTATCCATGGTTTGTCTGTGGTGGATAAAACCTGACTGGTCAGGGTGAATAAGGGATGGAAGAAAGCAATCTAGCCTCTTTGCCCATAGAGATATAAAAAATTTATAATCAACATTTAAAATGGAAACGAGGCGGTATGAAGAATAACAGGTTGGATCTCTTCCAGACTTCAGAATAGCCAAAAGAGTAGCAGACCAGGATGGAGGAGGGGAATCATCCTTCTAAATTGCCTAGAATGGGGAGAGAAGGTGCAGGAGTAATATGTTAGAGAAGGATTTATATCACTCAACCGGGAAGCCATCTGGGCCAGGGCTTTTTGAGAATTTTCACATCTTGTTATGATGACTGTAGCTCCTCCAGGAGATAAGGAGCAAGAAGCGATTCCTGCTGTGCTTCTGACATTTTAGGATGGGAGGGACTGGATAGGGGAGCCTGTATATGGGAGATGGATGGGGAGGAACTTTTTTTGCACAATGTTTGATAGTAATTCTGAACAAAGACAAGGATCCTGTGAGAGTCATGTACCAGGTGTCCAGCTGAAGCTGAAGAATACGGGAGGCTTTTTTTTGTGCTCTGAGTCTACGAGCCAAAAGCCTTGTGCCTTTGGCACCTCCTTCATAATAGGTACATCTAAGATAAATCAAAGCCTGTTTGGCCCGGGTGTATATTATGACTTGTAATTTCACTTACAACATTCGGATAGGAGTGACTATCCCTTTATCACAGCTGCAGCAAGGCAGATAACTCCATGAACACTTGCTCATAACCTCTGATCACGTTGACACTTTTTGTTGGACGCAAAAGCAATGGTATCACCCCTGATGACAGTTTTCAGTGTGTCCCATAAGGTGGGATAGGATATTTTGGCAAAGGAATTTTTGGTAGCCTGTGACAATGGCGACCATGACTGGGTGCTTTCAAAAAGGGTGACTCAGTCATGGCGCCCACGTCAACAGAGCTTCCTAACAGGAGGGTGACCGATTTGGGGGATCCGCTAATATAAAGCGCTTGTGGATGTTGCTAAGTATGTACACACGTGGAGGGGGGCGGCACCCATGCAATGGGCGGAAGGGGAGGGAGGGCTCTGTGGGGTGTAGTGCGTGTGGGCTGCCGAGCTGGTCCTGTTGCATGGTGGGTGGGTGGCAGGCTAGGGTTGCGAGGGTGCGGGTTCAGTTCTGGGCACGTGTTCCTTTTGCTAGCACCTGGCCATTTTTTTTATTCTGCTTTGCCCCTCTCAACATGCACCCCCAGGAGTTGAGAATCCTTTAGTAAGGGTGCAGAGGGCAGCCCCCAAAAACAAGTCCCCGTGCCCTTTGCTGTGCGCCAGGAGTGTACGCGATATACACTCGCCCTGACAGTGATCACTGTTATCACGTGGAACCACATTTTCCATCAAGACCAGCTTAGTGCAGTCCATAGTCTGGGATCAGAAAGTTTCACCTTTGAGAAGGGAGGTGGTAAACCTCCAAAAGGTTGATTTGTGCATTTCCCCAAATTTGCTTTCAATTGGAGGGAATATGGTCTGACACAAGGTTTGGGACATATGCAAGGTCCTGGATGGTGTCAAAGTGCTTGCATATAGTAAAGAAACATTCCAAGCAGGAGTAGCTTCCATAATGGAGTGAGAAAAATGTGTGTGCCCTGGTTGTGGGGAGGAACTGTTGCCAGACATTTACAAGGCCCAGCTGCGGAAGCTAGGCTCAGAGGTATTTCTGTGTGGGAGAAATTCTGTGTTGTGTGGGATGTGAAGAATAAAGTTCAGGAGATATTGTAATGTTAAAGTCTCCACTGAGAAGCCGGTCTGGTGGCACTGAGGGTTAAGGCGCTGGACGCCACACCTCTCTCCATGCCGGCATACATGGTTCGGGAATGAGCCCGGGGTGTCGGGGGTTGGCAGGGGAGGGAAAGGATTGAGCATCCGGAGGACAGCTCTCCTTTCCTGGGAGGGAGGGGGGCACACACTCAGCACCTGACTGGCCTCTGGTAGAAGCCAGAGGCACAGCAAGTGCATGAGTGTCAGCTCCTAAACCCATGGCGCACCCCATGGGGTGGACCGACAACCCAGACATCTGTCCCATAGGACCAGATGCAGAAGGAAGTTGGGGAGGGCAGGAACACACCATGAGGAGCCTCACTTCAGACCGTCATACTGGAAAGAAAACCTGAAGTGTACTAAAGAATGAATACATGCAAACCTGTTGTGTCAAGCTCCAGTTTTTCACAATAAGAGAAAGGGCTCTGGGGAAAATCAGAGAAACCCAGGGATGGTGTGAAAACTGCACAATAAGGATATCTCAGAAAACAACGGCACCAACAGAGTATCTGAGGACAAACCATGTACTTCAACAAGCAATACAAAAATGATTACATTTTAAAGGTAAAACAGGAACCAGTAGTTTTTATGGACTTTGGCAATAGAGAGTATTAGTACTTTCTATGGACTTTGGCACTAGAGAGAGCGAGAGAGAGTACCAGTATTTTTTATGGTATTTGGCACTAGAGGGACAGTACCAGTACTTTTTAATGACTTTGGCATTAGAGAGAGAGAGTACCAGTGCTTTTTAGGGACTTTGGCACTAGAAAGAGGGTACCAGAATGTTTTGTGGTCTTTGGCACTAGAGAGAGGGTACCAGTACTTTTTATGGACTTTGGCACCAGAAAGAAGGTACCAATATTTGTACAGACTGGGACACTAGAGAGAGGGTTCCAGTACATTTTATGGATTTGGCATTAGAGAGAGGGTACCAGTACTTTCTATGGACTTCAGCACTAGAGAGGGGGTACCAGTAGCTTTATGGACTGTGGCACTAGAAAGAGGACACCAGTATTTTTATGGACTGTGGCACTAGAGAGAGGGAAAATGGTAGTGGTGGGAACCTCCCAAAACCCAAGCCTCAGTGAGCCTCCTGTCCCTCCCAGAGATAATAATTTTTCTGAACAAGTTGCTTACCTGACACCGGGAAATTGTGGACAGGCATGCAGATGTGGTTTTACCAGGTGCAAGGCAAATGATGCCGAAGCTTGTAATCCAACGAAGTGAGTCTGGCATAAACTCCACAGTCTTTTCAGTCATTTTGGGAACAGTTGAAAATGTTATTGTGTCCCATAATGAGGTTGCAAATAATATCCTCTCCCTGGTGCCATAGCGTTTCAACATGCTTAATATCGTGGTCACAAGTGATGTAACCAAGCTGTGTGGCATGTTGAAACATTGTGAAGTTTTTTGCCAGCCTCACTTTCTTGGACTGTAAGCTTTGGCATTGTTTGCCTCATGCCCAGTGCGATTGCACCTACATGCCTGTCCACAGTTTCCCCGTGGCAAGTAAGCAATCCATTTATCATGTCTGCCCAGTGATTTAGCATGTGGGTTGAAAGGATCCTGAACAAAGCCCTTATTTCCATGGGTAATAATTTTGCTATTACCTGTGGATCACTGATTTGAATTGGTGGCTTTTCTGCCGATTTTCTCCCCATTTCCTTTAACCCTCCCACCATCTGCATGGCACCAAGCGGTGCCACTGTTGACATCACGCAAGCACAGCAAATCCGATACAAAGGAGCTGCCTCCCCAGACTGCTGCAGTGATCCCTCTAGTGGTCGAATTCGGCTCCAACTCTCCTGAAACTGGGAGGAGCCACCATTGGCAGAGAGGCCCCAGCTATTGGCTGCAACTCAAAGCAGCTCACGGTGCCTATTCCTGAGCCCAGGTCGCCAGAGTGTCGGGAGCTGCAGTCCAAAAATGTTCTCAAAAGCAAACAGTTGCACATGGGACTGGAAATTAGTGGTAAAATAATGACGGAAGAGTAAATGACTAGCAGCGCTGAGCACCATTTCTCCTGCATTATTAAATAAGGATGCTTTTATCTTTCCTGTATGTCAAATGCCTAATTATTTAGGTCTCCTCACAAGTAGAAGGGAAAACTTTTCATCCTGAACTCACAGCTTCCTTTGATTAGTTCTGATGCTTTTCACACAGTAGGAAAAGTTTCTCTTGATGGGCGGAGGGTTGTCGTTTGACTGCAGAAAGCTGCCCCCTCTTCCCCCCAATAAAGCTCAGTAAATGAAGTGGTGAAAGGACTTGCCAAAGCAGAATCAGCAGTTTCTGTAAAGAGCTGCCAATGCAAGGCATCATGAGTAATGGCATGCAGTCCTTAATTTATAGACAGGCTATGTCAGTCTGCTTCCTCCCTATGTCCGGCTATCTGTCACTTGATTTAACAGCTCCAGACCAGTTGTTACAGGTGGGTGGGTAATGATGGGTGGGTGGGTGATAAGAGTGAGGATCACACAGGCAGTAATAATGGGGGTGAGAAACACATTTGCTGTGACACTGAAGATTAGAATTGTTTATCACATTAGGGCAGAAGACACTGGGGAATTGAGTGCACTGCAGTAGTACTCAGAATGAATGAATCCCTCTATGCTGCAATTCAGGTTTGAATCCCACAGTTGCCACTAACTCACTGTGTGACCCTTAGAAAGTCACTGAATTTCCTGTGTTTAACCTTCGTGTAGTCTGCTGTGCTGTTTGACGCTACTTGTGCACTGAAATAGTAGCCCCCTGCATTGTAAATGCTTTGGGATAGTTTGCATGAAATGTATTTGGGTTTTTTTGTTTAGAATTAGGTAACTGGGAGAGGCACACTGATCCGGAGCCCAATTCCAGGTGTGACTCAGGGGAAGGGGAAATGGGGAAAATAAGGTAGAAATAAAGGTAAACGGGTTGATTACAATGTAATAGGATATTTACAAGAAGCAAGTATTAATAAGTGACAATGGAAATCAGTACAGTATGAGGTAGATGCACACCAAATAAGCACTGTTAAGAAATGTGACATTACAAGTAGCAACAAATTAAAATTAATATTAACTGAACTGGTACAAAAAGAGGTAGAGTCACAGCAGGTTAGCATATCCAGTAAATTTATCGGAGGGTAACAGTGATTGGGGAGGAAGTGAATGATCAAGGGGTAGTAAAGAGGAAGGTTTCTGTAGGCAACAGGTGTCTGATGGGTGGGGGAGAATAAAATACAAGGGGAGACAGGTGGGGTAGAGAAGGTGAGAATGCAAAAAGATGGCAGATCAGGATGAGGAAAGACAGGAGCAAGCAGTGGAAAGGGATTGGGAATGAGGGTGCTTTAGACTGTGCAGAGATGGAGATAGCCAAAAGGAGCTTGGAAGAGAGTTCCAGAGGGAGGGGAGGTGATATGAGAAGGCTGCAACCAAGGTGAAGCTGTGATGCAGCTAGAAAGGGCTAGATGCTCACTAAAAATGGGCAGCCAGCCCAAGCATAAGCAACTCAGTCAGAAAATAGTGGCACTCACAGATTCAAGCTTGAATATGTGAGTGCCACTAGTTTCTGACTGAGCTGAGTATGAGAAGGCTGCCTGCCCCAGACTGGAATGAGGATGGGGAAGAGAGAAGGTACGAGGGTCTCTGAAGCGGAGCTGGTAGGAGAAGGGGGAGGGGTGAGAGGAGAGAGGAGAGGAGAGGAGAGGTATGGTGGGAGGGATCCAAACCAGAATTTGGAGGTAAGGGTGGAGGCGTGGATATGGCGGTGCAGTGGGAGAGAAGGAAGGGAGAGGGAGGAGTAGAGAGTACAGTGATGAGTATTGGGGGGGGCAGAGGTTGGAGGCAAAACACCAGAAAGCATTAAAGAGAGTGTCTAGCCTAGCGAGGGATGAGGTGGGGTGGATCCGAGGACAACGTCAGCATAATCAAACACTGGGAGGATCATTTTGGTTATCAACTCCTGGCAAACAACGGGGGATAGGGCATCCCTATTCCTGTACATGGCTCCTAGTTTTTGTCAGAGTTGAGTGAATATAGTCTGTGTGTGAAGAGAAGTCTAGTTGACTGTCCAACCAGACACCAAGATATTTATAGAACAGGACTGCTTCTAGAGTGGTACCTCAAGAGTAAAAAAGGAAGGGGGAGGGGAGAGTTTGGCTAGCTTTTGTGAGGTGCCAAAGGTCATGGATACAGTTTTCTTTGAGTTAACCTTTAGCCAAGGCCCCTGGAATTCTGCGGTTCTGCGGTTGCAGAATTTGCCGCAGAATTTGCATCATGCCGCAGAATTAATTGTTTTTGGTGAATTTTAATATAAATATACTGTTTTTCCGTAGTGTCAGGCTTTCTTTCCCACGTCGTTTATCCTGAAGCCCATCCTCTATGCTCAGCATAGGATGTCATCGATGACATCACATCATATTTAGCCAATGACACGACTGCATTCTGCCAGAGAAATGAATAAATCATGCCACAGAAATCAGAAAATGCTGCCGCAGAAGTCAAGAAGCCCTGCCGCAGAAATCAGAAAATTCTGCCGCAGAACACCAGGGGCCCAGCCTTTAGCCAATGATCTTGGAAGCAGCGTAACACTCATGTGAAGTCACTCTGCAGTTGGGACTCCACCTTGGGAGTAGAAGGACCACTGGAATAGAAGATGGTGTCATCTGCATAAAGATGTACGTGGGAGGAGACACAGAGAGCCAGAAGGTCATTTAAGAAGATAGAGAAACGGTCAGGGACAAGGACAGAGTCTTGAAGGATGCCACTTGACTGGAAAGGGGGGGAAGGTGTCACCTGCCTGGACACATTGAGTTTGTCCTGTAAGATAGGATCTAAACCAGTCCACAGCAGGGCTAGAAAGAACAGCAGAGTGAATCCTGGGCAAGAGGGAGAGGGTGAGAGACAGAGTCAAAGGCTATGACAGGGTCTTTAAAGATAGCAGCAGTGAAGTGATCGCAGTCCATGCCAGTGAGAATAGCATCTGTGACTCATCGTAGAGAAGTTATGGTTAAGTGTTTTTTCCGGAAACCAGACTGAAACAGAGAGAGGAAGTCAGAGGAGGGAAGGAACTCAGTCTAGAGAAAACAAGGGATTCCTGAAGTTTGGCCAGGGAGGGAAGAAGGGATATGGGCTAGTAGTTGCTAGGTGTGGAGGGATCACCTCCTTTGTGAAGGGGTATGACCTTGGCAGTTTTCCAATCCTCAGTGATGGAACAGAGGTTGAAGGAGAGAGATTTAACAGGCGAGAGAGAGAGGAAGAGCTATAGCAGGAGCTGAGATCTGGAGGATGTGAGGATCAAGGCTATCGAGGCTAGATTTGTTAGAGTTGAGGGAGAGGAGGGCTGGAGAACCTACTGAGCAGAGACATGAGAGAAATGTAAGCCATCAGAAGAGGAGGGGTGGGGAAGTGGGTGGGACATTTGCTGGACTTGAGGGAGGGAGGGAGGGAGGCACAGGTTGTGAAAAATGATTTGAGGTTGAGGCAACAGAGGAGGGGTCCGAGACAGGTGTACTACTTACTAGCAGGGTGGGAGGGGAAGACTTGTGCGGGGGGTTAAAGAGGGAGTGAAGAGCATGTCTAAATTAAGAGGGGGAGTCAAGATTTTGCTGCAGGGTCGCCTTGAAGTAATGTGCTTTCGCTGCTCTTATGGCATTAGTACAGGCATTTCTTAGGGAATGGTAAAGGTGGAGATCCGAGAGGGAGAGGGAAGATTTGTAATGCACCCAGGCATAATCATGGGAGATGCTATATGAAACACATGTCTTTAGGAGTAAGTAGGGGAGAGGGTGTTCCAGCATGCATGGGTGTTGGTCTTGGGGCCCCACATTTTGATCCAAATTTGAATCTAAGAACCTGTGCACGCCCCTATACCCCTATGTCCCCATCAAAGTTGGCAGGTCAACATGAACAAATGGTTAAAACTAAAGAGGTGGGGCCAAGAAGACAAAAGAGGGGGTAGAACGAAATGGCAGGGCTATTGTTTTTGCATCTACAGCCAACACTGGGTGCAGATGTATTTAAAAAAAAAAGTCATATGACACAGCAGCCCAGGATATAAAAAGCCTCAGCCAGGTGACCGAGGAACTAAAGAAGTAAAAAAACACAAACCATCCATGTGACACAGGAGGTCGGAATATAAAACATTGCAGTTGGGTGACAAAGAAATTAGGGTATTAAAAAATACAAAATACAACCAAGTCATGTGACAAAGGAGCCTGGAGGGTATAAAAAGTCATAGTCAGGTGATACAGTAGCAAGGAACCCAGTCATATGCCAGTCAAGCCTAGGTATGAAATATCACAGTCATGTGCATAGGAGCCAGGAGTATACAGAAATTACAATCATATACCACAGCAGCTGTGGGTATACAGAAGTTGCAATCGTGTGACTCAGGAGCCCAGAGTATACCAAAGTTGAAGTCATGTGACCCAGGAGCGCAGGATATACAGAAGTTAGTCATGTGACTTAGCCCAGGATATTCAAAGATTACAGTCAAGTGACACTGGACATTGGGGTAGTAAAAGTTACAGTCACATGACTCCAGAGCCCAGGGTTTACAGACGTTAAAGTCATGTGACACAGGAGCTCGCCAGCCCGGGGTATACAAAAGTTACAGTCATGTGACACAGGAGCTCGGGTATACAAAAGTTACAGTCATGTGACACAGGAGCTCGGGTATACAAAAGTTACAGTCATGTGACATAGGAGCCCAGGGTATTGAAAAGTTAAAGTCATGTGCTCAGGAGCCCAGAGTGTACCGAAGTTACAGTTACAGTATGTGACACGGGAGTCTGGGTGTATAAACTGCAACAGTTCAGGCATGTGTCAGCAAGTGAGCAGGATGTTGGTTAAAATATATTGCATTAATTACCAGCACCCTTATTTAAAAACTGCTCAGAATAAGGTTTGTGTGTGCTTCCATTGATTTTGTTTTGACTGCTGTTAGTTACAGACCTCGTGCACTGTAAAAGTAATTTTATTTCAAGCAAAGGCTTATCAGTTGGCTTTATATTCAGTGTCAGTGGCTCAGTAGGTAGCACACTCGCCTCTGAGGCCGGGAGATCAGAGGGCTGTGGGTTCAGTTCCCACATCTGGCACTTGGATTAATATCCCAGTACTGACACTGTAATGCAGCATGAGAGGGGTGCTGCATTTCTGAGGTGCCGTCTTTCGGATGAGACGTTAAACCGAGGTCCCATCTGCCTGGATTGGTGGTAGTTCAGGTGGATGTTAAAGATCCCATGGCACTTATCGAAAAGAGTAGGGGAATTTCCCCGGTGTCCTAGCCAAATTTCCCTCATTCACTAAAAATACCACCAACAGCTTAATCTGGTTCAAGGTCAGTTGGTATTCATCTGTATCCCCCCTCCCCCGGGTTGTGCCTGAAAATAGGCAGGATTTGTCTAGTGCACTTACCCGGCCAACAAAAGCTAAATAAATAAATATTCGACTAAACAAACCCGATAAGAACTGCAACACCACAGCAGGAAAATCACAGGGAGCTAATAACAGATTTACTGTCACTAGAAAGAGTCTCTTTCCAACAGTAGCAGTGCTTTTTTTTATTATTATTATTAGTTTTTTTTTTTTGTTACAGTTTAATTTACCCAGAATAACCTTTCTGAGATTTAACACCTTGTTAACACTGGGCTCCTGTTTCTAGCCGTTCTTTAACTGCTAAGTCAAGAGAAGAAACAAGAGGTCAAGTCGGAAAAATCAACCAGCTCGAAATCAAACAGATTGGGGGGGGGGGGCAGCTGACTAGGTAGAACATGCGAGCGTGGAGCTTCTCAGTTCATCAGTTAAATACTTAACATTTCTTGTCTTGATCTTTTCCACACAGAAAGTTGGGTATTTAAATTCAGTATATTGTCTGCAGCAGTATTTGAAAATTTGACTGCAAGACTGTATAAAATGAGCCATGGTGGAATAAGACATGGGTAGAAGAAAAGCCACTGCAGCTGCAACAGTGGGGCAACATGGTGCCCCAGCCGAATCCATTCTACATCCTTTCTGCTGGTTGGTGAGGAACAATTAAAAGCACAATGTGAGTGGTATGCTAGCTGAATTAGAAATGTGACAGTTTTTTTACTTGAGACATACGATGTCAGAAACTAAAGTTGTGGTAGCAGAGAGTAAGGAGTCAGCAGCCAAGGCTTCCTGAGTGGCAGTTACGATAAAATATATTATTAAAGCAAATAAAATTATGGGCTGGACTTTCAAAGTGTGGCACAGGGCTTACAGCAAGACCAGCGCCGTGACACTTAGGGTCTGGTCGGAGCACTGAACCCCTTTGCCGCAACTGCGCTCGATTTTAGTAGGTCTGGAGCAGCTGCGGCACTTTACCCGATTCACGGCAGCTTGCACCAGATATTTGTTGCAAGCCCTGTAGAAAGGGTACCTGGGACTGTCGCAAACTAGACCAGAAAAAGTTGGTCTAAGTTGAGGCAATTAGCGCACAGAATAAAAAATCCTGATCGCTGCCCGGGAGAATGCTGCGAGCCCCATGGACCATGTGTTCGACGTACCCGGGGCTTGTGGCATTCGGAACCTTTTGAAAATGTAGCCCTATGTGTCTGCATCTAGAGACACTGGAAAACACTGTGGGCTCGATTCACGAAGCTTGACAAGGGGTTTGTGCCAAGCCTCGCGTCATCTGCAATGTTTGGCAGAGCTGCGCCAAAGCTCTTTGATACAGAGCAGCCCGATTCATGAAGGCCTGGCGCAGTTGCGGCAGTTTCCCCACTTTACGGTAGCTTGTGCCAAACCTTTGGTGCAAGCCTTGTAACATGAGTCCCCCAGTGGTGCAAAGTTAGACTGGGGGGAACTGGTCTATCTTTCTGTGTTCAACACAAGGGACTTGCGGCAGGGGTTTGCGGCAGGCATTGTTTCTTGAATCACACTTGCTGCAAAATTTGACGCAAGTCATCCCTTGTGTCAAACCCTCTGCCGCAAGTCCCTTGTGCTGATCCAAAATGCTTTGTGAATCGGGCCCACATGTGTGTGCTATGAGTATCAGGCTGTCCGGAGTCCCTGAAGGAAAGCAAGGGACATCCACACCCCCACCCCCACCCCCATGACAGGACTTTGTAATTAACCTGTTCTCAGAAAAACTGAACCTGCAGTAGTGCCAGTAATTGACATTTTGCAGTTATTGCAGATCACCCTGAGACACCCCACACAACATAAATTCACCTCTGACTCTGCTCTTCGTGATATCGGGACAGCACGAATGGGACATGATCCTGTGGCAAACAAAGACATAAGAGGCTTACTGCTTAGATGATGCCATTCTGCAGTGTACACTGTACAGTACCTTCTCACACCTGAGCATTTTCAGCCAGGTTGTAGAGCAAAGCTTTTGTGGCAGTGAGAGCAACTCTGCAAAACCTGAGAATCTCACACTCATTCCAGCTGCTGGCAAACTTGAGAATAGTCCATGCTGGTAAATCCTACTTGCATGGGGATCCTACAGTGGCTGGGAAGTTTGTGACAAGCTAAGGCAAAAGTCTGGCTATCAAGAAGAAAACACTGCTGCAGGCACGCAGGGTTAAGACACTGGACTTTATAAACTCTCGTTATTTTAGTATTTGCAGACTGGGAGTTGCTCATTAATTGGAAAACTTTTTTATACTGAACCAGTGGCTGATTGAATTATTTTACAGACGGAAAAACTTGGAAAAGAGCAAGAACGTTTTTTTGTATTGTAGTATTTTGGTTATCCAAAGTGGCACCGACCCGAATGGAGAGTTGGGGCATCAATGCCAAACTTAGGGTCCATGCTCCATTCCTCTCCAGATGGATAGTTAATTCATTTAAAATGTTGATCACTGGGATAACCCCTCAGACTGCATATGTGTTTGTACTGTAGGCCTGTGCTCTATGTGTACCCGCTGTTTATGGATGTCTTTTATTAATACACTCTTGCCTTTTTATCTGGAGGATGATCTGCCTCTGTGATAAGTTGAGAAGCTGCTGCAATTCTTAGTAGTTTCTGCTTTAATGTACTACGTATATAATTTGCTCGGTAGCTACTTAGGTTATGACTGGAACCCCTTTTTGAACTCCTTTTGAATTCCTTTTCACCAGCTCTTTGGAATAGCATGCAAAAATTACTTAAAATCTCCCTGCTTCCCAGCCATTTTATGTTTAGGGGCTGCTCTATAGAGGCCTGAAAACAGCGTGTGATTGTTTCAGGTAAAGCCTTAACCCACTCAACTGAGTCCCTTAACCTCTGTAATCCTGGGCTACCTATTTCCCGTGTCGGCCAGCATCCCTTTAGGGCACCCCCCCCCCCCATCAATTAGCTTCACAGGGGGCCTCATTCTATTAGGCTGCCCTAGTTTCCCTCTCTATTATGTGTCTGATACCCTTTCTTCCCACTGCCCTTCTCTATGTCCCTCCTTCCCCTCCTCACTTGTACTCTATAAGCTACAACCTGTATACGCTGCACTTTAAATGCCTATATTTGCACTTGCTTTACATGTCTGATTCATCCAAGTGCTGATTTTGTGTATTGTAACTGCCTGTACTGATGTCTACTTTTGTATGAAGTGTTGTCTACTGTAAGTGTCGTCTGTGTCCAGGACCATCTCGAAAATGAGCTTGCTCAGTGATGTAACTGCCTGGTTAAATAAAGTTTGATTGATCAATTGATTGATTGATTGAACTCTGTTTTTGTTAACCAGATTGACTGACTTTTTGATGCTCCTTTACTAGACACTGCTAATTCTAAGGACTGTTTTGTGCCAGGAAGATGACATCAAGATGCATTTTGAATTCTTATCCTTTTATATCGTCCGCTACCATGTCACATCACAAACTATTCTAGGTACTTCTGTTATGCCTTTATTGATACTATGTATTAATTTTACTAATCTTGTATCTGAAGAATGGGGCAATATTGTTGCCTTTATTGACAAATGTAGAACAGTTTTGATACAGTCAGACTGTATCTTTGAATACACCCTCATTGTGGTAAGTTTGGTAATGCTCAATTTCAAAATCTAATCACATATAACCAAGCAGTAAGGTACTCTGTTGGGATTTGAAACTGGGCCTCATGGTTTGTAGTTTTGCACTCTTAACCGCTAAGCTGCGCTGCCCCTTATGTTGTGTCTTGGGCTTTACTCCAGCAATAAAGGACAGAACTGGCAATGTGTTTTAAATTAAGAATTAGGAATGATTGATACCAGTGCCACGTGCCTTAATGTGCTTGGGGGTCCTCTCTCCCAATGTCTTCTCCATTCAATACCATAAGACACAATGCTGTCTGTTGGTAGCTTTGAAGGCGCAGGAAATCCTGGTCCATAGCCCCCGCAGCAACTGACTCACTGGTGACCTTGACCAAATCTACTGACCTCCCTCTGCATCAGTCTATCTCAGTTGTAAAACCAGTTAGAAGCAGGAATCGCTACACACACACATTGAAACTGAGGTATTGCGTCTCAGCTCTGCTGCACTGACAAAAACAATTGCTCCTCAGGAGCTGAGCTGAGAGCATCCAACTCGGTTTCCCAGTGAGCTGTGCTGCCATCTCTTCCTGTGTCCTCTGGCCTTTGCTTGCTATATTAAGAAACGTATTTGTTGATGTTGATGTGCTGTGTTAATATTGTACATCCTCGCTGTGTCCTGAAATGGTGACAGCACAGAGCAGGCCATGGAACTGCTAGCATGTTTTGATTTTGATGCCACTATTTGGTTCTAAACATGAATAATTAACTTTTTAAGAAGTAGGTTATGAATTACATAGTTTTTGAAACATTAATCAAAATCTAAGTGCAGAAAAGAAAATTGCATACAGACATGACTGCAGCAACCAACGAACATAAAAATGTTCCTCAGCAGTGTCGTAACTCAAGTGTCACTCCTACCGGGCCTTTAGCAACCAGACCCCAAAATATGAGGTGGTGGCTGGGTATACTGTTTCATTAATTAGCTCTCTCATGGCTGGATACTTTTTAGCTGATGGCAGTTGTAGCTCCTCCCTCTCTCTAGGGGTCCAGGTGCATCTTGTTTTCGAGCAGGTGGCGTATGTAAGCTAAAGCCACATACTTGACCTCTGGAACTTGTGGTGACTTCCTAAGCAGCCAAACACCAGGGTCACTGTAACGGGACTAAAAGGTGCAGGAGTTAGTGCAACCATCAGTCCAGCACAAATGGAACGTCCACAGTGGGGGCTTAAAGTCTAAAAGCTGGATCTGTGTTGTTCCAAAATGTTTCTTTTAGCCTACAGGAAGGGATAATCTCATCAATTTATTTTGAGTACAGGTCCAAAGTTGATGTAGTTCTCCCCATCGGGTCTAGTCTTTTGAGACACAGTTCAAATGTCCCAAAATCAATTTTGGGTAGGGTGTTATGACAACCCAGCATGCATAATGACATTAAGATCAGTCTCTATCAGAACAAATGCCACAGCTCTGGTATATCAGGCTAGGACTTCACAATCTTTCTGTTTCTTAGGTAATGAGTTTTCCAACTTTTGAAAGGGGCTTCCATCCAGCTAGTGTCTTCTTCAAAAGGAGTACCCTAACCTAGACCTGGCACAGGGGAGTTCTGAACTCTGGATGAAGCCCAAAGAGTACAGCTCATCCTTAAGGGGCTACCTTAGAGGACTACTGCATCCTCCACAGAGCTATAGCCAAGATGCAAATGCACACAGAGCAGGTGCCAGCTCCTATCCCATATGGGCAAATTGAGGTGACTAAAGGGATTCCCCCACCATCGACTCTACCCTAGACAGAAGCATAATGACGAGAGGCTAGCCGCACAATCGAGCAGACTCGATAGACCATATGGCCTGTTTCTGCTGGCATTTTGAATGTTCATGTAAACTACCAAGCCTCAGTTGTGAATTACTTTTCTATTTCTTTTCTAGCAACTCTTGGGTAACAGATGGTATGGATAGCTGTCTAAATAAAGTACTGGATAAACTAGTGAAGGCAGACCTGGGCATCCAGGGGCAGGCAACACAAGACCGGCACTTAGATTTGGCAGGTCAAAAACAGGGTGCGAGCGATGGCAGCAGCCACCACTGACATGCAGCGTGCATTCCATTTGAACTGTGCATACCTGGCAAGAACCCTGGTCAGATTGGAGTTTGGCTTAAGCTGGCAACAGTGGGTCAACACTCTGTACTGTCGGCCAAGTGCTGGGGCAACCACCAGACTTTTCTCTGACAACTTTCTTTATAAAAGAGAATGAGATGTGGATGCCCTTTGCCCACGTGGCTGTTTGCGCTAGCCCATGAACCCTGTTTGCAGTATATCAGAGAATACCATGGTATAGCGGGAATGTACTGTGGGGTGTCACACACAAAAATGCTTGCACATGCAAGTGCTATGTACTGTTAGTGTCTGGCGACATACATATCTATCTGCTCTACTTGACTAGAATATTAGAGGAACTTAATGCATGCTTGATGACTTAAAGATAGATTGGAAGTCAGAGCTACTCCTTATCACAAAATCGCACACTCCAGACTTGTGTACTGGATACAGGATTCGACTTTACCAGTGACCTGGTGGCCCTAGGCCAGTAATTATTGTCTCGGGCCAAAGGATTTCATGCACTGCTAACCTGATTGACCAGCTTCCTGAAGATCCAGTGAATAGGCTCAGATGGGACAGCACCTATAGCAAGGGTCACGTAGTGCACACATAAATCAGTGCCACTTACTGGAAATAGACAAAGGTGGCAGGTGCAGAAGCAACTGCTGCCCAGCCTGTATCTGCAGCTGACAGTGCATCTAAAATTGCACCTAAACTGCAAAGTTTGCATCCGAGTCCGAATTTGCATCTTAATTTGCATCCAGGGCTTCACTCAAATTAGCAATTTGCATCCAAAACAGATGCAAATTCTGCATGGGTGTCGGAACCATAGGCTTGGGGTGGGGGGGGGGAGTTGGGGGCAGTCCCACCCACACTGTTTCACACTTGTGCCTTTTAAACCTTTCAAGCATTACCTGGCTTACAGAATCAAGCCTGCCATTATAGGCACTATGTCCTCATTCAAACTTCATACCCCCACAGCATATTTGTAATATTCCACCACCCTTGAAATTCCATTTTTTTCTGATTGCTGATGCAGATTCAGCCAGGTGAACAGAAATGTTCAACCACTCAAGGCAGCTGGAGATGCAAGTTTGCTGTTGAAAATAGGGTCAGGCAGAATAGATTCTTGAAAATCCTGTCCATGGCCTAGCAGCCACTTTTGATGATATTTGCAGGTGAGCAGCATGTTAAAGAAGTCCAGTGGCCTTCCCAATAGCACCGTCTGGTCATATTTACAAGGAAGGAGCATGTTGAAGAAATCCCATGGCCTTCCAAGTAGCCCATTCTGACTGGCAGTAATTAAAAGGGAGGAGCATGTTAAAGTGATTTAGTCACATTCTGAAGATGCCTTTTGCACACAGTATGCCATTGCCACCCATGCTTCAGATGCTGAAGCTGCAGTTTGTTTTGTAAAAATCTGTCATAGTCATTTTTGTATGTTTTGTTTCTGCCCACCTCCAGTTTTCTATATGCAGCCACACCCCCAGAATGATGTCATGCAAGGGCACTGTCAATGTTTGTACCGCAACAAGGAATTCTGGTAAATTATAAAGTTGACTTAACTGTTCGTTATTTCAGTGGTGCAGTCCCTTATTTTGGTAGTGTGGACTGCAGAATAGCACCTAATATATAGACATATAACCTAGTTTTAGAGAATCTTGAAGAAGCTAAGTACATGCGCATATGGGCAGACTAGGTGGGCCATAGGCTCTTATCTGTTGTCAACATCTATGTGTGTGTGTGTATATATATATATATATATATGTACACACATACATACATACATGTATAAATAAATAAATAAATCAAGGCATTGTGGGTACAGTACATAGCTGATTTTTCCGTCTCCCTTATCAAAGTGCAGTCTCCTATGTCAGTAGCGTTTACGGCAGTACAGTCTATAGAAAAGTTTCTGGAAAACTGTTTTCCTGATGCAGATAGGCCAAAAAGATAATTTGCCAGTCTGTGTAGATGCTGTTTGACTTTTACTTCCTGCTGGTGAAGTGACAGATCTGAAGTGGCAGCTCTTGTCAGAATGTGGGAGCATGATGATATCTGTGTTTGTTTGTTTTTTAAATCGTACTTTATACTCCCCCCTTCTCCTCACACTCTGCTTCTTCGGGAGACACCTATGGCATCTGTCCCCACTCACCTATCTGAACCCACGGTGGTAGTCCCCCATGGATCCTTGGTTGTTTCCCCCCAGGCGGGGACAAGGTGGGGCAGCACCCTGAAGTTCTGGATTTCTTCTGCGCACCAGCCCGCGGCAGGTAGGGGCATTGTGGATCTGTGCAGGTGCTCTGTCTACCGGAGCATGAGGAGCCATTTTTCTGGTGTTCTTGGGGTGTGACATGTGCCCTGATGTCAAGGCACAAGCACCGACATCCATCACACCCCCTCCCGCTACCTATGGTTGGAAGCTTGCTGTACCCCAGGCCTCTGCCTGAGGTCAGTCAGGCACCGGCCACAGCCCCCCTCCCTCCAAGAGAAGGTGAGCAGTCCTAGGACGCTTGAACCTCCTCTTCCCAGCCGTCCCTCTGACTTCCTGGGCTCATTCCCAAACCCGGGTCATCAGTGTTGCAAGCAGTAGCGCTATCACTGTACCGGTGGATCGGCTACTTTTCTGTGCTTATGTTATAGGGCCCAAATGACTATAAGTAGTACAGGAGTGTAATTGTGGGTCAGACTACTTTTATTTTTCTTTGGTGTCCAGCTTCTGCGATGAGTCCAAAACTGTAAAAGAAAAGGAATGTCTGCAATACCAAGACTGACCAACAGAACTCTCTTTTTAACACAGTGCTTAAAAACTTTGTTTCCCTTGCATGATGTCACGGTTGGAGGTTGCAACACTGAGAAAAAAGGGTCAGGGTTATGCAAATGAAGCAGAGCACAGAAATAAAAGCATTTTGTAATGGAAAACAGCACTTTCTGGCAATTTGAATGGTAGGAAATTGATTCACAACTTCTACAGGTTACTACTCCCATTTGCTATGACAGACTTGACAAAATCAATTTAAAGAAGTCCTATGGCCTTCCCATTAGCCCACTCTGGTGATATTTACAAGTGAGGGACATGCTGAAGTCCAGTGACCTTCCCAGTAGCCCACTCTGACTATATTTGCCAGTAAGGAACATGTTGAAGACGTCCAGTTGGCTTCCCAGTAGCCAGTTCTGGCAATAACTACAAGTGAAGTGGCATGATGAGGAAGTCCCTTACTACTGGGTACAGATTACTCCTTCCCTCCCTAACAAATGAGATGAATTTATTCCGCAGATGAACTAGACTTATGGTGGGCTCTCATTTCCTATCAATATATACTGAGGGAAAGACCACTCATTCACTCAACCACGTATGGAACAAGTTGTCCTTAGCAGCTGGAAAACTACCACTGATCATCTCCTTACAGAATGATGGGGGAGGATGGGCATCGTGGCAGCTAATGAATATATTAGTCGTATGATTTGTAAAGTGGAGATATTTGAAAAAAATGTGGTCACCCTTCATGAAGCAGAAACAGTTAAACAGAATTCTGTAACCACTGGTAACCATATTTAGAAGATAATGTTTTTATATTTTATTAACTCATTCATATCACCTCTGACCTTTCTGACTAGTAGATTATGAGTTGTTCTTGTTCATTTTACTATTCATGTTTGATCTGGAATGTTTAACATTTTTATTTTCATTGTGTGTTGCTTTTTTTTTTCTACTTTCTGTTTCTACGCCTCTACTGTCTCCTAACCTCCACTTCTTCAGGCCACCAAGGTGCTCTGCTTCCCAACCCTACCGATTACCCTGGAGTCTGCTCCTAGAGTGCCACACACTCGAATCCTCAGGGTCCCTTGATGGCCCGGATTACCCCCCGGTGGGGTGAGGAGGGAACCCTCCTAACCCTCCTCTATCCACGAGTGATGGAGCTGCACACAGCGGAGTCTGCCCCTTATCAGTCGGCGGGTGGTGAAGCAGGCAACGGTCGTCATCATCTAGGAGGCTTGGGAGATGTTTTTCCTCCTTTCCTCTCTAGAGAGCCTGAAGTGCAATGACGTTAATGCACTGATGTGCAGACGTCTGCCGGTTCTCCCTCCCCATGTTAATGCCCGCACCTGCTGAACACCCAGCCTCCGCTGGGTGTCACTGCAGGGCAAGCGCATATCCTAACCCCACCCGAAGGAAGGAGAGCTGTCATGGGATGCTCAATCTCCTTCCCTGCCAGCCCCATGCGACCTAAGTCCATTCTTGAACCGGGTCGGTGGCGTGAGGTGTGGCGTCCAGCGTCTCAACCCTCAGCACCACCAGGCTGGCCATTGTGTGTTGCTTTATCTGTATCTGATTGCTTATTCTAAAGCAATTACTGAATAAAAGCAATGTTGAATAAAGTCTAAAGAACAAAGGGAAAGAGATTTGGGGGGGTACAGGGCTTGGTCCATCTCCCAGCCCCCCCAACAAACTCAAGTTGCACCCAAAAACAGATATAGTGAAGCCCTGATTGCCTTGAGTGCCATCAGAGTGTTTTCTGCTGGATATTAGGAGAGGCAGAGGCAATCTGGAGAGAGACTGGGGGAAAGCAATCAGTGCCCTTGATGGAAGATGACCCAAGGTTGGGACTGATAGTCTGACAGAAGTTAGGGGTATGGCTCAACCAGGGATATAAGAGAACTCTCCCAAAAAGTGTTCCACAGGTACAAGGCCTCAAAAAAAAAAATAAATTCCAACACAACCTTTGTTCTCCCATAGTTACTAAAGCCTTTTCTTCTCTTGTGTTTCTCCTATAGATTTTTGCAATCTTTGCATTTGCAACATGTGGAGCCACATCGAGAGTTCCGTCTGAGGTGGAATGCAAAAACAAGAGTGAGAGTGCCCTCAACATCAAGGTCGAGTTTGAGTACCCCTTCAGGTATTTATTTCATTTTAAAAATTGTGCCCAATAGAACAGTGGTGTACTCGATTAGATGCCATAGCCAGTTCACATGGGCGTTCCGACAGTGTAGTCCTCTATCCTCCCATACAACAGTGCAGTGTTTGCATTGGCTGTTAGCACAGCTCACTGGAGTGGGACTTGAACCCATGGACCTCTAACCCAGAAGTGAGAGTGTTGACAATGGAAGTATGGTGGCAGCTGAAGTATTTATTTTTTTAGGACAAGGGATTACACCTCCAAAAGTGGGGGAACAGTAGCTAATATGGTTTTTCAAGCTCTCGATGATCTTAAAAGCTAAGACTACCATGAATATTTTATATATATATTTATTTATTTTTTTTTATGTTTTCTTTCAAAATGGATCCATTTTGATGAGTTGGATGAGACTGAATTTCATCGTCTCAATACTGCTGCAGAAAGAGCACTGAGAAAGCCTCAGTTACAGTCTCACCCAAAATGTGGGGAACATTCTTCCACAAAGACCCCCACCTCCATTCTAAAATACTGTCTCAGTATTATGCAGAACCTAATCTCTGCAGGAATGCTCAGTGGGGCGTCCACATTTCCAAAGGTTTCAGGAGCAGATTGGCAGTGGCTTGGTCACAGCATGCTTCTATGGGTTTTGCTCTTTGTTCCCCAGGTAATCACCAGCGCTAATGAAACCTTATGTGGAAAGGCCCAACCAGGCAAACTTCAAGAAACGTCTTTTTGCATTTTAATCCTGATTTTTATTTTTTTTTTTGTTAATCACATTTGGTTCCATTTGTCAGTGGTGTAGCTAAAAAATATCATTTGTAAGCCAGAACCCTTTGGTGTCTGTTTGTCGCCCATACCCATGTAGACATGTCTGTATTTGTTACACAGCCCTCTTGTACACCTCATATTGCACTTTAGAAACTGCATAACAGGGGCAAAAAATAAGATGCATCTAGATTTATACATTTATTACATTTTTTTAAACTGAACACAACATTCTTATAACAGCGCCAGTAGGCAGGGGGAGATGGTGGTGGTGGGAGGGGGGGAGTGGGCCAAACTAGAAGAGGGCATAGTGAAGGCAACAAACCTCTGTGTCTAGCAAGTGAGTAAAAGGAAAAGGAGACTGCTATGGTTCTCAAAAGAGGTAGCAGAAAAGGTAGAGGCTAAAAAAGTAGCATTCCGAAGGTATAAGGAGACCCAGAGAGAGGAGGATTGGGAAGTGCATCAGGGAAGACAGACAGAGGAAGGCAGAGCAGTAAGGAGCACAAAGGCACAAACTGAAGAAACAATAGCTCTTGGCATATGAAAAGGGGCCAAGACATTTTTTACATAAGTTAGCAAACATAAAAAGGAAGACAAGGGGAGGGAATGCATGGTTAAAGAGGGAGGGGGTGCATGTACGGAGGGGGATCAAGAAAAAGCAAACGTCTTGAACAAGTGTTCAGAAGGGGAGGGCAGCAGAAGCTTTGGTGGGCAGGAAATCAACACTAGTTCATTTTCTGTGGAGAGAGTCAGGAAAACACTTACTAACCTGAAGGTGAACAAGACTATGGGGCCAGACGAGGTACATCCAAGGGTGCAGAGGGAGCTTAGGGAGGTACTGGCTGCACCTCTGACAGACCTTTTTAACAGACCACAAGAGGCCAGTGTAGTCCCAGAGGACTGGAGAAGGGCAGATGCAGTCCCACTTCACAAAAGTGGTAGCAAGGAAGATGCTGGCAATTATAGGCTTGTCAGCCTGACATCGGTGGTGGGTAAGTTAATGGAAACACTATTAAAGGATTGTGGAATTTCTTGTATCCAGTGGATTACAGGACCCAAGGCAGCATGATTTCACAGGGGGAAGGTCATGCCAAACAAATCTGATAGATTTCTTTGACTGGGTGACCGAGGAGCTGATCAGGAAGGAGCAGTGGATGTGGCCTACCTGGCTGGCAAGGCATTCAACACTGTTCCACATAGGAAACTGGTAGGCAAGTTAGATAACTTGGGGGTGAGTAACAAGGTGGTAACCTGTGTAAGAAACTGGTTAGCATCTAGGACACAGGGGGTAGTGGTAAATGGAGTATGCTCTGAGGGAGGGAGGGTGACCAGTGGGGTACTTTAGGGATCAGTGCTGGGACCAGTCCACTTCAATGTCTTTATAAGTGACAGAGCATAGGAACTGGAAGAGAAGGTCTGCTTCCTTGCAGATGACACCAAGATCTGAAACAGAGTGGACACTATGGGGGGAGTGAAAAGGATGGGCAGGGATCTGAAAAGACTGGAAGAACAGTCAAGGGTATGGCAGCTGGGTTTTAATGCAAAAAAATGCAAAATAATGAACCTGGGCCATAGAAATCCAGGAGTAAAGTACAAACTGGGCTGCGTGATACTGACAAAGACCAAGCAGGAAAGAGACGTAGGAGTAGTCGTATCAGATGACCTAAAGGTGGCCGGGCAATGTGACAAGACAGTCGAGAGGGCTAGTGGGATGCTGGTGTGCATAGGGAAGGGTATCATCAGCAGGAAGAGGTAGGTGGTGCTTTCTCTATATAGATCACTGGTAAGACCACACCTTGAGTACTGTGTCCAGTTCTGAGACCACATCTCCAGAAGGACATAGAGGAGACAGTCCAAAGGAGGGCTACCAAGATGGTATAGGGCCTGCATCAAAAGCTTTATGTAGTATGTACACCCTGGAGGAGAGGAGGAAGAGGGAGGATATGATAGAAACCTTTAAGTACCTCACAGGGGTTGATAGGGTACAGAAGGCGGGTATTTTTCAGAGAAAAAAAGTACTCTAAAACAAGGGTGCATGCTATGAAGCTGGAGGGGGGTTAAATTCAGGAGGGATGTGAGGAAATACTTCTTCACAGAAAGGGTGGTGGATACCTGGAACAGCCTTCCAGCAGAGGTAGTGGGGGTAAAGATAGTGGTGGGTTCCAAAATGCCTGGGACAGGCACAAGGAAATCATAGGTTAAGAAAGAAAGGGTGGGGAAGAGATTGTGCTGTAGATCAAGTAGGGTCTGCAGCAAAAAATGGGCAGATGGGTGGGCCCAATGGCCTTTATCTGCCATCACCTTCTGTGTTTCCATGTTCCTAAGTAGGGTGGGTATTAGGCAGTAAGGGTAAACAAAATCAATGGCCAATGCCCAGAATGCGACCCCTTCTCCTATCAACATGTAAGCCGTGGCTTACTTGGCATATGCAAAGAGGAAGTGGGAAGCTACAGACCAGTCAACTGACCTCAGTAGTGGGGAAGATCGTGGAAACACTAGTGAAGAAAAGAATAGTGGAACACCTGGTTGCCAACAGTCTGCAGGACCCAAGGCAACATGATTTTACTGGGGGGAGTCTTGCAAGACTAACCTTATTGAATTTTGACTGGGTGACAAGGAGGTGAATTGGGGGCAGTGGACATGGCCTACCTGGACTTCAGCAAGGCTTTGATACTGTGTCACATAGAAGGCTGTTAAACAAGCTGGGGAACATGGGAGTAGGTAGGACAGTGGTGCAATGGGTGGGGAACTGGCTGGATTGCAGGACACAGAGGGTGGTGGTAAATGACTGTCACTCTGCAGAGGGAAGCGTGACCAGTAGGGTGCTGCAGGGATCAGTGCTGGGTCCAGTCCTCTTCAGCGTCTTTATCAGTGATATTACAGAAGACCTAGAAGGGAGAATTTGCTTGTTATTTGATGACACAAAGCTCTGCAGCAGGGAGGACATGCCGGAGGGTGTGGATAGAATGAGGAGAGAGATGCAGAAGCTTGAGGACTGGTCAAAGAAATGGCAGTTGAGATTTAACGCAAAGAAATGCAAAATAATGCGCATGGGGCACAAAAACCCAGGAACAACATACCAGCTGGGGGGGGGGGAGGAAATAGAATGCTCAAAGCAGGAAAGGGACCTAGGGGTTATCATCTCTGATGACCTCAAGGTAGGGAGGCAGTGTGACAAGGTGGCAGGAAAACCAAACAGGATGCTGGGATGCATTGTCAGGGGTATAACCAGTAAGAAAAGGGAGGTCAGAATTCCACTATACAAGACATTAGTGAGGCCACACCTTGAGTTCAGTGTCCAGTTCTGGAGGCCTTACCTACATAAGGGCATATACAGGATGGAGGCAGTTCAGAGGAGGGGAAACCAAGCTGGTGCAAGGATTACATCACCAAATGTACAAGGACAGGCTGAAAAACTTTAATTTGTACTCACTGGAGGAGAGGGGGGATATGATAGAGACATATAAGTACCTCACGGGGAGAAACAAGATGCAGGAAAACAATTTTTCACAGAAAAAGATATTCCAGAACTAGGGGACATGGGATGAAACTGGAGGGAGTTTCAGAGAGAACATGAGGAAGTATTTCTTCACAGAAAGGGTAGTAGACAAATGGAGCACCCTGCTGGAGGAGGTGGTGGGGATGAAATAATTACAGGATTTAAGAATGCATAGGATAGGCATCAGGGGATCTTGGTAGTCGGGGGGGGGGGCAGCCTAGTTCTGAAGAAGCTTGAAGAAGCAAAGTTATGTGCACAAATGGGCAGACTAGGTGGGCTGTAGCCTTGTCTGCCGTCAACATCTATGCACACCCATGCCATTTGTTTTTGATTCAGGCGTCAAGACTGACTACTGTAGTATAAAGCCAGTTTTGCTCTACCCTTCAACTTTTAGCTTTTTTCTGCTTTGTGTATGTTTCCCTCCCCAATTGTTTTCATCCTTCTTTGGTGGCAAGCTGTAGCATTCATTGTTCTTTTTGTTTTCCATTGCTTTGCCTTGTGGTTCACCTTTTCCTTTACCCCAGTACTATGCTTTACAATATAGGAATGCACTCATGGATAATAACTGCTTTTAAATAGGAAAAAGTGGAATCCATCACACATGTTCGTTCCCTTTCCACAGCCACTGGGTCAGCCCCAGCAGCAAGGGGAGCTGTTTCCCTCAAACCCTCTTTGGTGTTGATTACTTTTAGTACCACACTGATAGTTCTGCCTAGAACCTTGCTATGGTCTCCATGGAAACACTGTTATAATATGATTTTCATGTGAGCCCTACATGTGGAATTTCATGTAGCACTTGGGATACAATGCGTAGACATCTTGGAGTGGAAGGGGCTTAACTGGGACACAGTACAATTTAGTAGGTGTGGTAAAATGATAGAATGTGAGTTGGCCCTCCAACGCAGTGGTAGTGCTACCACTCACAACGCTGAAGACCTGGGTTCAGGAGCAAGTTTGAAGCATCACAGGGCTGGCCGGGGAGGTTAGAAGAGCATCCCAGGGACAGCTCTTCACTTCTAGGGGGAGGCTTGGTGGTGCCCGGCACTTGGATGACACCCAACGGAGGCTGGGAGTGTACCAAGCCAGGGAACACAAGCATCGGGGAAGGCAGCAGCAGACGTCTGCAAGGCATGCGGGGTGGGCATCCATGCCCACTTGATGACATCATTGCATGTCCACACCTTGTGAAATCAACTCAAGGGAAAACGCTCTGCGGCAGCAGCATAATGATGGCCTCCACCCTTGCCGAATAACGCTGGGATTACATAAGTCTCAGGCCAGCTTCAAGGTGGATCACAGTCTCTCCCTTGGAGCCCCATCGTAGGGATAAACTATGGGCCTCTGACCCGGCAGATCCCAGAAGATGCTGGTTTGACAAGTGAAAGAATAGAGTCAGGGTAAGTGTCTTGCCTGCAGCACAGTGATAGAGTTGAGAAAAAGAAAAAAAGATAAAACGCTTGCCACACATGTCTTGTGTGCCTCTTAAGCCTAGACACCCCCAATCGCCACCACTATCACATCAGCACTGGACCCATGCTTCTTTCATGGCCCCATTAGGGACATCAAACTACGGTGGTAGTTGGTTGGTGGTACAGTAGGCTGTATCAAAATGGTGGCTCGCCGAATGTCAGATTATTCAGGCCCCAAAGAATATCAGACGTCAGGGGCCAACAATAAGCAAAAGTAAACTGCATTTCTGTATGCAACCAACAGGTGTTTGGCATTGTTAGTCAATGTGCTGGAGTACTGGAGCCATGGACAATTTGGTAGGTTGCTGGGATGTTTTTTTCTTGTTCTTTGGTCCCTTTAGACATCCAGAATGTACGGCCAGCCCTGTGGCACCAGGCGATAGGGATTACCTGGCATGCTGGTGGCTCAGGTTTGTGTCCTTAGCTCGGGGTGTCAGGAGCAGAGGCCAGCAGGGAGGGCTCAAGAGCATCCTTGGAACGCTCTCCTCCTGGTGGGGGTAATGGATTTACCACCCTTTGGTGACTCCTGGCGGCGGAGTTTGGCATCGTGCTTTGCGGCATAGGGGACCACATGTGGCATGCACGATCTGCCAGGACGCCATGGTGTGTGTCTGCAGTGGGTGGGGAAACAGAAACTGGAAAAATGGGCACCTATTTGCTGAATGATGACAGCCCACCCTCCTGTCACCGCAGTAGCCTGGTCTGCCCCATACTGCGCCCTCACCGCCCTGGCGAGAAACAAAGAAGGTGCCTAGAGGGCACTTGAAAGTGTCCCCTCCCGATTGTCCACAATGGGTAGAAGCGTGCCCCCCCCCCAATAAAGGGATACATCAGGTCAGCTGGGCGGGAAGATGAAGGAGCAGCGGACGGCAGATGGGAGGATCAGGGTGGCGGGTGCTCTCCGCCTGAAGGAGAAGCCAGATAGGCTGGCACAGGAGTGGAGGTAAAAAGATAATAGAAAAAAAAAAAAGAAATCCAGAATGTTTTATATCGGCTCTTCTAATAATTTTTATAGGCCTAATTATGCTGCTGCTACTAGTGACAGCATTTGGCATGAGTCCAAGTCCCCATGGTGGGACTTTAGCCCATGATCCTCTGTGTCAGCAGTGGGAGCACTAGCCCTGGTGTCACACTTTAAAATCATAAACTCAGCATCCTCTACAATTCATGCAGTCTGATCAGCTTAGAACAGTATGCCATTTTTGGTGCCCTACATGGAGCCCCATCACCAGCAGATCAGTTGTTATCCCTCCGCATCCATCCCACCACAGTGAAAACTGCAGTTCCCTGAATTGCAGTCTGGTGCAACAATATACGCATCTGGTGCAAGTAAACTACAGCACTTATCGAGACCAGGGCCAGGGAGGGAAGGTTTGTGGGAGGGGAAAAGGAGCGGGTGTTTCTTTTTTTTATTTTTTTGCAAAGACTGGTCCAGGAATGGAGAGTGAGGGTAGGAGAGACCATAGAGAGAGGAAGTGTTTTTTATTTATTTATTTATTTATTTATTTATTTATTTATTTTCAGAGATCAGTGCAGGAAAGGAGGGTTGGGTGTTAGAAACCACAGAAGGAAGGGGCTGGTGGTTTATTTTTTGGTGTGCGACTTCAGCTCCTGATGATAGTGGGAAGTGTTATGGCCAAGCCATCCTTCCCCAAGGCACACCAGGCAGAGCACATGCAGGAGATTGCAGACATTGCCCTGGGTACTTTTGATAGGTACACTGAAGGAAAAAGAGGCGTAGTTGCACTTGCCAATGTTCTGTTTCTATGTTAAAGATAGGCCTGCATCAAATAGTTCTTCTCATTTTTTGGCAAAACTCACTGAGTCATCACAAAAGATGGTCTGTGATAGCGTAGCCCTCTAAATATATAAAAAAAAGTGTTCTTTAATAAATTGTTGTAGTTCAGTTATATTAATGCCATTATGTATTCAAATGGATACCTGCTTTTAAATGTTTAAAGAATGCTCTGGAGGCCTCTGTGCCGATGGCTGTGTTTCAGGATCGCTACACCCAAAGCAAAATTATCCAGCCCCTGAGGTCATCTGAAAACACCACAAGATCGTGCTGGTTCCCTCACTACAGTGGGCTGCTCTGCTGTTCTCTTCACAGCATTTGGTTTAAATGTCAGTCACATTTCAGCTACTTTTAAAATCCCATTTATCTTTTTAATTTTACATTTAATTTGTATTCCCCGTCTGTTACACTTACCTCAACCTCCCACTCATTCATCCGACCACAACTTGCCCATCAGCCTCAGAACGCAGCACTCTCGCACCCTGATACACACTGGGGAAAGCTCCCATGGAGCTGTATCGGCTCTCTTCAGGCATACAGGTAGTTCATCTGTTCTGTGCCAGGGGATGTCTGGAGACATGACTGAGTAAGGTGTTATAGGGCAGTATGTTTTGATGGGTTGATTTTAATGGTCGATATGTGTTAGCCTTGTTACGGGATAAAATGCTTCTGAAACAATCTGAAACAAAACTTTTCAAATTAAAGAAGCTATGTTCAAAGTAAACTTAATCCTTGGTTGTTTTTTTTTCAGTGCATTCAAATCCCAGAAAAGGTTGTAATAATGTCAGTTTCTGTTACCATGCACTGCCCTATTTGATTATACAGTTTGTTTTTTGCATTACCCTTACTCTTACCCTAAATTAGTGGTCCATATTCCAATATTGACAGAAGACTTCACTGGGAAATAACTAGTTTTTTAAGTCTCTTGGGGGACCCAGGGTGTGTGGTGCAAGCATGAGCATTCCACCGTGGGATCCACAGTAGGCAGGATGCATTACAGAGACAAAGCGTGTGGTTCTTCACACTTCCCCTTACAGTGGACCATGGGGACCTGGCCAGAGGATAAGAAAAGGGGGTTTAGACCCCCCTTAAAAAATGTCAGTGTTGTGTTGTAGTGGAAGCTGCATTTTCTAATTGAGGATTTCTTTCTCTCTGATTTGTTTTCCTCCCCCCTTGCAGACTTCACCAGGTGTATTTTAATGCCCCCACCTGCACAGGGGAAAAGGCGGAGCAGCTGTTCCTGATAGGTGACTACTCCTCATCCGCAGAGTTCTTCGTCACCATTGCTGTTTTCGCATTCCTCTACTCCCTGGGAGCCACTATTGTGTATTTCTTCTTTCAGACCAAGTACCGGGAAAACAACAAGGGACCCATGATCGTAAGTACCATTCCACTCACACATACAAACACGCACACTGACACAAACACGTGCACTGACGCATGCACAGTGACACAAACACATGCACACTAACACAGACTGACACACACTGACAGACTCACGCACACTGGCACACACACACACACACACACAGACGCATGCACACTGACACACCCATAACAGACACATACAGCCACACACTGACAGACTCACGCACACTGGCACAGACACACACACACACACACACACTGACACTGACACACCCTTAACAGACACAGACACACGCACACTTACACAGACATACATACATACTGACACAGACGCATGGACACTAACACAGACTGACACACACTGACAGACTCACGCACACTGGCACACACGCACACACTGACACAGACACATGCACACTTACACATACATACATACATACTTACTGACACAGACACATGCACACTGACACATACAGACATACATACTGACACAGATGCATGCACACTGACACAGATGCACGCACACTGACACATACTGTACATACAGACATACTGACACAGACGCACACTGACACATACAGACGCGCGCACATTGACATACATACTGACAGATGCACGCACACTAACACATACAGATGCACACACACTACACAGGCACATGCACACTTACACAGACATACACACTGACACTCACACACACTGACACAGACACATGCACACTGACACACCCATAACTGACACAGACACATGCACACTGACACGTACAGCCACACACTGACACAGACACACGCTCACTGACACATACAGCCACACACCACACCCTGACACATACAGCCACACACTGATACAGACACATGCACACTTACACAGACATACACACTGATACAGACATACGCACGCTGACACATACTGACACATACAGCCTCACCCTGACACATACAGCCACACCCTGACACATACAGCCACACACTGACACAGACACATGCACACTGACACATACAGCCACACACACTGACAATACAGCCACACACTAACACATAGAGGCACACACTAACACAGACACATGCACACATACACATACAGACATACACACTGACAGACACGCACACTGGCACATACGGACACATGCACACTGACACATACAGATCTGTACACTGACACAGACATGCACACTAACACATACACACATGCACACTAACACAGGCTAACTCCCTGACACAGACTTATGCACACTGACACATACAGACATGCACACTGACACAGACACATGCTCACTGACACACACAGATACACACAGACATGTACACTGACACATACAGCTACGCACACTGACTCAGACTTACAGACACAAACACTGTCACAGACACATGTACACTGACTCAGACACATACACACTGACAGAGACACATGCACATGCACACTGACACGCACAAACTCATGCACAGTGACACTGACACAGACACATGCACATTGACACATACAGACACGCACAATGACACAGACGCACACTGACACAGGCACACACCCACTGACACATGTAGACACACACTGACACAGGCACACACACACACACACACACACACACTGATACATGTAGACATACACTGACACGCACACTGACACATATGGAGAAACACTGACACAGGCATGTACCACTGATGCATACAGACATGCACAGTGACACAGACACACCCACACTGACACATACCTACTCAACACACTAAGACAAACACACACACGTGTGCGTGTACTGACAAACTGTCAGAAACACACACACACACTGACAATGTGACACTCGTCACACAGACACGTGTACATACACAAACACATACAGGCACATGCACACAGATGCACGCGCATTTTTACACACATAAACACACAGACGCTCACATACCCTGTGTTTGAGAGAGAGAGAGCACAGTGACTGAGTAGCCACTTGTTGTGCTAGTGACCTGGGTTTGTGCCTCAGGCCTGGGTCATTGCTGCAGACCAGTAGGAGGCTGAGTCAGAGTCTGCATGCACAAAATGTCTATGGCACCTCTTTGCGAGAGTGAGAACGCACCACTGCATGTAAATGTGGGGTGGAGCCAATGTGGCAGTGGTTAGGTGAAGAGTTTGACAAAACTATTTTAATAAAAAAGTTAGTGCCCTCCTCCCACTTGTTACTCCTCAACTACAGTATATGAAACAAAACTCTGGAATCTCTAATGACTATTTGACCAAAGAATCAAGTTGCTTGCTGGCCTGGCGGCGGGGGGGAGGGATTTATCAGTGCATTCACTGGCCACAGGAATGTATTTCAACCCTTGGAAAAGAGAGAGATGGTACAACAAGGACGATCACTCAAAACTTCAGATTTTCAAGTCATGGGATGTTAAGCTGCATGTGCAGTAACATGCACTTAGTAGTAGTTTTTTTCTTTGATGCTCAATCCTGCAGGCTCTGGGCACCCCACAGACATATATAAAGTTTATACAGCAGCATAATTAAATAGACGGAACACAAACATTTGCTTTCTTTATACTAACAAATACTACAAGTGATTGGGATAGGCCATTGAAAACAGATGGTATTTGAACCCCCGCTTAAATACCTCAACTGAAGGGACCTCCCTAAGTTCACAGGGCAGCTGATTCCAGAAAACTGGTACTGCCACTGCAAAAGCCCGGTCCCCAGGCAGTTTTAGACTAGATCTGGGAACCTTTAGGAGGCCCACCTCAGAGCAACAAAGGGAGCGATCAGGAGCATATGGACACATGAACTCTTTTAGGTAGCCTGGGCCTAGATCGTTTAGGACTTTGCATGTCGGCAAACCTATCTTGAAGCAGATGCGCCACATCACAAGCAGCCAGTGTAATGTCCACAGAACAGGAAGGATATGCTTGGAGTGAGAAACTCCAGCAGTCAGTCGAGCTGTGGCATTCTGCACCAGCAGCAAATGACACATCAAACCTCCAGCTAGCCTGAGATAAAGAGCATTACATTAGACCGACCTGGATGTAATGAAGGCACGCACTGGTGTTTTCAGGGGTAGTAGGTCAATATGTTGCTGCATTAACAGTGTGGTATTAACCGCGCTGTTACAACAGCGAGAACATTGACAGTGACAGGGGTAGAATAGTGTAAGAGAATTACTGCTATCCCTGTTGCTATCCACTGGAATGTAGGAAAGATCATGTTGCTGCTGCTGAGGTGCCTGGTCGAGTCGCTCTTGTGGTGGAATGGCTAAGGCACCACCATACAGTGGCGTGTGAGACCTGGAGCCATGGTTTGGTTGCCCCCAGGTCTCCTGATTTTGCAACATTTAAAAAAGAAATGTCCCCCCTCCTGAGTTTCTCCTCATCTCTGAAGTCCACCCCCCCCCCGAGTAGGTTATTTTTAGTCTAGGGGGTGTGGGGGGTGAGGCCACCCGCAAAACAAAGAATCTTCAATGTCGCCCTATGACTTGGCAACATTTTGTGTCGGGCGCTGTTTTGCCGACGTTTTCTTGGGTTTTGGCATTTTGGTTGAGGCACTGATTGCCATATGGTTTTTGTTGCCAATATTATAATCCCCCGTGCCACTTTCAGGTCCTGAGAACTGAGGCATGCTTGATCCAGGTGATATTCCTGAAATGGAAAAATCCACCATGGACCACAGCCGACACCTGATGTTCTAGTGGTAACTTATGGTCCAAGATGATGCCCAGATTCTTCACCCTGTCTCTGACTGTGAGCTGAGAGGGATCAAGGTGTAATCCAGACAAAGCCCCCACACACACCTAGACCTGCCACGCACTGGATACCTGAATTCACTGGTAACACTTTATCTTGATTCATCCTGAGCCAGCTGGAAGTCATCCAGTTATTGATCTCAGTGAGGCACTCATTTAGCATAGAGACTACATTTACCTCCCCATGGGCAAATGGTAGTTACAGCTGAGTGTCATTAGCATAGCAATGAAACTGCACACCGTGTTCACAGATCACCCCTATCCAGTGGCAGCAGATACACTAGACGACATGGACAACAGGCTCAAACCCAGAGGAATTCACCGTCAGACAGCTGGACGGGAAAACTCCCATGACCCTCACCCTACCGGAGAGGGACTCAAACCACCCAACATGGTGCCTCAGATCCCTAGGTCCCCCAATCGCATCCCCCACACACTATACCTGCAGTGTCAAATGCTAATGAGGGAGAGAGCAAGACAGATTCATCTCAGCTAAGGAAGATCATTTTCCTGACATGTGCATAAGTCTCTGAGGTGCCCCTGAGCCAGACACAGGCTCATAAAGGAGAAGAAAGCCTCCAGGTGACTCTCCAGCTGCATCGCCACTACCCTCTCGATCACCTTCCCCAAAAAGGAAAGGCTCCAGACAGGCCTGTAATTTGCCAGGTTGTCTGGATCCAACGATGATTTCTTAAGAAGGGGTCTCACGACAGCTCTTTTCAGTGCTGTCAGAAACACACACTCCTCAAGAGAACACCAGACAGTCACAGCAATCACTGGACTGACCCCCGACAGTTCAGTGACGGCTGAGTATTACCAGGATCCAGTGAACAGGAGGTGTGATGCGTTTTCATGATCAGCTGACACAGGGTGAAACTCCTCCCAGACAGACCGATGGCCTCCATCAGTCACAGACTGGACTATGCGGGGCCCTGACAACACACTCAAGGAGATGGAGGAATGAATAGAGAATATCCTATCAAGGAAGAACTGACCAAACTCCTCGCAACATTTGAGTGTCAACTCTCCCCCAGACTTCAGGCAGGTCAGGTGTAATAACCTATCCACAGTGCGGAAGAGCTGAATTGGTCTGTTCTCCCCTACAGCAATCATCCATGACAGGAACGCTGCTTTTCTCTGGGTGATTGCTCCCTGATACTATTTGTAATGAGCTTTCTGAGTTAGCATATCCTCCATCAATCTTGATCGCCACCAAGAACTTTCCAGTCTCTGCCCTTTGGCCTTCAACTGTTGCAGCTCCTCACTAAACCAGGGGAATTCTGTCATAAGACTCTCGGGCATACATTGTTTATTTGTTTGTTGTTTGCTTGTTTGTTTGTTGTTTGCTTAATGTTTGCTTGTTTAAAAGTTTATTTTTATACAGGCAGATTTGTTGGAGAAGTAAATCCCCATTTACAACAAATTCCTGCGGGGTCAAGAACTACGGTGATGGCTGTATTATAGGCTCCCACTGAAATCTGAGCCCCCTCAGCACACACCTGCAGATGGCTTAAGCAGTCCAGTACAGAAAGAACCCTTGAGGGCTCCAAATTTCTTAAAGGTCAGAACCAGGCTAACTCCACCGTAGGATTTATATACTTTTGGGGGGCCTGATCTGAAACCCTTCACCGTGATGATCCAACCAATTGGCTCAACCTCAATATTAGATATTTCGAGCCCCCGTGGAAAAACCAGGTCCATGGTGTGGCCAAATTGGTGAGTCATAGAGGTAACAACTTGTGTGAAGCCCAACAGTTCCATCTGTTGGAGGAACTGGTGACCAGGAAAAAGGGATTCGTCATCGGCCCAAACATTGAAGTCACCCAGCACAAGCCACCTGGGGTACTTCAACATTAGGTTGGTCATGAATTCCCCAAATTTCTGCAGGAATCCAGTCTTGCAACCTGGTGGCCAGTACATGAGGAGGATCCTGCCTCCCACACCTGCATCACCCTTAACAGTTACACATTCAAATGACCTAGTTTGGCCCACTGGGTAGGCCACAACTTTCAAACCAGATCTAAAACAGATTCCCCCCACTCACACACTGCCACCTAGGGCAGTGTACCACTGTATAACCTGGAGAGATCGCGGCCTCCAGCACAGAGCCAGAGTCGTATCCCAACCAGGTCTCAGTAATACACACCAGGTCCACCAAGGAAGAGTAAGTCTGCAGTCCCCTTAGAAGCTGAATTTTCACCCATTTCCCCTGAGTGTTTCATTGATACAATACTACACCATAAAGATGGAAATGCATTATTTTTACTACCATTTTTGTATTTTATTAATGAAATAGTCATTTCTTTTCTCTTTTTGCTTCTTACAATATCAGGCAGAAGATATTCAGCTAGCATAGATCATAACAATATTACAGTAGCTATTACTTTGCCAAAAGTAGATGTGTGAGGGGTTGGCATGATAGCACAACAGTTTTTTGGGGGATGGGGAAGGCGCATCCAGCAGGATACTCTTCTCCATTGCACAAGTGGAGCCAAGGGGCGGGAGGGGGAGTAACCACCTCCCTTGGGCCCCTGGCTATGAAAGTGGTGCCCCTCTGGCAAGACTTTGTGCTGACCCTAGACATCATCGCTCTGAGAGGCTAAAAACCCTGTGCACTGACTCATGTGGTTGCTACTGTGGAAGGTTGGTGATAGAGCAGACTGTCCATATTTGTGTGCAAAACACAACTGGAGGCTGGTAAAGTAGCTGTGAGTGTTTGCACATACGTAGGATGCTGTGATCACTGCCTCCCTATTGCCCCCCCACTGCCACTGGTCTCAGTGACGGCGGGTCCTTCAGATTCTTTCACGGTCACCGCCGCTCTTAGTCCCATTACCACCTTGAGCTCTAATATGGCTGGCATGACCACTAAGTCACTCGTTGGCTCCTCTGATGACCGCCCAGTTGGGACTGATAAGTCGGGAGCCAGCTCCTCCAACTCCCGTGCAGCCCAAGTTGATAAGCTGATCGTCGGCCCCTCCAACGATCTCCTGACTGCTTCACATCCATCAGGCCCTGACGTGATGCTGCTGGATAATGGTTCCGTCAGGCGATTTGGGGTTCTCCAAGGGGTGCAGAACCCCTGTCGCCTGACCTGTCAGAGCTTCTAGCACTTTCACCAGACCCGCAAGCTCCGACGAAGGTCCAAACATCACCAGGGGCTCCCAACAATAGTAGGCCTCCGGACCTTACTGTGGCTCCTGCGCCACCTTTGGTGACACCCGACCCAGCTCCTCTACACCCGCTGGTACCCTTTTCTCCTTCGGGTACACCGTCGGGCTTCCCACCATCAGCTGCTCCTCCCCAGATGAGCCACCTCACGGGAGCCCCTTCATCAGGGATCTCCGTCCCTTCGGGGATCAGGGCAGGCCCATCGGGTCTTCCTCTATTGGGTCCGCGGTCTGGTTTTCCCCTATCGGAGCCATCGTCAGCCCTTCCATGGCCGATGTCAGACTTCTCTCCGCCAGGGCCACTGACAGGCTATCCCCCAGAGAGACATTTTTCTGGCTACCCCACATCAGGTATTTCAGCCTTTCCTCCTTTGGGTCCGTCATCAGGTTACCCATCGTTAGGCCATGCGTCCCTCCATCAGTACAGCCTCATGTCGGGTTTCTCGTCTTCAACCTATCATCCATTGGGGTGTCCTCCATCTGCCCTGACGGTGGACTATTCTCACCATGGCTTCCCTGGTTCCTTTTCTTCACCAGGTTACCCTTATTATTCCCCTCACCATTTTGGAGGGCAGGGTACTGTTTTTTCTCATTATCCCCCTCCTCCCACTCCACCTCCTCAGCAACTGCAGGTGGACTTTCCGGGAAATTCTTAACTCATGGTGGTTGATGACCAAGAATCAATTGGTCTCTGAACTGGACAGCAGGCATCCTGCATCACTGATTGTTAGCCGCCCAACTCCTCTGCCTAGGGCACCTTCGACGGTGTGCACTCTAACTTCTACATCAGATCATTCGTCTGAACCGCAACTCACCTAACGCTGGATGTTGTCACCAGGGAGCCAGATCCTCCTATTTCAGAAGTCCCAGAGGATTCCGTGGATTCTGAGCCAGACTTGGATACCTCAGACGACAGCTTAGGATTAGTAACTCCTCCCCACAAGGATCCAGTTCCGTGGGAATCCCCCAAGTCCCCACCTGAAAATCCCTCCTTTGTGGACCTCCTCAAGCAGATGGCGGAGGCCCGAGGGTGGAAGTCAGAGGCTCTGGACCCTAAAAGGCATAGGTTAGCAGAGCACCTGAACTTCCCTGATACAAGTCTGGTACTCACCCCACCCTGACTGGAACCCCATGAGGATTTAGCCTCAGCCATATGGCAGAGACCTTCCTCTATCCCGGCGATGGCCAAAAATGCTGACCGGGTCTACAGGACACCTGAGAGAAAAGACCATCTGAGCGGCCATCCTAAGGTAGACTCAGTGATCATTACAGAAGCCCATGATAGATCCACTAAGCCACAACACCTTAGCACCTCCCCTCTCGATAAGGAGTCAAAACAAATGGACCAGTTCAGGAGGAAATTTTACTCATCTTCGACTTTGGCAATATGTGCTTTGAACTATGTCTCTCACATGCTGGAATTTCAGGAGACATTGTTCCGCCAGCTGGAACCTGCCATCAAGGTCCTACCGGACTCTGACTCCAAATCATCCTTGGCTACTACTTTAAAAATGGCCAAGGTGGCTGGATGCCATTCATTATGGACCACCTATGATGCGATGTATTCCTCTGCTCGAGGTGTGGCCACAGCTGTTAGCCTTAGATGATACTCTTGGCTGAGAGTGTCTGGTTTAGCCCTTGATGTTCAGTCGGCTATCCAGGATGCCCCTTTTAGGGGATCTGTCCTGTTTGGCCGGGATGCCCAGGACATCATTACTAGCCTGCAGGATAAAGGCACAACTCTTTGGTCAGTCCACACTACCACAACAAAAGCATCCTTTTCATCGGCAAAACAAACATCAGGTGAAAACTCAGCAAATGCCCAAACGACAGTTTAAGCGTAGGGCTCCCTCTACCACCACTGGCCCCAAGCCAAGTCCCAAAGAGCTGTGGGCATGGCCCTCCCTAACCCAACCTCCCAATCCTGACTTGGTGACCATCCCTCCTCCTTCTCCTTCTCCTTCAGATGAGCAGGTAGGCAGAAGATTCACAAGGTTCCTGGGAGGCTAGGAGTCCATCACGTCAGATGGTTGGGTGCTCCAACTGATAAGACTTATTCACATTCTAGAATTTTTAGAAAAACCTTCGGTTACTCCGACGAGATTTTCTCATTACCCATGGGAGCACATCCCACTCTCAAGGGAGGAAATCAGGACTCTTCTTCTCAAAGAAGCAATAGAGCTTGTGTTGGTAAACCAGATAGGGAGGGGATTCTAATCCCACTTCTTTCTGGTTCCCAAGAAGACAGGGGATTTCTGCCCGATACTGGATCCCAGTGCTCTGAACCCATTCATAGAATACAAGAGGTTCAGGATGCTGTCATTACAAAGCCTGCTGCCTCTTCTGTCCCAGGGCCAGTGGCTTTGTGCTCTGGACATGAAGGATGCGTATCTTCACATCCCCATTTTCGGTCCTCATAGGAAGTTCCTCAAGTTCTGTTTCCAAAGGGAGCATTATCAGTTCAAAGCACTCCCTTTTGGTCTGTCATCCACCCACATGTTTTTACCAAATGCCTGGCGGTCATGGCAGGGACCTTGAGGTGCCAGGGACACACTGTTTTTCCGTATCTCGACGACTGGCTCCTGGCAGCTCCGTCAAGGGCAGAATTTGAAGTTTCCCTTTCTACTACCCTGCACCTTTTCCAGATACTGGGTATTTTAGTCAATTACCCCAAGTCACAACTGGTCCCATCCCAACACCTCCAGTTCATTGGGGCAGTTTTGGACACGGTGCAAGGCATGGCATTCCTCCTCCTGGACAGGGCAGATACCCTGATGGGTCAGGCCAAGATGGTTTCTTCCAGTTGTTATATTTCAGCCAGAGCGGTTCTCTATCTTCTTGGCCTCATGGCAGCAGCTATTCCCTCGGTTCCTTTGGCCAAACTCCACATGCGGATTACGGAATGAACTCTGAGCTCTCAGTGGGATGAGAAGGAAGACAATCTAGATTGCCCGATTCTAATCTCCACACCGATGCAGCAAGACCTGTTGTGGTGACAGGGCCCCAGCAACCTTTTGTTGGGGGCTCCTTTCCAGGCTCCTTCCCTCTCCCAAGTTCTAACCCCAGATGCATTGGAGCAGGGTTGGGGTGCACATCTGGGATGTCACAGAACCCAGCGTCTGTGGTCCCCTGTGGAAACGCACTTGCACATCAATGTGCTAGAAATGAGGGCAGTGCTATATGCTCTTCAAGCTTTTCAGCACATACTTCTTCAAGCTGTCCTTTTGATTCAGATGGACAACGTATGTAGTGTGGTACATAAACAGGGGGGCACTCGCTCGTATCCCCTTTGTAGGGAAGTGATGCTGGTCTGGAATTGGGCAGTTTTGCATAAAATCCGTCTGAGAGCAGTTCACGTCCCAGGAGTGCAAAACATTCTCGCAGACAGTCTAAGCTGCATCAGGGTAAGGGCTCACGAGTGGGAGTTGAAACCGGAGGTATTAGATCACATCTTAGACCTGTGGGGTCATCCAGAGGTGGATCTGTTCACAGCCCATTCAAACACAAAACGTCCCAAGTTTTGCTCGCTCGTTCCCGAGCCTGGTGTTTTCTGGCTAGACACGCTGTCGCTCTCTTGGACAGGGAGGTTTCTGTACACATTTCCTCCCTTTCCACCGTTACAGAGAGCGTTGACCAAGCTTCAATTGTTCGAGCCTTGTTTTCTTCATACTGGGTCATAATGTCGCATGCTTAATAGCGTACAACATTATGGCTATCCCAGTACTGCGCTGCACCAGTGAGCTAGTGGTGCAATACCACGTATACTGCTCTACGTGGTATTGCACCATTCTCACTCTTCCAGGCAGAGGATGACACCTCTGCTGGGAGTAGATTCTGCTGACTAGCTGCTGTGGCTAAATGGACTGAGCCACAGCAGCAGGGAACCCAGGTAGTTCTTCTGGGATTGGGGTTGATTCCCAGACCCAAAAACTTTTATTTTTGTTTTAAACATTGTGCATTCCCCAACTTGAACCCTCCCCATGGAGTTGAGAATCTATATTGGGGGGTGGGTTTGGGAGGTGCAGCCCCCCTGTAACGGGGGTGTGTGGGGATGGAGCCCTCCATATAAAAAAGAGATATACTGCATGGCAATAATTGCGCTGTATTGGCAGCATAATGTCCTGCAACATTATGACCCCATGCCCTTTTTCTTCTTCTGTCACTTACCTTTTTGTTTGGTCTCCGGCAAGAGAACTGGAGGGTGGATGTGGGGACTGCCCACTATATAGGGCAGTCACGTGATGTCTGGTGTGCAGTCCCCCATCAGACTATGCTGGCAAAAGTTTCTGTGCAGTCCTGACACCAGGGGGCACCAGTCCTACACGTTATTACCTACTGCAAGAGCCTTTCTCGAAGAGCTACTGTTATGGTAAGTTGTTATGTAACTGTACTTTCTTCCAAGTTTCCAGAAATGTCTGATATGTTTACTTTACAACCCATGATAGATACAGAACACTGATTATGCAGCAGATTGTTTCACATTTCCAAATTAGCCCTCGCTTGCTGCCATCGTGGTATCCTTTATTGACCCATCCCCCCCAGGTCTTCCAAACCTGGCTCTGCCTCTGCCCAGTGGGTAGGCTGTGCACTATCATCTGCTGTGGCACTAACCCCTTTAGCTCCAGTCCTTCAAGAGCCTCTAAGTAAAGTTTCAGTGAGAACTTTGAAAAATACAATATTTAGTTTGAGCCGGCCCAGTGGTGCTGGAGGTTGAGGCACTGGTCGCTACACCTTGCGTCACACCAACAACCTGGGTTCAGGAATGAGGCCGGGCCACTGGGTGCCAGCAGGGGGGAAACAGGCTTGAGCGTCTGGAGGACTGCTTTCCTCTCTTGGGGGGAGGGAGACTAGTCGTCCCGCTCATTGTCTGACCTCTGGTGGTGGCTGGAGGGCAGTATGGTTTGGGAGGCTTGATCCAGCGTCCTTACGTCAGAAGGGAGGGGGGATGGGCATAAATGGAGGAAAAATGAGCCTGGCAGGCTCGATAATCATCTGCCGCTCCTGGGGGCCACCTCAGATTCTGGATTGGGTCTCTGGGAGGAGGAGAAGGCGGCAACCTCCTTCTAGCCCCACTGCAGGGGACAAGCCATGGCAGAACTACCAGGGACCGCAAGTACGGGAGCGGCAGGACCAAAGAGAGAGTCCCTCCATCAGGAGGGCCGAATCCACCTGCCAGGTCTTTGGAGGATAAAGAGATAATAGAAGGAAAAAGAAAAATGCAATATTTAGACAGAATTCCACTTCTAATTCAGATATTTTCAATGTTTACCTTTCCCATATTCTTTATTATGATGAGCATTTGCATGTAGTCAGGATTTTCTGTCACTTGGCCTTCATCGGTTGTGCAGTTAATCTGTGAGTGACTTCATAATATACTGCTTGTGACATCATACTGTCTTCTTCAGCAGCCAGTTGTGATATCACAAGCCAAGGAGTAGGCTGTTACTCGACCAGCAGCCAGCATAGAGGAAGGCCAAGAGATGGTATGTTCTCATGAACATTTTGTAAGTGCTATATTATGGAATAAAGTTAAGTATATGAAATTTAAGCTGAATTGTGCACTTTTATTATATTTTTCCAAAGTTGGTCCTGTGATGGTGAGGCTGTGTAAGGTAGTAGCGAGACTGGGGCGTGACTCACTCCAGGTGAGTGGGTGGGACAGGTAAAAAAAGGAGGAAAATAGGAGCGTGGCTAAGTGAATGATACTGTCCCGCCTCCCTGCCACACTGACCTCTGTGATCCTGCCTCCACCGTTATCAGATTCATACCGGGGCAACTTTGAATAAGTAGCCTCTCATCCCATCTTGGAGAGGAAGGATCCTGGGGGAAGGGGGATTTGAAGAGGCTGGCGTTGGGTCCCTTGAGGCAAGCAGCAAGCCCTCTAGCCACAGTGGTGGGAAATGCTTATGTGTAACTGAGTAGCTGAAGAAGTTTCTGACCTCTTCCTAGCAGGAGCCTAAATAATAATTAAAAAAGAAGTAAATATGTGGAGACTGTAAGAAAGATTGTTAAAGGCCCAGCCCGATATTGTGGTGTTGGTGTGTAGTGGTGCCATTTGGAGAACTGGGGATTTGAAGCAGAACTGGGCTTTAAAAATTGGACCAGATGAGGTCAGGGTCTGTCATGCAGGTGGGGCATGCTCAGTTCTCCTGGGTGGTGAGTGCTGAGCTGCTGGCCAGTCAGAGGGGGTTTGTTTTGTGCCCACAGCTGGGGTAGCTGCTCATCTTGTCCTCCCCCAGCTGGAGGAAGTGTCACTTCGAATAAAAAATGCAGTTGGGAGGGGAAGGATCTAGGGGGGTAAAGGGTAGGAAACTTGAGGCCAGCAGACCTTGGTATCACATAGATTGGGTGAGGGAGGGGATCTCAGTTACTGGGAGGCAGGGTCAAGTCAAGTATCTGTTTTTCTGCCAAGAGCTCCATCCTCACAGTGAGGCACACGGGTATGTAAGCACTGTGTTTCCATTCCATCATACCACACAGTGCTCCCAGCTATACAGTCACATGTTGATGTCCTGTTGCCTGTATCACAGCAGGAGTCACTGCCTACCCTTACTGTAGGAGCAGAGTGCTCTCTGGGATACATAGGGTGACTAACATACTAACTGCCAGCAGATTAGGCGTTACGGTCTATCGAGTCTGCTCGAACCTCAGATCCCTAGTTGGGTGCCCCCCCCCCTTGTGTTCCAGAAACCCCTATCATCCATCCCCCCCTCCCCGGGCCAGGCTATCATCTGATACATTCGCTTTCTGTGTCTGTCCCACCTCTCTTGAAGCCCTCCACTGTGGATCTCTGAACCAGCTCGCCAGGCAGCGCATTCCAAGGGTCCACCACCCTCTCAGTGAAAAACCTCTTCCTCTTTTCCCCCCTCACCCTTCCACCTTCCAACTTCAAACCATGCCCTCTGGTGATACCTCCCTGCTTTAGTCTAAAGATCCCCTCCATGGTTACCCTATTTATTCCCTTGAGGTACTTGAAGACCTCATTCATGTCCCCCCTGTCTCTCCTCTCCTCCAGTGAAAACAGGCAGAGCTCCACAAATCTGTCCTCATACGTGAAATCCCCTAGTCTTTGTATCATCTTAGTTGCCCTCCTCTGTACCCTCTCCAGGAGCTGTATGTCCCTCTTCAAGTGTAGTCTCCAGTACTGTACACAGTACTCAAGGTGTGGTCTAACCAGTCCATTGTACAGTGGCAGAATCACTTCACTGCTCCTAGAGGTGATCCCCCATACGATGCATCCCAATATCCTGTTTGCCTTGCTAGCCGCTCTCCTGCTCAGAGTTATTCATACATGCATCCACAATGACCCCTAGGTCTTTTTCCCCTGTTGAGGCCTCCAGCGCCTCCCCTCCCAGGGTGTACCTGTGTTTAGGGTTTCCCCACCCAAGATGTAACACCTTGCACTTGGTGATATTCAAATTTAATTTCCATGTGTGAGCCCAGCTTTCCAGAGTGTCCAGGTCCCCTTGCAGGGCCAACCTCCCCTCTTCCCCCTCAACTACTGCTCCCATCTTGGAGTCATCAGTGAAAAGACTCATTTCACACCCTATACTCTCCCTGATGTGTATATGTATGCATATGTATCCATTAAACAGGATCGGACCCAGGACCGAGCCCTGCGATACCCCACTACCAACCTCTCTAGGGTTCGAGAGCTCCCCACCGACCACTAATCTTTCATTTTCAGAAATGTTCAGTTCCATTTAGCAACATCTTAAAATCCATTTTCTGTCCATGTTGAATAAAACCTAGCATGTTGTTGCACAAGTTGAAGCTAAGTGTGTGTTTTTTTTGTTTTTTTTTGTACAACTATTTGGAGCAAAGTATATTTTTCTTGCAAAATAAATTGCACTAAATAAGCAATTTGTGTGGAAAGTTGACACAAAGAGAGCTTATTGCATTAGAAGTCTTCAGTAAAGTCTAACGTGAAAAATGCCTAATTTGATTGTTTTTCTCTTCAATAAAGTGACCAATTCCACTTTTTGGTCAATTTTTCTGTTTCTGTGGGACATGGTAGTCTCTAGATGCTCAGTCGTCCTCCTATCACCAGGGCCCTCTCTTCAGGCTTGGTGCACAAACCCAGGTCCCTGTCTTAGCAAACGGTGTCTGTCGCCATCATCCTACCCTACCAAGCCAGGCCCCTTTTTAAAGAAACTACAGATCTGCCTGTTAATTGCGATGTATACTTAATGGTTTGCTGTGCTTTTGCATCTCTGTCCTCAGGATTTTATCGTGACGGTGGTGTTTGCTTTCATGTGGCTCGTAAGCTCCAGCGCCTGGGCAAAGGGTCTCTCAGACATCAAGACCGCCACAGACCCCGAAGAGATTATTGAGCTCATCTCGGCCTGCAAGAAGGAAGAAAACACATGCAAAGAGCTGCGGGACCCTGTGATGTCTGGGCTCAACACCTCTGTGGTGAGTGGAATGTGGAGCTTCTGAGTCACAGTTGCCTACACATAACTGATCAAGTCAGCATTACATGTGTTAGGGAAAACTAGTTTAATAAAACAGAACTGTGCCCGTTCTGAAATTTACAAACAAAAATAATCTTCTCTTTCATAAAAGTTTGTATTGTTTGAAAAGCGAATTGCAAATTTGAATGAAATGAGTGTAATTAATATGCAGAGTTATGCAAAAGATTGTACTAGAAAAGAAGGTTGAAAAACCGGAACCTTGTAGAAACAGAGACAGCTTACCCCATTGTGTGTGTATGTCTGTCTTTATGTGATGACCATTGCTTTGGTAGCATTGCAATATGATCCTGTCACAAAAAAAGAAAGGGGGCACTGTGCCAGTGCGTGGGATGCCAGTAGAGTGAAAAGTTTTATTTGTAATGCACTCTGAAAATAAGCAAGGAAAAGGGATGCAGATTTATATAGTGCCTTTCATAGACATGGTATCCCAAAGCACTTTACAATCCAGGACAGGAAGGGGAAGGAATGTTGCTGCCATTTTTAGTGCTCAAGGGCCCCATATTCAGAAGCATCTGTTTATTTCATGCAAACCATGGGGCCACGCATGGAGCAGCATGCAGCCATTAGGGAGGCATATTCCTGCAGGCAGGACACCATGTTCAGCATGCACTGCCTGCACAAATGTCAGGCTGCAGTGCTGCTGTGCAAAGTGTAGATGTGCTGTGCACCACAGCCCCCTGCCAGGAACAGGCACCCAGGAGAAAAGATGGGTAGCACTTCTCAGATGGGTTAGCGCTTTGCTCCTGGATTCTGTATTCAAACGGCAGTCTGCTAATGACCACACAAGGCATGCAAGGTGCTAAGGGTCCATTTGCATGACATTATGTAGTTATTAGCAGGTCTGTGCAATGCCTTCATGCCATTGTATATGCTGAGGCATTATGCAGAGCTGCAATAATTGCCCCTCCCACTCTGATCCCCGTTTGAAGTATCATATCATCCCTGCTGCTAGTGGTCCTCCCTGCCACCTCAATCGCCATTTGAATTAATACAGCATCCCTGGTGCTAGTAGTACCCCCTCCTGCACTGATCCCCATTTGAATTAATGCAGTGTCCCAGGTGCTAGTGGTCCTCCCTCGCCCCAGTTCCCATTTAAATCAACACAGCATCCCTGGTGCTTGTGCCCCCCCCCAGCAAAACAAGGCAGCCGCCCTCCCCCCATGCACTGTCAGCACCCTCCACCCCAGCCTGTCACCTGACCCACCTGAATAACTTCAGCAGTGGGCAGAAAGGTGGACCGCGACAGGCACAGATCTTTTTCTCACCACCATTACCTGCCACCATCTGAATAAATGGGACTCAGCATGTGTGTACTATAGGAACAGCTGTCAGCCAAATTAGATGGGAAGAGAAAAGTCTGTGCTGGTCCCCATCCACCACTCTGCCTGCTTATGATGATGAGGTTATTCAGGGGGATGTGGTCTGTCTTGTTTTGCAGGGTCGAGGGTAACACTAGCACCAGGGACAATGTAATATCTCAAAAGGGGATCAGAATGGGGGAGGACCACTAGCACCAAGGATGCTGTATTAATTCAAACAAGGATTGGGGGGGAGGGGTGGCGCAGCATTGTACATGTTAAGAGTAAGGTTTTGGATATGGCAACTAATGCACTGAAATCTGGCCAGTGGAAAATCATGTACACAAATGCCCGCAGTCTGGGAAACAAGATCCCAGACCTGGAGGCAACAATGACAGAGGCTAAATTCAACATAATAGCCATTAGCGAGACATGATTCACCAGTAACCACACTTGGGAGACTTCAGTACCCGGCTATGTGCTGTTCGGAAGAGACCGAGGTGCAAAAGGGGGGGGGGGAGTGGCCCTTTATGTCAATGAAAATATCAAAGCTATAGAAATTCAAAATACACTTAAGGAGCCAGAAGAACTGTGGGTCACCCTGGAAACAGGAAATGGGACAGCCATATGAACTGGGGTTGTCTACAGGCCTCCAGACCAGGGGGAGGACATAGACAAATTACTGTTGGAATATATACAAAACATGACAGCTAAAGGGAAGGTTCTGATAATGGGAGACTTCAACATGCCAGATGCAGACTGATCAATACCAGCAGGAACATCTGCCAGAACTAGACACATAGTGGATTCCCGGGGGTCCAACAATTGGTACGACAACCCACAAGAAACAGGGCTATCCTCGATCTAGTACTGACTAACTGGGAAAGGATCAAAGACCTCCAGGTAGAAGGTCACCTGGGGGCTAGTGACCCTCACATGTTATGGTTCAATTTGGCCATTAGAACTAAATCATCCCATTCCAATGCAAAAATATGGGACTTTAGAGGAGCCAACGTTGAAAAGATGGCCAACAGAGTTAAGGTAGCCCTGGCAAGAAGAAATACAGGTGAGGGGTACAGGCAAAGTGGGCAAGCATTAAGGATGCAGTACTTGAAGCAACATCCTATTGTGTTAGGGAGAAAAGCAAGAGCAAAAGAAGGAGGAACCCACTTTGATTCTCAAAAGCAGTAGCAGAAAAGGTCAGAGCCAAAAGGCTGGCCTTCAGGAAATATAAGGGAACACAGTGGGGTGAAGATAGGGAGGCATACCAAACTTCCCTAAGGGAAGCAGGGAAGGCAGGCAAAGGCCCAAACCGAGGAAACACTAGCATGAACAATAAAAGAAGGGGACAAGACTTTCTATAGATACGTTAGTGAAAGGAGAAGGTCCAGAGGGGATATTGCTAGGATCAAAGGGGATAAGGGGGGGGGTGTGGAGGAGGACCAAGGAAAAGCATCTATCCTAAATAGATATTTCTGCTCCAGTATTTACTGAGGAGAAGGTAGGGCAGGGCCCACAGCTCAGCACCATGGACACAAGGGGGAGGGAGGGTGTGCACAAGTCCCTTCACAAAAGAAAGGGTCCAACAAGAGTTCGCTAAGCTCAGAGTGGACAAGGTAATAGGACCTGATGGCATACATCCCAGGGTACTAAAGGAGCTAAGGGTGGAACTAGCAGAGTCATTAGCAGAACTGTTTAATGAATCTCTGAGCACAGGAGAGGTCCCAGAAGACTGGAGAAGGGCTCATGTGATCCAGCTCCACAAGAGTGGCAGCAGGGAGGAGGCAGGGAACTATAGACCAGTCAGTCTTACCTCCATAGTGTGCAAGATTATGGAGGCACTCCTTAAGGAAAGGATAGTGCAACACCTGGAATCCATAGGAGCACAGAATCCAAGACAGCATGGGTTTACAACAGGAAGGTCCTGTCAAACTAATCTCATAGATTTATTTGACTGGGCAACCAGAGTGGCGGACAAAGGGGGTGCAGTTGATGTCGCCTTCCTTGACTTCAGCACAACTTTTGATACTGTTCCACATAGAAGATTGATTAATAAGCTGGGTAGGCTTGGGGTGGGTCAGAAGTTGGTCAACTTGGTGGCAAACTGGTTGGCGGGCAGAAAACAGAGAGTTGTGGTAAACAGTATAGTCAGAAGAGATGCAAGTTACAAATAGGGCATCTCAGGGATCAGTCCTGGGGCCAGTCCTCTTCAATATCTTCATCAGTGATATGTAGATGGACTGGAGGGTAAGGTTTGCCTGTTTGCAGATGACATCAAGATCTGCAACAGAGTGGATGATCCAGATGGGGTGGGCAGAATGAGAAGAGATCTGGAAAAAATGGCAAAATGGTCAGAAGAGTGGCAACTGGGGTTTAACGCAAAGAAGTGCAAGATCATGCACTTAGGGAAGAGAAACCCTGAAGCTACCTATAGGTTCGGAGGGGAGTTGCTGGCAATCACAAGGGAAGAAAGAGACTTGGGCATCATCATCACAGATGACCTGAAATCATCCAAGCAGACCACTAAATCAGTAGGTAAGGCTAGAGGGACATTGGGGTGTATTAGTAGGGGTATCACAAGTTGTAAGAGGGAGGTAATAACCCCTCTTTACAGGACACTGGTTTGGCCCCATCTGGAGTACTGCAAGCAGTACTGGAGGCCGCACCTGCACAAGGATATTAACAGAATGGAGGCAATCCAAAATGGTGCAGGGACTGCATCAGAAAACATATGAGGACAGATTAACGGAGCTTAAGATGTATACCCCAGAGAAAGGAGGGAGAGAGGTGATATGATCGAAACATTCAGACATCTTAGGGCATTAACAAAGTGAAAGAGTCTAACATGTTTCAGTATAAGAAAAATAGCAGGACAAGAGCACACAGCATGAGATTAGAGGGAGGCCGATTACGGGGTAATGTGAGGAAGTTCTTTTTCACAGAAAGGGTGGTGGATGCATGGAACGGCCTACCACAGGACGTGGTGGATATGAATATAATGCAGGGCTTCAAACAGGCATGGGATAAGCAGAAGGAGTAATACAGATGAGTATGAATAAATAGGCCATTGACAGAGTAAAGGTCTATGGCACATTCATAAGGTAGAAAAAATAGGCTGACTGGATGGGCCTTGCGGTCCTTATCTGCTGTCAATGTCTATGTTTCTGTGTTTCAAATAGCGCTGCCTCAGTAGGCTTTAACTGCTTCCAAAACCCTCTAAATATACCACTGTGTCCCGTGTGCAAGAATATTCCATCATTTGCCTGGTACCTGGTGGTGTATTTAGCATGATCACACTACCCACTGAACCTGGTGCTACGGGGCTCTTTGAATATGGCCCCCTTCCCATTCAGACACACTGTTTATTTGTCTCTTTATTGAAAACTGGTAACTGGGAAAGACACAGTGAGACAAGGCTCATTTCTGGGTGCAACCTAGGGGAAAGGTATAGCATAAAAACATATACAGCAAACAAATGATTCAGGCAATCCAGTTTGTGTGGCACTATGCCTGTTAGCGCTGCACTGACCTTCTGAATATGGAGGCCATGGAGATTCAAAGAGCGCAGAGATTGATTAAGAGAGATTATTTCTTATTTTATTGATTGAAAAGTTTCACCAGGAAAGCATGCTGAGTAAAATGCTCGTTTCCAGATGCGTCCTGGGGGAAGGGGATAAATCTGTATATTTACAATCGGTAGTAGGAACTTTCAGTATTTACAGATCTTACTTCAAGAGGGTTCCTGCAGTAGGTCTTCACAAGTAAGACTGTGCCCCCTGGCATCAGGACTGCATGGCAAACTTGTAGCTAGCAGTCATCAGCAGGGGACCACCCCCGGCATTAGGTGACGGGACGTCAGAATGACTGTAAATAGGGGCGGTCCCCCACCCGCCCTCCAGTTCTTTCCCACTGTCAACCTGAATCATTGTACCTCACGGTAAAACAGCTTCAGTTGCCCGCTATTTTCTATGCATTTTTCCGTTCGTTTTTTTCTCCATACCTTCCAGCATTGCATGTCTTCACGTCGGCCGAAGAAAAAGTGCTCCAAGTGTGGTGCACAGATTCCGCACGGGGACACCATTCCCGCTGTTTCCTCTGCCTGAGCCCTAAGCACAAGGTCGCAGACTGCCATATCTTTCACTCCTTCAACCAGGCCACGTGCACCCATCGTCAGAGGACCCTCAATGCCCATTTATTAAAACAACACCTGGCATAGATGGAAAAAGAACTCCAGAGCTGCGGGAACGATCTTCTTTGCCTGCTCCGGAGAAAAGAAAAAAGAAGAAACGCCAGCAGTGGAGTCATTCTCCCTCGAGGAAAAGTCACCAGACAGCCGATGCCACATCAGGTGGGGCCTCCACCCGGTGAGTACCCCACCTCCTGTGCCTTCTTCTGCTCTGGCGCATCAGGCGCCTTCACCCCCCACCCCGCCGAGGTCAGTGCACAGTGGTGGGTCTCTCTTCAAGGATAATTTGGAGCCTGTAGCAAGCTTGGCACGCTAAGTTGAGCTCTGGATTCTCCACTGGGTGCTCAGCTCTGGTCGATCAACCTGACTTCAGTCTCCCAGCTTCTGTCAGCCCGACTGCGGTCTGTAAGTCGTACGTTGGCTCCTCTGATGCCCACCAGACCGTCACCTCTGTGTCGGTCACCGGCTCGCCTGAAGACTGCGTGGTGGCTGCTCCCTTGTCGGACTCCCTCATGGTCCCTGACATCAGGCAGACCAAGCTCACAGGCTCCCCCAAGTCCCACGGGGGTTCTCCTTCTGGGGACCCACTGACCCTGCTCGATGCCTCATTCTCCATGGTTTCCTGGGCTTCGAGTGGGGCTGATCAAGAGGAGACCCTCACATTGGGCCTCCTTATCGAGACTCCTGCCTCTGTGGCAGACCTGTCAATGGGGTCTTCCCTGACTTACCTCCCTCGCTAGTCTCGGTCCCACCCTTGGGTGCCTTCAGGCCCCCGACGCAAGATCTTTTGCCGTATCCTATTCCCAGAGAACATGGACCAGAATCTTCCTGGGCCTTCTGGGGTTCCACCTCTGACCCCGGACCTGCCAACGGATCCTGACCCCAGTGGTCCCTCGGTGCTGCCGCCCTCTGGGCCTTTCGCCCCTGCTCTGCCAGACCCCATGGGATACTACCCGATGCTGGGAGGGCTGATGCCAGGTTACCTGCCTCCGACGCCAGGGTACCCGACGCCGGGTCAGGGCCAACTTTATCAGAGCTACCACCAATACCCTTACTGGTGCCAACCACCTGACTACCTCTTGTATTATATGGGGTACCCAGGATACCCACCACCTCCACTTCCTCCACCCCCACAGCCGGAGCCTCAGGAATCTATCCTGGCTCAGTGGAAAGACACCAAATCCCAACTCCTTAAAGAGTTGGGACAGCCCCAGCTGGTTTTCAGGGCTCCCCTGACCCATAGGGTGCCTCCAGGAAGCACTGCACCTTCTGGCAGAGCATCAGACAGAGACACGAGTAGTCTCCTGGCAGCGATCCCTCTAGGAACCAGAGTCACGGAGGCAGTTCTGGATGTCACTCCTTTGCCAAGCAGGCCGGAGTCTACCGATTCTGAAGAGGACTCTGACTCGGGGGATCATTCAGAACCCCACTCCCCTGTAGAGCCTCAGCCAAAGGAGTCACCAAAGTCGCCACTGGAGGATACATCTTTCATGGAACTCCTCCAGTCCGTTCAACAGGGCTGCGGTTGGGCATCCCAGGAAATGGACCCTAAATACAGAAGACTAGCAGAACATCTGGACCCCCTTCCTATCTCCCCCTGGACGGGGCCGCATGAATATCTGACATCCATGATTTGGCAACAGCTCTCATCTATTCCTGCAGTTTCTAAGAAGGTCAACGGGACTTATCACCCCCCGGAAGGGATTCCCCCTTAATGGCGCAACCCAAGGCTCACTATTGTCATCACAGCCACTCACGATAGGTTGTCCCAAACATCTCAGTGCCTCCCCTCCTGACAAGGTGTTTAAGCAGATGGACCAATGTGGCCACAAGGTCTGTACTTTCTCAACCTGCACCATACGTTCACTCAACTACGTAGCACACATGGCTTCCAAAAGTTGGCTTTGTCCAACCTGGAAAAGGATATCCAGGCAATTCCTGACGAACAACTCAGGAACAAGCTTCTTGATAAAATTAGACTGAATAAGTCTTCATGCCGCCATGCTTTGCGAGCCACATATGACTCGGTCGATTCGGTGGCACATTGCACGGCTACGGGAGTCTGTCTAAGAAGCCTGGCCTGGCTCCGTCTTGCAGGGCTGGCACAGGATGTACAGAGCACCCTTCTGGACACCCCCTTTTGGGGTCCAGTTCTGTTCAGGGGCGATGCCAAAGATATCATTACTGAACTGCAAGAGAGCGGCAACTCACTAAAGGTTGTCTGCTCTCTGTACCGATTGGGTCAGAAACCCAAGGAGAATTTTTGTCGCCCCAGGAGAAATGGAACAAACAGAACCAGGGCAGATGCCAAAATAAGTGTCGTGCTACCAGTTCTGGTGCTCAGACCCCCCAGGCTAAGTTCTTAAAGAGAGCCAGCGGGGGCAAGGCACCCTCCCTGTGTCCTGACTATAGGTTCGCCGCCTCTCCCTCCACTCCCTGTGGAGGAACCAGTGGGGGGAAGATTTGGCCTCCACCTGGAAGGGTGGAAGGCTGTAACCACAGACGCGTGGATTTTTCAACTGATCGGAAGAGGTCACTCCATAGAGTTTCTGGACAGACCCCCCTGACAATCCAATGGGCAGGTCACATTACCCATTAGGACACCACAGCCGTGTCCTACAGGAAATCAAAGCTCTACTGCAAAAATCGGCCATAGAGGGGGTTCTTCCAGAGCAAATAGGAAGAAGATTTTACTCCCACTTCTTCCTAGTGCCCCAAAAAATGAGAGATCACAGGCCCATCCTAGATCTCAGCATGCTCAACCTCTTCGTAGAGTACAAGAGGTTCTGCATTTTAATTCTCCAGGGACTCTTTCCCCTGCTTCAGCTAAACAATTGGCTGTGTTCTCTGGATCTGCAGAATGCATACCTGCATATCCCAATCCTGCTGACCCACCGCCACTTTCTGAGATTCTCCTTCCAGGAGGAGCACTTTCAGTTCAAGGCCCTTCCCTTTGGCCTTTCCTCGGCACCTCAAGTTTTTACCAAGTGCCTGGCAGTAATGGCGGTGACCTCATGTCGCAAGGGCGTTTACGTGTTCCCATACCTGGACGATTGGCTGATTTCAGCTCCATCCTAAGACAGTCTGAAGGATTCCCTATCCTTCACTTTGGACCTGTTCTCTGGACTTCGCATTATGGTCAATTATCCCAAGTCTCAGCTTTCACCCTCCCAGCACCTCCAATTCATAGGAGCAATGCTAGACATGGTCCCAGGCAGGACCTTCCTTCCTACAGACAAGGCGGAGACACTTATCCTACAAGCAGCACTGGTGGCCTCCTCTCGTTGGACCACAGCATGCTCTGTCCTCCGACTGTTGGGTCTGATGGTGGCCGCCATACCCACAGTCCCAGACTGCACATGAGGGTGACCCAATGGTCCCTCAGGGTCCAATGGGATCAATGATTGGATGACATGGACCAGAAGGTTTTAATCTCCAACAGTCTGAAGAGGGATCTCCTCTGGTGGTAGGATCCATCTAACCTTTCTTTGGGGGTTTCTTTCCACTCCCCATCCCCCTCCATGACTTTTACAACAGACGCCTCGAATCATGGGTGGGGGGCCCACCTGGGAGACCATCGAACACAGGGGACATGGTCTTCCATGGAGGAGAATCTACACATCAACATTCTGGAGAGGAGAGCAGTGCTGTATGCTCTCCAAGAATTTCAATCCCTCTTAATTCTGGGAACACTTCTCATCCAGACTGACAACATGGCAACGGTCTGGTACATCAGCAAACAGGGAGGCACCCAGTCGTACCCCCTATGCAGGGAGGCGATGCGGGTGTGGTACTGGGCTGTTCAACATGGCCTATCATTGACAGCAATCCATGTTCCAGGTGTTCACAACATCCTGCCAGACAATCTCTGCCACTCGGTTGCTCAAGCTCATGAGTGGAAACTAAAGCAGGACATAGTGGAAGATCTCTTCCTCCAGTGGGTTGGCCAGAAATAGACCTCTTCATCTCCCCATCCACCGCAAAACTACCCAGCTTTTGCTCGCTCATTACCGGGTGTGGTGTTTTTTGGCAAGACATGCTGTCTCTATCTTGGTCAGGGAGATTTATGTATGCTTTCCCCTCCCTTTTCTATTCTGCAGAAGGGTCTGTTAAAGCTACAGGCAGAGGGGGCACATATGATCCTCATAGCCTCTGTGGCCTCAGCAGACATGGTTCCCTGTGCTGCAGCAGCTGGTGACGGAACCCTCTGTACCTATACCTCTCTCTTATGACCTTCTGTCCCAGGAGCAGGGCACCCTAGTACATACAAGCCTCAAATCACTTCACTTACATGTGTGGCACCTTTGGACATAGCAGTTTCATGCTATCGCATCTCTTCCAGAGTCGCTCAGGTCTTAGTGGAGGCCAGAAAATCCTCCACTAGATCCACGTATGCTATGAAGTGGAAGAGATTTTTGATCTGAGCCACAGCCAAAGGCCTATACCCATTTTCCTGCTCAACTTCCCAGGTCCTCGAGTACTTCTTGCGCCTGTTGAATTCGAGCCTTAGTTATTCCTCTCTGAAGGTCCATCTTTCTGCAGTTTCAGCCTATCACCTTCCGGTGGAGGGCAAAACCCTAGCCCAGCTAGAGGTTTCCAAAACTTTTCTGAAGGGAATCCTTCACCTCAAACCTCCAGTCTGGAATCCTGTGCCCCCCCCCCGGATCTTAATTTTATTTTAGGAAAACTTATTTTGCCCCCTTTTGAGCCGGCATCAAGTAGTGATATGCATTATCTATCATGGCAAACACTCTTTTTAGTTGCTATTACTTCAGCCCGACGAGTTTTGGAGCTTCAGGCTCTAGTTCATAAGGAGCCTTATTTAATTTTCCACAGAGACTGGGTGGCTCTGCAGACTAATCCCTCCTTTCTTCTAAAGGTCGTTTCAGAATTTACCCTAAATCAGAATGTCGAACTGCCGGTGTATTACTCAGAGTACTCCAATGGGGGGGGGGAGTTTTTCCTGCACACTCTTGATGTGCACAGGATTTTGAGATGTTACATCTCATGGACTAAGGAGATTCGAAAGTTGGATCAGCTGTTTATCACCTTTACTCCTAAGTGTCAGGACAAGGCTATTTCCAAGCAGACTTTGTCAAGGTGGCTGGCTAATTGTATTTCTTACATTTACCAGAAGTATGAGAAGCCCCTTCTGGGGGCAGTCAAGGGCCACTTGACTAGGGGAGTGGCCGCTTCCACAGCCTTTCTTAGAAACATGTCCACTGTGGACATTTGTGCAGTGGCCACTTGGTCATCTGTCCACACCTTCACGAAACATTACAGCCTGGATGTTGCTTCTAGGCGCAGGGCTGGCTTTGGTCTAGCAGTCCTGCAAGGACTTCTGTCATGAGCAGATAATGTAGTTGGCAGACATTTTCCTCCTCCCGGAACCTAGTATCCGACTCCTTCTATTTAGTTGACTGCTTGGTGTTCAGTCCTGCTTGTGAAGACCTACTGCAGGAACCCTCTCGAAGTAAGATATAATAGTTACATAAGAACTTACTGTAACAGTAGATCTTCGAGAGAGGTTCCTGCAGTAGGTCTCTATTTCCCACCCACCTTTCCCCAGCTCCTGTGTTTTTTCCTCTTTATTACTTTCCCAGGGCTTTGTTTTTATCCAGAGCTCAGGGTATCAGGAGTTCTCACGCCTTTCTCCTGCTTCCTCTTATGAGGTATCCGTCGAGAGAACTGGAGGGCGGGCGGCGGGGACCGCCCTGTTTAAAGTACGTTGACGTCCCGTCACCTGATGCCGGGGGTGGTCCCCGCTGATGATTGCTAGCTACAAGTTTGCCATGCGGTCCTGACGCCAGGGGGCGCAGTCCTACTTGTGAAGACCTACTGCAGGAACCTCTCTCGAAGATCTACTTTTATGGTAAGTTCTTGCGTAACTGTTATATTCCATGTTACATACATGGTACTTATACATGTATAGCAAGCATTTATTGTATTTACATTTTAAAGCTGTTAGCAAGAAAAATCGGTTAGCAACATAATGGTGAAATAGCATCGGATGTATATTGTATATTTGGGAACATCTGGAAATTAAGTTACAGTCAATTTGTAGTGAATGGCAGCAGTGAGGAGATATCAAGCAGAGTGATCGAGAAATAGGAACTAAGCAGAAATGTAATCAGATGGGATTTAGTAAGGAAAGAGCTTGAGAGTACAGGAATGTTATGGAGGAGTGTGCTGGCCTGGGTAAATGAGGGGCAGGTACAGGCTGGGGAGGTGTGTTGCTTAAGTAGTAGTAGTAGTAGATTTTATTTATTTAAGGCACCCTTCGACAAAGGCCCAGGGTACCCTTACAAAACAATTAAAAAACAAGCATAAAAAAAAATGGTCAAAATTAGTAAAACTAACAATAGCACTGAAAGTAACAAGAATAAAATCACAGACTAAACTAATAAAACAGTTCTCCAGCCAAGTAATTAGAATATATACCGCAAGCGTAGAAAAGGCTTGACTAAATAGGAGAGGAAAAAAGGAGGTGGGGTATGGTGCATTGCGAATAGTGAGGGGGCGGGAGTTCCACAGTTTAGGGCAGCGATATCGACAGATTGTCTGGCTGATGTTGACCTATGGGGAGGGCTAGGAGTCTGTGATTGGTGGAGCAGAGAGAATGGGGGGTAAGGGTGGGGGTTGTGAGTGTAGAGGTAAGGTAAGAGGGTAAGGACCCGAACCAGAATTTGGTCAGAAAACTAGCAGAGTTGATGATACGTCTTGATTCCAGGGAGAGGGCTTTATAAAGATTGCAGTGATAGGTTAGAGGGGGCAGGATAAAGCGAAGCGACAGAAGGAATGAAAAAGGGGGTCCAGCCTGGTGAGGGTGGTCTTGGGGGCAGCACTATAGACTATGTTAGCATAGTTAAAGGAGGGGAGGATCATTTTCTGTACAATGGCATGACGGGCCGGTATTGGAATGCAATCATGATTCCTATATAAAGCACCTAGTTTTGGGTGCAGTGTCTTTTGCATAGCATTCATGTGTACTGAAAAGTCCAGGTGCTGGTCTAGCTAGATTCCAAGATATCTAAAGGAAGTGACAGTCTCAAGATTACAGATGGGTTAAGCATGGGGAGGTTAAGTGACTTGCTCATGGTCACACATTGAGCGTGGAATTCAAACCTGGATCTCCAAGCTAACTACTGTGCACTCCTTACCACTAGATCCAGTTGCTTTCCTATAATGAAAGTTAGAATCAGTGAGGTCTTCTCTCGGAATGACGTCTATAGAAACAGGTAGACACAGTTAGGAAACTTTGTACATTAACTTCACATTCTGGATCACAGTTTTCTGAAGGTCCCAGTTGTGGGTCTGTGTTTGGAATGGTCTTTAAGTACTGGTAGGAGTAGAAAACCAGCAGATCTTAGAGGCGGTGTATGATAAAGTCTGACCACTATGTGTCACTATGGGGTCACATTTTTGCTTGTGTCATTCGTAATTGAAATTAATTTGATAATGTTGAAGTTTCTCAGCGTGAGAGCACACCTCGTCAGCCCATCCCACCACAGAATGATTCTTGGCACTCCAGTTTAGATGAGACCAGTTAACCCTCCAGCCATCAGGGATTGCAGTGTGTGGTACAAGCCCCTCACCTGACTGTGATGCATGGGGTCCAGATGATCCTGTAGGTAGACAGAAGGATTTAGGCTTCAGTGAAGTCAATACTTTACCTTTTAATGAGTGCTAGAATTCGGCACAGTCTGGGGAAGCCTGCAGGTACTGTAGCTTCCTGAATTGAAAAACTGGGTAGACACAGGACCCCACCACCAGCACCCAAATGAGATGTTGTATCTCAGTTGAGCCAACTGGGTTAAAAACTTATATTAAAAAACTCTCTGTCAGGTAAGTAAAATGATACAACAGGTGTGTTAATTACACGTGAATTATCCCATGCCATGTGAGTGTTGTCAGGTACGAGATGCAGTTGAGTGCCTTTAAATGCACCCCGGAAGTGCGATTATCGCCTGTAATTACACATCTCTGAAGTGTCTTACTGCACGTATAAAACATCTTTTGCAAATCAAAGTGAATTAATATATCAAAAAAAGTTTCTCTTTGTTTAAAATTAGATTTTTTTTTTTGTTTTGATTTGACAACATATCTCTAACCGTGTAGTTATGGTGAGAAAATAACACGGGTCAGAATCTCCATTAGCCAGTCAAATTCTTGTATTTTTTCTTCGCCATTTTGCAACAGAATAATATATTTCTGCTTTGCAAAGACATTAAAGCTGAACAAATAAACTTTTCAGCTGAACTAATGGAATATAACTGCTACATTTACAGTTTTCAATCTGCATTTCCTATTTTTGCTTGCTCTACCTTCTTTTAACTTCGAAGAATATTTTTTGCAATAAAGGTTTTTATTGGGTTACAGTTACTAGTGACCCTGTTTTACAAATGGTCATTTTTAATGTCTATGGAGCGCACTCCTGTACTTTCCATAGAGTGACTTCACAAAATGTGCTAGGGTGGAGGCGATCGGGGCAGACTGCAGCCTGAAGAGGTTCCAGGAAGTGGAAGGGATTGCCGAGGGTCAGCTCCACAGAGCCAAAATATATCCTTTCCCCTTCCAAAAGGGGGCAACTACAGATGGAGATATTGGCACAATATTACTGGGAGATAAGGGTTCTCTGTAATTCTGTCCTGGATACTCACCATGGTCTTTGTAATGGAATCATCATGCATGCACCCTTTGGGTGTTACTTTTTGCTAAACTAAACACTCATATGCAGAACTGGCTACATTTCGGGGGTGGGGGTTGTTTCGCGATCCCCAAGAAGGCTAAAGTCTTGAGCTTGTGTGCCTTGAGTTCTCTTGTCAGAATCATGGAATTAAACATGGTGAAACCAGACAGCAGAACACCCCCCGCCCCCTTTAGAGGGAATTACAGTGTCTACTTTCAGATTCATCATTGTCTCACCCAGGTATCAGCAGCCGTTGCCAAAGCACCCATTAATTACTCCAGCTCTGATGGCTCTTTTGTGTTGCCATGCGAGGCGCAGGGGTTTTAACTGCAGGTGCTGTTTAGTGTTTGTGTAAATCAGTGTGTGAAAACTAATGATTATCACTTTGTTGACATTCCTTACCGTCGTCCTTCCCTGGCCAAATGCTGAAAAGTATGTAATTAATCTGCTTCAGGTGTCTCTGAAGTAAAATCTTCTTTAATGTGTTTGACACACCTGTGAAATGTATCTTTTTTGGTTTAGAAAGTAACCTGTCTTGTTCTGTTTCTTGGTTTCTCATCTTCAGTGTGCCATGAATATTAAATAGTACAGCCAAAACCAGCAGACAGGAAATGATATTAATTTTTAAATGTAGCTGGTAGTGATTTTTTTTTTTTTTTACTTCAGAAGCATTTTTTTTTTGTTCCTTTAATTAATTAGAAGATTTACTGCCTACTAGTGCTTAGTGTGATAGATAGAACAGCCTGTACCTGGAAGCGGACGTGTCTAGTTTTGATTTCCTTCACATCTTGGCAACATTGTAATCTCACTCATTGCGACATTATAAGTGACCAGTCTTGACAGTGGCTCTTCTTGGGTCAGATGTGATGTCACAATGTTGATAAGGTATGATGGGGAATGTAACTAGTTATAAAATGGGCAGGGAAAATATTGTGTCCTGATTGGTCAGCAACCATATGTTGTGGGACCACTACCCAAGGTTTAAAAAAAGAGGTAGCAATGGGGACATTGTACATTGAAAAAATCCTGGTAATACAATTTTTGTGCTGATTTAGACACTAAAACACTTAAGTGTGCACTTTCAAATCGAAATCTCAAAACAGTGCTGCATTTACTCAATAAAGATTATGGACGCCTTGTAAATTGGTTCCACATTCTTCTTTCTTTAAAAGAAAACATATCAAGATCAGCTCCATCTCGGCACCTGCCCTTCCTGGCAGTCTTCCGTCCACTCATTTCCTCCTGCTCACAACCAGCTATGCTTTGTAACTTCCTTACCTCCTCATGTTTTCCCTGATCCTGGTTCCTGCAAAGACAGTCCTTTAAGAAAAAAAACAACTCTCAGCTGTTCCTTCTGCAGCCCACATTTACATACAGCGCAGTCTTGCATGCGCTCACGTACATACTGTCGATCCCAATCGTAAGGCTCACTCCCAGACTCAGTACTCCAGTAGTTCAGCAGAAATTTTAAAACGTTAAAGGAAAAAACTTTGAGGTGAGTCCTTCACAATATGCTGCCCCTAGTGGCACCCATAATTTAAAGTGTGTGTGTGTGTGTGTGTGTGTGTGTGTGTGTGTGTGTGTGTGGAGCTGGGCGATTATAGTCCTTCAAGAATCCTCCCAACCAATAGGTAACCTGCATGACAGTTCCACACATCTGTGGAGGGACTAGTTTACATTAATATCTTATTTTTGAATATTTTTATTAATTTCACTTCCTTGTTTCTTATTTACCTTGGTTCCCATTTTAGAAGTGCAATAAGACACTCCGCGGTGTTGTTTTATTGTGCTTAACTGCCCTTCTTGGGGCCCCAGGCATACAGTTGTGTCACAGCTACCAACACCCTGTCATGTCTTATTGATACATACTGTATGTCATTCACCACAGAGTGCTGTTCTACACATTACACCTAGTACTGTCGGGTGTAACATCTTCTAATTAACACAAGGAAAAAAGGAAAATAGATTGCTGTTATAAAAAGCAGCAGCTAGGCACTTTCAAAAATATATTAGTAGTTTCAGTGGGTGTACTAGCTCTCAAAGAAACCAATTTTATCATTGGCACCCATGCAATTTATGACAGCTCCATTACCATTCCCTTCTACACCCAAACGTTTAAAAAAAAAACCCACTAATATCCTTCCTTTCATTTCCTGAACGCTGTCAGAGTGCCTGCATCCTTCTCCCTGCCTCCCGTACACTTTATCAGCCCATCTGTGCACTTAGGTCTGCACTCACATTCCCATGCCTGCAGCAAGATTCTGAGAGGACATTGGTGGGATTAAGATGATGAGTCCTGTTCACATTTTTTTTCTATTCATGAAGGTAATATTTCAAAATAGAAAATAGATGATTGCCCTTGTCAAATAAATTGAAATTGTTTAGTGATATCATAATGCATATTTTTTTTGTTAGATTGGCAGATGATGGGCCTCAGTTTTGTAACAAAATTGAATTTACACCCCCGTTACTGAGAGCTCCACCTAATTCTGTCTGACCTTTGAAGAAATAGTTATTAAAGTTGCTTCACTGTAGGCTGTGGGCAGATTGCAGCAATATTTCTTCTAATCCAGAGGCTAAAATTCCCTTTTTTAAGCCAAACTATGTTTTGAGATCAGGTGCTTGCCAACAGCCCTTGCCACTGCACCTGAAAGACTTTAAGAGCCATGAGGGGTCTCTGCAATCCCCCCACCACCACCAATTGTCGGACACCAGTGCTCCCCAACCTTCAGTATGCCTGAACCAGGCGGCCCTTTCTTCAAGTGCGGCTCCTCCTGCAGCCTATTGGGAGGCTGCTGTACATCAGGGGCATGGTCAGAGAAAAAGTTCAGAGTTTAAAACTGCCCCAGTAATCATCTCTTCACCATGCCTGACAATGGCCCTTGCCACCACATCCAAAGGACTTTAAGGGGTTATAAGGAATCTCAGTAAGCCCCCCTCCATCCCACCGATTGCTGGACACCAGCGCTCCCCAAATGCCAGCATTCCTGAATCAGGAGGTCCTTTCTTCAAGCACTGCTCCTTCTGCATCCATTCGAGAGTCTGCTCTACACCAGGGGGCGTGGCCTGCTCCCTCTGTAAAATCACTGTCATACCAGCAGCCCAGAGTGCTAAGGGTGTCACACTGTAGGTATCAGCTGTGGAGTAAGCCATCAGCTGTCCACGCTGCTCCAGTAGTACATGACTACAAGGTGGGTTTTACCATCTTCATTGGGTGGGTTTCACTGTCTTCACTGAACTGCAGTTTATATATCTTACATGCTTTTGGACCCTGGACTCCTTTGTAGATCACAAAGTGCCAAGGGTGTCACACTGTAGGTATCGGCTATGGAGTAAGCCATCAGCTTTCCACGTTGCTCCACTAGTGCATGACTACAAGGTGGGTTTTACCATCCTCATTGGGTGGGTTTTACTGTTTTCACTGTACTGCAGTTTATATGTTTACAAGCTTTGGTTAGTGTAACTACTAGCACTACCAGCAGAGGTACGGTTGCTACATTGTGCATGCCTGCTTATTTTAATACCCGTTGTAGTGTTGTTTTTTTCTTGTCTACATAGGCATGCTTTTTAAGCCTAAGATGGCAGTTTGTCTAGCTTATGCTAGGGACCTGGCTGAACTACCTATTTGGGGTCTACCTCCTAACCAAATTTAGACAGTCAGTAATCTTATGTCCTACAAATATCAGGGGCCTGGCCGACTCTCTGTCTAGGGTCTGCCTAGTTTTCTGATTAGTTCTGCTCTCTAGTGCACCATTTAAATCCAACTGCCTGTTAAAATGGATTATTTTAAATTACTATTTGCTCTTGTTTTAGTATCAATTAATGTTAATACATAGATACTGTACATGATACAGTACATAGACAGTGTCAGCAGATAAGGGCCTATGGCCCACCCAGTCTGCCCATTTGAGCTTGTAAGTTCAGTTTATGTTTTCCTAGAAGTCTGTTGCCCCTTACCCCTGACCTCCAGAATTCCTTTATGTCTATCCCATGCATTCTTAAATCCCGTGATTGTTTCACCCCCACCACTTCCACTGGCAGGGCGTTCCACTTGTCCACCACCCGTTCTGTGAAGAAATTCTTCCTCACGCTTCTCTGAATCGTCCTCCTCCAACTTCATCCCATGCCCTCTAGTCCTGGAACATCTTTTTCGCTTAAAAGTAGTATTCCTGCACCCTGTTCCTCCCTGTAAGATACTTGTATGTCTCTATCTATATCCCCTCTCCTCCTCTCCTCCAGAGAGTACATGTTCAGTCCCTTCAACCTGTCCTCATAGGGACTTGTGATGCAATCCATGCATCATCTTTGTTGCCCTCCTCTGAACCTTCTCTACCCTGTCTATGTCCTTACGTAGGTAAGGTCTCCAGAACTGTACACTGTACTCCAGGTGGGGCCTCACTAGTGTCTTGTATAGTGGAATTATGACCTCCTTTTCCTGCTGATGATGCCCTGCCTATGCATCCCAGCATCCTATTTGCTTTATCTGCTGCCTTGTCACACTGTTTCCCTACCTTGCGGTCATCAGAGATGATAACCCCAAGATCTCTTTCCTGCTTGGTGCATGCTATATCCTCACTCCCCAACTGATATATTGCACCAGGGTTTTTGTGCCCCATATGCATTATCTTGCACTTCTTTGCATTTAATTTCAATTGCCAAACCCCTGATCATTCTTCAGGTTTCTGCAGGTCCCTTCTCATTCTGTCTACACCCTCTGGTGTGTCTACTCTGTTACAGAGCTTTGTGTCATCAGCAAACAGTGAAATTCTGCCTTCTAGGTCCTGCGCAATGTCACTGATGAAGATGTTGAATAGGACCAGTCCCAGCACTGATCCCTGTGGTACCTCACTGGTCACTCTTTCCTCTGTGGCGTGACAGCCGTTTACCACCACCCTCTGTGTCCTGCCGCCCAGCTAGTTACCGACCCACCACACTACTGTCCTGCCCACACCCATATTCCCCAGTTTGTGTAATAGTCTTCTATGTGGCACAGTGTCAAAGGCCTTGCTGAAGTCCAGATAGGCCATGTCCACTGCCCTCCCCTGATCCACCTCCCTAGTCACCCAGTCAAAAAATTCAACGAGGTTGGTCTGACATGACCTCCCCCTGGTGAAACCATGCTGCCTTGGGTCCTGTAGTCCATTGACAACCAAATGTTCCACCAATCTCTCTTTCAGTAGTGCTTCCATGATCTTCCCCACTGCCGAGGCGAGGCTGACTGGTCTGTAGTTCCCCGCTTCCTCTTTGTTCCCACTTTTGTATAAGGGGACTACATCTGCTATCCTCCAGTCTTTGGGTACCTTCCTGTTTCCAGTGATCGGCTAAACAGGATAGCCAGAGGTTCAGCCACCACCTCTCTTAGTTCTTTAGGACCCTGGGGTGCACCCTATCTGGCCCCATTGCTTTATCAACTCTTATTACTTCCAGTTCCTTCAGGACTCTTTCTCGTAAAGGGACTTGTGTTCATTTCTGCACCATTCTCACCCCTTGTATTCCCTTCAGACCCATTACCTCCTCTTCCTCAGTAAAGACTGAGCAGAAATACCTGTTCAATATGTCAGCTTTACTGTTGTCATCCTCCACGCCCCCCCATCCTCCCCTTCAGTCTCACTATCCTCCCTTTGCCTTTCTTTTTCACTTATGTACCTGTAAAAGGTTTTGCCCTCTACCCACTGATTTTGCAATGTGTTCTTCTGTCTGAGCTTTGGCTTCCTCTACTGACCTCCCTGCCTCCCTTGCTTCTCCTGGTACTTCTCCCTATCCCCTTCTGCCTGTGTCTTTTGTATTGCCTGAATGCAATCTTTTAGCTTTCACTTTCTTTGCTACCTCTTTGGAAACCATAATGGTCTCCTCTTCCTTTCCTCTTGCTAACCTGCTTAATGCATAATTCTGTTGCTCTTGTAATCCCCATTTTAAATACTGCCCACTGTTCCTCAACCCCTGATTCCTGCCCCATTCCCTTAATGCCTCTTTCAGTATCTCCCATTTTCCCAAAGTCTGCCCCCCTAAAATCCAGGATACGTGTTTTTGTGTGGTTTGGTTCTGCTCTTTCTGTGATTTCAAACCACAATGACTGGTGGTCACTGTTCCCCAGGTACTCCTCCACTGTTACCCCCATCACACTGTCCCTGTTTGTGAGCACAAGGTCCAGTGTTGCCTTCTGCCGAGTTGGTTCCATGATCAGTTGCTTGAGGAAGGCACCCTGAAGGGAGTCCAGGATAAATCTGCTCCTAGTTGATGATGCTGCTGGGATGCTCCAGTCCACGTCTGGAATATTGAAGTCTCCAACCAGTACTACCTCACCCTTGTCTGCCATCCTTTAGATGGCTAGCATCAGCTCCCTATCTGTTTCTTCCTCCTCGGCTGGTGGTCTATAGACATTTTCCGCTAAGGTCAATACTGATCTGCCGGCTAGTGCATTTCTAAGGGTGTTGCTATATTTCACTATCCACACTCCGGCAATTCCACTAGAATGGACTGATTCATCAGAAGTCTTCAAGCTATGCTCCTCCCACCACCCAAGCAGAATATCCTCCAGTTCTGCCCATAACATCAGATCTTTATTTCCGCTGGAAGGGACAGGTCTCCCTTTTTGTGGTGCTGCAGCGGTTAAAAATTTCCTTGAGAGTTTGCTGTTTGGCAAAAAACTACTTCTTCAAAACTTCATCTAATTCTTCTACTCGTTCAGCTCTACCTTCAATGCAAGCTCTCAGCATGGAAGAGGGGAGGCCACAATGCAGTTTCAAATTCTGCATGACTTAGCAGCAGAAAATGTTGAAAACTGACCCTCGCATGTCTGGCTATATTGCCTGGGTGGGCAGCACAACATGGAGATCTATGGCCTATGTCAGGCAATGCTTCCAGCATCAGAAAAAAGAAAGTAACCATGCTTCAGAAGGAAAAAAATGGTCCTCAAAACTATTTTTACAAGGTAAACAGGCACAATTTATTAAAATAGGCTGCTGGCATAGTACCGGCACAAAACTCCTGATGCTTCAAACCCATCGGTTCTTTTTCAAGGGGTGGGGTCTTAACATAGTAAATTTTACTATTAAGTGCACATCTTAAAGCAACAGCCCCCTTAGTTTGGCACAGGTATACCAGCTATGTTTGATACAATGCCCTAGAAATTATAGGCAAAACCCATCAAAATTCCTGTAGTGAAACATAATAAAACAGTGGAGACCGATGCTAAAATCAAGAAATTGATTTAATCATGTATATCAAACATAGCACAGTACTAATAGGAGGGGCAGGGGAAAGATAAAAAAAGGAAAGGGGGTTGAGACCAAAAAATTAGAAATAAAAATGGAATGAAAAATAATGAAGGGGTATGGAAAAAAAAATTAGTCAACACAAGAGAAAGGAAATCGAAGGGACATTAAACTCCTCAGTTAATGCAAATCATTTTTAGAACTGAAGTCAGTGCTAAATATGTGCTTCAAAATTCTAAATGCTGAATATTTCACAAAAAGGTTGATTCAGGAGACTTACAAGAAGTACATGAACAACAAACATAAGAAAACAAAGTATTCAAATATCAAATTAGATTGAAAAATAAAAATGAAATATATATATATTTAGGGTTAGTGGGAGTGTTTTAATGTTAAATGGCAGTTTGTCCTGGTTAATAACTTTAAATTGGTTTCACAGATTGTCCTGAAATTTGGCATACATCATCGACAGTGGTAGGTCTGTTGATGTGCAAAATTGGGTTTGATTCCCTTTTGTGGTTTCTGAGATACAAAGTGTTGAAAAAATAGAGATTTACCTGGTTTTTTTTCCGCCACCTATATCTCAGAAAAGGCTTTAGGTGCTGGGCTGAAATTTTCAGGGTAGAAAGCCTTGGCCTCACAAATGTGCCTTTTGAAGATTTGGTGGGAAAATATAAATTTGTTGCAAGTTATGACATGTTGAATTTCCCATTATTTCCTAAGAAGAAAAATAGATGTCCCACACAAAATAGGATTCTGCTTCGAACTAGGATTCTGCTTTGTAAGAGCCCTATGGAAAGGGATTCTGCACCAAACAAGGATGCTATGTTGCAGTACTGAATCCCTTTTGGCAGACAGAACCAACACAGTGGGGGAACAGGAACCAACAGTCAACCAACCCTGCCTGTTTCACTGCCCCCGTGGCCCCACCCCAGGCTGCATAAACCCCCTAGAGTTTTTTTTTTTAAAATAGTCTCCACTCTGGGGTGATCTGCCATGCCTTGTTTTCTGCAACACTGAACTGAGAGTTGAACTGACTACATGACTGAATGGAGTGCTGACCTTTTTGCTGGTTTTCTAGCTTGGTGCTTTTCCACTGAGTTTTACACCCTGGTAAGTGCACCTTATGCTTGAAGGCTAAAATTTTTGTGCTATTTCAATATCTTATCCCCTCCACCACTACCAGCACTGTAGGACACTGTGGAGTCCACTCCCAATGTCCCAGATAGAAGCACCCCTCCACCCCACTGTGGGACCCTGGGGAACCCACTCCCAGTGTCCTGAAATATGTATGTAATGGTTTTGCCAACAGCTGGGTGCCCAATCCCCATGTCAGCACTACACTCACCTCCACCAGCAGTGTGAGACTCTGGGGAGCCCACTCCCAGTGTACATAGTGTACCCAGTTATGTGGTGCCCCCCACAGTGGTGTGTGACACTGGGGAGCCCTCCCCCAGTGTCCTGAGAAATGGTTCTACTGTTACTGTGAAAAAAGAAAACAGTCCCGTCTTTTTTTAAACTCCTGTCAAAAAAATGGTCTCGCATCATCTCCCCATCCACCTCCCCCATCCCGACACTCCCACTGAGCAACCAACCACCCCACACCCCCTTGCCCTATACTTACCAACTGAGGTCGGCGGTTGTCATCTTCTGTGGACCAGGACATGTCTGCACTCTTCAAAGTAGAACAGCGAACTGAAGAATAAAGGTAAGTGCCATATAGAGGCTGTCAATGGCGTTTTGAACATATGTTAATATCTCAGCCATTTTTAGGTATTTTTGGACCAAATTTTCAACATGGATGTTTTGGGACCCCACCTCATGAACACTGGTGCTGTCATCTCATTACTCTGTCCTGAAAGCTGATTTCGCTGTGGCTGCACGAAATCACCTTCCGGGACTGAGTAATGAAGTGACAGTGCCATTTTGCATGAGGTGGGGTCCCAAAAAAACCCATGTGGAAAATTTAGTACAAATATACAAAAAAACACCCGCGTTATGCACGTTCATTGAAATTTTCCTACGCACGCATGTAACTTTGCCAGTTTACATTTTCACTCCAAGTTTTCAACATAGGCATTTTTTATACCACCTCATGAACAGTATAGTTCCATTTTTTCACGTCCTGCCTGAAATGTACTTTTGCACCTGTGGCGTGGAATGCGTGGTAACTGTGCAAAATCACCTTCTGGGACTGAGTAACGAAATGACAGTGCCAGTGTTCATGAGGTAGGGTCCCAAAAAGCCAGTGTTGAAATTTTGGAGCAAAAGTAACAAAGATTGCCCGAGTTTCAATACACGCGATGATTGAGATTTTCCTACGCATGCAATTTTTTATATTTTCACTCCAAAGTTTAAACATAGCCATTTTTTCACAGCACCTCATGATCACTACAGCTGTCATTTCTTACATCCTTGCCAACATGTGTTTCCACAGCTGTGGCACAGAATGGCATTTTGCCATGGATTAAGAAATTTACACCTATGGGGGTTATGAGGTGGGGTGATAAGAAACATTTGGGGTTACAGTGTGAAACAAATGACAAAGTTATGAGTATTTGTTGCAATTTTGCTACACACCTATCTCAAAAAGTAAGGAAATTAATTGCAAAAAAACTTGTTAATGCATCGTTTAGGGTTGTTACTACACAAGAAAAGCAGGGAAATGTGATGTTAGGGTTTCCAACCCTAACACCCCACCCCCATCCTGCAGAGACTGACAGGTGTTGGGGGTGCCTTGGATGGCAGCCTTAATGCCCCCTTCCCCACCCTGTAGAGAATGGCAGACTTTGGGGGTGCCTTGGAGTCCTCAGCCCTAACTCTCATCCCATTTCATAAGTAAATAAGCTGAGATGGGTACAGTACAGGAGAATGGGGTGAGAGTTAGGGCCGAGGGCTCCAAGGCATCCTTACATATAGTGTAAGATACATATATAACCCTAACCAACCCTAAAACCTCACTTCCCCTGCTTTTGTTGCTTTAGTAAGAACCTTAACTGATGCATCAGCAAAGTTTTTTTGCAATTAATTTCCTTGCTTTCCAGATAGTATAATCATATCCTTATTTGTCTGTGGGCTCTGCGCTCCCATCCCACTATAGATGTGTGCTTCCATTTATAGGACAACAGTGACCAAATTGCCAGCATAGCCAGCTTATTACCCCACCTCATGTACTCCAGTACAGAAAAATTGGCAAATCCACGCCAAAACATAATTCTGTGCAACTGCAATGCCATTCTGTGCCACAGGTGCAAAAATACATTTTGGGCAGGATTTGAAAAGTGACAGCTGTGACATACATCAGGTCAGGTTATAAGATGGCTATGTTGAAAATCTGGGGTGAAAATATTTCAAATTTTCAAAGTTACAAGCGGGTGTAATGAAATTGCAACGAATGGTCATAACGTTGGCATTTTTTCATATTTTGACCCCAAATTTTGAACCATAGTATTCTTATGACCCCACCTCACAAACCCCATAGGTGAAAATGTTCAAATCTGTGCCAAAATGCCATTCCGTGTCACAGGTGCGAAAATTTGTTTCGGGCAGGATGTGAAAAATGACAGCTGTACTGTTCATGAGGTGATGTAGAAAAATGGCTATGTTGGAAATCTGGAGTCAAAATATTTAAAATTACCAAAGTTATGCATGTGTGTAGAAACATTTCAACAAACTCTCATAACTTGGCCATTTTTAGGAATTTTTTCACCAAATTTTTAACATGGGCTTTTTGGGACCCCTCTGGGCTTCACCGTGCACCCAGTGAGAACGCCAGGTTCTTTTGAATGTGTGGCTATCCATGGGGGTCTGGGTGCAGGTTGCAGGAGTCTCCTGATTTACTGCCCACTGGGGACGGCAGGAGAGTTCCTGCAGGAAGTAGGTGACTTAGTCACCGGGGAAACATTGGAGTCCTCCAGGTGTTTGGTCCTGGGGGACTTCAGTGTTTGGGCTGACAACGAGTCATCTGTGTTGGGTTATCACTTCCTCCAGATGATTACATCTCTGGGCCTGTCACAAGTAGTTGCTAATGCGACCCATCAGGGTGGCCACATGTTGGACCTGGTCTTCTCGCTGGGGCTTGAGATTGAGAATCTCAAGACTGATTGGGTCATCTGGTCTAATCATTGCACGGTGGAGTTCTTACTCAGGGCCCAACCCCCTTCCCCCGAGTTCCCTCCCCCTGCAGAGATGGTAAGCTACCACCCTTTGAGGGGTTTGACCCCAGAGGGTTTTCTGACGTGTCATGTGTCAAACAACAGTGACCAAAGTATAAGTATAGCCATCTTATTACCCCACCTTATGTCCCCTGGCATAGAGAAATTGTGAAATGCAAGGCAAAACGTAATTATGCACAACTGCAATGCCATTCTGCGCCACAGGTGTGAAAACAAATTTTGAGCAGGGTGTGAAAAAATGACAGCTGAACTGTTCATGAGGTGGTGTGAAAAAATGGCTGTGTTGAAAATTTGGCAGCAAAATATTGAAAAGTACCAAAGTTATGCGCGTGCATAGAATAAATTCAATGGACACACACAACCCAAGCACTTTTAGGAATTTTTTTCACCAAATTTTCAACATGGCCTTTTTGGGACGCCATCTCATAAGCACTGGCACTGTCATTTCATTGATCTGTCCCGAAAGGAGATTTCACACAGCAGGTGCGCCATTCTGTGCCACAGGTGCAAAATATACATTTTGAGCAGGATGTGAAAAATGACAGCAGTACTGTTCATGAGGTAGTGTAAAAAAATGGCTATGCTGAAAATTTGGCAGCAAATATTGAAAATTGCCAAAGTTAAGCGCGTTTGTAGGAAAATTTAAACAACTGTGTGTAACTTGGGTGTTTTGGGGTATTTCTGCACCACATTTTCAACATGGCCTTTTTCAGACCCCACCTCATGAACACTGGCACTGTCATTTTGTTACTCAGTTCCAAAAGGTGATTTTGAATCACCTTATGGGTCCAATTAATGAAACAACAGTGACACTGTTCATGAGGTGGGGTTCCAAGAAGCCCATGTTGAAAATCTGGTGCAAAAATACCTACAGATGGCTGAGATATCAACTTAAGTTCAAAGCACCATTGACAGCCATTATATGGCACTTACCTCAATTCTTCAGTTCGCGGTTTGGCTTTGAAGAGGGCAGAAATGCCCCGATCCATAAAAGATGACAGAAGACGATCTCCGGTGGCAAGTATAGGGCAAGGGTGGGGTGGTGGGTTGCTGAGTGAGAAGGTCGGGAGGGGGGATGGGGAGACGACGAGGGACCGTTTTCTTTTTTTCAGGATGACATAAAAAAAGACATCGGGGGACTATTTTTTCACTGGTACTGGAAGAAATAGGACACTGGGGGTGGGCTCCCCAGTGTCTCACACTACTGGGTGGGGGGACATAACTGGGGACACTGGGAGTGGGGATACCCAGAGTCCCACTCTGTCAAGGGGTGGGTTGTAGGTTGTAGTGCCAACACGGTGATTGGGCATCCTGATGTTGGTAGAGACATTTTTTTTTTGCTTCTATTTTTGTCCCCCCAGGGCCACTGATCTGCTTACCTGCCACGTCCTGGCATCCCCCGCAGGTCTGTCCAGCTGCCATCCCCTTGGACTACCCCCGGCCACCTAATTAGGCCACGCGGCTACCCCCGCGGCTTTCCCCCCACGGCGGGGGGTGGGGAGCATTCCCTCTGGAGCTCAACCCACCCATTCTGGATCCAGTATTGCCGCACACCCAGGTACCGGGAGAGTCTGCGCGGAGACGGCCATCATGCCGCCGAACCAGTGCCCTCCTTTTTCCACTTTCCTCCCCAAAGCTGGCAGGCGTGCACTGATGCCAATGGCCATGAGTGTGCGCCCGTCCGCCCACGTTCTGGCCAGGCATCTGCCTCCAGCTGAGCTTGTGCTCCCAGCAGCGGAAGTACCCCCGGTCTCCACCGGGGGTCACTCCTGCACCGGGATGCCCCTGGATACCCCCCCAGGGAGAGGAGAGCTGTCCTACGGATGCTGGATTCTACTCCCTCCCCGCCGACCCCCAGCACCCGGGCTCGTTCCCGAACCCGGGTCGCTGGCATGACGCGAGGTGTGGATGTTGGTAGAGACATTTAAAAAAAATATATATTTCAGCACACTGTGAGTGGGCTCCTCAGTGTCCCACAGTGGTGGGAGTGTGGATGTCTACCGCCGACACAGGGACTGGGCACCCAAATGTCAGCAGAGACATTTAAAAAAAAAAACATTTCAGGATACTGGGAGTGGGCTTCCCAGTGTCCCACACTGGGGTGGGGGCCGGGGTTTCTACCACCGACACATGGATTGAGCACCCCAATTTCAGCAGAAACTTTTTTGTCTATAAACATGCCTCAGCCCCCTTGGAGGCAGTAAAAGGATAAAATATCCTTTACCTAAACGGGGGCCGAGGAGTACAATTCTGGGCTTATTTTTGGGAAAAAAATGTCTAGGAAAGATTCTGGACATTTACAGGGCCATTTTTTTTTGTTTTGTTAATTGAAGTAGAGCCACGAATTTGCGGCAGTTTTTCACAAAAAATGCTGCAAATTTATGGCAGTTTGCGCACAACAATCCTGTTACTTACACGAAAACTGACGCAAATTTGCAGCAGTTTCGCAAATATAATGCCACAATTTGCAACACTACTAAGGGCCGATTAAAAAAAAAAAGATTTCCAGCTGCTGTTTTAAAAAACTAAGGCCAGAGTCGCATTTCTCAGGCCCCAGTTAGGTAAACACAACTGTTGATGTTTACCAAGGGGCAGTATTTTTTGAATTACAGTGTTTTTCCCCATCGCTAACTGAAAACAAGATGGTGGCAGCAGGCAGCACTGCACTAACTTTTCCATTTGAGGCAGCAAAAAGTGCTTTTGGGAAAGCAGAAACTGTTTTTGCACGGTACATATATTTTTTCCCATAGGCTATAGGTTAGTGGCTAATTAGTCCCCTCAATGACATTATAGCCTCACATACCACACTTTCCTAGCATTTATTCATTCTGTGTGTGTGTGTGTGTGTGTGTGTGTGTGTATATATATATATATACACACACACAAATAGGGGCATGGTTGTGCCCCTATAGTTAGGGTTGAGTAGGCACTTTAATGTTAAACCTCGATATTTGCATGTTAATAACTTTGCAACCGTTCAACAGATTTGCACGAAATTTAGAATGCATGGTGTGGTATGTTAAATCTCTTTATTTACCAAGTTGTGTTTCAGTCAGACTTCGTTTTCTTTGTACAGCGAAGTGTTGAAAACGCGTCTTTTGACACATTTTTTGCCCATGGCACTGCAACCACACCGTGTGGTCTTTTGGTCTGAAATTTGGAACATAAAAGGATGTGGGTCAAAGAACAATCCAGCATTAGTGTGGTTAAAAAATATTAATCCGTTCCAAAGTTATTTAATTTTTAATTTTGGGGTTCTGAGCGTGCTCAGTTCACTCCAAGATTTATACTGTATGTATATTTTTCGGACTAGGATTGGGCTCACAGTCAAGGATTTTTTCAGCTCACGGATGAGGATTTTAGAAAATCCTAGTCTGTGAGGAAAAATTCCTTGTCCACGAGCCGCCATCTTGTTTTCAATTTTTCCCCAAAACAAAATGTTGTAGCTTTCTCCACGAGTGACTGTTTGGTGTAATGAGGCATGGGTTTTGTTCAGGGTGACATCCTCTACAAACCCATACTTTTGGTTTGCTTCATTTTGTCCAAAAAAAATCCTTTTAAAATTAAAAAATTCTTTGACCGTGACTCACTAACGATCCTCGTCTGCGAGCTGACAGAATCTTAGTCCGCGAGCCAGTCCTGTTTCGTGAGGCTACAAAATCCTTGTCCATCACTTTGTGACCAGATGGCCCTTCTCACAGACAAGGATTAAGCCGACGGTCAAGGATTTTGCTACCTTGTGAAAGAGGATCGGCTGACGGACTAGGATTTTGTCAGCTCTCGAAAGGGGATTTTTTTTTAAATCTGTCTTTCATGAGTTGACAAAATCCTAGTCTGCGAGCTATCAGAATCCTAGTCTGCCACCCGTTCCTCTTTTGCAAAGTAGCAAAATCCTTGACCGTCACTTAGGGACCAGATTACCAAAATCTGACGATCAAGGATTTCTCGCGGATGGTGATTTTGACAGCTTCTGGACAGGGATTGATCTGACGGTCAGGGATTTTGCTACCTCACAAACTGGGAATTTTTAAAAGTTTTAAAAACCTTCCCACTGTATTGTAACTTAACGGTTTGGTCTTTTGACTTGCAATTTTCAGGGTATTAAGGGGATGCCCTAGAGATGCGAATTATGCTATTTAGGTGTTGGAATGTTAAGCGGTTCCATAGATATGCCATCACAAAGTTGAGATTTTTACCATAGGATAACATTGCAGCATCCGTCATGCCTGTCGGTGCCCATACCTCGAGAACAGTTCGAGATATGGATTTTTCGTCGCTAAAATTCATTAGTCCCCCTATAGAGGGACTGAGTACAAAAGGAGGTTGGAAAACCATAAATACCATCAATTTTGAATTTTCTATACGGTTACTGAGATATTTGGAAAATAGTATTCCAGTTGCTCATTTTCAGGTCCGTGGGCAAGTATTATGCCCTCAAGTTAGCAACCACAGCACTTTTCGGTGCCGTATCTCGTAAACAGTGTGGGATACGGATTCGGTCGATTTATGTTGTGTGGACGTCTCACTGTCACGATTACAATGAAACTTTTATATTTTTCTAGCTGCTACAGTTCCCGAGATATCAGCAAATTACTGTTACCAGGGTTCCTTGCCCTGTAGGGCTGCTGTATGGCTCTGTAACTATATGCAAGTGGGAGCGCAGGGCCCAGAGGGCCCGTTCTCCTACAGATGCATATCGTTATGCAGAAATGGGCAGCTTTTCAGGCCCCGTGCTCCCACCAACACATGCTATGTACTAGTTATATATTACCCTTTTTCAGAAAGTAAGGAAATTCATTGCAAAAAACTTTGTTTACTGCATCAGTTAGGGTTAAAGTGACAAAAGTGGGGATATGAGATGTTGGGATTGAGCCCGTAACCATCCTACCACCCCATCCTCCACTGACTGCAAGATGCTGGGGTGTGCCATGGGGTCATGAGGCCTAACTCTCACCCCATTCTCCTTTACTGTAGCATGTCAACGTGTTTATACATGGAATGGGGTGAGAGTTGGGCTTCTTGACCTCATGGCACACCCCAGCGTCTGTCGGAAGTGTGGAGGATGGGGTGGTGTGGGGGGTTAAGGGCTCAACCCTAACGTCTCATTTCCCCACTTTTGTTGCTTTAACCCTAACTGATGCATTAAACAAAGTTTTTTGCAATGAAATATATATATACACACACACATATACATATACAGGCGTATATACTGTACATACATACATACATATACTGTAAATGCACACACACATAGTGTCAGCTAGGTTTTTCATTATGTAAAGGTCACAGATAATTACCCCATACACATAAATGAGGAAGGGTCCTAGATCCCGTCTATCATTTAGTCTATCTGTGGATAAAGCTCCCAAAGTGAAATAAATCTACTCTGTCTTTGTAGTAATAGCTTGCATCGCTCCCCATGTCTGATGTTCAAGGGAATATGTTCAATTCCCATTATTTTTAATTACCGTAAGTCCCCATTGTGCACTATATGCCAGTGTGAACCAGCTGGTGTGTCACACCTACCAGATGTAATAGAACGTATGTGTTCTAATATCCTTTCCTTCTTAGAGTAGACAGTTATATCTATATATAGGGAAGGACACATACACCACAGGGTATGTAGGGTGTATTCTGTTCTACATGTGATGAGTTTCTGGATCTTAAAACTGAAGGTGGACAAAGCAAAGGGGCCTGATGGGATTCACCCCAGAATTCTAAAAGAACTAAGGGTAGAACTAGTGACACCACTGACTACCCTCTTTAACAAATCATGGGAGGATGGGGTGGTACCTGAGGACTGGAGGAGGGCAGATGTGATTCCCTTTCACAAAAGTGGGAGCAGGGCAGAAGCAGGAAACTACAGACCTGCTAGTTTAACCTCAGTGATAGGGAAAATGATGGAATCATTTCTGAAGGAAAGAATTGTCGAGTACCTAGAGGCCAGAGGGCACAGGACCCAAGGCAGCATGGATTCACAGCGGAAGGTCATGCCAGACAAATCTAATAGATTTCTTTGACTGGGTGACCAAAGTAGTAGATCAGGGAGGGCTGTGGACATGGCCTACCTAGACTTTAGCAAGGCATTTGACTCAGTCCCACACAAAGATTAATATACAAGTTAGCCAGCCTGGGGTGGGTCCCAAGATGATAGCCTGGGTAAAGAATTGGCTGGAGAATAGGACACAGAGGGTAATAGTAAATGGAGTCCACTCTGAAAGAAAGGGGTTACTAGTGGGTGCCATGAGGTTCAGTATTAGGACCCTCCGTCGCCAGTGTCTTTATAATTGCAGAGGAACTGAAGGAAAAGTATGTCTCTTTGCAGATGACACAAAGATCTGCAACAGAGTTGATGCACAAGGTGGGGTGGAAAGGATGAGAAGGGACTTAGCAAGGTTAGAGGAATGGTCAAATGTATGGCAGCTTAGATTTAATGCTAAGAAGTGCAAGGTAATGCACCTGGGAAACAAAAACCCAAGGGAAGAGTACACAACGGGGGGTGAGATACTAACAACAACAAAAACGGAAAGGGACCTGGGGGTAGTCATATCAGATGACTTAAAGATGGGCAAGCAATGTGAGAGGGCAGTAAGGAGGGCTGGGGGATACTGGGATGCATAGGGAGAGGCATCACCAGTAGAAAACAGGAAGTTGTTGTCCCTCTGTACAGACAGCTGGTGAGACCCCATCTGGAGTACTGTGTGCGGTTCTGGAGACCCAATCTCCACAAGGACATAGACAAGATGGAAGCTGTCCAGAGGAGGGCAACTAAAATGGTGCAGGGTCTGCTCCAGAAGACATATGAAGAGAGACTAAAGGAGGTTAATATGTATAGCCTTGAGGAAAGGAGGGAGAGGGAGAACATGATAGAAACTTTCAAGTACCTAGCGAATCAACAAAGTCCAAGAGGTAGCATCTTTCAAAAAGAGGTGTGCAAGAACAAAGGGCACAATTTGAAGATGGGGGGCTCAGAGTTAATGTAAAGTATTTTTCACAGAAGAGGTTGTGGATGCATGGAGCAGCCTTCGAGGCGGTTGTGGAGTCGAAAACAGTGGTTGAATTCAAGCATGCATGGGACAGCCATAAGGCAATTCTGGGGGGGGGGTAGAAAGAAGTAGGCTGCTGGTTAACTAGGATCTGCAGCTTATCCATTAGGTAGTGAAATGGGCAGACTGGGTGGGCCAAGCGGTCCTTACCTGCCATAAAATTCTATGTTTCTATAAACAGACTGATTCATTGGGCTAATGAATACCTTACCTGGGACTGTATGAAAACAGCTCAAACAGTTACCACACCAATGGAAACCTAAAGGGTGTGGTGAAAAACCAGGGGGAAGGTTTTGATTAATCTTTTTTTGAAAGTGTCTTCTGTCTAAATGATTTTTTATGTTTTGACTACTTCTGTATACCACTCTAGGTTGAGTCTCTGTATTATCTCTCAGTAAAAGATCTGCAGCCAGAACATTCCAGTATTTTTTTTCAAAATGCCACCTATCTGTGGTGTAACAGCATTGAAATCAGTAATGAAATTAATAGTGTCAAAATTCACATTACCGGAAGACTGCAAGGCCAGACGCATCCATGGCCAACCTGCGGATCAGGACCCAAAGGATCACCCTAAGAGCTGCAAGGAAGCCTTGACAGCTGCCAGGTCCACTGCTCAGCTTGCAGCTCTTGAGGAGGAGGGGGCAGCTGCTGTGTGAATACCTCATTGGCCTTGGCGTTGCTCCCGGCAGGAGCCAGCGTCGGAAGGTCCTTCACGGAAGATTTCTATGAAATGTGTTGGGCCTCTCAGACCTTTGGGGAGAGCCCATCTTACGGGGGCAAGAAGCAAGCACCACAGACACAGGTCATGGGACCAGGAGAGATTGCAATTCACCTGTTCCCTTGAATCCTCTGACTACTCGACTCCGGTCATATGCTCAACTGTGGTTGGGCTGCCTTCAGTTGAGGATTTGGTCGACAGACTCTCAGTGCCCCCATCAGGCTTGTCAGCCTTGAGTCTGGTGGAGTAGGCCATTGAGATTTTTCTTGAGCCTGTTGACCGGCCATCAGAGGAGCTCAGTGAGGAGTCGATCTTCTGGAACCCTGTGCTCCCGGTCCTTACTCAGGAGGACTTGGTCCAGTTAGTGTCCCCAATCAGCTCCACTCGGAACCAGCCTCCAGAGATGGTCATGCCTCTGAAGGCAATGCTTTTGAATATGGCTTGTTGGCTTCCCCTCAGTGTCGGCCCCCAGATCAATGGTTGAGGTCAAGATCAAAGCACTGCTTGCACAATTTATCCTGCTGGACTGGGAGTTGCTGCCATTGAGACACCTCAACCTCCTCATCCTCAGGTGAGGAGAGGCAGTGTCACAAGATGCAGCAGCACTATGAGGACCTCCTCTGGCAGCAATGGGCCATCGCTGGGCAGGGTAGGCCTACCCTCTGGACCCTTGGTCACCTGGCAGCCACCAGCCATGCCTTTTCCAGTCCATCCTTGGCAGATGTCCCCAGCATCTGCTTCTCCATTCCTGAAGGTGGAGCCACCACCACCACAGCTTTTGGTGGGAGCCCTGAGTAAAGTCTGGCTGTTGGTGGAGATCACCCAGTCTCAGCTGGCCCATGACAGCAAAGAGTTGAGAGCCATTTTTCAGGATTTTTGTCATCCATGTTGTCATCAAGGACTCACACATTCGACCTTGGATCAGTCGATGAGGTGAACACCGACCATGGGCTGGTGGCTTTTGGGGCTTTTCTTCACCGTTTGTTGGAGTCCATGAGTGTGCCCTTAGAGCCAGTACAGAAGAGGGCTAAGTACCCCTTCACTGACATCCTGGACAGGGACGAATCCCCCAGGAGTTGCCTTCCCTGTGGCTGAGGCCATCCTGGGAATGGCCCTGGAGCTTTGGCAGCATCCAGCATCCTGCCCAGCACCCTCTTCCCGTATGGTTCGCAAGTACATGGTCTGTACTGGGTCCCTTTCGGGGTTCTGGGACCACCATTCAGCTGAAGGATTGATCTCGGACTCAGCCTTGTGGACATTCAGTGGCAAAGGGGATGTGGACAAGCCCCCCAACAAAGAGTCTAAGAAGCTTGACCACGCAGCCAAGAAGGTCTATGCTGCATCTTGTCTTGGTCTCCGCCAGGTGAGTTACGCTGTTATGCTGGCCAGGTTTGGTCACTCCTTGTTGGAAGTGCTGGATAATGCCCTCCTTCACTTTCCTGCAGATCGGAAGCTTGAGGTGAATTTGGTGAGGGACCAGGCTCAAGCGCTGACTAAACACCAGCTCCAGATGGCTTTGGACATGCGCAACTCTTTTGTCCGTTCCATGGCATCAGTTGTTGCATTGTGCCACAGGGCCTGGCTGCAGCTTTCCACCTTCATGGTAGATACCCAGCATTCCTGGGCACTGCTGTGTTTGGCCTGGGATGGAGGGACATCTTACCAGCATAGAGAAGTCTAGTGCCACCCTAGATTCTGTGGTTTCATCCCATAAGGACCCTAAGGCTCAGAAGCTTGAGAAAAAGACCTTCCCGTATCTGTCCTTCAGCCATAGCAGCCTCAGCAGCAGCCACAGTGGGGCCAATACCAAGCCTTGTGGCTGAAGCCTAAGCTCAGCGATCAGGGGCTGGAAAGAGGCAGGGGTAGGGGAAGTGGTGCCCCTCAGGCTCTAGCAGCTGGGGGTCTAAGTCAAAACCACAAGGTCAATAAATGTGAGGTCAAAAACTGCTCTGTGCAGACACCAAAAAATGGGCATGGTCAAAAACCACGCAAATATATATATATAAACATATTCCAAAACTGTGCACGCTGTTTTAACTGTGTGGTTTATAACCGCATGTTTATTCCGACACGGTCTTGTTGATATACCAGCAGCCAGTACCCCCTCTGAAGCTGCCCAGTGACAGGTCAGAGGGTGCCATCCTCTCACCTGTCCAGTCCCTGACCCAGCTTCCAGTGGTGAGACTGTTACACCACTTTGGTTACATTGGACCATCATTACTATGGTCAAGTGGGTATTGGTGGTGGTAGGCAGAGGGTTGCCTCTAGATTTTGAGGCTCTCTTGCCTTACCAACTCCACACTGCTTGAGAGCCCTAGGTGTTGCACAGCACTCTGTCCACCATAAGGGATAATGTTGCTCAGCTCCTTGCAAAAGAAGCAATAGCCTGTGTCCCAGCTGCCCTAGCAAGTCAGGGATATGTGTGCAGGTACTTACTTGTCCCAAAATGGATGGGATCTGATGCCCCATACTGGATCCGCATGTTCTGAACCAGTTCACGTGGAACCGCAAGTTCTGGATGGTCACTCTGAGCTACATTATACCACCCCTAGAACAGAGCATACGGTTCTGCTTCCTGGATCTCCAGGACGTGTTCTTCCACATTCCAGTAAGTCCATCCCCTCTAGCAATACCTCTGGTTAAGTGCAGAGGGAGTTTTCTATCAATTCAAGATCATGCTCTCAGCATCTTCTCCACACCCAGTCTTCACCAAGTGCATGGGGTGTAGCCTTCCCGTGGCTCGGGCGTCAAAGTGTATCCTTGCCTGGATGACTGTCTGATAGCTGGGTCATCAAAGTAGGCTGTAGAGTGGTCCAGAGATCTGGCCCTCCAGACCTGCAGACATTTGGGCCTGTTGGTCAACCCAGACATGTCTGAACTGATCTCCTCACAGGTGATCAAGTTCATTGGGGCAGAACTAGACTCCCTGTAGGCCAAACCCCATCTCCCTGTGGACCAGGCTCAGGACCTTACATCCTTTGCCTGATTATTTCAGATTGGGTACTTATACCCTGCCCAGAATTTCCTGTTGATGCTGGAATACATGGCATCCACCACAAACATGGTCTGTTGGGCATGCTGCTGGATGTGCCACCTGCAGTGAGCTGCCAGTGGTCACAGACCAGCTGGTCTTGGTGACCCAGTCGATGTGGGATGCCATTTAGTGGTGGCTGGTCCCTTAACATCTAAAGGAAGGAATTTCATTTGTCCACCCAGGGCCAACTGTCTCGTTTACAAAGGATGCACCTCTGGTGGGGTGGGGAGCACACCTGGGAGAAAACAGAGCCCACAGGTTCTAGTCACCCTGTGAGTCCCATCACCACACCAACCTGCTGGAGCTCAGTGCAATGCAGCTGGCTTTCATGGAAATTTGCTCCTCTGATCAGGGGTCAGGTGGTGCAGATCTAGACGGTCAATACCACAACCATGCTTTATCTGAACAGGCAGTACAGAACTCACTCCCTTCCCTGTGTTGGGAGGCCCTTCACACTTGGCTTGTCACCCACAGCCTGGGTGCAGATCTCCTGGTGATTCATGTCTTGGGAGTTTACAGTCAGCTGGTAGATGCTCTCAGCTGGGTGGGAGAGAGATCACACAAGTGGTCCGTGCATCAGAAAGTGGTAAGCCATCTGTTCTCCCAGTGGGGCACTTCTCTGGTGGACCTGTTCACCTCCAGGACGAACATAAAGCTGAGGCTGTTCTGTACCCACCACCCACAGTTCAGGACACTGTTAGGTGGATGCCTTCGCAAGGCCCGGGAATCCAGAACTTGTGTATTACTTCCTTCCCTCCCTTCTTCTTCATCCACTTAGTGGTGGTCAAGGCCCAGAAGAACAAGGTGCGGATGATCCTGATAGCTCCAGACTGGCCAAGACAGTTCTGGTACCCAGATCTCCTTAGTCTCAGCAGCAGGCCTCCATGACAGTTGCTTCTTCATCCAGATCTGCTGACCAGAGAACAGGGGAAGGTCCTGTACCTGGACCTTCAGTCCCTACACCTCTCAGCTTGGTTCCTAGGCAACTAGAGTTCCAGTCCATGGGTCTTTCGGAAGATGTGCTGCACATTATGGGGGCCCCCGATAAGAGTCTACTTGCCAATGCTGTGCATTTAAATGGAAGAGGTTCTTCATTTGGCTCCAAGGCAAGGAGCTTGTTCCCCTCGCCTGCACTGTGGCAAGCATCCTAAAGTAACACTGGTTCCTCTCTCAGATGAGACTGCAAGTGACAACCCTTAGGTTGCACCTGGCAGCCATCTTTGCATACTGGGCACGGCCTGGTAGGCTGATGGTGGCCCAGGAGAAGATAGATGGGTGTGTTTTTCTGATGGCCTGGATAACTTGTCCCCTCCGGTGTGTGAGCCACTGTCACCTTGAGACCCACTGCTGGTGCCCGCTGTGCTCAAGGGTAAGCCATTTGAGCCTGTGCACAGGTGTGAGATGTCACACCTGTCATGGAAGATGTTTTTCTTGGTGGCTATCATTTCAGCCAGAAGGATTAGTGAGCTCCAGGAGCTGTCAGTGGAGCCTTCATATCTGGTCTTCCACAAGGATAAGGTCGTCTTTTGCCCTCACCCGAAGTTCCTCCCAAAGGTAGTATTAGAGTTTCACCTTAGATGATCAACCTTCCAGTATATTTTAATGACCCATCTTCAGAGGCCGGCCGTAGGCTCCATACTTTGGACCTGCAGAGGCACTCTCTCATTATAAGGAATGTATGGCTTTAGTTCGGGGTGAGGCTTGCCAGCTGTTCATAACATATGCTGAAGCCCTACCTGGCAGACCGACAGCAAAACAGCCAATTGGCAGGCAGATCATGTCCTGCATCAACCTCTGCTATAGCTTAGCTGGTAGGAAGCCTCCCAAAGAGCTTGATGCTCATTCCGCCAGACCTATGGCTGCCTCTGTGGCTGCCCTCAGAGACATCCCCATACAGGAGATGTGTAGGGCTGATACTTGGGGGAAAGCAGACACCTTCATGCCCCTCCTCCTGGGAAACTGCTCGGAGTCTGCCAGAGTGTGGATAGTGAACTGTATCCATGCGTTTAGAAATATAGGTTACTCACATGTAACAGTAGTTCTAGAAATGGTATATAGTTTACATCCACACTACCAGCTTGGCCTCTCCTGGCAAGTGGCCCTGCTTCCACTGTGCAAGGATCTGATGTCACAGGCTGGGGCCGGACAGTATACTGCCTGGGCAGTGGGGAGAGCTGTGCTTGAAGACATCCAATGAATCAAAACTGCCAGAGTGTGAATGTGCACTACCGTTACAGGTGAGTAACCTATATTTTCATACTGTTCTGTTTGTATTGATGTCTATTTAGGACCATATATCTCCACCCACTTGCAGCTGGGTATATTTTTTCTTGAAGCCAGCCATTGACATTGAGTTTCAAGTTTTACATTTTGCCGCTGTACCTTTATATAAAAAAATTTATTGGTTCGCTCCAATGCAACTATTAGAAAACAAGCTCTTGTTTTGCTACTCTTGCTTATAGCCAGTAACATTTAACCCAGTCCTGGTCCTTTCTCAGGTGAACATGTTGCAGACACTATGACCCCCAGACATGCTTTCTCTATAATTCAGCATTAGAAGTGTATTTCCAAAATAAGATTATTTCAGAACATAGGTGTTACAGAATGATTTTGATCTGGTCACAGTGTTTGACACATGGAACATCCAGTTTAGAAACTGAGATTCCAAACTATTGCTTGTTAAGACGAGATAGGCCAAGAAAATGTGGGGGTGGACTTCTAATCTATTACAAGTCATTTTTTTTTTATTTTAGGTGGTAGCTGATGATTTCACTAATAACTACTCATCCTGTGATTTTTCTCTTGGTCATATTGTGTTTGAAGGTGCCAGTTAGTTGAAGTATTGTTAGTTACTTTTTAAATTCCTCCATGTTATTCTGAGGATGGACTTGCTTTATTGTCTGCATTTAAGCAAACCAAACATGGCATAAAATAAATCCTTCTCCTCGGTGACGCCAGTATTAATTGGAATAAGGCCAACTGGAGATGTATGGACCAGCTTGAACCTTAAACAAGTGATTTCTGCTCAGTGGCTACCAGATTAAATTACAAGGCTGGTACTGAGTCCTTAAGAGACGGGATGGTCACGTCTAGACCAGATCATAGCCATCAAGCCCATCCATTTCGTGACAGCTTAAGTGACCATTCTCCGGTTATCTGCTAGTGGAGTGCTCATAGGCCTCACTCCCCTCCTCTTCATGTGACCTCCAGATCCTTTCATAATCTAAACATTGGTGAAGTCCGGAATGCTGTATGTTTTCCAGGGTACCTCTTTCATCAGGTCACACCTATGGAGCTTAGCTGCCAGGCAGGCACTAGAATCCCATGGAAGCTTTTCGGTAGCAGTCTAGTAGGGGCCGCCCGTGCTGACATCACACATCAACGTCCCTTACCCTACATAAGCATGGGCATCCTGCTCCCTCCTCAGTTCTGTCCCATCGTCGACCTACTGACATGGACTCCACGGAAGCTTTGTCATTCAGTCAACTGCCAAAACTTGTTTTTTATTTTCTTCTAGTGGTGGAATCACTTTCTAGTGAAGTGATTCCTTTTTCTCTTGTATGTCGAGAACCAATGTCTCGTTCACTCATTTCCAGCACTGCTGCTGCAGAAAGATTTCTTCCACCAAAAAGCATAACCTCTGTATTTGTTGCCTCGAGCCTAGCACAACACCCTCTCCTGTATGCTGTGCCTGAAATTCAGCCTTACCACCTGGCGATGCTGCAAAAAAGCCTTGCAGAAGTTCCTTGTGGAACAGCCAGCAGCCCAGTCAGAACAGTGGCCCTACATGGCTACTCCTGCCCAGTCTCGGGTTCGTCTTCTGGCTCTCAGGCCACCAAGGCCTAGAACAAATCTTTGGGGAAACACTCTCACCAGGACAAGGAACGCTGTAAGGATCGTTCCCCCTGGAGGAGCTTCTGTTCCTTGTTGGCTACTTCCTCTCATTCAGGGAGTGCGCTGTCCTGCCACCCAGGCTTCTTCTTTCAGGCCTTCCTCAGCAGCAAGCTCCACCAGCCTTCGGCTGGTGAAGAGCCATCAACCCCATGATCATCAACTCCTGCTCTGTCACTGCGACAGGTCCACAGGTGCCAGGCCCCGTTGGCTGTGCCACTCTGGGCAGCCTTTCATCTGCACTGGGAACTGTTCTTCCCCGGTGCAGCTGACTTCAACGGCATTTCCTTTCCCTGCTGTTGACTTCAATACAGTGTTCACTTCTGTCACCATGGCACTGGTCCAGCAGCTGGTTCCACGGCTAGGGCCTTCATCTCTTCTGCCATCAGATGCCGCTTTGGCATTGATGCTGGTTCACCCTTCCTTTTCCTTCTGATCCTTCCCCAGGCGCCATCAGTACCACTATCATAGACGCCTGCCTCTGACCGGGTCGACATAAAAGTGGATTACCACCCTGATCTCATTCTCCCTAAAGAGGAGGAGGAAGATGGGGGGGGGGGCAGTTTCCTTGGACAGATCTACTGCTTCTTCTGGGAGTGAGGATCTAGTTAAGCAAACCCTGAGATCCCCTCCTGAGGACCCCACTTTCTTCAATATCATGAAGCAGCTTCAAGTCACTGTGGGGTTCCAGACTAAGGAAGAGGATGCCACCAGGAGGAATCTAGTGGATTTTCTGGAGATTCCCGAGTCTCCACCTAAGATCATCCCTCCTTAGTTTCCAGCCTTGGCGGATGCTGCCAGTGCTGCATGGCACAGGTCTAACTCAGTTCCTGCCATGCCCAGAAAGGCTGATAAGCTTTACCAAGCCCTTTAGGTAAGCCTTTCTTTGCTGCTCAGCCAGAGACTGACTCAGTGGTCATCAAGGTGGCCCATGACTGGTCCAAGGTGCCCAAGCACCTGAGTTCCCTCCTCCAACAGGGAGTCCAGGAGGCTCAACCTTTGGGACAAGAGAACCTTTGCTCTGCCACTCTAGGCCTTAGAATTGCCAGTTACCTGTCCCATTTGGTCAAGTATGAGAACACCCTCTGGAAGAAGGGCAAGGCTGCAGCACAGGCCCATCCTGAGGATTCTCAGAGGCAAGAACTCCTTAGGAGTCTTCATGCTCGAGAAGGTGTCAGTAAGAACCTCCTAAGAACCATTTATGACATGTCTGATTCCTCTGCCAGAGCACCTGCCACTGGTATTTGCCTTAGGAGGCACTCCTGGCTGAGAGTCGCAGTCTTTACTGCTGATGTCCAGCAGAAAGTCTTAGATGCTCCCTGTGTGAGCGTCAAGCTTTTTGGCCCTGATGTGCAGGATATTATTAGTGACCTGTAGGCCTCTGGTAGGCTGTCAGGTCTGTTCATCCTCTTTATCACAACCAACCCAGGAGTAGGCCAAGACCCTCCTTTCGCAAGGTTTCTCAAAAGTCAGGGTCAGGTACCTGGCTTCAGGGCAAGCACAAAACCAGTGCTTCCTTACCTGCTACTTCATTCACCTCTGGCGTCCCTGCCGAAAGCCCCAGAGGTGGTGGTGTCGCTCCAGGCGCTGGCTTGACCTCAGCATGACTCCTTGTTTCACCCCCCTCCTCCTGTTCTAAGCCAGGAGGTGGTGGTAGGGGGTTGTTTCTCCCTCCATCTAGACCAGTGGAGGGCCCTTACTACAGACAGTTGGGTCCTGCAGCTCATCAAAAAGAGCCACACTCTATAACTTTTGGAACAGCTTCCAGATTGTCCGCTTGTTCCTTCCCATTACCCTCCAGATCACATTCTAGTGCTGCGGTAGGAGATGCTCACTCTGCTGCTCCATCACAGTCAGTGAGCCGTACTCTATACAGTATGCGCTCCATGAAGGTTCAGTCAGCGGCCAACCGTGGTGGTAAGAGGAGGGCTGTGCTGGTCACCGACCCCAGTTTCGGATGGGGGTGGAGCGGAGTGGTGGGTCACACTGGATGGAGGGAAGGACCCTAGACTACCGAGAATCGGTTTTCTTAATTTTGGAATGGCGATCAGTGACCAGAGAAGGGGGAAGGACCACTACACTACAGAAAATGGGATTTTCTTATGGGGTCGGCGAAGAAGATGGGGGAAGGGCACCACTACACTATGCAAATATATATATTTCATATGGGGCCGGGGAGGTCACCACCACACTACAGCAACTATATATATATATATATATATATATATATTATAATCATATGGGGTCGGCCATCAGAGCGGGAAGGCCACCACTACACTATGGTAAATTTATATCACGTGTGGGGATGGCGAGGGGGAGGGACCACTACACTACGGAAAAACACCTTTTCTTATTAGGTCAGCAATCGGGGAGGGGAGGACCATAGACTCCCAGGGAAACTTTTATTTCTATAGGGAATGATTGGAGAATGGGCGCAGTACCTCCACAACCACACTACGGTTGTTTGGTTGCAGTAAGTTCTCCAAGCTAGGGTCTTCGCAAAAGCCCTTGCGTGAAGCAGAAACTTTGTGAATTGTACTGTGGGGATCTGCAGGTCCACTCCCCCTCATTTGCACTGCGGCCCCTCTCACAACTTTGCCCAGGCACAAACACCGTTTGCCCCTGGGCAAAGTTTTGTGAATCTGGCCCCTGATCTGTTGCAAATCAATCAATCAATCAATCAATGTTTATAGGAAGGCAAATTGAGAGCAGGAGCTCTATTTTACAATTGTGTCCAGTATACAAAGACATTAACAGTGAGGAACAATAAGAAATTACATACAGTAGCATCATATAATTACAGTTGACAAGAATTTATTACAATAGGTGCACAGAGAAGGTGAGGGATCAACCATAACAGTCACAATCTATTTAAACATACAAATCAAAAAATAATTTCCTTATTTAAAAAAAATAAATAAGTCTGGTCTCTGGTAGGAGCTCTTACCATAAACTCTGGTAGTCTTTCTTAATCCTTATATATTAGAGGCCAGGATAGTAATGACTCCTAACTTGGAGTTCCTTTGCCCATGATTTACAAATGCCATCATCGGTCGGAATGCCAACTTTCCTGTAAAGGCTTCACTATGCCTCTGGGGGGCAGGCCATGTTATCACATTTCTGCATGATGAGGTATGATTGTGTCACTGTGGTGATGTGCTTATGTGGCTCAGGTGCTAGGGAAACCATGACATTATCCCTCAAGGGAGACTGCACTTACTAAATCACATTCATGGTCCCCCTACTCGTTCCAGTGTCTTCTGAAGGAGCAGGATTTCTTGTAAACCATGTGAAAAGGAACTGACTCCCAAGTCTGGAGCAGTTACTTTCCTGGCCACTGATACAATGAGGATTAAGAAAGCCCAGTGGTGCTAAGGGTTGAGGCGCTGGATGCCACACCTCGCACCACGTCGGTGACCTGAGTTCGGGAACGGACTCAGATTTCTCGAGGGTCGGTGGCGCAAGGAAGGTTTGTGCTTCCATAGACAGCACTCCTTCATCGGGGGAAGGGGGATCATGTGGCATGCTGTAGACTGACACCCATTGGTGGTTGCGTGTCAGGAACAGGGAGAGCCCATGTCCAGGGCATTAGGCTGCCTCCACCGAGGCAGAGTCAGCCACTCCGCACATTGCATGGCTGTGGGCCCAGGGCAAAACAGTAAAATTGGGAGCCGACAGGGTCTATGATGACCCGACTATCGGGTCAGAGGACAAGTCTCTCTGATGGAGGAACTGGAGCTCCCTGTCGGCATCCCACAAAAGAAAGAAAAAAAAAACACCTACCAAAGTTTATGATAAAAGTTCCTATCAGAAACCAGACTTACTTATTTACCAAAAAAAAATAAGGAAATGATTTTCAACAGATCAGGACCAGTTTCTAAACAAAGTTCAGTACAGTCTTTTTAAATACAGTGGCCGGGATATTCAGAACCCCCCCCCCAAACGATATTCAAAGGGGCACGTTGCGCAGAGCAACCCCCGATGCACCGGGGTGCATTGGTAATGTATGCGGTGCAGATGCAGGGGGTGTGCCCATGCATATGCGGCACATCCCGATATTCAGCCCGGGATGTGCGACACATATGCTGGCGCAACCCCTACATGCACCGCACACTGGTGCCCGAAGTTGAGCCGAAAACAACAGGCTCAAATGCTGGCCACCCACAGGCAGGCGGCTATATTGCTAGGTGCAGCACAACAGCCGCCAGCCATGGGTAGCCACCATGCAGCAGGACCACTGTCCACAAGCACCCGGTCCCCCCTGGTAGTCCAGTGGCCCCCCCAACACCCCGTACGCCCGATTGTGGGCAGTAGTGAAATTAAGCATAAGCCAGTGCCCGAACACAGGCAGTAAAACAAATAAGCACATCCCCATGCTCGATCACGGGCAGTAGTAAACCTAGACATGACCCTATGCCCAAGTGCGGGCAGTAGTATGTATAAACAAATATCTGGTGGTCTAGTTGACCCCCCTCTCCATATGCCTGATTACGGCCAGTAGTACAATGACAGGTAACCCTATGCCCAATCGCAGGCTGTAGCATCATGTGAGAGGCAACCTGGTGGTCCAGTGGTACCCCTCCCCACCCACCCACTGGGGCCCCAGCCACCCAGCACCCCCCTCCCTGTTATTGGCGGGTGGCAGCACCCGCCCGTGTACCGCCTGGCCACCCACCAAATGACAGCATACAGTATGATCTGTCGCCTATTGAGCCACAGAGTGGACCAGTGGGCTTACAGACCATACTATTCTACACAGAGACCAGATATGTGAATGGATGCATTCATTCACATATCTGGTCCTGTGTATACAATATAGCCTGCAAGCCCATTGGTCCGCACTGTGACCCAGCACGCTGTACAGATCGCACTGCACACTATCATTCGCCGGGTGGTATGCGGGTGGTGCTGCCAGCCGTGGCTGGACGGGAGGAGTGCTGGCTGGCGGGGCCTCCGTGGGTGGGTGAGGGGGTACCACTGGACCACCAAGTTGCCCTCACTTAATGCTACCAGCCTGTGATCGGGCATAGGGTTACCTGTCATTGTACTACTGGCCGCAATCGGGCATACGGGGAGGGGGGTCCACTAGACCACCAGGCATTTTTTTATACACACTACTGCTCGGGCATAGAGTCATGTCTAGGCTTAATACTGCCCACGATCGGGCATGGGGATGTGCCTCTGTATGCTACCGCCCACAATCAGGCGTTGGAATATGTTTAACTTCACTACAGCCCACAATCAGGCATACGGTGGGGGCTGCAATAGCCCATCAGGGAGCCATCACCCGCCAACCGCAGCTTAGCAGGGCACCAGGCGCTTTGCCGGGATGCCCAATGCATTTATGCAATGAAGATAATGATGCAATGACCCATTTGTTTTGCATAAATTATGGCCTCATTTGCATGCCCTGCTGAATATCGCGGGTGATGCGCCTAGTGCAACTGCGCTTGCACTGGCGCATCCCCGTGCCCCCTCTCCTTGGCTTGCACTGGCACAGTGTCACTGTGCCTTGCGCAGACTGTGTGCCAACTGTGCCATATTCAACGGTGCTGAGCCATTGCACATCACCATTGAATATCGCCTGGTCCTGGCCCCAGCGCAGCCCAGTTGTGCTGCACCCAGGCTTGCACCACTGCCAGGCGCAGTCTGAATATCCGGCCCAGTGTTTTTAAACATTTGTCTCTGGGAAGCGGGAACAAAAAAATTAAAAAGAAAAGAGACAACAGACTAGGTATAGCACTACCTTTCATCTTTATTTTTATAACAAATGCACAGCATTGGTGTTCAATATGGGAACCATTATGTGCTATAACACTCGCTGCTTTTTAACAGACATACCATTCATTGATCAAGGAAATATTAGCAACTCAGTCACTCTGTTTGTGACAGTAGGTCACTTCCTCCTGCAAGATAAAATTAAAATATAAATAATATATGTATAAAAAGTTATACTTTACATTAATATTTATTTCACAGACTGTATTAAAATATATCTTTTATTTTTCTTTTTTTATTATCCCACTATCTCTAAAGAAGCAACTGGGTTGGTCCTGAAATGTTAGCAGTATACTACTGTATAGGTTATTTTCACTATCCGTTTGTTTTCGCTACGTTCGCTATTGTTGACAATCAGCAAAAATACATGGATAGTGAAAAATAATGGACAACTTATTGTCAGTAATACTGTATTGAAGAGTAAGCCATCTATGCAAATTCTATAGGATGTGAATAAGTATAGAAGGTTGACTTCCGCTAAATATAACAGATGTTGGCCCATCGGCACAGTGGTTGGATTTCCGTCTGTGATGCCGGTGACCCGAGTTCGGGAATGGACTTGGGTCACCGGAGGGCCGGCCGGGGGGAGAAGGATGGAGCTTCCAGAGACAGCTCTTCTTCTCCAGGGGGAGGGCAGGGAATGCACACCGGCGTAGGCTGACTCCTGGTGGAGGCAGAAAGTGCATCAGTACAACCCGGGCCAGTGTTCAAGGGAGTGACAGGCGTCGGCGTGTGCCTTGATGTCAGGCGTCACTCCCAGAGAAAAATGGAAAGAAGCTGCCTGGTCTGCTGGATGATGGCTGCCGACTCCCCGCCACCTCAGATGCCCTGACGCCCCAGAATCCACCTCAGCAGCGCCCGGGGACTGATCGTAGAGCGCGCTGGTATCCCCTCCTGGCGCCTTCCCCCTCGGAAGAGAGGGACCCATCCAGCGAAGGGTTACACTGGGAAACCCCTGGGTCGGTTGCGATCTGAGGTGAGTAGGAAGGGGGTCGGGGCGAGGAGGTCGGGGAAGGGTCATGTGCAGCCGGAAGGAGAGGCAGGCCAGGGGCAAGTAAGGCGGGAAAAAAAAATATATATATATATATAACAGATGTTATTCAACCTGCTAGACAGTATATATTTTACTAAAAAAAGATGGTGCAAAAGGAAAACTACAGATAATACAAAGAAATTTAAGTCCAAATGAGCAGAAGCAGAGCAACTCTGAAAACAGACACAATAATAGACCTGAATGCTAGGTCCAGTTAAGAAAAAATGCTTTTAATGACACTAACAAGCTGATCAGGACACACAGCACCCCCTCCACCAAATATAAGTCCAAGGTTGTGATATATAATTGATAAAATAAATGTAATTAAGTCTAATGAGATAACTACAAATGATTTATATGATAATGAGACACAAAAGGATTTATATGAAGTTGTGAACTTGTACTTAGGTAAAAAAAAAGGGGGAGGATTGGCTCTTTATGTTAGTAACAAAATAAAAGCCACGGAAATACAGGGAGAGCAGGGAAGAGCTGAGGTACTGTGGGCCGCCCTGGAAAACACACAAGGGGGCCAATATTTGCATAGGGGTGATCTACAGACCTCCAGCACAAGGGGGAGAGGTGGATAAGGATATGTTGAAAGCAATCCAAAGGATGGCATGCAAGGAAAAGGTGTTGCTGGTGGGGCACTTCAGTCTACCAGACGTGGATTGGAGTCTGCCGGTTGCAGCTACAGTCAGAAGTCTAGACATCCTGGACTCCATGCAAGGGGCATTCCTCAAGCAGCTAGTTAGGAAGCCCACTCATGGGGTGGGGCGATACTGGAACTGGTACTGACAAACAGGGACAGTGTTGCTGACGTCACGGTGGGTGACAACCTGGGGTCCAGCAATCACCGTACAGCTTGGTTCAATATAAGGATGGAGCCAGAAGAGAGCTGCACTAAGACGAGGGTCCTGGACTTCAGGAGGACCGATATCAGGAAACTGGGAGAATGCCTCAGGGAAGCCCTGGCAGGGATAGAGGATCTGGGGGCACTGAGGAACTATGGGCAAATATTAAGGGGGGGGGGGCATTGAAAAAGCAACAAATCTCTGTGTCAGGCAGGTTTAGTTTAGTTTATTAGTCTAGGAATTAATACCTTTGAGCCAGGGCTCTTTTACAAAGGTTCCACGTCACAAAGAACATTTAACAAAGCACGATACACATTACAGGTAAAACCAGACAGGAAAGTTACATCATAAATTTGCTATTAACAGTTTAAGGCAGTAACGTTTTTAAGTTTCATAGAAAAACAAGCTTAACAAAGGTTAACAAGGGCAAGAGAAAAAGAAGGCCGCCATGGTTCTCTAAAGACATAGAAAAAGTAAGAGCAAAAAACTAGCATTTAGAAAGTACAAAAAGACACAGAAGGAGGAGGATAAGAGAAGCTATCAGGAGTAATTAAGGGAGGCAGGGAAGGCAGTTAACCGCGCAAAAGCACAAACAGAAGAATATTGCCCAATCAGTAAAAGAAGGAGATAAAACTTTCTTTAGATATATAAGCAACAAGAGGAAGACCAAAGGGGGAATAGTAAGGATAAATGGGTAAGAAGGGGTTTCCGAGGAGGAGGACGAAAAGAAGGCAGATATATTGAACAAATACTTTTGTTCAGTATTTACAGAAGAAGGGGTAGGTGACGTGCCAAATATAAGGGACAAGGGCATAAATGGTAGGGAGGTGGAAAGCAATCCTTTTACAGAGGAGAAAGTCCTCATGGTACTAGCACAGTTAAAAGTAGACAGGCAATGGGACCTAATGGGGTGCACCCCAGGCTACTGAGGGAGCTAAAAGACGTGCTGGGTGTACCTCTGACAACAGTGTTACACAGTAATTGATGGCAACTTATTAGAAACAGGGGAGGTTCTGAGGGACTGAAGGAGGGCAGATGTGGTCCCACTTCACAAAATTGGGAACAGGGAGGAGGCAGGAAATTACAGACCTGTCAGCCTGACTCGGTGGTGGGCAAAGTAATGGCAACACTATGGATTACAGGATCCAAGGTAACATGGTTTCACAGGGGGGAGGTCTTGCCAGATATACCTGATCGACTTCTTCAACTGGGTGACCAGGGTAGTGGATCGGGGAGGAGTGGTAGATGTGGCCTACCTGGATTTCAGTAAGTCCTTCAGCACCATTTCACATAGAAGACTGGTGAACAAGCTGGCCCGTCTGGGAGTGGGTCAAAAAGTTATAAACTTGGAAAGAAGTTGGTTAAACAGCAGAAGTCAGATGGTGGTGGTAAATGGTGTCCACTCTGGAGAAGGCAAGGTGACCAGGGGCGTGCATCAGGACTCAGTACCAGGCTCAGACCTCTTCAGTATCTTTATTAGCAACATTGTGAAAGGGCTTGAAGGGAAAGTATGCTTGTTCACAGATGACAAATTAATCTGCAACAGAGTAGACACACCGTGGGGGGGGGGGGAAGAGGGATGATTTGAAAAAATTGGAGGAATGGTCAAGGGTTTGGCAGCTGGGTTGCAGTGAAAAAAAGTGCAAAATCATGCACTTTGGGCACAGAAACTCGGGGGCTATGTACCAGTTGAGAGGGGAAAGTACTGGCAACCACCAAACAGGAAACGGACCTGGGATAATCATTTCTGATGACCTGAAGGTAGCCAAGCAGTTTGATAAGGCAGTGGGGAAGGCTAGCAGGATGCTCGGGTGTATAGGGAGGGGTATCGCCAGTAGGAAGGAGGAGGTACTATTACCCCTGCACAGATCACTGGTAAGACCCCACCTCAAGTACTGTGCCCAGTTCTGGAGGCCCCACCTGTGGAAGGACATTGACAAGGTAGAGGCAGTATAAAAGAGGGCTACCAGAATGGTGCAGGGCCTGAATCAAAAACCCTACGAGGAGAGACCCAAGGAACTGAATGTGTACTCTGGAGAAGAGGAGGGAAAGGGGGGATAGGATATGATAGAAACATTCAAATACCTAACAGGTGTTAATAAGGTACAGGAAGGTAGCATTTTCCACAGAAAAAGAAGCTTGAAGGCAAGGGGTCACGCTTTGAAGTTAGGGGGAGGCTCAAGCTCAAGGACAAGGGGTCATGCTATGAAGTTTAGTGGGGGAGGCTCAGAGGAAATGTGAAGAAATACTTCTTCATGGAGAAGGTGGTGGACACCTGGAATAGTCTTCCAGCAGAGGTGGTGGGTGCCAAAATGGTGATGGGATTCAAGCATGCATGGGACATATACATGGGGACCTTGGTAGTAAAGCAAGGGGAGGAGACGACCGGAGATCGAGTAGAGTCTGTGGTAGCACAGTAGGCAGGGAAAATTGGACAGACTAGGTGGTCCAAGAAGTCCTTGTCTGTCAACAACATCTGTGTTTCTATACTTGTGGAATAATAAATTAAGGGTAGAGCACCTACACTGCCTCTTCATTTTACCAGTTTATGACCAATATTTAGCAAGGTCTCCCCACTTCTAACATCTTTTATTTACGAATCAGGAACCTGGGAGATGGATTCTGTGTGTTTAGCTAAGCCCCCTAATTACTCCCAACCTTTCTCCCCCCCTCCCCAGTGATTATGTCCACCCCAACCAACTTACCCTGGACTAACTCCCTCATCTGGTTAAAGTTTGCTTGTCTGAAATCCAGAACCTCAGCCATTGATGAGGATATACACTGGTACCCTGGGCCAGTTTGAAACATATGGTGTTACAGTCATTGGACCTCAGTGGTTCTCCAACTTGCACTCCACTTATCATTTACAAGTTGGTGAACACCATGTCAACAACAGCAGCCTGCCCTATGGGTTCCCTGACCAGCTGCACGAAGAGGCAGGTCTGCAGCGTATCTAGCAGATCTGACTTCTGGTGCTCTTAGCTGCTGAAATGTCTGAATCTCTATCTGGCAGGTTGGATTCCTCGCCACCACTATCCTCCTTTGCATCCCACGTCTCTATTTCTGCCCCTAGTTCCTTATTGCCCTTGTCCCCCTGTCCTGGAGGTCTACAGACCACTCTCTTGCATAACTTCTTACCTAATGCTGTTGTGAGGTATACCCATTGCAATCTGTTTCCTCATTCCCTCCCTTGATGGACCCATGCTCTTCCGCCTCTGTACCATCCTTGATATAGAGAGCTACCCCTCCTCCTTTTCCCCTTCAGTCTATCCCACCTATATATGGGGTACCTGATACTGCCAGGTCCTAGTTGTTATTCCCAGTTGCCCATGTTTCTGTAATGGCTAAGAGATCTAACCCTGCATCTGCCACCACTGCCTGGAGCTCACTGATTTTGTTTCGTAGACTTCTGGCATTAAGGTAGCTTGCCTTCCAGCTTGTGCCTGTACCCTTCCCCTTTTTGTCAGCCCTTCTGCCATTGTCCTCCACTGATTTTTCCTGCTCCTTTCTGTCTTTGTGAGCCCCTGATACCTTTTCTTTTTTTTTTGTCCAGCTCCCCCACTCCCTGGTGGGCACTCAGCCCTCTCCCACTTGCCGCCCCCCCATGCCCAGCCTTACCCCACCTGGGCGGGGCTGCTGGGTGGGCACTTCTCCCCATGGTCATGTGCCCTGGCTTACCCCCACAGGGTGGGGCCATGGGATCGGGACCCCACCCAGCAGACACTGTTGGCAGCGGGGGTGGCGGTGGAGCAAGGCTTCATGCACAGGGCCAGGATTTTGTGCGGCTGAACCTGGAAGCACGGAATTGCAATGATGGCCTGCCTTCTCCCTGCCCTCCACAGATAATGTTGCCGGCACGAGGGATCCCCCAGCCTTTGCCAGAGGTCCATTATGTGCCGGACACACTACCCCCCTGAAGAAGGAGAGCAGTCCCAAGGACGCTCAGTCCTTCTCCCCCTGGCCGGCCCGCCGACGTCCCAAGTCTGCTTCCAAACTCTGGTCATCGGCGTCGCAGACAGATGCACTGCCTCTGTGCTGGCAGGCTAGCCAACCAAAACTTTTTCATAACTTACTGCTCCCAACTCCACTGTTTCTAGCCCCCATTTGTGGGTGGAGTCCTAGCTAAGTTTCCCTTTTGCTCTCCATTCTATGTGATTTCCCTCAACATCAGTCTTCCCCCACTCAGTTTAATGTCCACCAATGCTGTCATCAAACTTCCGCCCAACCAAACTAGCCCTCCTGTCTTGTTAGCTGAATTTTGTCATGCTTGAAGAGGCTTTATAGGATTTTATATCCAATTCAGGAGTCACGGAATGCCATTTGTTGCTGTAACATACTGGGAGGGTTGTATATCAGTTCCTATGGTGATATTACTTGTCAGTTGTCATACACTAGGCTTTTTTTTCTACACGTTTTATCATCCATGGCAGGATAAGGTGAGTGTTTCACCCGTGTCCCCACCAGCCACAGCGCCCCGTATCTCCTCTGGTGTCCCATGGCAGGGCCGGAAGGAGAGCTATCCTTTCTCACCCAGGACACAAATGCAGACTGTCCCTGGACCAGAGAGCTTGGGTGGGCCACCAGCCTGATGGGCAGGGCTTCATATAGCCTGTCCTCTATTTTTCCTTCTGTTTTCTCCACTTGGGCTTTGCAGACATGCAGTGAGCACTTCGTGTGAGCTCTGCCTCCGCGGAGACACCCCAGGTGCTCAGAACGCTGGCCCTTCCCATCTAAGTGACTCGCACGCACCACCACCACCTGGATTCCTCCAGGTGGCAGTCGAGCAGCGAGTCACAGAATCCCCCCTCCTGAGGGAAGAGAGCAGACCTACGGATGCTCAATTTTCCTTAGTATTAATATAAAAATCCTGTGGCTTGTTTGTTTTTATTTTGTTAACTGGGTTAGGACACTGGAACAAAGTCCTTTTCGGGTCTGAGATGACACATTGGAAAGACAAAACATCAGCAATTACAATTACACACTTAAATCCAAGCACTAGAAGTATTAGAAGCAATTACAAACATCAGCTTCCTGTAAAATACATTTAAGCTTTGATTTAAAACTTTGAAGGGAGGCGGCACATCTCAGTTCTTCAGGCAGATTGTTTCAAAGAGGGGGGAGCAGCAGAAGAAAAAGATTGAGAACCAGTCCTAGTTTTATAGGGTTGGGTTTGAAAAGAATTCCCTTGAATGACCTGAGATTCAGGAAAGTATTCCAAACCATGGCACTGAGGGTTGAGGTGCTCAACGCCACACCTGAACTGACTCTGGTCTTCGGGGTGCTGGCACGGGGGGGGGGCAGGATCGAGCGTTAGCTCTCCTCTTCCGAGTGGGTGGGTCGCCCATCCATAGTCCCGCCATCACCGGATGGAGGTCCGGTGGCAGGCATCGGTACTATCAGAGTGACTGGGAGGGTAGGACATCCCATAGGGCATGAAAGGCACGTGCTTCCACATGCATGCGTCACATCAGGGACATGAGGGATTGGGACTGGGAGTAAATGACAAAAAGCACCTAAAAAAAAAATATTCCGAACCAAGACCAAGTCACTCAAGGGATACAAATTTGTGGAAAATAAAGATTTAAAAATTAAACAATACTAGGAATATAATGAACCTGATGAGTATGTATAGGTGCCTTCAAAATGAATCTACAAATATTATTAAATACAATTTTTAAGGCATTAGTCTCTCTAACAGACAACTTAAAATATAACCCCCCACATGCCCATAGCAATGGCACGTCGTGTTTCTAAAGAAAAAAAAAGGTAACATATAAAATACCCAATTTTTGATTTACCATCCGACAAACTACTTCTACTTGGGATTGAAAAGTTTAACAGGGGTCCATTAATACCCCCAAGTACTTAAACTCAAATACTTGATCAGTACTTATCCCCTTCTCATCACGAATATTCAAATGACATTGCCTTTTAGTAGAAATGGAGTACCAAACAACATAGACTTGGTCTTCCTGACATTCAGAATTAGGGAGTTTGCCCTGAACCAATTACAGATGTCAATGAATTCATGTTCTGACGATGAAGTCACCCAAGTAACATTGTTGTTTGTGAAAAAAGAATGAGATCGGTTGCATAAAGCAAACAATCACAAACTCTACAGATGGAAGGTAATTGATTAATAAAAAGAGAAAACAATAATGGGCCCAAAATTAAGCCCTGCAGTACATCAGATTCAATTGGGTATGTAGAAGAAATGACCTTCCCTAAATTAACAAATAAGTTCTGTTAAACAAGTAATCCTGAAACGAGGAGACAACATTTAAAAAAAAATCCCAATTCACCCAATTTTAAACATGCTAAAGAGTGGTCAGTGAGATCAAATGTCTTGATCCAGTCCACGAAAACCTCCCCCAACATCAGGCAGTCATCAAAGCCATTTAGGGCAGCATTCATGAACCTGCTTGTATATATTTTATAATGCTACTGATGCCAACAGGACAACTAATACAGTACACTTAGTAAATTTAAAGCAAGTTGACGGCATCCCTTCCAGCAAAAAGAACTAAAATGCATAAAACAGGAGCTGGATTTGCAACTCTCCTGAAAGTCGCATGGTTGTGGGAGAAAAGTGGCGCAAGTAAGTCACCACATGCAGAGCCACAGTTTTTCCTGCAGCCACCTTATTTTCAAAAGTGGAGCCAGATTACGACCAGCTCCACGATTTTCAGCAGCTTGCAGACGTATATTTTCAGTGCAACAGTGCAGAAATTTTATACCTGGTGGGACCTGGCATAACATCCCCTGCAGCTGCGCCTGCTGAAAGTACGAATCTCTGCAAGTGCAGAGATTTTGTCCAGCAGCGGTGGCTGCGGTGCGGGACGTAGTCTCTGATGAGCTGAAAATATAGCCCATGGTTCCTACATAATCATAAACAATTTTAACTGATGAGAGTACATAGATAAATTCACAGATTAAAAGATGCTGAGCAGAAAGAAAATCCAGTACTGAGTAAACCTAATTTTTACTTACGAAAACCCACTGTCAACAACATCAACAAACTTTTAAAACACAATCCTATAGATTAGGGAAGTGGAGATGACATTGAACCTAAACTGATGAGAGCAGCAGCACCTGCAGGTTCCCCTTTCAAAACTCTTTAAAATTGTCTTTTGTTATTGGCCAAGTCCCCAACTGATGAGGAATGCTATTATGGGTTAATGAAAACTAATTTGGGCAGAAAGACTTTTACATATATGGCTATGAAAAGTTGGAATGAACTTCCATTGAACGTAAGAAAAACTTTGTCCCCATTACTTTTAATGTTTAACATGTTAATAACTCTCTGTGGTATATGGTTACCCCTTGGCTACCCCTTGTTGTGCATGGATTTGCATCCTAATTGAAAAGCTGTTTACCACAGTTCAAAGGTCATGTAATGCTGTTGTACCCTGCTGTGGTGAAACTGCTTTTTTAATTAGAATGAAACCTCTTGCCACCCGCTGTTTTACTTTCATTTCCCCCACATACCCAGAACCTACACCTTCCCTTAACACAAACTCCTTTCTTTTTTGCATCTTTTATAAGTTTATAGGGGTGTTAGGAAGGCCCCTTATGGCTATGAGTGTTGCCTCGCGCATTCTTAGGGCAAGAGAACTGAGAACCGAAGATGAGCAGTTTTGGTGCCCTAAGGATGCAAGAGGCAACACTCTTATATCCATAAGAGTTCCTTCTAGGGCACCTATAAAATTATTATAGATTGTGGCTCCCGGGAAAAAAAAACAACTTTATTTGCAGTCTGTTCCTGTAACAGTTTTCAAGAAGCTTGTTAGTCTGAGCACATGAGGTACTCTTACGCCAATAAGAGTACCTCATGTGAAATTGAAGGAAGTGCTGTGATTGGTCGGGGAGCATCACAGGATGCCCCCATGATCAATAATTAAAAAACAGAAACCCACCTTCACCTGGGCAGGTTTTGAGCAGCTGGGTGAGGGTGGGTTTTCATTTTTTTTTAAACAATAAAAAATTAAACCAAAGATTTCTCAGGGAGAAAAAGAGTATTTTTTTATGTTTCAAGCCAAATACTGTACAGAATAAAACATTGGCAGCTCTGTGCAACTCATCTGCATTTCCTTCTCAGGGTTCTGAAGACAGAGAAACCTCGAGCAAACCTCTCCAACTTTGCTTTCAAGATCCCCGTGATGTCCTCAGAACCCCTTGATAGAAACACAGCCTTGTGCGTGGTTGCCCACATAGTATTCTCTAAATGCTAATGCTTTATGTAACAGCAGTCTGTAGTGTTTGATGTCTTCTGTTATGCACTGTTTGTATTCTGCAGTACTGTGTTTTTTTCTGTCCCAGATCACCCCTGTAAAAGGGGACTTCATTCCCCAGTGAGTTCACTTGATTATCAAATAAGTAAATGAAGAACAGACTGGGTTGAAATTCAAGGTTTGGGGGGAATTTTTTCTTATATATATACTTTTCTCCCCAGTCACCGAGGCTGCCCACCTCAGCCAGGCCACCCCCCAGCCCCATTCTCCTCCCATCTCAGTCACTTACCTGGTCCAAGGGGATCCACTAGAGGCATTTCCTCCATCGAGGGCATTTCCCACACATGGTGGGCTCCCTCCAGAGACCTGAGGCTGCTACGGTTTCTGTTGCACTCATCATGTGTCAGGACCAGAGAGTAGTCGGGTGTGGTGAAGCCCAAAAGTGTCTGTGTTATGCTGCTGTGCCTCAGGGGGTTGGGGGTTTCTTGTTTTGTTCCCCCTGTAGGGATACTGCCAGAAAGGGTTGCTATGCTGCATGCTCACCGAAGTGTGTGATCTGCATGCAGAAACCAGGTGCATTGCTCCTGAGCTGCACTACTAGCTGTGATCGCTGAGGCGGCAGTATGGTAATGAGGAACAGAACCATCCCTCCCCAGGGCAGGAGAATGTCTCCAGAGACGCTCAATCCTCCTACCCTGGCATTCCCCCAACGACCCTGGGCTTGTTCTGGAACCTTAGTCGCCAGCATCATGAGCGGTAACCCTACCACTGTGCTGATAGGCTGGCCACATTTTGGGGGGGGGGGATTTGGGGTACCTGAGTTCTGCTGTTACCAGCTGTGATTTGTTTTTTCTGGTTACTGGAGAGCCTCTTAAAAATCAAGTTTGCCCACCATCACTGTGGGACAGCAAAGTCTAGGGAAAGTGTTACATCTAACAAGCATATTTCCTAGCCAGCGTACCTGTAGCACTACGGCTCGCCATGCTGGCACACCAGGTTCAGGAACACGCTTGGGTTGCCGGGGGCCAGCCGAGTGCTCCTCTTCCATGGAAGGAGGGTAAAGGGCTCCTGTGCAGTACTGACACCTGGTGTACCACAGGTGGCAGTGCAGTCGAAGTCTACGTGGCTGGGATACCAGCTGGTGAGTCCTGAAGGCAGGTACAAAAACAAACAGGTGGAAAAGGCAGCCAACAGGCAGGATGAAATGCTGGCACCTTGTACCAGCGACCCAGACACTGGTCCCAACTGCAACTTGTTCCACAGCAGATCATGTACACTCCCTACCACCCCCTCTACTGGAGGTAACCATGGGGGAAATGAAGCTAGGTGAGACCAAGAGAAGTCAGGTGACAAGGCTGTGGGGGGGGGGGGGCTGAAGATGTAATGTTAGGGAAAGTGGATAAAGAGAGAAACAAAAAAAGAATAAAATAAGCATATTGTCTTCTTTTTTTTTTAACCAGGTTTTTGGATTCTTGAACTTTATCCTCTGGGCTGGCAACATTTGGTTTGTCTTTAAAGAGACCGGCTGGAGTGCCCCATTCATGAAATACCCTCAGCCCACAATGGAGAAGCAGCCAGCCCCTGATACCTATGGTCAGCCCCCCTACAGCCAGGGTCCAGGTTATGCACCACAGGACTCGTATGCCCAGCCAGGAGGCTACCAGCCAGACTACAGCCAGCAGGGTTATGTTCAGCCGGCGGACTATGGACAGCAAACTTATGGTCAGGGAGGGTACGGACAGGCTGCTCCAACCTCCTTCTCTAATCAGATGTAAACTGGTAAGTGCACAGGGTGAAGATGTGGATCATATCACCTTCATGTTAATACTGTTATAATATGGGGATATTTCTCAGTGCCCCTTCCCCAGTTTCTCTGTCCATCACCCAAGCCAGCTAAACTATTTTAGGCAGGAGAATGGGTGACCTTAGTGCCCTTTCTTGGCTGACCAGCAATATGAACTCAGGCCTTCCACATGGCAGAAAACAGTGACATGGCTTGAGGCATCTGGCTTGTCACGTTCATATAGTCGCAACATAGAGAGATTTCTCAGTAATAGCCCCCTTCCTAAGCAGGAGTGTGGGTGGACTGTAAGAGCAGCTCTTTTGCCAGCCTGAAATCCGAACCCAGATCACAACATGGAATTATTTTTCAGTAATACCTCCTCTGTCTCTTCTCTCTCGCTGTCTCTCTCTCTCTCCCTCACCACATCCCCCCCCCAAAGCAGGAGAGTGGGTGGACCCCAGTGTGTCACGGCCAACCTGCAATTTTAATATGGCTCACAAGATGGAAATATTTCTCAGTAATGCCTACTCTCTCTCCTCCCCCTGCCCACACACACATATAAAACAGGAAAGTGGGTGGGATCCAGTGCAATTTTTCTTTGCCAACCAGCAGTTCAAACCAGGGTCACAACATGAAAGCACTGGAAGCATTTGTTAGCAGTGTCCACTGTCTGCCCCCCCCCCCCATGCAGCAGCATGATTAAACCCAGTACCAATCTGTGGTCAACCTGCAGTTCAAACTCAGTCACAACATGGAATAATTTCTCAGTAATGCTCAGTCTGTCTACTTCCCTGCCCCCAAGCTGGAAGATTAAGTGGACTGCGAGTGCAGCTTCTTGGCCAACCTGCATTTTGGACCCGGACCACAATATGGAATCACTTCTCAGTAATATCACTCTCTTCTCATCTGTAGTCAGCAGTGTTTTTTACCATCTGCAGAATATCACCTGGATTAAGCCCCTAATTCCATCCGAGGACCTGCCGACGCTAGTACACACCTTTTTTACCACCACGCTCGACTACTGTAACACTGTGTACTTCAAGGTCACGGGAGGGACCCTCCACCGACTATAGCTGGTGCAGAATGCAGCAGCCTAGTTGCTGAAAGATCTTTGTAACCCCAGTTCTGCATGCCCTGCACTGGCTGCCAGTCAGGTGGAGGGTCCTTTTCAAGGTGGGTCTTCTCACCTTTAAGGCCCTATATGGACTGGGCCCATGCTATCTGTCAGAGCTCCTGACACCAGTGACCTCTGCTCGCTCCCTCCGCTCCTCCTCGAGATGCCTCCTGGACTTTACTAGGGTTCGACTCAGGACCTCGAGAGATCGTGCTTTCAGCATTTCTGGGCTGACTCTGTGGAACTCGCTTCCATCTGCAGTTCGGGAGGCCCCCTCACTAGAGGTGTTCAAGTGGAGGCAGAAGGCTCACCTCCTTAGTCTGGCATTTAATGATTACTGAATTACATCTTGTTTTTGTTCAGCCCCTGATTATGGCATCCTGAGCTTTTAATCTGGTTTATATTTTATTTATTTATAATCGTATTAATGTAATTTATTTTAATAGTTTTATTGCTTGTCTCATTGTATCTTTCTGTAAGGCGCCCAGAGCCTCCGGGATTGGGCGCCATATAAATATCTCTCTGTAAGGCACCCAGAGCATCCGGATTGGGTGCCATATAAATAAAATTTGCCTTGCCTTCACCCCCGCACCTCCAAAACAGGACAGTGGGTGGACCCTAGTGCAGCTTCTTGGCCAGCTTTCAAGTCATACCCAGGTCACAACATGCAGTCTTTTTTTCTTCTGGATTTTCTTTATCCCCCTGGCTCTAGTGAATTCCACCTCCACCTGGCAACCTCCCAGCCCTGTCCTTGCCTGCTCAAAAACTTAAGAGGAAGAAAAAGGGCTTCCGTCTCCAGTACTGGTTATCCAGCACCTGACACGAGCACTAAATATTCAGTGCACAAATTTTAAGAAAGAAAAGAAGAGGATATGGGTTTCTCAGTTTGGAGAGCTATCCCTATGGCAGAAACATGTCATGCTCCAGAATATTTTCTTTTTGATCAAATGCAGTGGGGGGTTGTGCTGTGTGGGGATTACTTAGATCATCCATCAAATGAGCCTAGAAAGAATCCTGTTAATTGCAATGCATACTCATTAAATGTTCAGCAAGCTAAGTGTCTAATGAGGAGGATGGAGGTGGGATGGGCAACTGTTTTCCTAGGGCTGATCAGCGGGTATTTCTTGAAATTATTTTAGTATTTGTTACCTGGGTAGGCACCCTGGGCTATAAAGGCCCTTTTACAGATGTGACCCAAATATACTATTTCAAAATACATATAGCATAGACATGTAAGTGCAATATACAAGTGTCACTAAAGACCATTAAACATTAAAACATTGACATTTAAAATGCAAATCAGGTAGTCTTTCCATTTTTTTTTGTTAACAATTAAGATTCAACCAAACCGTCCAGTCAGCGCAGTGCTAGTGCTGCTGTTGTGACACTGGTGTTTTGCTTGTTAGTAATCATGAAACCAGCATGAGTTTTCAATCATCTTTATTGTGCAGCCATCTTAAACACACTGCTCCAGCCAAGCAAACTTCCCATAACACCCCACACTCTAGGGGCTGTCTACAAATCATCAGCTTCTTACATTTACCTTAGGGACTGTCTAATAAGTATGTTAAATTCCTATAACATCACATCTTCCTCACTTAAAGAAAAGTTCTATATTATTTTCAACTGAACTACTGGATTACGGTAACTTGGCTGAATTATTATTATTATTTTAACTTCTTACAAACTGAGGTTTCTAATTAAACTAAACCTAATCTTGAGAGGAGAGGTCACTAGTACTTCACTGTCTAGTGAGTCTTTACCACTCACTCCACTGTACTTATCTAACAAGTTTCAGTCAGTCTCTCTGGACGTCGAATTTCTCTTTTGGGTCTTGCTTCCTTCTCTGGTGACTTTTCAGTGGATGCACACTGCTCCGAATTGTCCTTGCTATCAGTCTCTTTGGTGTTGTCTTGACTGACGGCTGTGAAAGTTGGTAAGTCAACTTCAGTCAAATTGGCATCTTCAACCTTTGGCAGAAGTCTTAAATCCACATGATTCTGTCTCACCTCCGCTACTCTTTTTGTTTCAATCTGATATGACCTTGGTGCAACTTGTACTTGTGCAGTGCCCCTTTGCAGCCACATTCCTTTGTCGTAGTCTCTAAGGCTCACTTGATCTCCAGGCCTTAAAACAGATAAGTTTCTTGCTCTCCTGTCATGTAACTGTTTTTGCTTTTCCTTTTGTTTTCATTTGCTTTGTTTCACCTGGTCTGAGTCATGAGTCTTCAGAAGCTCTTCATATATTGACAGTTTTGTCCTGATCCTCCTTCCCATAAGCATTTGTGTGGGAGAAAGCCCATTCTGTAATGGTGCACTTCTGTAGATCAGTAGGCTTTTGTAAAAATCTTCTTTTCCATCATGTGTTTTCTTCATAAGACTTTTCAGTTTTCACTGAGCTCTCTGCCAATCCATTTGATCTTGGAAAATTGGGACTAGAAGTACTGTGTATGAATTCCCATTCATAGGCGAACTGTTTAAACTCAGCACTGGAAAACTGTGGACCATTATCAGTGAACACTTCATTTGGAACACCATGTCTTGCAAAGATTGACTTCATGCAGGTGATTACAGCTTTACTGGTAGTTGTAGGCAATGTTGCTACCTCTGGATAATTTGAGTAATAATCTGTTACAACTATATGGGTTTTCCCATTACAAGCAAACAAGTCGGCACCTACTTTCTGATATGGTCTGCCTGGCACTGGATGAGGACATAATGGCTGGCTTGGCTGCTTTGGTCTGTAGGTGAGACACAATTCACAGGTTGCAGTTACCTGGGCAATATCTTGATTCATTCTCTGCCAATACATTACTTCTCTGGCTCTTCGCTTGCATTTTTCTTCTCCTAAGTGCCCTTCATGTATTTTGCGTAGCATTTCTTTGTGAAGTTTTCCTGGCATAACAAATTTGTTGTCTTTGAAAATAATGTAATTGACAACAGATAGGTCACTTCTACACGTCCAAAAATCATGAATAGACAATGGACAGGCACTTTTCTCCTTCGGCCAACCTTTTAATATGGTATTTCTCAGGATTCTCATTGTTTCATCTGCCTCTGTTTCTCTTATGATCTGCTCTTGTCTCTCATTGGACACAGGAAGAGAGGTCACGATCATGTCAACATGTGCCTTTATTTCTCTGTCTGTTTGACTTTCTGGGCTTTCACTCTTGTCTACAGCACGTGAAAGTGTGTCGGCAGCGTACATGTACTTTCCAGGGCTATAGATCAACTGAACATCGTACTTTTGTAATCTAATTAGCATTCTCTGTATTCTCATTGGACAGTCATTTAGAGACTTGGCCATTATAGCTACTAGAAGCTTGTGGTCTGTTTCCACTGTGAAGGCTTGACCATATACATACTGATGAAATCGCTCACAAGCATAAGTTATTGCTAGTAACTCTTTTTCTATTTGGGCATACCTTGTCTCGGCGCTCATCAAGGCTCTGGAAGCATATGCTACAGGTTGCCAGATTCCTTCATAATTTTGCAGAAGTACAGAGCCCAAGCCAAACTGTGAAGCATCAGCTGATATTCTTGTTTCTTTAGCAGGATCATAGAATCTTAACACTGGTTCTTCTGTAATAGCCTTCTTCAGATTTTTCCAGCTTTGCTCCTGTTCATGTGACCACATCCATTCATTTTTCTGCTCCAACAGCCATCTGAGTGGGGCTGATCGTGCTGAGAGTTGAGGGATAAACTTCCCTAGGTAATTAATCATCCCTAAGAACCTCCTGACATCATCTTTGCAGCTGGGCCTTTGCATATTCACTATCGCAGATGTCTTCTTAGGGTCAGGTTTAATGCCCTGATCTGTAACAATATCACCCACAAAAGTCAGTGCTTTTACACAAAACTCAGATTTTTCTTTGTTGAGTTTAAAATTTGCTTTTCTTGTCACATCCAGCACTTGTCTCAATCTAAAGTCATGTTCATCTTTTTGTGGAACCCCACACAATGATGTCATCCAACATGGTTTCAACACCTGGAATGTGCTCAAAAATCATATGAATTCTTTTATGGTAAACTTCTGGAGCAGACAGTATCCCATACGGCAGACAAAGAAATAGGTATCTTCCTTCTGGAGTATTAAATTTAACTTTGAACTAGCCTTATCTAGCTTCATTTGCCAAAATCCCAAAGAAGCATCCAATTTGCTAAACCATTTAGCACCAGCAAACTGTGACATTGTCTCTTCTCTGCTAGGTAACTTGAAATGTCCCTTTTATAGCTCTGTTTAAGTCTCTGGGTCAAGACATATTCTGAGCTGGCCATTTTTCTTCTCAACTATGACTAAAGAACTCACCCAATCTGCAGGTTCATCAATTCTCTTGATTACACCTGTGGCTTCCATGCAGTTCAGCTCTTCTTTCAGTTTGTCCCCCAGTGCAAATGGCACTTTCCTGCAGGGGTGTATTACAGGTGGCACTTGGTCATCTATGTTTATTTTGTGCTCCCCAGGCAAACATCCTAGACATTTGAACACATCGCTGTACTCTATAAATAACGATTCACATTTAGCTTCAGCTTGTGATGTAACGACAAACACTCTTCTCACTAAATTGAGTTTCTCACAGGCACTTATGCCTAGACTTGGTTGCACATCCTTCTCTACAATTAACAGAGACACCTTGAACTGCTGGCCTTTGTGCTTCAGAGCTACCATGCAGCTCCCTTTTACTGGAATATTCTCTCCTGTATAACCAATTACTTTTATCTTGGCTGGGTGAATTTTAGATTTTACATACAGAGTTTTATAGTCTTGCATTGAAATCAGGTTCACCTGTGCTCCTGTGTCAAGCTTGAATGGTATGATAGTCTCATTCACAGTTAAAGGTACAAGCCATTCCTTTTTTTCAGAAACACACAGCTCTACGGAATCTACAAAGAACTCTTCCGGCTCATCTTCTTCGACAGTGTGAACTTTATTTTGTTCACTTTCATTTTGCAGCATTTAGCAAAATGGTTATTTTTGCCAAACTTACTGCAGGACTTCCCATAGGCAGGACAAGCTTTAGGTTTATGATTATTTCCACATCTACCACATGTTTTCCGATTAGGCTGCTGCTCCTTCTGCTGCTTTGTTTTCAAAAAATATTTCTTGTTTATCTCAAGCTTCTTTAGTGTGTGCACAGTGGCCTCGTTTTCTTTGTTCAGCTCTTTAGCCTGTGATTTGGTAGTTTCAGCAGCTCTACACATGTTTATAGCATTGTCCAAAGTTAAATCTTGTTCTCTAAGCAGTCTTTCTCTGAGCCCACTCTCTGTCATTCTGCATATAATTCTATCCTTAATCAATGATTCTTTCAGATCTCCAAACTCACACGTTTTGCAGAGCGAACGTAACACTGTTAAATACTGATCAAAGCTATCACCCTTTTTCTTGTCGCATATGAAAAACTTATATCTCTCGTAGGTTACGTTTCTTTTCGGTACAAAGTACTCTTCAGATTTTTTCATAATTACATCAAGATCCATGTGTTCGCCCTCACTGAACTGGAAACTTGTAAATGTCTAACACATCTTCCCCGACTACATGTAGAAAGATCGAGGCCTTGGTTTTGCCATCTTCGATTTCAGCACCACTTGCACTTAAATAAATGTTAAACCTTTGTTTAAATCTCTTCCAATTTTCAGTTACATTTCCAGACAATTGCATACCTGACAGAGGATTTAGTTTATCCATTTTTTTCTCTCTCTCGGTTTTTTCACCAGACCATCTTCTTCTAGAGTTCTTTTTTATGTTCTTTTCTGTCTTTTCAAGTTTTAATATCCACTTCTGACACCATGTTTTGCTTGTTAGTAATCATGAAACCAGCATGAGTTTTTACTCATCTTTATTGTGCAGCCATCTTAAACACACTGCTCCAGCCAAGCAAACTTCCCATAACACCCCACACTATAGGGGCGGTCTACAAATCATCAGCTTCTTACATTTACCTTAGGGACCGTCTAATAAGTATGTTAAATTCCTATAACATCACAACTGGGGTTTGGTAGTGAGCCATAGTCACTGGGAGCCAGCTAGGGGAGGAAGATTGAGTGTTGTACAGGATGCTGTCTTCCTTCGGGGAGGGGGGGTTGCTGCCTCCTCTTCACCACTGCCACCTAGGTGACCACGGATGGTAGTGCAGTGGAGGTCCAGATGGGGAGAAGGGGTGTCGGCTGGGCTGTTATTTAGCACATGTGTGTGCACAAGCATGGAGCCTCTAGCGGGCTAACGTTTCGGGGATGGGACAGCTAGACCAATGAAATCACCATGGTTGAGCAGGGTGGTCCTGGGCGCAGTCAGGCCTGAACCCTGCTGCCGTACTTTCCCTGGGAACTCCTGCCTCCGCAGTCAGGAGAAAGTGGGAGATTTGTGCCCAGCTCGGCCAGCCCTCACCAGGTTGAAAGTGGAGAGAGGTAAGTCGCAGAGATGTAGGGGGATTGGGATGGGCCCAACACAGAGGAAGGAGAGCCAACCACAGCCTGGGAGAAACATTGTAAATTAGAAAAAATAAATAAAATTCAGTTGATGTCAAGGTTAGAGGAAGTGCTTTCCAAATCGTAGTGGCCACATAAGAGAAGGTCCATGATATGTCAGTTAGACCTCAGCAGCTGATTATGGCTAGTATTCATAGCACTTGGCTAGCTGGTGACTGGCATCCACTGATTGGAACATTGTAATAGTAGGTGCGGATCAGTAGCAAAAGTAAGGGTTGCAATTGTAAGACTTGACTGGTTGGCAAGTGCGTAAAACAGTCCATGTTTGACTTCTCTGCATTATGGGTCAGACACAGTAGCCAAAGCAAGGCTTGAATTTGTGGCCAGAGAACCAGTGCACCCCACCCCACGAAAATTGGCAAATCATTAAATTATGCTTTCTGCCTTAAATGGCTACTCACATATTTCATCCCAAAGGGGAGTGGGGGGTCTTTTAGTTTTTCAGATCAGAGCTCTGGTGTGAAAGCAAGTTCAGACACCAGTCAGCAAGGTGGACCTCCCATCGACCGAGGCCGTGTTCTAAAATACAACTGCCAGAGTTGTCTGCCTTTAAAAATGTGGTGCAGTGCCTTATTGGCTCACTTTAAATAAGGTGCAGTCCCCAGGCAATGTACTGGTGATTGATGGGGAGCCCACTAATGGAGACAGCTGTATATTTCCCAAACGTAAAGCAAACCCAGAATTAACAGCTCTACCCATGCACTTTCACAAACTTTAAATCCCTTTTCTCATTGGGGAGCTACCAGTGATGGCATACATAAGTAAATAATGAAACATGGTGCACAGCCCCCATGGCAAATCAATAGTGGACCTTAGAAAGCCGTATATTTCTAGCACTCCGCTACTTGGTGAGTGAATAAAGTGGTCCATGATTGGCCTCCCTGCATTAGGAGGTGAGGATAAACAGACAAAGCAAAGCTTGTATTTCTACTCGTTGGCTAGTGGGTGAGTATCTAGGATGGGCCATAATAATTGGTGTCTCTGTATTGAGAGGTGACGATCAGTAGCCAGACAAGTATTATACAGCATGGTATCGCCTAGTCATGTGCTTACACTGATCTCTTCCTGTAAATCTAGCTATGTTAAGGATGCTCTCTGCTCTGTAGTTACAGCTTGTAATTGTAATGTGCTTTGGTATCTGTAATCTTTAGTCTCCCTTATGTTACCGTACTTATTTTGTGTTATTTGTTGTATTATTGTTAGTTGGTTACCAAAGACTTAAATTAAATAATTAATTAAATTGTTGTCTTCTGACCTTGCACCCTTGCAATTAAATTGTTCCCATTATTTCTGTACCACTGTAACTGATGACATTGCCCCGTCTTTCTCTACTTTGTAACCTCATTCCTGAAAATAGGCATGTATTTGTCTAGTGTGCTTACCTGGTTGATAAAAACTCAATAAAATTAATAAATAGAGGAGGAAGGCTTGTGTCTGTAGCAATTGGCTAGTTGGCAAGTGGCTAAAGCTGTCCCTAACTGGGATCGTTGTATGTATAGCAGATTATTAAAAGCCCTGGGATCTGCCCCATTATCATTAGGAAAGGACAGGGGAAATTGTTTAACCAGGAAAGGCACACTAAGCCGAAGCTTGTTTCCAGTTGTAACCTGGGAGCACAAGAAAGTTAAATGACTTGCTCAGGGTCACACAGTATGCAAGTGGGGGCTATGGGATTCAAACCCAGGTCTCCAGGTTTGCAGCTCAGTGCCCTTAACCACGGTGCTATACTGTCTCCTCATTAGGGATAACTCATTGCACTAATGTGGTAGATCTAGGTTTGCATATCCAAGCTGTTTCCACAGTCTGACGTGTTACAGAGGCAGCATGCTCACATCCGGGGGATTGCTCCCTTCATTGCTTGAGTGCTTCTTTAAATTGGATTTGGAGCAGTTTTGATGTCATGGTCAACCACTTGTGAGCAACTGCCACTGCCCTCTGTGTAGGCCAATGGCAGTGGCGCCAATGTCATGCAGGGGAGGCGGGAAGGGCTAACAGATGAAAATGGAGAGGAGCTGACCATAGGCACAATATCAGCATTGCCACTCTCCACGCCAGCAACAGGAACATGCCCAATAGGAGAAAAGAGGATTGAGTGCCCCTGCTGATGCTCTCCAGGGAGGGAGGGAGGGAGACTAGTGGTATTGCTTGAAGGCAAGGGCTGTGGTTTGGCGGAATGGAGGATGCATGATGTGTGCTGTGCATTGCAGCACATACATGCATGCAGATGCATGGGGCAGAGCATCACATCATAGCAATGCTGGAAATGAGGGGAATCCGGGGACACTCTACAGTTTTTTTTCTTTCTCTGAAATTCATTGCTTATACTGTCAGTGTATCATTCGTGTTTGTACACCTACTGTTGTCACTTTGTTATTGCTGTTTCACTCCCGGCTGTATCCCCTTCCTTAGGCTGCACAAGCTGTGGCTCAGTGTGCCTATCCTGGTAACCAAATTTTAAACAAAAAAAATTAAAAATCCAGACCTACTTTGAGGATATCTCTTTCATCAGGCCACACCTTTGGAATTACACCTACATCAGTGCTAGGACCACACGGAAACATTTGCAAGCCAGGGGCTGCCCGTGATGACGTCACTCACCACTGTCTGCATAAACATGGGTGACCTCCTCTCTCCTCAGTTCTTTTACCTCCGTTGATCATACTTATTGGACCTGCTAAGGAAGTGTCAACCGTTAGCTGTTGTTTATTATTTTTCAAACTTCTAATAATCACTAATTTAGTGATTTTTGACACTTCTGTATGCCTCCGAAAGAACCATCAAACTTATTCCAGAATTGTGAGTGCAGAGAAAAGATTTAGTGTGTCTGCTGTTTAGGCTTCTCTCACAATGTTAAAGTGTGTGAAATTTGTATTGGCTTCAACTCCACTACCAGGTGATGTCGGAAAGGAGTGCTGGAAAAGTTCTTTTTGAAGCAAACTTTAGCAGCAGTGAAAAAACAAATGCAGAAAAATCCGCATCGTCTGCCCTGTCAAATGAATCGCAGTCACCGAAATCTAAAGAAAATTTGTCCTCAGGAAGCCACAAGCATAAGCATAGGGACAAAGAACAGACCTCCCCAATGAGATCCAGTTCACCTCTGCAGCCGTCAGGTAACCCTTCTACTTCGTTGTCATCTACCTAGGCAGTGATGACAACCCCCCCGACCATTGGCCAGACACCAAGGTTGGGGCTTGGCTTAGGCATTACTGGGCCTATTATGGACGGTATGTTGCAGTCATCGCCGGGTCTTCACCCGCCATCGACTGTAACAGTCACAACCCCAAATACAGGCATCGTTGATGCACAAGCAGTGCTGGTGTCATTCTCAGAAATGATAAGAGGCTTAATACCAGGCTTACCCGAGCAGCCTGTTCTGACATTGTCGGGACTTACTACTTCACAGACGCCTGTCGATGCTGCAGACCAAAACACTACAAAAGAGACCTTCTCAACCACTGCCAGCATTGCCAGTGTGGTCTTCTATTCCCATTGTTGAGGCAGACGATAACGGGGTGGAATATAATCCAGACCTCATTTTAGAGAAGAATTATGAGGAGGAGAAGGAAGAATATTCTGAAGATGGTTTACCTGTAGTGCTGCGACGTCCTGTACGTCGATATCCCTGACAGCAATAGACACAATGCCGAGTGTCTGCATTGTACTGTCAGGGATGTTGGCATGTTTTCTTAAGGGGACTGTGCCCCCCAAATCCCCCCAGTCTCTAAATATACAACTCTGAGTTGGAGTTGTCTCAGGGAAGGGGTGCAACACTGGGAGATGCACCACTGGTGTCTGCAGGGACCAGCACAGCGACCCGAGGATTTCGGGTGAATTCTGTCTCCGTGCTGGTCTTCATGGTGGGGGTGTCGACGTGTAGTCAGCATACTGCTGAAGACCAGTATCTGCCTGGCACCAGCTCCACCTTTTCTTCCTGTAGTGAGGACTCTGTGGTGAACACCACAAGGTCACCCCAGAAGATCCCTCTTTCCAGTCCATGATGCAGCAAGTGTAGGCTGCCATGGGTTTTACTTTGGAAGAAGAACATGCCACAAAGAAGAGTTTAATGGAGTTCTTAGAGGTGCCAGAAACTCTATCCATTGTCTTTCCTCCATTATACCCAGCTCTGGAGGATGCTACACATGCAGCCTGGTATAGACCAACTGCCATACCAGCTGTGCCCAGAAGGGCTGATAAGATGTACCCTGCACCATTTAGTAATCTTTTATATGCCAATCAGCCAGAAACTGGTTCTGTGGTGGTCGCGGCTGCCTATGATAGATCCAGGGCACCTAAACACATGAGCTTCATCCCCCCGACAAGGAGTCCAGCAAGTTAGATGTGATGGGAAAATGCACTTATGCCTCTGCCTCATTGGGCCTATGTGTTGCAACCTACCAGCCCATATGATTAAATACCAAAATACCCTGTGGAGTAGTGTCAATGCTGCATGCAGCACAGGCCTTACCTGAGGGTCATGCCAAAAATGAGTTACTTAAAACCCTGATTACAGGGGCTGAAGTGGGTAAACATTTAAACCACTCAGCCTGTGATGTTTCAGATGCATCTGCCAGGGCAGCTGCATTGGGCATTCGCCTAAAGCACTATTCTTGGTGGTTCCATGTCAAAATAGTGACTCCCGAATGACGAGGAGTCAAAACAGCACAGAATAAAAGTGAGTGCCATTATCAGTGAACTTGCTGTTTGCAGGGGGTTTGGCACCCCCCTTCCTTGTGGGGGGCTGTGCCCCCCACACCCTCCTTACTTAATATACCAACTCCAGGGGGGAGGACCTCGGAGAGGGGAGAACAGAAGGTTCATCGATATGGTACTCGCTATTGTTCTGTACCATTTTGACTCCTCACCGTTCAGGAGTCACTATCTTCACGAGCTACCATTCTTGACTTATCAGGTTTTATAGATTGTCCAGCACACAGTTTTAAATGCACCTTTTAGAGGGAGTAAACTGTTTGGATATGAGGCTGAAGAGGGTTTAAAAGGCCTTCAGTCATCCAAGATGACCTTGAAATAAGTAAAATCCCTGTACCTTACACCAGGCAGAGGTAGGGGCAGGGGTCAGTTTCATCAGACCATTGCCAGAGAGGGCAGGCAGGTCAACAGAGGACAAGGCAGAGGTAAGGGTGCCAGAGCCTTGTTAGTCCCCCTCCCTCCAGTACTCATTCAGAGGCACCTAAAGGCAGTGGAACCAGTGGAGTTGCCCCCACTGGTTCAGCCTGACAAGCATCAGAATAACCCCCAACCACCACTGCCCCCAGGGGTGGCTGTAGGGGGTCCTCTCTCCCTTCATCTGAGTCAGTAGAGGGAGATCACCACAGACAAATGGGTACTGGATGTTATTGTGAAAGGTCATTCTCTGGAGCTTCTGGATACCCCTCCAGATCATCCACCACTTCTCTCAACGTATTCCCTGGGATGCACGTCCCTGTTGAGAAAGGAGGTGCAGGACTTATTCCACAAACATGACATAGAACTGGTTCCTTCCAGGTAGAGGAACAAAGGATTCTACTCCAGATACTTCCTAGGCCCCAAGTAGACAGGAAATGGAGATCTGAGGCCTGTCCTAGACCTGAGAGACTTCAGCTTCTACACAAAGTACAAGAAGTTCCATACGGTCTTTCTGCAGACTCTGAGTCCCCTGTTGCAAACAGGGGACTGGGTATGTTCCTTAGATATGAAGGATGCTTACCTTCATATAAAAATTGAGAAGCATCACAGAAAATATCTGAAATCTATGCTGGAATGGGGGCATTGCCTGTTCAGAATATTGTCCTTTGGCTTATCTTCTGTACTATGGGTCTTTACCAAATACTTGGCAGGGTAGCAGCAGCCCTTCACTGGGAAGGCCTGCATATTTTCCCCTACCTGGATGATTGGTTCTTAAAGGCCCAGTCCAGGAATCAACTACCTGGATGGTTGGTTCTTAAAGGCCCAGTCCAGGAATCAACTACCTGGATGATTGGTTCTTAAAGGCTCAGTCCAGGAATCAACTACTGCGCACCCTGGCTCAAACCAGGAAATTGTTTGATGACCTAGGTGTGACAGTCAGTCTGCTAAAGTCAATATTGAACCCCTGTCAAAGACTGCAGTACATAGGGGCAGTCATGGGCACAACTCAGAGCTGTGCATTCCTGCCATTGGACAGGGCCGAACACATCATTACTCAAACACATAGTGTACAACAATCAGTATGTGTCCAAGCCAAGACTTTCTTATGCCTTCTGAGACTGATGGCAGCAGTGATTGTCACCATGCCTCTGGCCTGCTTACATATGCAGATCCCACAATGGACCTTAAGAGTCCAGTGGGACCAGTTGACTGACAAACTAGACCAAAAGGTGCTAGTTACGTCTCCCTTGAGAAAAACACTGACATGGTGGATGGACCACAACAACTTACTACAGGGTGTTCCATTCCTGATTTCAACCCCAGTGCAAATTCTCACCTCTGATGCCTCAGGATCTGAGTAGGGAGCACACCTGGGACAACATCAGATGTAAGGTACTTGAACCCAGGTGGAGACAAGATTGCGTATACATGTCCTGGAGATGAGAGCTGTCTCATACAGTCTCCAGGCATTTCAGGAGCATCTGACTCCAGGTCCTCTGTTAATACATATGGACAACATTAGTGTGATATATTACATCAACAAACAAGGGGGGATTCATTCTTATCCACAGTGCAGAGAAGCAGTATGAGTATGGTATGGGCTGTACAACATGGCTTAGAACTATCAGCCTTGAATCTTCCAGGCATCCAAAATGTCTTAACAGACAGGTTAAGCAGGTCAGAGTTCAGAGTGCACGAATGGGAACTGCTGACCTCAGTAGTGGAAGACCTCTTCACAAGGTGGGCTCTTCCAGAGTTTAACCTTTTTGCATCCCCACACAATGCAAAACTGCTGCGTTTTTGCTCATTCGCTTCAGGGCCTGGAGTTTTCTGGTGAGACACGATGTACCTCTGTTGGAAAGGGAAGTTTCTGTATGCCTTTCCTCTAATACAAAAAAAACAACTCAAATTGAAGTTAGAGGGGGCAGCCCTCATCCTCATTGCTCCACTCTGGCCCTGACAGATACAGCATCCACTGCTACAACAGTTGGCAGTAAAAACTCCAGTACCTCTACTGCTGTGCAGGGGCCTGTTGTCACAGAACAAGGGGTCTCTGATCAATCCAGACCTGAAGTCCCTACATCTGCATGCATGACTCCTGAAGACATAGCCAGATTTGGAGTATCACCTAAGGTGGCTGATGTTCTGGTGGCTGCCAGAAAACCCTTCACCAGTCATACCTACTCTTTGAAGTGAACATGGTTTACATCATGGCCTGCTTCCAAGCAATTGGATCCATTTACCTGTCTGGTCAGTGCAGTGCTGGAATACTTGCTGTCTCTATCAGACTCCAGTATTCCTCACTCAAGGTGCATTTGGCCAGTATCTCAGCATTTCATGCCCCTGTGAATGGACTTGCGGTTGCCCAATTAGAGGTATCCGGTATTTTCTGAGAGGTATACTACATATAAAACCTCCCATTAGAAATCCATTCCTGGCTTGGGACCTGAATTATGTTTTGGAGAAGCTTACTTTGGCTACTTTTGATCCATCCACAAGTTATGACTTACGCTTTCTCTCATGGAAAACTTTATTTTTAGTTTCAGTTGCTTTTGCTTGAAGGATTTCAGAGTCACATGATCTAATGTGTGAGCCTCCCTATTTGATTTTTCATTGAGATAGAGTGTCTTCATGTACGAATCCTAAGTTCTTACTAATGGTGGTGTCTGAATTTACTTTGAATCAAACCATCCACGTTCCAGTGGATGGTTTACTCCATACTCGGAGTATGCCAGTCTAGGGGAAGCATAACTCCATACTTTAGCTGTCCATAGAATCCTCAGATATTATGTGAACCACACCAAGAACTGCAGGAAGTCCTTTCAGCTTTTTGTTTTATTCACCCCTGTGATAGAGGGCACCCCATGTCTAAATAGTGCCTGTCCAAGTTGTATTACATTCTGTTGTTATTACGTTGTTGTTATTACATTCATTGTAAACTGTGCATTGTATCACGTTCTGTTGTTAGAAGTATGGTAAGGATCTTCCTGGAGCTGTTCATGGTAATTCCACAAGAGGCATGGCAACTTCTGTTGCTTGCTTTCACAGTGTTTGTGCTGCTGAGATTTGTGCAGCTAACACATGGAGTACTGTCCTTACCTTCACTAAACATTACAGTCTGGACACTGTGTCTCCCAGAATGTCATTGAGGCACAGGTCTGGAAGCATAGGAAAAAACAGGAGTAGTTGTAGAATTCATCAAAAATATTTATCTAGAGTAGCAGTAACATAAAAAAATAAACTTGTTCATAATAACTATGCACAAAGGAGAAAAAAAGAGTAGTTTTCATTGAGTCTCTGTGTCCCTTTTTCTTCTTCTAATCTTTGTTGCAGTTGCAGCTTAGCTCTTAAAAGTCCTTTCAATCCCCGTTCTTAGCAAGCATCCTGTTTTTGTAAATATCAGGCAGGAGCTGCTAGAATACAGTGTTCTTCTTGAGTTGAGGCCCCCTTTTGCACAGCTTTTGCAAAAGGCTTAAAAATTGAACTCTGGTAACCTCTAGCTTCCAACAGTTTTTTGCAGTCATCTCAAATTATAAATATATAAATTTCAACAGTAATACTATATATTTTCTAAACAAAATGGATCCCAATATCAGTTACATTTCCATATAATGATTTGCATATATTTTTATATTGGCAGATCTAGATATGCAAAGGAGGGAAAACAGACAGCAAGAGAAAACTGAGAGACAGTGAGAGGCAAAGAATTGCGAGCCTGTCGGGTTGATCAAGTCTGAAGTCTCATGGAAAAATATGGTTGCCCAACCAGACAGAGAAGAGACAGAAAAAGACAAATCCTTGCATTTTAAACACTTTCTCTAACAACTGGGACAGGGTCCTATTCTACCCTGTCACATACACCCCCTCCTTAAGAGGGAACCTGTTTTATTAAACAGGTTTCCAAACCTTTTTATCAATTCTCTAATAACATTTGCTGCTTTCAGAAATTAAGCACATGTGCATGATCCTTTTTTTCCTATAACAGTACACCAAACAGTAAAGTTCAAACCCATACTTTTAGTTTTCAACCTTCAGGACCCTCAATTCCTGATCCATGCCTTGACAGAAAATTAGCATTGCTATTCTCTTTACCAGATGTGTGTATTACAATGAATTTAAATGGCTGTAGTGCCAGGTACCACATTGTGATTCTGGAATTTTTATCTTTCATCTGGTTAAGCCAACAGAGAGGATTGTGATATGTTACAAGAATAAGGTCAGTTCCTAGCAAACAGAACTTAAGAGACTCCATGGCCCAAATTGCCACTAAACATTCCTTTTCAACAGTGGAGTACCTTTTCTCTCTGTCATGCAACTTAGTACTTACCTACAGAATAGGATGTTCTGTCCCATCTATAGTTTAACTCAGGACTGCACCTTGGCCTACTGTTCATCTGATGCATTTGTTTGTAACAAAAATGTCTTTTCATAGTCTGGGCTTCTCAGAACAGGGGCTGAACATAATGCAACCTTAATGGCTAGAAAAGCTCCATCACTCTGAGGTCCATTTCACATTATTTAGGTACTGTTTTTTCATTAGTTCAGTGAGGGGAGTAGCTAACTCAGCAAAGTTGGGAACAAATCTGATAATAACCAGCCAGCCCTTAAAATTACCTGACATGTTTCTTTGTTTTAGAGACATGGCTGTTAGCTACAGCTTCTATTTTAGAAACCTCTGGCTTAACTTCTGCATTTCCCAACACATAGCCCAAATATCTGATTGCCTGCATGCCCAATGCACATTTGGTAGGATTAATAGCCAGACCTGCATTTTTTATAGCTTGGACAATTGCTCGTAAGTGTTCCAGATGGCTTTTCCAGTTTGGACTGTGCACCACGACATCACCCATGTACGCAGTACAATAACCAGGTGAGGTGATAAAATTACATCCATGTACCGCTGGAATCTAGCTGGCGCATTATGTAAACCAAGTGGCATGGTGGTGAAATGATAGAATCCGGTAGGGATGGCAAATGCAGTTTTGTCTCTGGATTCTTTAGCTAAAGGTATTTGCCAGTAATCCTTGGTGAGATCGAGGGTACTGATATACTTTGCACTCCCCAGTTTGTCCACCAAGTCATCTATTCTGGGCATAGGATAATTGTCAAATTCTGACACTTTATTAAGTTTCCTAAAATCAAGGCAGATTCTCACACTCCCTTTTTTGTTTACAATTACCATTGGAGAAGACCGAGCACTCCTCGACTCCTCTATGATACCCAGTTCTTTCACTTGTTTTATTTCCTTAACCATGTCAGCTCTTAACCACTCTGGCAACCTGTATGTCTTTTGCCTGATAGGGCAAGCATTCCTTGTCACTGTTACGTGCTCAACCCCTTTTGCTCAGCCTGGCACCGTGGTAAATGTACTATTAAATGTCTTTAGCACATTACGAATGTCTGCAGTTTGTTCTGAGGTTAAGGAAACACTCACCTTTACAGCATCAGCATTTACAGTTTATTCCAGTCTATCATAAGCTACATCAATATCTTCTTTATCAGTTTCTGGTAAAACTAGCAAAGCAGCTTTTGGCATTTTTTCAACCCATTTCTTGAGGAGGTTAGCACGGTATATCTTAGTAGGATTTTTCCTGTCAGGGGTCTCAGTCTCGTAGTTAACAGTGCCAGTACATCTAAGAATCTTATAAGACCCTTGCCACTTCATTAACAGTTTATTTTCTGTTGTGGGTAGCAGTAACAAAACTTTTCCTTTATCTCATGGTCATAATATGCCTTCTGCTGGTTTTGAGCCTCTTCCTGATTACTATGGGCAATTTCAACATATTTTGCCAGTTTCTTTCTTAGGGCACACATATAAGAAGATACAGATTGTTTCTGAGTGGGGTTTTCTTCCCACTTTTCCTTTATCACATCCAGTGGCCCTCTTGGCTGCCTACCATACAGCATTTCAAATGATGAAAACCTGTTGATGTCTGTGGAACTTCTCTGTAAGCAACAAGTAGGTAAGGCAAGTATTGGGCCCAGTCTTTCCCTTCCCTTTTTACAAACTTTTGTTTTTAAGAATCTTTTTTTTTCCCTCTGGTTGCGGTCTGTGGGGCCTCTCTCAGGCATCTTGCCAACTCCTGCCTCACCTGAAGTCCTCCTACTCATGCCTCCTCTCTCTCCCCCTCCTATAGCCACGATCAGTACCCCCAGTTTAACCCTTCCGGGTTGGGGTCTCCCCTCCTCTTGGGCGCTCTCAACAGTCAGCTCTGATGTGGCAGAGGACCCGAGCAGAGGAACCTGGAAGGCCAGACAGGAAGAACCCAACTGTGGGCATGGGGGCAGGTGCTGTCACCTCCTTCGCAGATCGGGGTTTTCCCTGTTCTGGTGCGCTCTTCTCTCCTCCCTCCCATGCGTTTGCACATCCCAATGCAAGGTGCATGGCAACCCCTGCCTGCGTCGAGCACGCCAGCTATGTGCTGCTAAGCCAGCAACAGCCCTCCATGGTCTCCACCAGGAGCTGCTGATGCACCGAGCGATCCCCGACCTCCCTCCTCGGGAAGAAGAGCAGCCCAGTGGGCGCTCAATCCTTCCCGCCCCTGCTATCCCCCAGCGCTCTGAGCTCACTCCTGAACTTGGGTCGCTGGGGTGGCGCGAAGTGTGGCATCCAGCGCCTCAACCCTCAGTGCCACCGGGCCAGCTTACAGACATTTTTAACATGCATTTTAGGGTTTGGTTAAAACGCTCAAGACCGTCTGCCTGAGGGTGATGGGGGAGGTTCGTATGGCAGTGATACCTAGCAGTCTGTGCAGCTCCTTAAGTAATGCAGCACCAAAATTACTACCCTGATCAGTAATAATTTCTTTAGATATGCCCATTCTGCTGAAAATTTTGGAAAGCTCTGCTGCAACTTTTGGGGCTGTAACAGTACGCATTGGAACTGCTTCTGGATATCGAGTAGCATATGTCACATAGTACCAGGATAAATCTATTACCCTTTTTACTTTTGTCTAAAGGACCAACCACATCCATTGCAGTTCTCTCAAAAGGCACATCTATCAAGTGTAGGGGCACCAGGGGCACCTTGTCTTTTCTAGTGACTGGGGCTACTTTCTGACACTTAGTACCTGAATTACAATAGGTAGCAACATCTTCATGAATTCCAGGCTAGTAAAATCTGTACAGCAATCTGGCAAGGGTGGGATCCCTCCCTGAAGTGGCCAGCCATAGGACTATCATGTGCTATCTGTAACAACTCTGTTCTATACTTCTGTGGTATAACCAATTGTTCTGTCTGTTCCTGTGTTTGAGGTTTAACCCAAACTCTGTACAGTAACCCATTAAATTTTTTAAACATTGGCCCACCCTGTCTTGGTTTCATCACCAGCTGCTTGAAATAACCCTGGAAAGAAACACCATTAGCTTGTTCTGAAAGAAAATCACTAATAGTTATCGATTTAATTTCAGCATTCTCACATTTTAACCCTTGATGTCCATCAGTCATTTGTTGCTACAGTTTCTTCAGGCTTCATCTTTCTTTCCTGGCTTTCCGGATATTGGAGCTGTGCTCAAACAAGTCCGAATCAAAATCTTTGAAAGGAAAAGTGTCCCCATCATCTGAATTTTTCTTTGCCTGAGCTCTTGTCACCACAGCTGCTGAAACATTAGGATTTACCCTCTTTGATTAACTCAGTAAATCCTGGAAAGTGATTTCCAATGATCACAAGTACAGGTAACTTAGGTACTACCCCTACTTTCATTTGGTGCGGCGCACCTTTAATGGTCAGAGTCACTTGGGTGGTGGGATAGTATTGAGAGTCCCCGTGGATGCAGATGACACCAGTACCTGGTCCCTTTGCACAGTGTTTTCCCAGCACTTTAACATGCACTAAGGTCTGTCTGCTTCCCGAATCAGTGAGTCCCTTTACAGTCTTATCCCCCACCTTCACATCTGTTATGTACTTGCCTCAATTTGCCAAGGACAAATCTGTTCCAGTGCTACTCTCCTTACTATGGCAGTTTCTTGCAAAATGGCCAGGCTTATTACAGTTCTAGCAGATAACATCTTTGGGCACAGATTTGTTACCCCCACCAGAGTTATCAGACTTGGAGTTTAAATGGGAAAAAGAGTGTCTTACCGGTGCTTGGCTGTTACCTCGCTGCTGTGGCATCTATCTGGCCATTTGGTAGTCTTCGGCCAAAGAAACAGCCTTTTCCCCACTGTCTGGTCAGTGTTCCTTTACCCAAAGCTGCACATCTGTAGGCAAGATGTTTATGAATTTCTCCATGGCAAATGTGTCGATGATCTATGGGACTGTTTTGCTCTCTGGTTGGAGCCATTTTGTTAGGAGTTCTCTGAGTCGGTGAAGGCGTCTCGAGGATTGTCGACTGATTTGTACCTCAGAGATTGAAATCTGTGCCTGTATGTCTCTCCAGAGATGTCGTACCTTTTCAGGATTTCACTTTTCACCAGGTCATAGTTTTCTGTGCAGTGTCCATACTGCTCTAGGCATGTTGGGCTTTCCCTGTCAGGTAGGGTACCAGTCTGGTTGTCCATTGCTGCTTTGGCCATTGGCAGGCTATGGCAACTCTTTCAAATGTTGTCAGGTATGCCTCAATGTCATCTGAGGGGCACAACTTTGTAAGTTTAATGACCTTTAAATTGCTTGCATTTTGTTACTTATCTGGGTCTCTGCCGGATCCTCTGCCTTTGATAGTTTGCAAGGCATCCAGCCATCGCTGTTCCTGTCGCTGCATCTCTTCTCTCCTCTGCCCTTCTAAACATTGCATCTCTTTTTCTGTCTTCTTCTCAGTCTTGTTTTGTTGTATAGCCCACCATTTGAAAAAGTCCATCAGGCTTTCAGGTTCTGTCACTGCCTGTTCTTTTTCCATAACTTATGCTGGCTGTACAATCTCAGACTGAACTTCTGTCTCTGCTAGTTTGGCTGCCATTCTCCTGGTAACCACTCCTGGACTTACTGCTGCAGAATCCATACCTTCCTCTGTGCTTCCCTGGTACTGGGTCCAGTATCCACACACAAAACTTCTGTCTTAGGGTATGCACGGCGTAAATCCCACTTAGGCTGACACCATCTGTCGTCAAGGCACAGGTCAGGAAGCATAGGAAAAACCAAGAGCAGTTGTAGAATTCACCAAAAATATTTATTTACAGTAGCAGTAATATAAAAAAAATAAACTTATTCATAATAACTATGTACAAAGGAGAAAAAACAGTAGTTTTCATTGAATCTCTGTGACCCTTTTTCTTCTGATCTTTCTTGCAGGTGCAGCTTAGCTCTTATAAGTCCTTTCAATCCCCATTCTTAGCAGGCATCCTGTTTTTGTAAATATCAGGCAGGAGCTGCTAGAACACAGTGTGCTTCTTGAGTTGAGGCTCCCATTTTGCACAGCTTTTGCAAAAGGCTTAAAAACTGAACTCTGGTAACCTCTAGTTTCCAACAGCTTTTTGCAGTCATCTCAAATTGTAAATATATACATTTCAATAGTAATACTATATATTTTCTAAACAAAAGGGATCCCAATATCAGTTACATTTCCATAAAATGATTTGCACATATTTTTATATTAGCAGATCTAGATATGCAAGGGAGGGAAAACAGACAGCAAGAGAAAACTGAGAGACAGCGAGAGGCAAAGAAATGTGAGTCTGTTGGGTTGATCAAGTACGAAATCTCACAGCAAAATTTGGTTGCACAACCAGACAGAGAAGAGACAGAAAAGGACAGATCCTTGCATTTTTTTTGCATTATCTATTTATGCCCCCTTTGTGCTCTGGAGCTGCCTCTCCTTCAGGCTGCCATGACCCACCGACATTCCTCCTACTATCTCCCACCAGCCACCTTACCTCATATCTGCAGCCTTCCTCAGGATAGCCCAGCATAACCCTTCACCAGGTGGGTCCCTCTCCTCGAGGGGGAAGGCACCGGCAGGGAGAAGACCAGCACATTATTTTTCCTTTTTCAGTCCCAGGCACTGTTGAGGCTTTCTGTGGCTTCCTGAGAGTCTTCAGAGGTGTCCTGGGCAGCTGGCATCCGGTCAGTCCCCAGAGCGTTTTTTTCTGTTTTTCTGTGGTGTTCCCCTTATTGCAATCCCTCTGCAGTGCTCCGAGTCTCCACCAGGGGCTGCTGCAGAGCGACCTTGCACCCGCAACCCACCCCAAGGGAGGAGAGTAGTCCTCCGGACACTCAGTCCTTCCCCTTCCCCTGCCGACTCCCCGGTGCCCGAGTCCGTTCCCAAATTCAGTTCTCCGGCGTGGTGTGAGGTAAGGCGCCCGCGCCTCAACCCTCTACGCCACCAGGCTGGCTAATCCTTGCATTTTAAACACTTTCTCTAACAACTGGGACAGGGTTCTATCCTACCCTTTCACACAGAAAAGCAGGATTTAGCCTGGCTGTATTACAGAGCCTGCTGTCATGAACATACATGTCCCATCCACCCAGAGTGTCAGTTTCTGGTATTGCTTGGGATTCATTCCAAAGGTGTGGCCTGATGAAAGAGATATCCTTGAGGAAGATAGAAGAGTTATGTACTTACCGTAACAGTAGGTCTTCGAAAGAATCTCTTTCATCAGGCCACACTGACCCACCCTCCTTCCCCCTTGAGGGTATGGCAATGGATTCCCTGCATTGCTTCTTTGCACAGCTGCATTTTCCAGCTTCCATCTTTGCCTGGTATGCTGGGTGTTGGCCTGATCTCCTGGTTCCCCATAGAGAGGTCCTCTCAGCATAATATTGGCAGGGAACTGAGGAGAGATGGGGCCACCCATGTTTATGTAGACACTGGCGCATGACATCATCACGGGGTGACTTCTGGCTTGCAGACGTTTCCGTGCAGTCCTAGCACTGAAGTAGGTGTAGTTACAAAGGTGTGGCCTGAAGGAAGAGATCCTCTCGGAGATCTGCTGTTACGGTAGGTATGTAACTGTTCTTTTCTGGAGTGAAACTAAAAGTCTGACTCAGTTCCAGGAGTAAAATGAGGAAAGAAGGCTATTGAGTAAAATGCAGCCCTCAAACGCATAAAACTGACAAAATTAAGTGTATAATTTCAACATAGTAATGTAGAATCTGACAGCAGGAGACTGAGGATCCATCAGCATTGCCATACTATACTACTTCACTCCGCTGACCATATATAATGAGGAAATTTGTCCCCAGGTCCCTATCAGGTATGTACGATCTTGCATCAAAGGTGGTGGGTTCCCTCAGTGAATTTGTTTTATTTCCAATACTGCCTCCTAGGGGAAGGAGGAAACTAGGACTTGAAATACCCAGTGCAGCAGAGTGAAGCTGTGGAGCTCATGGGCTCTGCCTTGCTGACTACCCTACCCCACAAAAGAGACTTCCTCTCTTGCAGGTAGTAAGCTATGGATATGTGTGGTAAGTTGCAGGGATGGCAAGGTCGGGTCTGGGAGATCTACCACAGGGCGGGTGGCGGATAGCATTAATGACCAGTAGATAAGGAAATTGAAAAGAAATGGGTAGAGCACAGCAGCATGCTTCCTAGCAGCCCACGCCCCAGTGGCCTGCTCCACAGTGGTAGAACACAGCAGCATGCTTCCTAGCAGCCCACGCCCCACAGTGGTAGAGCACAGCAGCATGCTTCCTAGCAGCCCATGCCCCAGTGGCCCGCTCCACAGTGGTAGAGCACAGTAGCATACTTCCTAGTAGCCCACACCTGAGTGGCCCGCTCCACAAGTCCTTGACCCATGTTGAATTCCAGTAGGAGGCTGGAGGCTCTGCTGTGCCCAGAGGAGGGGGAGTCACAGGTAAGCTGGGAGTGAGGCATTAAGGATAATTGGAGTGGGTCAGACAGTGCCAAGGTGGGAGTTGGACTGGGTCTGGCTCCACCACAGTTAATCCACCCCCCCCAGCTCTCCTGCATGGCAGTTAAGAGTGATGCCACCACCCCATCTGGCAGTTTGTTGTGTAAGCAGTAAAGCATAACATGGTGTGGATAGCTGTGTGATAAATGTATGTCCAGGTGGGTTGGAAGGCATAAGGTGGTTATAGCGTGTGACTTCAGCACCTGGAGGGTGTATGTTGCAGGCATTGTGCCTTTTATAAAGCTTCTGTTTTGTAAATAAAAGCCTTTTTAGCTCACAAGTCTGGAGTGGTGCTGGTTTTGCTGATCATTGTGTTTCTCACATGACTACCCTCACCCTGATGTGTCTTACTGTGCCTACATAATGGGAAACTGAGCCATCTTAAAAATAGTCAACTTTTTTTTATTTAAAAACAAGCACTGAATGGATCCAGATGCTGGAGGGATGGCCAGGGAGAGAAGGCTTGAGCGTCAGATGACTGCTTACCTTCTCTAGGGGGAAGGGCAGGGAAGCAAGCCGGCACTTGCTGACTCCTGGCGGAGGCTGGGGGCACGGCAACGCGTGGGGTCCCACTAACTAATGGGGTGTGGTGAACTAGCATTAGTGGCACGTCACGCCCCCGGGGAGCAAATGGGAAAAGAGTCAACTGGACGACGGTCACCAGCTCCCACTGCCACGAGACCTCAGGTAGTGCATGGACCATCCCAGCAGCACCCGGGCCAAGAATTGTGCTGGCTGCCCCACCGGTGCCTTCCCCCTTGGAGGAGAGGGACCAATCCGGTGAAGGGTTACGTTCGGGTTACACGGGGGCTGCAATATGGGGTGATGGGTGGCTGCACTGAGGCAGTGTGGCAATGAGGAGCATAGGAAGGCCTGAAGGGGAGGCCAGCTTGGAGCTGGGGTGAGCAAAAAAAAAAAAACGAACAAAAAAACATTTCCTTTGGTTCAAAGAATTGTCTGTAGCCATATCGGTCCTGGCACAAAAAGATCAACAAAGTGAGTGATTTGATACCTTTTATTGGACCAACAAGAGATTTACAAAACAAGCTTTCAGGCTATACTCAGACTGTCAGTAGGTGTAGCAGATAGGTTCTACAGAAAAAAAGCTTCTTAGGATAGAGAAAGCTACTGGTAAATAAACTTTTACACATGGATGTAGCAGATCTTCTTCGGGGGTATCTCAATCATCAGGTAACACTGTAGGACCCTTTGTCATTGGTGAAGGGGAATCCACATGGAAGATTTTCAGCAGTTCAACTAGGGCCACCCATGCCATCAATGTCTATTGACGTCACCAACCCTATATAGATGTAAGTGGCTCGCTCCCTCCTCAGTTCTTTCTCACCTTCTACTCTCGCACATGGGTCTCTGTGGAAGCTCCATCACAGTATTCATGCCTTTTTCTGCCTGTATGGCTTTTCTAACCTTACCTTTTAAAAATCTCTTTTTCAAAGAGATTCCTTCTGTTTGTTTTTGTCGAGAGTTAATCCTTCAGCTTCTCTCTTTCTTTGCTGCCACCGCGGAAAGAAGATTGCCTCCACAGATGAACACTTTCTCTATGTCTGCTGTCTTGGGCCTGACCATGAAGTTTCTGACTGTGAGCTCTACCAGAAGTTTAACCAGACAACACTCAGGCAATGCAAAAAGGGTTCTCAAAAATTTCCTGATGGAACCAGTTTCAAGCAGGGGTCCTCCAGGGTCCCGGCCTCCCAGTTGCCGACCAGCTCTTCAAGCTCCCAGGCCTCCAAGGCCTGAGACAAGTTCTCAGGGAAAAGTCACAAAACAGTTCGAGATCACGACCACAACCCCCCGGCATCAGTCTCATTCCCCATTGGCTTCTTCTGCTTCTGGGGGATCTTCGTCAGCTGTGGCCACACCAGCTAAGAGAACTGCTGTCCAGGTCTCTGTGCCCGCCAGACCAATACCAACAGCATCTCTACCTGATTCTCAGGGCAGCCGGCCGTCAACCTCCAGGTTGTCGGACCCTCCGTCCTGTTGTCGATGACTCTCCCATCAAGACCTGTGCCCTTCTCCTTCCAGGGCTACAGACTTGTCAGGTTCTCAGGATACAGCAGGCGGGTCATCGACCCCTGTGCCGTCAAACCCTCACCCCCCTCCATCAACGAACACCATCAACTTGAATGAAGCCTTCTCAGGTTCAATAACGTGCTTGTGCAGCAGCTGGGTGCCTTAAACAGGCCCCCATTGCTGACACTGTTAATGGCAGCTTCATCGTCTATTCCTATTTGTCGGCCCTGGGAGGCTCCCCGTGGGCAGACAGCAGCGCACCTGATGACAGACCCAGATATTGAAGAGGTTGACGTCAAGGAGGAGTATCACCCAGACCTCATTTTTCCTGATGATGTGGAGGAAGAAGAGGAAGAGACCCTGCACTCTGACAGATCTACAGCCTCCTCTGTCAGTGAGGACTCTGTGAAGCATACTCCCAGGTCTCCTCCTGAGGAACCCACATTTTTCAATGTGATGAAACAACTGTCCTTAGCCATGGGCTTCCACATTGAGGAAGAGGATGCCACCAGAAAAGATCTGGTGGATTTCCTGGAGATTTCAGAATTTCCCCCAAAGATCATTCCTCCAATGCTTCCAGCCTTGAAGAATGCAGCCAAGGCAGCCTGGCACAGACCAGACGTGGTGCCAGCTATGCCCCGCAGGGCTGACAAACTTATCACGCCCCCCAGGGTCCTTCCTGTTATGCTGCCCAGCCCAAGACTGACTTAGTGGTCATTAAGGCAGCTCATGACAGAGCTAAGGTGCCTAAGCACTGTAGTTTTCTTCCCCAAGAGTCTTGCAGAATTTACCTTACCTCTGGGGTAAAGGGGTTTATGCCTCCTCTACTCAAAGTTTGAGGATTGCAAACCACACTCATGCTGGCCACAAGAAACAAAAGGAGCGTGTTTCTGTAATAGTCTGTGCTAACAGTACAGGAACTGAAACAAGCCCTTGGCTTGTAATCGGCAAATCTCGTAAACCAAGGTGTTTTAAAGGAATAAACATTGAAGCCCTACCGGTGCAGTACAGAAACGATGGTAATGCATGGATGACGGTGGATATCTTCCATGAATGGCTTCGGGACTTTAATAAGAAAATGAGATTTTGGCACCGAAAAATTGCCCTCATTGTTGATAACTGCCCAGCACACAAGACAATAAGGCTGTCAAACATTAATTTTGGCTAGAAGAATTTCAGAGCTTCATGCCCTCTGGTGCGAGGGGTCTTGTTTGATTTTTCACAGACAGGGCGTCTTTGCACACAAATCCAAAGTTTCTACCTAAGGTGGTTTACACTCAGTCTATTCACCTTCCTGTTTATTTTCCCAAGTGTGCCAATCCAGGGGAAGCACTGCTCCATACATTAGAAGTGCGCAGAACTTTAAAGTACTGCCTGCTTAGGACCAAGGAGTCTAGAAAGTCAGAGCAGTTGTTTGTTTCCTTCATCCTGGATAGAGAGGGCATTTCAGTTTCTAAGCAGTGTTTATCCAGATGGTTGGCTATCTGCATTGTGTTTTGTTACATGTACGGCAAAGAACTGCATGATGCTGTCAAAACCCAGGGGTCGCAGGTATGGCTCCTACCTGCCCAAACCTGAGGAAAAAAAAAAAGTCTCTCTGCCATGATACCGACAATTACTTCAGTAATACCACTTGTTTATTATGTATTGAAAGTTGCCTTCCATTGCCTTTACTGTCATATGTCTCTCCACCCTCTGTTACCACCGGAGAGCTAATGTTACTAAAATGTGATTGTACATAAATCTGTAAATAATTTGTGCTTGTATATAACTTGCCTGGCCTGTTCCGTCTGTCTTCCCCCAACTTGTGTTCCCCCCTCCACCCTTTGTAACCGACGTGGAGCCTTTGCAAAAGAGTCTTTGACTCAAAGGTTTGTAATTCCGAATTTCAGTAAATAAATAAATAAATAAATAAATAACTCATTCCACCAGCGGAATGGCAACCTTGGCTCGTTTCCAAGGGGTCACAGCCATTGACATTTGTGTGGCTGCCACCTGGAGTACAGTTCATACTGTCACCAAGCACTACAGTCTGAACATTGCCTCTAGAGCCCGTGCATGATTTGGCAGGGCTGTGTTACAGGGACTCCTGTCTTAGGTGTATGGAGAGCCCTCCTCCCAGACTGTTAGTTTGCATTTGTAACTGCTCGGGACCCTTTCCTATGGTGTTACCTCACTGAGATACCCCCGAAGAAGATAGAACAGTCGCGTAAGAATGTACCATAACAGTAGATCTTCCAGGGGGCTCTTGCAGCAGGCAACACTGGTAGGGCTAAGCTGTCAGGCTCTAGGACCACATGGAAAACTTCTAGCTAGCAGTCGACAGTGGGGGACCACCCCTGAAATCGGCATGCCGATGTGCGCCAGTGGTATAAAAAGGGCAGTCCCCCAGCCACACCTCAGTTCTTTTCCCGCCATCGACCCATGCATATTAGACCTTCATGGACGCCTGCTTCAGTCGACTGCCATTTTGTTCTCACTTTACTTTTCAGTTTTCTTTATTCTCATTTAAAATGACATCGTTTTTATTTTTTGTGCTTGTCTTCTTCTCCAGCCTCGTCCTCCTACCAGCATACGCAGTTTGCTTGCAGCAAGCAGAGCTTCTCTCCAAGGACGGCCACTCTTCTTGCCTACTCTGATTAGGTCCTGACCATGACACCGAGGCCTGCCAGCTCTGCCAGGACTTCAACCAGCCCACACAGAGACACCTTTTGAAGACCCTCCAGGGCTTCTTGCTGTAGCAGAAGTTAGTCGCGATGGAAAAGGAGCTCCAGGGCAAAAGCTCTTCTTCCCTGGTCTCTGGGGCTTTGACTTCTTCCCCTGCCCAGAAGGAGAAGAAGTCTACTGGGAAGCATAAGCACCGGGACAAGCACAGGGACCATCCCCTGTCAGCCTCCCGCTCTTGGTCCCCGCACAAGTCAGCGACCGTCTCTGGGTCTTCCTCCCATGGGAGATCAGCTCCTCCTCCTTCGGCAGCCCTCTCTCCTTCAGAGCTGCCAGTTTCACAGCCACATCCCTTATTTTGGAAAATAGCCCATGTCATCCCTCTGTTAAAAGCAGGTGACCCCTGTGATCTAAATGATTGCAGACCGATCTCCCTCCTCCCCATCCTGTCTAAATTATTAGAAAAAATAGTGTGTGGCCAGCTAGGGGTATATTTAAAATCCAGAAGCCTGTTAAACCCGGTTCAGTCTGGATTCAGAGCAAAGCACAGCGCCGTAACAGCCCTAGCTAAGGTGACCAATGATTGCCTCCTAGACCTTGACAACAAGAAGCATGTCTGTGCCATTTTCTTGGATCTTAGTAAGATATTCAGCACAGTCGATCACAGCCTGCTTCTTTCTTCCCTAAGCACCTTAGGCCTGGACCATAAATCTATTATTTTCAGGCCCTTCCCTTTGGCCTTTCTTCAGCACCCAGGGTCTTTACCAAGTGCCTGGTAGTGGTGGATGCAGCTCTGTGGAGGCAGGGGCATTATGTCTTCCCTTACTTGGATGACTGGCTGTTGACAGCCCCCTCCAGGGCTCAGTTGATCCAGACCCTGAATGCCACCTTTCGGTAGTTTCAGACTCTGGGGATTACCCTGAACCTCCTCAAGTCATGTCTCATGCCGAGCCAGCACCTCCAGTACAGAGGAGCAGTCCTAGACTCATCACTGGGCACGCTTTCCTACCTCAGGACAGAGCAGAATGTTTGATAGTGCAGGCCTGGCTGGTTTCCTCTTCTTGGCAGGTTGCAGCCAGATCTTTCTTGAGGCTCCTTGGGCACATGGCAGCTATAGCCACTGTCCTTCTGGCCCACCTACACATGAGAGTGCCTCAGTGGACTCTGAGAGTCCAATGGAACCAATGACCTAGATCAGCAGGTCTTAGTCTCCAGTCAGGTGAGGCAGACCTTGGAATGGCCCTCCAGTCTCCTCGTGGGGGTTCCTTTCAGGGCAGAATCCCCACAACAGATTCTTACGACAGACACCTCAGGTCTAGGCTGGGGTGCCCACTTGGCCCATTGTCAGACTCAGAGGATGTGGTCAGAGTGCAAACAACATCTCCACATCAATGTTCTGGAGATGAGGGCAGTCCTTTACACTATGTAGGCCTTCCAAACTCATCTTGTGCCAGGCCTTCTCGTGATATAGACAGACAACATGTCAGTAGTCTTCTATATCAACAAGCAAGGGGGGACTCATTCTTACCCCCTTTGCAGGGAGGCCATGAGAGTCTGGTACTGGGCCATTCAGCACAACCTGGAACTAGCTGCCGTACTTGTTCCAGGTGTTCAAAATGCCCTGGCCAACAGCCTAAGCAGGTTCAGGATGAGGGATCATGAATGGGAGCTTCTGTCCTCAGTGATTGAAGACCTTTTCGACAGATGGAGCTGTCCAGAGCTGGACCTTTTTGTGTCCCCACTCAACGCAAAACTGACCAATTTCTTCTTGCTCGATCCAGGGCCTGGTGTTTTCTGGCATGAGGCGTTGTCCCTCTCACACCGCAAGTAGCCCAGTACTGCATCCAGCACATGAGATCTATTCGAGCCACCCCTTTCAGATGTCCAGCTGCACAATCAAGTAACTGAAACATTTCCACCAGCATGCATCTACAACTGAGTAATTTCAGGGCACAACTTCTGTCTGCAACAGTGGATTCAACAAATGTGTAGCAGCGGCATAGCACAGCAAAACATAAGAATTAAATAGTAAAGCTGTGCTACATAAAGAGCAATCATACTGCATTAGCAACAGTTGAGAACTGTTACTGTTATTCTATGGTTGTAAAAGAAATAATTATTAATCCTGCACAGTTGCTGATCATCTACCATTATGCAAATAAGCATCAGATCCCATAATGTGTATTGTGACCAAATCGTTAGACAGGTAAAAATGAGTGAAATAAAAAGTTTTCTACTGCTTAAAACATTGCAATAACCACTTATACCTCAAAAACAAGTTAAGAAATTGAACCACAATGTTTTTTATAAATCCAAACTGTATTAATAACTATGTGAACAAGTACTGTTTGAGAAACAACATGTGCGATAGTCAAAAAACATTTTCTCATGTAAAGACATAGGAAAAGTAACACAGCTGTCTTTTTTTATTAACAAAGCGTTGCAGCAATGTAAACTACTGACAAAGCCATGTTACAAGTGCATTAATCCCCTCGACAGAGGCATTTCCTAGGAATTAATGCATGGTTGGGTGGTGGGAAGCACTCGGCCTTCAGCCCCGTGGAAACCCCCCCCCAATCATGCATTAATTCCTAGGACATGCCTCCTGTCTCGGGTATTAATGCTTACTTGAAGATCTACAACTAATATTCAGTGAGGATGCCACCTTAAAATGTATTTTCCAGGAACCACCTTTGCTGTCTTTCAAACAACATCCTAGCTTATCCAACCTGATTGTCAGGAGCAAACTTATACCTGGCCAAAATAACAGAACACCAGGAGACACTAAACCCTGCAGTATTGCTAAATGTAAAACATGTGAGCACTTTTTCAACTCAGACTTTATGAACTCCCCCAAAAAAAAAAAAAAACAGTTCAAGATACAAAGGAGTTATACATGTGGATCCCGGAATGTTGTTTATTACATCCAATGCAAGATGTGTCCACTTGCAGCAGGCTATGTAGGGGAAACTGGGCAACCCCTTTGAACATGAAGAAACTCCACAGGCTTATCATAAATGAAAACAAGCATTTGTCAATGCCGAATGTTTGCTTGCTGGCATTGGCATTGGTAGAGTAGAAGTTACAGAGCTGCATAATAGGAATGGCAGCGAAGTATTGAACTGAAGCCAACCCCACCACCACCCTGCAGAGAGTCACTGGCATTGGGGTGTGCCTTTGGGTCGTCAGGCATAACGACCACGCCATTTCACCACATCCTACCCTGCAGACACTGCCAAGTGTCACGGTGTGCCTTGGGGTCTTTGGCCCTTATGCGCACCCCATTCCATCAGGAAATACGGTGAGATGGGTGCAGTATAGGAGAATGGGGTGAAGTTTGGGCCCGAAGAGTCCGAGGCACACCTTGATGCCTCTCACTGGCTGCAGGGTGTGGGTGGGGTGGAATGGTATGAGCATGACAGGCAAGAATCCCAAGTCACACCCCTGATGCCTGTCATTCTCTACAGGGTGGGGCGTTATGGTCAGAAACTCTAACGCCTCAGGCATTTGTTGGTATTTTCACTCCAAATTTTCAGCATGTTTTTTTTGTGACCCCCACCTCATGAACAGTGGAAATATCAGTTTGTTAGCCGAAAACTGCTTTTGCACAGCGACTATGGCATTTGGCACCACAGGTGCAAAAACACATTCCGAACAGGATGTGAAAAATGACAGCGGTACTGTTCTTGGGAGGTGTAAAAAATGGCAATGTTGAAAATCTGCTGTGAAAATCTTAAAAAAACTGAAGTCACGAGCATGCATAGAAACTGTGCAACGCACACCCGTACTGTAACTAGTTTGGGGATGTTTTTACAGCAGATTGTTAACACTGGCATTTTGGGACCTCCAATCATGAACAGTGTCAGTGTGATTTTCTTTATCTGTCCCGAACAATGATTTCCCACAGCGACCACGCATTTCTGTGCTGAAAGTGTGAAAACACATTTCGGCCATGTTGTGGAAAATGACAGCTGTACTGTTCATAAGGAGGTGTGGAAAAATGCCACTGGTGAAAATCTGGACTGAAAATATTACAAATTCATGAACTTACGATGGTGTGTGGAAACTGCGCAATGCTCACTCGTAACACAGTCATTTTATGGAGTTTTGTCACCAAATTTTCAACATAGCCATTTTAAGACCTCTGCTCATGACCAGTGTCACTGTGATTTTCTTACTCTGTCCCAAACATTGTTTCGCACACCGACTGTACCATTATCGCTACATATGCGGAAACACATTTTAGGGACATGTGAAAATGGTAGCTGTACTGCTCATAAGGAAGTGCGGTAAAATGGCACTGTTGAAAATCTGGTGCAAATAATACAAATTCGCAAACTTGCCAGCGGGCGTGAGGAACTGCGGAATGTGCGCCGTGAAACACGTCATTTTAGGAATTTTTTCACCAAATTTTCAACATAGCCATTTTCAGACCTCTGCTCATGAACAGTGTCACTGTGATTTTCTTAATGTGTCCCATACATTGATTTCGCGCACCGACTGCACCATTGTGCACTACATGGGCGGAAACAAGTTTTGGGTGAGATGTGTAAAAGGACAGCTGTACTGCTCATAAGGAGGTGTGGTAAAATGGCAATGATGTAAATCTGGAGTGAAAATATTGAAATTTCGCAGACTTACAAGCGTGCGTAGGAACTGCTCAATGCATGCTCGTAAAACAGTCATTTTTAAGAATTATTTCACCAAATTTTCAACAAAGCCATTTTAAGACCTCTGCTCATGAACCGTGTCACTGTGATTTTCTTAATGTGTCCCGTACATTGATTACGCACACCGACTGCGCCATTGTGCGCTACATGGGCGGAAACAGGGGCGTCACCAGAGGTATAAAGTTGAGGCGGCTAATGCCCCACAGTCAAAATCCTAAAAAAGCTGTGGGGTTCCGGGGGCCTCCCTCCCAGAACATTTTGAGATTTTTACCTTCAAGTGGTGGCTTTTCCTGCATTTTGATGGTGAAATATATGTTTGAGAAGCCTGGTTATCATAACATCTATTAAATGGTACATGTGCAACAATTTGGTTACTGGGCCAGTGAGAACAACGGAAAGAGAGACACCATTATCCCAGCAGATCTGCTGGGAAGGTTACAGTCCCCCACAGCAATTAAGAAACCATTCAGACACCATTATCCCAGCAGATCTGCTGAGAAGGTTACTGGACCCCAGTGAAAGTAAGAGACCAGCCAGACACCATTATCCCAGCAGATCTGCTGAGAAGGTTACTGGACCCCAGTGAAAGTAAGAGACCAGCCAGACACCATTATCCCAGCAGATCTGCTGAGAAGGTTACTGGACCCCAGTGAAAGTAAGAGACCAGCCAGACACCATTATCCCAGCAGATCTGCTGGGAAGGTTACAAGGACCCCAGAGCAAACAGCCACCACTTTCACACTGCATAATTCTGAACAAGTCACTTAACATTCCTGCCCTTAATCTCTCTGCATGCCCTCTGTTTCTCATCAATTTCTGTAGTCTTTGCATCTCCGTGTGCTGCAAACTATCCCTTCCCTCCCCTCTTCCTGGATTCTAAGGAGTTTGGGGATGACCTGTATTATTGTGTCTATGTAGGTTGCTATATAATAAGGCAGCAAATGATCTCCCTCCCTCTTTGGATTGTAAAGCACTCAGGAATACAGTCTGTATGAAAGGTGCTATATAAATCAAAATGTCTTTTCACACAAGCCACAGGCACAGATCTTCCTTCTCTAAACTGCCAAACAACTGTGTAAAGACTCATGCTGTACAGCCTTTTAGATGTGTACCACATCTATGCCTGTCTGAAAAATATACCTGCTCTGTAAGCAATGCTGACTATGTTGGCATGGCAATTACTAAAAGGTGGTCAGTAATCCCAATCCCAAATTATGTCAATTGCTCCCAGTCCTGTCCAGGTGTTCCCTCCTACAAGGCAAGGCATGCCAAACCTCTCATGCTTCTGAACCCACTGAACAGAGTCAAAGAGACTAGTGGATGCAGAGCGCATTTGTTGTAAATCCCCCGTGTCCCCTGTTAGATTGGGATCCAACTAATCGGGAGTGATGATGACAAATCCCTGCCCCAAGCTCTGAGCTCTCCCATGGTGATGTCCTGACTCCTGTCCCAATGTTCTCTTTGTTAACAGCACAGTACACAGCAGCCAGCCACCAGTGCATTCAGTTCGCTCATGAGACTTACTTTTCTCCATCAGACTTGTGAGTGGAGCCAGTGTAGTGCCCCAAAGTTTGCCAGGCAAGCAGACCAAAGAGGTTCAGGAAGGAAAGGGTTAACTCCCACCCATCCCATACATAGCCAGCTGGCTTGCTGACCATTTCCATCTCTATCTCCCCCTCCCCTCCTGGAGCCTTCTGGCACTGGATCCTTTGTCTTGACCAGGCCAGGTCTCTGGCCAGTGCCTAAAGGGGCCATAAATCAGCCAAATGGGCTGATCTTAGCCCCAGATATCCAATCATCTGTCCAAAAACCAGGTCCACCTCTAGGCTAGAAATGGTATTCCCTGCTAGCCAGTGGCAGTTCTGGATTGTGTGACTGACAGAGTAGAGAGCACAGGAGTATGGATGCCTGGAGGCTTACCTGAAGCTTGGGTTCATAGCTCCTGGGTGGCTGCTCCTCTATAGTCAGTGGTCCTTGGGGGGGTCTTCAGCAGCAGCAGCAGTCACACCTTAGCTCTGGAAAAGGAGCAGCAGTCCTCCTGATGGCCAGCAGCTGCCAGTTCCATAGGATGAGCTCCCTTTATTTGTCTGCTCCCTCGGTTTGCAGTTTTTGTATTGGGTTTTTCTGGTGTGTCCTGATGCTGTGTGCCTAGTAGTGCATGTAGCACAAGCATCACATTTCAGATGCAAAGTGATGAAGGTAATGCTCACCCAGGTTCTCTTTTGTTCTAATAAAAATATGGCTTAGCAAATCTGTTAGTTTGCTTCCTGTTATTTTGCAGAATAAGTGTGGCATGGTTTGTGTTTTTTTGGGCTGCCATTGCAGTTCCCCTGTCTCCCCTCTCCAGTATGCTGGCTGTTTTGTTTTTTGTTTTTTCTGGCATTGACATTGGGTGTTGCCACACATGGGGCTGCCATTGCAGTCCCCTGCCTTTCCCCCTTTGTTTACTGCCTCTAGTGCCACTTGCTGGTCGGCAGGCTGTTGCCCTTCCCCGCTTTGCTGGAGTGGTTATTTTTTTCTCTCCTTTGTTTTGTTAAATTTCTTTCTCTTCCCCTTTGTGGGGGCTCCAGGTTGCTTCCCATCCCTTTGCCTGGCCTTCTGTGCTGGTTGCGGGGTGTGGTGCCCTTTTGGGGGTGGGGGCTCTTTATTTTCTGTCTACAGTTTTGCCATTTTTTTGTTTTTATTTTTATCTGCTTTGTGGGCTCCTCAAACCCTTTTCTTGCACCAGTCCCCTGAGATGACCCCCGACTGTGGTCCTTCTCCTGTAGCCCCCCTCCCTCCGAATGAAGCGACAGCATCTGTTTTGGTGGTCGTTGGTGGTAGATTGCCCCTGCTCAGCTCTTTTCCCCACCTCCCTTCCACAGTAAATTAGTGCCACTGCAGTCACAGATCTGGATTCCCAGCTGATCGCGGTCCATGCGACATTCACCAAGAGGGAACAAGTTTGGGCAGATGGACCATGAGGAGCAGCAGCAAAGTGTGTCTGGGCAGAAACCAGCACCCAGACCACTAAAATTCTGCTCTGCCACTGTGCAGTGGCAACCAAAGCATTGGATGGGAGCGGAGCTCCCTGACCTCCACCACTAGCACCACCAATGATCACAGCGGGATCCGGAGGACCTGGGCCAGGCAAAGAAAAAGGAAAGTGCATTCCATGTGGTAGAGCTATAAAGTACTGACTCTAAACCATGTTTTGTTTTTTTTCTCAGCAAGCAGTGAAGCTGTAAGTCTTTAAATTTTTCAAGGAAAATGATTGGGGGGCTTGAGCTTACATTAGTGGGGCTTCAGCCTCCCCAAAAACAGCCTGGTGACGCCACTGGGCGGAAACACATTTTGGGTGAGATGTGAAAAATGACAGCTGTACTGCTCATAAGAAGGTGTGGTAAAATGGCAATGTTGAAAATCTGGAGTGAAAATATTGAAAATTCTCGAACTTACGAGCGTGCGTAGGAACTGCGCAATGCACGCTTGTAAAACAGTCATTTTTAGGATTTTTTGCACCAAATTTTCAAAATAGGCTTTTTGAGAGCCCACCTTATGAACACTGGCAGTGTCGTTTCGTTAATCCTTCCGGAAAGGTGATTTCACACAGTGGCTGTGAAATCACCCTTCGGGTCCGAGTAACGCCATGACAGTGCAAGAATTCATGAGGAGGGGTCCCAAAAACTCCATGTTGAAAATTTGGTGCAAAAATTCCAAAAAATGCCTGAGATATGCAACAAAGTTAAAAAAACCCTATCTATCCCATTATACAGCTTACCGGCATTTCCTCAGTTCGCGGTCGGCTTTGAAGAGTGCAGACATGTTCCCGGTCCACCGAAGATCATCGCGCCGGACTCCGGATGTAAGTATGAGGTGAGGGGTGTGGGGAGACAAGGTGCGCAGTGGGTGGAGTGCGGGTTGTGGGGGACAGGGAGACTGCGAAAGGACCGTTTTTCTTTACAGGTTTTTGTTTTAAAAGACAGCGGACGTTTGCCACGCTGGGGTGGGCTCCCAGCATGGCAGAAGAATGACTAGGGGGCATGGAGCCGGCGAGTTGGGCACCCCGACAGCCATGGCATCTGTTGCCACGCTGGGTGGGCTCAGCATGGCACCTGTACCGGGGGAGGGACACAGTGGAGGCGACGAGGGTTGGGCACCCCGTCGTCTGCTCTGACGTAACCACGCTGGGGTGGGCACCCAGCGTGGCATATGGCGCTGTGTTTTGGGGCGCAGCACAGCCGACGGGGATTAGGCACCCCGTCGGCTATACAGTGTGTGCGTTAGGGGGCAGCAGCAGCGGTGTGTGTGTGTGTGTGTGTGTAGGGGAGCGCTTATGAGCAGGCGATATCTGATCGCTGCTCACTGAAGGTAGTCTCCTTTTCAACTGTATGCCATCTGCATTTTGGAGCTGTCGCAGACAGCTCCAGCAAGTATTAGAGAACTGCGGCCGCGCCTGCAAACACACTGACTGAATTGGAAGAGGGCTGACACACCTCCGAAAACTCCGATGATGGCACTATGTTTCTTGCACATGCGTGCAAGCAAACATAAAAAGACTTAAAAGCCACTTAAGAGATAATGCAGCTGGATGACCATTCTTGAATAATTTATGTGACTGAAATTAGTGAATGTTATGAGTCGTAGAAATCTGGCTCAGGATAGTAACAAAATATGTACTGACATTTTTTCTATAGTCTTATTGTCCTGATAACAGCTTTCCTAGACTGAGATTTTCAGAAAATGTAAATATTTACTATTTATTATTAAGAGGGTTCAGTTTCTCATTAATTGCACTTTATATTGATATATGTTTGTGCTGTCCTGTGATTTTATGCTTTATTTTTGTAATGGCTAATATGGCGCAGCAATGAACTTTACTGACTGACTTAAAAGCCACTAGGACATTTCTCTCAAACGGATCACTCCATCTCTGAACTCTGTCCTGTTTCTCAAGGGACACTTCAAAAATGCACAAGAAAGGTGAGCTGATGAGCTCAAATTTATTCGCCTTCTTGATACTAAAAATAAAGGACCGACTCTAGACCTTGGTTTCATGACCCATTTCAGATTTTAGCTGACAGCTGTCTTCTTGGTTCAGGTGCATATACATTTCCTGTGCATATATCTAGTTATAGAACAGGCGTGGGTCTGTATTAATGGAGACATCATTACTATCTCATGGGCCACTAGTGAGATAGTGGTGATATCTTCATGCTGGGTATGTAATCACTACTGTCCTCTCAAGCTGGGTACGGCACAAGTGCCTTTAGTGCACTGTGATCACTTCCCAGCTTGAGCATGCAACTGCTTCGCGCTGAACATTTTTTTTTTGTAATTACAAATTAAACCCTGTCAGTGCGAAGTCGAGCTGCTGTCTTACTACTGCCACAGAGAAATAAAATTCCCTACCCCCTCACACGGACACAGTATATCTTTGCAAATGGGGATTTTCTAAGGAGCGAGTGTGCAGGGGTGCCATTTCAGATTTCAATGGGGGGGGGCAACAACTGTCAGTCAGAGGGGGGCCATGGGGGTGGGGCCATGGGCTAAGTGGGGTCAGGTCCAGAGACTGAGTGGGGGTGTGGCCAGTTGCTGAATGGGGCGGGATCAGGGGCACGTAGGCCATGGCCACCACATGCTAAGCTGGACTGAAACAATCTGCTAGAATTCTGTTCAGTGCTAAGAGACAGCTCCCCTTTTTCAGAGGAGGTCCTGGAGATGGCCACAAAGGCAGTGAAATTATTTTCTATCTTCCCCTCTTCAGTGGGGGACTCAGAGATGGTGAGTGACCAAGCTGGTGGTGGAATTATTAATTTCCACACCTTCTGAGGGTGACTCATAGTGGTCCACCAAGCTGGCAGAATGTTTTTTCAATGTTCCGCTCTCCTGAGGAAAACTGGGAGATACCAATCTCAGACTTTAGCTGGCAATAATATCCTCCCCCCCAAAAGCTGGCAGTCACAATACATTTTCTATTTCCTGTTTCACTCCTAACAGGGACTGAGTGGGACTGCCCATGCCTGCTGCCCAGCCAGCATTTACATTTTCTGTACTCCCTTCCCCTTCTCTTGAGGTGAGCTCTGTGGACTATGGACATCGCATGAAGCTGATACCATTTATTTAATGTCTGTTTTAATTCTAAGGGAACTCCAGGATGGCCTCAGACCCAGCAGTGGTGGGTTGTTGCTTGGTCCTGCTGCTGTGCTGATAGAGCAGCTACTTACTACTGAACTTTTGGGCAGTGGGGAGGGGACCAGTCATTTCATGGCTATCATGAGCCTTCAGCCTTGCACTTTTTTTCTTATTAAATTTTTGGACAAAAAAATCGGCCTGGCTCCAATGATCCCAAAATCCCAAATCCCATCATCAGCAAATTGCATACCTGCTACTTTTACTTCCTGGTTGTGACGCTGGGGGTCCTACCTCCACTCTCATTCAGGGATCTCTGCTGATAGCTCTGTCTGCAGTGCAGTGCTGCTGCTAAATGGTCAGGTGGTCCTCCTGGATCTGGATGGAAATGCTCTGCTGCTGGCCCTCAAGCCCTGGCCCCTCTCTTGTGTTCTCTTCTCTCTTTGGATTTTGTGCCCAGCCCTAGCTGCCTGCCCCGACCGACCAAACTCAACCCATCATGACTGACTCGTCGTGTGCTGTGTCACTGCCCATCACAGACAACTGAGTAAGCTGAGCTCACAATTACACTACTCTCCCCACTTTGACCTCGACTCAAGTGTTGTCACGATGAGGAGGACTCTCAGACAGTGCTCACTCACTCTCCCGACCATTTCCTGCCTTGAGGACTACTGTGGACAGGCACTGGCACTGGCCACTATTAAACGTGGCAGCCAGCCCTGCTCACACTTACAACAGGCTTCTCCCGCTTGCAGTTGACGGGTCAGTGTTGCAACTCGTCCTGCCCCCGGCCTCCCTAGCCAACTGCTGTAGCCAAGTCCTGCCGCTGTGCATGCACACTGAGTGTGCAGCTAGTGCAGTGCACACTGAAGTTTGGAGTTTTTTGGTCCTGGAGTGAGGAGAACTCAAGGAAGGACCCGTCGGAGAATTGGACGGACCAGTCCAATGCAATCTGGCATTGTTGCTGTGGGGGGTTGGGCGATTATGAGTGCAGGCGGGCACATTAATTGAAAAAAAAAAAGACGCTGGCTGCAATGCAGCAGAAGGGGTACTGGAAAAAAACACCAGCCTGGCTGCAATGCTAGGAGGGGCAACTGCCCCCATATGGTGCCCCTGCGAGCGTGTCCCTCTTCAGCCTCACCCCGACCATCCAAAAAAGAAATTCCTCTACAGTCACTGAACTGTACTTCATTGTGTGAAGTGGAGAGAAAAAAATACATCTTTCACAGGCACGGCTTTCAGAGTGTCAGCTTCTCGGGTAAACAGGTGGAATTTTAGCAGTAATCAGAGTATCTTTGACCCAGGCATCTAAACATCACAGCCCACAAAACACAATATCCTCCCAATCAAAAACAAATGGCTGCACAATGAATGAGGAACTAATTTAAATAACGCCAGAGAAACCACACAGCCAGTGTCACAGTTCACACACCGACTCCTCACACTGGCTGCCTTCAAAAGCATCAATCGCTTCAATTTACAGAGCAAAATACACGCCCAAAATCCCCAAAAAGAGAGCCATGCCTGTTGCACAAATCGAATATGACATGGGTGAGAGTGAGACAGTGGAAATATCTCCACTTGCTATTACTGAACTCTAGATATCCAACTCGTGGTTTCACCACTTGTGGGATATCAAGAGTTTGGTGACAGCTCGTGAAGATATTTCTACTATCTCACTCTCATCCATATCATATCATATCCCATATATACATAACTGCTTACATTTTTTATTTTTAGTGTGCCTAATATATTAACAAGGTTTCATTTATATTGTAGTCTCTCTCTCTCTGTCACATGTGCATGCACACACACGCGTACATAGTCTGTATATATGGAGGCTCTTTGAATATAAACATAATTTACAGGACTCCTACTGCCACATTCCATTTTGGGAGAGGAGTCTGCATCACTAATCTGATTTACAACCACCTAGTATTACAAAGACTGTTTTTTGTTTGTTTTATCTCTGCATACTCCCTTATCAAATGAACTGTTATACCCTGTGTAAAAGTTCCTTTATTTATCAGTAGATGTCTGTGTCCTGAGAAACGTGTGTTCTGTTGAACCTGGCTGCTGTGCCTGATGAAGGGCTCTGCACAGCCTGAAAGCTTGTGTTTTGTAAATCTCTTGTTCATCCAATAAAAGGTATCAGATCACCCACTTTATTCATCCTTTTGTTCAAAGTAACTAGTAAAATGTAGTTCATCCCACGTGTCTATCATCTGTCTTTGCACACATTCAGTAGATGGAATGTTTATCATGGAATGCAGGAACTCAGACTTCTGCAGAAGTCCGTTGGCAGAATGCTCACCCATCCCCACACAGGCAAAACAGAAAGCCACAGTTAAGTCAGGGATCCAATTTTATCTGGTCAGGGTTAAGCAGCAAAGAGTTCTCTGGTAGGCAGACTAGGATAGGATGTTTTTTTTATGGTCAGGAAGGAAGCGCAAAAAAGCTATGAATAGTACTTCCTTTTTTAATTGCAGTGTGTGTGTGTAAAAAGGGGATTATCAATCATATCTTTATTTAACCAGGCGTAGCACCATTGAGAAAAACCCATTTTCGAGGTGGACCTGGACAATAGACATATTCAGTACACATACAGTACATACATACATACAATACAATATACATATTCTGTACACAAACATACGTACATACATTTAAATTTTACTACGTCAGTACTCATAGTAAAAACATTTAAATACAATGTGTATGTATAGTAAAATATTTAAGTACAGTATATGCCTGTTCAGGTTCAGCTCATATTTTAACTTACACGTATGTTATACAGTACAAGCCATTTAATCGGGATGCGGATAATCGGGAAGTCCACTTTATTGGGACGTCCCCCCAGGAGCCGATTAAGTGGCCATGTGTTTCAATGGAGGTGCACTCCTTTTAAAGGGGACTGGGAAGCCGGATACATGGGACAGTTTTGTGCTGCTGCACATCAGTGAATCACCCATTGACACAATCATTAAGTCCCTTCATTCATTGTTTGTCCTGTAACACCTAAGCAAGCAGGCAATTGTGTGTTAATCTGAGTCTGTTAACACATATGTTGCCTGCTCGCATCTCTTTCTCACACATACTTATTCACTTGCCATCACCCCGGCCACCTCCATAGCTCGCCATCATGTAAACCCAGATGCCTCCGTAGTTCCTGATGTGCTGCTGTAAACACCGGAATGCTGCTCCAGCTTTCCTTCGCATTCTGCCTGCTGCGTGCACTGAATGCAGACACCAGAATGTTGCAGTACGTTGCCTCCGTGGCTCCCCATCCTCTAATCCCGATGTCTCTGTAGCTTCCGATGTAACCGTGTCTACCTCACTGAATGTGGACACTGGAATACTGCTTCAAATTTCCTTCACATTCTGCCTGCTGCGCACACAACATCTCCCTGCTGCCACTGAATACAGACACCTGAATGCTGCTGTAGGTTGCCTCCGTAGATCCCTGTCCTGTAATCCCAATGTCTCCGTAGGTTCGTATTCTGCCTGCCACGTGCACAACATCTCCATGCTGCCACTGAATGCCTCCATAGCTCCCCATCCTGTAAACCCGTTGTCTCCGTAGCTTCTGATGTAACCCTGTCTACCTCTGCTGCCTCTAGAGCTGCCCTTGTAACACTATGTAACCTCAGCTACCCACTGACGGCATCGGATGACCTCTGTAGTTGCTCCAGCTTCTCTTCACACTGAATTCAGACACCAGAATGCTGCTGTAAGAGGTACAGACGCCGCAATGTAAAAACTAGTTTAAAACTAAAGAATTGAATAAGAAATTAATAAATAAATGTAAATAAATACAGTATTAACTAAGTTAAAGTAAGCTAACACATTAATCTGCCCTGTGCTGTGACTAAGAACAGGACACTCGGGTTAGATGATGTCTCCCATTATATTCAATGCACTTCTGTTAAAGGAGATGGACACTTAATCAGGACGAAAGGGTCACCACCAGGGCGTCCCAATTAAGTGGCTTCTGCTGTACATGTGTGAGTGAACACATGGTTGGCAGTGCCCTCAACAGGATACAGAGGGACTGGCTCCAACTTGGAAATATGACAGAGGTCAATGTACTAGAGGACTAATACAGGCAGTAACAGCAGTCCTGAGGTAAAATGGGCAGGTACCTGGCTGAAGCATATACACTAACATGGAGTAAGTTGGGAACCTTGCGAGATAAGAACAGTGGTAAGAACAGAGGATAGTATTGCAGGAGTATGCTTGGGGTGTACATAAAGGGGAGTGGGAGGATAAAGCAAGGATTCTTGAAGAAGAGTTATGAAGGTAAAGAACAATGAATTATGTTTTGTAGTATATTTTGTGGGAGTTTCAGTTTTAGGGCCTAGCTGACTATTTTAGTGAGAGTAAAGGTGGCAGCCATGTTTGTAGTTGCAGTCAGGAATTTTTTTTTTTTACAAAAGGCATTGATGCGTCTGTGTGCTGTGTTCTGAGAGCCAGTACATTTTTCAACCAGTGGTAGTACTCTGACACTGCACAGCTGCTGATCAATCAGGATACAGTAATTTCCCTACCCATTTTATAAACATGTTTGAAATGCTGCATTTCTTTAAAGAAAGGTTGCCAGTATTGCTTTGACTTATTATGCCTTCCTCCTTTGCTCTTTTCTTTCACAGAGATGGCGTGATTGGGGGCTTGGAAGACCTCGCCAGCGTGTTTCGCAGGATGTGTCTGTGAATTTCAGTGTTCTGTCGTGACGTTCCTGATGGTGGCATGAACACTGTGGAAACTGGGGGGGCGGGATTTTAAAAAAAGGAGTAACTATTAAATGAGCGAATGTAGTCGTCTGTGATGTTTATATTATATATATATAAAAAATATGAAAATATATGTATGTTCTTATATGGAATTAATATGTTTAAAAACAACGTTCTTAGCATTGGAAGGAGGTATTCTAATACTTTCAATTAGTATAAATCTGTGTTTGTAAAATAATTTTTTTTTATTTTTTGCAGTGGAGCCAGTAAACCTTTGTAAGGAGGATTGACGCTAAAGTTAAAACATGCCTGCACATATACTAAAACATGTTCCGACACACATACATATAAGGAGCACCTACACAAATACGAAGCACAGCACAGTTGAGCAGGGTGGGGGTGACAAAGGGATCTGCAATTGCAGACACTTGAAAAAGCTTGCTAGAAGAAACAAGTAATTAAATATGAAGCCATCAGTCTTATCAAAGCTCAGTGAGAGTGCCAATTGGGTTCAGGTATGGCAGAGTGGTGCATTGTGTTTAACAGTGTTCAGTACACATTTACGCTGGTGGTATGGGTATGTCTAGCGCAGGCATGATCTGCTTCCTACCATGCTCACCAAGCACTGACATACAAAACTAGCCAGGCAAATCTTGATCTTCATCTCTCACTGTGTCTCTTTATCTCTCTCATAGATACTAGTGGAGTTTTTATGACAATGCCATTTTTCTTGTTCTGTTCATGTGTGGTTGGCTTAAAGTATGGTACTGGATGTCCCTTTAAACCAGTAGTTAAAAAATATATTTAGTGATTGATTGCTTTAATTAATTTATTGATGTATTCATTTATTTATTTATTGGGTTGAAATATGCACATCAGTGTCACTGTCTTGCAGAAAAATACACTTTTTTGCATTTAGTGGGGATCGCCCCTATGTTTGCACTGCCGAAAAACATTTTATTTTTTAAATCTAACAAGGATTCTGATGGCAAGTCATTGTTCTTGCTACTTATTGTTACAAACTCAAATTGCTTTTGTCATAAGCCCAGAATGGGGCACCCCACTCCCCATCATGATTAAAATACAACCCCAGATATTTTCTAATTATGCAAGAAAACACTAACATGCACAGAGCAGCTGTTTTGGAGTGCACAGTGTTTCGCAGCTGAAACATACACTTTGAATGTTAAAATATAGTGTGTTGTTTTGTCATTCATGGCTCTAAATAACGTTTCAGAGGCAGAGACAACTTTACATTCTGGAGGGGCAGGTAGATTCGTCATTGCTGGATACCTGCATCCTGTTCGGATGCTCTGCATCTGACTGCTTGGGCAGTACCATAGCAAGTAAGCTCAGGCCATTTATTGTGCCATTTCGAGTGTTTCTGTCTAGACCACTGATGCTCACTTGTATGCAGTTTCAGCTGGGTACAGTAAGAGAAGTAAATACATTAAAAGTCCTTCAAATTTCAAAGACCAGTGGTTGGCACTGGCTGAGGCTGTGGCACCTGACAAGTCGGGGGCTCGAGCTACAGCTAGGACTGAGGGTGCTTAAGAGCCTTTCTGTTAAGATCTGTAGACTGGAGACAGACCGTTCATGGCAGCAGACAACTTTACCCAGAGCTAAACCATTGAAATAGACCAAAATTGATTCCGCTGTTAAGAGATAGCCTAGGTAGACAGCGGGACATATTAGAGAGGGAAGAGCAGTAGTTTTTGTTGGGGTCATCCTTGTGGTACACTGTTTTTTTGTCTGCAGTTGGGCCAAGGAGGAAGGTCTGTGCGTCTATAATTGTGGAGAGAACTTAAGGGGCCCTGTTTTAAAAGGGCTCCTCTCATGCTATGCCTTTGGCTAAAATTCTTTTGCAAATATGGCCCAAGATCCGTGTTTGTACAGCAGTCATGTTGTCTTCACTGTCATGCTGTCTCTTCACCGATTTGCTCAAAATTTAAGTTCAAGATAAATGAAAATGCCCAGGAATGTTCTTTAAGAAAAAAATTCCACCTGTTGCAACTTTTTCCCTTCAGTTTTATTCCTCATTGATCTTAAGTGGCTGTCTTCACCAAAGAGCCCCACTACTTCCTTGGGGATCAGAAGGTCATCTTTTTCTCTAGAAACATTTTTTCTTCCAAATTTTCATCTTTTTTTTTTTTTGTCAACACCAGTGTCATTCCTTTAGTTACTAGCATTGTTGCTATAAAAATGTTACTGATAGTAGCATGTCAAAAATTGTCCAAACTATAGGGTTTATTTTCCATTATTTTGCTGCTTGGTAGTAATTTTTTCACTCTCCTCCTCAATAAAAAAGAAACTGAGTTGGTTGAGACAATGGTGTCATATATTCAACATCCATTTTATGTTAACACCGTACATTGGTCCGGAAATGTTCTGGCTCCTGCAGGGTCGTGGTGCCTCCAGGTTAAGACCAAAGAGTGGCTTTATGGAAGAGATACTCCAAAAAGAGAAAGTTACTGGTATGTAGCTTTACTTTTTCCATACCCAAGATTAAAATGGGAGTCACCATAGCTTGAACCTTTCGTCCTACCAGGAGAGCAGTGGCTTTCACAGATGACACCAAAGGCTACCTCATGGTCATTACACAAGGGTTACCAAATACCTAGTGGCCTGAGCTCTCCCTCCTCAGGAGATACTTCTTTGGTCAGTCCAGGGATGGTACTCAGATGTCTGGTGGCTCATGCTCTCCCTCCTCGGGAGATACTTCTTTGGTCAGTCCAGGGATAGTACTCAGATGTCTGGTGGCTCAAACTCTCCATCCTCGGGAGATACTTCTTTGGTCAGTCCAGGAGTGGTACGCAGATGTCTGGTGGCTCAAGCTCTCCCTCCTCAGGAGATACTTCTTTGGTCACTCCAGGGGTGGTACACAGATGTCTAGTGGCCCGAGCTCTCCTTCCTTGGGAGATACTTCTTTAGTCAGTTCAGGGATGGTACTCAGATGTCTGGTGGCTCAAGCTCTTCCTCCTCGGGAGATACTTCTTTGGTCAGTCCAGGGGTGGTACGCAGATGTCTGGTGGCCCGAACTCTCCCTCCTTGGGACATACTTCTTTGGTCAGTACAGGGATGGTATGCAGCTGTCTGGTGGCCCTACCTGGAAGCCGGTGCCACAAGGGACACAAATGTCAGGTGTCATGCGCTTTCCCTCCTAGGAGCCAGTCTGTCGTCAGTCCACAAGGGATACATAAATGCCTGGTGGCTTGTGCTTTCCCCTCTCTAGGAGCCACTGTCATCAGTCCACAAGGGGCAAGCAAATGCCTGGTGGCCCATGCTGTCCCAACCCAGGAGTCATTCAGTGGTCAGTCCACAAGGGGTATGTAAGTACCTGATGGTCCACACTGTCCCTTCACAGGTGCCTAGCAGCTGGCCTCCGTGTGGGATTCCAGGGCTCGAATGTGTTTTACATTTTTCACTTTTTAAAATACAAACTAACTTCATCCAATTCAAAGACCTTAAAGGGATGGTATTTACTGTAATATGATTACATATGTTTAGCTTGGTTCAGAAAACCATCCTCAAACACTTATAATGCCAAAAACATGAATATATGCACAATATGCAATGACTGTATGACTGATGCATGACGATTTTATTGCTGGGGAATGTAAGGAGATCATGACTCGGTCATGTCCAACTTCATGTCAACATATAAAGTAGCATCTGCCCCTCTTTGCTGACATACTGGCTACACTGAATAGTCCCCTAGTACTTTTGTGACTTAACCAAGGAACAAACAACGTTTTATTTTATTTAGTCGTTTCATTCTGCAAGGGCTTTAAAAGCTAGGTAGTCTAGGATTTTTTCTGTTTTTTTTTTAATAATCCTCACAGAGAGTTGTGTAGAGATGAACTAGAGAGAGAGAGAGAGACAGGGAGAGAGCGTGAAAGAGATTGCAGGCATCCTGTGCTGTACGCCTTTGTTTTTATTGCTCAGTAATAGTTGTAAGCACTATGCCCAGCGGCACTCTACACTGTCTTACCAGAGAAAATGCATCCATTGTACCAGTTTGGTGCTTTCCACGTCCACAAAAAAAAATGACCGCAAGGTTCTGTTTTGGTTAATTCCTGCTTCACATGTTTGAGAAACAGTGTCTTTGTTGCATAACTTTCTCAAGGTGTTGTTGAATATGACTGACCAGCCATGCAGATTATCTGATAACGGGGCAGGCTGTTTAAGGGATGCTATTGTTTAATGTTTAAATATACTACGTTGATTTTATCACTGTAATATGATGAATTGTATGTGGAAGAATAGGTGTTCTCAGTGTCAATTTTATTGCACTGTCTTGAAATAACCAGAGAAATCGATGAAATTCACAGAACAACAAAATAAATCTTTTTTTCTTTAAATAAAAAACTTCTGTTCTCGCCACCCAGCCAGTACCATCAACTAAATCGGCAGTGGTGTTGCTCCAGCAAATCAGGAAACCTAAGGCTTTCTGTGGGACACTGGCTGTGGGGAATCCCAAAACATAATGTTTACATTGGCACTGGCGCATTAGCACTGTCTGAGGCTGCGGGTGAAAACGCAGTTTTACAGAAAATGCATCTCCTGTATCTTACTTTCACATATGCTATGAATTTTTCATTTCTCTTGGGAGGTTGCCCAGTTTCTTCAAAAGAATTATTTGCAGGGTACTGGATGAGGGAGGGGCAGAGTCAGCCCTAAGGATAGACGAGCTGAACAGCCACTTAGGGACACCACTTGTGATGGGTTTGCAAACCAATAAATGGGTTTTTGTTTTGGTCAGGACTATCAAAAGGGGGTGAATCTGGGTGTGTGGGGGGAGGAGAGCACCACAATTAGGTTTGCCTAGGGACGCTTCAGTACCTAAGGCCATATGGGGGATGTACTATCCTTTGAGAATTAGCTGTCTTATGTGAAAAGGCGGGCTGCAGCATAAAGGAACCAAAAATTGGATGCTGCATTGCGTATCTGCCCTAAGGTGGAAACAGCCTTACAGTCTTGTCCCTTGGTCTATCATAGAAGCACAATACATTTGCCATGAGAACCTCGGACTTGGCAGCTTATTTGAAGGCCAAGGTTTTTTTTGGTTGTTTTTCTCTTCTTCACCGAATCATGGTGATGATTCTGATTTCTTGATTGCATTCTCAGAACCCCTCACCCACCCAGCCCCTCAGCCTTTGGTAGCATCAGTCGCCCTTGTGCTTTCTTTTGCTTATGGTGTGCATGTTATTATGGGGCGGAGTTATCAGTTGTATAGTGACCACTTACTGTCATGTCCCTTTCATTATGCTAAAGGAAAAATAAGAATAATCTGGCAGGAACAAACAAAGAGAAAGAAAACTACTTTTTAGCAAAAAAAAAAAAAAAGGAGGCACTGAATGCATTATATCTGTTATGGGGCAGTGATGTTGATTTCTCTCTATGCAGTAGCTTGCCCCTGTTGGGACACTGAGATTTCCTTCAGAATGCTTGAGGTATGGGGCACAGATGGAGAATGATCCATGATTCCCAAGGGCCGGATTTTCCATTCTAATGTGGGCTATAGCACAGCTTCATGGTGGGGGTGGGGGTGGGAGGGAAGAGTTTGGCACAAGTTCTCCAAGCCTGTCACATTTTGTGGAAGATAATGCCACAAGTGGCACAATTGAGGGAGTTTGATGCAGAATGCAGAAAAACTTCCAGTGCAATCCTTCGTCTTAGGTGTGCCACGCAAATTACGATGGAGGGGTCCTTACCTGGATGTGTCTTTGTTCCCCTTGACAGTGTACTGTATGTAGGTCGATAGCTGCTGGGGGCAGCTGTGGTTGAAGCTACCATTAACCAAAATAAGTGGTCAGATGTGGATATCTCCTGAATATATACATTCAGATCCTACATGGCGGTGGTGATGAGGAGGGGGAGGGGGATATAATAAAGACATACAGATACATCTAGGGGTATTAGAGGGTGTATTACACTGATCTACTCAAAATAAGGAACAGTTCAATTACTGCTGGTCACGATCTCAGGCTGGCAGGGAGGTGTCTAAGTAGGATATTAGCAGGAATTTTTTCACAAGCGGGTGGCGGTCAAGTGGAACATCTTGCCTAGCATTGTGGGTAATGCAGAGACCATAAATGGTTTCAAGGCACGGTGGGGCATCTTCAAAGGAATCATCAGCAAAGGGACTCAAAACATTGGAGGGATGGTATCCAGGGTCTGGTGAGGTGAGTAACGTTCACACTGAGGAATGGGAGGTGGGATCTCAGGACAGACTCTTTTTCTGGCCTTTCTGTTTCTAGTCCTCATTATACCCTTTTTTATTTGTGAGCAGGAAGTCGGGTGACAAATACAGGGATGGTTTGGGGAACTTGACCCCTAGCACAACACACACACACACACAGACATTTTCCATGAAACACCAAAGCATCTTTATAAACAGTCCATCTGTGATATATGGACTGTCTTATAGAATCAATTTTAGGTCACACAACAACCAACCTTCCCACATTCACAATAACTTGAATTCACCTCGTAAAGGGTGTAACTTCATCACACTGAGCTGTCTGGGGCTGCTGGGGGACTGGATGGAGATCAGCTGTTGTAGGCTGTTTTGTTGTAAGCCCGTGTGGGAGGAATCCTGGGGACAGTGGGGGGGGGGGGACCATGCGTGTTTTCAAAGGTAAAGCTTCAGTGTCCAGACATTTTGTGGGGTGCTAGATAATGCATCGCTGCAGTGCTTCTAGTAGACTAGATTTTTGTTCTCGATGACTTTGGGGAAGGGGGGGAGGTTGAAGAGCTACAACTAGGATCAAACAAAATGAACACAAGCTATGAACGCTCTGTAGCTATATACTGTGTATTTGTGATATCATGTGTAATGTTCTGTGTTACTTATTCAATGGATTGGGTAAAAATGCTTTATTGTGGACTCCACAGTAAAACAAAAGAAAAGAATACAATAAAAATGAAATAACTCAATTTTTGGTCATGTGTCTTTCTTCCGCACCACCACCACCACCTCTCCTGAATTTAGAGACTTGGAAAAAGGGGAGAAAGAGAAGAATTTTGTTTTACATAGCATATTTAATAACACTGCTTGTCAGTGTGTTTAATGCAAGGACTTGGATACTGTCAGTAACGTGACTGTGTGCAGACAAACACAACAGCCAAGATGTGCTCAACTTCAACCTGCACACAGCCGCAGACATCAGGATTAGAATCTGTTTTAGTCGCCCCTGAAAAAGGGTAATTCGTCTCAGTGGGCCTATCCAGTAAACAAAATCCAAATAAATTAACGATTGGGACTGGAGAGGATGCCTCCAGCACCTGGGAGGGCGGCATCCTACTACTGTTCTAATAGACCATAGGAATCCACCTTTAAGGGGAACAGTTTGCACCAAAAGCCCCACATCCAAGTGTTGGGCTGGTCTCAATTTGCACTTCATGTGCAAAAAAAAAAAAAAAAATTTATTTACTGTTTACTGCTGTATAGTAGATTGTATCATGCTAATTTTGCTGGCTTGTAAGCTGACGTTTTCTTGTTGCAATTAATGTTCTTTTGTCCCCTAGTCTCTGATCAGTCCCCATGCAGTCAGCCGCCCCAGCCACATCACCCTGGCATCCCCCAGGTCTTAACTTCACCTCCATTTTTCCCCAGAGCTTAACCCCCTCTGCTAGGGATGGCGGAGGCCCCCCCAGTCAACATCGCTGAATGAATCCGATGCATGGGAGGCGGTGACTCAGTAGTCATGTGTGGGGCCTGCGGGTGGTTGACATCATGTAGCCGCCTGGGTTTTTTTTTCTGATTTTCTTCCAGTTGTTCCCTAGGATGCCTACGACGAGGGTGTGCAAACATATGCAAGCATGCGTGATGCAGTACCAGCTGATATCCTCTCACCCCTGAGCCGCTGATGACTGCACTGCCACCTGTGGTCACCCAGGTGGTAGTATAGTAGCAGAGCTGGCTGCCCACCCTCCTCGGAGGAGAGCGTCCCTTGGAATGCTCAGTTCTCTTCTCCCCTGCTGGCCCCCAATGACCTGTGTTGGTTCCCAAAGTTGGGTCATGATCGGGAGTGGTACTGCTGCACTGACAGGCTTGTCAATAAGCTGACATTTTCTGTAACTGCAAGTCCCAGAACTCCCTGCAGCTGACATCAGAGGAGGGCTGCAGCAGGGGGACGTTTAATAGCCTGCAGTGCATGTTGAGAGTTTTTATAAGCTCTGATCTTTTGTTTGCTGGTCTTGCTGTCCTCCCTGGGTTAAGTACAGTCCCAAAGGACTGTAGTTAGTCCCGTAGGAACAGTGAGACCCACAGACGTCTGACAGGAGCTTATACAAACTGTAACATGTACTGAAGGCTATTGAATTTCCCACTGCTGCTGCCCTTTTCTGTTTTATTTAATATGCTTTTTGTCCCCTAGTGCTCTGCCTTCAACTCTCCACTCCATGCTCCTGCCTCACTCCCTAGTGACTGCCTACCACCTACTGAGACTCCCTGGTTTACCCCCCAGGGTGGGGCCATGGCACCACCTACCTGCCCATCTTCGACGGGGAAAGGTGTCGGCAAACCCAACATTGCTTCCCTGGCTTCCCCCCAAGGCGGGGTTCAGGGTCTGCACTGGTGCCCATGGAGCTGTAGCTCAGTCGACGGATGGTGTGATGGAGAGCTGTCAAGGCCAGGAGCCGGGGGCGGCGTCATTGACAGCGATCGGGGTGATTTTTCATTGTTTTAGGCAGCGACGTGCAGTGATGTCCAGCATCTGCCCTGCCTCCCAACACATTCAGACACAGTTGCGTACCCTTGGCCTCCATCAGGGGTCTGTCAAGCACCGGACATGCTCCCAACCCTCCCCCCGGAGAAGGAGAGCAGTTCACGGGACACTCCATCCTTCTCCCCCAAGTCGGCTCTCCGACAACTACTGCTGCTGCCCTTTTCTGATGTCGGCTGTAGGAGATTCTGGGATTTCTGGTTATAGCAAATATCAGCTTGGAAGTCAGCAGACTCTGCCTGATACAATCTATACTGAAGTAAACAGTAAGTAAAAAATGTTCTTGCACACAAAGTGCAAATTGGGACCAGCCCCTGGGGCTCATCGTGCTGCCTGTTTCTCTTTAAGTTCAGGATATCATCACTTGGCTCAGCATACTTTTAATTTTTTATTTTATTGTACAGTTTTTGGCCAGGAATGACACACTAAGCCAAGCAGAGTTCCCATGGTGTCCTGCTGTTTGGGGGGTTTCTGGACTCTCCATGGCTGTTTTGGGAGGGTACAGTTTGTGATTGCAGCCATCTTTTCTGTGTAAAGTATGGTGGAGCCAATGATTTCCTTGCACACATGTACCCCCAGAGGCTTGAGGATGTGCTTGCACTTCTAATTCCGTGGAACACTGATGCCAAGGCTTGTTTTCAGGTGCATCTTGGAAGTACAGGGAAGTTAAGTGACTTGCTCATGGTCACACAGTATGCAAATGGTGGCTGTGGGATTCAGACCCTGTTCTCCAGGTTTGTGGCTCAGTGCTGTTAACCACTATGATATACTACCTCATAGTGATTTACAGCTTTGTGTGATTATGAAAGGCAAGAATGTAACCAGTTGGTTTTGTCCCTTGTCTTCATGCAGAATGCAGGGGAGGGGGGACAATCTTAACGCCTGTGTTGAAAATGCCTATTTGCCCAGCAGTTTGAGGTTTTGATATTACAGGTTGTTTCAGACACTGACAGTGTCCATGTCTCCATAGGTAGCATGCTTACCTCTGAGACCAGAAGATCAGAAGGTTGTGGATTCTATCCTCAAATCAGGTACTTGGAGTAATATCCATAACTGACACTGTGTAGTACAGTATGAGTGGGGTGCTGCACTGTTGAAGTGCTGTCCTTTGGATGAAATGTTAAACCGATGTCCTGTCTGTCCATCTTTGGTCACTATCTGGGTGGAACTTAAAGATCCAGTGGCATTTAATAGAAGAAGAGTGGGGGAATTTCATTTAAAGGGGAACAGCACAGTTAGCACCAAGGGCCCCACACTCAAGTGTGGGGCTGGTCCCAATGTGCACTTTCACAGAATCGTAGAAATCTGCCAGTAGAAAAGGACCCCTCGGCCCATCTAGTCTGTCCGTAACCCCTCCCCCATCCGGAAGACCCCCCCCACCAGCCTGCTTTGAGTGCAAAAACATTTTGGTTTACTTACTGTTTACTATAGCGTAGTAGATTATATCAGACTAATTATGCTTAGTTCTAGGCTGACATCTTCTGTTGCTACGAATGCTAGAATGCCAGAATCCCCTGCAGCTGACAATAGAGCATTAGGTAGCGGTGAGAGATTTAGTAGCCTGCAGTGCGAGTTAGAGTTTATATAAGCTCTGATCTTTTGTTTGCTGGTCCTGTTGTCCCTGGGCTACGTACAGTCACAGAGGACTGTACTTAGTCCCTTGAGAAAAGCAGACCCAGAAAACATCTGACCACAGATTGTAAAAGCTCTAATATGCACTGCAGGCTATGGAATCTACCACTACTGCCTACTGCTCAGATATCAGCTGCAGGGGATTCTGGGATTTGTAGTACCAGAAGATGTTAGCCTTGAACTAGACAAAATTAGTCTGATATAATCTAGTATACTATAGTAAATAGTAAGTAAACAAAAATGTTTTTGCACACAAAGTGCATATTGGGACTAGTCACACACTTGTGTGTGGGGCCCTTTGTGCTGACTGTTGCCCTTTAAAAGAAATATATTTTTTTTTTACTTTCTATTTATATCCCCCCCTGCTTCCTGAGCCCTGCACCATCAGGAGTCACCTATAGGATCTGCCCCCTTTCTCCCTTTACTTGGAGCCCATGGGTGGTTCCCCCATGGAGCCCTGTTTCTACCCCCCTGGCAGGGACGAGGTGGGGCCCATTCACCCCAAACTTCTTGTTTCATTGAGCCACACCAACCGGGACAGGCAGGGAGGGTTGTGGAGGTCTGTGCCGGGCCCTCCATCTTCCCGGTGCCAAGGGAGCTGTTTTCTGCTGTTCTGGTGGTGGGTGTGACATGCGCCCAGACATCAAGGTGCAGACGCCAATGTCCGTCATGCCCCTATTCCTCTGTGTGGCTTGGTGCTTGCTGTGCCTCTGCCCTCTGTCAGAGGCCAGTCAAGCACAAAGCCTCATCCCCCCTCCCTCCCTGGAAAAGGCAAGCAGTTCTCGGATGCTCAAGCCTCCTCCCCCCGACTGGCTGTCCATCTCCCCGGGCATGTTCCCGAACCCAGGTCGATGAAAGCGGTATCACTACCACTGCACTGGCGTGCCAGATCTTAAAAAGAAATCTTACACACAAAACTCCGACTGTACATCAAAAATACATTGTGCTACTTAATACAATCTGAAAACATCTAACTATAGTTAGGGTTGATGAGCCATTTACATGTTAAACCCAAAATTTTGCACCTTAATAACTTTGCAACTGTTTGATGGATTTGCCTGAAATTTGGAATACACTATCAAAACAAATACACCTTGGGATCTGCCAAGTTTCATACTGGTCGCATATACAGCTGTGGAGTTATTAAGCGTGATCTGCGCATTTACGGTTTTCTGGAATTTTACTATCGCACCTACAGGTTGCACGGTTTGCACGACTGGTCCAAAATCTTCAGGGAACGTGCGGCCAGGGTCCCTGATGTGCCTTTTGAAGATTTCGTGAAAAAATATTAAACAGTTCAAAAGTTATTCAAAAAACAAGTTCCCATTATAAGTCAATGGGAAAAGTTAACAAAAAGTTCGACAGTATCGTAAATGCTGTTTTTACTGTCACAAATGGCCCTTTTACTGTCGCAAATCCACCATTTTGTTTTCAGTTAGGGATCAGAAAAATGCTTGGCATTTAAAATTGGGACCCTCTAACAACCTAATTATTTTTGTATTCACCTAGTCAGACCCTGAGGATGCTAGACATGTCTTTATTTTGGGGTAAAACACCCCAAAAATATGTTTTTCAAATTTCTGGAAAAAGTACTTTCACAAAGTACTGTCGCACTTGTGACACTGTTGAATAAATTTGCGAAAGCTTTCGCAAACTTCGACAGTACTTTTCTAGGCTGTGGGAAAATGACAGCAATGCTTTGGCACCCTGCTGCAAAAGAACGGGTTGGTGTTTTGGCCTGAAATTTGGAGTGAATGCAGCCGACATCTCACAGATGTGCCTTTCAGTATTTTGTTGAAAAAATATTACATGGCGGCAAAGTTACGGCACTCCAAAGTTGACGCTTTCCAACAGGATAACATTATGGCATCCGACGCATTATAGGAATCCTTTGGCGCCCTGCTACAAAATAACGGTTTGGTCTTTTGGGCTGAAATTTGGAGAGAACACAGCCAACATCCCACAGATGTGCCGTTTTGTGATTTGGTGAAAAAATATTATAGGAAGTCAAAGTTATGGCACTCTGAACTTCTCTTTTTCCCCATAGGATAACATTACGGCATTCGGCACGCCTTTCAGGGCCCGTATCTCGGAAGCGGTGCGAGATACAGACTTTGGAATTGGAAAACACTTGGCCCCTGATGGGAGCTAAGTACAAACAACCAGGAAAGTCATAAAATCATATGACTTTAAAATATTTTTTCTCGTCATACGGTTCCTGAGATATAAGCAATTTAGTATTCCAACTCCTCATTTTCTGCTCCGAGAACCATTATTATGCATACATTCTTTGTACTCACTGTCTTTCTTTATGCAGTTTTTGGGGAAAACCAGCCTGTGCACTTCCATTACTGTTACCGTTACCGTTTTTGCTTGTGGTTCCGTTTCCGTTTCACTTACCGTTCACGTCTATGCCACCATGAGCGTTACCCTTTGCGTTTTCATTTGCACTTGCTTTTGCGTTGTCCTTAACATTTCTGTCTACACTACTGTTTCTCTTTCTGTTTCCCTTTGCATCACCATGTGCATTACTGTTTGTGTTTGCGGGCACAATTACTATGTGACAAGACATCATGTGGGACCCCTCGCTCCCGCATTACAGTCACTATTTCTTGTTATCATTCTCAAAAAGAATGGAAATTAGAGGCAAAAAACTCCATTTAATGCTTTAGTTAGGGTTGTTTCACACCGACAAAAGTGAGGAAATTCGGTGTTAGGGTTGAAAGCCCCCCCTGCCCACACCCCCAACCGGCATCGGGGTGCGCATTAGGGTTGTCCGTCCTAACTCTCACCCCATTCTCCTACACCTCTGCTTCTTTACACATGTGATGGGGTGAGAGTTATGGCTGACAACCATAATGCGCACCCTGATGCCGGTTGAGGGTGTGAGGCGGGCTTTCAACCCTAACACCGAATTTCCCTGTCGGTGTGAAACAACCCTAACTAATGCATTAAACTGAGTTTTGCCTCTAAATAAATATATATATATATATATATATATATATATATATATGATACATGATGGGCACGAGTGTGATATGGAAAATATTTTCACTCCTCTAGAGTGACCTCTAAATACCCATGAGTGGCGAAGCCACTAGTGAGGTTACAGAGGTCACTGTAGAGGACTGAACATATTTCCCACATCACACAAGTGCACATCATGTGTCCTATTTTTACAATGGGGGCCTCATTGTTGCAAAATGTACAATTTACACGTGTTTAGTGCGGGTTTGGGGGGGTGTAATAAATGGCATTTATTTTAACTCTGCTGATGTCATCAGGATTTATTTCACTGCAGTGAAAATAACTTGTTTTATCTCACTGGAATATGTCTCACTGCCATTGTATAAATATATATATATGTGTGTGTGTGTGTGTGTGTGTGTGTGTGTGTGTATATATATATATATATATATATATATATATATATATATATGTATACACATACACACACAACAGTGCTCTATCCCTTACATAGAAATATAGAAATTTACGGCAGATAAGGACCATTAGGCCTATCTAGTCTGCCCAGTTTCCCTGCCTCCTGTAAAAGCCACAGACCCTACTTGATCTCAGGCTTTACCTTCTCGTTCCCATTGCTAGAGCTCCCCTATGCCTGTCCCATGCGTGCTTAAATTCCCCCACTGTGTTTGCTCCTACCACTTCCCCATGGAGTCCATTCCATGCATCCACCATCCTTTCTGTGAAGAAATACTTCCTCATGCTACCCCTTAGTCTACCCCTTCCAACCTCATGTCATGCCTCTTCATTCCTGGACATCTCCTTTTCTGAATGATGCTACCCTCCGGTACCCTATTTATGCCTTTTAGATATTTGTAGGTTTCTATCATATCTCCCCTGTCTCTTCTCTCCTCCAGGGTATACATATTGAGGTCTCCCAGTCTCTCCTCATATGAATTTTGGTGCAGGCCCTGTACCATCTTTGTTGCCCTTCTTTGCACTGCCTCCACCCTGTCTACGTCCTTACGGAGATGTGGCTTCCAGAACTGGACACCATATTCCAAATGAGGCCTCACTAATGTGCAGTGGCATCACCACCTCCTTTCTTGTGCTGGTGATGCCTCTCCCTATGCACCCCAGCATCCCACTGGTTCTCCATACAGCCTTGGCACATTGTTTGGCCACCTTTAGGTCATCAGATATAATTACCCCCAAATCCCTTTCCTGTTTGGTGACCATCAGTTTCTCCCACCCCATCATGTAATCCTCCTCTGGGTTCTTGTGTCCAAAATGCATGAGTTTGCACTTTTTTGTATTAAATCTCAGCTGCCACACTTTGGACCATTCCTCCAGTTTATCTAGGTCCCTCTTCATGTTTTCCACCCTTCCCGAAGTGTCCACCCTGTTGCAGATCTTAGTGTCTTCCACAAAGAGGCACACCTTCCCCTCCAGCCCCTCCGCAGTATCACTTACAGTATGAAGACATTAAACAGGACTGTGCCCAGAACTGATCCCTGTGGCACCCCGCTGGTCACCCTCATTTCCTCAGATTGAGCTCCATTTGTTTTGTTTTACCAGGAAGAGACACACTAAGCTGAAAGCTTGTTTACAGGTGCAACCTGGGAGCACAAGGAAGTTAAGTGACCTGCTCACTTGCGCACCATTTACAAGACACTAGTGAGGCCCCACCTGGAGTACAGTGTACAGTTCTGGAGACCATACCTATGTAAGGACATAGACAGGGTGGAGAAGGTTCAGAGGAGGGCAACAAAGATGGTGCATGGGTTGCATCACAAGTCCTATGAAGACAGGTTGAAGGAACTGAACATGTACTCCCTGGAGGAGAGGAGGGAGAGAGGGGATATGATAGAGACATACAAGTATCTTACAGGGAGGAACAGGGTGCAGGAAAACACTATTTTTAAGCGAAAAAGATGTTTCAGGACTAGAGGGCATGGGATGAAGTTGGAGGAGGACAATTCAGAGAAACATGAGAAAGAATTTCTTCACAGAGCGGTGGTGGACAAGTGGAACACCCTGCCAGAGGAAGTGGTGGGGGCTGAAACAATCACGGGATTTAAGAATGCATGGGATAGACATAAAGGAATTCTAGAGGTCAGGGGTAAGGGGAAATAGACTTCTAGGAAAACAAACTGAACTTACAAGCTCAAATGGGCAGACTAGGTGGGCCATAGGCCCTTATCTGCCGACACTGTCTATGTATTTACCATAACCATCTGTCTTCTATCACTCAGCCAGTTCCTAACCCAGTTTATTACCTTGTGACCCACTGTCAGTCTGCCCCGCTTGTTCACACGTCTTCTATGTGGAACGGTATGGAAGGCCTTTGTGAAATCCAGGTAGGCGACATCCACCGCTCCCCCCCAATTCATGACATTAGTCACCCAATCAAAGAAATCAGATTTGTTTCACATGACCATCCCACAGTGAATCCTTGTTGTCTCAGATCCTATGCTCCGCTGACTCCAAGATGTTCCACGATCCTTCCCCACTATTGAGGTGAGGCTGACTGGTCTACAGTTTCCAGCATCCTCCCTACTGCCACTTTAGTGAAGAGGGACTACATCTGCCCTCCTCCAGTCCTCTGAAACCACTCCTGTATCGAGTGACTCATTGAACAGTGCTGCCAGTGGTGGCACAAGCACCTTGTGTAGTTCCCTTAATATTCTAGGATGTATCCCATCCAGTTTCATTGCCTTGTCTACTTTTAGTTTTGCGAGTTATTTCAGGACTCTCTCTTCTGCAAATGGATTGATGTCCATTTCCCTCCTATATTTGTTCATGTTGCCTATCTATGGTCCCTCACCTTCTTCTTCTGTGAATACAGAACAAAAATATTTGTTCAGTATTGATGCTTTTTCCAGGTCCCCTTCCACACACTCTTCTTCTTCCCCTTTAAGCCTGCTATCCCGCCTCTGGTTTATAAAAAGTCTTGTCACCTTACCCTCTAATCTCATGCTGTGTCCTCTTGTCCTGCTATTTTTCTTATATTGAAACATGTTAGACTCTGTCACCTTGTTAATGCCCTTAAGGTGTTTGAATGTTTCGATCATATCACCTCTCTCCCTCCTTTGCTCTAGGGTATACATATTGAGCTCCATAAACATATGTTTTCTGATGCAGTCCCTGCATCATTTTGGTTGCCCTTCTCTGGACAGCCTCAATTTGGTTAATGTCCTTTTGAAGGTGTGACCTCCAGTACTGCATGCAGTACTCCAGATGGGGCCTAACTAGTATCTTGTAAAGAGGGATTAGTACCTCGCTCTTCTGACTTGTGATACCCCTACTAATACATCATAACATCCCCCTAGCCTTACCTACTGCTTTAGTGGTCTGCTTGGATGATTTCAGATCATCGGTGATGATGATGCCCAAGTCTCTTTCTTCCCTTGTGGCTGCCAGCAACTCCCCTCCCAGCCTATAGGTGGCTTCAGGGTTTCTCTTCCCTATGTGCATGATCTTGCACTTCTTTGCATTAAACCCCAGTTGCCATTCTTCCGACCTTTTTGCTAGTTTATCCAGATCTTTTCTCATTCTGTAGACCCCATCTGGATCATCTACTCTGTTGCAGATCTTGGTGTCATCTGCAAACAGACAAACCTTACCCTACAGTCCATCTGCAATGTCACTGATGAAGATATTGAAGAGGACTGGCCCCAGGACTGATCCCTGAGGTACCCCACTTGAGACTTGCATCTCTTCTAACTGTATACCATTTACCACCACTCTCTGTTTTCTGCCCATCAACCTGTTTGCCACCCAGCTGACCAACTTCTGACCCACCACAAGCCTACCGTGCTTATTAATCAATCTTCTATGTGGAACGGTATCGAAAGCTTTGCTGAAGTCCAGGTAGGTGACATCAGCTGCTCCCCCTTGGTCCACCACTCTGGTTACCCAGTCAAAAAAATCTATGAGATTAGTTTGACAGGACCTTCCTTTTGTAAACCCATGCTGTCTTGAATCCTGTGCTCCTATGGATTCCAGGTGTTGCACTATCCTTTCCTTAAGGAGTGCCTCCATAATCTTGCCCACTACTGAGGTAAGACTGACTGGTCTGTAGTTCTCTGCCTCCTCCCTGCTACTGCTCTTGTGGAGCGGGATCACATGAGCCCTTCTCCAAACTTCTGGGACCTCTCCTGTGCTCGGAGACTCACTAAACAATTCTGATAATGACTCTGCTAGTTCCACCCATAGCTCCTTTAGTACTTTGGGATGTATGCCATCAGGTCCCATTGCCTTGTCCACCCTGAACTTATCGAGCTCTTGTAGGACCCTTTCTTTTGTGAAGGGACTAGTGTTCATCTCCCTCCTCCCTGCGTCCATGGTGTTGACCTGTGGGCCCTGCCCTGCCTTCTCCTCAGTAAATACTGAACAGTAGTATCTATTTAGGATAGATGCTTTTGCACGGTCCTCCTCCTCACATGCCCCCTTATCTCCTTTGATCTTAGCAATACCCCCTCTGGACTTTCTCCTTTCACTAATGTATCTATAGAAAGTCTTGTCACCTTCTTTTACTGTTTGTGCTAGTGTTTCCTTGGTGTGGGTCTTTGCCTGCCTTACTGCCTTCCCTGCTTCTCTTAGGGAAGTTTGGTTTGCCTCCCTATCTTCATCTCACTGTGTTCCCTTATATTTCCTGAAGATCAGCCTTTTGGCTCTGACCTTTTCTGCTACTGTTTTGGAGAACCAAAGTGGTTTCCTTCTTCTTTTGCTCTTCCTTTTCTCTATAACACACTGCATACCTCTCAGCTTCCTGCCTCATAAATGAGGGACAAGGCTTAATAAAATCAGGGACAAAGGACCAAAATCAGGGACTCTTTTTCAAAACTGGAGATATCCACTCAGGAAGCTGGTAGAATAATGGGCTTAGTGTAAAATGCATTTTCTAAAGAAGAACAAGTCTGTAACTTTAATGTTTGACATTAGTTTGTGCTTATAACCCCCGCTGTTTGGTCACAGAAACACAATTTTTAGGAGGGACAGAGTAAAATTTTGAGGCAAAATCAGGGACGTCCCTGAAAATCAGAGACAGTTGAGAGGTATGACACACTGGGATGTTACTTCAAGTGTTGCATCCTTAATGCTTGCCCACTTTGCCTGTACCCACTCACCTGTATTTCTTTTTGCCAGGGCTAGCTTAACTCTGTTGGCCATCTTGCGAAAGTCCGCTCCTCTGAAGTCCCATATTATTGCCTTGGAATGGGATGATTTAGTTGTAGTGGCCAAATTGAACCATACCATGTGATGGTCACTGGTCCCCAGGTGACCTTCTACCTGGAGATCTGTGATCCTTTCCCTGTTAGGCAGTACTAGATCTAGGATAGCCCTGTCTCTTGTGGGTTGTTGTACCAGTTGTTTGAGGCCCTCCCCTTGCAGTGAATCCACCATGTATCTAGTTCTAGCAGATGTTCCTGCTGGTATTGGCCAGTTTGTATCTGGCATGTTGAAGTCTCCTGTTATCAGAACCTCCCCTTTAGCTGTCATGTTTTGTATATCTTCTAACAGTAATGTGTCTATGTCCTCCCCCTGGTCTGGGGGCCTATAGACAACCCCAGTTCTTATGGCTGTCCCATTTCCTGTTTCCAGGGTGACCCACAGTTCTTCTGGCTCCTTATGTGTATTCTGAATTTCTGTACCTTTGATATTTTCATTGACATACAGGGCCACTCCACTCCCCCTTTTTGCACCTCAGTCTCGTCCAAAAAGTACATAGCCAGGTACTGAAGTCTCCCAAGTGTGATTAATGGTAAACCACGTCTCGCTAATTGCTATTATGTCCAGTTTAGCCTCTGTCATTATTGCCTGAAGGTCTGGGATTTTGTTTCCCATACTGCAAGCATTTATGTACATGATTTTCCATTGGCCAGATTTCGGTGTGTTAGTTGGGTGAGGTCTGGCATTTCCCCTGTGCATTGTATGGGGAGCTGGACCGTTTTTCTTACCTGGTGATGCAAATGAACTGCAAACATGCTGAACTTCTGTTTGACAACTAGCTGAAGGGGGAGGAGTGTTCTTCCCATTCAACATATGGGGTGCTGCACCCCTCTCCCCATTTGCTAGTTTAAATATTCTGCAAATATGTCAAACTTCTGCCCCAATACACGGACTCCCTCCTTAGTCAGATGCAGTCCATCAAATTTAAAGAACTTTCACTCCCAAAACTGTTGCCAGTTTCCTAGAAATTTGTGTCCTTTTTGCTGGCACCAGCCCTTGAGCCACATGTTTATCTCCCTCACCGTCCCTTCTCTGACCTTCCGTCCATCTGCCTTCCTCTCCCAGACTGGCAGGATCTCAGAGAAAGAGATGCAGGATGAAATGGATGATAGTTTGTCACCGAGCCTGGTCAGGTGATCCTTGGTCTGCACAACTGACCAGCTGGCGAGATCATTAGTTCCTATGTGTACCAGGACATCAATGTTTTCTCCTGCTTCCTGAACAGTTTTAGCAATGCAGTCAGTGTCTGTCCATGCTGATGTACCTGGGAGACATCTGACCATTACCCCTGGTTGGAGATAGGTATAAACTCCCCGAATCATGGAGTCTCCTGTGATCAGAGTTTTTTTTTTTATTTCCTTTTTGCCTTTTTTGTGTTGGTTCCTGATTTGGGTGAGTTTTGTTGTGCTAGCTCCTGTGCTGCAGTGTCTTGCTCTGCAGTGTCCTCTGCCCCTTTGATTGCGGAGATAGAGGCAGATACTTGTTTGCAGTTTTTATATGGTTTGTGGGGATAATATATTGGAGAACACCGTGTGATGGGGCACCCAATTTTCCCCTCCTAACCACCTACCAGCCTCCCGGACCAACTACCCTCTGCGGTCGAGGTTCTTCTGTTGGATGTTGGGGAAATGGCGAGTGGTTCTTATAATATATTTCCTCTTGAATATGACATTTGAGGCACACAATCTCTGCCCATGCTGCCTGGAGCTGAGCCCTAAGATATCCAATGGCCCAGCATGTAGGACAGTGTCCTAAATTCTGTAAAACTGCGCTTCTGAAAAGTGTTCCACAGTACCTGCAGTTAATGATGTCCATTCCAGATAAGTAGCTGGGTTTATAACCTGGTCAGAGTAATTGGAAGGAAGAAAATGAAAGCAAAAGTTTGATTTTGTGTTTTGTTTGTTTTTTGTATAGCTTGTTATAACAAGTCAAATTACTAGTGCCCTTGTAAATGAGGTCACTGTGTGGATACCCCACTGATCCACTCCATCCTGCTTTGCCACAAGAAATGTCACAACTGTGCTACCCTCTAAAAGGAGTGTAGTGTGGGGTGGTTGAAGATGGGGGTGGGTGGCTGGGGCCTTCCCCTGCCGAAAAAGAAGAACCACGGATGAAAGAAATGAGGTAAGAGCAGAAACTATCAGTCAGCAACAAATGCAGTAACCCTAAAAGCTTATCCTAATGATAAATAAAACTATAAAACCTGCAAAGCACCACCTGTAATAATTTCATAGAAGACATACCCTGCAAGAAACACTTTGCTACAGACAAAAATAAAGCAGTAACAGAAGATATACCTTGCAAAAGACAATTTGAGTCAGAAGATTACAGCAGTAATCTGTTAGCACACACCTGTAGGCACATCTTGTAATAATGCAGCAGAAGGTATACCCAGCAAAAACAATCTGAATCAGAGAAAAATAAAGCAATAAAATGTTAGCAACAAACAGTAACAATCCCCGTGAGTACAAAATAAAAATAAAAACACACAGTAAATCTGCCTAGCAAAAAGAAGTCTTAATCCTTTCCCTTACTCTGGTAAGGTTCTTTGCTCTGTCCTTTTAAGTAACCTAGAAGGAAAGAGCTCAGGTGAAGCTAGGTGCCTTGGCCAGCAAACCTAGTCTTCCACCTCCAAGATATCAACTAACCTGACCTTTTAACCCTTCTTTCTGTTGAAAGTTACTGTCAGTTTGTCAGCTCCACCCCCCAGATACACACCTAATTCCCTGGAAGAGCTGTGGGAGGAAAGCAATTGGCTCCTTCCGTGTGAGAAGGAGACAGCAACATCTCTGAGACGAAAAACCTTTTCAGCAAAAAAATAAAGTAAAATAGTGGCAAACAGTAATTTTGCTTAGCCTAATGATAAAAAGTCTGTTTATCCATATACACTACCCTCTTCTCCCCCCCCCCTTTACTGTGTTTCCTCGTATATCCTGAAAGCCATCTTTTTCACACTTACCTTCCTGGCCACTGCCTTTGAGAACCATGCTGGCTTTCTCTTGCCCATGTTTACTTGCCTAATGCAAAGGTTTGTCGCCTCCACTATGGCTCCTTTCAGACGGGCCCCCTGCTCCTTCACTCTTCCCCCTTTTTGTCTCTCCCTGCCAGGGCATGCTTGAGACATATCCCATCTTAGTAAAGTCTGCCCTCCTGAAATCCAGGACCCTTGCCTTTGTGTGGCTTGACTCTGCCACTGTACTCAATGCTGAACCACACTGTGCGATGATCACTGGATCCCAGGTATGCACCCACCATGAGTTCCTCAATCCTGTCCCCATTGGCGAGTACCAGGTCCAAAATTGCACCCTCCTTGGTGGGCTCTAGCACAAGCTGCCTAAGGCCTGCCCCTTGTACATAGTACAGAATGTCCCTCCTCCAGGCTGAGGCAGCAGCTGGAGTGCTCCAATCCACATCTGGCAGATTGAAATCACCTACCAGCAGCACCTCCCCTTTAGCTGCCATAGTGTGGATGGACTCCACTAGAACCCTGTCCACCTCCTTCCCCTGTTCTAGAGGTCTGTATATCATGCAAGTGTGAATAGCAGTGCCGTTGACCATCTCAAGGGTGACCCACAGTACCTCTGCTCCCCCCTGCATTCCCTGAACCTCAGTTGCCCTAATACCCTTCCTGGATGTAAAGAGCCACCACCCTCCCTTTTTACCCCCCCCCCTTCTAAACAGAGTATAATCTGGTACAGGTACATCCCAGTCATGGTTTCCAGTATACCACATTTTTCAGTAATCGCTACAATGTCCAGGTCAGCCTCCGTTATCAAGGCCACCAGGTCTGGGATTTTATTCCCTAGGCTGCATGCATTGGTATACATGCCCTGCCATTTGTCCTTTTATCATCCCCCCTTGCTGTCTTTTTGCCTCCTCTGTTTCCTGTGGTAATACCATAATGCTATGGCCCTCCATGTTGGCTTCCCTAGCCTGTGGGGGTGGGCAGTTTGGTTCCCCCTGCATCGTTCTGCCACCACCCCCTCCCGCTAGTTTAAATACTTGCCAGTGAAGCACTTAAACTGTTCACTGAGGACAGTGGTCCCCTCACTGGACAGGTGTAGGCCGCCCCCCTGGTACAGGGTCACATTCCTCTAGGTGGATCCCCAGTTCCCAATGAAACCAAAACCTTTTTCTCTGCACCAGCTTTCTAGCCAAGTGTTGAAGTCCTTGGTGCAGAGGTTCCCAGCCTCCCCCTTGCCGTGGATAGGCAGCAGCCCCGGAGAAGGTCACAGAGCTTGCTACCTGTGCAAGGCCCCTCCCCAACGTCCTGAACTCTTCTTTCACCCTTGCTGTCCCTGCCTTGTCTCCAGCCAGGTCATTTGTCCTCCAGATGGACACTGACATCAAGCTTCCCTTGCCTTGCTACAGCTTTAGCAATTCCCTGGATCCTCTCCCTGTCCCTCCAAGCTGTGCTTCCTCGTAGACATCTTACTTCCCTTTCTTCCCCTGTTCCTGTCCCCAATTCCACTCCTCGGACTATGGAGTCCCCCACTAAGAGAAGCTTCTTCTTCTTCCTTTGGAGTCCTCTTCCACGTGCCTGTGGAGTTCTCTTCTGTAGAACCTGCTCGTCCACCAAGGTCACAACTTCGGGTGTCACAGTGGGATCCTTGCGCTCCTCCAAAACTGTAGGAGTTTCTTAGTTGTACCGGGTTGGGGATGTATTTTTGATCCACCTGCCTAACCCTCCTTGAGCCCACTGTAGTCCACACACTTCTTTTGCTGGTTCTCCTTTGAGGTAGTGGGTGTAAACCTGGTGGCCCCTGGGTGGGGGAGGAGATCCCCTGCAACGTAGCCAACTCAGTTTGGAGGCTGGCAATCTCTGCCCTCAGCCCAGAGAGATGCTTGCAGTGGGGCAGCACCGTAGTTCCCAGAACATCCTTCTGAAGACTTCTGCTCCACATCCATGCACTGCACCACTCCCAACATTAGTCCTACTTTCTCTGCTTCTATCTGCCCAAGTCACTGTTGGGGAACCTCACTTCCCCTCAGTACTGTAAACCTTTTCCTAGAGACTGTGTACCAGGACCCACCAAGGGTTTTTATTTTATTTTTTTTATTATATAATAGCAATCTCAAGATGATATCCTCCCAGTTTATGTAGAACTACCTGGCTGCCTTCCGTGGCACACCCCACTCTGTTTTGTGTCTGAGCAGGAAGTTGTCACATCTTCCTGCCTAACCCCATAAAGCTAGGTGAGCTGGGGGAAGGTGGGGTTGGTCAGTCCACCTGGTTTGTGCTGTGAAGGCAATCAGAGCAATCCGGTTTGAATCTCCTCAGGCTTTGTCTGGGTTGAACACAGAAACAACTAACTCCACTGAACTGCAGGACTTAAAATGCACTTTTACTGTATTTTGTAAAATGTTTGTAATGATATCTCTCATATTTTGTATCCTGAATATTGCTGAACTGCACTTACATCTCCCTTGCTTTTGTCCCAACTGTATTTCTATCTCCGTGGTAATTTGTATTTGTACCTGGTACCCTCTGTTTTACCAATTGTTGTACTGCTTCAAACTGTTATTTGTACCCTCCTGGGTCATGCCTGAAAATAGGCATTGCTATGCCTAGTGCACTTACCTGGTGACCAAAAGCAAATAAATAAATAAATAAAATGGAAGAAATCCTCAGCCACCAGTGGAAACTTAAATGTTTGTGGCAAAATGTCACCAAAATACTAGCAAACTACAACAAGCCAGCAGTCCACAGGAAAAAAAAAATCAGTATTACAATCCCTCTGGATTTAAAGTAGCAATATACAAATAGATAAGCAGTAGTGCAAACCCATTCTTGATTCAAGCTAGCAAAAACTAGTGTAAAATTAAAAGTAAGGCACACCTTCCCTCAGAGCTCAAGCAAGATTTTGCTTTCCTTCAGGTTCCCAGTTCAAAATTCTGCTTCCTTTCTAGCTCCCAGTTCAGTTGTTTCAAAGCATCCTTTACCTTCAAAGGATAGGGCCTTTCTGGCTATGTATCCTATCTCTTACCCTAGCTATGTGTCCACCCTACGTGCCTCCATAATGAAAAAAAAAATGTGTGGAAGAACCTATATTCAGTTACATAAAGTTGCTTAAAAGTGTTCTGCACCAATTCCAAAGGTTCCATTTAACAAACTTCATGCTGCTGGATTACTAGTTGGCATCTAATCTGCCATATGTACAGTAGAATTTCAAGCAAGCAAAAATCAGCCTTAGCAGGCTCTTGCGCTACTTCTGCCAATCTGCTGAAAGCAAACCCAAGATCGAATTATCATAAGGCACAGTCAAGAACATGGATTACTGCCATTCTTTTGCAGCTGAGTCTCATAGACTTTTCACATAAAGACAGTCTAGAAAAAGATGGGATACTGTTTTGATCTCTTTTCCACAGGAGTTATGAGGACAGAAATATTCTTCAATACATTTATGTTTGATTACCACAAAACATAAGCATCCATTGTCATGTCATCAAAGAACAAGCTGTGCTTGACTTAATGTAGTTAAGCACAACTTGTTCTGCAGTGACATCACAATGCTGTAAAATGGCTGCGCTCTAGTATTAATATTGAACAGATTCAGTCATCAGTATCTATGGAGTGCTTCCAGCTACAGATGAGCCCAGTACCTCATTTGAAAGAGATTGTCACTGGCTTTCAAACTATGATGACAGCAGGGTATGAATGTGTCCCTTTAAATACTTGTCTTTGTTATTTTATTATTATTATTATTTGAATCTAGGATTACAAGTACCTTTGAGCCAAGGCTCTTTTACAAAGGTTCCATGTCGGATGAGGTACAATTCAAACAAGACATTGAATAACAGTATAACAGTGGGTTACAGGCAGTTACATTCAGTTTTATACATTCCATACAGTGGCAAAACTGCCAAAAGGAGGTCTGGTGGCAGGGTTAACGTGGTATGGAAGAGAGACACACTAGTGGGGTGTAGCTATAGGCACTTATCAGTATCAATTAAGGTGCTACAGTAGGGTAGAGAAGGAGGGTGGGAGGAGGGGAGGATGAGTGGCTGTATGGGAGAGGGAGTTGAGGGGGAAGAGGGTTAAGTGTTAGATGGAAAGAGCAAAGAGGAGAGGGGAGAACAATTAGGAAGGACAGTCACAGGAGCTAGATGCAGACAGGATGTGATGGAGAATGGATTTGAATGGACCAAGCTTTGGCATTGAGGCGATGTCAATGTTGAGACCATTGAACCAGCTGGGAGCTCTGAGCGCAAAGGATCTTTGCCCTTGTGTGGTGCGGAAATGCGGGATCTGCAGTAGTTGGGATTCAGAGCCCCTGGTTTTGTGAGTAGTCCGTGCTGGGCAGAGGAGAGCTTGGACACCTGGGGGAGCAAGGCCTAGTGTTATTTTCTTTACCATAAGGCAGGTTTGGTACTTGATCCGGTTTTAAAGTTGAAGCTACCCAGTCTGCGTAGAGATTACACGTGTGGGTGAGACGATGGGCGCCGGTTATGAGATGACAAGCTTTGTTTAATGCAATGGATATGTGCCTGAGGGCGGTGGCAGAGGCAGAGCCGTAGATGATCAGGCTGTAGTCGATTATTGAGATTACTGAGCTGTGTACTGCAATCCTTAAGGCATCTGAGGTAAGGCTTTGCCTGTGCCTGAAGAGTAGGCCAATGCGAGTTTTGGCACCCTTGGCAGTGCTGTCAATGTGCGTAGCGTATGATAGGTTATAATCGATGGTAACTCCTAGATATTTAAAGGATTGAACCTGTTCGAGGGTTGCACCAAGGCAGTCTTTGATCGTGATGGGATTGAGTCTGTGTTTGCTGTGCGGGCTGCAGAAGAGCATGGACTTTTTTTTTTTATTGTTGAGAACCAATATATGTGTACTAAACCAAGTTTCAGTCGAGGTAAAGGCAAGCTGTAGATTTTTTTGAAGGTGGCCCAGATCCTTGTGAATGGAGATGATGACGGTGTCATCAGCATAAAGGAGGATTTGTGCTGGACACCATTTAGGAAGATCATTTAGAAAGAGGCTAAAAAGAAGTGGCCCAAGAATGGAGCCTTGAGAAACTCCTGAGTGAACAGGACGTGCATCTGAGAGAACATCAGCTATTTTCACTCTTTGGGAGCGGTTCTTCCAGTAGCTCTTGAACCAGGTAGTGGACTCAGGTGAGAGCCCAGCAGAACATAGGTGTGTGATTAATAGTTTATGATGTACAGTGTCAAAAGCCTTGATCAGGTCTATGAAGACCGACCCAGTTAGGAGGCTGTTGTCCAGTGAGCTGTGGATAACACCAGTGAATTCAAGGAGGGTCAGTGTAGTACTGTGACCTATACAGAAGCCATGTTGGGGGCAGAGGATGTTGTGTTTATCCAGGTATTCCGTTAGCTGGTCAGATACCATACGTTCAGTGGCCTTAGAGAAGGGGGGGAAGTATGGAGATAGGTCGGTAGTTCATGTGCAAGTCCTTGTCCCCACTTTTGTGGACCAGGGTTACTGTGGCTGATTTCCATCTATCGGGGAACTGGCTGAGGGCAAGGGAGAGGTTGAACATTTTTGTTAGTGGAAGTAGCACTTCATCAAGGGTGAGGGACACCAGCTTGAGGTCGAGTGAGTCCCCACTAGCTCTGGATTTGGCGATTGCATTAAAGACGTAGTTATGGACCTCATGCGCCCTGACTTCCTTAAAGTAGAATGGTGGGTGGTTGGAGGGAGGGGGTTGCGGGCTGGGGTTAGGAGAAGGAGTGTGGTCATCATTGAAGAAGTCTGGAGTGAGAACACTACTGAGGTCAGATAATGCAGTATTGAAAGTATTTGCAATTGTGGTAGGGTCGAGAGTTATGCCACCATCAATGACCAGCATAGTAGGTGAGGTTTTTGGCTGCTTCCCAGTTACTTCTTTAAGATTGTCCCAGAAGGATTTCCCTTTTCCCCAGGTGTTTGTGAGGGTATCTCTGTAGTATGCATTTTTCTTCTAGTGGATTAATTTAGTGCAGTCATTTCTTGCCTGTTTGTAGTTCTGAGTATTGGCTTGATTGCCAGTGCCCCATTCCCAAAGACAGAGGAGGTCCCTTGCTTTCAGATCCGTAAGTAGTTCAACGGAGAGGCAAGGATTGTAAAGGCCTTTGATTTTACGCCTTTTGAAAGGGGCATAGGTGTCACAGGCAGCATTGAAGGAGTTGATGAAGAAATCCAAGGCCGAGTTGATATCAGAAGCACTGAATATAGGAGACCAGTCGAGCTGTTGGAGGTGGGATTTGAGGCGTTTCAACTGACCACGTGGGAGGACTCTACTATTGATTAATTTGGGGTGGGGGTTTGCAGAATTTATTCGACCATTTGCAGATGACTGGGGAATGGTCACTTAGTGTATCTGGAAGGACAGAAACATCTGAGATGTGGGAGGGATGGCTGGTCACTATACAGTCTAGGAGAATGCACCAATTTTATAATTATCTCTGGTGGGGGAGACTACCAGCTGTGCCAGGTTGGCTGCTGAGATGGCATCCTTGAGGCCACCCATGTCAGCAGCTAGCCATTAGGATCGACTCCGAGTCAGGGGGTTGGGCACAGATGAGGTCCAAGACTGAGTTGAGGCCTTTACCTTGTTCTTTCGGAGGAATGTAAACAGCAGCAACAGTCAGTGCTTTGTAGTGAGCCCCCAACAGAATTTTAATAGGTAGGATCTGCATAGAAGAAACTGAGGGAGGGGAGGTAAGCAGTGACCCAGGAGGGTGTCTTTGAGATATATAGCACAGCCTCCCCCTCTTTTTGTACTCCTATCAAGTCTGAAGACATTGTACCCTGGCACGGCAATAACCATGTCTGGAATTTTGTGTGATAGCCTGGTTTCAATGATTGCAAGGATATCAGGGTTGTGTTGGTTAGTGAATATTTGCAGGCATCAAGTTTAGGCAGGAGGCTGCAGATGTTGAGCGATGCAAGGGTGAGAGTCCCAGGGTGCCTCGATTGATGGCCGGAGCAAGGAATTTTAGGCCCAGGATTTGGGTGAACATTCCCAGATAGCAGCAGCAGGAGTAACAGAAGCTTCAGAATGCAGCATCTTAATTGTCTTAAGGCAGATTTGTTAACCCGTTTCATGCACAGTCTATTGCAGTGATTCTGTCTTAGGTCCCAAAGTGAAGTAATATGAGCCAGTGTTGAGAACGGCAACAGGCAAACATACACCACCCTATCATGGTTCTTCAGGTGTTGCCAGCCATCCCCAGAGGAGAATGGGAGAGTATGGACAAGCTCAGTTGGAAGGGAACCGGAGTGGGTGTAGATAAGATCAATCCTGTAGCCTAGAGAAAGAGAGGGGTATCTAGTTCCAAGCAGGAAAAACAGCAGTAGCAGGGAGAAGAAGAGAATGAGATGAAGAGGCAGAAGGGGCAGAGCCATAGTGCTTAGAGGATGTGTAGCGATAACTGAGAGGGCCTATAGGGCAAGAGCCACCCGTGGAATTGAAGCAAGGAGAGGGAGAGGGAGAGGGAGTGGTGGGGTGGGGAGGACCCAAGTAAGTGAGCCCAGTAAGATTCAATCAGGGTGGATAACAAGGTCAAGTAGGTGGAGCCAAAGCCTATTTAATAAAGGTAGGAGGTGGGGGTTGGGGGACTGGCACAAATTTTCAGCAAAAGTCAATGCAAAGCAGTGGGCGCCGAAACCCAGAGACTGAAAATCCAATAGGAAAAAGGCAGGGCCAGTCAGTGGCCAAGCGGAGCACAGTGGTCCAATTAGAGGAGGGTGGCAGCAGGTGGCGGCCTATCAGAGCCACGCAGTGCTTCCCTGGAGCAGCCGGGACTCTTACCTGGCTTTGAAGGTGTTCTGGTCAGCCAGAGGATGGAGGTGTGGGCGGCTGGCAGGATTAGCTGTGGCCACTCGCTGGAAACCCGATCAGGGGCAGTGCATCCGGCTTTGAATGCGTCCTGGTCGGCCGGAGGAGCGGGTGGCTGGCAGGATTAGCCACGGCCACTTGCTGGAAGCCCGATTGGGGCAGTGGATCTACTTTAAGATATAAAATGTAGGTTAAAATAGGGCATTTTCTGAACATAAAGGCAGTTCTACAGCTACTGTAAATCATAAATTCATGGAATCATAGAAGTTTGTCAGCAGAAAAGGACCCCATTGACCCATCTAGTCTGCCCTTGTACCCTCCCCATAGGTAGCCCTGATGCTACCACCCTACACCTCCCTTACATGCTGAACTTAAAATCTTCTGATGTATCCCTTTTCAGGTTTCTGCTAAAAGTAATCCATGTGATATTCGCCACATCTTAAGTTGTTCAAATTTCCCTCTAATGTACCAAGGTAAAACAGGAAAATTGCTTTTCCTCACAAGACCAATATCCCAGCACACCATGGCTAGACTAAGGGTTCCACCCATGGAACCCATAGTTCTTCAGATGAAAGAAGAGCCAGCACTGAATTACTGTAAAGAAAATGCTATGATAGAAAGTAACTGGGTACTGTATCTTGCTTTGAGGGGGCTCTTGCAGCATGCAGCGCCAGTGGGACTGAAGCTGCTAGGCACCAGGACCACACCGAAAACTTCTAGCTAGCAGTCTGTAATGGGGGACCACCCACCACGAACATCAGCACACTGATGTCTGCCTATCCTATAAAATGGGGGGGTCCCAAAGACCTACCTCAGTTCTTTTCCTGCCATCGACTCGTGCTTGTTGGACCTCCACGGACACGTGCTTCAGTCAAGCACCATTTTCTTTGCGTTTTACCTGTGATTTCTTTTTTCTTCAGTGCCATTAAACATCGAATTTTAGTGTTGTCCTCCTTTTTGTTTGTCTTCTTCTTCAGCTTCGTCTTCTGACTGGCCTACGAAGTGTGCCTGCAGCAAGCAGATAACTGCCAAGGACAGCCACTCTTCCTGCCTTCTCTGCTTAGTCCCCAACCATGACACCAAGGCCTGCAAGCACTGCCAGGACTTCAACCAGGCCACATGGAGACACCGCTTGAAGACTCTCCAGAGCCACTTGCTGCAGCAGAAATTAGCCATGATGAAGGAGGAACTTCAAGCTAAGAGTTCTTATACCTCCCTGGCCTCAGGGGCTTTGTCTACTTCTTCTTCTTCTTCCCAGAAAGAGAAGAAGTCTAGTGGGAAGCACAAGCACCAGTACCATCTTCGGTCAGCCTCTCGCTCATGGTCGCCATATAGAATGGCTGCCGCCTCTAGGTCTTCCTCCCATGGGGGTTCGGCCCCTCCTTCCTTGGCAGCCCTTACACCCTCCGGATTGCTGGTGGTACAGTCACCTGTACTCATCTCTGTCTTGGGTGGTGGCTCTTTGGGGCAGCGGTCTTCTTCCACTGCCTCCCAGCCCCTGACATTCAGGCCCTTAGTCCCCATATGTCCTCAGCCAGGCAGCTTGACCAGGGTTGGCTCTTCTGGTGGTGGGTCTTTGCCCATCGCCCCCTCCCCCAGTCATGACATTGCCTTCATTGGTCCCCAACTCTGGGGCTGGCATCAGCCTTTCTAGGCATCGCCTGGAGCAAATGCTCACCTCCCCTTCAACGCAGGCGATGCCTCTGCCCCTGTCTCAGGGGAACTCCCCCCCTTGCAGGCACCAGCCTCTCCTCTGGGGCTTATGTCGGCTCCTTCTCCAGCACCAGCCTTCTCCTTCTAGGACAGTGCCAGCTCTGCCAACAGCCACACCGACGACACCTCAACTGGCATCACCTCTGCCCTAGCCTGTGCCTCAGCTGTCACCTGCTGGACCAGTGGCAGGGTACCCTACTCCGGTAGATTATAATGCCATGTTCACAGCCTGGTGGGCCTTTATGAAGGACGAGGACATACCTAGGAGGCTGCCCTCTCTGTCCCCCCAGGACTCTCCTCCTAGAGACCCAGTCCAGGTGGAACCCAGCAACTCCCGTACTACAGGGACTTCCCACATATGGAGGACCATCGCTCACTGACACCGGTCCCAAATAGCGACTCTTCAGGAGATGATTCCTCCTCCTCCTCCTCAGAGTTGTTGGAAGGCACCTGGTGCTCCTCTAATACTCAGAGGTGAGCTAAAGAGATCCCCCAAGTCTCCCCCAGAAGATCTCTCCTTCATGGATGTGATGCGCCATATCCAATCCCTCATGGGATAGGATACCGAGGAACTGGACTCGGAACGCCGACACCTGGTGCTTTACTTTCACAAGACAGAAACCCTTCCTTTGGGAGTGCCCCCTTGATCGAGGCATACCATGATGTTACCAAGGTGACATGGAATCACCCTTCTTCCACCCCAGCCTTGGCTAAGAAAGTAGACAGTCTCTACCACGCACCAGTGGGCAAGTCTTTCTATGGTGAACAGCCCACGGCTGATTCGGTGGTCATGAATGCTGCCCATACCCACTACAACTGTACTAAGAAGCCCAGACATTTAAGCACCCAGACTGCAGACAAGGAATCCCACCAGCTGGACCAGTTGGGCAAGCATGTATACTCTTCCACTGCACTGGTCATTTGGGCCCAGAACTATTTAGCCCATATAGTGCAGTACCAGAATGCCATTTGGGATCAGGTGAGGGATTTGGTGGCAGTCCTTCCCAATGATTCCACCAAAAAACAGTTGGCCCAGCTTCTTAAGTCTGGATCTGATGTAGTCACTTGTGTCCTCAGAGCAGCCCACAATACTGTTGATGCTGCCGGACATGGGGCGGTGGCAGGAGTCTGCATTCACCACCATTCCTGGCTCAGGGTGTCTGGGTTTGTGAAAGATGTTCAGGTCATGATCATGGATGCCCCTTTTCAGTACTCTGTCTCTTTTGTGGGACATGCCCAGGATATCATCTCCCACCTTCTGGAATCGGGTAAGGCCCTGAGATCGGTACACTCCATGTACCTCTCCCAGCCACAGTCCTCCCAGTGCCAGCCCTTTTGCTGGTCCTCTCACCAGCCTTCCAAGAGCCAGCAGTTGAAGAGACCCTTTAAACACAAGGCAACCACCTCGTCTTCCAGAGCAACTGACCCTTGGGCCCCCAGAGCACCCTTAGCCACTCTGCTCCCCCTGGCTCCACTGCCTGACTTCTTGCCCAACCCTGCCTGTCGTTGAGGCATAGGTCAGGAAGCATAGGAAAACCAGGAGCAGTTGTAAGATTTGCAACAAGTGATTTATTATTAATAACAGTAAAATAAAAAAAATAAAATTGTTCAGTATAATTACTTACAAAGGCAGTATAAACAGAGAAAGTCCATCTGAGTTTCTTCTCAATTTCCAATCTCAATCTTTGTGTTTTCTCTCTTGCAAGAAATTGCAGCTCTTTTTTTATGTCTTTGTAACCCCCGCTCGTGAAGAAAACAGCATGCTTCTCGCAAAGTGTTCTTGTAAGTTTCAACAAGTGCAGCAAAAAGGACATTGTGACCCAGAACTGACTTCTTGCTTACAGCTTCTCAGAGAGTTTACAAACTAGCTTATCAGGTTAACCCCTTGAGTCCCAAACAGCTTTTTGCAATCATTTCAACAGTATAACTTTATACTTTTCAACAGTAAAACTACAGTATATACATTTCTAAACAAAGAGATCCCAGTATCAGTTACATGTCCACATAATGATTCACATATATTTTTATACCAACAGATATGCAAGGGGGGAGAAAAGACAGAACAGCAAGAGAAGATAGAGAGATAGTGAGAGGCAGAGAACTGCAAGACCGTCAAGGTTATCAAGTCCTAGGTCTCACGAGAAAATTTGGTTGCACAACCAGACAGACAAGAGACAGAAAAGGAGAGAATAAAACAGATCCTTGTATTTAAACTCTTTCTCCAGAACAACTGGGACAGGGCCCTATTCAACCCTGTCACAACTGCCTCTTCCAACAGAGGCCTTGGGGGAGGCGTTCGGGGGTCGGTTCTCCCTATACCTAGACTGGTGTTGCACTGCAACCTCAGATCAATGAGTGCTTCAGATCATTGAGCAAGATCACACCCTCAAGTTTCTGGAAACCCCCTCAGAAAGCCCTCCCTTGCCCTCCCATTACCTGCAAGCCCACATCTCCCTCATCCAGGCCAAGATTCAGGCACTTCTGCGCAAGAGGGCCATAGAACCCATCCCCCCAGTTCAAATGGGAAAGGGATTCTACTCCCACTTCTTTCTAGTCCCCAATAAAACAGGATCTATGATTGATCCTGGATCTAAGCCAACTGAACCTCTACCTAGAGTACAAGCTCTTCAGGATGGTGACTCGGGGACTGTTACCCCTCCTTCACCAGGGGGACTGGCTCTGTTCCCAGGATATGCAGAATGCCTATCTCCGTATCCTGGTTTTCCCACAGCCGCTTCCTCCATTTCTGCTTTCAGGGGACCACTTTCAATTCCAGGCCCTCCCTTTTGGCCTTTCCTTGGCACCTCAGGTCTTTATCAAGTGCCTAGCAGTGGTGGCAGCAGCTGTACAGAGACAGGGATTTTATGTGTTCCCTTACCTGAACAGTTGGCTGCTGACGGCCCCCTTCAAGGATCATTTGCTATGGACTGTGGAAGGCACCTTTCAGCTCTTCCAGCTCTTGGGGATAACTATCAACCTGCCAAAGTCTTGTCTCTCCCTGAGTCAACATCTCCTATATATAGAAGTGGTCTTGGACTCATCCCAGGGCAAAGCTTTCCTGCCAAAGGACAGGGTGGAACGCTTGAGAGTGCAGGCCCGGCTGGTCTCTTCTAGTCGCCAGGTTCTGGCCAGAGTGTTCCTTTGTCTACTGGGACACATGGCAGTGGCCATAACTCGCCTGCATATGAGAGTTCCTCAGTGGACCCTCCAGGCCCAATGGGGCCAATGCACCGATGAATTGGAACAGCCGGTGCTGGTTTCTGACCCAGTGAGATGGACCTTGGGAGTGGTGGCAGAACCCCGCCAACCTCCTGATAGGGGTTCCTTTCTACTTAGTATCCCTCAGCAGATTCTAACCATGGATGCTTTGGGGCTGTGTTAGGGAGCTCACCTGGGAGACCACCAGACCCAGGGAGTTTGGTCCGAGTCAGAACAGCATCTCCACATCAACGTGCTGGAGATGCGAACAGTTCTAGATGCTCTGCAGGCCTTCCAGACCCAAATTCTTCCAGGCCCACTACTGGTGCAGACAGACAATATGTCTGTAGTCATTTACATCAACAAACGGGGTACTCACTTTTATCCTCTTGTTGGGAAGCCATGAGAGTCTGGCACCTGGGCCATTGAGCATGACCTGGAACTCTCAGCCATCCATGTTCCAGGCGTCCAAAATGCCCTGGCCAACAGTCTAAGCCAGTCCAGGTTGAGGGTGCACAAGTGGGAACTCCTGCCCTCGCTGGTTGAAGATCTCTTTGACAGGTGGGGACACCCAGAGTTGGAGCTTTTTGCTTTCCCACGCAATGGAAAACTGCCACTTTTCTGCTTACTCGATCCAGGGCCTGGAGTTTTCTGGCACAATGTGTTGTCCTTCTCCTGGAAATGGAGATTCCTGTATGCCTTCCCTCCCTTCCTGCTCCTGCAGAGGGTTCTCTTGAATCTCCAGTCGGAGGGTGCAGAGATGATTCTCATACCCCCCTGCTGGCCACGTCAGATTTGGTTCCCTCTACTTCAGCACCTGGCAGTGGAACCTCCAGTTCCCTTACCCCTCTGCACCTGCTTGCTCTCCCAGGATCAGGGCACCCTGGTCCATCCAGATCTCAAGTGCCTGCATGTCCATGCATGGCTCCTGCAGACTTAGCTATCGCCTGCTTTGGGGGTGTCTTCCAGGGTTGGCGATGTCCTGGTGGCTGCCAGGAATCCTTTCACAAGAGCCACCTATGCCATGAAATGGAAGTGCTTCTCCATCTGGGCTACAGCTCACCACTTGGATCCCTTCACTTACCCAGTGAACCTGATTTTGGAGTACCTCCTCTCCCCTTCAGACTCCGGTCTGGGGTACTGTTTGTTAAAGGTGCATCTTTCTGCAATCTCTACATACCTATTGAGGGTTGGGCCTCTTCCGCATGTTTGTGCGGGTCATTCTTCATTTGAAACCTCCCATTCAGGACCTTGTCCCACGTTGGGATCTTCTTCATATTTTGGAAAAGCTCACTCTGCCTTCCTTTGAGCCGGCTGTGAGCTATGCTTTCTGTCATGAAAAGTGTTGTTTTTAGTTGCTATTACTTCTGCTCAAAGAATTTCTAAACTTCAGGCCTTGATGTGTAAAGAGCCTTCTTTGATTTTTCACAAAGACAGGGTGTCTTTGCGAACAAATACTAATTTCTTGCCTAAGGTGGTGTCTGAGTTTACCTTGAACCAGTCCATCCACCTTCCAGTTTATTTCCCTAAGTATTCTGATCAGAGGGAGGCCTTGTTGCATACTCTTAATGTTTACAGAGTGCTTTGTTATTACACTAACCGCACCCAAAACGTTCGTATAACTGATCAGTTGTTTTGTTTTCCCCTAAGATGGAAGGGGCACCTATTTCGAAACAGTGTTTGTCTAAATAGTTTATTTATTTATTAGCTTTTGTTGATCGGGTAGGTGCATTGTGCAAAACCCTGCCTATTTTCAAGCATGACCCATTGGCAAATTGCATTGTGTACTATTATCATAAGTATGACGAGCCCTTGCCTGGGGATATTTGTGCAGCTGCCACTTGGAGTTTGGTTCACACATTTATCTGGCACTACAATCTGGATATAGCCTCCAGACACAGGGCCAACTTTGGACTAGCTGTCCTTCAGGGCCTTCTTTCATGACAGGCCTTCTGCTGTCTGTTTTTGCCTCTCCCGGCTTTCTTACGGTCAGTTTCGGTACAGCTTGGGACTCAGTCCTATCGGTGTTGCCTGCTGCAAGAGCTCCCTCAAAGCAAGATGGTACAGTTACGTAAGAACTTACCGTAACAGTAGATCTTCGAGAGGAGCTCTTGCAGCAGGCAGTGCTTTCCCTCCCTTCTTCCTTGTGATTGTTTCTTCTTCTTTGCAGCTTCACTGCTATTTCTCGGCCTTGAGGAACTGCCTCAGTTCTCCATTTTTGCTTTCTGCACCGGGATCTCTGGTGGGAGAACTGAGGTAGGTCTGGGGGACTGCCCCTTTAATAGGATAGGCAGACCTCCTGTTCTGCCCTGGCTGCCCCTCTCTGACCAGTCCCCCCAGCCCTGTCACCCAGCTTCTCCAGGGCTTACCCTCCCTCACTGTCCTGTGCCACATGACCTGTGAGGGGTGCCTGGTCATTGGTGCAGGGCCTCTGAGGGTTCAGTCATCATCCTGCCATCTGGGGTTGCTGCCATTTTCTTCCGTAGGCTCACAAATGTGCATTGGGAATGATGTGTGAGCTCCATCCCCATGGAGACACCCCTGGTGCCAGGAACATGGGGTCCTTTCCCTTTACATGTGGGTTGCATGTGCTGCCACCTGGGCACCTCCAGGTGGCAGACAAGCAGCGCACACTGTGGCAGTTCCCCTCGCTGATGGAGGAGAACAGTCCTATGGATGATCGATCCTACCCCCACCCCCGGCCAACCTGTGAGTGACCTGCATCCTTTTCTGAACCTGAGTTGCCAGCATGACAGGAGGTGAGGTGTAGAGCACTTCAGTAGTGGGCTGGCTGCTATATAATATTGTATTTCATTTGATGGGATCCATTCATGTACCCCAAAAAATGCTAAACAGTTGTGCTTCCACAGTAACTGGGAGAGAATACATGTAACATCTGGCACTTGGGTTAATATCCCAGTACTGACACTGTAGTGCATAATGAGAGGGGTGCTGCACTTCTGAGGGGCCGTCTTTCAGATGAGATGTTAAACCGAGGTCCCATCTGCCTGAATTGGTGGTAGTTCAGGTGGATGTTAAAGATCACATGGCACTTATAGAAAAGAGTAGGGGAAATTTTTATTAAGTATACAAAAACAAGATACAATGAAAGAAGATAAACAGATATAAACAACAAAACATAAGGCAAGAAAAGAAAAATAATCAAATCGACAATATACTGAAAAAAATAAATGAAAGAGTAGGAAATGTTAACCTACCCAGTCCACATTCTTTCAAAGCAAAGTACCTACATTGATCCCCAGAGTGCTGAATTCATAAGCATAGACTGCATCCAATTCTTCCTGTATGTGAAAAAAAACTTCCTGCAACTGTAAATGCTTATTCTGTAATACTCGTAAGCATCGAGTCTGCCAAATATGCCATTTAAGACAGGCTAATAGCGCATACACAGTACTTTTGTGCCATTTGTGCCATGCCCTTGGAATCTGTCCTAATACCAAGATATCATATGTAACAGAACCAGAAAGCGGTTCACCCCTCCAATGCGCCAGAGCATACCAAAAGGATTTAATATGAAAACATTCAAAATATAAGTGCTGCATTGTCTCAAGCTGTCCCTGACAAGAGGGTTCTTAACAAACCCTATCACATAACTGCTTATGTGAAACATAGCACCAAAAAAAAGGAAAACAGACAAAAAATACATTTTACAATTTCCTTTTCCCAACCACTTTCTTCCCTTTAAGCTTAACTCTGGCCTTTCGCTTCTGAGAAGGGCCAGTACCAAGTTGCAACTCAGAGTCAGTGAAACAGCTTTACAGCTGCCACGCTGGGAGCCCACCCCAGCGTGGCACTAGCCCGTATGGCCGACGGGGGTGCCCAACCCTGTCGGCTCCAGCCCTCCAAACATCCTTTCAGCTGCCACGCTGGGAGCCCACCCCAGCGTGGCAAATGTCCTGTGTCGCCTTAATAATAAAACAAAAAAAACTGTAAATTAAAACGGTCCTCGCAGTCTCCTTTGCCCCACCCGCACCCACCCACTGTGCACACTCTGCCTCCCCACCCCTTACCCCATACTTTACCTCTGGATTCCGGGCGACGATCTTCGTGAACCGGGAACACGCCTGCACTTTTCAAAGCCGACCGCCAACTGAGGAAATGCCGGTAAGCTGTATAATGTAATAGATACGGGTTTTTCAACTTTGCTGCATATCTCGGACATTTTTTGGAATTTTTGCACCAGATTTTCAACATGGGGTTTTTGGGACCCCTTCTCATGAATGCTCTCACTGTCATGGCGTTATTCGTGCCCGATTTCGCAGTCACTGCATGAAATCACCTTTCCGGACTGAGTAACGAAACGACACTGCCAGTGTTCATAAGGTGGGCTCTCAAGAAGCCTATTTTGAAAATTTGGTGGAAAAATTCCCCAAAATGACTGTTTTACAAGTGTGCGTTGCGCAGTTCCTATGCACGCACGTAAGTTCGCGAATTTTCAATATTTTCACTCCAGATTTTCAACATTGCCATTTTCCACACCTTCTTATGAGCAGTAGAGCTATCATTTTTCACATCTCACCCAAAACGTGTTTCCGCCCTCGTAGCGCACAATGGCGCAGTCGGTGTGCTAAATCATTGTATGGGACAAATTAAGAAAATCACAGTGACACTGTTCATGAGCAAAGGTCTTAAAATGGCTATGTTGAAAATTTGGTGAAAAAATTCCTAAAAGTGACTGTTTTACGAGCGTGTGTTGCACAGTTCTTACGCACGCTCGTAGGTTCACGGATTTTCAGTATTTTCACTCCAGATTTTCAACATTGCCATTTTACCACACCTCCTTATGAGCAGTACAGCTGTCATTTTTCACATCTCACCCAAAATTTGTTTCCGGCCATGTAGCTTACAATGGCGCAGTCGGTGCTAAATTAATGTACGGGACACATTAAGAAAATCACAGTGACACTGTTTATGAGCAGAGGTCTTAAATGACTATGTTGAAAATTTGGTGAAAAAATTCCTTAAAATGACTGTTTTACGAGCATGCGTTGTAGAGTTCCTACGCATGCTCGTAAGTTCGCAAATTTTCAATCCAGATTTTCAACATTGCCATTTTACCACACCTCCTTATCAGCAGTATAGCTGTCATTTTTCACATCTCACCCACAATGTGTTTCTGCCCATGTAGCGCACAATGGCGCAGTCGGTGTGCGAAATCAATGTATGGGACACATTAAGAAAATCACAGTGACACTGGTCATGAGCAGAGGTGTTAAAATGGCTATATTGAAAATTTGGTGAAAAAATTCCCAAAAATGACTGTTTTAGGAGCACATGTTGCGCAGTTCCTACGCACGCTGGCAAGTTTACGAATTTGTAATATTTGCACACCAGATTTTCAACAGTGCCATTTTACCGCACTTCCTTAAGAGCAGTACAGCTATCATTTTCACATCTCGCCTAAAATTTGTTTCTGCACATGTAGTGCACAGTGGTACAGTCGGTGAGCGAAAACAATGTTTGGGACAGATTAAGAAAATCACAGTGACACTGGTCATGAGCAGAGGTCTTAAAATGGCTATGTTGAAAATTTGGTGACAAAAGTCGATAAAATGACTGTGTTACGGGTGAGCATTGCGAAGTTTCCACGCACCCTCATAAGTTCATGACTTTGTAATATTTTCACCAGTGGCATTTTTCCACACCTCCTTATGAACAGTATGGCTGTCATTTTCCACAACATAGCCGAAATGTGTTTTCACACTTTCAGCACAGAAATGCATGGTCGCTGTGGGAAATCATTGTTCAGGACAGATAAAGAAAACCACACTGACACTGTTCATGATCGGAGGTCCCAAAATACCTGTGTTAACAATCTGCTGTAAAAAAATTCCCAAACTAGTTACATTACGGGTGTGCTTTGCACAGTTTCTATGCACGCTCGTGACTTCACCAGTTTTTTTAAGATTTTCACACCAGATTTTCAACATTACCATTTTTACACCTTCCCATGAACAGTACCGCTGTCCTTTTTCACATCCTGTTCGGAATGTGTTTTTGCACCTGTGATGCCGTAGTCACTGTGCAAAAGCAGTTTTCCGCTAACAAACTGATATTGCCACTGTTCATGAGGTGGGGGTCGCAAAAAACCATGTTGAAAATTTGGGTAGAAATACCCAGCGAATGCCTGAGGCGTTAGGGTTTCAGGTCCTGCGCCCTGTAGAGAATGATGGGCATCAGGGTGTGACTTGGGTTCTTGCATGTAATGCTCATACCATTCCACCCCCACCCACACCCTGCAGCCAGTGAGAGGCATCAAGGTGTGCCTCGGACTCTTCGGGCCCAAACTTTACCCCATTCTCCTATACTGCACCCATCTCACCGTGATTTCTGATGGAATGGGTGCGATAAGGGCCAAAGACCCTACAATCAGACACTTGTCAGTGTCTGCAGGTAGGGTGTGGTGAAATGGCATGGTTGTTATGCCTGATGACCCAAAGGCACACCCCAATGCCTGTCATTCTCTGCAGGGTGGTGGTGGGGTTGGCTTCAGTTCAATACTTCACTGCCATTCCTATTATGCAGCTCTGTAACTTCTACACTACCAAAGCCAATGCCAGCAAGCAAACATTCGGCATTGACAAATGCTTGTTTACAGTACAGCTTTAGCAGTGTAGAAATCAAAAGCTACTGACTAGTTATCCAGAGCTGGATCTGATGCTCCCAAATTTGGATTTTATCTTGAAAGATGGAGATCCCTTCCAAAACTCTACATCTGCCGACTGGAGTATTAGTTAAATGGAACCCTAGATTTTAATGAAAAATTTGTCTTCAATCCTGACATTTCTGAATACGATTGCTGTTCTGCAAGGGCCTGTTTTCTTGATCCTTCGGTTTTTACAGTAAGGCAGACATCATCTGCATAAGCCAAACCAAAACTTTGAAAGGTTTTCTATCTGCAAGACGGCTGTAAAGTCTGAATGTCAGCATTTAAATTTATCATTCCTAATACTGCATCTAAACAGAATACATACAGGAGAGGACTAAGGTGGCTGCCCTGACCAACTCCTTTGTGTACCATTTATTTATTTACTTTATGTATTTACCAGAAAAAAAGCTCCATTGAGCAATGCTCATTTACAAGGAGGTCCTGGTTAGGACATGTAATGTTACAGAAGGTAAAGTGGCAGTACATATAATACAGGAAATTAAAAATCAGTTTATAAACACATGCTAACAGATATAATCTGATACAAAGACTAGAGACAATAGAAGTGTGTAAGATTTGCAGCAGAGTTGGCACATTCAGACAGCTAACAAATTCAGTGTTTTAGAAGCATACACATTAGGCAATGCAAAAAGCCTGCAGGCCCAAAGACTCTGAGAGGAGTTCAATGACCCCCGACCCCCAAACAGTGATGGAAGAGGTCTGGAGGGAGGAGGAGTTGGAAAGGTTGAGAAAACAGCAAAGGGTGGTAGTGCGAAGATCACATAACAAGGGTAGGTGGGGAGTATACACAAAGGGGAGAAATGTGAAGAGAAGAAGGGAGGGAAGGGAAGGAAGGTCGAATTCTAGGTGGAGGGTGGTGTCTCTGAATGCGTGGAGTCTTGGAAACAAGATGGACGGATCTACTATGAAAACCCAAAATTTAAAATCCTGACACCCACCAGCCCAAGACCAACATCCTGACGGAGCACTTAACCGACAGAGTAACATCCCGATGATGGAAGGCCCGACACTGAACTTATGCTGGGCTTGTGGTCTGTGCACAAGGGAGGAGTCAGAAGAAGAGAAGGTGGAGACATCATGGGTTCAGTTATGGTCCAATAGAGGGAGAAAGTTGAGGTTGGCATTGTTTACAGACCACCCAACCAGGATGATGAGAGGAACAGTGAAGTGAGCTTGTAAATATTGGAAGCTGCAGGGAGAGGAGCACTGGTAATTGTGAGGGACTTCAACCTGTCCAAGGTGGACTTCAGCATACTATCCACAGCATGTACTAGGAGTCAAGTGATCCTGGAAGGACTGCAAAGTGGGTTCCTGACTCACAGCATCACAGAACCAGCAAGAGTAGAGGCAATTCTTGCTCTGGTGCTCACGAATGGGGAGCATGTACTGGAAATAATGGTCTGGGAGCCTCTGGGTGGGAGTGACCATTGCACAGTGGGGTTCCAGTTGGATATGGGCAGGGAAAGCATCCCGACTAAGACCAAAATCTTGGGTTTTAGGAGGGCAGGCTTCAGGAAGATGGACAAAGTGCTAAGGAGCCACCTGGCGAATATCATAGCAAATATGGGGGTGGACCAAAGGTGGTTCATCATTAAGGAAGGAATACTGGTTGCCACAGATGAGTGCGTTAGGCCCAGGGGAAGAACACAAGAGCCAAAGCACCCAGCTGGTTCAGTTCTGGGGTCACCCAGGCAGTAAGGGAAAAGAGGTTTATTTATTTGTTTGCTTTTGGTTACAAGGTTGCAAGCTCATGGAGACCATACTTAAGGAAAGGTTCATAAAATATCTAAAGGAGCATGTTCTCCAGGATGTGAAGCAGCATGGGTTCATTGGAAGGGGGAAGAGCATGTCAAATGAATCTGACTTCTTTGAATTGGTCACTAAGACAGCACACAAGGGCCAAGCGGTAGACATCCTCTGTCAGGATTTCAGCAAGGCCTTTGATTCTGTGCCCCAGAAAAGGTTGATCAGGATGTTGGCAGATCTTGGAATTGGGGAGAAGATGAACAGATGGATGGAAAACTAGCTGATGGATAGAACCTAGAGGGTGGTTGTGGGGGGAGAGTTATCTGGCACCAGAGAGGTCAGCAGTGGGTTCCCACAGGGCTCGGTGCTGGGACTGGTGTTGTTCAGTGTCTTTATCAGGTACATTGGGGATGGGCATTAAGGGCAAAATGTGCCTATTTGCAGACAACACCAAGTTGTGCAAGAGAGTGGACACAACTGAAGGGATACAGGACCTACAGGATGATCTGGAAAAGGTGGGGAGATAGTCCAGGATCTGGCAGCTTGGCTTCAATGCCAAGAAATTCAAAGTTATACACATTGGAGCCAAGAATCCCAGGGTGGGGTCCATGTATCCGCATCAGAGGAGAAGGACCTGGGAGTGATGATCACTAGTGACCTGAAACACTCCACACAGTGCACGAAAGCAGCAGCAAGGGCAAACAAGATGCTGGGATGCATAGCTAGGAGATCAGTAATGGGAGAGAGGAGGTTATACTGCCCTTGTACAGGTAACTGGTGAGGCCACATCTAGAGTATGGAGTTCAGTACTGGTGCCCACACCTCAAAAAGGACATTAACCTGCTGGAGAAGGTCCAGAACAGGGCAACAAAGATGATAGCAGATCAACAGGGTAAGGCATAATAGAAGAGGTTAAGGGCAGTGAACATGTACTCCCTGGAGGACAGGAGAGAGAGGGGATATTATTGAGACCTTCAAGTACTTGGAAGGGATAAATAAGGTGGATAAGGAGCATCTCTTTAAGCTAAGTGGCAACCATAACACAAAGGGGCACAGTCTTCAGCTGGAGGTGGGTGGGGGGTTAGTGGGGAGGCCAGGAAGCACTTCTTCACAGAGAGGGTGGTGGACACTTGGAATGCATTGCTGGAAGAGCTGGTGTCATTGAAAATGGTGGGAAGCTTCAAGAGAGGCTGGGCTAGGCATAGGGGGAAGGTAAGGATCATGGGTAGGGAGGATGGAAAGGATGGGAGGAGTGGGGGGGGCAGGGTCAGTAGCTGAAGCTGTGGACCCTGCAATACGAGCAGACTAGATAAACCAAATGGCCTGCTTCTGCTGGTTTCTTCATATGTTCATATATTCGTAAGTAAAACTTTAAAAGAAAAGGGGCTGACGAACAAATTCAGTTTAAGCGGTTCCTGCAGGGCTTTCCAAGAAGCAGGGGCAGCCCAGCTAAATGCCATCTTACCAGATTTTGAATAGTGCCTTGAGACATCAAGCAGAATGGTATTAACTTTTCTTAGGTTGTACAGTCCCATTCTATGATCCTCTTACTGAAACCCCCATTAATGTTAGCCTAGGGTAGGAAGAAATCGGCTGTTGGTTAACTAGGATCTGCAGCTTATCCAATAGGTAGGGAACTGGGCAGACTATGTGGGCCAAGTAGTCCTTATCTGCCATCAAAGTCTTATGTTTCTATACCAAAGCTTCGCTATACTTCTTAACCCAGTAATATAAATTTCAGGTATCCCACACTGCTATAGGACCAAAATCATAAAATGATGGAAACATCAAAAACTTTCTGAGAAAACTGGCACTACTCACCAAGATGCTGTCACAGAATACATGACACAAGTGGCTACAAGTGCATATTTTATTCCGTGTGGGTAATGCGGCTACCAGCAACCAGGCAAAGAGACAGGTGTTGAGAGACATCTCAATGTTTCACATACATGCGCTTTGTCTAGAGATCGTCGGCCTGCCATACACCATCTACACCCTCTGCCCTCACCTTTCACACCCACATTAATGCCCTTGCATTCGCCACTAACACACGGCTTGGCATCCTCTACCACTATAAAAATTGCCTCCCCGCCGATGTTCTCTGACTTGCTGTTACGTCTTCAGTACTGTCCCTTGTAGACTATGGCCTGCCAGCCTATGGTGCTGCTGACACTACTGCCCTCAACAAAATTTGCCTCACCCTAAATAAGGCCTGCAGGCTGATTACTGGTGCCCCCAGGCTCACACATACATGTCAACTCTATGACGAGGCAAAACTCCTTAACCTAGATGAACGGCTACGCTACCAAACCTGCCTCCTCACAAGAAAAACTCTACTTGGGCTCTCCCCTCCTGGGGTGACAACCTCCATCCACCATACCCCACCCACTATCACAACCCGAACTTCCAACAAGACCACTGTACTGGTCCCCAGATCCAGGACCACCCATGGTCAGAGGTCCTTCTGCTACAGAGCCCCATCCTGGTTTAACTCTCTCCCTGCTTCCATCTCTAATGCCCCCACGATCTCCAACTTCAAAACCGCCCTTCGGAGCCAACTGTTTAACACTCGCAGCTGCTCTTGTCCCTAAATGGGTCCTTGATCTGTCCACACATGACAACGCCCACTGTGCGGCACTCTACCTCACTCCCCACTTTCTTTCCCGTGCATCCTGCCTCTGTTAAAACCAGCATGTGCTCAGCTGTATCACTGTAATTGCTACTAAATTGTATAATGTATGACATCATTCTGTGTAACTCTAAATGACTTGTATTCTGTAACCTAAATTTGTTCTGTCTGTCCTCAATGTGATGAGGTACCTTTAGAAATGAGCCTCTGGCTCAAAGGTTGTAAACCAATTTACAAATAAATAAATATATTTAAACAGTGGTTTTTAAAGAGACAGTAGCAGCATGGAACAGAGCCATGTAAATAAACCAGCAGTGAAAATAATGCTACAAAACAGTGATAGAAGTGTATAACACTATATCAAAAGGCAAAATAAGCAATTTCAATAGTACAAAACTGATTTTAGTGCACTAGCCCAACTGGGCGATTCACTAGCCAGTTATTGGCTTACCTACTTAAAGCACATTGTGGGTGATGATCTGTGAGGCATGCCAGACTCCTTACATCTAGGGTTATGTTCCTAGGTTGCTGATGCACATCTAACTTCAAAAGGTGCAATCTGGCCAGCTTCTTGCTGCAGTGTGATTGGGCTAGCTCAGTTTTCAATGTGTATCTCTTCGGGTTGCAGTGCAGGATGAGAGCTTCTGTTATTCACCAACTTGTAAAGACCTAAATTTGGAGCTATGATATCATAAGTATAAAATTATATGTTATTATTGTTCTGGCTTGTGACTAATCAGTATCACAGGGCAGCTTTTTACATACTAACATGCCCTATTATTATATATCTATTTCTGTGGCTAGTCACTGACTCTACCCAGGGCTAGCAGCACAAGAGTGCATTATGTACATAGGAAAGGTTATACTAGGCAGCCATGGGTACTTTATTCACTCCTGTAACTGCATAGGTAACTTTTACTTGAACTCTGTAAGCCTATTGTAAGCTTTAACCTTACCATATGTGGGTAGGACATTAAGACACAAGGTTACTGCTGTTTGAATCTGCCTCTCAGCCCTGCATGCACACAGATGCCAAGATGGCATGCTAGTGCACATTTGTGACCCGTCACGTAGAGGTCACATGATGTGCTGCTCATTACATAACTGAAGAGAGCCTCCCTGCCAGCGGGGTTCTCTGCCACAGATGAGCAGTGTAGCGTCCTGGAATCCCAGCTAACGATTCCAGGGTCTGCTACTCTCACACAGCTGCCCAGGGAGCATTGTTTAGCCTGTGTGGCCCTCTCAGGGGACCGGAGCCGAGCACTGAGGGAATGAGTTGTAAAATGATTGGAGTGCACTAAAAATGGCCACCACAACATGATTCTGTTTTTCATGGCACTTTGTGTTGCTCTTCCAGAATTAATCCCCTCCCCCTCCTCCCCTTCCCCTTTGTCTGCTGGGTTACCTCTGTGAGTGGCCATCCTCCAGAATTGATGTTGCAACAGGCTTTCCCTGTTTTCTGAGGCTGCTGTGTTCTTCTGGGAGTGGTATTTCAGTCCTGCCAAGATCGCGCTGTTCATGCATACACATCAGCTACGATGCTCGCGCATGCGCAATGAACAGGCTGCCATCTTGATCATGGCAGTATTCCCAGTGAGCCTTCATTCGGGAGCTGCCAGACTGCTGCACAAGGCGGCACATCTAGATTCGGGGCAGAGCCACACTTATAGGCTCACCCTGGCTTTACTCTGGCTGGAACAGGCTGTTGGTTGATACACACAGGGCACAACCATTTGGCCACTGGAAGCAACCAAATCCATGTCATTTAAGGTGGCCATCTTGATGAGAGGCATATTCAGTGGTACTACTAGGGACAGGCAATGACCAGAAGTGACTTGCTTTGCATCACTTGTGGACACCATTTTAGTGAGGGCAACACATTATCTGCTATTCAGCTGCCCCACAGTACTCCCCAGCCACACCTCCAGTGGCCGCCTTTCCTGGGGAGGATATTAAATGAGCCTATTCCAATTGTGTACAGGCCTCAATGACTAGTGATTTTTATGTTGCATGCCCCAAATGCACAAAAATACTATATGGGGGTGCCATGCTACACTGAAAACCCATTAGCGGGGGGGGGGTGAGGCTATGGTGTGGGACTGCACAGAAGAGAGGGGACCACTCTCATATGCTTCCTCTCTGTTATTTCTAATACAGGATCACCATGGCCAGGATGAAGAGATGTAGAGATGAAGGGGGGGTCAAGAATAGCCTCCCAGCAGTTGTGGGGGCCAAAACGGTAACAGAATTCAAAAATGCATGGGATAGGCATAAGGGAACCTTGGTGAACAGGAAGGGGGGGATAAAGCTGCAGATTAAGTAGGGTGGTTTTACAGTATGTAGGAAAAATGGGCAGGCTAGGTGGACCAAGCAATCCTTATCTGCCGTCAACTTCTGTGTTTCTATGTACTGCCCGCAGTGTCCCACTGTCCACTTGGGTCTCTTCTGCCCGGCCTATTATGAACAATCCCCAATAATGTCAGAGTCATCACACACCATTGATGAGGCCACCAGAACATCCCAAGAGTCATCCACATCCAGACCTATGTCTGATGTAACTCCTACATCTTTCCCTCAAGTAATGGAACAACTTGCAGATACTGCCTCTATCATTCTGCAGAACCAGCAAATAATACAAGCCCAGAAACACTTCATTGCAGCCATGCTGCAAACACTGGCAGAAATAGCTGGACCATGCAATCCTAACCCAGCAAATGAATCACCATCACTCCCACTTCCCATTCTCAATGCCCTGGCCCTGGGCAACTCATCCCAGCAACTCCCCAACAATCCTACACCTATTAACCCAACCCCGGCAGATCCACGCTCGGGCACCCCAGAACCAGGAGGCAATCCAGAAAGGAGTTGGAGGACAAGGCCAACATGGAAACAGGCCCACAGTTGTTAATAGGCAAATGGTGTTTTCCAGACCAGATTCCACCTCTGGTATGTCATATCATGGAGACAGTAGAGTTTGACACCCCAGCACCTCCCCCCTCAGTCTAAGTTAATACCCTCACTGTTGCCATCAGCCAGGCACAACTGTGCCTTTCCAGCATGCAAGGCTGTCAAAGAGCTCATGACTAAAGAATGGGAATCGGTGGACCCAGCACATATTCCAGAAGGTTGCTCAGGGGGCAAAGTGTACCCACTACAGACAGACAAACTACAGTTGTGGTGCACACCACTCACAGTGGACCTACAAGTAGCAGTTCTGAACAAGAAGACAGTTCTCCCATTGAAGGGTACTACAGGTCTGAAGGATCAGACAGACAGAAAACTGGAGGATATCCTGAAAAAGAATTTCAAACTGACAGATCTCACACCTAGGGCAGTCGCAACTACCATTTACACCACCAGGGCGCAGTTAGCCTTGATACAAGGGATGGGATATTCAGACTGCGCCAGACTGTGGCGCAAGCCTGGGCGCAGCGCAACTGGGATGTGCCAGGGTGCTGACAGGGTGATATTCAATGGTGCTGCGCCATGGCTCAGCACCATTGAATATTGCTCCATGGCCACCCGCATTGCGCATGGCGCAGTGGCACTGCATCAGCGCAAGTGGCCAGAGAGGGGCAGGGGGATGTGCTAGCACAAGTGCCGCTGCGCTAGGTTAGTCAACCATGATATTCAGCGGTGGACATGCAAATGGGGCCATAATGCATGCAAGGCACAAATGGGGCCAGTTGCATGTCATTATGGCCCCATTTGCATGCAGGTGCACCGATCCCCGGCGACTTGCACCTGGCGCCCTGCCAGGCTGCAGCCATCGGGGACCGACGCCCCCTGCACAAGCAGGAAAATTGCCCCAATGCCCGATCGCGGGCATAGGTTGCAAAACATAATATTCCAATATCCCTGGTGGTCCAGTGGACTGCTCGCAGCCCGATCGTGGGCAGAAGTATAAATAAAGGGATTAAATCCCAGCCCTGGTGGTCCAGTGGACAGCTCGCAGCCCATTCGCAGGCAGAAGTATAAATAAAGGCAGGGTTTTAAATAATTGATTAGCAGTTTTTTTTCTTGGGACTATACTAACTGTACAGAAAGTATTTATATAGATTTTCTAGAACTGCTGTGTTTGTTAAACACAGTGAGGCAAGAGCTATGCATTTTCACAAAGATTTAGCACTTTTATGAGCAAAACGCTAATCAATTTTTAGAGTTAAATAAATCCCTGAAAGGGATTAAATCCCATCCCTGGTGGTCCAGTGAACCGCTCGCAGCCTGATCGCGGGCAGAAGTATAAATAAAGGGATTAAATCCCATCCCTGATGGTCCAGTGGACGCTCGCAGTCCGATCGCGGGCAGATGTATAAAAAAGATTAATCCATCTCTGGTGGTCCAGCGGCATTCCCACACTCCTCACTGAGCCTCGCCACCGCCTTTCACCGCACGCCCAGCCACTCGCCGATCGCGCACAGCCAGAGCGCAGTCTGATAGCGACAATGGGCATGCAGACTATACTGCATTACATAGTCCATATGTGAATGAATCCATTCCATATCTGATTGTGTAGTACAGCACAGTTCAGATGCCCATTGGCCCACGCTGTGGACTCAGTGCGGGCGACAGCCGCATTGCACGCAGTCAGTTGGCAGGTGGCCAGGCAGCTTGCGGGCATGGAGTTGCCGCCTCGCCGCTGACCCGGGGAGCGGGTGGCGGGGCTCAGTGGAGGGTGGAGGGGGTTACCGCTGGACCACCAGGAATGGGATTTAATCCCTTTATTAATACTTCTGCCCACGATGGGGCTGCGAGTGGTCCACTGGACCACCAGGGATGGGATTTAATCTCTTTATTAATACTTCTGCCTGTGAGCGGTCCACTGGATTACCAGGGATGTGATTTAATCCCTTTATTAATACTTCTGCCCATGATCGGGCTGTGAGCGGTCCACTGGACCACCAGGGATACAGGACATTTATGTTTCAATACTTGTGCCCACGATCAGGTTGGAAGCGGTCCACTGGACCACCAGGGATATTGGTATATTATTTCTTGAACCTCATGCCCGCGATCGGGCAGGGGGGTGCTACCAAGATGGACGGTGCCGCCAGAGCTCGAGTGGCCACCCACAGCTGGCAGCTGCCGTGTTGCGGCCTGCAATATGGCAGCTCACCTCTGGGTGGCCAACTATTGCTCCTGTTTTTTTTTGTTCAACTGTGTGCGACGCAGGTAGGGGTTGCGCCTGCATCTGCTCAGCACATCTCGGACTGAATATCGGGATGTGCGGCGTATGCATGGGCACACCCCCCCCCACTTGCACCACATACATTACTGAGGAGCCCCGGCGCATTGGGATTTGTGCCATGCACTTTCCCCTTTTGAATATCGCTGGGGCACATAGTGGTTGGGCATGGCGCACCTGTGTTGAGCCATGCACAACCCTTCTGAATATACCACCCAAGATGTACACAAGTCTCTTGCTCCCAAGTCAGCAGAGGCACAACTATTGGAGCAGTCAGTTCTATCCACCAAATACATAACCGATGCAGTATGGCAGTGGACTCACTCAAAATTAATGCAAGGGTTAGCCAGCCTGGTGGTGCTGAGGGTTGAGGCTCTGGATGCCATGCCGGTGACCTGGGTTCGGGAATCAGCCTGGGTTATTGGGGGTCAGCAGGGGGGAGGGCGAGGAGTGGGATTAAGCTGCCATGAGGCGGCTTTCCTCTCCTGGGGAGGGATGAGGATTTTCCCCAGCCCTTGGCAGCCATCTGGTGGAGGACGAATGGCAGTTCAGGTAACGGGGATCTTGGCTAGCCAGGGGTGGGGCGGAAGGGTCCGAGCCGGTACCCAGAGTGTGTGTGCACCTCCACACGCATGTACTGCCATGTCTGCTGGGGTGCCAGGATCTTCAGGGAGAAAATGGAGAAAAAACACAAATATTATTAATTAAAAAATTAAAAATTAATGCATGGGCAGTGGCACTTGTCAACCACAGCGGAAGGGCACTGTTACTCAAATAGTGGGATGTGGGTAATAAATCCAAGGAAATGCTACACAGACTACCCTTCAAAGGACCCTACTATTCAGAAAAGGCCTAGACAGATATCTCAAAGGCAAAGAAGGGGGGAAAAGCATTGGGGAAAGAGCAGGTGGCAACCCCCATATATCTACCATCCAGCCCCAGGTCTCATTCAAATAATTTGTGTACCAGATGCCAAGGCCACTACAGTAACAGGGGAAACAGCTTTCTCTCCTCATATCCCCCCGCCAACAGCAACAACAGACTTAGAGGTTAAGAGGGATCAAACAGAGGCAAGTTCTAAAACAGAGTCAGCCATAAACAACAGTCCTAACAATGACTATCCCCCTTAGGCCCCAACACCTCTGGCACAAGTGGAATTCATACTGATAGGAGCACGACTTCAACAACTTGTACATGAATGGAGGAAAACAGAAGACAAGTGGGTGCTGGAAATCATTCACAAAGGCTGTGCCATAGAGCTGAAAGAGATCCTCGGGATGGACCAACTCATCATTTCACCAGTATCCAAACACAAAGTATGTTCACAACAGATTCAGTGGATATTACAAGGTCTGATACAAAACAGGGTGGTAGTAGAGGAACCACCACAGAACAGAGGAATATATTCCATCTTCTTTACAGTACAAATAAAACAGGAGTCCTTCACCCAGTCTTAGATTTAAAATTCCTTAAATTGCTCAATTCAGTACAAGCCATTCAAGATGGAAACCATAAGGTCCACCCTTATGGTCATCAGACCAGGAGATTACCTCTTGTCCATAGACCTGAAGGACACTTCTTTACACATCCCCATCCAGTCAACCCACTTCAGTTTCCACATACTGGAGAAACATTGTCAGTATTAGGCACAACCCTTTGGAGTAGCCTTGGCACCGAGAGTATTAACAAAAAGTCCCTGTTGTTCTGGCAGCCAAAAAGAGCACAAGGGGTAAGCACAAGGGAATCATAATGGAAAAGAAAGGGGAAGGGAGAGCTGTAGATCAGGTACAGTCTGCAGTAATGGTGTAGGTAGGGAGGAATGGGCACACTGGATGGGCCAGGCGGTCCTTATCTGCCATCAAATTCCACATTTCTATTAGGAAACGGCATACAGATCATTCCATATGTGGACGACTGGTTAATAAGGACCAGATCCCCACAACAATCTTGAAGAGAGACACAAATGGTAATAACTTGCCTAGAAAAACTGTTGGGTGGTCAACCGGAACAAAAAGCAGCCTCTTATTGAGCCAGTGCATAGAATACCTGGGCACTCTGAGTGACACGGCAACAGACCAAGTACGACCGTTGGACAAACAAATCATCAGCAAGGCAAGTCACTTTATTTATAAAGTGCCCAATCCAAAAAGGCTCTGAGCCCTGTACAAAGTTTAAACTAAACAGAGAATAAAACATACAGAATAATGTGTGGGTGGGTATAACCAGAATTTTACACACACACCCACACCCGAGGTGTGGGATGCTACATCGCTCTCAGGGTTTATACAAGCATCCCACAGTGAGGGTGTATGTAAAATTCTGGTTGCATCACACACACCCATACATTATATTATTTAATTACTGGCTATTATTTTTTATGATATTGTCCTTAAAAAATCAAACAGTGAGAGTGTGTTAAATTGCTGTAAAGTGATTTTATTTTAGTAAAGCTTAACATGAAAGTAAAACTTTTTCTTTAAGTGAAGAACATTTATTTTTCCATTTTTTTAAAACATTAACATGTTTTAGAGGTAACTTAATTGAGCTAGATTGACAGTTACTGATTATAACTGTCCAGTTGCAACCAAAAATATCAACCCGGGCAGTTATAACACAGCATAAAACTCTTATCTGTGTATAAAAAAATTATCACCGGTAATTAAAATATTATGATACTCTTTAAAACAGGTAGAGGCAAAATAATCTAGGCATAGACTATATAAACTTTAACCATCAGTAAAAGCCTGTTGAAATAGATAAGACTTTAAAGAGCCTTTAAAGGCCTCCACCGAGTTGGTCATATGGATATACTGTACATAGGAAGTGAGTTCCACAGCAATGGAGCAGCCACCCCAAAAACTCTGTCCCAGATAATTTTAACCTCAATGGGGGAACAATGAGCAGGCCCACATTGGTGGAGCAGAGAGGTCGAATTGGGTTATAGGGAAGGACCATCTAATGATCTCCAATGGCAGCATGTACACCAGAAAACAAAATGGGGGCTGTGTTCTCCTGGTTATGTAGGACACAGACCAGCAAAGGACTGCATCAGTGAGGCCTACACAGTCCCTCAGGTGATCCAGAAGCACCCCATGGTCTGTGTCAAATGCTAACAATAGATCCAAGAGCACCAGAATAGATCAGTGCCCTTGTCCCTCACAAGGAGGAGGTCATGGGTTACCTTAACAAGAGCAGTCTCAGTGCTACACTGGTGCCAAAAACCCAACTGGAATGTTTTGTAAAGAAAAAATACTTCAGGTGATCTGACAGCTACTCTGCCACCACCTTCCCAATAACCTTGCCCAAAAAGGGAAGGTTAGAGACAGGCCTGTAGTTCTCTAGAGAGTCAGGCTCCAAGGATGTTTTCTTTAGAAGGGGTCTAACCAGGGCAAGCCTGCCAGCGCAACAGAAAGAATTACTGCTGCGACGTAGGCGGCCCCAGTTCAGGAACAAATTTGGGATGCCCGAGGGCAGGCTGGGGGTGGGGGGTGGATTGAGCAGCCATAGCACATTCTCCACCCCGGGGGGGGGTAGAGTGATTCCAGTCCAGCGATCCCAGGTGACAACAGGAAACACTGTTACCAGAGCACCAGTGAGCGTTGCTCCAAGAAGGGCATGTTGGACGCATAACATGGTTGCATCATGGTGTCCAATTGACATGTCTCCTACCAGAAACCATCATGCAAAAATCCATGCCCTGGTGAGCCCAATGATAGTCCTGCTCTGTGGCGGATCCGGATCCCGCTGCATCCATATTTGTGCACCTCCAGTGTTTAGTGGGGGCATCGCCGTGGGAGGTAATGCAGGGGGCACTGTGAGATGGTGTTTCCGGGGTCCACCCGTAGATGGAGAGGGTGATGTGATTGGCTGCCGGAGACTCAAAAAGCATAGAAGGCAAAAAAAAAAAAAAGGGTCTAACCATGGCCTTTTTTAGGGTCACTGGGAAAACACCCTCCCTCAGGGACCCATTAACAATCTCTATGAACACTGGGCCCAGCAATAGTGCAAAATAATTTTTGCACCCTGGCATGTATAGTTTAAAGAGCAATTGTCTCTCTTTCTTTGTTGTTGGGCTTTTTATTGTGCACAGGGACCTGTGGGCCGAGACCTCCTGACCATTTCTGAAGAATGATGACTGGCAAAAAAAGTCCCTGAGAAGATATGGAAAATACCAAGTGGGTGACATGCCAAGTTCTGATTCTGAAAAAAAACCAAAAAAACACTGGGCCCAGGAACTCAACACAGCCAAGAATCAGTCATGTAGGTCTCAGGTCCAGCGTACAGTTGGTAGGGTGCAAACTGGAGATCACCTGGAGTACCTCAGCCTCAGACATAAGTCAAAACTTGTCCCAGGAAGGCAGATCTACATCACCAAAGGCATGGCCACTGCTGGCCTGGACTGGGCCATCCAAGGAGACACTATCTAATGGAAGACACCTTGTCAGTAAAAAAGTCCCAAACTCCTCACACTTTTCTACAGAAGATGCTCCAACAGACTGTAAACAGGGCTGATTCAACATACTGTCTACAGTAGGGAAAAGCTGAGAAGGGTGATTCTTCCCAACAATGGACCATGACAGTAACTCTGCCTTTTTCAGGTTGCTTGCCCACTGATATTCAGCATATAGAATTTTCAGTGCCAATCTGTGCTTCATAGACCTGGACCTCCTCCAGGAACATTCTAACCTCTATCACTTAATCTTCAACCAGCACAGTTCAGCGCAATACCATGGTGAACTACAATGGGAGGTCAAGGGATAAACCCAGAAAAGTGCAGCAGAGTCCAGAGCAGTAGTAAGCACCATGTTATAGTTCTCCACAGCCATCTCTGGACCTCATGCTCAAGCCAGCAACAAGCCTGAGACATCCAATGCCTCCTGGAGCTTATGAGGCTCCAAATTATGTTTGGGATGGCACCAGACAGCCTCCAAAGAGGGGGTATTTAAATGGGGAACCCCATACTGGAAAGACTATATGATGATCCAACCAAGAGAGTGGATCAACCTTGACTGCACCAGTGTCAAGTCCCAATGAGAAGATAAGATCCAGTGTGTGACCATGCTGATGGATTTCAGAAGTAACAACCTGTGTCAGTCTCACTGAAGACATCAATTTAAGGAGCTCTTGAACAAATTGTGAGGATTCATCATTGATCCAGGCATCGAAATCCCCCAGAACTAAGAGTCTGGAACTGTCCCAACACCTGTTTGGCAATGAAGTCCACCCTTTCCTGCAGAAACTCACTCCCACCTCCTGAGGGATGGTAGATAAGAATGATTCTGCCACTGACACCTGAACCACACCTAGCCATCACACATTTGAAGGACCTGAAAGTTCTCATGGGGAGTGCAGTGAGAACCAAGGAGGATCTAAAGCAGATGGCCACCCCACCCCCTTTACAGTACCTCCACAGGCAATGCACCACAGAGAAACCAGGCAGAACAGATGCCCCCAGAACCGGTCCACAGTCATCGCCCAGCCAGGTTTCCATGATACAGTCAAGGTCAGATGAGGAATAAGCGATGAATCCCTCCATCACTGCCATCTTATTCCTCAGTGACCTCACATTACAAAGAATGGCTTGAAGGAGAGGAGTTGAGCTGAATGGTTGGACTACTACCTGCTCTCTGACATTAGGCAGGGCACTGGGGAAGGGAACCAGGTACGGTGGTCCCCTGTCCTGATTCCATACTCTCCCCAGGCATCTCCTCAACCCCACCACATCAGTCCTTCCCCCGATTATCATACCTGAGATCTCCTCTGCTGTGTTTCCCCTGCTTTGCAGGCTTTCCAGTTCCCTACAGCAGCTGAGGACCTCTGTAGGGAGAAATACTGGGACCCCCACAAACGGATGGAGCATCCACAGGTGATCCCCAGTACAAGTGCCTGTTTACACTGATGCCTCTACATATCCAATACCAATACTGAAAACAGCTCATTCAAAAAAATGTACAAATACAGCTCAAACTAATACCCTCCCTCCCCACCTATACAAATGCTAACTACAATATGAGTAATAATAATTTCTAAACTAACCCACCAATCACATGCCAAACACACACCATTCCCACATGTAACATTCACACCTTGAAACACTCAATCATTAACAAATGAACACAGTAAAATAACCAATAAAAGATGCAAATAAACAGTTAAAATTATGTCCATGAGCCGAGTCAGTGAAGTTGAGACCGAGGGGGAGTGAGGTGGAAGTGCCCTCTCACAGCAACTCCAAATCCCCAAATGGAACCCCCAGAGTGATCAAAAACCACCCTCTCACAGTGACCCCAAGTTCAGCTTGAATCCCACCGAAGCAAGGTGCTCTCAACACCCACTTCAGTGCCCTTGAACATATAATGAAAGTTGCAATTATGAAGAAACTGATTCCATCTTTATAGAATATGCAGCTGATATGTAGGTAAAGAATAGGAATGCAGTTACATTGACTGTTCTGCAGCACAGAGGAAGACTCTGGCAGATGCCCAAACAGAAATGCATAATCCTACAAGCATCCAGCCTGCAGAGGAAGAGGCAGCCCACTCTGGAACAAGGGTCTCTGGTACTAGGACTAATGTCATCCTGTATGCAGCTAATCCCATGGCTCAGGTGACATATGAGACAACTACTCCTGCTGGCCATCCAACAAGGGGTACTCCTGGATTTTGATTTTACATCTACCATAACCATGACACCACGAGTAGCCACTTCACTGAGATGATGAACAAACAAGGACAGCCTGTCCAAGGGAATGCCCTGGACATGCAGAACAATGTGGTACTAGAAACGGATGCCAGCCTAACAGGCTTGGGGGCAGCCACAGGTCACTTGTCAGCTTACAGGGAATGGTCTTGCACAGAGTCAGAGCTACCAATCAACATTCTGGACATGAGGGCAGTTTTCTTAGCCGTGCTAAACTACAGCCACATAGTGAAAAACAAGAACATCCTCATAAGATCGGACAACAGAGTGATTCTGGCATACATTGTGAAACAGTGGAACCAAGAGCAGGGCAATGATGAAAGAGGCCACAGAAGTGCTGACATGAGCACAGATCAATCTGGTGGGCATATCAGCCATTCATTTAATGGCAGACTGAATGCCATGGCAGACTGGCTCAGCCACCAGCAGATCCACCTGGGTGACTGGAGATTCCACCCACAGGTGTTTCACAGCATAAAAAAATGTTGGGATCCATTGCAAGTGGATCTAATGGCAACCAGCAAGAACATCCAGTGCCCCATGTCCTATTCATGACTCAAAGACAGCCCATCCATGGGGGTGGATGCCCTGTCATCAGCATGGTACTTTGACGTGGCTTATATATTTCCTCCTCTTCCCCTCCTGTCTCAGGTTCTGAGGAAGATTCGACAGTCCAGAGCGCAGGTCATCCTAATCACCCTGTACTGGTCCAGGAAGTCTTGGTTTGTGATAGGGGTAGCCATGGCCCTAGACTACCCATGGAGGCTCCCAGTCAGGCATGACATTTAAAACAAGGCCCAGTCTGTAAGCCAAATCCTTAGAACCTCAAACTGACAGCCTGGCTCCTGAAAGGGACAGCTCCAAGGTCCCATCCCAACACACTGTGCTTCCTAAAGGCAGCAGTGAATATCAGGCCCAAAACTAAACAAATTACTGTACCATGGAACCTAAATTTGGTGCTAAAAGCTATGACCGATATAACATTTGAACCTCTAATGACTGTCAACCTTAAATGGATGAACCTCAAAACAGTCTTCCTAGTTGCAGTATGCTAAGCAAGGTGAACAGGAGAACTTCAAGCCCTATCCTGCAGGGAACCATACCTCATATTTAATGAAGACAGGGTCACTCTGAGGACAATCCCTTCTTCATGCCCAAGATTGCCTCAGATTTCTACTTAAGGCAGACAGTTGAATTACCAGCTCAAATGCCGATCTCAGTGGACACAGCCGATCCTAAAATACATACACTGGGGATGAGCAGGGTAATTGTTGCATATGTAAACAGAACAAGGAACTTCCAAAAGGCGTACAGATTATTTGTTATCATTCAAGGTCATAGGAAAGGCCAACCTGCTACCCGATCTACCATAGCAACTGGGCTGAAGGTGGCTATTCAGGAAGTGTGCAAAGCCAGTGCCAAATCAACACCCACAGACGTTAAAGCCCATTCCACCAGGGCAGTCACCACGTCATGGGCCTAAAGAGACTTGGCAGCCACAGAGGAAATATGCACAGCCGCCATTTATTTATTTAAAAGTTGGTGACTGAGCTGGCCCGGTGACGCTGAGGGTTGAGGCGCTGGACGCCATACCTCACGCTACACCAGTGACCTGGGTTCCGGAAAAAGCTCAGGTCACCGGGGGTCAGCTGAGGAGGGAGGAGGTGGATTGAGTCACTGACTGGCAACTGTCCACTCCTGGAGAGGGTTAGGCACCGTTCCGACTAGCGGACAGTGTTGGGAGGGGAGGACGCTGTTAGGTAATTGGTGGAAGCCGTGTCTCAGCACAGCTTACCACCTGGACTTTGGTCCTGTGCGCCAGTGTCCTTGGGGCCGGGATTAGTGGAGTTATGCAGTCATGCAAAAGTAACCACAAAAAACCCACTGCTGTGCAGTGTGATCCCCGCATGGGGAAGATTGGCTCCACGGAACTCGGGCCGGCCATGGGTGACAACTGTGCTATAAAAAATAAATAAAAGTTGGTGACTGGTTAAGGCACACTGAGTGGAGGCTCATTTCCAGGTGTGACCTGGGGGAGAAGGGAAAGAAGGAACACAAAGTAAATAGAATAACAATTTAAATACTGCATACATAAATAGAATATTATGTAATGAAGACGTTAGGTACATAGAGTCATATGGACATCTAGCCTTTCATTGACTAGGCATTACAGGCTTGATATCACCCAAAAGGCTAAAACCAGTTTTGGCCGCTCTGTTCTCCAAGCAGTCACATCTGTTCAGTCAGAACACAATTTGTCTCCCCACCCTGAGGGCAAGGGTACTGCTTTTTAGAACCCTAGATGTAAGGAGTCTGGGGTGCCTCAGAGATTATCCCCCACAATGGTAGTTTACTCACCTGGTAAAGGTGATTGTGTGGGCATACATCTCTGAGGCACTTTACATCCCTCCCTGCAAGACACTGGTGTTCGGACTAGAAATGACATCCTGTTCCAGCATGCCGTATGGGCTGGGTAAACCTAGAGTGTAATAATAGGTAATAAATGATCTGCCTAATAACCACACTGCTGGCCTGCAGGTTACAGTTAGTCACAAGCCTGAAGCCTGTAAGCTAACCAGTTTTATCCTAGATACCCGCATTAGAAAACATTGAAACTAAGCTAGTCTAATCACATTTGCAAGGTGAAGTGGGTTGGATTGCATCTCTTGACGTCACATGTGCATCAGCAACCTATCAGGTAAACATGATCCTAGATGTAGAGTCTGGAGTGCCTCAGAGATGTATACCGCTGCAATCAAATTTACCAGGTGAGTAAACTATCATTTCTAGCCTGAAATAATGGTATCATACCTGTTTTGAATTTAAATCCTAAGCATATTTCACAGCTGAGTTTGCTAAATAGTTTGCCTAATTTGTGCACATAAGTGAAGGTTAAAAACATGATAAATAATATATTTTCAGCCACATGGACAAGATTGTGGCCATGCAGATCATGACATGATTAGGCCATGCACAAAAAGTCCGTAAGTTGTTTAGGCTTTTTTTAAGCTTTTTCCAAACCTGGGAAATAAACAGATTAGGAGATTTCTGCATCAGCAAAGAACTGCTGGCATAGTTTCAATACGATCATTAAGACCAGGTTGCATAGATGCTTTCAACTTAAAAATCTAGGACGATTTCCTTTTGGCCAACATGGAGTCAATGTCCCCACCTCTGGGTCCAGTGTATATCTTTTCAATGCCAGAAAACAACCATTTGTGGCCAGCATCATTTGGGAGCCTTGCAACATGCACTGCAAGGGCAGAATTGCTGCTCTTGTTATGTATTGCCCGCATGTGACTCCCCACTATCTCTTTGAATTTGAGCTTTGTGCATCCTACATTAAATGCACCACATTTACAGGGGACTAAATAGACCACATACTTGGTGTCGCAATTGATGAACTTCCTTATTTCTAAGGATTCCCCTGTGGCTGGACTGTTGAATGTGTTGCCAGTAGTGAGTACTTTGCAGTACCTACATCTCCCACACCTGTGGGTGCTAGGTGTTAGAGGAGGCAACCATCTGCAAACCTGGTTTAATGGTTCAAGGCTGTGTGATACAATCACCTATATTATGTGCTCTCCTGTATACCATGCGCAGGGGTTGCGATACATGTTCACCAAGTCTAGGCTCAGATTAAAGTATATACCAATTTTTTCTCAAGATATTTTCTACATCATGTAAACATATGCTGTAAGTGGTCACAAAGTTCAATCTAGTCTGCTGTTTCGCTGGAGTCAGTGCCTGCCTCTGAGTCAACAGCATATCCCTGTCTGTGCTTCTTGTTCTGTCATAGGCACAATTGATGTATTTATACCCCGTCTGAGAAACGGTTTTGCAGTTCAACAGTTCTGTTTTTGAAAGATTCCTCATTGCTGCATAGGCAGCACACTCTAAGAAACTGACTAACCGGAATGTTCCTACTGGTATGGCAGGGGTGACAGGAACTAGCAAGAAGGATTGTTTTTCCATCAGTTTGCAGAAAAGTTCTGCATCCATGCCAGATGTGGAATTTTTGATAATGTGGATGCCTGAGAGAAAAAGCTACACAACTGTAGCTGACTGAAAATTTCAAGTTTGAATTTGTACTTTCTAGGTATTCCATAAACAGAAACAGTTCCTGTGCAGTCCCCTGCTACACCATCAAAATATCATCAATATAGCACCTCCATAATACAGTCATTTGAAATAATGGGTTACTAGTGCCATCATACATACACCTCTCTTCCCACAGACACAGAAACAATTTTGGCAAAATTGGGACAAATGTGCTCATGGCAGTTCCACTGACCTGTCCAAAATACTTGCTTTGAAAATTGAAACTGTTGCGTTTCAATACAGATCTGACTAATTGGAATAGGAATTCAGTTGGAAGGTTGCTGATGGTCCTCTGATTGAGGTAGTAACCCAGGGCTGATAAGTGACATATCTGGAATGTGTAGTACAGTATGGGCTGCACGCCCATTGGCTCATGCTGTGAACCAATGGGCGTGCAGCCCTACTAAGCTATCAGTCAGCGGGTGGCAGGGCGGCAGGCGGGTGGGGTGCTGCCACCCACCAGCTGACGGGGGGGAGCATGGTGGTGGGGCTCAGTGGGTGAGTGAGGAGGGGGGTACACTAGACCACCAGGGTAATAGGTCATTTTATATGTTTGACAGATGCCCGCGATCAGGCAGAGTGCGGTCCACTGGACCACCAGGGATATTGGCGAGGGGGTGATTCACCAGATGCCCACGATCGGGCAGTGATCGGTCCACTGGACCACCAGGGATTTTGGATGGGGGGGTTATTATACCGATGCCCGCGATCGGGCACATAGTCCACTGGACCACCAGGGATATTAGAGGGGGAATTTTCTGTTAGAAAAATGCCCGTGATTGAGCACATAGTGGTCCACTGGACCACCAGGGATATTATAGGGGGAATTTTGTTTAGACAAATGCCCGCAATCGGGCTGCAGGGGTGTCAGTCCCCGACGGCTGCTGCCTGGCAGGGTGCAGGCGCAAGTCGTTGGGGATCAGCGCACCTGAATGCTAATGGGATGCAAATAGGGCCATAATGACATCAAATGACCCCATGTGCACCTTGCATAAATGATGGCCCCATTTGCATGTCCCCTTTTGAATATCGCAGGTGCTGTGCATGGTGCAATGGCACTTGCGCTAGCACATCTCCATGATCCACTCTGGCCACTTGCGCTAGGGCAGTGCTGCCACTGTGCCATCCACAGTGGGGGTGGCAGGGTGTGATATTCAAAGCTGCTGCGCCATAGCACAGCTCCATTGAATATCGCCCAGTCCACACCCCTACGCAACCAAGTTGAGCTGCGCCCAGGCTTGTGCAACAGCCTGGCGCAGTTTGAATATCCGGGCCATCGTGTATAAAGTAATCACTGATGATCCCTTAGAGTCATCTTATCAGTGATTAGGTAGATTATATATGGAATATATGTAAACGAGAAACATAATGCATTATAGTGAGGTATGATAGTGATGCATGATGTAATCCAATGAAGGATGTAAACATTGGGATATATGAGCAGCAAAGCACATTCCTGGCACTCATACTTATATGATGGATGCCTAAATCTATATATTAGTGCAAAATAGCAGTATCACAGTATAGTAGACCAGGAATACAGTGTGAGGTGTATGTGGGATGATAGGGGGCATAATCCAGGTGCAACAGTCCCCTCTTTGTTGCCCTAATTGCAAAAATGGCAACACAACAAAAAGACAATGGTTAGGCACCATTCGTCTACAGGCCCAAGGCATGAGCCTGATAGAGGGAATTTTAACTGGTCATGGTGGTGTTTCAGGGTTTTCCTTAAACAACAAAATGTGATTATAAGGGAAAATGTTAGTAAACCTTGTATTATTATAAACATTTGGAATAAAACTTCACAATGGGGTTTTCTAATATCAAAACAATCAGTAATGACTGATATATAACAGGTGTATATCTGTCCTATTGGAAATAAATTGAAAAGACAAACTTAAGTTGCCTGTATGTATATTAAAAATAAGTAAAAATTGAGATAGTGCATCAAGATAGTTAGGATTAGACTTAATGGTATCTGGTTCCGGGATGGGAACAGGTGTGATTACTGTATAACCGGCTATAACCTGTTTAGGGGAATAAAAATAGAAATTAGAAAAGTTCACTTTGCATAACTTTTAGTCCATAACAGAAGAATGTATAGTTGGTCACCACACAATGTTCCACATCAGAAGAATATACCACCTTGGAGGATGACATTTTTCAGTTGGTAAGTCAAACCAGACACGAAATGTCAGTGTCCACAAGGCATAAATTATGAACAGTTCCAGAGATAAATCCAGGGTTTCTTCAAGTTTTAGATGAAGATTCATAGTTCAAATTCGATGCATTTAGATTTTGCAAAGGTAGATCCAAATATTCAGGAGGCTGCAGTATTTACAGAGGCCGCAGCAGGGGGTGCATTAGATTGCACATTGAGTTTTACAATAGAATAGCAACAGTGTTCAGCGGAAGCTGATCACACGGCTGCACAAAGTGCAAAGGTTTATGACAGTACTCAGTTTGTATGAGGTGCCAGACAGACTTGGAAAACAAGCAGTGAAGAAAATGGATTTCTTGATTGTAGATCAAATGAAGAAGAGTCTTCTTGCTGAAGTTAGGGGATTGCCCCCACCCCAGACTTGCTTTATAGTATGCATAACAATGAGCTTGATTGTAGAATCTTAATTGGCTGGACCGAATACAGTTTATTTGAAAGTTCACAAGTGGAAGCCTAATTTCAATTATTAGGCCAGTATTCACAAGTTGGTAAGACAAGTTGGAAGATGTCACATCTGCATAAAAGGTGGTGTTTCTTTCAGGTACAACAATCAAAGTTCAGAGTCAGTCACAATTCCAAGACCTCATGGTAAACAAGAAAAGGAGGTGATTTCAACCTTTCACAATAAAAGTTCCCGTCAAGATGACCAATAGAATGGACGGTTGCCAGATAATCGGAGATGGATGTTGCCGGAGGAAAATGTGGCAATGACATTGTGAGAGTCACAAACATGGCTTCCTGGATTGTGCAGCAATAATTTTCAAAGCATGGAGCAATACTGATGTGTGTGGTGACATATCAAAGGTTCCTTGCCATTGACAAGGGAATAGTGCTAGATTCAAACAAACATTTAACACATGCAATAGAAGTGCAAAATGTGGCAATGCCACTGACCCATATATCTGTCATGCATGAGATCAAGGATATGTCCTAATTCCAGATCCCAGAAGAGATAACCAAAGGGTTGTAAGAACATAATAGCCATAGGCAGTGCAAAGGACTTTCCTAGCTACATGATGCTCGTCTGCTTCCTTAATGTGAGCAGAAAATAATTCATTAATACGAACATTTGTCAGGTCAAATCTCTTCATAATATCCTTAATATTGTAAATGTAAATCACACTTTATGAGCAAAACCATGTATACCATGCAATGGGAGGGGGTATGATATTATATTTCATACTATCATGTACCTTTAACATAGGTGCTTGAATAAAGGCTATATCAGCCTTATTTCAAATAGATATGTCAGAGTCAAATAGGTCTGAGTCTAAACCTGTGTTTTGTTTTTTAAAATACAAAAACAAAATGCCTAGTGCGTTTGAGTAGGTTTACAGTCATAAGATGTAGCACTAGCAGTCAGGATGTGAAAATCCTGTGTGTGTGTGTGTGTGTGCTATGAGTCCTTGTATAGGGAGTCATTAATGAGTACCTGGTATGCTGCCAGGGTATCCAATCATATCATTATTTAAAAACAAAATGTGGGAAATGTTTGTTGTGAAACATAAAACAAATCATTCCAAGTTCTAAAGGGTGAGATTTAAAAATCACTGGGATGTGCATGAACTGCACATTATTAACTAGAGTACCTGGTTGAGAAGTGGCTATTGGACCACTGGATGGGCCAGGGTTCTGTTTTAGGCACTCAGTATTAAGTGTCACAAATTGTGGGGCATCATTGGGTAAAACCTTTAAGGTCTAATGACTTTTATTGCCATATACATTTTGGATGCAAAATTCCTGATTATCAATAAAATGTAAACAGGGGTCCAGATCAAGTCTAGCTGCTAGGATTGATCTGAAGCAATGAGCATAACATTCAGTAGGGCCACACTACCCTTCTGGATGATGAACATGCCTTTTAGGACTTTAGTGTGAATTCCACAGGATGCAATTAGATCATGTGGGCTTGTGAGGTACTCTGCCTCAACAATCTGTTTAGGATTAGATTACTGGTTCTTATCTGCAATAAGATGTGCAGTTTGGGTTTATAAGAAGACCCATACTTTTAAAAAGAATAATAAGCATAAAAGCAAGCATCTCTCTCTCTCTCTGGAACCAAAGGAAAGAGAAAAAGAAAAACATAGTTTAGTACTATTCCACCCATTGCAGTATGGAAAAGTAATTTTATATCCTTTAAACAGGTTCATTTGATTGGCATGTAGCCATTTATCAGCAACTGTTATTGTGAGGCAGTCTAACTTGGTAGACTGCTGGACTGAGTTTGTTTACACTGGGATAGGGCTTGTTGGGCCTTGTCCATACATTTTGCAGCAAATGTGTACTTTTCAGATGTCTTGTTTGCGATATTTAACATATTTATCTACTGATGCTCCATCAGCAGTGGCAGTACACAGGACCAGAAATAAATGTTCTGGGAGTCTCATGGACCATCTGGTCATGATTTCAAAAATTAGGTACACTGTGTACCTGCAGAGGATGTCCCTCTTATTGCCATAAGGAGTAATGGCAATAATGAATCCCAGTCCTTTTGCATTTTCCTGAATAAGTTTGGATAACATAACTTTGATCTGCCTGTTAGCCCATTCCACCTGTCCTGATGACTGTGAGTGGTAAGGGATATGAAACTTTTGTTTTACCCATAACAAATCCAGAGTTTTCTGCATTACTTAGGCTATAAAGCCGGATCCCTCTAATCAGAATTTACCTTTCGGGGTAACCTTTACCTGGTAAATAGCTGGTTTACCAAGACATTTACAGTCACTTTGGCTGTTTTGCTCCATTAGGTTTATGATCACTAGTGCAAACTAGTTGTTCTTAGTGGTTGGCATAGGGCTAATGTATTCAATCTGGATGTTGTTCCAGGGGCCTGATTACCTCTGGGGTAACAATGTATTTTTCCTAGCTGTTCTAGGATTGTTCTGTGCACAGATCAAACAGTTTCTAATGTAGTGTTCTACATCATTTCTCACGTGTGGTCAGGCAGAGGATATCAGTCTGTCTAGTATTTTTATTGACTCACTGATGTCCACCAGTTGGAGTATCATGTACTTGGTACAGCAGATAAAATCTACTCTCAGGTGTTCAGGAATTACCCATAACTTTTCATGAGTGTTACAGCAGTGATGTCCCAAATGAGTAGGCCATCACTGGATAGGTGAATGTCATTTTCATGTGCTTTCTTTACAATGCAATTGGGGTATAAGGGCTTATTTCTGGAAGTTATTCCTCAGTTCCTTTATTAAGGAACCTATACACTGCCCTCAAATGAGGGTCCTTCTTTTGGAGTACAAGGTTCACATTTTAGAATATGCTTGAACCTTATGAATGTACAGTTTGTATTTAAACTGGTTAGGTTGTGATGTACACAAACAAGTCTCTGTATTTTACAGAGGTAATATTAGAGTATTTCTGGAAGTTTTTGTTCTTCCCAAAGAAATTCAGTCAGAGAGAAACAGACCCAATTAGAATCTGTAATAATAAAACAAAAAACAGTTTCGGCAGCGTTTTGTAATTAGATCAAGGCCATTTCTTAAAGCGTGCAGTACTTAACCCTCTCGTGGAGTGCTGGTATCATGTTACGTAAGGAAAAATCTGTGTATTCCTGTCTTAACACAAGCTGTGTTTTTCTCAAGGACTTACCACCTCTCTAAACCATCCACAAATATTTGTGGTAATAAGGAGACTCCTCACCTCCCTGCTTTTCATTTTATTTGCCAAACGTGTTTTAACATTGCCTGTGAATCATACATATACAATGATGCAACTACGAGCCATGCATACTCTGTCATCACCAGAATGTAAAATAATTCCAAACCCTGCTATCTGACCCTCATTGGTATGTGTGGCTGAGTCATCAGTCAAAACATGGCACATAGTGATGTCTTTTAACACTTTCTGAGGTTCTGTCAGAAAGGGCCCTGGGACAGGTAGGTCAGGGGGTTGGAGGGAACAATCATGGGTCTCTCCTGTAAACTGTAGGCCATGGGCCAACAAGGATGGAGTTTTGATAGGAAGGACAGTGATGTCATGATCCTGTAAAATGAGAGACCAGTGTGTAAGTCTGGCATTGGAGCCAGAGTCATCTTTTACTCTGACAACAGAAAGTTAGTTGGCAAATAATTGGAATGCAGCACAATGGGTGCATATCCAATGATATACATAAAGTATCTCACTGCCCAGTATGTAGCCAAATGATTCCTTTCACAATGGTTGTATTTTAGCTCCACTGGGGCAAGCATCTGGGATGCAGAAGCAGTGGATCTGATGTGTGCATTGTATGTTTGGGCTAAAACTGCTGAGATTGCTATATCTGATGTAGCAGTTTCAATATACTGTAAAACTGTGTTAGGATTAACCAATGCTGGGACCTTGGTCAGTGATCCCAAAACAAAAGACAATGATATCGGTATTAGGATACCTTGTACCTTCTTAGCAGAAGTGCCTGCTATAGTTTGTGCAGAGAATAACCCAGACTGTTTCTGACTTGTGTCTGCTATTGCATCCACAGTATGGGATGATCCAGGTGTCACTGGTGGAGGGGGTCCTGCATCATGTGCAAGTAGTGCTGGCACTATCAGGGGTGCCTGCACAGTGGAGAAAAGTAGTGTGCAAGTTGCACATAGTTCTCCAGCTATGGATTGTGGTTCAGTAGCCCTCAGGGGTTGAGAAAGTAGTGCTGCTGAAACAGCTGTCAGCTCAGGTTCAGAAATCAAACCTGTAACCCTCCCCCCCACCAGTGTGGCCTGTGATGCTGAAAATATCACAGCCACAGGGCTTTCAGAATCAGGGTTGTTCCCTTCCCCATCAAATGAAAAGTGTGTTTTCTCACCAGAAGGTTGCTGGATGGTAGCAACATTGTATTTAATGTTACAGCTTAAGGTATTAATGCGCTGCATAGGAAAAGCAGTATATTCAGTCTTCTCAGGGAAAGCTGATGTTATTTCACATTTCACACCAGAATTAGCAGCAATGTGTTTCCTTAACCAAGGCCGTTCTAGTATAGTAAACGTTGCTAACAGAAGTTGCTTCTTCTGCAGCGTCAGACACTGACTTCATGACAGATTGCATACCAGCCTCATTCAAAAGTACATCAACATAATTTTTAATGAGAATCTTCTGTCCCTCAGAAACACTAGCCTTACTGATAACATTAATCATGCCAAGAACCTCCGGTATTTTTGTTTGGTTATGGCAGCAATCACAGTTCCTTGTGACTGCATGATCCAACCTCCGTGATGTGGTGGTTTGCCATTTTGGATTACCTCACAAGCATCTTGGGATACTGTGTTATGACCATCATCACATGACCATGAGTGGACATCTTGGGGATGGTATGGGGATGCAACCTGATGACATGTATGTCCACCATTTTGAGACTCTGACAGTTCTCCATTTTGTGAATCACAGAAAAATAAGTGGCTAGCATTTGTTCTTGTCCACCCCACAGCATACTGTGAGTGTTCAAAATCAAACTCTTCAACATGACAAGAGGTGAGGTCTATGGGCATTAAGTTAGTATGCCCTGTCAATACCTCTGGCTGATGGTGCAAGTTCGCCATATCTGACTTTTTACTCCTAGGCCCAGATATTCAAAACGGTTGTGCATGGCGCAACGGTGTTTTCATGCCCAACCCACTGATGCGCCCCAGTGCGATATTTGTATAGGAAAAAGTGTCAAGACAAATTCCAATGCACCGGGGTGCATCAGTAATGTATGTAGGCACAGGTGGGGGGCGTGCCCATGCATAAACTGCACAGCCAGAAATTCAGCCCGAGCATGCAGAGTTATGCAGGTGCAACCCCTACCTGCGCCTGCACAAAGTTATGCCTGAAAAAAACAGGAACAAGTCGAGGGCCACCTACAGGTGAGCTGCCACATTGCAGGGCACAACACAGCAGCTGCCAGCTGTGGGTGGCCATCGGATGTTCCCACCACACCTGGCGGCGCCCCCCCATGCCTGATCGTGGGCATCAGTCACCCCCCCCAAAGTCTAATATCCCTGGTGGTCCAGTGGACCACGAGTAGCCGATCTCGGGCATAACTATATCCCCAAAGTTCAATGTCCCTGGTGGTCCAGTGGACCACACGAAACCCGATCGTGGGCATCAGTATCCCCCAAAGTCCAAAATCCCTGGTGGTCCAGTGGACTGCACGAACCCGATCGTGGTGGCATTCCTCACCCCCAAGTCCAAAATCCCTGGTGATCTAGTTGATCCCCACCCACCCACCACCACTGAGCCCCACCACCCTGCTCCCCGTCAGCCAGAGGATGGCAGCACCCCACCTGCCTGCCGCCCCGCCACCCGCCGACTGACAGCTTGTGTGGCTGCATGCCCATTGGTTCAGAGCATGAGCCAATGGACATGTCAGCCCATACAGTACTAGTCAGTCCAGATATATGGCACTTGTGCCACCGCATCTCAATGCTCCTCTCTGACCACTTGCACTGGCGCAGTTCCACTGCGCCATGCACAGTGGGGGTGGCCAGGGTGCGATATTCAAAGCAGTTGCGCCATAGCGCAACTCTGTTGAATATTGCCCTGGCCACACCCCTGCGCGACAAATTTGAGCAGTGCACAGGCTTGCGCCACAGCCTGGCGCAGTTTGAATATCTGGACCCTACATTCTAACTGCTCAGATACAGGAGTTAGCATGCTGTAAAGTGCCTTATTTTCAGATCGCAAGACATTCTCATCTTGTAAAACTTGCTTATTATCAACAGAAGCTGTATCACAGTTTAGATTCAAAACATTCATTTCAAGTCTGTTGTACTTAAAACATAATGAATCACAATGTTCAGTCAAAGTCTGGTGTTGAAATACCAGCACGTTAACTCTTTCAGTACTTACTTCAGACTTATCATCCCTAAGTTCCTTGCTTTCAAAACATAAGGAATCAGTGTTATTAACCAGAACACCATTCATTTGAAAAACTGTTTTCCTAATATGTTTTGCCTTCTCAGTGTTATCTCTTAAGGCATGCAGGTCTTTGCTGCCCCTCTCATGAAAGAGAAACTCATTATTTTTATGGAGGGACTGCAACTGAGACTGCAGTCCATCTATCCTTTTTTATGAGAAGCCTTTTTCAGACTGATTTCCTGATGGCAATTTATATGATCAACCTCAGATTTGGTATCACACACATTATGCATGACCTGTTTCTTCCAGTTTCTACACACAGTGGTAAGTTGGACATTTTCCTTACTCTTACATTCCAGCTCCTCAAATACATGAGTGAGTACACTGTGAAGTAATCTAACTTCAGTGCACAAGACTTTCTCACAGTGAAAAACTAGTCTGTTTCAAGAGAAGTCTTATCACATTGGATTTCCAAAGCATGCATTTTACATCTACTGTTTTCATAACTACTTAGTAAAGAATCACATTGTTTAGAAAGGTCCTGTTTTGAAATAACAGTTCATTAACTTTCTCAGTAGACTTGGCATGTAACATACTCATCTTCTGCCTGTTTGCAATGCAATCTGACTTTAGAGTATCACATTTTTTGATAGAAAATTCTAAGCAAGCGAATAGTGTTGCAACTAACAAATTTTCAGGAATATCTTCCTTGGTATCATGGTTTAAGTGACTATAGTCTTCAGAAATCACCCTCATGGGACTATTTCTGTTTTTTGCCACATTGGCAAAAATCTTCTAAACCATGGTAAGCAGTTTTATTTTGTGAGGCATCCAACCTCAACTTCAGTACTGATTTTTTAGACATGTCCTTTAAGAAATGAGGAACCCTTTGCTGTCTGTGGATCAAAAACTTTGTTTGCAACCAAAATACATGACAGGACACAAACAATGTTTAGTGTAATGTGGACTCCTAGATGAGTAAAAAAAAACATTAGGATTCAATGCCACAAATGAAAGCAGTCTATCTGTCTGTTTGGATCCCTTTACAGCCGTGTGTTCCCACAGAGAGAAAAGAGGGGAAATAAAACCCCAAAACAATAAAACAACTCATTACACAGAGTTTGAATATCTGCCAAATGATTGTTTTGTCTGCACTGCAGAACACACAACAGACCAAAAATTTAAACAGAAGACACACTCAGCTGCTTGTTACCGGAGATTTCTCATCCAGTGTTTTAATTTACAGAGGAAATTAAAAATGTAACTTGTCAAACACCCAGACACACTGCCCAGTCACCATTTTATGTCGCCTAAACACTCTTGGTGTGTAGGGTAAATAATAATAATAATACTAATAATACAGATTCTTACGTCTTCGGTGTCTGCCAAGAAACATTTGTAAACAAGCAAGAGTACTAATAAAGGTTTATTAGACTGCTTACGCCAAGCATGTGACAGTGAAAATCACAAGGGAGATGGGTTTCTCACCACTCTCCTGAAGAATGTACATAATCTCCAGTATTTCTACGATCTTAGGTTCTCCAAGATCTTGTTCTCTCTCCGTGCCCTCCTGGAACTACAGGAGGTTGCAGAAGGTTATATACTACAGATAACAGCATAGCAACAGAGATTACACCATAGTTAGTGGATATGAGAAATAATATGTATTGGATAATGACTTAGCAGACAGAATTACTAATGAGTATCATATGAGACAAATAATATGCTTCAGTTAGCATTATAGATTGTATAAAAGAAATGCTGACAGGTTCAAACTACACGTGGCATTTCTTGCCTGTGTATAAGACATAACAAAGGTTTTCTCTTTGTGTCAGCTAGCTTAGACAACGAGGAGTGCTGACTGGCCACAACTACATATGATTATATGAGAATATATATATATATATATATATATATACACACACATATATAGTGGGATATTCAGAACTGTGCCAGGCAGGGGTGCAAGCCGGGTGCAGTGCAACTGGGATGCACCAGGGCGTGGTCTGGGCAATATTCAATGGTGCTGTGCCATGGCTCCGCACCATTGAATACAGCACCATGGCCACCCGCATTGCGCTTGGTGCAGTGGCACTGAGCCAGCACAAGTGGCCAGAGAGGAGCAGGGGATGCGCTAGCACAAGTGCCATTGCGCTAGGTGCAGCAACCGCGATATTCAGCGGTGGACATGCAAATGGGGTCATAACGTATGCAAGGTGCAAATGGGCCCATTTGCATGTCATTATGCCCCCATTTGCATGCAGGTGAGCCGATCCCCTGTGACTTGCACCTGGTGCCCTGCCAGGCTGCAACTGTTGGGGACCGATGCCTCCTGACCCTCACTGGCAATGCACCCCATTGCCCGATCACATGATGTATTAGTGTTGTAACTCCCTGGTGGACCAAACTCCTTGCCCGATAATGGGCTGTAATAATTATCATACTCTCTGGTGGTCCAGTGGACCCGAACTCCATGCCCAGTCACGGGCTGTAATGAATATTTTACTCTCTGGTGGTCCAGTGGTACCCGTACTCCTCTCCCAACCTGCCCACTCATACCCGCCACCATGCCCTCCCCCAGTCAGCGATCCATTCACATTTCAGGATTGTGAAGTACAGTACAGTCTGCATGCCTATTGGCCCATGCTGTGGACCAGTGGGCTTACAGCCATACTGTACGCTGTCAGACGGCGGGGCAGCTGGGCTGTTTGCAGGTGGGGTGCTGCCACCCGCTGCTGACTGGGGGGAAGCGGGGTGGCAGGTATGAGTGGGCAGGTTGGAAGGGGGATATGGGTACCACTGGACCACCAGGGAGTAAAATATTCATTACTGCCCGTGATCAGGCACGGAGTTCGGTTCACTGGACCACCAGGGAGTATAATAATTATTACAGCCCACAATTGGACCAGGAGTTTGATCCACTGGACTACCAGGGAGTAAAATAATTATTACAGCCCACGATCAGGCAAGGAATTCGGTCCACTGGACCACCAGGGAGTTAAATAAATATTACAGCCCATGATTGAGCATTGGGGGGGGGGCGCTACACCACGGACAGTGCCACCAGGGCTCGGGTGGCCACCACAGCTGGCAGCTCCGTGTTGCACCAGCAATCGACGGCTGGCCTGTGGTGTGATCTGCTCCTGTTTTTCAGGCATCTTTGCGCCCCTGCGGTGCAAGGTGGTGTGTGCCTGTATATGCACCGCACATCCCAGGCTGAATATGGGATGTACCGCATATGCATGGGCGCCCCCACACTTGCGCTGCATACATCCAATTGCACCCGGCACATCGGGATTTGCGCGGCGCAAATTCCCCTTTTGAATATTGTGCCAGGGTGCATTCGTGAGTTACGCATGGCACAACACTGTTGCGCCATGTGCAACCCCTTTGTGCAACCCCTTTGAATATCCCACCCATAGTGTATAAAGTAATCACTGATGATCCCTTAGAGCCATCTTATCATTGATTAGGTAGATTATATAGATTATATATGGAATATATGTAATATATGTAAAAGAGAAACATAATGCATTATAGTGAGGTATAATAGTCATGCATGATGTAATCCTATGAAGGATGTAAACATTGGCATATATGAGCACCAAAACACATTCCTGGCACTCATACTTATATGATGGATGCCTAAATGTATATATTAGTGCAAAATAGCAGCATCACTGTATAATAGACCAGGAATACAGTATGAGGTGTATGTGGGACGATAGGGCACATAACCCAGGTGCAACAACGTTTTGAAACAAATGTTTCATGGTTCCCAAATGATGCTGGCCAGACATGGTTGTTTGTTGGCATTGAAAAGATATACACTAGACCCAGAGGTGGGGACATTGTCTCCATGTTGGCCAGAAGGGAGTCATTTTTGATTTTTAAATTGAAAGCATCTATGCAACCTGGCCTTAATGATCATATTGAATTATGTTACCAGTTTGTTGTTGATGGAGAAATCTAATCTGTTTCTTTCCCAGGTTTGGAAAAAACTTGAAAAAAGCTTCAGCAACATATGGACTTTTTGTGTATGGACTAATTATGGTATGTTATGATCTGCATGGCCATGATCTTGTCCACATGGCCAAAAACTGACTGTCTGTTATCATGTTTTTAACCTTCACTATATGCATAAATTAGGCAAAAATATTTGTTTAGCACACTCAGCAGTGGAATACGCTTAGGCTTTATATCCAAAACAGGTATCTTACCATTATTTCAGGCTAGAAATATGCTTTAGGCACAGTAAGTAAGCTAATTACTGGCTAGTAACTCGCCCAGTTGGGCTACTGCATTAGCATCAGTTTTTACTATCAAAATTGCTTATTTCACCTTTTGATATAGTGTTATGCACTTTTATCACTGTTTGGTAGCATTATTTTCACTGTTAATTGTATTATATGGTTCCGTTCCATGCTGCTACTGTCTCTTTAAAAACTAATGTTTAAATATAGGTGGTGTATGGCAGCCGGACAGTCTCTTGTGTGATTACTTCCACTAATGTATTAGTCAAATATTCTGGCATTACTGGACTATTAAGGCCTGCTAGATATTCTTTCTTTGTCCTTGTATGGCACTTTAGTTTCAAACATGGAGCTGTTACGCTGTTCAATAAATGTCATCAGGTCAACCTTATCTGCAGCCATCACATTATCCAACACTTTCAGTGATATTATTCTTTTATTAATTTGATCATAACAGCTTTTCACATGGATTTAAAGTATATTTCCAACCTCGAGTAAAAAACATATTTTTGTTCAGCTACCAGAAAAATCATCCAATCATATTGAAACTTTTTCATTTCCAACTTAATTTGTGTAATTTGCTCAAAAAAGCTACCTTCGACTGTATTCAATTGTTACCAATCTGTAAAAAAGAGGCCTTAGAGAAGGATATTTATAGAAGCTAAATTTGTTTCTGCCAGGAGGCAGTAGCATGGTCCCCTCCCAAAAGATGATTTGTTAGTACAGCCAAGTGCTCATTCAAACATGAACTGGTCAGATGTTTCAGTGGGGACTGCTGTAATCAATTTTAAGAGACTTAGATATAAAAAGGAAATAATCCTTCTGGAACGCGAGCTTTATGAAATGTATGGCCTCCCTCCTTATGTAATGTACCGTAAGCATCTTATAGCCCAACTTCCCTACACATCCAACCTAAAAATGTCAAATCACAGATGAGTTTGGTGGGTTTTGCTTCCCTATCAGCCTTATATAGGCCACATTTAAAATCCCCTCCTAAAATAAAACCTCTAGAGGTGAATATGTACGGTTGAATAAATTTGAATGAATCAATTTGTGCAGCTTTAGTCTGTAGGGCATAAATAATCAACCAAAGTCAGGCTTGCCCAGGGTGTATTCTGAAAATTGAAAAGTTAGAACTGTACCTTTAAACACAAATCCAACCCTACTACAAAATTCTTCTGAGATGTACCAGAATGAGATTCCCCATACCCAAGACCTTTGTATCGCCTGTATGTCTGGGGTAGTCCATAATCTGGTACTGTATCTTGTAAGAAAATGATTGTTCCTTGGGGTGCTGCAATATAGAGGAAGTGACTGCCTTTTTTTTGTTCTTTGGTTCTTGGCTTATATTCAGCATGGCACAGGCCAGATTTAAATTAGATTCAGACCCCATAAAGGAGGAAAGAAAAAGGGGGAGACTAAAAACCACCAAGCAGTCATTATCTACATTTTCCCACCCCTCTTCCTTTGCTTTTTTTCAAATGGTGCATCTCTGATGTATTATATTTCTCTGATGTGAGGTCTTTCAGGGAAGAGACAGTGAATGAATCATCAGGGTCCTCTCTTTTTTTTTTAAATTTCTCTTTTTACACCTTCCCCCTATGTACGGTCTCCTCTCCTTTGGGAGACTCAATGTGGTATCCCAGCACACACGGCCTACCTGATCTCCCAATCGGTCCCCAGTGAGCCTTGGCTGTACTCTCCAGGTGGGTATGGGGTGGGGTGGGTCACTCCAAATACATCTCAGTTTCGTCGGACCCCTGGGCAGTCAGGCAGGCTCGTGGGCAATCAGAGTCTCCACTGTGGTGCTCCATTATCTAGGGGACCATACGCTTGTTTTCCCTGTTCTGTGGAGGAGTGGCTCACACCCAACATCATGGCATCACCACCAATGTCACCACTCCCCTACCCCTGAAACTAGCTCCATGCTTGCAGAGCCCCAGGCCTCCACCAGGGACTAGCCAAGTGCTGACCCCCCCCCACCCTCCTGGAAGAGGAGAGCTGTCCATCGGATGCTCGATTCTCTCCCTCCCCTGCTGACCCCCAATGGCCCGGGCTTGTTCCTGAACCCGGGTCACCAGCGTACCATGAGGTGTGGCATCCAGCGTCTCAACCCTCAGTGTCATCGGGCCGGCCAGGGTCCTTTCTTTCAGTGTCCCCAACTGTTTTCCTAACCTTAGGAGATCAAACCTGTTTTCAGGAGGGACGAGCTCCCTTTCAGGTATTTTTGTCTTTGGCTGTTGTATTCCTACTCAACACTGTCTCGTAAGCAGTTGTATCTCACCATCTTGGCGGGGTTGGAAGAGATGGCATCGCTGACTCTTTGATTGTTGGTGGTACCTCTTTATCACCTCAATTGAGGCAGCAGAAGCTGATATAACTGCATTTTCTTCCTGGGCTTGCTAGACTTTTTGTAATTCCATCTAAGATTGTCCTGGAGATCTTGGGCCCTGTTAGCCTTGGTCCCCTAACCTATATTGCAAACCTACAGTACACCCCTGACAGCATCCATAGTATTATCTAATCATGGCTCCAACATGAGCTACAATCAGTACTAACCTATTAGGGCATAGGTATCTACCATGTAAAGGTAAGGTATCAGGAACAATCTATAAGATTATTGTTATGATTCATTGGAAATATATATGCAATGTACTAATAATGTATCACCGTGTTCTGATCCTAACACACATTGTGATCTTCTAAGAAGTCTTATGTATGCCTGCACTGCCACCATACCGATTTATATAACACTGCACTTGTTTTCTTTGATTTGTGAGAACTCTTTGTATTCACAATTTCAGCTGACTTTACTACAAATATATATCTTTGATACTGAAGAGTCACCTAGCATTTTAGCCAATAAGGCTTGTTTGCATATCTAATCTGCATAAGAAGAATGTGTTGCTATAGTAATTATCTTTAGTATAAGAACTGTTGTAAGACATGTTTGCCCCGAGTCCATTTTCATATCCCAGGATATAGGGAATACTCTGGCTCCTGATATCTAGGTAAGATTCTGTGTAGGGTATTGTTCTGATTTTCTGTAATAACCCTGTTTATTATTCACTGATACCATTTGTCTATAGTCTCTTCTGTTAGCCTCTGACCAACAAGAACCTGAGAGGTAATACTCCTCTACATTTTAACGACCACAAGTAGATGATCAGCAGAGTTAACAGGGATTCATAATTCAATTGGCATTCAGACTGTTTGTAAGAAGGTTTGCCCTCGCTGGTCCATACACTTTGTAGCACCCTCCAAGGTCTGGCTGCACACTGGACAAAAACAACTATTTCTCACCTTGCTCCACAGCAGTTGTGAGTTGTAGGATTGTGGAGTACAGACGCCTAACCATCCTTTGGTTTAACCACTGTGGATCGATACACAGCAAGGCAACACTGACGGGTTATTTTGAGTTTCCCTACCACGTCTAATATCTGTGCAGATTTGAGACTTGATGCCTCAAGTTTTCTTGCCTCCCATGGGGGCTGGAGCGACTTCACGCTGGATGCAAAACTATCAGACAACCTGGTACTAGGGATCTCTACCCAGTACTCGGAGACATGACAAACAGCTAAGAAACACACCCACAAGGGTCTGTTAATTCCGGCCCTATTCGCTGCTTTAGAAGCATCTGAATAGAGGTTCAATTCCCTTGAACTGCAAGACTCGCGTCTATAAAAAGAGTTGGGCTTGCAGGCTACTGAAATGATCAGAAAGTAGCAGAAAATGGACAAAGAACTCCAAACTCTGTGCTGTAAGAATGAGACATTTTTGCATTGTCCTGTACAGGATAATGAAGAGTTATGTATGTTGAGGGAGGACTGTGACAGGTTGAAGCAGGATAAGAGGCAGATATTGCAGATGAATGATTTGTTGAGTGAAACAAATGAGACATTGTGAGATGAGAATGAGGAGTTGTGAGAGGATCTGAAAAGGGTAAGTGGTGAATTGGACAGAGAGCTTAGGGAGAACTATGAACTCAGCACCGCGTATAGAGTGTTACAGAAAGAGATTACTAGAGGTGTAGGGCAGAACAATGCTAAAGTCAGTCATACACAATGTACAACCAAGATGGTGAAGCTGCACCATCTAAGAGAAGTGTTGGCTGGTCACGTTAAAGCCATGGGCAGAGTCCATTACCCGCCCATTGACATTGTGACAATATGGATGATGAATGTATCCAAGATGGCAGTGCCCAGTGCCACCTTCAAGAAGGCGACCCCCATGTACGCCACTCACAAAATGGCATTCCCCAACATCACTTCCAACATGGTGGCTCCCATGTGCATTGCCAAGATGGTGACCCCCCTTGCCCGCTGGTGCTGTGGGTTGAGGTGCTGGACGCCACACCTTGCCCCATGCCGGTGACCTGAGTTTGGGAATGGACCAGGGCTGTCGGGTGTCAGCAGAGGAGGGAGAGGATTGAACATCTGGAGGACTGCTTTCCTCTCCCAGGGTGGGTTGTTGGGGGCACCCGGTGCAGTAGCGGCCTCTGGTGGAGACCAGGGGTGGTGCAGATGTCAGGCCACAGAAGTGGTGGGACAACATCGGCAGGTTTCAGTGGTGTCAGCTACACAAGATGCCATTGCACGCCACATCCTGAGGGGAGAAAAAAAAAAGATGGCAAGCCCCATGACAGTGGGAGGGGGGAGCGGACATGTCTTCCACCCATTGCCATCCTGAAAAAGGAAGATAGATCAAAAAACAATCTGATGATCAAGATGGCAATCTCCAAGTCCTGCATGACAGATGAACAACAAACCCTCTTTCGGGAACACATGCAGGCCATGCTGAAAGAAACAGCAGCCCCTAAGCTGTTGTTCTATACTGTGGCCGATGCCACAGCAGAGGCCGTCCTTTATGGTGCACATGTATTTCCCCCATTACCCAACCAACAACGAGTAGTTGTGAACAACCCTCTTCAGTCGGCCCACTCTGCTCAGCAAATCACGGACAGTATAGGCCGCATGGGCCTTAGTGACAACCTGAGCTGTCACTTGGAATAAGGTCAGTTCTAAGTGTGAAATGCTTAGTCTCCCTGTGGACCACCAAGTCCAGATTCTCTGACAAAATGTTGAACTAGGCCTCTGGGGAAAACTCCCAGAAGAAACCCAGTGACTCACAAATACAAATTTTGATGATGTCACCATGGCCCTCATTTCCACCAATTCTCCTGGTGTGGTCAGCATCATGCTGGCCTATCCCATCAAGCAGTACGCCAAGGAGAGCCCATCTTACCACCAGTGGTTATGGTTAGCATACTGCACTGGCAAGTTCCTCTCGGAAGAAGGAGTCAACCAGGATCCAGTTGAGTACAAATCCTACAGGTTGTTTTTTGGCTGATCCCCCACTTGAGTGGCCACTGCTGTATGCTGTACTTTGTACTTTACTAATAAATGTAATATGAAAGCTGAATTTAAAGAAAAAAACTGACTCAGCAGAATTTATTAACCTGATAAGCTACTGAGGTGAGTGCCATGACTTTTTCTGGTGTACAAATCCTCGTTTATCTGGAACTTGATGCTGGCTGTCCACGACAAGGTTGAACCAGCGGTATTTCCCAGAAACAACAAATTTGAGGATATCCTTACAAGAATAGAATGAGTTTTTTGGCTCTACCTTTAGGATCCTCAACTCCAGCTCGAAACACAAGGTGGCCATAGTGCAACACACCATCGAGCCCACGACCTGCTACACAGTGGAAGGCAAATCCCAGGATGGGAAGACTGCTGCCTCTGACAACAGATGACCCTATTGTGGGGGGGGGGAAGTGGCAATGAAATAAAAAAAAAAATAGACAGAACGGGAACAACTCCAACCAAAATAGTTATCAGGGCAACTGGCATTACCATACAGGGCCTTCTTACTCACAGGTAGTGGAGGAAAACAAAATCTCCATAAGCTTTTTGAGAAAGGCCAGTCCGTGGCCGAGTCTATCTCAAAACAAGAAGTAGTGGTACTCACACCCGCTGCCGTGTCTTCATTAGGCCAAGGAGACACGGGAGCCTCCTCTGGCCAGGCCGCACCAGGCTTGATTTCTGACCCACTGTCAGTTGCAGCCACTACCACACAGGAACACCTGTATCCCATCCAGGACCTGGAAGAGGACCAGCGGGACACCGCAGGCCTATGGTTCCAGCAGCCACCAGATGACGCAATTGACAGTGATAGTTCAGATTGACTATTACAGGCCCCAGTCTGCATTGTCAATAAAATCACCATTGATACTAACAGATGGCCTTGCACAAAGGCCAAGGTCAGGGGCTGCCAACTTGTACTTTTGGAAACACGCACAGCCATGTCTGTAATACATGATGAGGACCCTTCCTCTACATCTTGGTCCACCAGATGGAAGACCTATGCCCAAGGTGTAGGTGGTGCTGCACTTATTACCTACTGCTCTATTGTACTTCTAGTGGTATTGGGGACCCTTACCACAGTTTTTATTTTCGACCTCATGGTATTACGTCATCACCCCAGCATTTTAGGGATTGACTTCCTAGCACTGCACAGCTGTGTAGTGGACCTAGCCAATAGGCTTCTGATCCAGCTCAAAGGTCAATACCATGCCGTCATGATTCCTGACTCACATGTTGTCGCTGCAATCTCAGCTAACAAGTATAATGTCATCGCTCTACTCCAAAACCATGAGTTTTTCCAAAAACTCTTGCCCATTTTGCAGAAACATCTTGATGTTTTTGCCAAACATGAATATGACTGCAGGAGGATGCAAACCAGCATTGAAATCCCAGGCCCAGAGCCTATCAGACAAAGACAGTATCCTTTTCCTGTAGAAGCTTCACCATCACTCAGAGAAACCATTAAGTCACTCCTTCAACAAGGAGTCATTAGACCATGTGTCTCAACCCTTAACGTGACAATATGGCTTGTTAGGAAACCCAACAACTCTTGGAGACTCACTATTGACTAAAGAGACTTAATCAAGTCACTCCTAGCTGCTCACCTACAGTAGCATCAACACCTGATGTGCTCAAACTGCTAACACCAGACCACACCTGGTTTAGTGCCCTTGACATCTCCAAAGGGTTTTGGTCACTTCCTTTGGAACATAATAGCCAGTACAAGTTTGCTTTCAACTTTGAGGGACGCCAGTATGCTGGGACCTGTTTCCCTCAGGGCTTCCATAATAGTGCCTCACTTATTTATCTCCACATGAAGGATGCCTTGCAGTATTTCTCTACACCTCAATGCCTTCTGCAATATGTGGATGACTTACTCCTAGCCATCACCACCAAGGTGCAGCACTTTAACCTACTTGGCAAACTTTTGTATCTCTTACAGAGAGCAGGCCTGTAGTGCAACCCTGCTGTGATACAACTTTTGCAAGAAGGAAGTAATCTTTCTGGGCCTGCGCATTACTGAATGAAGTCACAGCCCTGCCTTGAACAAGATTCAAGGCCTACGACATCTGCCACTGCCTACCAGCGTGGCTACACTCAGACGCTTCCTGGGAATGGTCAACTATTCCAGGGACTTCATCTGTGATTTTGCACAAAAGGCTGCCCCTCTGTATGAGCTACTCAAAATAATGTCCCATGGACATGGGGTCCTGTTCACAACAATGCCATGACCCTGCTAAAACAATCTTTGGCCTCTGCTCCAGCTTTGGTCAATCCAAACCCAGCGTTACCTTTCCATCTAGAAACTACTGCCACTGACATTCCCATTTCAGCAGTGCTGGCTCAAAAGGTTTATGGGACCCTCAGACCCATTGCCTGTGCTTCACAGATGTTCTCACCAGTAGACCTGAGGTACAATCTTTGTGAAAGAAGCCTTTTGGCTACCTTCTGGCCTGTCAAACACTTTGTGTACATCACTGGGTACTCACCCATTGTGATACACACAAATCACACTCCAACCAACTTTTTGTTAGACAATGAAGGATAGATCAGTTTCAAACACCAGATTAACTCTTTGGTCTCTTCTTTTGCATTACTGAAATATTCAGGTCCACACTTTCAAGATGCCTTTTATTCTGGCCCATGGCCTCCTCTACACAGGAACACCACATGATTGCAGACTTCAGCCTCCTGACTTGCCTAATTCAGGCCCCTTTCTTCCAGCCACACCACAACACTTATCTGACACTTCTCTGTGTCACACCTTTACTGATGACTTAGCCTCATACCATGAGGAGCACAAGTGGCTGGAATAGGAGTGCTGATCCAATATCCCAATGGTAACACTGTGCAAGCCTCCAGATGCTGCAGTGTTACATCTTCCCAGTATACAGAATTGACAGCTGTGGCCTGTGCTTCAAACTTGTACACCATGGTACTGCAGATACCATTATTTTCATAGTCTCTAACTGGGTCTGTTGCTCTTTGACAGAATTCCTACCTTTCTGGCAAATAAATTCCTTCACCTCTTCTGATGGCATTCCTGTCAAGTACCGAGATCTCTTTGTATAGATTGACAATTTGGTCAACAGTTTAAACATAACCTGTACATTCACAAAATGAAGGCCCATTCTAAGTCAGAATCCAATCACGAGTTCAACAAGCAAGCATACACCCATGCTGAGGATGGTGCTCAAGGGAGGGGCACTTGGATGATGTCTCATCCCATTGCCATGGCAGCAATGCACGCTGCAGCCACCGAAAAGGACAATGAGAAATTTGTCCCATTGGATCTACCAACAGCACAGAAATCTGATCCACAGATAAAAGAAGTGTTTAAGTTCCTAGACAAAGGGACTGAACAAGAGTTACCGACCAACAACCCTTACAAGAGACATGCTGCAAAACTGCATCCGTCACAAGACAACAAACTGGTATGGTATCCATCTGAGAAGATAAACTGCAGTTTGTGGGTGGTTCCAACATCATTGCAATCTGAGTTTCTCCATCAGGCACATGACACCCCAACTGGTTGACACCAAGGGGCAGATACTGCCATCAAAAGACTGAAAACTGTGGGTTGGTGGCCTGGTATGACTCCAGATGTCCAACATTACATTGATAACTGTCTGATCTGTGCAGAAAACAATCCAATCCAAACCAAAAGAAATGCTAAATTACTTCCCCAGAGACAGTCTGGCCCTTGGTATTCAATTCAAATTGATTTCATTGGACCATTGACCAATACAAGCAGAAACAACAAATATGCCTTGGCAATCATTGATTTGTTCTCAAAATGGGTTGAGGCATTTCCCACTCATAACTGCACAGCAAAGACAACCGCAAAAATCCTGATAGAACAATTGTTCTCCAGGTGGGGCTTACCTCTCAAGGTAGACTCTGATCATGGAGCTAGCTTTACAAGTTAGTTGATGCAAGAAACACTCAGACTTCTTAGTGTACACCAGAAGTTTCACATTCCTTATCACCCTCAATCTTCAGGCCAGGTAGAAACAGCAAACAGATGGATATAAACCATGTTATCCAAATACAATCCCAAGAATTGAGATTCCCTATTGCCTTTATTCCTTATGGCAATTAGGGGCACTCCTGCAGCCACTACCCAGTGTACCCTATTCAAGGTTATGACTGGTAGAACCATTAGACTACCTGAGCACCTGCTGATTGACCTGAATACACCTACTACAGATAGAGTGTCCATAGACACCTATGTTGCTAAACTTAGGCAAGACATTATCCAGACCCATCTGTATGCAACACTCCACATGGGTAAAGCCCAGCAACAATCCAAGGTTCATTTTGACAAACTGGCAAAAAAAGTGGACTGGCAAGTTGGAGACCAGGTAATGGTACTCAGATTTGCACATCCTACACATTCCTTCGCCAACGAATGGGAAGGACCCTACCCCATTATTAACAAATTGAGCCCCTCAGTCTATCAAGTCAGACTCACTCATTTGAAGAAGACCACTGATAAGTGGCTACATGCCAATCAGATGAAACTGTATAAAGGAGACTGATAACTTTTCCTAACTCTATTGGGTGGAATAGTACCTACTGACCATTTTCTTTCTTCCTTACACGTATACCCACAACATGGCTATATTGTTCCTCTTCCTCATTACAGGAATATTTCCCATTATCTAGTCAAAGGACACAGCTCATGATCCCAATGCCAACAGATGTCTACGGCGGCTCCTTCAGCATCTCCAACCATCAGGTGACCGCTACCTTCTCCCACATAGTGTGCCCACCACCATACCTGAAGAAGTCAGCATAGATGCTCCCACAAATTAATTACTGTTCAGGAGGGCAAAGATGCCTACCTGAATGCCATGGTCATGGCAACCGACAAATCATCACTCCAAAATGAATGGCAAACTGATAGCAATGGACAGCAAATCCCCATTGCCTGCCTCTCCAAAGGCACTTTCCAAGGTTGTACCAACACCAGAATTGCACCTAATGGCACCCTGTCTATATGTCAGTCTAACCACAGACATACAGGTTTATACAACATCACTGCACTGATTAATCTAACCTTTTGTGACAAATTTCCAGAAGACTCTGCCAAAGACTTTTGCACATGACATTACATTGCTACAGCTGCAATGTTTTTATCAGTAGTTTTCCCTACTGAAGCAGAACTCACAGAGTGCTCATCCAAGAGCCAGGACCAGCTAGTAGCCTGGCTGCCACTTCACTCCCAGGTACACTTGTGAACAACGTGCAATTCACGCACGTCCCAGTTATTTTTAACCTTTCACATTAGAATATGGCCAAATTTGCTTGGTGTTCTAAAACAAACACATCTAGGTTTTGCAGTACCATGTTACTGGACATTTTTGCAGCACACACATACTCAAGACCCAGTAACAGGCCCACATACTACTGAACACTTAGGTGTATTTCGCACAAGACCAAATCCCAACACCAAGAAATGCAGCAGACGTACTACTGCTGATATCAATGGTGCCACAGGCACTGTTTCCAGTCTCTTTGGAACCAGCATGTCCTTCTGGAACCGGGCAGACATACAGTAGCTGCCATCAAGAGCCAAACTGTTAAATTCCAGACTGGCATGAAGAACGATGTTTTACTCCTATTATTACATGGTGTAGATGGACTTAGTCAGGAAGAGAGGTTTACTGTATACACCATACATGACATAGCTAAAAGCTTTAATGGCACTGAAAACGAGATCAATGAACTTGTGTTCCAGAATAACAAGGAAGCAGACAAGCAATATATTGCCAGGGAACTTTAATGTTCTGCCTATGGCTCTTACATAATTACCACCATAAACAGTCTCTTCCAGGATTTGGAATCAGAGCGCATCTCAGACATAATGCATGCCAGGCGACTAGCCAAATGGTATTGTCCACATTGTAGATCCATCTCATGTATCATCCTTTGTATGTCTAGGTCTGTTTCTATTCAGTTATCAACTGCTAGAAATCTAGGCTATGTAAAATGTCACCTCAGCCAGGGCCCCTGTTACACAGCTAAACAATGTAGCATTCATGACACCATGTTTGTAACATTTACTGTCTCACTTCCACGCTTTGATCCGAAAACAGCCATCTTTCATAAGCTGGCTACCACCCACTCCATAGGACACTTCGATGACATCTTCAGCGAGAGGCTCGACCTCACACCTCTTCTGGTTTTCCACATCACCCTGGATGCTTGGGTCGATCCTCATATGGACTGTTGCGCCAAAAAGGGTTATCACTATCTTTGCACATGTAACATATTCAGTGTCATTAAGCCTGTCTGTGGGTATTCACTGGACAGCATTGATTGTTCCTTTACTTTCTACTCTGAACTTTCTTCAAATGGAACTCTTAACCCTAGTGCAATCAACTCTACTTTATTAACTTCATTACCAGTCAGCCAGACTGGGCATCTCTACAAGGATTACAAGGAGGACATTCAACGCTTCACCACCAGGATGACGAATTCATCTTTCACTTGCCCTATTCGACTTCATAAATGGCAGATCCCACAGGTGAGAGTGTCATACAATTCTGATGGTCAATATTGTGTCATCACCAATCATAAAACTTTTGCATATGGTGATAAACAATGTGACATTATTGCACCTAACTTCTCTTTTATTCCTCATCAAACTACAGTTATTGGTCATACTGTGATAACACTTGTTCCCATCCTGGAACCAGATACCATTAACACAGATCCTGAATATTTGCTTGCTCTGTTTCAATATTTACCCATTTTCAATGTTCACATTGACCCACTCAATCTGGCACTCAAGACACTTTTAGATAGAAAGGATACCCACCTCATCTACATCAGCAATAACATCTCCAAGGCCGGAGATGCTCTTAATACCCTTATCCATGATGGTGACCTTAGCACCGCACTCTCCAATACCTGGTTAGAATTAACTTTCAAAGGTTTTGCGATTATACAAGTCTTTTTGATATTTTTCATGATATTAACCCTCTGCTGTCTTAGGCGTACTCTGAAACAACACCGTGAACTACTACAGTTTCTCTACAAGGCTTGTGCAGCTGGTCTGTATGGTATCACCCACATTTTACCCATTAGTTGTTGCCTTTTTAGTAAGGCAACGGGGGATTGTTAACCTTGGTCTCCTAACCTATATTGCAAACCTACAGTACACCCCTGACAGCATCCACAGTATTATCTAATCATGGCTCCAACACAAGCTACAATCAGTACTAACCTATTAGGGTGTAGGTACCTTTCATATAAGAACAAGGTGTCAGGGACAATCTATAAGATTATTGTTATGATTCACTGAAAAGACATATGCAGTGCACTAATAATGTATTACTGTGTTCTGATTCTAACATGTATTCTGATTGTCTGAGAAGTCTTATATATATGCCTACACTGTCACCATGTGGATTTATATAACACTGCACTTGTTTTCTACGATTTGTGAAAACCCTTTGTATTCACAATTTTAGCTGACTTTACTACAAATGTGTATCTTTGATACTGAAAAGCCACCTAGCATTTTAGCCAATAAGGCTTGTTTGTACATTTAATATGCATTAGAAGAATGTGTTGCTATAATAATTATCTTTAGTATAAGAACTGCTGTAAGACATTTTTGCCCCAAGTCCATTTTCATATCCCAGGGTATAGGGAATACTCTGGCTCCCGGTATCTAGGTAAGATTCCATGTAGGGCTTGGTTCTGATTTTGTGTAATAAACCTGTTTATTACTCACTGATGCCATTTGTCTACAGTCTCTTCTGTTAGCCTCTGACCAACAAGAACCTGAGAGGTAATACTCATCTACAGTTCTGTTACTCTATGGATGCTCCTGGAGGTTGATCTTCTAACTGATTCTTGTCTGTTCATAAAAGCAAGAATGACAAATGACAAGGTCTCTACAAAGGCTTTCCACTCCTGAGTAAACGTAGGCCTAGCTGGCATTTTACCCATCATGGGGTTTGTCTTTTGAACATGTGAAAGGATGTCACCTTGGTCAAATGGAACTTGCATAGTATGTACTGTTCATGGGCACTGTTTATAAATATGGCCCTTCTCCTCACATACAATAAATCACACCTAAATAAAGTCAGGCAATTAAGGCTGATGTGTCTGAATTCTGAACATAAACCACATCTCAGCTGATCACAGCCACTGCTAAGGTGCTGGTGTGAACCACATTTATAGCATGTTTTTGGTTGACCTGGGTAGAAGCATATACAACACTCATGCCCCAAAACAAAACTGTTTGGAAGATTTTGAATTCTCACATCTACTTTACGTAGCTTTACCCTGAATTTCCAACCACCAGTCAAAATGTTCTATGTGTTGTCATTCCTGTCAACTCGACTGGTGCAAGATGACAGTGGGACAGCAGAGATAATAGCCTTCAGGGAACATTTAATCTTCACGTCGCTCAAGGACAGGATGTTCTTTGTGATAGACACTCCTCTGGAGGAGGTCCAGAAGAGGGAGACCTGTGCACTGATGGATATCCTGAAAAATAATTCATCACCTGGGATGGCCTTCCTCGTCATTACACCAAACTTTGCTGGGTCCCATGCTCAGAATCTGAGAGTACCAAGCTTCTTGCCTGGCCCTTTTTCTAGGATGGGCTGCAAGAATGCAACCACCCAAGGAAGTTACACCAGGTTCTAGGAGCACCCCTGTCCTGAAGGTTTGGTTTGGACATGGTATTTCACAAGACCAAGATGCAGGAAGAGTCAGATAAGGGGTCCAAGAGCCAGGATCACTTTGGCTGCAGCAATCCTGGGTATTTTACAACCTAGCTCTGCGGCCCCAATGGCTATGTATAGCCACAAGTTGTTTGAGTAACTCTCAAAGCTGTGACCTCTCCTGCTGGAGGATAATGAGAGAGACCTTCTGGACATCTGGGGCATGGGATGTTTTATAGCTAAGCATCAGTTTTTGGTGTCAAGCTGATTTGGTCGTGTATTGGCCGGGGCTGTGACAGTGGCTGTCTCTATATGTCATCAAGTGTGACTGCGTCTTTCACCCTTCTCACAAGAAATCCAGTAGAGGGTGTTGGACCTTCTCTTTTTTCCATACAGCATTTTACCCCTTGGACAGCTATTGGCTCCTGTCCCCCTCTCCCCACAGCCAGCATCTACCTCCCTCAGATATACCTCTGAGCTTGTTCCTCATGGATTAGCCCCTGTGGCGGGGCCTGAGGGGTGATGTCTGTCCTCCCCAAGAGCTACATATCCAGATGCTCCAGGCATCTGAGTGGTTAGGCAGGTCTGGGGAGAGGTGCACGGCTTCATGAAGTGCTTGGGTCCCTTTTTACATTTTCTCCTCATGGGCCGCAGCAGCATAAACTACACATGCATGTGGAGGTGCACATACATCCTGGAACTGTGGCTCCCTCCCACTCCTGACTTATGTCTGCATCTTGTGCATCGACACTTCCACCATGTCTACACCTGATGGCAGCCAAGAGCTGAGTCAGCACACCACTCTGATCCAGGAGAAGAGAACTACCTGGTGGCTGCTCGATCCACTCCTGGTCCCCCCAGCCGAACCCCAGTGATCTGAGCTCATTCCCAAACTTGGGTCACTGGCATAAAGAGTGGTAAGGAGCGCAGCACGTCAGCCCTCTGCACCACTGGGCCAGCTAGGGTGGTGGATGTTTCCTTCATGGGGAAGGTTCTATTTGGGCCAGTAGCCAAAGGCTACCTGACTAGGACTGAGAAGTCCAGTAAGACCCTGAGCTCCATTACTTTGGTTATCAAAAATGAACCAATCCCTATGCAGCAGCTGCAGAACGGTGACTGCAGAATTGTGGCTCCTTCTGTGGTTCCTTTCATGACTTACAGGGCTAACAGCAGCCACAGGCTGGAGTATCAACAGAACCACCAAGATAAGGCCTTCACCTCCAAGAGTTCCATACAAGGCCAGCGTAAAGGTAGTGGCAGCAGCATCTACAGCGCTTAGGCCTCTGAGTCCATCTTCAAAAGTAAGAAGTGATGGGATGACAGACCCCCCCCTTGCCCCTCTAATAGATGTGCACTAACTGGGGTCTATGTTAATGCTATGGAGTGAGGTTCAACAGCTCCTAGAGTAACATACAATAAAGCTAGTCCCAAAAGTCACGCTTATCAGGGATTTGTGTCACGGTACTTTCTGGTACCCAAGCAGATTATGAGATGGAGCCCCATCTTAGATCTGAAGAACCTGAACACGGTCATTTACAGGTAGAGGTTTTACATGGAAACCCTAAACCAAATCATTCCATCCATGGAGCCTGAGTCATTGTCCTGCTGCCTGGACCTCTAGAATGTGTTTGTCCTTATCATTATCCATCCTTCACACATACTTTTCACCAGATTCCAAGTGGAAGGAACCCTCTTTATCAGTTTTGAGCCATGCCATTCAGTCTGTCAACAGTCCCAAGCATGTTCACCAAGGGTCTTCTCAGTAGTGGCAGTTTTCCTCAGCTAGAAGGGCATCAAGGAGTTCCCCTTCTTTGACAGCTGGCTTCTTACAGCAGTTTGTTGCAGGACATGGAGTGGACCGGGGATATGGCTGTATAGCAGCTGGGTCTTCTCATTAACATGGGCAAATCAGAACAGAATCTAAAGCTGGTTACTGTATGCATCAGAGCAGAACTTGGCTAGCTGCAGGTCACAGCAAGCCTACTGCTGGACAGGGCTGAGAGTCTGTCATCCTATACCCAATTATTTAAATGTAAGCCCCCTGCAAAAGCAGGACTTATACTCCCACATTTTAGGCACCCCTTTCCCCCTCCTACCCCCTCACCCTGAGCTAAGAAATGGGTTTAGTGCTCTGGGAGTTAGTGCTCTGAATGTCTCAATGTAGCAGCAGAGGGCAGAAATAGGGTATATAAGGGAGCATACAGGAAATATCATGACCTTTCCAGCCCAGGCATTAGGCCTAAGGCTGGAGGAGGGAAGCTGGAGTGCAGTCAGTAAGGTTTCATGCTCCATGGCCAACGAGGAATGGGGGGGATGGAGCGCCATGGGGACACAGGTAGCCAGGTTCTGCATCATTGGGGGCTAGGGCATTAGGGAGGATTTTGCGAGCCCAGCCGATAGATGTAGAAGCCTTTAGGAAGCCTGTTGGTGTTTTGGCCAGGTCACCAGGGCTGGGAGGGCTGTGGCAGGGCCCTCTCAGGAGGAGAACTTGTGGCAGAGGTTCCCCTCGTACCCGGTGTGGCACGGCAGCCTGGGTGGTCGAGGGAGCCAGGGAGCCTTTCACCCATAGGAGGGGACCTGTTTGGAGGGACAGGCCCCAGAGCGCCGGTACAGAAAGGCTAGGCGGGCTGTGGATCCAAAAGATTGGTAGGCCTTGGAGGATGGTCCCAGTGCTGGTGCTTAACTCAAGCCCAGGAATCATTGTGAGGGATGTGGGCCTGGCATGAACTCCTCATAGGAAGGAAGTGGTGACATCGGATCAACCACGGAGAAAAGTGGGGGCCATGGAGGACTGAAGCAGAGGCAAGTGATCAGAGAAGTGGCCTCAGCCTGTATTTCAGATCCAGCCAGTTGTAAGGAGGGTCAGAGCCTGGGTCGTCAGGAAAAATCCTGGATGCCCTCTGGTTTAGGCAGACTGCACAGGGGTCCAGGTGGGGAAGGCAGATCGCTTTCCCACACCGGGGGGGGGGGATGGCCAGTGCCACAGAGAAAAAGGGACCCGTAGGAAAACAAGTAAAGGAAAGGTTTGGCTTACCAAATCCTTATATGCCAGGAGATTGCAGGGATCCAGGTTCTTGGGTAGAACACCCGGGAGTGAGAGGGTATAAAAGCGAGTGTCCTTCTGGATTCTGTAAAATCAATTGTCCTGCTGTCTATTAAGTCCAGGCAAAGTGTAAAAAGTTTGTAGCCCTATGGAGATGAATATATATATTTTTTAATAAAGGAATGGTGACCCCTGCATCACTGAAATCATTTGCCATGCAGGTGAAAATAAAAGCCAGTTGGGGAGAAACAGTGTTTTGTGCCTCATTCAACTGTGAGAGGAGTTTTAATGTAATGAAATACTTGTCTTTTCACATATCTTTGCAGTCTGATTAATTTGTCATGAGTTATAGTCCAAGGGAAAGAATCCAGCCTCTGGGGGCTGCAGGGGCTCCACGGGACCTCCAAGAGAGAAGAGGGAGGTCTCGATGTCCATTGGGTGTGTGCGGGGAGTGAATCTGTTTTTCAGGGAGTGAGGAGGTAATCCAGAAACCATAAAGATATCAGCAGATAAGGATCATCAGTTTACCATGGTTCAGTATCATAATGTCTTGTATGCTAGTTCTTTGAGTGGCTACTTCCTTCCTGCCTGGACCACCTGTGATGAGTTAAAGTATGCTCCTAGATGGGGTGGGAAGGGAAGGGTTACATAAAGTTGAACAACTGTGCCTGGCTGAGGATTTCCTGATGCTCCTAAGCTTCATGGCATGTGAATGGAAGACGAATTCTCTTAAAGGCTCTGGGCCTTCTCCTTTAAAAACGAGACAGTTTCTTGGCTTCCACTCGAGGCTCTCCATTTGGTGACCTCCCGAAGACAGTACAAGGACGACTGTACAATGTAGATTAAAACTGTATTTAGCATAATTTGGAGTACAGCACTCTTTATTGAGTTCTGTTGAGGTGACTGTATCTCCGAAGGGGGGGGGGGCATGGGTTGAGATTCTACCGATTATTTCAGGGGGCAGTAATTTAGGTGGGGGGATCCCTGCCCTCTTAGGAGGTCATTCTGCAGATGGCACAGAAATAACCCCCATTCTTGTGTGTGGGGCTTTGTCGGGGGGTCTATGTTGGCTGCCGCCCCACGACGGTCGCCACTGCATATGGAAGCCTTCCAGACACTAAAGGATGGCGAATGTGAATCAGAGCATTGTCATGGAATTTTATTAGTGGATAGCCTGCTCAATCTACGCAAAGTAGTGGGTAAATAGTTTAACTAGACAGGGGTTGGGGGGGTTATGGGTTAATGTTGTTGTTCTGGGGATTTTTCGGTGGGGAAGGGAGAGGGGTTAAGGGGGACTCATTACATATAACCTGCTGTGTTGAGCTAATTTTGGGTCAGTGGGGGCAGTTTTGTTTAGTTCTAAGAATATGCCTAGGGGTTGAGGGATTAGTTAATTCTTAGTTAGTTAGTTAATTAGAGGGATGTTAAGAAGTTGAACAATTTTCGTCCAAGACAGTATATGTGTACAAGGGATATGAAGGTGGGGACCATGACATTGATGCCATTTTGCTTAGAGTTTGTAACATGAATAAGTTGAAGTTTATAATCTGGAATGTTAATTGTCTACGACATGGTTAAAAGGAAAAAGGTATGGGTCAACATGAGAAAAATTGGAGATGATGTAGTCTTCCTTCAGGAAATTCACTCCACCTCAGAGGAAGCTTAGAGGGCTGTCGAATGCCGGGGGTACTGTTAACAGCACCTTTTTCTTCCAGGGCTAGGGGAGTTGCAATATGGCCGTGACCTGGCTTACCTCATAAAGTTCTGAAAAGTCACGCAGATTCTCAGGGAAGGTCCTCATCGTTGAGGTGGATATAGGTGGGACGATATATACTTTGGTCTCGGTGTATGGCCCTAATTATGATGCTCCTGATTTTTTTACCCACATGGGGGTCACTTTAGCTCCATTATCTGACAATTTAATAATAGGTGGGGACTTCAACACATATTTGGACCCTGCATTAGAGAACTAGGCCCCCCTTACGCAATATGACTGCCTTACGGAATTTGGTGGAAGGTCGAGCATTGATGGAGGTGTGGAGACAGGGCCATCTGACTGCCAGAGAGTATTCTTTTTTCTCCTCTGCACACCAGGTATACACATGGTTAGATTATATATTTTTTCCAAAGGTATGGGCGGGGCAGGTGGAGGAATCTTATTATGGGTCCTATGGTGATCTCAGCTCATGCGCCCTTGCAGGTAGAACGACAGCTTCGAGTAAGGGCTGAACCGAGGACTAGTTGGTGAATGGACTCCTCCTTATTGGTGGATGAGGGATTTGTCACTCAAATGAGGGATAGTATCTGGGAATACTTAAAGTATAATGATCCTTTGGAGACAACAGTGCACAATACTTGGGATGCGCTTAAAGCACATGTTTGTGGGGGAGGCTATATCTTACTCTTCTTATCTCAAAAGGAAACTGTATAGAAAAGTAAAGGAATTAGAGAAACAGATGGGAGAATTGGAACAAGACCTGATGGGGGATATTAACCCACAGAAAGTAAGACAGTTAGAAATTTAAAGTGTTCCCTAAATAAAATATCCGATCGCAGAATGCAAAGGAATATATTGATCACCAAGGCAAGGACACACTTTGATGGAGACAAGGCAAGGAAGTGGTTAGCCAGCCTGGTAAAAAGTAAAAGGGCAGAGAGGACCGTCATGGGGTTGGAGACAAGGGAGGGGGGTATCACGTATGACCAATCTCAGATAAATGCCACCTTTAGGGAGTTTTACTTCACCCTCTGTGCCACGGACTTTCCCCTGGGTTGGGACCCAGAGGGCTTTTTATCAAACACTGAGCTCCCTTCAGTGGGAGAGGAGGACAGGGAGATTCTGGGCTCCCCAATATCTGCATAAGAATTGAAACAGGCAGCATGGAAGGGCAAGAGAGGTAAGGCACCAGGTCCCTTGAGTTTTACGGACTGGTGTGGGAGGAGATAGGACACTTTATGTGCCACATGATATGGCTTAGCATTCCAGATGGGGACTCTGCCCTCCTCTGTGTGCTTGGCCACCATTGTGGTTCTGCCCAAGCCCGGGAAAGACCCACTCAAGTGTGGTTCATACAGACCTATATCACTTTTAAATGCTGATTATAAAATTTTGGTTAAGTTACTAGCCATGCGGCTAGACAGACTTCTGCCGAGGGTAATTAATCCAGACCAGGGAGGTTTTGTCAGCAGCAGGCAGGCCAAACAAAATGTACGTAGGACAGTGAATATAATACATGGTTGGACTTGGAGGGGAACGGGGGAAGGGGACTACTAGCACTAGACGCTGAAAAGGCGTTCGACCGGGTGGAGTGGCCCTTTATGTTTGCAGCCCTTAAAAAATATGGCCTGGGAGACACTCTACTCAGGTGGATTCGGACATTGTATAATTCCCCCAGGCTCAAATCTTAACCAATTCCACCACTTCTGCCCCCTTTCCTCTCAGGCGGGGTATGAGACAGGGATGCTCGCTATCACCCCTTTTATGTGTGCTTACCATCGAAGCCTTGGCAGAGACCATTCGTTCACATGAAGATATCCAGGGACTTATAGGTGGGGGAAGGAACCATATTATATCACTATTTGCTGATGACATTTTGCTATTTTTAAGGAACCCAGAGGTTGCCCTTCCAGTCTTGACACAAATCTTTGATACTTATGGACCAATCTCGAGCCATAAGATAAACTGGGGCAAATGTGAATGGATGCCTTTGGGTGCCAATAAGGTCCCTATTAAACTTAATCAGTGTCTTTTCCCCCCATCTCAGGAAATTAAATATTTGGGCATTTACCTCTTGGCCCCGGCATTCTAGTATGGCAGATACTAACATGCGCATGGTGGTGGCCAATATTAAAGAAGACTGCTGTAACTGGAGAGCCCTCTCCTTGACCTTGGTAGGCAGGGTTAATCTTATAAAGATGAGTGTCTTGTGGCAGTTCCTTTATCCCTTTCAGACAATACCAGTCTATATACCTAATAGATATGTTAAAGCCTTAGAGGGTGCGATCACCCAACTGTTATGGAAAGGGGGGAGGCTCAAAATTAAAAAAATCATATTATGATGCCGGCCCAGTGGCACTGAGGGTTGAGGCGCTGGATGCCACACCTCGCTCCTCGCTGGTGACCCAGGTTCGGAAATGAGCCAGGGCCGTCAGGGGTCGGCAGGGGAGGTGAAGGATTGAGCATCCATAAGACTGCTCTCCTTCTCGGGGGAGTGGGGGTGTACTGCTGCCGGTGCTCGGGCAGCTCCTGGCGATGACTGGGGATCACTGAACACGGGTAGGATCTATGAGGCTCTTACTGTGGCAGGATGCCAGGATCAGGTGGCATGCGGATGCGCACGTGCTTTGGTACTTGGGTGTCATTTCACGCCATAGATGATGGGGAAGGAGAACAGAGGAAAATGCGGACACCAGATGTGGCGGCTTGATGGCCGTCCCTAGCGAGGAAGACCGGTCAGCTCAGTGGATATGTGGCACCAGATCCTGTTCAGGGGGGGTTGAGCTAAGTGGGAGAAGCTCCCCTCCACCCCGCTGCGGGGGTAGCCGCGGAACCCACAAGGAGCGTTGGATTCCTGGAGATGGTGGCTGGAGACCTGAAGGGGATGCCAGAAGCGGTAAGGTAGGCAGTCTGGTGGCTCAAGGAGGGAAAAAGTATACAGCAAAAAAAAAAAATCATATTATGGAAACCTGTTGCAAAAGAGGGCTTGGGGCTGCCCAGTGTCAAACATTGCTACCTGGCATTGCAGTTAGCACACATTCAAGACTTAATGGGTAGTGGAAAGAACCAGCCAACATGGGTAGGTCTGGAGACAAAATCTAAAGTGCCGCTCTATTATGATGTGTTGGTCGGAGGCCTGGTGGGAGAGCTGGGGAAGAGGTGTGGACACCATTGTACTAGAGCCACCTGGAGGGCATGACGAGTGGCCCATCACATCTTACAGCACAAAGGGGCATTGTATCCGGATACACCTTTGCACCATAAGCTGCTGGGTGGGGTGGGAAAATACCCCCAAAAGTACTGGACCTATGGAATCGCAAGGGGCTTAACCGATTAGAGCAAATGGTGAGCGATGGGCAGGTCCTGGACTTTAAAATAAAAAAAACATAAATATAATCTTTCTCCCTCCTCTTACTTTTCTTATATTTCCCTACGGGAATCCATAGAAAAAGCGTTGGTAGATGTGGGACCAGGAGGTTATGGGCGGTCTCCCTTGGAAGAAACTTTTATGGGTAGGCACCAGGACCACACATTTAAACCCCTTAGGGTGTGCTATAGGCTCTTGGTGGGAGCCCTTCCTGATCAGCTGGATAGACTTAAAAAAGGCTGGGAAGAAGATGTGTTTCCAGACTCCCTCACGAGGAGGGACTGGGAGTGGATCTTTAAACATTCTCTTAGATGCTCGATGAACAATTGCCTACGGGCCATCCAATATACTGTTCTAATGAGAATCTACTTCACACCAGTTTTGGCCCATAGGATTGATCCCACCATCCCAGATCTTTGCCCCAAATGTAAAATACATACTGGTACTTTTTTTCCGCTTGGTTTGGGAATGCCCTAAAGTATACAAATACTGGAAGGAAATCCTTTGGCTCATGCAAAAAAGTATTGGGCAACCCCGGTCATGGACCCTGTGGAGGTCATCTTGGGTTTGAAGGTGTGGGGCCAGCAGTGAGGAGAAGCTGGAAACAATCCATTAATGCAGCTGGGAATGGTGATGAGCCTGTGCCTACTGGCCTTGTTTTGGAGGTTGCCAAATACCCCACTGGTGGCACTTTGTGCCAGAGATCTGGTAAAGTGTATGAAATTGGAGAGACTACAATATAGGTCACAACACCAAGAAGAGAAATTTCAGGAAATTTGGGACCCAGTGGAAAGGACGGTCCAATCCTCTTGGTATCCGCTGTTTTAACCCATGTATAGATTTAAACATATAGATCTAAATATATATATTAGGTGCAATATTTTGGTCATACTCACAGACCAGCACATGTATATATTGGTTAAGAAACTTACTATTGTAGGCCACTTATTCTCCTGCCCACTGATCAAGTAATGGCTGCCTCCCTGTCCTACCTCCTGAACAAGGTCACCAAGCCCTCCCCCCCCCGTCAGCTCTTCCCTAGGTCCCCCCCTCCACATGCAGGCACTTATTCGGCTTAACATATGACTGAACCTGTGCACTTGTCCCAACCCTTTGAGGACTGTCAACCACCTACCCAAATCTTTCTAAAGCGTACCATCTCCTCCTTGAGCGCCATGTTGGTTTAGTCTGCTCTCCTGTTATATGTAAATCTTGACTCACTCATTGTTTTGTGTATGCTCTAGCTTATAACTCTCCCGGGTCACCTGTAACACACCCCGGGTTCGTGACTTGTTACTGGTTGTCATTCTATTCCATCACCTGTTATCCCACTGTATGTAAGACTGATTTGTCACTGTACCTACCTACTTAAGTTTGTAACTCTCCTGGGTCGCACCTGAAAATAGGCAGTTGGCTGTCTACTGTGACTTACCTGGTCAACAAAAGCAAATAAATAAATAAATAAATAATTGTGAGAGCCCAAGTACCAACAATGAGCTCCACCCTGATATGGAATTAGTTCACCTCATGTTAATGTTTACTACATAATCATATCATGTATTTACACCACGCTTATGTACTATGGCCCAGATATTCAAAAGGGTTGCGCCATGCGCAACAGGGTTGCGTATGCGCAAGTCCAAAATGCGCCATTCTGCGATATTCAGCAGGAGGCAGTTACGCCACCGACAACAGGTTGCGCCAAAGAGCAATAGCAAATGAATGCATGCTCAACAGGAGGAGAACCATACATAACCTGCGCAAACCGATATTCAGTAGAGTTGTGCAGAGATTGTCATCCGCAACCCCAACCTGCGCCTGCACAACCTTGAGCCAAAAAAAAGGATCAAGTTGAGGGCCACCCACAGGTGAGCTGCTGTATTGCAGGCGCAACACAGCAGCTGCCACCACTGGTTGGCCCCAACTCGGTCCTGTGCCTCCACCAGCCCCTATCGCCGGGCAGAATGTAAAACAACCCCACCCACATCTCCCAAGCCCGATGTGGGCGCGCTACTATATCAACCCCCACCAGCCTGATCGCGGGCAGAGCGATGTATGAACCCCCAGTGCCGATCGCGGGCAGAATGTAACCCTCCCCAGCGAATATCTCCCTGGTGGTCCAGTGGACCATAAAGCCCGATCGCCCGGGCAGAATGTCACATCACAACCCCCAAACATCTCCCTGGTGTCTAGTGTCCCCCCACCCACCCCAAAGCCCCTCCACCCCGCTCCCCCCGCGGCCGGGCGACAGCATCCACCGCCTGCGCCCGCGCCCGCCGACTGACTGTCGGTGAGGCTGCATGCCCATTGGTGCAGAGCTACAGCCAATGGGCGTGCAGCCCATACCGTACAATGAGTGGTGAATGGCTCTGGTGAATTCGAGTAATGCTGTAGAAGTGCTGTGACCCTTTCTAAAGCAGTGTTGTTTCTTGCAAAGGATGTTGTGAGTGTCCAGGAATTCTGTGAGCTGGTCGGCCACAATATGTTTAAGGGCCTTAGAGAGAGAGGAGGTAGAATGGAGATTGGGCGGAAATTTTCATGGGCAGTTTTATCACCACTTTTGAATATATAGCTACAGTGGCCAGCTTCCATTTGTCCAGGAATTGGCTAAGGCTGAGGGAGAGGTTGAAGATCTTGGTCAGTGTTCTGAGTACTTTTAAGGGTTAGGATAGAAGTTTGAGGTCAAGAGAGTCGCTGCTGGATCTAGACTTGGCTATAGCTTTGTGACCATAGCTGCGGACCTGTGTATCATGACCAATTTAAAATAGAAAGGAGGCGGTTTGAGGAGGCAGAGGAGATGGGGTGCATTGTAGTATCATCTTTGCTAAAGAAATCTTGGGGGAGTACAGCACTAAGGTCAGTGAAAGCAGTATTGAACATATCTGCAATAATTGTCAGATCAAGTGTGGTAACCCGCCTATACAGAACATGGATGGGGGATTTTGGCTGCTTCCTGTAACTTTTTAATGTTGTTCCAGAGGTCTCTTCCATTTCCCATGAATTTGTGAGAGCACTCTTAAATAGGCAGATTTTGATTGCCGGATGGCTTTGTGCAGTCGCTTTGAGAACGTTATAGTTACAGGTGTCAATTTGCTTCCCAGAGTTTCTAGTTCCTATAGTTGATCCCTTTCTTTAGGTGCCTTAGGAGGTCTCCTGTGAGCCACGGGTTAGAGATGGCATTTATTTTACACTTTTGAGTAGGGGCTAATTTGTTGCAGGCACCCTTAAAGGTATTGATAAGTGGTCAAGGGCTATGTTTACATCTGTTGCATTAAAAATTGGTGACCAGTCCAGTTGAAGAAGGTAGGTTTTGAGGTAATTGAGATGGCCACGGGGCAATACATGCTACATGGTTCTCGGGGTGGCTTGGTTGAATTTATTTGTCCAGGTGCAACTGACAGGGAGTGGTCACTGATTATGTCACGGTGGACAGTGGTGTTGGAGATCCAGTTGGGGTGATTGGTAAGTATCCAGTCCAGAAGGGTGCTGGAGCCTGCTTTATAGTTTTTCCTGGTTGAGAATCAACTATCTGGGTGAGGTGTGCCACTGCTATAGAATCCCTGTAGGCCGCAGCCTCTGCAGCAGGCCAGTTTATATTAAAGTCCCCAATAAGGATAGACTCTAAGTCTGGCGGGAGAGACCTGACAAAGTCTAGGGCTGCATTCGGGCCACAGCCTTGTTCTTTTGGAGGAAATGTAGATTGTGATAATTGTAAGGGCTTTGTTGTGAGTGCCAAGGAGGATTTTTATAGGTAGAATCTGTGCAGAACTGGTTTGGGGAACAGTGGTAACCCACATAGGTATTCTTTAGGTATACTGCGCATCCACCACCTCTTTTAGTCGTTCGGTCAAGCCAAAAAACATTGTATCCAGGGAGGGCTATGGCATGATCCGGGACAGATGGAGAGAGCCAGGTTTCAACAATACCTAGACTGTCTGGACACTGTTGGTTAGCAAAGGCCTGAAGGACATCGAGTTTGTGTAGGAGACTACAGATATTGAGTGACATGATAGAGGGGGCCCCTGTGTGCTTTTTGTAGTTTGGAGCCTTAGTGGGTGTTGGGCCAGGATTAGGGTGAACATTGCCAGATAAAAGCAGAAGAAGCAGCACTAGTTTCATGGTACACAAGTGTAGTTCCCTGTTTATGCGCTTTCGCCTTGGTTCAGACGTAGTACGCTGTTTCACTAGCTGAGCCGAAGGCGATGGCGTAGGTTAAGGATAAGATCAGTATGAGAGGAAATGGGGGAAGCTAAGGAGCAAAGGTGGAAGAGGGTGGCTTCATGTGGGAAGTCTGATCCTAGTGCAGAGGGCTAGATTCCAGAGGCAGGGTACCTAGATGTTTGTACATAGGATCAAGTAGGTAGAAGTTTGGGAGGGAGTGAGGGGAAGCAGGCGCTGAGAGGGTGAAGAAGAGGAAAGAGGAGAATAAGGGAGAGGAGAGGGGAGCACAGAGTATGTGTATGGAGCATGGGAGACTATCCGTGAGGGTGGCAATTGAGAGATAGAACGGTGATGGGAAAGGTGAAAAGGAAGGGCAGGAGTGGTTAGTATGATGGGGAAAGAACGCAAGGAATGCTGCAGAGGTTAAAAACAGAGTCTGTGAGGCTGAGGTATCAGGACAGAGAATGAGCTGGTAGAAGGGGAGGGCCAGAAATAGGCACCCAATAGGAGAAAAGTAAAGGTGAGGGGCAGGAAAAAGGGCGTGGGAAAGGCCTATTTAATTAAGGCTGGGGGTAGGGAAGGGGGCGGCGTCAAATTTCAGCCGCAACCACTATAAGTCTATGGTCGCAGCAGCCCCAGGTTGAAGGCTCCATCAGACCAATGTCTGGTGAGGAGAAATCAAAAGGGTCCAATCAGGGCGCATTGCAGACAGCAGCAGCCAATGGTAGCAGCCCACAACAGCCCCAGTGTGTCCAGAGATCTTGCCTGGCTTTCTTCGTTGTCAGGGCGGCCAGGAGGCTTGCAGCAGGTCAGCCGAGAGTGCCGAGCCACGGTTGGACCAGCGGAGGGCTTGTAGCCCAAGAGATGTAGGGGAATCTGGAGGGGAGTGAGAAGAGAGATATAGATATTAGCAGTGGAGGGCAGCGAGGACAAAAGGAGGTGACGAGGGAGCCAACCGGGGTGGAGAGCTTAGCGCCAAGACGCACACATAGAAAGAGGAGATGGGGGGTGCAGCGGCATGGGCAGTTGTTTAGTAAAATCAAAGCCTTAACCTGGCGCCTTAGGGGAGGAGAGAGGTTAGCGGATAGACGCACGGAAAAAACTATAGTTTAACAGGGAGAAAAAGCAGTCTTTAGAGGTAGAAAGTAGACTTGGGAGGGAGTTGAAAGGTATTAGGAGGGGGTGGTTCAGAACCCGAGAAACAGAGCAAAGGGGAAACAGCAGATGAGAGTTTTCTCTGAATAATCTGAGCAAAGGCTAATTGCTGTAGTTTTGTTCATATTGTTTCTAATCATTTTAAGGTATTGGTATTGTACTAGTTTTATGCGACTTCTAGAGGAAAGCAAGAAAATACTTTTTTTTTTTTTTTTTTAACTATAAGAGCAGGACACGTAACATTTTTCATATTTTCTGGTAGGACACAGCTGCCCAAACCAGGACTGTCCTGATGAAATCTGGACAGGTGGTAAACCTATGTAGAGCTAATAGCAGTGTTCTGTGACACTACTAGTGTAAGTGGGTTCCTACATTTCCACCAATGCTGGGTTTAGGTACTGAAATAACAGTGCTGTTTGATCAGCACCTTTCTTCCCAAGACTAGGCCATGCCCATCTCACTGCCCCCGTTCTTCATATCTTCAATCTCTCCATCACTTCTGCTAAGTTCCATCCTGTTGGAAATCCACCCATATCCTCCACCTGGTCAAATCGGGGAACCTGTGTGATCTGGATAACTATAGGCCTATCACCATCTTGCCCATCCTCTCTAAAGTTTTCGAAAAATTATCTATAACCAATTGAAAATTCATATTGAAACCTTTTCACTCATTAACCCAGCACAATCCGGTTTCCGGGCAAATCACTGCACTGGCTAAAGTAACTAGTGACTGGATCTCTGCTGTGGATGCTAAGAAGATTGCTGGCGCAGTCTTCTTGGATCTTAGTAAAGCATTTGACACTGTTGACCACAACCTCTTAGTCACTTACCTTACTAACTTAGGTGCCACTTCCTCCACTACTTAGTGGTTCACCAGTTATCTAACAGGGAGAACACAGAAAGTCAAAGCTGATGGTCTATTCTGTGCCTCTCTGCCGATTGTCAGGAGTCCCTCAAGGCTCCATTCTAGGCCCAGTCCTGTTCTCTGTATATTAACGACCTTGATTCTAACATAACTAGCTCCAACCTGCACTTCTTTGCGGACGACACTGTACTGTATACCTCTGGCTCAACTTTATCTGACGTTAGGGATGTGCTACAAACTGACTTTGCTCAGCTCGAAAATAATCTAATAAAAGCCAAGCTTCTCCTTCATGCCAAAAAAAAAGAAAGCAATGATTTTCTCTCGTAGTACCTCTTCTGGCACCTCCCCTGTCCTACCAAACGACTTTATTGTTACCTCTCTAAGTGAACCATTGGAAGTCGTTAACAAATTTAAATATTTTGATAAGCTCTCTTTTAATGACCACATCGAGGACTTATCCAGGAGGCTCAAAGTCAGGCTAGGATTCTTCTTTAGAAATGAGTCTCTTTTCCCCCTTGAGACTTGAACCAGGCTTGTCCAGGCCACGTTCCTTCCCTTACTTGATTACAGTGATTTAATTTACACTTCCGCCACAATCTCAAGCCTAAGCAAGCTGGACGTCCTCTATCACCGCACTTTACAGTTCATTACCAACTCCCCCTACCGTATTCAGCATTGTGATCTGTACGCAGCTGTTGGCTGGACATCTCTCACCACCAGACGCCTGCTCTATGCTGGTCTCTGGACCCTTAAGTTGCTTCTGCATAAACTACCGAGTTACCGAACATCTCTTATCTGCATTTCCCACAGTGCATATTCTCTCAGAAATCAGACTTCATCCTGCTTGACATACCCAGGACTCATACCTCCTTTGGTAAACGAGCTATCTCGCATGCTCTTCCTACTATATGGAACAACTCCAATCCATACTCAAATTAACCAGCATTGTCTCAGTTAACCTCCATGAAGTGCTAATTGCATCTAAAATAAAAGATGTTTGTAACTGTTATTAAGCCCCTCCCCTACCCTTATGTGTGCCCCATGCTTATCGACTCCATTGGTATTAGTCCTAGTCTGAACTGAAACCTCTTAGCTTGCCAAACGTATTCCGTGACTAAAACTACATGATTTCCCTACCTGCTCCTCTACCCTTTCCCACCTTTGGCTTCCTATCTATATATTACTCCCCTTTACTCTTGCTAACCATCCCCTCTCCCTTAACCCTGCCTACACTGTTCATCCCATCTTTCCTGTCTTTGCTCAATACATTAAGCTTGTTTACTGCGTATACCAGTGTTAAGTTTATAAACCCTACCTCATATTGCTTGCATATTATGAATCGAATATTCCTTCACTGTACGTTTTGTTTACAATGGTATATCTCTCTGTAACACCTCTCCTGAACTATGTGTGCATTTTGAATACTTGTACTCAATGTTGCCTTACTATGTAGTCTTTTTGACTGTGTACATGCTTCAGGACCTCCTTGTGAATGAGCTTGCTCAATGGAGAATAAACTTGAACTGGGGGGTTACAACCCCATACCGCCACAATAAAGCTTGATCTTCCCAGGGCAGTGAGGGAACTGTACAGGGCATAGCCAAGATTTGGTATAGGGACACTACTGCAGCCATGTGTCTGGAGGAAGCTGTGGTGGCTTCACAGTAGGATCAGTGGGGAGGCTTTTGATTTCATGGTGCCTGCTCATGTTCACCCATGTGTTTACACTTTGGCTTGCCGTGGTATGACCGTGAGCTAAGGAAGTTGAAAGCAAGGGGTGGAGGTTGGGAGTGTTGGAGGAGGTCCGTGGTCCAAGAGGACAGACTGGCGTTGATTGCTCACCATAGTGTGTATTCAGTCACCCAAAGGAAGGCAGGGTTTCTGACCAGGGAGGATGCTGCTGGGAGGAATCGACAGGCTCCGCTTCTTTGGACTGTGGACAGGCTTCTCCATCTGGTCTGGTTGGAGCCCGTTAGAGCTTTTTCATCAGCAAAATGCGAGGAGTTTGCTCGATTCTTCTTGGACAGCATCTTGTGAAGTGGGCCGTCACAGCCCAGCATGGTTGAGCCTATATGTCTTGGGAGCATTTATTTATTTTTGATTTTGGTAACCGGGTAGGTGCTGTAGACATAGAAATGCCTATTTTCAGGCACGCCTCGGGAGGTTACAATGTGGTGAAATACGATGCAAAAAAAATAGTGGTATACAATATAACACTTAAGTGAGAGAATACAGTGCAATACTGGCTTACATTCAGTACAAATTTTAGTTCAGCATTGCAGCTAGTACAGAGTTTAGGAAGGATATAGAAAATAAAAGTACTGACAACACTAGGAAAACAAACATAGTGACCTTATTAAAGCAAGTGCTGTCATTGCTTATAGGTTTAGAACAGAACAATAGGTTTAGCCCAAGTAGGCATCAGGGTAATGGGTATTTGCATGAGGGTGAAAGTAGAGAGGAGAGGGTAGTAAGCAGAGGAGTGGAGTAGGGTGGAGCAAAGGACAAGAGAGCAAGAGGAGGAAGGAGGGAGACTTGAAGCAGGATAGGGTTGGGGGGGATGACCAGAGAAGTGCAAAGGGGAGGCAAGAGCAGGAGACAGTGGTGAAGTGCAAGGGAAAGGGGGAGGCTTAAGTAAGGATTATCTCACAACAGAGCGTGGGTCTACTTGTGAATTAATCAGGGGGGGGGGGTTGGATCACAAGGCCACAGGCCGAGTGGTTCCAACCACCCTGCTGTTGATTGTCACAAGTAGACCCACACTCTGGAGTGGGTTAATTCACTTGTAACATGGGGAAGAAAAAGGGTTCGGCTCCCTGTTCAGAATTTTTCTTGCCCGTGTTATAGTTTTTAAGAGCGTAGTATTTTGCCGTTATGTGCTGTTACTAAACTTCCGTGTTTTTGGTCTGGCAGGGATCATCAGTCGATCTGAGATTACAACTGCTCATTTTGAAGCGTGAAATTCACAGTATTTATTGTTGTTACCTGAGATGTTGGCATAATCTACAGTAAGAAATCGTTAGGAGGTGTTCAATCGGGTTGTGGCTTGTCTATCTCCTATGCGATTACTAGCAAAGATGTGTTCGTTTGAACATAGAACGTTGTGGCATATGGGAAACCAGACTCTTGCCTGTGCTTTTCTGGATTTTATCTGCAAACGGTGCTTCTCTTGTCGATACCTGTCTGGGAAATAGTACCCTCATACCATGCACTATCTGGTTTTTAGGAGTGTCCTGCCTACTTTTACAACTCTGGCATTAAATATTGAACAGGTTCAAATCCCTCAGTCTAGTCTGCGCAGGGTTCTGACTTCTGGCGGTTTACTTGCAGGACAACACAAATGGTTTCATTAAACTGGTAATTAAATGGCGAATTTTCCTCTCTGGTTCAGTACAAACATTGCTTGTGACCTATTACGCTTTTTCTGCACCTTCTGTTACAGCGCAACAAATATTGTGATCATTAGCACACAGATTCTTTTTTTTTTTTTTTTTTTATACATTACTAAAAATATTGTTTATTTCTTTCTAGTACTAGGAGTAACAATTGTGAAACGCTTACAGGGTATAGGGAACGATATAGGAGGGCAAACCTTTACAGACCACCTTTAGGTACACAAACAGTACTAAATATTAAGTCTCACCAGATTCAAATAAGAGATAATTGGTGAGACGATCTGTTATGAGACGCTTTATTTTAACCGATCTTAAATACGTAAAAGTAATGTATCAGTAGAAGGAGAAGAACTTGGAGAACAGCTGTAGCTGGAGAAATAGCACTAAGTTTTATTAATTTTGTGACCAGATTCAAATAATGGGTATCTGGTGACATATCACTTCTGAGAGAAATTTTTTAACTCTTGTAAAATACAACACAGAATTACTAAGATAAGTGACATAAAACATTGATAAATTCTACTGCTGCTATACTATAAGAAACACTGTCATGTCACAAAAAATGTAATCTTGGTGCGAGACACATCAGCTCTGAAACCGAGGTGGTGGTACTTTTATTATACTCACGAGCATGACTACTGTGTGATCCATGTTAAATAAGAGATTTGTGGTGACAATTTTCAGCAGATTTCTGATATGGGCAAATGTTTGTGAAAGGAACTGAACTAAATGTTGCTACTCAGATAGCTGCACTACATAGGCAAATATGTCAACTGAAATAAATCCTGTGCTCATATAGCTGCCCTAAATGGAGAGATTTTCTAGAATATATCTAGCATCTGAAATACTATGGTGGCTACGATACACAATACTTTGTGTCTCGCGTTCAGTGGTCTTCTTGCTTCCAGATATCTCTGTGTATGCATTTGAATGATAATGAAAATTCACTGCTCCATGGATTGTGAAGCGGTGAAGGTTGAAAGGATTTTTTTTTTTTTCTCCCATATTTGCATTGCTCTGCTCCTGCATTTCACTGCTCTCAGTATTACATGACTGTCATCCAAAACCAACAAATTAATTTTTTTTTTTTTTTTTGTGATATTGTCATTGTTTGTTTTTGGCTATTGTTGTTTTCCTTATTGGTGTATTGTTGCTCGAGTCGCCTGTACTACTTTTGTTTGGATTGTCAGTTTGGTTTGCACTGTTGCTTGTTTGTCCAGTGCCCTCTGTGTTGCCTGTCTTCATTTTTTTTTTTCCAGTGTGTACACTGCTACGTGACAATTTTAGACCACTTCTCCCAGTCATTAGCTGTGGGTGCCCAATAGTTGCGCAAACTCGTCTCGCAGCGATGACCTGTCACACTTATTATTTCTCGAGATGCTATTCCAGCTTGTGACAGGAGCTGGGCTGCAGTACTGCGTATTGAATGATTGGTTTATTTTTTTACTTATTGCAGCATCTTGAGAAATTTTGAGACATCAAGTTCCCTAGATAATTATCCCCATTGGCTGGCTTGTGTACCAGCAGTCCTGATCATCGGGGTCATATTGAGGAAGTCTCTTCGGGTGCAAATAGAGTGAGGGAGCATTAGCTAGACATTTTTGAAACATATTTTTTTGTATGGTAAACGGAACTGGAGGATGATCTGGCTGAGAACATCAGGGGTCACTGTGGCCTCAGAAAGGGCAGGGTGGTGGGTGACCTGAACATGCCGTGGGCAGACTGGGGCACTATGACATCCTCAGTGGCCAGGGAGCAGAGGTTGATGGATGTCTTCCAGGATGCCTTCCTAGTCCAGCATATGGGGGAGCCTACTAGGCAGGATCGGATCCTGGACATTGTCCTAGCAGATGATGACCAGATAAGGGGCCTGGAGGTGAGCAGACTGTTGACAGGCAATGACCATGCCACGGTCTGGTTTCTTATGTTCCTAGGGGGAGAGGAAATTCGCACTAACATAGAAGTAATAGATTTCGGGGGGGGGTGGACTTTGAGGGCATGGGAAGGATTCTTAAAGGGTGCTTGGATGAGATAAGGCCAGACATGGATGCTGGTAGCTTGTGGGAGACCATTAAGAAGGGGAAGCAGGAGGCTTCAAGGGCCTGCACAAAGGTGAGGCGCAAGCAATGTAGGGCCAGTAAGCCGTGTTGGTGTACCCGGGAGGTGCAGGAGGCGGTGAGGCAGAAAAAAGCTGCCTGTGTACGCTTAAAGCCCAACGGAGGCCAGGGAGAGGGAGAGTATGAGTCCCTGGCCAAGAGGTCACCAGGGTGGTAAGGGGGGCCAAGGCGAAGGAGCTTAACCTGACCAGGGATATCTCCGGGAGGGGGTGGGGTTCTATAGCTACATAGGGGAGAAAAGAAAAGTGAGGGCACAGATCAGCAGGATTAGAACTGGGGGGGATGGGCACAGGAAGCTGGGGAACAAGCATAGGTGCTAAATGAGTACTTTGCCTCTGTGTTTACTGGGGAGGTGGATCCTTCCTCCCGATGGGAGGGTAGTGGAGGATGAGGCTAGGGCAGGGACCGTATCTAGAATGGGAGGAGAGGATGCATGAGGAGGTGGGATGGGAGGGCTAAATCACAGCGGATAGGGTGAGAGACCTTCAGTCGCTAAAGACTGAGATGGCGCGGGGCCAGATGGGCTGCATCCAGAGGTGTTGAAGGAACTGGTGGATGTGGCAGCTCCACTGGCCTCAATCTTCACCATCTCCTGATGACAGGTGGGTGCCTCAAGATTGGAAGATGGCTCATGTGCCTGTCCATAAGGGGGGTCCAGAGGAGCACGGGGAATTATAGGCCGTTAGCCTAACGCCTGTAGTAGGCAAGGTTATAGAGGGCATTATCGAGGAGAGGCGGGGGCAGTTGGAAGGTTGGGGCACCTGGATGACAGGCAGGTATGGTTTGTTCTGGGGAGGTCATGCCAGACTAACCTGCTGGAGTTTTATGATTGGGTGACGGGTGCCCTGGACTGACATAGGTCGGTGGACATCCTGTATCTGGATTTCAGTAAGGCATTTGATTCGGTACCCCACAACAGCCTACTAACAAAGCTGGGGGGGGCAGTTGCTCAGGTGGGTGGAAAACTGGCTTACAGGGTGAATACAGTGAGTGGTGGTTGGAGGAATAGTCTCTTCCCCCAGGAGGGTAGTCAGTGGGGTCCCCCAGAGTTCGGCCTTGGGGCCACTCCTGTTCCGTTCCTATGTCTCGGACATAAGGTGGGGTGTTAGGAGTAGGTTGCGTCTCTTTGCGGATGACTCAAAACTGGGAGCACTGGCGCATGGGCAGGAGGGGAGAGAGGCCCTGCAGGGGGATCTGGATACCCTGTGGGGTGGTGGGCAAGGAAATGGGGGTTGAAGTTCAGTGCAGGGAAATGTAGGGTGCTGCATCCGGGGGTCAGAAACCTGGGACATGCATATACCCTGGGGGGGGGGGCCACACTGCAAGTCGCATTGGGCGAGAGGGACCTAGGGATAGTGGTGGACAGCAAAATGAATAACAAAGAATTGGCGAACAGCTGCAACAAAAGCAACAGGATACTGGCTTCATAACCAGGGGGATTACCTCCAGGAGGAGGGAGGTGATCCTCCCTCTGTATAATGCCCTGGTTAGGCCACATCTTGAGTACTGTGTGCAGTTCTGGAGACCCCATCTTGAGAGGGTCCAGAGGAGGGCAACCAGGATGATTCAGGGCATGGAGGGTAGGACCTATGAGGAGAGACTGGAAGAACTCTATCTGTACGCATTGGAGGAGAGGAGAGGAGGGACAGAGGGGACATGATAGAGGTTTTCAAGTATGTAAAGGGGATAAATAAGGGCAGAGCCAGGGAAGTGCTCAGGCTTAAGAAGGGGGGTGGGAACTACCAGGGGCACAAGTGGAAGCTGGAAGGGAGGGGTATAGGGGAGCGCAGGAACACTCTTCACCGAGAGGTGGTGGAACCATGGAACGACTGCCCAGGAGTCTGGTGGAAGAGACCACCGTGGAAAGGATTCCGGAAGGGTTAGGGACAGGTACAGGGGAAACTGAGGCCAGGGAAGGCCACCCTGGGGCTGGGGCTGGGGGTGGAGGAGCGAGTCTGCAGGGGCTAGCTTTGAGCAGACATGATGACCATGGGGCTAAGGGAGGCAGGCAGGAGGTCAGTAAGGAAGCCAAAGCTCAGACAGAAGAGCACATTGCAAAAATCAGTGGGTAGAGGGGACAAACCTTTTTACAGGCACATAAGGGAAAAAAGAAAGGCAAAGGGAGGGATAGTGAGACTGAAGGGGGAGGATGGGGGCCGCGTGGAGGGTAACAGTAAAGCTAACATATTGAACATGCATTTCTGCTCAGTCTTTACTGAGGAAGAGGAGGGTAAGGGGTCTGAAGGGAGTACAAGGGGTGGGAATGGTGCAGAAATAGATACAAGTCCATTTACACGAGAAAGGGTCCTGAAGGAACTGGAAGTAATAAGAGTTGATAAAGCAGTGGGGCCAGATGGGGTGCACCCCAGGGTCCTTAAAGAACTAAGAGAGGTGGTGGCTGAACCTCTGGCAATCCTGTTTAGCCGATCACTGGAAACCGGGGAGGTACCCAAAGACTGGAGGACAGCAGATGTAGTCCCCTTATACAAAAGTGGAAACCGAGAGGAAGCGGGGAACTACAGACCAGTCTGCCTCACCTCAGTAGTGGGTAAGATCATGGAAGCACTACTGAAGAAGAGACTGGTGGAACATCTGGTTATCATTGGACTACAGGACCCAAGGCAGCATGGTTTCACCAGGGGGAGGTCATGTCCGACCAACCTTGTAGAATTTTCGACTGGGTGACTAGGAAAGTGAATCAGGGGAGGGCAGTGGACATGGCCTATCTGGACTTCAGCAAGGCCCTTGACACAGTGCCACATAGAAGACTAGTACACAAACTGGGGAATATGGGTGTGGGCAGGACAGTAGTGTGATGGGTAGGTAACTGGCTGGGTGGCAGGACACAGAGGGTGGTGGTAAATGGCCGTCACTCCACAGACTGAAGAGTGACCAGTGGGGTACCACAGGGATTAGTGCTGAGACCAGTCCTATTCAACATCATCAGTGACATTATGAGGACCTAGAAGGCAGAATTTCCCTGTTCGCTGATGACACAAAGCTCTGTACCAGAGTAGACACACCAGAGTGTAGACAGAATGAGAAGGGACCTGCAGAAACTTGAAGAATGGTCAGGGGTTTGGCAGTTGAAATTCAGTGCAAAGAAGTGCAAGATAATGCATATGGGGCACAAAAACCTGGCACAATATATCAAGTTGGGGGGTGAGGATATAGCATGCACCAAGCAGGAAGGGGATCTTGGGGTTATCATCTCTGATGACCTCAAGGCAGGGACAGTGTGACACGACAGCAGGTAAAGCAAATAGGATGCTGGGATGCATAGGCAGGGGCATCACCAGCAGGAAAAGGGAGGTCATAATTCCACTATACAAGACACTAGTGAGGCCCCACCTGGAGTACAGTGTACAGTTCTGGAGACCATACCTACGTGAGGACATAGACAAGAGAAGGTTCAGAGGAGGGCAACAAAGATGGTGCATGGATTGCATCACAAGTCCTATGAGGACAGGTTGAAGGAATTGAATATGTACTCCCTGGAGGAGAGGAGGGAGAGGGGATATGATAGACATACAGGTATCTTGCAGGAGGAACAGAGTGCAGGAATACACTATTTTTAAGCGAAAAGATGTTCCAGGACTAGAGGGCATGGGTTGAAGTTGGAGGAGGGCGATTGAGAGGAAATGTGAGGAAGAATTTCTTCACAGAACGGGTGGTGGACAAGTGGAACACCCCTGCCAGAGGAAGTGGTGGGGGCTGAAACAATCACGGGATTTAAGAATGCGTGGGATAGACATAAAGGAATTCTGGAGGTCAGGGTTAAGGGGCAGCAGACTTCTGGGAAAACATAGTGAACTTACAAGCTCAAATGGGCAGACTGGGTGGGTCGTAGGCCCTTATCTGCCGACACTGTCTATGTATCTATGTATTCTGCTGGCTTTTACTATGATACTACGAAACTGAGCATTGGGGATTGCTCTTGTTGGCAAAAAGAACACCTCCCGGAGCTTGTCGATTTGTGTTCATTGACTTTGCTATGATTGTTTGTTTGCCTCATTAAAGGCGAGAGAAATGCATTCTGTGTTGTTATCATCTGTGGTATCCGTAAATGGTTGTTGCTTTAACTTTAAGCCTTCCTGGCCACGTCGAGAAAGTCCGAGCTGCAGCTCAAACCATACCCTTCCAACAAGGCCGTAGGCAGTGTCTGGACTTAGTTTCTCAGATGATCGAATTCGCTGTAAGTCAGAATCGGAAATTCTTGGGTGGTGGGTGCTGATGTCATTGCCTGCTCTACGGTATTCTTTCAATACAGCAAGAAACACGTTGTTAGCAGAAACAACCTCTGGATCTGTGACTATATTTCTTTTGATTTTGAAAACTGGGCTGTTAAAATGTTGATTTAACCCAGCATGAAGACCAGTATAAGAACTGATATCATAGTGCTGCCCGTTTACTATACATAAAGTGCCATAAAATTGCTGTAAAATTATTGCCAAATCTGTGGTTACTGTTTCAGGATTTGTATTTAAACTTTTTTAGCACTGAGCCAGTCCTGAAACACATTTAGAGTCTGTGCAGTATTTTTGTGGCTGTTAGGCTCATTTATCACAGTCTCAGGGTTGCCTAGCTCACTGTTGGTTACTGCTGCATGCCACTTGTTAGAACTGCTGGCTTTGTAATCAGGGCTACAGATTGTACTACTTTCTCTCTCCTAAGCTGGTCTCCGGGCTTCCTTACTCTTGGGCTGTACCTCCTGATACTGATAGGCAGGAATCTGACCTCTGCAGCAGGGGACATCCAGCCCTCCACTTCCTGTTCTCCCTCAGTTTACTTCCTGCCTTCAGTCTGGCAGGTTCTCTGCAAGCAGAGCTCTGCCATGTGGCAGAGCTGAAGACCGCAGACTATAAGTCAATCAATTTTGATTCATGGGGATATTAGAATTCACAGATGTACTTCAGAAATCCAGTGTGGGTGCCAGTCTCAGCCTTGCAAGCTGCACAGTCTGGCCCCTTTGTCACTGCGTTGTTTTTTTCCCGCACTTCTTCACTGGGGCTGGAATGCTACCTCAATGCAGTGAAAGCGTGCTTTAGGGAATTCAGATCGAGCACCGGAGTGCTCAGAGAGGAGCAAAGTTTATGTCAGGGAGTCAGAACGGCACCGAAGGGCTCATAAAAGATGCATGGCCCTATCTCATAGTGGTGCTGTTCTCCCACTCTTTCTGCCCCATTTCTACAGTATTGAGTTAGAAGGGGGCATTTTTCTCCCGCGTTTTTCTGCAGACGCTGCAGTGCTCAGTCCTATCCCTCAGGAGATGGAGGGGGAATGGAGGACTTGGCAAAGAATAGCTCTCCCCTCAGACGATGGCCCCGTATTCTTTCTTCCCGTCGACAGGAACATATCTGTGGCAGCTCCGCGACAGGGAGCTCTCACCGACAAGCGCTGCACGGGTAAGGAGCCCTTTTCGGGGGAGCGCTTCATCTGATAAGAGGACATCCTGTCGATGGCTGGCATCCCATTGCCTCAGCCGCTCGTCGAGGGTGGACGGCAGCGCGGTGTAGTGTCTCGTTCTTCTGCCCACTGGGGGGATTCCATTGTCGAGCGCTACAGCGTAGGAGGAGCACCATTCTGGATCATTTGCTCAGCAGGCTCCCCCCGCCAAATCTTCAAGAAGTGAGCCCCGAGGGTTCTCTCGGAGGCTGGATGCCTGCATATTTTACGGATAGAAAAGTAAAAATCTTTTGGATTACAGTATGGCCCTTACAGGCTAAACACAATTCTTAAAGGGCCAGCGCGTCCTACATAGTCTACTACAAGTAACATAACATTTTGGATCATGCAAAGGCAGTTCAGCATGGCCCTTAAAGGACCAGCACTTTTGATCTTCGCTTCAGCAGCATGACATCAGAAAAGGGGGGTAAACTGGATTTAAGGGAAGTAGGGCCTTTTTGTGGTGTTATGGCCTCACACAAACCTTCCAGGGCATAAAAAGCCAGCGCTGCTAGTCTTCTCTCCCCCGTAGCTGGGTAGATGCGCCTGTAATGTCCAGAGGGCAGTGGCTGCGAATGGGGTGACGTTATGGAGGAAGACCCTCCTTGGCCCAGTCCGATAGCTCACAGGTCATACTAAGCGGCAGCCACCAAAGGGACCCAGCAGTCTGCAGCTCCCTCTGACACAGACCTCATAAATCAGTTTATTAGAACCTCGCTCTGGATCCAGTAGATCACCTGGGATTACCAGATGAAACCTCCCTAGAGGGCACGAGAAACGGGACCCTCCATATCCTCAGCAGAAAGATAAGATATAGATGGTAATCTCGAGCGTTGCAGGTGGCGAGTCTTGGACTCCCAAGACTCCAGTTTATCTCCGTCTGGAGAGGGAGGCGAGTGGGCAAAATCAGCGACCAAAGGGGCATTGGTTCCCACCGGTGGCTCCATGCAACAGAGGTGGGTTCCCTTCGGTCTCTTTTTTTTTTTTTGAAATAAATTGAAAAAGTCATAGCCAGATTCCTCTGATCTTCCCCTGAGGCTTCTGCCTACCAGCTGTCACTAGTTTGGCTGCAGCCTTCCCTATTCCTCCAGCCATAGGGGACTCTCTTAATGGAGGAACGACAAGGTCCAGAACACACCTGTACAGTGGCCAGACAGCATACTGGTAGCACAAGTCCACCAGAGGTCAGTTAGTCCCCCCAGAGGCAGGGGGGCTACTGAGTGGCGTTCCTGTCTTGGACGACTCTCCACCCAGAAACTTAGCCTTGGATGATCCAGATTACTTCAGGGGGTGGGGCTTCTCTATGGGACCCGGGGGACACAAAGGTGGAGGCATCCCTCAGAGACGCTTTTTTAGTCCTCCACTCCTGCCTTATAGCAGCGGCGAACAACCTGTTCTCAGCACCACTGATGTGGCATTCCAGCGTGCTGATGAGCCACATATAAGTAAACCCAGCCAACCTGTTTTCCACATGAACCGCAATACCATGGGCCACTATCCTGGCATTCCAGCGTGCTGATGAGCCAGGTGCAGTTAAGCCCACCCCGCAACAGCTTCAGAGCGGGACTATTCTAGGCACTATCAGCAGATCTCTCAAGGGAGGCTGCCATTGCACAGCAAGGGCCACGCTTTAACTCACCTCGCCTCGACATACTTAAGGCTGCAGGCATGGCAGGCGGACAGGTCGCCAAGGCTCACTTGGCGAATGCCCCTGACCAGGGAGAGTTCCCATAGTCTTAAAGGGGGTGGTAAAAGATTCTAGAGAAGTGACGAAAACCTAACTAGCACAAGTCAGGAGCACGTACAGACCCTGGACATAGGGATCCAGTCAGAGTATTCAAGCCCATGCATACTCTGAGGACAAATTAATTCTGCCTTGGCAGACGATACTGGGTCATCTCTGTCTCCCAGCAGACGCAAAAGTTTTTTTTTTTTTGTTTTTTTTTTCTGGCATCCGTAGATCTGTAAGATGCCTGTTTTACCTTTCCCACTCAATAACGTCACGCACACAATCTCTGGTTCAGAGTGGCAGAGCAGTACTTCAATTCAGATTCTACATTGGGGTCTTCCTTAGATCCACAGACAGAATTTAAAGGTGCCAGTGCTGGTCATAGTCCACATAAAGGCCCCACAGCTCAACCAAATATTACAAGCAGTGGCAGAGGTGGTCTGGTATCTGCCGGCACATGGTTTTCATCAACTGGAGAAAGAGTCTCTCTAATGTCAAACCAGACTTTGATCCTTCTAGGGGCAGACATCATGACACAAGGATTCTCCAAAACTAAATTTCGGATTCTGCTAGAGCACATTGAGACAGAGTGAACCTCCCTCCTCCAGTGATGGTCTTGGAGGACAGAGGTCATGAAGGGTCGTAAGTTTGACCATCCTCACCAAATCCGAATCGCAACTGATGCAAGCCTCGTCAGCTGGGGACGGCTCACCTGCTTCAGCTGTTGGCACCGGACAGGTGGTCGCTGTGAGAGGCACAAGGTACAGCGTAAACGTTCCTGGCGAGGACAGTAGGCCATGCCCTGAGGCACACTGAACAGCAGTTCCCCAATCAGGATAGTCTGGTTCCAGCCGACAGTCTCTCAACGTTGGCATATACCAACCATCAAGGTGGCACAAGGAGCTCAAAATGTTAAGGGGATTCCTTCTTTTTCAGTGGGCCTCGCACCACTGAGTGAGGTATTTACCAGGGCAGGTAAACCACACGGTAGAGTAGCTTAGTAACAAAGTTGGTCGACCATGGGAATGGGAGCTGAAGGATAGTGCCTCCTTCATCATGACTAATCAGTGGGGCAATCCCCAGACAGATCTTTTTCGCCTGCTGGTGGAACTCCAAGGTAAGCAACTCTGCTCCCTGGCCAAGGATGAACCAGCGGTGGCTCGGGACATCTTTTTCCCCCATAAACTGGAATGAGTTTGGTCTCCTGTATGCTTTTCCTCCAATACCACCTCTATCAAGAGTCCTTCACAAAGTGGTTCGGGACAGGACAGTCATGATTCTAGTCTGCCCCTTTTGATTTTTCTGCACATAGTTCGCGATTGTCATTTGTCTGGCAAGGCATTCACGTCTAACATTCAAGTTCAGCCTGGGCATTCTCCATCAAGGTCCGGCCCGGCATTCCATTTAAACGACTCGTCTCTCTAGGCCTGGAAATTGAGAGGGAAAAACTTTCAAGGAGCTTGACTACGCAGCTCCTGTTATTGACATGATGGGGACCTTGTGTCTCTCTCTTCTTCCTCCAAACTGTATTATTGAATCTGGAGAAAATTTTGGCTTCATTCAAGACTCATATAGAACTATCCAATATAATTGCTTGTTCTACTGCAGTTCCTTTCAGATGGATGGACACAGGACTGCAACCAGCCAGCCACAGTTCAGTTTTTTTGCACTGGGGCACTCTTGTGGGCGGATTCAGGGGAATCGTTGGATGCATATTCTCATGTCTCTGGGTTTTTAAAGACAGCAGCATTAGGTTGACTTCCAACCCACCAAAACTACCACCTTGGAGTCTTAATCTGGTTCTCAAGGCCGTGTCCGAGGCCCCCCTTAGAGCTTATCAAGAAAATATCCATCACGCGTTTCAGCGTAAAGGTCACCTTTTTTTCTCATAGCTATTGCTTCAGCCAGGAGAATCGGCAAACTAAAAGCATTGCTTACCCGAGCGCTATACACTGCTTTTCATCAGGCTCTAATAGTTCAAGGTTTTTTGCCAAAGTTATGCTTCCCCCTCCATTACAATCAAGGGTTAATTCTTCCTTCCTTCCTTCTGCCCACTCTCCAAAAGCAATAAGAAACTGGAATTGCATCCTCTAGATCTGAGAGGTGTGATAGCAACATAGAGACATGGAGTTTGAGGGCAGATGGGGACCTCGTGGCCCATCCAGTCTGCCCTTGACGAAAATGTATATTAAGAGAGAGGAAGCTATTTGCAAAACTTCAAAGTCGTTCATGCCAGCTATGGGCCAAAATTATGGGTAACAAGGATTCAAAAGGCTATAGCCTGACTAATTCTGTCAGCCACTTCCATGGCTTGTGATCAGGCCGGAGTAACTTGCCTGGCCCAGGGAGAGCCCATTCCAGTAGAGCCATGACCCCTTCATGGGCGTACTTCAGAGAAGCTTCGACAGCACACTTATGCAAAGCGACCACTTGATAATTCATTCACACATCTTCAAAATTTTAATTGCTGGAAGTGCAACCCTCGGATGTGGCATCCTTGGCTGCAGAGTGCTTCAGGTGGTGGTGGATCCTTAAGGGTTCCTGACATTCTTCCCACCCAGGACATCTGGGGACGTACTGCTTTTGTATATCAATCAATCAAGCACTTTATTTAACCAGGCATAAGCACCATTGAGCAAGCTCATTTTCAAGGTGATACCTGGTATATCCCTGGAGTAAGGAAGCCTGGAGACCAGCTTAGGAGAGAGAAATCGAAATTTAAATACCTGTAAATTTTCTTTCTCCGATGGCTGGTCTCCAGGCTTCAGATTCCCTCCCAGAATGTATATAGTTGGCTGGCCTCTAGGCCATATATGCCTTAAAATTCGTAGTCTGATTTTTTTCTGTCTCCAACTTCTAGTAGTATTGACACATTGGACTGCTTTAGGAAGAACTGAGGGCGATGGGAAGTGGAGGGCTGGATGTCTCCTGCTGCAGAGGTCTGATTCCTGCCTGTCTATCAGTATCAGGAGGTACAGCCCAGGAGTAAGGAAGCCCGGAGACCAGCCGTCTGAGAAAGAAAATTTACAGGCATTTAAATTTCAATAGTATTTTTTTTTTTTTGTTTGTTTTGGGCTAGGAACGTATGACATGATATGTTGTCGTTCTAATGATTTCCTGCAACTAGCATCTGCTGGTCTTTTTAGTCCTTCTGCATGTATACTTGTTTGGATGCTAACTTTGTTTTTCTCTTGAAAATATTTCTCCTGTGTGAATAATGACTTTTGCATATGCCCACTTTGCTGTTTACTGCTACACACTTACCTACCCATACTGCTGTAAGATACCGGGGCACTTGTCTGCTGTTCTCTTTGCTTTTCAGTATAGAACTGTGATGACGTCTCGCACACTGATGACTGTGAAATTAAACTGTGTGAACCTGGACTCATAGTGCAGACTACTAGAATTATAGAACTGTTCCTCTTGCTTAGAGGAACACTGCAGTGTTGGTAATGCTACAGTCTCTACCATCACATTTGCCTCACATGTAGAAATGGTGGATATTGCAAAGATTCCCCAGCTGTCTGTGCTGTTTTATTACATGCTGTGGTTTACCGCACATAGTTTTTTCTACTGTCTCTGTGTGCTTCTCTAATTGCTGGAGCGCAAGAAAACGCTGCCTTGCTGTCCTGCGGCGATGTATTATCTGCTCCCAACAGTCGAGTGCAGCTGCACTTTGATCGAGAGGCACCTCTGCTAGGATACCTGTTAAGTTTTCTTTCAGTTGTCCAGATTGAACAAGAGACTCTTTCTCGATAATCTCTTTTCAGCCATTTACCGACTGAAACGCCACCCAAAATGGTAAAGGAGATGGCCATCGCTAACGCTCAGCTGCTATGACAAATATCTGGTACTCCCCAATTTATTAAGCAGACTCTGCTAATCTAGTCTGTTGAGGAAACATCCCAATGCATACGGCCATGTGGGTGGGGGAGGAAGATGAAGACGGCTGCACACATTAACAGAGAAAAGCATTCGGTGCATGGAACACACATAAAGTTGGAAACCTTTTATTTCACTACTACTAAAAGCTTACAAATATGGATTTTCTGTGCTGCGCTACTATTTGAAACACTTGCATGTATTAAAAATATAACTAGCTACGTGAAAGCCTTGCCGTTTCAAATTATCAATACAGGGTGCGTCTGGTGGCCAGTTTTGGTACTCCGCCATATATTAATTCTAGTGTGGCCATACGTCAATTGAGAATTAATGTATGGACATGCTAAGGACACCTGATGCTGCTTGGCCAGTCATCCGTAACCCTTTTTCTTGCCCAGGTTACAAGTGAGACAGTAAACCAGAACAGAGCATGGTTCTACTGTTGCATTAATCCATGTGTTTTTTGGGGGCATGTGGCAGCAGGCAGAGTGCCTCAACCACCCAACCATGGAGTAATTCAGCAGTAGAACCATGGTGGAGTGGTTTAATGCACTTGTAATATGGCAAGTGGAAGGTAAACAGTGTTAGAAGTGAATTAAATGTGGTACAGAAATAAACAGCAACTCACAATATTGCTCAATAAAAGATTTTATGATCTTGCACTCTGTACTTTTCACTGCCTACATACATTAAAAGTTTTGTGTGTGTATGTTGGACACAGTATTTACATCAATGTGACTGAACTGATAACCCATTTAAAGGTTTAGATTACATAGAGAATAATGGATGGGTAACTAATTATAATGAGGATTTTATACACCCCTGAGGGATTGGATGCCACATAAACCTCTCGAGCTTTGCTCTCGAGGTTTATGAAGGCATCCCATCCCGAAGGGGTGTATAAAATCCGAGTTTTAACTAGGTACCCATCTTTTATTTTGTATAATTGCTGGGGATCGTTTTTTCGCCACAGCAGTTACATTTATTTTGTGTATGTGTCTACGGAGTTGAGCCGCCGACTGTTGGAAAGGCCAGACTTAAGCCCGGTAGGTAGCTGTCCGTAAAAAGAAGCAATGTGTTTTTTTTGGTTTGTTTGTTTGTTTTGTTTGTTTTTGTTTTTAACTGCCATGATGAAGGCTTGCTGTGCCAAGAGGTCTTTTTTTCTTTAAAAGAGAACTTGCCACCGACTAGTTCTGTCAGGGAACACTGCAGCACTGAGGCATTGCGACGGAAGGCGCAGAAAAGGGGAAGTTTGTGGTAGGCACATGCACAGAAGTAGGGGAAACCAGGTGCGTAAATGTCGTTATAACCAGCTGGTTATAACGCTGGAATTGCAACCTGGTTTCCCTATGGGGGAGAAAAACTATAACCAGTTGTTATACACCGTTACACAGGTAAACGGTAAAAACATCTAGCTGTGCTGGTAGAAATCAACATTTCTAACCTGATCATCTCCGTTCATAATTGGGATGTATCCTTGTGACTGACTATATTATGGGGAAAAACGGGGATGTTTGCATATCTTTAAAAGAAGAAAAATATGTAGAAGTGCAAGATTTTCAAACAATGTCTAATACTACGAACTGCAATATTTTCTGCTAACTGTTAACTGTACCAAACTGTCTGCTTCAACTCATTTCGAACTTGATCTGAGCCTTCATTATTACTTGCAATTTCCCCATTTCAATTATTGCATTATGGGTTAGGTGTCCATATTTGCATATCTGTAGAGCTGCTCAAACATCCCTCACCAGAATGGAGCAATGGCCTACTCCGATATATAGCACTGTCGCAATCCTGTGGTCCCCCAAATCTGAGTGCTCTCTCTCTCTCTCTCTCTCGCACACCAGAGCTGGTGCCTGGAAGGAACTGTGGAATTTCAAAACTGTAGTGCTTGGTGGTTTAGGGACTTTGCGATGCCTACTTTGTTTTGTTCAGCTCACTCTGAATATGCCTGCTTTTCCTGTGATATGCTGTAGCTAAACATTTAGAAAGGGTCTTATTCAGATTTTTTTCTTATGACTTACACTAACTGCTCAAGTCTCCGAGGTCCAAGGGATGGGTGGGTGGAAGGAACAGCAGAGTCGAAACACACAAGACTGAGCAGAGGGTCTATTCAGCTTGCTCCCGGGCGCTGTCTTGATGGCAGCTCTGGTTACACTGTTTGTGCAGTGCGCCCCGATGGCAGACCTGGAGTAATAAGACTTAATCCATGGTTGCTGCGTGGTCACATGTTGTTTCTTCCAATGTACAGTGCTTATTTCCAGTTCAACCTTTATTGCCATGTTACAAGGTGAATTAAAGCATGTACAGGGGGTGACATAGTAAGACAATTAAAGTGTACTTTTGATGCTTTGGGGAGGGGAACTTCATAAAAGAAAAAAAAAGATTCTCTGGTTTTGGACAAAATGGCTGCTCTGGATAATGAGCCATAGATATGATAGAGTACCTTAAATAATTTAACGGGGGGAGACTAATGGAAAAAATCTTAGTGAGAAATGTTGGGTTTTCACCACCTAATGTACACTTGTTAAATACAGAAGTACCTTAATCTGACCTTTTAATGAAGACATGATTAGTGTATGTAATGGATGGTGGTTGTAATTTACAAGCATTGGACTGTATGTCTATGCTGCTTCTGAAAAAAATTAATAAATTATATATTTAAAAAAAAAAAAAAAAGTGTTCCTTTTGAAGAGGTAATGACTTGGTGCTTGTCGGATAGCTAAGGGAAGGGAGTTCCAGTACAGAGGGGCAGCATGGGAAAAGGCATTGGTACCCTTCGTTGTTTTGCACCTTGTGATATGAAGGGGAGTTTGGTCAGCAGATCTAAGATCATGCGAGGAGGTTTGCTGGTACAGCATAGAGGATAGGGATGTGGGGGTTTTAGATCTGATGTCTGTCAGTGAGCCAAGGGAGAGGAGATGATGAGCGGTTCGAGAGGGCCATTTTAGTACAGCACTCTGACAGTGGTGCTTGTGACAAGGAGAAGCAGAGGCATACCAACAGATGTTGCTGTATGTTATGTACCACCTGTGAAGAGAAGCGTTGGATGCACCTATATAAGTGACAGCACAGTAGGTAAGGGCTGGGAGCAAAATGCCTCTAGCAGTGGCCAACCTAGCTGAGGGCGTAACTAGTTTTGTAGGCTATCCCTATTTTGGCATTGACCGATTTGCAGGTGGCAGAGATGTGTTTGGTCAAAATCCAAGGATCCATCAAGTAGTACCCCAGGTATTTGAACAAGCGTACTGTTTCTAGCAGGGAGACGCTACATCAGAGATTTTAGCTGGTTTTGATTGTTCCTGAGCTTGGCAGCAGAACTAAAGAGCATGGCTTGAGTTTTTCCAAAATTTAGGCATGCTTTTTTTTTTTGAGAGCCAGTTCTGGATGTTCAAAAAATCAGATGGAGAGACCGATACCCGATACATACCTGGAGCTAGTATACAGAACCAGGTCATCTGCATAAAGCAGGGATGAGCACGAAGGAGTGTTTAGAGAGACTGTTGCTGAAAATGGAGAATAAGAGGGCAAGAATGGAACCCTGAGGAACCCCTATAATTATGGGTGTAGGACTGGACATTGCAGAGTTAAATTTTACGTTCTGTTGCCCCTTATGTAGCTATTAAACCAGTCCACTATTTATAAGAATTCAGTGGTCATGGGGAGAGTTCAGACTAGTGCCGGTGGAGGAAGTAAGTGGGGTGATCGCTGAGCTGTGGCCAACATTTTGTGAGCTGGATCCAGGCCACAATGCCTACTAGTAATTTTGTGTTGGGCAGCTGAGCCCAGTGTTCACTGGGATAGTTTGGTATTCTGTATTGGAAGGGGTTTTTCTGGTTGCATTAAAAGATGCGTGGTGAGGCCCTTTCGGGGGGGGGGGAGACAATAGTTGGAGCAGGATGTCCAAGCGAAATGCCAACCAGTCTCTTATCTGCCCTTTTTGAGCGAAGGTGGTTGCACATCAGCTTGAGCACACCTCACTGCCTTTGAGTCTCTCCAGTCTGGTTTTCGGGTCAAGCATCGTGCAGAAACTGCACTGGTCGGGGTGCATAATGACCTGCTCAGGGCGAGAGATAGAGGAGAGTGGTTCATTCTTGTTCTTCTCGATCTGTCCTCCGCTTTTGACACAGTGGACCATGGGCTGTTATTGGGCCGGCATAAGGAGTATATGGGGCTCACCAGTAAAGTAGTCTACTGGATTGAGTCCTATCTCTGTGGCAGGACACAGAGGATGGTGCTGGTAAGGTTCTCTTTATTCCTGGTGTCATTTCCTGTAGCATATCCCAGGGCTCGGTCCTTTTGTTTGCAGTGAACATGCTGCCCCTGGGGAGGATCATTAGAGGATGTGGACTTGGGTTTCACTGTTATGCAGAAGATAACCCAACTCTGTCGTTTGCACCTGGGATGCTAGGTGTGGTTGATGTGCTGAATGAATAGATGCTTGGCCAAAATCTAAGACTGGGTGTTGTGCTGGTTAAGATTCAACCCGGACAAGTCTGAAGTACTGGTTGTCGAGCTGGTCATAGAAGATCTTTTTCGAGGCAGTCTCTTGCAGCATGTCATAACACATGGTATTATAGCTGCAGACGTCATTTCCTCCAGATGATTTCTCGGCAGTCGACCCTGGGACCTTCCCCCAGCACTACTACATGGTGTCTACCTGGCAGGTATAAAAGGGGGAGGTCCCAGCTACTCTTCAGTTCTTTTCAACCGTGACCTGCATGCAACAAGTCCTCTTGCTTTCCTGTCCTCGATGAAGAGGTCTACCGACCATAATTTACTGAAAAGTTCATATACCGTCTTCGAAGCCCTTATTCTGAAGGTGTTCCTCTGGCCACAGAATCGCTAAGAAAGACCTCCACGAAGTCTGTTTGTTGCCTTGGTCCAGAACATGACTCCAGGGAGTGTCTTCTGCAACAGATTCAACAAGGCCACAAAATGTCGAAGGCTTCAGCAGCTGCCTGTGTTCCTCATGGAACAAAAGGTTGCCCTCCTGGAGCAGCAGCAATGCTCCACAACCGGAGAATCCTCTGTGTCCTCCTCAGGGTCTCGCTGCTCTATGGGGGACCCCTCCATGTTGATGGCACAGGGTCCTGGTGAGAAACATGCATCAAAGACTAAGCATGTTTCTACCGCTCCCTTGTCATCTAAGAAGGCTTCACACAAAGTGAGTATAGAGAAAGTTGCCTCTGTTACATTGTCCTCTACACCGTCCATGATTTTTGGGCTCTCCTCTCTTCCCTTGTCGACGGCTCCTCCGTCTACTGTGGGTCCTGGGGTTATTCTGTAGCTTCCTAAGCTGTCCCCCTTCAGTGCTGTCTGGCCATCATCCATTGACGATGGCTTGCAGTCCGATTCTCTCATTGACAGCAGGGGCTTCAGGCCTGTCTATCCTATCATCGATGACTGGCCTTGCCTCACAGGGCTTAATGCTGGCGCTCTCGTCGACTATACTGGGGTCATATGCACACCCCTTGTCAATGGCTACACATTTAGTTCCACTACCTAATTCTGTTCCTTCAGTGGTCCCAGTTCGCTCTGTCAAGTCTACCCTGGCTACTTCCACTGGGCAGATGGCCATGATTGATGTCCAGGCTCTAGTGAATACTATCTTGGACCTAAGACCCCATGCCCCCTTAAAGAGGGTTCGGCGGCAGTCTCTGCTCCCTCTCGGCCTCTTTCGGCCCAGCGGACGGCCAGCTCTTCCCCTGCCTCCCCGGGTGTATACACTCAGGACATAGACATGGAGAATCCTTTCCTGCAGGACTGGGATCTGGCTGACCTGGACGACGAGGATGGTATGGACCAGGAGGATTCCCTTCAGTCATCTGCTGCTCCTCTATATTTAGGGGGGAACCTACCCCAGAACTCCTTGTTGACCGCCAGATGACCCAAAGTTTTCAGACATTATGAGCCACTTCCAGAAAATGTTTGGATTCCATGGTACTGAGCAGAATGTTCTAGAAAGAAATTGTCTCAGTACTTGGGTGTGCTGGAATGCCCCACTCTGGTTGTCCCCCCTTTGGTGAACACCTTTGAAGAGGCCATCTTGGCTACATGGGAGCAACCTTTCAAGATTCCTTCCAATCCACGTAAGGCTGATAGGGAAATCCTATTTCATATCTCTGCCTCAGGCAGACTCTGTGGTGATCAGTGCCGCATATGATGGGTCTTCTAGGCCTCAACACATGAGTGCTCAGCGCCAGATAAGGGATCCAAGAAATTGGATGTTATAGGAAAAAGGGTTTTTGCCTTGGCCACTTTGTCTCTGTGTATACTTAATTACATGGGACACCTTCCGGCGGGTTCTGTCCAGGAACAGCTGACATTAAAAATGTCTACTGCGGCAACTGTATGCCGCCACCTGCTAAGGACCACTTATGCCATTGACACTACAGCTCATATGTCCTCTGCAGGAGCGTGTCTCAGACGATACGCATGGGTCAGGATGTCAGGATTTTCACAGGACGTACAGCAATCTATCCTGAATGCCCCTTTTAAAGGGGTTTAGCTGTTTAGTCCACAGACCCAAGCTGTATTGAAAGACTTACAAGACTCTGGCCATACCCTTCAGTTGGTGTAGACCCTATACTGTCTGAAAGCCAAAATCCCCTTGTGGGGCTCCTATAGGGGCCATCCCATGAATCTGAGGCAACCTGCCAATAAGAAAAAAACTCCATTACAATTGCCAGGTTCTAGAAATGTTCAGAAATCCCGTTACATTCCTGCCCCCAGCCTTCCACCTGAAGGTCTTCCTCTGGTTGTGGGCCAAAGACCCTACCCACGGCTCTTCGGAGGAGGGGACAGGTTTTCCCTGCACCTACAAGGGTGGCGCGCCATCTCCTCCGCTCAGTGGCTCCTGCAATTGATCATGACAGGGCACACACTGGAGTTCATGGAGATGCCTCTTCCTTTGCCACACAGGGTCTCTCACTACCCCCCAGACCAAACATTGGTCTTATGGACAGAGATAGATGCTTTGCTCTCAAAAAAGACCATCAAACCAGTTCCCCTTCCTCAGAAAGGTGTGGGATTTTACACCCACTTTTTCCTGGTTCCCAAATGGACGGGGTGATTTCCATCCCATTTTGGATCCGAGGTGACGCAACCTCTACATCACTTACCAAAAGTTCCAAATGGTGTCTCTTCCGACACTTCTCCCTTTGCTGAACATGGGAGATTTGCTCTGCTTTCTGGATATGAAGGATGCATACCTCCATATCATGATGCACCCAGCCCACAGTTGACTTCTCCGTTTTCACGTTTCAGGGTCATCATTACCAGATCAGAGCCCTCCCTTTCAGCCTTTCTGCGGCCCCGAGGGTATTTACAAAATGCCTGGCGGTGGTTGTAGCGGCATTCCGCAGGGACTGCCTGTCTTTCTCTGCCTGGACGACTGGCTCTTGAAAGCATCCTCCAGCCAACGGCTGTTACTCATGCTTTCTTGAACCCTGCAGTTGTTTGCCCAGGTGGGGATAGCGGTAAACTATCCAAATCCAACATGGACTCTACACAACGCCTCCAGTATATTGGAGCCATGTTAGACGCCTCCATGGGGAAGGCGCATCTGCCCATAGCTTGGGAAGACGCCCTGATTGCTTTGGCACACAGATTGGAGTCCAGCAGATTAGTGTTGACATGAGACTGCCTCTGCCTCCTGGGACATTTGGTGGCCACGATACCGACGGTCCCCAATGCCAGGTTAAATATGAGGGTCCTTTTTTGGGTCCCTCCAGTGGGACCAGAAGGAGGACTATTTTAATGCACCGTTCCTGATGTCTTCCCCGGCTCTTTGAGCTCTACAATGGTAGACGTCCAGAGACCACTTGATGCGAGGCATGCCGTTCTAGTCACCTGTCCAGAGTCTCATTCTGACTACAGACACCTCCTTGATGGGGTGCTCATCTCCTGCACGTCAGGTCTTCAGAATCTTGGACACCAGTGGAGGCCCGCCTCCACATCAGTGTCTTGGAGCTGAGGGCAGTTCTCTGTGTCTTACAGGCGTTCAAGACTCTCTTCCCCCCAGGTTGCCTTCATGTGCAATCGGACAGTTCTACGGTGGTTCACTACCTAAACAAACAAGGCTGCACCCATTCCTACCCTCTCTGCAGAGAATCGATGAGGGTGTGGTATTGGGCGATCCAGAGAAATATTCATCTTCTGGCATTTCACATCCCAGGGGTGTCCCAACACCCAGGTGGATGCCCTGAGCAGATCCACTGCCCAGGCCCACAAGTGGGGAATCTTATCCGACTATTCTAAATGACGGCTTCCACCTGTGGGGCCGACTGGAGTTGTACCTATTTGCCTCTCCGCAAAACTGCCTCTTTACTGCTCTCTCATGCGAGGTCCTGGAACTGTGTGATGGGATGCATTATCTCTTTCCTGGACAGGAAGATTTCTGTATGACTTTCCGCTCGTTCAGAGAGTACTACTCAAAACTGGTCCGGGACAGGGCGTCTATGATTTTTGCAGTGCAATTCTGGCCAAGACCGATTTTGGTTCTTTCTACTTCTACAGCTCTCTGAACCGGATCCCATACCTCTGCCAATTTGCCAGGCTTTACTGTCCCAGGCACAGGGCTCCCTGCTAAACCTTGACCTTCGCTCCCTCCATCTGCATGCCTGGCTCGTGAGGACATGGTCCTCTCGCACTTCCAGGTGTCCCCAAAGGTGACTGAAGTTCTCCAGGCTACTAGGAAGCCATCTACTCAATGAAGTGGAAACACTTCTCTATTTGGGTGTCCACACTGGACTGAGATCCTTATAAGTGTTCTCCTAACGCATCTTAGATTATTTGCTTGCCTTGTTGGAAGGTGGACTGAAATATTCCTCTGTCAAAGTCTACCTTTTGGCCATTGCTGCATTTCATTTGCCTGTGGGCAACATCCCTTTGTCCCAGTTACCTTTGATTCAAACCTTCTTAAAAAGTATTCTGCATCTGCATCTCCCTGTCTGGGATCCAGTCCCTGTGTGGGATTAGAATTTTGTGCTTGAAAAATTGACTACAGGTCCATTTGAGCCCACTGAATCCAGCGACATCCGTCATCTTTCTTGGAAAACTGTTTTTAGTTGCCATTTTAGTTCCCATTATGTCCGACAGACGTGTCTTGGAGTTGCACGCACTAATGTGCAAACCTCCATACCTGCAATTTCATAATGACTGGGTGTCTTTATGCATGAACCTGTCGTTTTTGCTAAAGGTTTTCTGAATTTACTGTAAATCGGACCATTCAATTACCAGTGTACTTTGCGGAGCCTACAAATCCAGGGGAAGCCCTGCTTCATACTCTCGATGTACATAGAACATTGAGCATTTACCTTATCTGCACCTCACAGTTACAAAAAACTGAGCAACGTTTTGTTTCTTTCACCCCTGGAAACCAGGGCGTTTGTGTTTCAAAGCAGTGCTTGTCCACATGGTTGGCCAACTGCATTATGTTTATCTATGCAAAATATGAAAACCCTCTCACAGGAGTTCTAAAACCCCATTCTACCAGAGGTATGGCTGCCTCAATGGTATGTTTCTGGGGTGTTTCTGCCTTGAATATTTGCGAAGCCGCTACGTGGTCTACTGTACATAACTTCATCAAGTATTATAGTCTAGACATCGCTTCTAAGAAGCTAACCATTTTTGGATGGGCTGTCCTACAAAGCCTCCTGACCTAAATCCCAATGATTCGCTTCCTCCTCCCGCTGGGTATAACTGCTTGGGGAATTTTCCCGTGTGTTATGACCTGCAAGAGATTGCCTCAAAGAAGAGCATAGTACGGTTGCGTAAGAACTTCCCATAACAGTAAATCTTCGAGAGTATCACTTACAGCAGTTCATAACTCATAGGATTATAGCCACAGGCGTCATTTCCTTTGGATGACTTCTCAGCAGTCGACTCTGGGACGACCCCCCAAGCACTACCACGTGGTGCCTACCTAGCAGGTCTAAAAGGGGGAGGTCCCAGCTACTCATCAATTCTTTTCCATCCTGGCGATCGAATGTGAAAACATATCCTAGGCCTCCGATGGGAACCGAGGAGGGAAATCAAGGCAGCAGCTCTTGGAGTCATAAAAGACAACAAGAAGGAACCCTTCTGAAGCAACAGCAAGGGGGAAGGAGAGCAGGACTGCACTTGCAGCAGGTCATGCAGTCCTGCTCTTCTTCCCCCCTGCTGTTGCTTCAGAAGGGTTCCTTCTTGTTGTCTTTTATGACTCCAAGAGCTGCTGCCTTGATTTCCCTCCTCGGTTCCCATCGGAGGCCTAGGATATGTTTTCACATTCGATCGCCAGGATGGAAAAGAACTGATGAGTAGCTGGGATCTCCCCCTTTTTTAGACCTGCTAGGTAGGCACCACGTGGTAGTGCTGGGGGGAGGTCCCAGGGTCGACTGTTGAGAAGTCATCCAAAGGAAATGATGCCTGCGGCTGTAATCCTATGTGTTATGAACTGCTGTAAGAGATGCTCTCAAAGATCTACTGTTACGGTAAGTTTTTATGCAACCGTACTGTGTGTGGCAGCTACGGAGCAGGAGCTAGAGCTTCGACTCTGTTTCTCTGGGCTTGTGGACGTTACTAAGGTGAAAAATCTGGGGGGTGTTCTGGATGAGGTGCTGACATTTGTGGCTCAGATGTCAGCAGTAGTCCGGAATGGCGCTTACCATCTCAGAAACTTCAACCGGTTTAAATTCCTTATTCACCTTAGAGACCTAGGGACACTGGTAGATGAATTTGTGATGTCTGGACTCTACTACTGCAATGCTCTGTACGTCGAGGGCAGTGGAGGTATGCTATGATGTAAGCAGTTGGTGCAGAACGCAGCTGCTAGGTGGCTGACCTGCCCTTCAGGGTTGTGTAATCTCTCTCTTGCACAGCGTGTCTTGCACTGGCTGCCCGTGAAGTAGTATATCTCCTTTTAAAGTTGGCTTTCTAACTTGAGCCTCTACACTGGGTTGGTCCAGGGCTCTTGATTGATCTGCTTCCTTGCGTGTCCTTGCATCCTCTCTGTTTCACTGTCGAAGGCCTCCTTGTGGTACCCAGAGTTAGGCTGAAAACCTTGGGAGACCGGATTTAAGGTAGCTGGCCTGATCTTTTAGAACTCTCTCCCTAGAGCCCTGAGGGAGGTCCCCTCAGTGGAGGCCTTGGAGAGGGGTCTTAAGACCTTTTTGTTTCTTCAAGCATTTGGGGACTAATTCATGGTTTCCATCCAGCTGACATCCCAGTTATGTATTTATATGATTTTATGCTGCTGAAGTGTAGTGAGACAATTATTTATAGCAATGTATGTATTTGACTTTGTTTTTTCATTGATTTTTGACTTGCGTTTTCTGCTGATGCACTTTATTTTAATGGCACCCAGAGCCTACAGGGAAGGGTGCCAAATATAAATAAAAGCTACTACAGTGGATTCCACTTAAGTGCACACTTTTCCTGTGTCCTGCCCCCCCTTTTTTTTCTCTTCCCCTATTCATAATACAAAGAAAATCTGTTAAGTGCACACTGGTTAAGTGAACATTTCGGCTAAATGTCCAGTTTCATAGTTCACTAACACATCTCTCCATATGTAGTTAGCACCTCTAAAGTGCACAGGTGATTCTAAGCAGTTGTGAAGCAGCATTTAACACCCTATATCACTCAGCTGGCACTGAAATATGGCAGACAGACCAAGATCATTTCCTTTTTTTGGTCCACAAGCAATACAATGTGAACAGGTGATCGGCTTTGATAACTTAATGAAGCACAATGCTATAAAAAAAAATTATTTGTCAATGCTACACAGTAGCACATTGTAACATTTTTAGTATATTGCTGTGATAATTGTAGTATACCATTATAGTGTCGGGTCTTTTTTTTTTTTTTTCCTTTATGTTGCATTGTAAACATAGGATTTCGGATAAATGCACATTCTGCTTAAATGCACATTTTCTTGCTGCAAAATGAGTGTGCATTTAAGTAGATTCCACTGTACTACCACCACAGAAATCCCATTATTTAGCCTGGGTGTATAACATTTTTAATGACAGCATAATGGAAGCAAGATGATGGGGACGCAGTCCTTGGAGAACGGTACATTTTTACAGAGGTAATTTTTACTGGTGCTGATGGGTGAGAGTATAGGTATAGAAAAGAAGAATCCCACTTATAAGGTGGAAGGGCAAGGTTGCCATGGGCATTAATATTTGCCTTTTTGTGCTTTCACTCCCCCACTTCCCCCGCGGGGGTCGAAATTTAGTGTTGCATCCATTAGTCAGCAGGGCTAGTGACTGGGAAACTCCGCCAACCCCACAGACATTTTTATTAACGCAGCTGATGTACTGGACAGTATAGCGTTTTAGTAAGTATAAGTCCTCAGGGCTAGTTTAAAAGATGGTCTTACTAGCCTAATACAGAATCTACCAGCATTTCGCTAGTGGGCCGGTGCCAATTTCAACCCCTACAAAAAATGATTGACGTCACATCTCTCTTTATCTCCACAGGTCTCTGAAAATGAGAAGATCTCTAAAGTGAAGACATTAGTAGCCGAGAAGCTAGATATCCCCGTTGGACAGCAGAGGCTGCTATATAAAGGCAAAGCTCTGGCAGGTATAACTCATTTGAGACTCGCTGGTGTCTGAATGTTGATATATTGTGTGATTTTTTTTTTCTTCCTACTAGTTGCTGCACCAGTCATAGGGGTGTACTGGAAGTTTCCGCTGACGGACAGTGGGACTTAGAATTTAAGCCTAGCAGGAGGAGAGAAACATGGAACAAGAATGATGAGCTAGGTAACGGGGTAGCTAAGGGGAGAAGACTTTCTTCAGGTACATAATTGAGGGAAAAAAAAAAAAGCAAGGGAGGGACAATGAGGATAAGGAGGGCAGCAGGGGAGACAACACAAGAAGATTAAATAAATAAAAAAAACATCCTGAACAGGTATTTCTGCTCAGTCTTCACACTGGAGGGAATGGGGACTAACCACCAGGAGCAGCAGGAACAAAGGGGGAATGTGGACACCAGTCCTTTTTTCGGAGGAAAGAGTCCCGAAGTGACTTGCAACTCTGAAAGTGGACAGGGCTATGGGATCAGAAGGGATACTCCCAAGGGAACTAAAGGAACTCTGGGGGGTGCTAGCTTCCCCACTGACAGCCCCATTCAAAGCTCACTAGCAACAGGTTTGGTTAATTTATTTATTTTAGATTCAGATTAATACCTTTGAGACAAGGGCTCATTTTACAGAGATTCCACGTCAAATAAGTACAAGACATTACAGTGGTTACATAACACAAGCAAAACATGACTAACAAATCCAGTACTTACACAAGCAGTAGGATAGGTTTACAAGATTGTATACAAGAAGTGCTACTGTAGCAACTCGAAGAGGGTTTTAACACTGAGATAAGCGCAGAGTACAGTCGTAGGGTGGGAGAATCACTGGCTTCTGGGCTAGAGGGGTGTGGAATAAATGCAGCCTGAGATGGCTTTATCAGGGGAGTACCAGCTGGGGAGCGGGAGTAGACAGGAGGACACTGGGGGCGGAGGACGGGATGGGGGGCCGACAAGGGAGGTGGGATTGGGGGAGAGGACGATGTGGCATAGGAATAAAGGGGAGGAGAAAAGGTAGGTGGAATCTGGAAATAGGCCAAGGCTAAACAGAGCAACGACAGACATTAGCACTTGCTAGGTGGGCACGGAGCCCTGATTTGAACTGGCCAGTCTTGCCACATTCGATGAGGGCGCATGGTAGATCATTGAACCACTTGGGTACCTGGAGGACAGGGTTCTTTGAGCGAGCATGGTGCGCTTAAAGGGCACTAAAAGCCCAGATTCGTAGCACTTCAGTGTTGACGATGGGTTGTGCAATTTTAAATCGGTTAGAGGTAGACTTGAGTAAGATCCTCAGCAGTGTGTGTGTGTGTGTGTGTGTGTGTGTGTGTGTGTGTGTGTGTGTGTGTGTGTGTGTGTGTTTAGCATCGAAGCTAGCCCCAAAAATCACCAGCCTATAATCAGTAGTTGATAGGATTGAGCAGCTCGTGACCAGTTTCAAAGCGTTGGGAGTCAGAGAGTGTCCATGGTGATACAAAATCCCCAGCTTTGTATGCGCGGATTTAACAACTTGATGTATGTGGGAGTTAAGTGTTATGGTGTCATCCAGATGTTATACCAAGGTATTTGAAAGTCCCGACTTGTCCAGAATATCCCCTTTATGGCTACGTATTAGCAGTGGTCCGTATTTCTTTTTGTTCTGTGGCACTGTAAAAAGCATGCTCTTGGTCTTTTTGTAGTTGAGCAATAGTTTGTTCTGAACGAACCACGTTTCCAGGGTTTGGAAATTGGCTTGCAGTTTGGAGATGATCTTAGTCAAATCTCTGCCACGTACAGAGATGACGTTATCATCTGCATATAGCACAATGCATGCCAGGCAGACAGAGGGTAGTGAATTGATAAAAAAGCTGAAAAGTAGTGGGCCTAGGTTGGACCCCTGGGGAACTCCTAAGCTCTGAGAGCGACCCGCTAATTCTAATGCATTGCATCCTCCGGGAGAGGTAGCTGCCAAACCAGGCTACTGTTTCCATGGATGGACCAGCAGCTAGGATACATAAATACAGCGACACTGTCGGCAGATAAGGGTCTATGGCCCACCCAGTCTGCCCATTTGAGCTTGTAAGTTCCTTTTTTTGTTTTTCTAGAAGTCTGTTGCCCCTGACCTCCAGAATTCCCTTCTGTCTATCCCATGCATTCTTAAATCCTGTGACTGTTGCAGCCCCCACCACTTCCTCTGGCAGGGTGTTCCACTTGTCCACCACCCTTTCTGTGAAGAAATCCTTCCTTGCGTTTCCTCTGAAACGCCCTTCTTCCAACTTCATCCCATGCCTTCTAGTCCTGGAGTATCTTTTTTTTATTGGAAAATAGTGTATTTCTGCACCCTGTTCCTCCCTGTAAGGTACGTGTATGTCTCCATCATATCCCCTCTGTACCTCCTCTCCTCCAGGGGGTACGTATTCAAGTCTTCAGCCTATCCTCGTAGGACTGTGATGCAATCCCTGTACCATCTTAAGAGACAGTTTAAAAGAAGCTGATGGTTTACAATATTGAATGCTTTGGTGAGGTCTATAAAGATGGACCCCACTGCTAAACCATTGTCTAAGGCATCCTAGAGTTGGGAGGTGAAGTCAACCAAGGTGGTAAGTGTGGAGTGTTTTTTCCGAAATCCATGCTGTTGATCACACAATAGGTTGTGCTTTTCAAGGTATTCTGTGAGTTGATCAGACACCACTCGTTCCAAGGCTTTGAGGGGGGGGGGTGGTAATATAGAAATGGGTCTATAGTTAGCAAGGTTAGTTCTGTCCCCACTCCTTTTAAAGACTGGGGCAACAAGTGCCTCCTTCCATTTGTCCAGGAACACACACGATCTTCGCGAAGCATTGAAAACTTTGGTAAGTGGACCAGCAAGTCAGTTTAAAACTCATTTGCTCCCGGTGGCCATTTTGAGTTGGATTCAGCAATGGATGGTTCCAATGCCATATGGCGTCTATGGGAACAAAGAGTTAAGGTGAGGGCAATCAGTTTCATGTTGATTTGAGTCTCTCCCCATTTTTGTTTTTCCAAGGACCAGCTTGACGTATTTAATGGTCTTGGTTCTGGATATCTGCCTGAAGTAGAAACATGGGGTCCCACTAACTATAGGGGAGGGTTGACTCATGCAAGGTCGCTGTCCAGGCAGCAAGGGGGTAAGGTAGTCACTAGGTAGCACAGAGTTAAGGTCAGTGAATGCAAGGTTAAATGCATTTGCAATGTCGCATGACTCATGAAATGTCCTAGTTGCTGTTACAATCTGGTCAAGTGGTGCCCTGGACACTCTGCCAGTGAGGGATTTGATGGAGTTCCAGAACTCCCTTCAGTTACCCCAGGGTCTGCTGAGGAGGTCATTATAATGGTCGCCTTTAGCCGAATTAATTAGTTTTGTGTAATTATTTCTAGCTGCCTTATAGGCATTGAGGTTGGCCAGATTCCCTGTTGCCTTGGCCTTGTGCCATAGGTTATCCCTATGGCGCATGAGCTCAATTAGGGAGCAAGAGAGCCAGGGGTTAGCAGATCTTCTGACTTGTTCGGTCTTGAAGGGGCCAAAAATGTCGCAGGCAGTTGTGAAGAGGAAATAGAAGTAATCTAGGGCTTGGTTTCCGTCCTTGACCCTGTCAAGCGGGGACTAGTCGGCCAGCCTCAGATACTGTTTGCAGGTCCCCAACATTCCTGTTCTCTGAGAACGATTCTTAGAACAGGGGGGAGCACTTGGCGAACCTATTGGTCCAGGTGCATATAACTGGAGAATGGTCACTGAGGGAGTCTGGAAGGACAGAGACCTCTGTGATATGTTCTGGGCAGGAGAATAGGAGCCAGTCGATGAGGGTACCAGTGCTTGTCCGGTACTTTTTTCTGGTGGCTTGGTTTACCAGCAGGGTGGGGTAAAGGCCAGATATTTGGTCCCTAATTGAAGATGCATCTTTGGATTGCCAGGTTTATCTTGGAGTCTCCAACTATTTGGTCCCAGTTTTGCCTGTGTTGTTCTTGGTGGTTGTTGAACTGCTGGAGGCCAGTGGTATGTTTATCCGGGGGTATATATACCGTGGAGAGTAATAATGTTTTGTTTTGCTGGCCTGTGGTGAGCTTGAGGGTAAGGATTTGTGCCTCCTTGGTGTGAAGGCTACTAGGCAGTAATTGACCTTGGATTTCACTTCTGAGGTAGACCAAACAGCCACCCTCCCCCTTTTTATTTATTTATTTTTGGACAGACGTTCCTGCTGGAACATGGTGTAGCCATCTAGAGCTACAGCCGCCTCGTCAGTCTTTGGTGAGAGCCAGGTTTCTGTGAGTGCGCGGATGACATCAGGTTGGAGCAGTTCCACCCTAGCCTGGAATTGCGGTAGCTTGGGTAGGAGACTTCCTGTATTTAGGGAGATGATCTTTAGGTGTCCAGAACTGGTGGTGGACCGAGCACCAGGGGGACTTGGGTTAGGGTGCACATTACTGGATAGTAAGAGCACTAAAAGGATCAGCTTTCTAAGTAAGCCTGACCAAAACACCCAGTCAGTTATAATGCTTTGATTTCGGGAGCTTCTGTATAGAGATGAAAGTTACAAAGGTACGGCAGTATAGCAGGGCAGCTATAGGGATCCCAGAGGGTGCCTGAGGTAGGGAAAGTTATGGTGGGGGGTTTGAAGGCTTGTGCAAGATAAGGGTCCGAGATCATCCTCTTTGTAAGACCCATCTCATTCAAGGTGGTGCCACTGAGGGTTGCCTGGTTCTGAAGGATGGAAGGAGAGCAGACGTGGTCCCTGACCAGAAGAGCACAGCAGCGAGGAGGCTAGCAACCATAGTCCAGTCGGTCTCCCATTAGTGGTGGGGAAATTAATGGAAACCCAAGGAAAGATTGGTAGAATATCTTGAATCTAGTGGGCTACAAGACCAACGGCATTATAGATTCATGGGTTGGGGAGGGGGCATGCCAGATCTTATTCTTTGACTGGGTTAGCAGGGAAATAGATCAGGGAATGTCAGTGGACATGGCCTATCTGGACTTTAGCAAGGCTTTGGACGCTGTGTGGCACAGAAGGCTGATAAAGAATTTGAGCGGCCTTGGGACAGATTCTAAGTAGTAATTTGGGTGAGGAACTGGTTTATGGATGGGCAGCAGGGGGTGGTGGGACCACCACCATCTGAGGGGAAAGTGACCAGTGGGATGACGCAGGGCTCAGCACTGGGACGGGTTCTCTTCAGTGTCCTTATAAGTGACATTGAAGAAGAACTGGAAAGGAAGGTGTGCCTTTATTTTTACAAATGACACCAACATATGTAACAGGTTGGACACTTGAGAAGAGGTGAAGAGAGTGCGTTGGGACCTTGGGAAACTTGAGGAGTGGTCAAGAGCTTGGCAGTTGGGGGTTCAGTGCCAAAAGGTGCAAAATCATGCAGCTAGGGCATAGGAAACAAGGAGCTGAGTGTAGGATGGGGGAGGTACTGATAGTCACTAAGCAGGAAAGGGACTTTGGGGTTAATCGTATCTGATTACCTCAAAGTAGCAGGGCAGTGTGACAAAGCAGAGGGTAGGGCCTGTGGGATGCTAGGATGCATAGGGAGAGATCGCCAGCAGGAGGAGAGGTGTTGTGCCTCTATCACTTGCTTGTGAGACCCTACCTAAAGCATTGTGTCCAGTTCTGGAGGCAACCAAAAGGAGGGTAACTGAAATGGTGTAGGGGTTGCATCAACAGTCCTACGAGGAGAAACTGAGAGATCTCAACATGTGCACCCTGGAAGAGAAGAAAGCGAGAGGGGACATGGTAGAGACCTTCGGGGGGGGGGTGAACAGGATGCAGGAGGGAAGTCTCTTTCAAATGACTAGAGTGCTTGCAATGAAGCCGAAGGAGTTTAAGAAGGATGCGAGGAAGTACTACTTCACTGACAGAGTGATGGATGCCAGGAACAGATTGCTGGTGAAAGCAGTGGAGGTGAAAACAGTTAGGGGCCTTCAAGCATGCGTGGGACAGACATAGGGGAATATTAGTAAATAGGCAGGGAGGAGGGAGGCTTGCTGGAGACCAAATAGGGTCTGCAGAGACAGACAAGGCAGGGATCATCGGAGAAGACTGGGTGGGACAAACAGTCCTTTTCTGCCAACAAATTCTGTTTGTGACATGTTTACATCCCAGTGAGTGCCATTTATCATGTTAAATAGTGTGCTAACTTGGTACAGTAGCAGCAGTCTGCAGTGTGGAGGGCTAAGCTTACAGCTTCCTTTCAGTTGCTGCTGGTGCCACTACATGGTTGCCATGGCGGTGGTGCTCTCATACTGTGCCAACAGTGATTACAGTGGCATTCATCCACAGTGGCACCCTTCCTCCAGGCAGGAGGATGGGCGACTGGCTGCTCACCAGCGATGCCAGTGCTGTCTTTGGTCAACCAGGTGGAGATACGAGATACTGGGTTACCTGCGTCCGTCCTCCGTGAAAGCTGAAGAGCCTTCATCTACAGAATGCTGGGGCCTCTAACTGGGTCTGTATGGGTTTTGTACTCGCATGCAAACGCTCAGTCATACATGGCAGTATGATACTCTGCTGCTATGTCCTCAACGTACTAGAGTAATTGTATTTATTTTTTACTTTACATCAATACAGGAAAGTGGAAGCCTGTCTACAGTGATTAAATAAAGGTACACCATAACGGTCACCTGGTCGGAGGTGTGTAGGTCAAGGTATAAAAGTGCAGTTAACTGTTATGCAGGAGACCCAGGAGAGTCATAGAGGGGTAGGGGACCAGTCAGGAGTTTGAAGTAAACATTTTTTTTTGTTAATGCCATAATACACAACAGGGTGTGTGTTATCATGGGATGATGACACACCTGGTTATGTTTACCCACCCATGTAGTGGTGCTGTCCCAAATGGTAATGGAGAGTATTATTACTGTTATCAGATGGTCTTAATTTTAACAAGGCATTTAGAATTTTTTTTTTCTGTTCAGTGTCTGTTTATAGGCCCTCGTCTCTCCGGCCCCTCGTATTCTTCAGGCACCATGGGAAGCACTCCTCCAAGCCTCCCCAGTCGTGGTCACCCACCTCCATGGAGCCTTGGCATGCCCTCTAGGTGAGGTCAGGGTGGGGAGGAGCCAACGAGATTCGACATTTTGGCAGGTCGGCATTACGAACCGGTGAATGATGGAGGCCCGGGAAGCTCACAGGGGCCGTCTTCAAGGAGGAGCCAGGGTCATTTTCCTTCATCCTCTCCCCCAGAGGACATTGCATACATGGACTTCAGTTGTGGGACCTACAATCGTCCATGCACATGTCAGCCCATGGATGCTGGCGATGTCCTCATCCTCCCATCTGCCTGCCGCATTTCTACCCTTGCTCTCCCAGGTGGCGGTGTTGCTGCGGAGGACAGAACCTTCCCTTCCTCCCTGGAGACTTTTTGATTTTTACATTGAAGTGTTATTGTAGGATAACACCACAACCTGGAATCTCCAGCTATTTAGAGTCTTGGACTTCTCTTACCCATTTGATAATTATGGAGTATTACTCAACAGGGTGTATGATTTGGTGAGATAGTGCCATGTCTCGGGTGAATTATAAGCTTTTATAGCCAGAGACATGTTGCTATCCCACACCCTGGAATGTACGATTTCATTTATGCATTAGGTTAAATTGTTTATTAATTAAAGAAATGAGGTTTCTAAATATTTTTGCATTTGTATTTTCCGTGAAAAGATATATGGTTTTTAAAAAAGAAAAAGGTGCTGTTATTGCAGTTGGCAAGCAGGTGGTGCTGTGGAGGCATACACTCTATTCAAACAACATGAAGTCTTGCTGTATTCTGACAATAGCAGTGAGTCCTAACCGAACTGCCCGGAGGTGAAAGAGTTAACTTTCCATGCCAGGCATGGAACGCTGAGCTTGAGCTCGGTTGAGACTCTGTCTGTTGTTGTTCAAACTCAAACCGTCAGATTCTTTACTCCGCCTCACTGAACAGTTGCTCTGGAGATTTCTCCTTCTGCTCTGTTCAATTTGTCGGTTAAAGTACCGCTTTTCTCGGTTTTCGACCGAATTTAAACTGTAACCTGTCGATTCAGTCTCTGTCTGAGGTATTTGTGAGTACTAGATAGGTTATATTTTGTTCTATTCTGTGTGGAACTTGTAAACAGGAGTGTAGCCAGAAATTTCCATTTTGCACACACTCTCCCACAGTTACACCCCCCCAATTAAAAAATGTACATATCCTTTCCAAATGGCACCCCCTTCCAAACAAGTCAGATTGTTGTCAGTTGACTCCTCTACTCTCTAAAGAGGTTATACATGTATTGGACACTCCTCAGTGGCCTACACTAACCCAAACACTACAGATTAGAATGATAATATTAACAGAGTGGCTTATGGTTTGTGACAGGCACTCAACAAAACTGTACACAAATGTGTACAGTGAGTATCTCCTATCTACACTCTTGCTTGTAAACAGTTCATCGGTTCGGTTTGAACCGATCAAGTTATAAAATCTTGAATTGTACTTTGAGTGGTTTACGGTTTTATCGGTTGTAAAAAAAAAAAAAAAAAAAAGGATTTTATTATGTTTTTTTCCACGACTACGTGACACGGTCAGGAACCGATAAGAGGATCTTGCTGGCGGATTGCCATTAAAAGGGTAAATTTGGTTAGGACTGGCACAATGTCTGAGAAACCCAAAAGAAAAACCGGGCCCACTGGGTTTCAACACTGTAGTGTGTGTGAGGAAGTCTTTGCTAAGGCTGACCCCACCACCTGTGTTTGTTGTCTGGGGTTTGACCACCTCCAATGCAGACTGCCAGATTTGTAAAATTTCCTGCAGCTACCCTGGAAAAGAGAGCTGGTAGGCTCAGGAAAGGAGACCAAAAGTCTGCTGAACGGATGGCCAGCCGGTTCGGTTCAAACCGAACCAGAAGGTGCCCTCTGACCAGGCGAGACTTCTTCGGGCAAAAGGAGAGCGATTCTGAGAGTCGGTTCGGCTAAGAAGAACTAGAAAAGAAAAATCAGCTGGTGTGGGCCAAAACTTTCCTCTCAACAGCTGAAGAAATAGCCAAGCGATCAAAATTGTGCGATCGCTTTCCCGGTTCCGACCGAACCCGGCTGCCATCAGGCAGGGCCTTCGGTTTGGCTGGTTCCACCCGGTTCAAGAGTATGATTTTAGAGGAATTTTATGAACCGGGGAGGAGGAGGAGAGTATGAGGAAAGTGAATGTGGTTTTGAAAGTCTGGATGTGCCTATTGACCGAACATCTCCCCAGACAGACCTTCAGAGTGTCTCCTCCCTAGGCATTCTGGGTCCCCTCCATTTTGTGTTTATAAAAAAGTGGCTGAAACCCTCCAGCTTCCTATGGAGGAAGCTGTGGATGATTCCATGAGGAGCCTGACTATGTAGAAATGATGGATATCCCAGAGTCTAGGAGGCTGTCTATTCCTTACACAAATCTTTTGGGAAACAGACATTTAAGATTTTAAAGACTCCTAACACTATACCTCCTGTGGATAAAAGAATGGACAAGAGGTATACATTGTCAGGCTCAAATACGGAGTTCCTTACACAACAATGCAGCCATGTTGAGTAGTGCAGGCTGCAGCCTGTGATAAGGCAAATATTCCTTGGCTTCACACCCCGGACAAGGACTCCAGGAGGATTGATGCCATGGCAAAGAAACAGTACATGGCAGCATCCTTGGGACTCAGACAGGCCAATTATATGGCCTATACTGCTAGGTATCAAAAATCCAGATGGGACACTGTTATGGCTTTAGCAAAACGGGTCCCTGGCCAGCTTTGCCAAGGAGCTGGAGCAGGTGGCTGCTGATGGTATTGAGGCTTCCAAGGTGCAATTCCATGCTGCAGTGGACTCCAGTGATGTCATTTAGAGTTATGGCTACATCTGTGGCACTTTGAAGAATGGCTTGGCTCAGATGTACTAGCCTGTCACAGGATACCCAGACTAAGGCCATGGATTTTCCTGTTGTGGGTAATTCTCTGTTTGGGAAGCAGACAGAGAATTACATGAAGAAATCGGACGAATATAGGACCACCTATAGGAGTGCACAGGCCAAGGAAAGGCAGGCCACTCCTCAAAGGCAGCATCCCAGGGGCAGGCCTTTCTAGGCCTTTCTACCAAGCCCAGGCCTCCTCTTCTGCTTATGCCCAGAGAGGGGTTCTTTAGAGGGAGAGGCAGACAGGGTACAGGCAAGCCTGCCTCCACCCCTCAGCCCAAAGCTCCTGCCAAAACAGGCACCCTGATGGGGTTGCCAGGGCCGATTCTCAACTACCTGTAGGGGGCAGGCTGGCTTACTTTGTCCAGGACTGGGAGTCTCTCACATCAGACAAATGGGTCCTGGAAGTAGTAAGCCAAGGACTGGTTCTCAGCTTCAAAAAGTTTCCAAAGATGAGAATCTGATCCTTTCCACCTGCAAATCCCTCAGAGACACTTGCCCTAGAGGCAGAGGTCTCTTCCTCCTAGCTCTCAGAGTTGTGGAAAGGGTTCCACCCCTACACCAGGGCAAAGGGTTGTACTCCAGGTACTTTCTTACTCCAAAAGACAGGAGAATGGTGGCCCATCCTGGATCTCGGATACTTAAACAAGCACCTTTTAAAACCAAAATTCAAAATGGTGAGACTGGAATTATTCTACCCTCCCTAAGGCCAGGGGACTGGCTAGCATCCCTGGACCTCAAGGATGCCTACTTCCATATTCTCATCAGAAGCTCCCATCGAAAGTACCTCCAGGTTCGAGCTGCCCTCAGGCCATTACCAATTCAGAGCAATGCCCTTTGGTCTGACCTCTGCTCCAAGGGTATTCACAAAATGCCTGGCAGTGGTAGTTGCCTCTTTAAGAAGGCAAAGGATTGCCATCTTCCCTTACCTGGATGACTGGCTCATAGTAGGCCAGTCCCCAGACCAAGTAAAGTTACACTTATAGATAACTTAGCAACTGCTCACCTCTTTGGGTTTCCTTCTGAATCTTTTGAAGTCAGTTCTAGAGCCTGTCCAGCTCCTCGCCTTCATAGACGTAGAGCTAGACACAGAAAAGGCCAGAGCTTTCCTTCCTCTGGACAGGGCAAGGACCCTTGTCTCTCTGGGCTCCTCATTCACCCTGCAGGTGTCTCGACCAGCAAGGCATTTTCTACAGCTCCTGGGGCACATGGCTGCTTTCACAGCAGTAGTGCAGGGAGCAAGATTCCAGATGAGGGCATTCAGTTTCATTTGAGAGCCTTCTGGTCTCAAAGGAAGGACCCTCTGACCAAATTGATCCCAGTAACTCGAACCCTGATCCAGACCCTACAGTGGTGGCAGGATCAGAACAATCTGAGACAAGGGGTTCCCTTTGTCACTCAGTCTCACTCTTTAATCCTTGCTACAGATGCCTCCCTCTTGGGGTGGGGGGCTCACATGGGCAACCTGACCACCCAGGGGTTGTGGTCCCCTCAGGAATCTCTGCTTCACATCAATCTGTTGGAACTCAGAGCAGTATTTCTAGCACTTCAAGCTTTTTCCAAATCTGTTCGGAACAAAGTTATTCAGGTCAGAACAGACAACACCACCACAATGTGGTACATCAAGCAAGCAAGGAGGCACTCTGTCTACGGCCTTGTGCACAGAGGCAATGAAGTTGTGGTCTCTGGCTTACTCCCTGAACACCTCCCTCCCTCACGGCAGTTCACCTCCCAGGCAAGGACAATGTCCTGGCAGATGCTCTCAGCAGGATATCCCAGGGCTGTCACGAATGGTCACTGAATCCCCTGGTCTTGGAGGTGATATTTTCCAGATGGGGCATCCCGCAGATAGATCTTTTTGCAGCCCCAGACAATCACCAACTTCCCCTTTTTTGCTGCAGGCCCCCAGTGTTGGGCTCAGTCCCCCTGGATGCCTTAGTTCTCAGTTGGGAAGGGAAGTTCCTGTATGCTTTTCCCCCCTTCCCTCTCCTGTTCAAAGTGCTAGTCAAAATCAGATCTCAACCGTGCAAGATGATCCTGATTGCTCCAGACTGGGCCAGACAGCCCTGGTATCCACTCCACTGTCCTTAGCAGTCCATCTTCCCCTGTGTCTTCCCAGGAATTACAACCTGTTAACCTGTGCTCAGAGGAGGGTTTGGTACCCGAATCTCAAATCTCTCAATCTCAAGGCCTGGCTCTTGAAGAGCTAGTTTGCTGATTTACACCTCTCCCAAGGTGTAATGGATATTCTGAAGCTTTAGGAGACCTTCCACAGGGCTACTTATAATTCCAAATGGAAAATATTTTCCATATGGTGCTCTGCAAGCATATTTCCCCAGAGTCTGCTGATCTGCCCACAGTCCTTGATTATATGGTCCATTTAAATACCTTGGGGCTGAGACCAGCTACACTGAAGGTGCACCTGGCAGCTGTTTCTGCTTTTATTTCAGCAGGTAAGCCCTCTTCTCTTTCAGCTCACCCTGTATTCTCCAAGTTTTTCAAGGGATTGCTTCACACCAACCCTCCATTCAGGGACCCTGCCCCTGCTTGGGACCTTAATGTTTGCATTGCTCAGCTTATGCAACCCTCTTTTGAGCCTTTGTCTTCAGCAGAGCTTAAGTACTTGACTTGGAAAACTGTGTTTCTGATAGCCATCACTTCTGCCAGACGAAAAGTGAATTACAAGCTTTGTCAGTGGAGCCTGATTTTTATCTCCTTTCATAGAGATAAGGTGGTCCTCAGGACTAACAGGAAGTTCTTGCCTAAGGTGGTTTCAGATTTCCACCTTAATCAATCTTTGTGTCTTCCTGTGTACTTCACTGACCATTCCTCCTCTGGCGAGAGGAGGCTGCACAATTTAGATGTGAAAGAGCCCTTAGCTACTACATAGGCGTACCAAGGGTCCAGGGTTTGACTCCCTCCAACTGTTCCTCACTTATGGTGAGGTTGGTAAAGGGAACCTGCCACTAAAGATCCATTGCCAGGTGGATTGTCTCTTGTATCAATTTTGTTATGAAAAACTGGGTAAGGTTCCACCCTCAGGCCTGAGGGCTCACTCTACCAGAGGTACAGCTGCTTCCTGGTTGCTGCCAGGACATCCTTATTCTAGAGATATGTCAAGGAGCTACCTGGAAAACAGTTCACACTTTACCAAGCATTACTCCCTGGATATCCAGGCTAGGAGTGATGCTCGGTTTGGCACACTGTGCTTCAGAGCCTATTCCCTAAGTAGGTTCTGTCCCTCCTCCATGGAGGTACTGCTTTATAGTCTGCTATTGTCAGAATACAGCAAGACTTCATGTTGTTTGAAGAAAAAATTACTCACCTTAGTAATATTGTTTCTTCTAATGGAGTCTTGCTGTATTCTGACCCCCCCTGCCCCTCTCAGAACCTCTGTTTTTGGGATGTGGGTGGGCAGTGCAGTGTTGGCACTCAGTAGGTGCCCACCTTGTTGTTTTCACCCCCTTTTTCTTGGGGTGACTGGGTGTTGTGTTTTTCATTTTTTGGGTCTCCTGACTTGAGTCTTTGTTTTGGGACCAAAAAATGTGTTTTATGTTTAGTAGCCAGTTGGCTGGTGTAGGTTTACAGCTTCCACACAGGACCTTAGTGAGTTTAACTCATAAAGATCTGACGGTTTGAGTTTGAACAACAGACAGAGTCTCAACCGAGCTCGAGCTCAGCGTTCCATGCCTGGCATGGAAAGTTAACTCTTTCACCTCCGGGGCAGTTCGAAGCTTGGGACTCACTGCTATTGTCAGAATACAGCAAGACTCCATTAGAAGAAACAACATTACTAAGGTGAGTAATTTTTTCTTCTGTTCTGTTACATTTGCGCTGTAGACTGACTGTCGATCTTCCACCCCCTTAAGTGAGGAAGTGGATACTGGTGAAAGAAGTTGCCTTTTAAAGTGGAAGGTAGGCAACTGTAAAACAGTGTTAATTCCACCCTATTCACTCTCCCGCCACCTCAGTTGTCCCATGAGCAGCACTGAAATTCACTTTAATGAGGAAAGAAGCTTTGGCTAGGGGCAGCAGCAGCCAGCATAGCAACATCAGTGGAAACTTGAAGTGTGTGGAGCATGGGCGAAGTGAGGGTTTGTTTAGCCACGTGGCTGCATTTATTTGGCACGTGTGGTGGGGAATGAGAGCAAATGTTAAAGATCATGTGCAACGGTTTTTACGTATTTTTTTATAGAAGCTTAAACAGCTGAAATTCAAGTCCTTGTGTCATGATTAGTGTTTCCTGAAAATTTCATGCTGTTTGGTTTTGTGGTTTTCTTTGAATCAGCATTTGTCAACTTGCTCTACAGTGGCTGAAAACAGTGGCGTTATTTATGTCCTCTCAGTCAAGCTTAGAGTGTGATGACATCATTTTAGAGTAGCTTGCTGTTTCTGATTCCCAATCAGAGCAGCACTCTGTAGAGTTTATGGTTTGCTGAGCTCTCCAGGTTTCTTACTAACCCAGTCTCTGGTTTGTGTTTAGATCTGCTTAAAATATATCATTCTCTTCCTTTAAAAAGCAGATAATTTCATTTTCAATGCTGAATTGAAGTAGTGGAAATCTTTTTCTGTGAGAAATCAGCTTGTCTGTATCACAGCTCTTGTTATATGTAATCAAACCTCAATTTTTTTTTCTAACTATATAATGCAGGGCTGTTTAATGAATATAAAATAAATCTAAATTTTGTTCATTCACAGAAACAGTTGTTCTTTGATGTAGCCTTCATAAATACAATCATGTAAGAACATTTTTTTTATTTTTCATGTCAGATTGACAAACGGGTGCTTGTCACACTCTGCTACAGTATTTCAAGCACATGTACTGTCAGAACTCACACTTGTCAGTTCTTTGGTGGTTTCTGTGTGAAAATACATCATGTATGTGTATAACTAGAAACACTAGATGGCATTCTGATGCAACATGTCTCTGCCCCACAATTGAGGCAGCTGCAGTCTACTGCCACCAGTCCCCTGCCCTACAAGCCCCCTGCCTTCTGCTCCACATTCAAGGTTGCTGCACCCTGCTGCCTATTGTGCTCTCCCACACAGTCCGGGATTGTGCACCCTACTGCCTCCATCCCCTGCCTAAAGAATCAGGACTACTGCACCCTGCCGTTCCCTGCCCAAACAATTGGGGTTGCTGCATCCTGCTGCCCTCTCTCTCTCCACCCTCACAGTTAGTAATGCTGCACCTGTTGCCCCCTGTTCCTGTCTCCAGAGTCAGGGCTGCTGTACACCCTGCTGTCCACTGTGTGCTCCCACACAGTCAGGGATTGTGCACCCTGCTGCCTCCATCCTCTGCCTAAAGAATCAGGACTGCTGCACCCTGCTGCTCCCTGCCCAAACAACTGGGTTGCTGCATCCTGCTTCTCTCTCTCTCTCTCTCTCTCTCTCTCTCTCTCCCACCCTCAGTTAGTAATGCTGCACCTGTTGCCCCCCTGTTCCTGTCTCCTGAGTCAGGGCTGCTGTGCTGTGTTAATCCCTAGAGTGCCAGGTTCACTGCCTCCACAGCTTGGCTGCTGCACCATGCTATTCTTGCCACCAGAGGTGGGGCATTTGCTGCACTCACTACCCACTTCCATTGCACCAAATGGTCAGGGTTGCTGCACCACGTGTACCCCATTGTACAGTCAGAGCTGATGTATCCTGTTGCCCCATGTGTCCTGCTCCACAGTTGAGGCTTCTGCACCATGCTGTCTTCTATCCCTGTCACTACAGACAGGGCTGCTGTATACTCCTCCTTTCTACATAGTTGAGGTTGCTGTGGCCTGCTATGCCCTAGAGCACTATCGTCTGCAGTTAGGGCTGCTGCATACTGCCACTTGCCACAAGATTCAGGGCATTTGCTGCGCCTCCACAGTTTAGGCAGTTGCACCCTGCTGCCTCCTTGCCACCAGAGTCAGATCCTTTGCTACACCCTACTGAGACAGAAACAGGGACAATATGTGCCGTGTCGCTGACTGTGAGGGTGAGAGAGAGGAGAAGGGGTGCAACAACCCCAACTGTTCGGAAAGGGTGCAGCACAAGAGTAGGAATCGCTGCACTCCTGTCCCCTGCCTGTGGAGGCAAGGGGCTCTGTGGTGCAGCAGGGCACAATGGTGGCAGGGGACAAAGGACACCATGGTGCAGAAGCCTTGACTGTGGGACTGGACACAGGTGGGCATCAGGGTACAGCAGCCCTGACAATAGCACATGGTGCACATTGTGCAACAACCCAGCCCATTTGGGGCAATGGAAGTGCATAGCAGGGTTCAGCTGCCCCAACTGTAGATGCAGGCGGCATAAGACTATAGGGTGTAGCACAGCACAGCAGCCTTGACTATGAAGATAGGTACATGGGGCAATGGGGTACCATAGCCTTGGCTGTGGGGGTGGGGACAGAGGGCAGCAGGGTGCAGCAGCCAGCCTTGAAGGTTCAGGCAGGAGATAGGGGTGGCATCAGGATACAGCAGCCCAAACTGTGGGACAGCTGCAGCAGCCATGCCTGTTTGGGACAAGGGATGTGGGCAGCAGGTGTAGCAAAAGATCTGACTCTGGTGGAAGGGGGACAGCAGGCTGCAACTGCCTCAACTGTGGAGGCATGCAACAGGATGCAGCAAATGCCCGAATCCATGGCCAGTGGCAGCATGGTGCAGTAGCCCAAACTGCAGAGACAAGAGGCTCTAGAGCACAGCAAGCCATAGCAAACCCAACTGTGTAGAAAGGAACAGGATGCAGCAGCCCTCTGGTGAGGAGGATAGAGGACATCATGATGCAAAGGTCTTGACTGTGGTGCAGAACACGGGCATCAGGGTACAGCAGCCCTGACTGTGAGAGGGGTACAGTTAGTGCAGCAGCCCTGCCTATTTGGGGCAATGGAAGTGGGTAGCAGGGTATAGTAAAGCCCTACCTCTAGTGGCTAGGGCAGCATGGTACAGCAGCCCTAGCTATGGAGACAGGGAATCTGGCACTCTAGGGCTTAGCACAGCAGCCCTGTCTGTGGAGAAGCAGGAGCGGGGGCAACAGGTGCAGCTTCCCTACATGTGAGGGTGGTGGGAGAGAGGGTAGCAGGGTGCAGCAACCCCAACTGTTTAGGCAAGGGCGCCAGGGTGCAGCAGCCCTGATTCTTCAAGCAGGGGATGGAGCAGCAGGGTGCAGCAGCCTCAAATGTGGAGCAGAAGGCAGGGGGCTTGTGGGGCAGGGACATGTGGCAGTAGACGCTCAGCTGCCTCAACAGTGGGCAGACACGGTGCATCGGGATGCCACATAGTGTTTCTAGTTATACCCATACATGATGTATTTTCACACAGAAACCACCGAAGAATTGAGATTTGTAAGTTCAGACACAGCTGCCTGTCTCACACTGCTACAGTATTTCAAGCACATGTACTGTTTGTCACTCTGACATGAAAAAAATGTTCTTACATTAATGTATTTATGAAGGCTACATCAAAGACAGACTGTTTCTATGAATAAACACAATTTAGATTTATTTTATAGTCATTTAATAGTCCAGGGTTATATAGTTAGAAAAAAATCAGAGTTTTGATTAGAAATAACTAAGATGTAACAGACAAGCTTATTTCTCACAGAGAAAGATTTCCACTTCTTCAATTCAGCATTGAAACTGAAACGATCAGCTTTTTATGAGAAGATTATGATATATTTTAAGCTGCTCTATCTAAACACAAATCAGACAGTAGGTTTCTAAGAAATTTGGAGAGCTCATCAACCATTAACTCTACAAACTACTGCTCCGACTGTGAATCTGAAACAGCAAGCTACTCCAAAATTATGTCACTTCACTCTAAGTTTGACTGAGGTCAGAAATAACTCCACTGTTTTCAGCCACTGTATAGCAAGTTAACAAATGCTGATTAAAAGAAAACCAAAACCAAACAGCATGAAATTTTCAGGAAACATTAAACATGACACAGGGACTTGAATTTCAACTTCTCAAGCTTTTATAAAAATATGTAAAACCATTTGCATGATCTTTAACTGTCTGGCTGTTGGGCAGGTTTTGTACATTAGCCCACATTGGGCTTTCATTTTAGTAGTGGTGATGGGGTGTTAGTTGACATTGGGGATGTCGGCTGCATAGCGTTTTAAATTTGAGTGTGGTAGGTGGGTAGGAGGGAGAGTCAGTGCACTGTCTTGCTGTGAGGACTGGCTGTGGCTGGCTAAGATCCAGGGCTAGAAAACATGAGTAGTGATTACCAGTGTGTTAATGGATGTGGTGGTGGTAGTAGTAGTAGTAGTAGTAGTAGTAGTAGTAGTAGTAGTAGTAGTAGTAGTAGTAGTAGTAGTAGTAGATTTTATTTGGTATATGGTACCCTTCCTGGGAGAGTCTGGTCACCATACAAAGAGGCTTTGGCTGGAGGGACTTTCTTCTACGGAGTTATGGTGTGTCATAAGATCACTGATAAAGAATGTTTGCAGCCAGCCAGGTTTCTTTATTTTTCTGACCATTGCATAATTGACCGTAGCTATCGAGTCTTGCCTTTTTCCACGCCAGTGGTGCTTATTTGGCAACACCTTGCCTGCAAGCCAGACAATTAAGGGTTTAAGTCCCACACCTGGAACCAGGGCTCATATGCAGCATGTTTGTCTGCGTAAGTCCCTACATTGTCACGGTCTAACTTATTGTGTGAAGAACTGTCACTATGGAATACTCAGTGTATGAAAGCTGTTACATGAACATCGTTGTAGCCACTCCGAATATCCTAACTGCTGCATAAGGTGCTTACCTTGTGCTCATGGGACTTGGCATTCTAGTTCTGAGTCCAAGTCCCAGTTGAAACATAGAAACAAGGAAAATGTTGGCAGATAACTGGCTCAGCCACTCTGCCCATGCCTTCCTAATTATGGGACTGGGCCCCTGTTAGTCCTCATTTCATCCCTTTCCTCCTCCAACTGCCCCCATATGCACTTTTCCATGTGCCTACCCAACCCCTTTTGGAACCCCTCTTCTATTTCAGTGCAGATGACCTCTAAGGGAAGTTCGTTCCATTCTGCCACCACTTTTTCTGTGAAAAGCATTTCCTTGCATTCTTTTTGAACATCCCTCCTGCCAGTTTTCAGGAGTTTCCTTTGGTTGCCCATGTTACTACTCATTAACTAACTGCTCTCTACCTTCTTTATCCCTCAGAGGTACTTTTACATCTCAATCATGTCTCCCCTTTTCCTCCTGTCTTTCACTGTGTACATGTTGTGTCATTTTGGTGACTGTTTCTATGCATCACCTCCAACCTATCCTAGCCCTCTCTTAAAGGGGAACAGTGAGCACTAAAACCCGGCGGATTCCAATCAGCAGTTCGTGTGCAAAACCCCCCCCTTTTTTTTTTTTAATCACTGTTTACTGCAGTATAGTAGGTTGTATCCGTGTCTAATTGTATTTGAGGAGTGGTCTTAACTGCTATTTATTGTGCTTTTACATTTAGTTTGGGCAGCCTTTTATTGTAGTTTTACATTTAGTTTGGGCAGGAGGAAGGGATTCTAACAGACAGTTTGGTGTTTGTGTGTGTTTAAAAGTTGCTATCTGGCCTGTAAGTGCAGGCATCATGTTACAGGGGATTAGTGCTGTTTGAATGTAAGGTGTGGCTGTCAGCTCAGTCAGTCTTCAGTTAGAGAAGGGGGGAGGAAGCTTCTAGCTGGAGGCTGGGAGAGTAAGTAGACTTGAACGATTTTCTTAGCTGGTAATGCTTGGAGGTGCAGACACAGGGCTGATACACTCTAAGTGAGAGTTGGGTGTAGGCCTAATCCCCCCCAGAGCTCGGCTCATTTATAGGGGAACACCTGCCCTGCAGTTGGAGGAGAGGGCTTCAGGTGCAGCTCATGTAGTTATATAGCCACTGGGGTTGGGTTTAAAAGCTGGAGAGAGGAGCTTAGGGAGTTGTACACTTCCCTATCAATTTATTATGTAGAACTGCACCTAGTAATGGGGTACCTGTTTACTGTGGGACTGTATCTAGGATTAGTGGGTGACCTGATTAGTGGGTAGGGTATATCTTGGACTAGTGGGGAACCTGGTGGTTCATGCAAGGAAACCTACTTGGAGGGGGATGGGACCACACGGCATTCGGGCCGGCGTCTTTGGGAGGGTGGTGGTGTGCACATGATGTGGGGCGGCAATGATACTGGACTGCGCTTGGAAGTTCGGTGGTTGCCCAGTGTGCTACCAGCTGGCACAGCTTAGGGAGGAGGTTGAGGGGATTAGGAGACGGCTGGAGGGGGGGAGGTTTGGTTGAGGAATAGGGCAGGGGCTCTCCCACAGGGTTGCAGCAAGCACTAGGGGCAGGGGCATAGGAAAAGGAGTGCAGGAGAGTATTCTGGGGTCACGTAGGCACCCTGACATAGGGGGCCCAAAAGAGGACACTGCAACACTTGGACAGCTGGTTCTGATTACACTATGATTTTTGCAGTATGAAATATGTAGTGGGATTGTCTGTCAGGAGAAAATACTGTCTTGCTGAAATGACACATCAACCCCCCCACCCACCCTCCAGGTATAATTTCAAAGGACAGGACATAGGTTAAACTACAGATATCTGGAATGCAGTTAACTTGTCAGTTGCTTTGAAATCTGTAGCTAAACTATGCATTTTGTAATGCCCTCAAGAAAATCCTTTGATTGCACTTGGTGTCAAGAGGAAGGGCATATGCATTTGTTTGGGCATCTCCTCAGGAAAAGTCCTTTGACACTTGGTGTCATAAGGAATTGGCTTATGCATTTGTTTGGGCGTCTTCAGAGGAAGCCAGTTAATTCATCAAAGAGTCTTTCATGTCTTTGTGAAGCAGGGAACTGCTCCTGGATGAAAGGAGATGCTAGCAGATCACAGACTAGATTGGGAAGTCATATGAAGAGAGAAGGTTCGCTGATGTCATCTGTTGTTAAAATACCTTATTAGGACATCCTGTGCTGTAAATATAAATTTTAATACACGAGGAGGAGCTAGGTGACCTCGGAGAAAGGCGCTCAAGACTGTTTAAGTATGCTGTAGCTGACCTTTAGAGACAGAGATTCATATACTTGGACTGAGAAAGGAACATCTGAGAGTACTGAATGATTATAAGAAATCGTTGGATAAATAAGTCTAATGGTTGGTAGGAATTTTGCACTTTTAAACCGGTTTTGTTTTTAAGATTGCATGCGTTAGGATATTTTGTTTTGTATTTACTGTTTACCTATTTTTTATCTATCTTAAAGTAGATATATATTTTAAAACAGAAACTGCCTGGTGTGCCTTGAAACTTTTTTTTTTTGTAACTGAAGCTTAGATGGTTAAAGTTGACACTTTGTTTAAGCTTATTGTGATAGCAAATTGGGAAATGGGTAAGTTTCTATAAGGTCTTGCATAGAGTTTTAAGGGTTCATTTTGTAATACCTGGTTGGGTGCCTGTAGGTAAAGATATCTGGCATCTCCCTGAAGAGCAGAATTATCTGAGCCTGTACATTGGGTACACTAGCTAGAGGTTAACAGTTTGAATCCCTCCAGAACTTAAGACAAAGGTGACTCGAACCCACAAAACAAACAGGAGGGTTACCCTGTTCTGTTAACTGTTCACAATACTACGCTCAGAGGTTGGCACTTTGTGAGTAGAGGGCTGGCCTGCTGAGTGGGGTTGTGACTGACACTACCAGGGAAGCAGGCAGGTATCTGGGGACCCTCACAGAGGGGGGCCAAAGGGAGGCCATTCTCTGGGAAGTAGGCAGATGTCTGGGGCAGGACAGAAAGAAGCAATGTGGGGAGGTGGATTGGACCTTAAGCTCAGTAAGCGCTTCAATTCTCTCCTTCTGCTTGAGGATGAGGGGGTGATGTAGCCATGACAGGGGCGGTTAGTGATGGAAAGGGAACGAGGGGCAGGAGGCAGGGTCCGGATAGCAGGAAGAAAACAGGGGGACTTGAAACGCAGGAAAATGGGAAGCGGGGCAGGAGGGGGGTGAGGGAGGAAAGAGCAAGGAGAAGGACCAGTTGGAGGAAAGGGCAAAGAGAGGGACCAGAAGTACAAGGATACAGTAAGGGAGCTGAGGTTTAGGCCAGGGGAGCATGACAGGCAAGGAGGGCTGAACAAAGACAGGAAGGAAGGAAGGGAGGACGAGCCAGGCAAGTATAGCAGGGGGGTTCAGTTGCGAGCAGTGATGGGGGGTGGCGGGGGTACAGAAGGATACTCGGGAGGAGGAGGACAGGCATAGGATCGGAGGGGAGGGGGTGGCTAGGTAGATAAGGAGGGGCGGCAGGTGGCACCCAGATAGGGAGGAGCAAGGAGCCGGCTGAGGAGGAGGGCTGGTAGAAAGGATGAGGTACATGGAAGGGAAATGGAGGAAAAGGGTGGTCAGAGTGCTCCTGTTGGGTGATTCCATGATCGGGGTATCGAAATGGGATAGGAGGGAAGCCTGCCGGTTAGAATAAAATGCTTCCCTGGACTAACTGTGCACAGGGCCAAGCATGGGGTATATCAGCTGGCAAAGGATTGTGTAAGTTCCCGGGACATACTGGTCTACCTGGGTACCAATGACATTGAGGGAAATGGTGAGTTAGAGATGCAGGCAAGGTTCAGGGAGCTTGCCAGGGTCTGCCATGACATAGAATGTGCAATTTTCTTCTCGGAAATCCTGCCGGTGTCAAGGGCTAGTGGGGAACACAAGAGGAAGATTAGGGAGATAAAGCAGTGGCTCAGGGAGTGGTGTGGGTTGATGGGATTGGGGGAGACTTGGGAGAATAAGGGACTATATGCTAGAGATGGGCTCCATCTTGTTTTGGAAGGAAGGGAAATCCTTTAAGTTGAAAATAGAGGGGTTCGTTGGTGAAAGGTGGGGTTTGTTGGTGAAAAGTGGGGTTTAAACTTGTGAGGGGGGAGGGATGGGAGAAAAGACTGTCGAGGGGGGCCAGATAAAGGAGGGAATCTGTCTCAACCCCCCTGGGGAGCTGGAGAAATGCAAGAAAAGGCCGACTGGTAAGGTGCTGACCAGGGGAAGACTGAATCCCCATGGGAACATGAGCAGGGGAAATGGAAGTATACGGAAAGGGTGGAAGGTAGTCCTGCTAAATGGCAGGAGCTTGGGCAATAAAATGCCTGAGCTCCAGGCGATGCTAACTGAGGGAGAGGTGGATGTGGCAGCAGTCACTGAGACCTGGGCCACTGCAGGGCACAACTGGGACCTGAGCCTGGAGGTTAAACCATGTTCAGGAAGGACAGGGGAGGGAAGGGAGGAGGTAGCAATAATAGTCAAAACTGTATTGACATAGGAGGGTGGAGGAGGAGAGAGAGACTTGGAGGCGATTTGGGTCACCTGGATAACAAGGGGCAAGAGTAAAAATAGGAGTGGTATATAGACTGCCCACGCTGGCGGAGGAGCTGGAGGAGAGTCTGGTGGCAGATGTGGGGAGACACTGCAGTTTGGGCAGGGGAAGGGTGGTGGTGTTGGGGGACTTAAACATGCCAGGAACGGACAGGGAGACTGACATTCTCGGTGGCCAGGGAACAGAGGTTGTTAGATGTCTTTCAGGACACGTTCCTAACTCAGCAGGTGGGGGGAACCGACCAGGGAGGCACGGATACTGGATGTGGTCCTGGCAGACAGTGACCAGATTGGGGACCTGGAGGTAAGGGACCCGTTGGTGGGGAGCGACCATGCCACGGTCTGGTTCTGCCTGTGCCTAGGAGGGGTAGAAGGCTGCACAAAGACAGAGGTAACTGACTTCAGGGGGGTGGATTTCAAGGAAATGGGAAGGATCCTTAAGAAGCATTTTAATGGGACTGGGCCAGACATGGATGCTGACAGTAGGTGGGAAATCATCAGGAGGGGGGTGCAGGATGCTACCAGCATCTGTACAAGAGTAAGACAAAAATGCGGTAGGGCCCGTAAACCCTGCTGGTGGACCAGGGAGGTTCAGGAGGTGGTGAGGGGAAAGAAGGCGGCTTATAGGCATTTCAAATGCTCAAGGAGTGAAAGGTATCGGGAGTACAAGCTGATGGCCAGAGGGCCACTAGGGTGAGGTGAGGGGTGGCTAAGGCAAGGAAGGAGAGAACCAGCCAGGAAAATTGGGAGGGAACAGTGGGTTCTTTTAGATACATTGGGGAAAACAAAGGGTGAAGGGGCAGGTTAGCAGGATTAAAACAGGAGAGGGATGGTCACAAGACCCGGGGAGCAGGCTGAGGTACTAAATGAGTGCTTAGCCTCAGTTTTCACCAGGAAAATTGGGGGGCCCTGCATCATACATAGGAGGAGACGGTGAAACTGAGGAGGGTGGGGACCTCACCGATTGGGTCTGGGGAGAGGGGGGCCATCACTGGCAGGAGGGGGAAGGCAAAGCAGGGGGACGAGGTAGCGGAGGTGGATATCATGGCAAAGAGAGTGAGGGAAGCCCTCAGGTCCCTTAAGACAGAGAAAGCATCGGGGCCGAATAAATTACATCCCAGAATGCTGAAGGAACTGGCGGATGTCCTACCAAAACCCCTGGCGGAGCTTTTCAGCATCTCTCTGAGGTCAGGGTGGGTGCCCCAGGACTGGAAGCTGGTGCATATAGTGCCTATCCACAAAGGGGGATCAAGGGAGGTGGCAGGGAACTACAGGCCCATCAGCCTGACATCGGTGGTGGGCAAGGTGATGGAGGGCATTGTCAAGGAGAGGATGGGGGGGACCTGGAAAAGTCGGGGTGCCTGGATGATAGGCAGCATGGATTCATCCCGGGGAAATCATGTTAGACGAACCTTGTGGAGTTCTGACTGGGTGACCAAGTGCCTTGGACCTGGGTAGACCGGTGGACGTCCTCTTTCTTGACTTCAGTAAGGCATTTGACTCTGTTCCTCACGGAGCCTGTTGGATAAACTGGGAGAAATGGGGGTGGGGAACCAGATGATTAGATGTATAGGAAATTGGCTTCAGGACCAGAGGTTGGCGGGATAGTCTCATCCCCAAGGAGGGTCATTAGTGGGGTCCCTCGGGGATTGGTCCTTGGGCCCCTCCTTTTCAGTGCCTACGCCTCTGACATAGGGAAGGGTATCAGGAGTGAGATGAGTCTCTTATGGTAGACTCAAAACTGGGGGGTGGTGGATGGGGAGGAGGGAGGGTGGTCCCTACAAGGGACCTGGAGGCCCTGGAAAGTGGTCTAGAAAGTGGAAGCTGAGGTTCGTGCAGGGAAAATGCAAGGTACTGCACCTGGGGCCAGCCAAGGCCAAGTGTACTCTCGGGGAATGCTACAAGTCTCAATGGCTGAGAGGGACCTGGGGTGGTGGTGGATGTCAAGATGAACAGCTCTGAGACTTGTAGGAGGGCAGCTGCCAAGGCCAACAGGATGCTGGGATGCATCGCTAGGGATCACCCCAGAAGGAGGGAAGGATTCTCTCTGCATAACGGTGCCTGGTGAGGCTGCACCCCAGTACTGCGCGCAGTTTTGAAGGCCACACTTACAGAGGGACATCGAACTCTGGAGAGGGTCCAGAGGAGGGCAAACCAAAATGATCTGGGGTTTGGGGGACAGGACCTATGGGGAGAGGCTCGAAGAGCTAATATATACACATTGGAAAAGAGAAGGGACCGAGGGACATGGTGAGGACTTCTGGGTACATGAGGGGTAAATAGGGAGGAGCAGTCAGGGTGCTCTGAAGGAAGGAGGGGGCAACTAGAGGGCATGGGTGGGAAGCTGGAGGATTCAGGGAGAAGGAGGAGGTGCTACTTCACTGTGAGAGGTGGTGGAGCCATGAATGTACTGCCCAGGGGCTGGTGGAGGCAGAGACAGTGAAGGGGTTCAAGAGGGTGGGACAGGTACAGGGGAAGGGTTCTGGAAGCAAAGTCCTGTGCAGCGAGAATATCAGGGACTGGGAAGGGAGAAGCCAGAGAGGGTGAGGGGGGGCAGCAAGGTCGGCTCCCAGGGTGGGGGCCGACCAAACGAGCAGACACAAAAGATCGTTGGGCCTATTCTGCTGGCATTTTAGTATGTTGGTATCAGACTGATTCTGCCGTCTTGCAGGCGGATATTTTCTATTAACTACAAATCCCAGAATCCTTCATCTGACATCAGAGCAAGGCTGCAGCAGTGGGAGATTCAGTAGCCCGCAGTGCATGTTAGTTTTATAGGTACTGATCTTTTGTTTGCTGATCCCACTGTCCTCCTCATGCACTAGTATAGTCACAAAGGACTGTACTTATTTTATATTTTTGTCATCTTGAGTAACACCTTTTGAGCTAGAAGCTAGTTTACAGAGGTCCCACGTCCTTGTGACATACAGACAAGAGATACAATAGAGTACAAACTAGCAAGTGCAGACAATTGTTACAAACACTAGTAAATGCCAAGGGTAAAAACAGTAAAATGTCAGTACAGATAGGTACATTGATAAATTGCAGTCGGGTTTAATAACAGATTTTGAAAAAAACTTTTTGGTGCAGAGGATAAAGGCAAGGAGGAGAGGGTGAGTAATAGAGCAGACAGAGCTATCTTTGTCATGTGGTTAAGAAGGAATGAGTGAGGGTGTTGTTTGAGACAATAGGGGTCTGGAGAGAGGAGACAAAATTACTAGTGGAGTGGAATTGGCAGTAGTGGGGAGTAGTAGGGTAGAAGAAAGACGTGTGCTGGAGTAAGTAGAAGTAGTGGAGGGGGGCAGGGAAGGTGACAAAGGATGGGCCAAGGTGATATGGGGGGCAGGGCGATGAGAGTGGGAGGCAGGTGAGGGAGGGTGTGAGGGGAATTTAGAACGTACAGTCACGAGTCAGCCTGCCGGTGCAGAGGCAGGGCGCCTGTCTGTGACGCTGACGACCTGGGTTCAGGAACAGACCCAAGGATGTCAGAGGGCCGGTCTGGGAAGAAGGATTGAGCATCCTGGGGACTGCATTCCTCCGGGAGGATGGGGTAGAGTGTCCAGCACACCACGGACCTCTCGCAGAGGCTAGAGGTTCCATTATGCCAAGCCTATCACCTGAGAGGGGGTGGACGGGATGTCATTGCATGTCCCACCCCAGGGATCCATAATTTCAAAATACTGCGCTGCCTCCTCTGAGAGGCTCCGTCCTGTCCATTTCCAACCCTGCTGGCGCAAGGATCAAGGCAGTCCATCGTGCTCTCAGTCCCATGGCCCCACCCTGGATTCCTACCGGAGTCACGACTTTAGAACTGTCAGGTGTTCTTAAAGGTGCCAAGCTTTGGCACATTTACTTCTTCCAAGTGGAGTTGCTGAGCCAGAGAAGTGCCTTGTAGGCAAAGGATCTCTGTGCCAGGGCAGTGTTTCGGCAAGGGATATATAGGGCATTTCTTGTTTTACCTCTGTTCTGGCACAGGTGAGATGCAGGTTTTAAGAAGGTTTTGTACGAATGGCGGTGTTAAACCAAGGAGTAATCCCCACCGAGTAGGCAGGCCTGGTACTTAATCCTCCACTGGAAATTAAGCCACTTGGACTGAGTGTATAGGTTGCAGGTGTGAGTGAGCCTGCGCACCTAGGACCAGCCTGCAAGACTTGTTAAGGGCTGTGTGTTTGTGTTTTTTAGAGATGTATCAGTTCCAGCACTATACACAGTTAGTCCATAACAGAGATTATAGAACTATTGGCCGCCAGAGACAAGGCTGCGAGAGTCCTATTATGTCGGTGTCTAACAGACCAATTCAGGTGTTTGCTGTCTTTACAATGTCTATGTGATGGGTAAAGGAGAGGGAGCTATCCAGTGTAATGCCTAGGTATTTAAAGGTGTTGATCTGATAGAGTGGCTCCTGTTTGTTGTTCCAGATGGTTAGCTGACTGACTCTGTACTTGTTCTGGTTGTTAGCAAACTGCATAACTTTTGTTTTGTAATTCAGGAGAAGTATGAGTAAACCAATCCTGTAGGACAGAAAACTATTTTGGAGTTTGGATTCCAGCATGTGGGTGTGGGCTACTGGAGAAGATGGCTGCATCGTCTGTGTATAGCAATATTATCAGGGCATGACATGGGGAGGGAATTGAGTAACAAACTGAATAGGAGCGGCCCAGGATGGAGCCTTATGGGACTCTGGTTGTCACCTGCCTGCTGTCAGAAACTGTCCCATTGATTTTCACTTATTGTGATCTGTTTCAAGGTAACTTTTCAACTAGTCAGCTACTTGGTGACAGCCTGGATGTAAAGTTTGTTGAGTAGGATACTGTGATTGACAGTGTCGGTTGATGTATATCGACCCCACTATCTGGCTGTTGTCGAGTGCTATATGGATGAAGTTGGTGTACTACAGCAATGCTGTGGGGGTACTGTGGGCCTTCTGGAAGCCGTGTTGCTGGGGTCTCTGGATGTGATGTATGTTAAGGAAATCCACCAGCTGGTCTGAGATTAAGTTCAAGGGTTTTAGAGAGAGGGGGTAGTATGGAGATAGGACTGTAGTTGGCATGTAGAGCCCGATCCCCACTTTTGTGAACTGGCGTGACTACTGCAGTTCCACTTCTTGGAATTGCCCAAATCTAGGGATAGATTCAGTATTGTGGAGAGTGGCTGGATTAATTCATCAAGGGAGGGGCTAATAGTTCAAGGTCATGGGGTCGCGCTGTGCCTAGATTTTGCCGAGGAGCACTGGAGATATTTTTTGGGCATCAGAGTGGGAGATTTGCTTAAATAAAATTGGGTTCCAGTGGGGCAAAATATGGTCAGCGGGTCTCTTCCAAGTTGGTCTTTTGGTGTTTATGAAGTCCAGTGGGAGGATGTGACTGAGGTCAGAAAAAGGCACGTTGAAGGTGTCCGCTATTGTTTTTGGTCTTGAATAATTTCCCCATTTACCAGGAGCATGGGGAGGACTTGTTGTCCTTTCCCATAAGATCTTTATGCTGTCTCCCACCAATGTGGTGTTAAAGAGCAACTCTGCAGTTCGGCATGTGCTTTCATAAATAAGATGTTTCAGCTGTTAGTTTACTAAAATATAAATTTTTTGTTTTCAATTTCAAAGTACTTGTCAAAGATTTACAGCACATCTTGGTAGTCCATCTAAAAAGTCTGTACAGAAAACCTTTGAAAACACTTGCCTCTTCCCTGTTAACCTCACAGTGCCTTTGGCTATGGCATCATAGTGCTCACCATGACAGCAGTCTGACGTCACAGACAGCAATTGTGTGGTTAGCAGGGGAGAGTCAGATTTTCATTTTGAAGGACTCCAGTGAAATTGCTGCATTATTTACAATAGTTAATGAAGACCAGCAGCAGGGGAAAGTGGAAACGATAACATAACTAGAAAACAATAAAGTTACAACATTATTGGTGTAAATCTATTGTTTTTACACTTTTTATTATGGTAGAGAATTGCTCTTTAATGAAGGCTGTCTTTAAAATGCTTAGCTTTAGCTACCCTGATCTCCCAGGTACAGGCGTTTCTTGCTGCCCTATACTGTTGGGTGTCTGCTAGCATGTCAGTGACTTTTGCTTTGTGCCAGAGATGGTCCCTTGTCCGTCTCAAGTAGAGTTTGTGTGATCCAGGAGTTGTTGACACCCTTTAGTTTACATTTTCTAACCGGTGCATAGGTATCGCACACTGCATTAAAGGTTGAGATAGCGTGATCTAGGGCCTGGTCAACATCTCTGAGGGCAGAAAGGGGGACCAGTCAGTGGGCATAGATGGGATTTAAGTGCATTAGTTGCCCTCTTTTAAGGACATGACTTATGGCTGTGTTAGGGTTAGGATTTGTGACTGTGTTGGACCAGAGGCAGGTAACTGGGGGAGTGGTCACTTAGCGAGTTCATGTAGATTGAGGCATCCATGATTCTCTCTGGTGTTTGTGGGTACCCTGTTGAGCAGGGTCTGGGTTCCTGTTTGGTAATTAATCTAGTTGGGGCTTCAACCATTTGGCAGATGCCTAGGCTAGAGAGGGTATCCTTATATTATATGAGGCTGATTAATATTTGGTTGTTGAATGAAAGTTCCCTAGGATTATAATTTCCCTGTTGTTGCACAGGTCGTTCAGAAAGTCTTATCAGTTTGTTGAATTTTGAGCGATTGTTCTCTGGGTGGTATGTATACTGATACTACGGTGAGGGATTTGTTGTGGCTGCCAAGTAGTAGCCTAATGGCTAGGATCTGGATCTCCTTTCCAGAGTCAGTTTGGGGGGCGTGGTCTGCATGTGTGCGCTAGTTGGTGTGTTTTATTTATTCTTTATTTATTTATTTTATTTTTTTTTGAGAACTCTTTACACTCCTGCACTGGCTCCTTAGGACTCTCTCGGAAAGGCAGGACACTGGGGCGTCCGCCCTCCCACTCACCTGAAACCCTTCCCAGACTGAACTCCTGTTCCCAGGGTGTTCCCCTACTTCACCCTGACTTGCCATCCTCCTGGCTCTGAACCCCTGAGGTGGGGCCACCAACTCCTAACTGCACTCTATCTACAATCCTAGAGTGCGGCCGGAGCAAGGAGGAGAAATAGAGGTCGGCTGGGATTGGTCCAGCACCGAGCATGGAGGCTGGTCTGCAGGACCTGCTTTTGCTTTCAGGGTGTTTCCTTTTTCTTTGGTTCCCAGAGACCTGAACCCACAATAAAGTCTGGCACGATGGCGGCACCCACTCCACACGCAGAATGTCCGGCCAACCTCCATACCCGACTTGACCCCGCTTAGCTGTAGTGCTCCCAGTCTCCAGTTGGAGTCCCCAGACTGTGGAAGTTGCGCCCACCCTCCCCAGGAGAGGAGAGCAGTCCATCCGGATGCTCAGTCCTCTCCTCCCCCTGCCGACACCCGGTGACCAGAGTCTGTTACCGAACCCGGGTCGCCAGCGTGGCGCGAGTTGTGGTGTCCAGCTCCTTAACCCTCTGCACTGCTGGGCTAGCTTTGGAGGGTGTTCTTGATATAAATGAGACAACCCCCCCTTCCCCTTTTTTTAGCCCATTCTATCAAGCCTGAATAGGGAGTACCTATTGTGAGTGATGGGGCGGAGTCTGGGATTTTTGGGGTGAGCCATGTTTCCACTATGGAGAGCACGTCTGGATTGTGTTGGCTGACCCATACTTGGAGCTGGTCTAACTTGGGAAAGGGGCTGCAGATATTTATGGTGGCCAGTTGTAAGGCCCCATTGGTGTTAATCTTGACTTGTGTTATCTCTGCAGGGCCAGGATTGGGGTGTATGTTGCCGAAGAGTAAAAGAGGCATTAGGGTGCAGCGCAGCAGATACTTTTTTATAATAATACTTTATTTATAATGCGCCTTTCAACAACCAGTGCGCCTAACAATCAATTAAAATAACACATGAACAGTAAGTACAAACGCACTATAAATACTAATAAAATCCAGATAAAAGGCAGAGTTGAATCATTCAGAATAAGCTTGATTCCATAAGTAAGTTTTGAGAGCCTGTTTGAATCCCTCCCGGTCGTGAACTCCCGTAACTGATGGGCTAGAAATTCCAAGGGTTGGGGCTCGTGCATAAATGCCCAGGCCCCAGAAGATTTTAAACCCTTGGAATCTCTAGCAACCCCTCATCAGCCGAGCAGAGCAATCTCCCAGGGCAATAAGGAACCAGAAGCTCTTTCCAGGTAGTCCGTGCCCTATCGTGCAGGGGCTTTGTAAGTCGAAGTCCGACTTAGCGTGGTCGCCACTGTGTTGGCAGCCAGTGCAGTTCACGCAGCACTGTAGAAATATGACAGGACGGGGAGTCCCCATTAATAACTGGGCTGCTGCATTCTGCACCAGCTGCAGGTGATGGATATCCACCCCAGGTAGCCCTAGGTAGAGGAATTGCAGTAATCAAGGCACGGACCAACGTGGGGAGATCGCCAGATGGAACAAGGTGCTTGACCCTGGAAATGTTCCTCAAATGGTAAAGAGGATTTGTGACTGCCGACACCTGCAAATGCAGTGTCAGCCCTTACATCAAAAATCACCCCAGTTTCTCGTCCATTCAGAGGTAAGGCATGGTAGGCCCCAAGGAAAAGCCCTGAAGGCAAACCTACCTCCAACTCCTGTCCTCGCCCGGGTCACAGCCAGCACCTCAGTCTTTTCAAGTTCAACTGCAACCAGCTTCGAATTCATCCAATCCTGAATTTCAGTGAGGCAGTTGTTAAATACCGAGACGCTGTCCTGGTGGTGCAAAGAAAGGTAGACCTGGGTATCATCAGCATAGCGGTGAAACTAACGCCCATACCTTCTTACAATGTCTCCAAGGGGTAGCATGTACACTGCGAACAGCATGGGGGACTACACTGAACCCTGAGGGACCTCACATGACAGAGGAGCTGGGTCAGAGGAATGAGTCCCCGACACCACCCTCTGAGCTCTTTCAGTGAGGAAAGATGTAAACCACCTGAGGACTGCACATGACAGGCCACAGATGAACCTCAGGCGACTGAGAAGGACCCCATGGTCCACAGTGTCCAGCCGCTGAGAGATCTAGAAGAAGCAAGATGGAGCGTTTTTCTGATCCTTGCCATCAGGAGATCATTAAGCACCAGACCAATGCCGTCTCAGTACTGTGCCTCTTTTGAAAACCAGTTGGAGAGGTTCATAGATGTTGTGGATGGTCAAATGGCTCTCCAGTTGTAGGGCCACTACTTTTCAATCACCTTCCTATAAAGGGAAGGTTTGATGGTCTGTAGTTAGGATGGCAGTCTGGGTCCAAAGTAGCTTTCTTCAGGATGGGTGTCACCACCGCATCCATCAGGGAGCTAGGTAACTCGCCTGTTTCCAAGGAGCACCAGACTGTTAGTGCTAGGACCGGGCCAGTTGATGTCACTACAGCCCATAATCGGGGGTAGTTGGTCCTGAGTCCAAACTACAACACACAGGGTGCATACCCTGGACAATCCGTATGACATCCATGTACTCCGGCCAGTTGAAGGTACTCCAGGAAAACTGAGTGGCAGTGACCAGCGCTGATCAAAGCAGTGCCCATAGAGTGTGCTGAATGGAGCTTCCCTGATATCAGCCACCTTGGCTGCAAAGAATCGAGCAAGCTCATGCACTCTACTTGCAAAGGCTCTTCAAATCTGCAGGCAGGCTGGGTTGCACAGTCTGTCTACAGTTGGAAGAGCTGAGCTGGTTGGTTCTGAGCAGCAATCTCCCTGGACAGGAACTCTGCCTTCTTATGGGTGATTACAGATTGATAGACTTGGTAATGACCCATCACTCTAAGGTGGTCGGCATCCAGGGTGGATTTCCACCAGCAACGCTCTAACCATCTTCCTAATCGCTGCATCTCCCTCAAAGTCCCATCAAACCAGGGGGACAGAGGGCAAAGGGAGAGAGGACTAACTCTGACAGGAGCAATGACATCCAGGGCCGCAGAATGGGCCTTATTATGAGCCACCACTAAGGCCTCTGGGTCATTGTTTGCCACTGGAAGGGCAGATAGGTCAAGCACCGCCGCCAGGCCTTCGGAGCTTACATCTTGTAAAGAGCAGAACCTGACCATCTCCACAGGGGTAGGCCTACGAAGGGGGGCACAAAAACTGAACCCCATGGTGCAGTGATTGGACCATCTGACAGGTTCCACCTCCAGATCGGGCTTTGATCCCCAAGAGGAAGACTAGGTCAAGGGTGACTGTGTTTATGAGTAGCAGTGGTAACGATCTGTGTGAGGCCTAGAGATGTCATCAACTGGCAGAAGCGCTGTCCAAATTTAGAAAGTTCGTCATCGACCCAGGTGTTGAAGTAGCCCGACCATCAGCCTTGGCTCAAACACCATGTCTATCACGAAATCCGCCACTTCCTGAAGGAAACTCTTCTCATCCCTGGGTGGATGGTATGTGCAGTGATCCTACAACCTACACCTGCTACTACAGTACACTCATATGACTCTGTCTCCTCAGCTGGTACACTCGTGAGGCCCAGTTCGGTCTTGAAGCGGACCACAACCCCCACCGCGATCCAGTCTCGGAGTGGTGTATCGGGTACCCAGCTGGAATTGTGGCCTCCAATATAGGGCCAGAGTTCTCATCCAGCCAGGTCTCTGTGATGCATGCCAGGTCCGCTGTCCCAACAAGATCTGCGATAACTGCAGTCTTGTTTTTAATGGACCTGGCATTGCATAACACTGCTCGAGTTGGATGGACTTCCATGGCTGCCTGAACTGCCTGACCACCAATATTGGTGGTGCCCTTGGGTATGGAAACCAGGCATGGCAAGCCACAATCTGGGGTCCATTTCACCTCATGATGTCTTCTGGATTTTACGACCCGATGCAGTGGCTCCGCTCATTCAGCCTCCACTGTTCACACCCTGAGCCTTCCTTCCTGGCAGGCAATACCCAGCAGCTGGGAGATAAAGTACAGAGGGCACCTAAGGGCGGAGGATGAATAGTGTACGACTGTGGGGGCAGGCCTCCTGCACATATTGGTAGCCACCAATAAAAAATACATCAACCTACAGAAACAAATAAAAGCAGTAACAAAACAACCCCAATCAATTAATTCGACTAAGGTATACTAATAAAATAAAATGAAAAAGAAAATTAACAGAAATTAAATAGAATATAATACTCTCTCAACTCTCACTTGGGGAGAACTAAAACCAAACCTACAACCAAGGTAAACTATCATAAACTACAAACTTAAAATATGTAATCAACAGAGCAAACTAAACTCTTTCCCAATAACAAATATACTATAAGAATATTTCAAATAAATAAAATTGCTGTGTAGTGGCACAGAGGGCTGAGCTGGATGCCACACCTCTAGGAACTCATGCCGGCGACCGGGTTCGGGAGCGGACTCTGGCGCCAGGGGCTGGCAGGGGAAGGAGAGGATTGAGCGTCTGGAGGACTGCTCTCCTCTCCAGGGGTGGGTTGGGTGGGATGCCTCGCTCCAGTAGTGGCCCCTGGTGGAGACCAGGGGCACTGCAGGTGGCGCAGGAGGACAAAAAGAACAGAACCACGGAAAAAATGCTCCGGATTGGCCGGATGACTGCATCCGGTTCGAGTCACGTCCGAAGACTTCCTGCAGGGTCAGCCCTCACCTCAGCAGCACCAAGAGGCCGAAAAAAGGAAAAATAGTGTACTGGGTCACCTCCACTGGTGCGTTCCCCCTCTGAGGAGAGGGATCCACTCGGCGAAGGGTAACACCGAGCTAAAACATCAGTCATTGAGTCCAGGACAGCAGGTCTAGGTGGATCAAGAAGCCGGACACAAAATAAAGTCCTTCAAATTGTAACTGACAACAACAACAACAACACATGTAAATCAAATAGCAGGAGAAATCATGTTTTTCCAGTCCCCAATGGGCCTCTCACCACTAGAGAAGACCAGAAAACCCCAGGGACTCTCACTGGGTAGACTGATGTTAAATGTCTCTGATTTCCCTGGTCCACAAAAGCTCAAACTGAAAAGGGGACTTGCTGGGAAAACATGTCCAAATACTTTACAATCCCGTAACACTCACTGACCCAGGGTTGAAGAAGAAGGCACTCTCACTGCCTTCTTAAACAGAATTAAATAAGTATAAAAGTCTGACCATGCTTGAAGGGGAGGGAGGGGGTCCAAAATAGTCCTCTTCAGTAGTTGGTTACCCTGAAGCTGGAGCGGGCCCCGAAAAATCCAACTGGGAGGCCAAACCGCGAGCCTATGGCCACTGCTACGGGGCTTCAGGGTGTGTGTGCACCTGATTTTGTTCTTGCCCAGAGGGTTGTCAGTGTTGGAACTAGGTGGGACGGGTACTTGGCCCCGAGAGAACAGTTGGACTGACAGACGTCTGATTGGAGTTTAGAAAAGCTCTAACATGCACTGCAGGTTATTGAATCTCCCACTGCTGTAGCCCTGCTCTGATGTCCTCTGCAAGGGATTCTGGGATCTGTAGTTACAGAAAATAATGGCTTGCAAGTCAGCAGAAGCAGTCTGATACAATCTTCTATACTGCAATAAACGGTAAGTACAAAAAAAGAGTTTTTGCATACAAAGTGCAAATTTGGAGCCACACACGGTTGTGTGTGTGTGTGTGTGTGTGTGTGTGTGTGTGTGTGTGTGTGTGTGTGTGTGTTTTTAGTGCTGACTGTTTCTCTTAAGTGTAGACTCCAAAATTGCATACAGTATTCTTAACAGCAGTTGAACCGGGGGTCTATACAAGGGCAGCATTGCCTCCCTCCTTTGCTAATGAACCAGCTGCAGATGCGTCCCAGCATCCGATTTCCTTTCCACATTCCTATTAAACTTTGCTGATGCCTTCAAGTTAATCACCCTCGGGTCCTTTCACTGCCACTCCATCCATCCTGTATTCTGTACTCTGATTCTTGGTCCTTACAAGCATTACATTGCACTTCAGCTGCCAAACCCTGACCACTTCTCTAGTTTTTCCAGCTCCTCCTTCATGGTTGTTGGTCCCTCCTCTGTGTTTACCACAGATATTGAGTGTCCTCTGCAAAAGGTATATCCTATCCTGAGCCCTCTCCCATATGCTTATATAAATACGTTAAAGCAGAAATCTGCACTTCAGCTTGTACTTCCAAAAATATGATTTTTCATCTAGTACCAGTTTGTTTATTTGGTCTAGGATTACAGTACCTTTGAGCCAGGGCTCTTTTATAAAGGTTCCACGTCAGGTTACAATTCAAAACATAAGACATGTAAGTCAGATTACAAATTCAATACATAGGATAAGGTTACAAAAGTGTAAGCTAAACAGAGTTACAAAGCATCTGAGAAACCAAGTTTTGGAGGCTAGGTTACAAGGAGATAGCGGATGAGGTGCAGAGAGGATGGAGGACAAGAGAGGAAGAGTAGAGGGGGCGGAGAACTATAGAGGAGGAGCGCAGCCAGAGGCATTGTCGTAGACATAACATGGGGAATTGCATGCCAAGGGGTAACCAAGTGCTAATAGGAGAGAGAACTGCATAAAGTTAGCTAGTGGAGGCAGTCACAGGAGCTAGTAGCAGTGAGAGAGAGGCGTAGCCTTGATTTTTAAATGCACCAAGGGTAGGAGTGGAGGAGATGTAACTGTTTTGACCATTTTGTGGCTAGGCCCTTTGACCTTGTGGAGGCGACAGTGGAACCTGCAGTAGCTGTGATTCAGACCCCCCTGGTTGAGCGGGGGCTATTGCTAGGGTGCAGGAGTGCACACACTCCAGGGGGCGCAAGGCCCACAGTTAGTTATTTTCTTTGCCATGGTGCAGGTTAGGTACTTTATCTGATTGATTGAGTTGCAGCCATCCAGTTTGTGTATAGAGGTCGCACGCATGTGTGAGGTGGTGGGATCCAGTGAGAAGTCGGCAGGCCTTATTGAAGGAGGTGGATATGCGTCTAAGAGCGGTAGCGGGGGCAGAGCCATAGATAAGCCCATAATCAATAATGGGGACAACAGAGCTGTGAACGGCGACAGTCTGGGCTTCTGGGGTAAGATGTTGTCTATGCTGGAAGAGAAGGCCAAGGCGAGTATTTGCTGCTTTGGCTACAGAGTCAGTGTGGGCACTAAGTTAGATGAGGGTCTAGAGTGATCCCAAGGTACTTAAAGGCTTGAACCTGTTCCAGGGTGACTCCATGACTGGTTTTGATGGATAGAGGGGTGCAGCTTATACTTGTTATGAGAGATGCTGATCATCATAGACTTTTTCTTCTTATTGAGGACCAGATTGTGAATTGAGAACCAATTTACAACAGATGTGAAGCCAAGCCGAAGGTTGATGAGGCTTAGGATCCTTATGGGAGGCAACAATTACAGCATCATCTGCCTAGAGGCTGATTGTTTCAGAGCAAGAATTTGGAAGGGAGTTCAGGAACAAGCTGAATAGTAGGGGGCCCAGAATGGATCCCTGGGGGACACCTGAGCAAACAGGCCTGGTATCAGAGACGACATCTGCAATTTATTTGAGACCGGTTCTCCAAGTAGCTTTTGAACCAGGCAGTGGAGTAGGAAGAGAGCCCAGCTTAAAGGTGAGGTACTTAAAGAAAACCTTTAAGTACCTCAGAGGTATTAACAATACACAGCGACATAACCTTTTCAGATCAAAAATAATAGCAAGACGGCGGTCATGACATGAGACTAATTGGGGTGGGTGGGGAGATTGGGGTTAACACAAGGAAGTTCTTCACAGAGAGTGTTTGATGCATGGAATAGCATCCCCAGGAGGTTATTGAAGCCAAAACGATCGGTGCATTCAAGAGAGCATGAGATGAACACAAAGGTATCCTAACTCCTGCAAAGTAGGGGACGGGGTAGCTTATTGGGCAGACTAGATGGATCAGGTGATCCCCATCTGCCGACATGTTTGTAAACATTTCTTTGTTTTCCTTTCCAGTGTTTATAATACATCCTGGTAGTCTATCTAAACACTCTCTAAAACCATTGTTGTCTACCGCCCAGTGTGTCTGTTTTTATAACATCGAGTGTTCACCATAAGACTGTGCTGTCACAAACAGCAATTGTAATGCCCAGTCTGATAGCCAGATGCCTGCCCCCACCCCTCAAAGACAGAAAGCAGTATATACTGCATTGTCCGAAATATTTAGTAGACCAAAAACTGGAGAAAGTTAAAACTAGAAAACACTAAAGTTAAACAAATTGGATAGTTAGCTGGCTTTATAATTGCTCTCAGCAAGTGACCATTAATGGGAGCGTTTCAGCTAGGGGTAGTGTGACTAGTGGGGTGCCACAGGGTTCAGTCTTGGGCCCTTGTCTGTTCCAGGCATTTACTGCTGACCTTACTTCTGGCTGTTCCTCATTTACTATTAAATATGCCGACAACACAAAAATAGGTGGCCCTTGTGCCTCTGATCGTCAGGTTGTTGCCATTCAAAAGGACCTAGACCATATCACAACATGGGTTAAGAAATGGGGTATGAATTTGAATATCTCCAAATGCAAAGTAATGCATTTGGGTTCTAGTAATTTACAAAGTCCCTATTATTTGGATGGCATATTACTTGAGACCACATCTGATGAAAGGGATTTGGGTATCAATATTTCAGATAACTTTAATTACAATAATCATGTACACAATATTAACAAATCTAATAAAGTGATATGGTCTATATTACGTAATATTAGATCTAGAAAACAGGAAGTATTGTTGCCCTTGTTTCGTGCATACGTTAGACCACATTTAGAATATGCCTCACAGCTTTGGAATCCTTATAAAAAAATCTGAATGCCTGTTACTGGAAAGAGTTCAAAGAAAATATACAAAAAAAAAGTTTCTGGGCTATTCGCAGTTCCTTATGAGAACAGATTAGACATTTTAAAACTTATGCCCTTATCTACACGTCGACTTCGTGGTGATCTTATGTTACTGTATGATATTATTCAAGACCCTTATTTATTGTGTGAACTGGGTCTAGAATTTAAAAACTGTGGTCATAACATCAGGGGCCATCCCTTACAATTGGTAAGAAAACCTTTTGTCAAGTCTAGCCATAAATATTTTTTTACTGTCAGAGTTGTTGGCCCTTGGAACAGGCTACCACTAAATGTTATCAGTGAAACTAAAAGTATTTTTAAAAATAGATTGGATATTATATGTAATGGTATGACCTCTCCTATTATGTACTTAGATTAAGTACAAGAGCTTCATAGGCTTCTGCCTTCTTGCTCTTACACCTAACCTTAGTATGAAGTGTTGTAAATCTAATGTTAAGTCTTTTTGCTGTAGTACAGTCTGCTAGAGAACCAGTCCTTAAAACTGATCTGTAGGGCACACCCTCTCTTGACTCCCTTCCCCTCCCCCCCCCCATTTCAGTTTCTGGGGTCTTCTGTCCTCCCAGTTACCCGCAGGTGTGTGTGTGTGTGTGTGTGTGTGTGTGTGTGTGTGTGTGTGTGTTTATACCCTTCATTATCTTATTCCCTATACCTAGGTCACCGGTTTCTTTACTAACCTCCCATGTGAACAGAGTCAAAGGCTTTACTGAAACCTAGGTACTGGATAATTAACTGCCTTACCCTATCCACAGCCATTGTCACCCAGTCAAAAATTCAGTCAGGTTTGTCCAGCACACCCTCTTACTGGTAAATCTGTGCTGTATGGACTCTTGGAGACTGTTAGCCTCTAGGAACCCTAATAAGGTCTTTTATTATAAATGCGTAAATTCATAGACCATGACTGCAGAAAAAGGCCTGCCAGCCAATGTATTATGCCCACCCTACTTGACTACCTTTCACTGGTCCTGGTGGCCCTGTTGTTCTGCCCACCTCTTTTCGAACTAACCCCATATGCCTGTCCCATCCCTATTTAAGCTGTTCACTGATTTTTGGCCTGTACTGCTTCCTCCAGCAGCTTTTCCACTTGTCCGCCACTCTCTGTGGGAGAAAGTGCTGCAGACGCCCTTTTGAATCCCTCCCCGCTGGTTTAAGTGAGTTCCTCCTCGCCCTGTAGTTGAACCCAGGAGAAAAGTTCCTTGGCATCCACCCTTATTTATCCTGTGCCAGTACTTGTATGTTCTTGATCATATCATCCTTTCCCGACTTTCTCAAGGGTGTACATGTTCCAAGTCCTACAGCCTCTCTTTGTACCTCTTCCCCAGTCCATGGACATTCTTGGTTGCCCTAGCTGTACTACTTCCACCTTGCTGCAGTCTCTCCTCAGGTGTGTGACCCAGTACCTGCAGTATTCCAGGCGTGGTTGCACCAGTCACCTGTACAGTGGGAGGATCACTTCCTGACTTCTACTGCTTACCCCCACCCTTTGCAACCCAGCATCCTGTTTACATTGTAACAGAGCTGTGGGCAAGGCACTATTTTAGGCTCCTGAAATTTAGTACCCTAGGTCCTTTTCTTCCGTGGTGCTGACCAGCATCAACCCCCATTTCATATTGCATTCTTGGGTTCCTCTGCCCAGTATGCATCACTTTTACTTTTTTTCTGACTGAAGCCCAGCTGCCGGATCTTTACCAGCTCTAAACTTGCCCAGATTCTCCGAGTTCAGGTATCCCTTCCTCCATGTTCACCCGTGTGGAGATCTTTGGTCATCAACTGGGCCCAGCACCAGCCCTGAAAGTACAACACTTTGTTACTTTTGTTCTTCTAATAACTACCCCTTTGTGTTCTTCCTCAGCCATTTCTCCATCCATTTGCCAATTTCTCCCCCCCTAAGTCTGTTATCTTCTTGATCAACCTCCTTTGGGGCAACGGAGTCAAAGATCTTGTTGAAATCCAAGTATCCCATCTACTGCCTGTACCTATCTGCTGCCTTGGTCACCCAGTTGAAGAAGTTGACCACATTTGTCTGGCAGGACCCTTCCCTCATGAACCAATGTTGTTTGTGTCCTGCACCCTTTTACCTACTAAGCCAGTAACCTAGGCTATATTGAAAGCTCATAGTAGAGACATTGCAAGGGCTTAACATGCAGTTTGAGGGGACATCTGCACAGAAAGGGGGGCTGGGGTCAAGGCAGGGCATGACAGTGAGGAGAAATGGATGGGTAATAGAAAGGGGCAGTGGGTAAAGAGGCAGGGAGATCAGGTGGGGTGTAATGGATGTGGAGCTGTGGTGTAGTGACTCTGCTGTGGGAGATCAGGGGTTTTGCCCACTTTGGAGAAGATTGAGACTAGAGGCAGAAATCATCGGGCTGAGGAAGGAGTTGGCAGAGTGGAACAGGCGAAAGAAGTATGGGTGAGGAAACTAATTTAGGGCTACCAGTAGGTGGAGGGTGGATGAGATGATGGCTGAGACTATGAATGGGAGATATACAGGAGTCACTTCCAGGGAGGGAAGTAGTCCAGGTTGTTGGAGGAAATGGGTATGGCGTGAGGAGGAGGCAAGGCAGGAGGAAGCGAGGTATGGGTATGGTCGAGATGGTTGGAGGAACGGGGGATGGCAGGTGGTGGGTAGGAGAAGGAGTGCAGAGAAGGAGGGACTATGCAGGAGGAAACTAAATGGGAATGGCAGTGAGACTATGGGTAGCGTGCAGAATAGGTTTGCTTCCTTACGAAATCTGAAGGACACAGATGATCGGGGGCTGGTGCCATGGTGGATAGGAACAGTGAGGGGAAGGGAAGTTGGGAGAAAAAAGGATAGACGGGTGGGGGTGGGTTAGGGAGGCAGAGGGGGCTAAGGATGATAAATGGAGATACAAGGATGGAGTAGACTGGGAAAAGAGAGTGCGGGGGCCCTGCTGTAAGAACTGTATGTGGGAAAGAAGGGCTGGGGTATTGAAAAAGTGCAGGGGACAATGATTCAGTAGTGAGGGGGAATTTACTGGCAAGTTGCACATCAATGTAGACTGAAAGGGGATACAAGGGGCGATTAGGAGTGACAAAGCAGCTGATGGGCAAAAGGAAAAGGAGGGAAATGAGGAGTTTAACAGAACCTCCAGAAGGAGATTCTATAGTGGGGATTTTAGGAAAGATGGTGGGGACTACAGTAGCTATGATTCATGGTGACAATAAAAATTCCATGGGAGAGGCGGTACTGGTAGCGGGTTTGGAGGAAGCCAATGGTGGGGTAAAACTAGGAGAGCAAGGAGACTTAGAAGCAGGGACACAGAGGAATTAGGTTCGGACAGCAAAGGGGGATGTCTGAGTCATAATTGGTGACACCATCATTAAGGGCATCATGGGGTGGGAATCAGCAGGAAGAGCTTGGTCTGAATGGACTGCTTGCTGGGGATGATGACTGCATAAAGCAAAGCACATCAACCCGCATGTGACCGGAGATGGTGGGGTGCCCACTTGATAGTGCATCTTGGCACTAATGACTTAGCAGGGCACAGTCTTTGGGAGGTCAAGGCAAGGTTTAGGGAATTGGTCAAGGGTGTATGGTAATAAAGCACTGTCGATTTATCTTCTCAGAGGTAGCCTGTACCTAAGGTAATACATACAGTAAGCACAAAAAAGGAATTTAACGATGTTTGAGAGGGTGGTATGAGTTTGTGGGATTTGGGGTGGTAGGTAATGGGGAGGGGAGAGAGACATGGGCAAACAATAACTTGTATGCCAAGATAGGCTGCACCTCAGCAAGGAAGGGTGCAGCAGTCCGAAGAAAAACTAGAGGAGTTTCTGGCGTCTAACCGATTTAAACCATTGGGGCAATATCAAAAAGGGGCTCAAGTTAACGGTGGACATTTGTGCACCCCCTCCAGATGGTAATGTAGGACACTGGGAAGCTACTACAGGTGGAAGGTACGAGGAAGGGGTTAGAGATGATGGGGATCATGGGAAAGGATGGGTTGTAGTTGTGACGTGTTAACCCTCTGCTAGTTATGATTATATTTGTGATGTAAATGTATGTTCTGTGAATTTCTGCTGGGACAATATGGCAGCCAGCAAAACAGCACTATGGGGGATGGAATTTCAAAAAGTGTGGTAAGGGGAGGTGACACTCTCCATGACCTAGTGGAAACTCTAATTAAGGGCTTCTTCAGGTGCCAGGTTGTAACACTTGTAAAACATCCAGTTACTTTGAAATCCAGGAAACCAGGATGCATTTTATGACACATTAGGAAAAAGCAACTTCTAACTGATATGTGTTATATTTCACAAATAGGTGACATAGCTCATCAGGAAGTTGCATGGGAAGATCAAAGGGGTCATTCTGACCTACCAGTAATGCAGGCTCACTAATTAAAAAGAAAATATATATTTTTTCTTTTGAGGGATACTTGGCAACATGCGGATGCCTGTGACTGATCAATTAATTCAGTATAATAACTGGGATGTCCTTTTTCCCATAGGGAAACGGTGGCGTAATTCGCCCTTATAAAGGAACATTTATAACGGTGAACATGCACTCAGTTTCCCTAGCACTGCGCAGGCGCCCCTGCAGCTGTTCCTCCTAGCTACTGTCCGCCTCGTCTGTTCCGCTCTGGACCGCCACTTGAACTCTGTGGTAAATGCCGGCAGGCAGACAGTAATCGAAATGAGGGAAATACCCTCAAAATGTTGGTCCACAGAAAACTAAATTTGAAGAAAAAAATTAAAGGCGACTGACCGTAGAGCACGCACTCGCACAAAAACGGACCGCAGTCACACAAGAATGTCTTTCTTATTTTATATACTTGCTGTGGGGAAGGAAATCCCAGCAATTATATAAAATAACATATGGGTCTGTGTGGTGTGTAGCTCAATTACACACACCCTCGGGGTTCGATGCTCGCATAAACCCCGAGAGCGTGAAGAGCATCAAACCCCTCTGGTGTGTGTAAATTCTCGTTACACACCCAGACCCACACTTTATTTTCTATATTCAGGTTTGAGTGACCTCACAGCCAGCATCACTGTGAGCTGCGACATCACAGGGAATTTGGAACTGAAACTGAATATAACCACATAGCTGGAAGAACAGAATGCTTTTAGCTGTTTTTGATTTGGGACTCCTGACAAGACACTCCCAAGGGCATTTCTACTGAAGTAGGTAATCAATCACCAATATTTATTGCTGGAAACTAGGGTAGGAGAAAATATTCAGTACCAAGGCAGTTTTGTTTATATTGTCCATTTAATTTAAATAACGTAATCCAATTTTTATATTTCTCTGTTTTGTATTTCATCTACTATTTTTTTGTTGCAGTAAACTTTGTTTTCCTTGAAACTCTGCCTGAGTCTTTTTCTCATTTTGAATGCGAATGCTGGGACTGTTAAGTGCTTACAGGGTGTTACCATATGCACTAAAGTAAGAAAAGTACCTTGGTCTTGATTGAGTCAAAAAGGGGAGAATTGTGAACCAGGTTGGGTGCCTGCTTGGTTAAGTATTGCACTGCATTTCCCCGAAGAAGGTGTGATGTTTGATCCTGTTAACTGGACGTGCTAATGAAAAAGGGTTCATATTTGACCTCTGGACTCGAGACTGGTAGGTGTTTCGACCCAAAACAAACAGGAGGGGTTACCCTGTTTGTCTCCTGTTCACATATTGTACTTCGAGGTTTGGCACTGTGGGAGCAGAGGGCCTGCCCTGCGGAGTGCATTTGTGACAGTAGTCTCCATGAATGCAAGGAGCCTAGGCAACAAGATGCCAGAGCTCCAAGCACTTTTGGTGGGGTGGGTGGTACATATTGCTGCCATCATGGAAACATAGGCAAATCACATCAGAGAATGGGACTTAATAATATCGGGCTTTAGGTTGTATAGGCGGGACAGGGAAACTGGCAAGGGAGGAGGGTGTTGCTGTGTATATAAGGAAGGGGATAGAGTGTAATAGAGAAGAAGGTAGTGAGGGGAATATGGAAATCTTGTGGGTCAGTTTAAGCAAGGCAAAAAAAAAACAGTGTCGGGCTAGGGGTGGTATATAGACCACCCTCCCAGATGGAGAAGGACAGGGAGCTGGTGGGGGTTATACAGCAGAATTGTAGAAGGGGCAGCACAGTGGTGGTTGGAGACGTCAACGTACCGGGGTAGAGTGGGCCACCATGACATCAGCTAGCAGCAGGGAACAAGTCCTGGATGCACTCTAGGATGCATTCATGACGCAGCTGGTAAGAGAGCCAACAAGAGAAGGCAACATCTTAGTCCTTGTCTTGTCTGATGGTGATCAGGTAAGGGAGATGAGGGTGGAGCACCCCATAGAGGGGAGTGACCATAGTTCACTATGGTTCTCCTCGAGCTGGGCAGAGAGGAGACACACACCGCCACCAGGGTGGTTGACTTAATAGGGCCAACTCAGTAAGATGGCTGCAGTGGTGGGGAGGCATGTGGCTACCATAAGTCCAGACTTGGATGCCACCTAGAAATGGGACATCGTAAAGCTGGGGCTGGTGGAGGCCACAAACTCCTGCATGGAGTGGAGGAGTAAGAGGGCTAGGTCCAATAAACCACGCTGGTGGACCAAGGAAGTACAGACAAGGGTGGGGGGGGGTGGCCTTTAAAACCTATAAGAGGACCTGCAAAGTAGCAGATAAGGAGGATTACATCAGGAGCTCTAGGGAGGTGACCAGGGCGGTAAGGGCAGCCAAGGCTATGAAGGAGCTAAGCCTTGCTTAAGGGATTAAAAAGGGTGAAAAAGGGTTCTTCAAACGTATTGGGGGAGAGAAGGAACTGCAGGGAGCAGATCTCTAGAATTAGGATAGGAGGAGGATGGGTGGATAAGGGGGCTGAACAGGCAGAGGTATTAAATGAATACTTTTGTTCAGTTTTTACAAGGAAGTGAGATGTACCTAGCCAACAGGGGCAGGACAGGGTTTGGAAAGATGGGGGAGTTAGGATGGTAGTTGAGGGGATCCCTGTGCAGAGGGTACTAGAGGGCCTAAGGTATCTGTGGACAGAAAGCACCAGGACCAGACTGGATACACCAGAGGGTCCTGAAGGAACTCTACGAGGGAGAGTGCCTCTGACAGACTTAATCAACACATCCCTTCTATCTGGTTGTGTGCCCTGGATTGGAGGATGGCACATGGTGCCCATCCACAAAAGCGGCTCTTGGGACCTAACCAGGGAATTACAGGCCGGTCATACTGCATCAATTGTCGGGAAACGAATGAAGACTATCCTAAAGGAAAGAGTAGTGTCATTCCTGGAGAAGAATGGTCTCCTTGATCAGCAGTACGGGTTCACCCAGGGAAGGTCTTGTCAGACGAACCTTGTGGTCTTTCACGACGGGGTGACTAGGGTTCTGGAGGAAGGCAAGGCGGTTGATGTCCTGTATTTGGACTTCAACAAGGCCTTCGACTCTGCCACACAGAAGGCTGATAGGCAAGCTGAAGGACCTGGGGGTGGGGGATAAGGTCGTCAGATGGATTGGGAGCTGGCTGGAAAACAGACAGCAGAGGGTGGTGTTAAGGGGGGAACTATCCTCATCCTGGGCAGTCATCCGTGGGGTCCTGCAGGGCTCAGTGCTGGGACCATTGCTATTAAACATCTACGTACCGGATATGGCAGTTGGGATTCAGAGTCAGGTAAGCCTGTTTGCCGATGACACCAAACTGGGAGCAGTGGGGGATACTGCAGAAAGACCTAGAAGCATTGGAGAGATGGTCATGCTCCTGGCAGTTGGGTTTCAATGCAAAGAACTGCAGAATTATGCACTTCGGAAACCAGAATCCTGGATACAGTTACCATCTGGGGGTGTGTGCAGTTATCAGTATCTGTCGAGGAAAAAGATCTAGATGTGCTGGTCACAGGCTGTATGAATCACATTGCACAGTGTAGGAAAGTGGCGGCAAAGGCCAATACGATGCTGTGGTGCATAGCAAGGGGAATCACTTCCAGGAGGGAGAGGTGATCCTGCCATTATACAGAGCACCAGGTAGGCCTCACTTGGAGAAATGCTTGCAGTTCTGGCACCCTTCTAAAAAGGACATCGAACTGTTGGAGGGGTACAGAGAAGGGCGACCAAGATGCTTAGCGGGATGAGGAAAAGCCTTACGAAGATGGGTTACGGACGCTAATATGTACTCCCTGGAGGACAGAAGGGACAGGGGTGATATGATTGAGACCTTCAGATACTTGAAGGGCATAAATAGGGTTAGCCATGAGGGCCTGTTTAAATTTAGAATGGAAGGGATAACAAGAGGCATAGTCTGAAAATGGAGGGAGGTTCAGAAGAGAGAGATGAGGAGGCAATTTCTCACAGAGAGGGTGGTGATGAGATGGAATGTCTTGCCTGAGGAACTGGTTTCTGCAAACATCAGTAGGGGATTTAAGAGGGGTGGGACAGGGTCAAGGGCAGAATCAGAATGGGGAAGGGGAGGATGGGGGTAACTCTGACGGTGCAAATGGTAAAGAAGGGTGGGGGCAGCATCAGTACTCAACACTGAGAACTGCACACTCGAGCAGACTTGATAGACTGTAAGGCCTCTATCTGCTGGCTTCATCATATGCTCATATGTATTTCTGCCATGAAGTCCACCACTTTCTCTCTGGTAAAGACTCCATAATGTTTCCCACTATGGACGTCAAGCAGACTGGTCCGTAGTTCCCTGGCAATCCTTTCTTCTTTTTGTTGTGCAGAGGGACCATGTCTGCTATCCTCCAATCTTTAGGAACCACCCCCATTGCCAGTGAGCAGTTGGATATGTCTGTATGTGACCCTGCTATCACTTCTGCTGCTTCATTCAGCATCCAGGGGGCATGCTATAAAGCTGAATGGGGGTAACTTCAGGAAGGATGTGAGGAAGTACTACTTCACAGAAAGTGTGGTAGATCAGTGAACAGGCTTGCAGTGGAGGTGGTGGGGAAGAAAGCAGTGGTGGGGTTCAAAAATGCTTGGGACAGGCACAATGGAAAGTCCCCTCAGCCTTTTTTTCTGTATATCTGTGTAGTTTGTAGCAATGAGCAATGATTCCCTCTGTTACACCTCTAAATTTAAATGAAGTTGCTTCACTTTTGTGCCCTGGCTGAAAACCTGTTTGACGCCATTGCAAAGGACATGACACCACTCATAAAAGGAAACATGGAGTTCATAATGTGTATTTGCACATCAAAGGGACTGGGAGTAAGCAAAACGTTCCCAACACATAGGAATTAATCAGTGGAATATCAAAACTTCACAAACACGAGCATCTTTATGAGTGCTATGCAAAATTATCAGGAGGCTTCCTTACCTGACTGGGAGTTCCTCCATAGTTGTAAAATTTTCTGTGTAGCTCAGTAAGGCAGGGAAGGGATCCTATTATGCCCCCGAGGGGGCTAGCCACTCGATCCCTTGCACTTCCTGGTTTCTGACGCTGTCCTCGCACTTCTTTGTTTTGTGATATTATATACAGGGGGAGGGTAAATCTGACCAGGCCCAATACAGATGGGACATCTGGGACTGGGGATGGTATAACCTAACGGTGGGGGTGGGGGGTCACCAAAGTCGGCCCTCTGTGCAGGTGCTGAAAATCTAGCAGACTCGAGAGACCGTTGAGCCTATTCTGGCATTTTAGTACGTTAGTATACCTAGTGCAGGGACGTGCTCCATTCAAGTCTATGGGGTGTTATTTTAAAAGTTAATTTTACTATTATAACTGGACTTTTAGTACAAATTGGGGCCAGTATTCAAGTAACAAGGCTGTTACTTGAATACTGGCCCCTATTTGTACCAAACGTCTGGCTGTAACAGTAAAAATAACTTTTAAAATAATGCCCCACAGACTTGAATGGAGCACGTCCCTGCGCTAGACCTATAATTACATCACAAAACAAGGAAGCGCAGGGATGGCATCGGAGGCAAGGAAGTGGAAGGGATCGAGTGGCTAGCCCGGGGCCAAAATATGATGCCTTCCCTTCCATATTGGTCCACACAGAAAATTTTACAATGACTATGGAGGAACTCCCAGTCAGGTAAGGAAGCCTCTTGATAATTTTATGGCAATAAGGAAAATCTGGGAAAAGGGGCTCTTTAAACAACAGAAAGCATTAGGGAACTTGCATTGAAAGCGTTTGGCCAGCACAAGACAAGAATACAGGGACTTCAGAAGACACACAACAGAACTGACTGACAGTAGCACTTCTGTTAACCTTTGCATGTAGCATCAACTCCCATGATGCCTTGCATGAGTGGGGACATGATCTTTGCAGTGGTGTCAAACAGATTTTCTACACCAGGGCAGATCAGAGTGTAGCAATGTCATTTAAATTTAAATTAGGATGAAATTGGGGAAGGGGGGATGAAAGACAGGGAATCGGGTATACAGAAAATAGGTTGAGGGGACTTTCCCTTTATGGGGAAGAAGAAGAAAAAAAAAAAAAAAGCTGGCTGGGATGGGCCCTTATGTGCCATCAGTGTTTATTTCTTTGCTTGGGTGCAAGCCATCAGGTCTCCTAGATTTATCTGCTTTCAACTTCGTAAGCTTTTCCAGTACCGTTTTTTCCATTATTTTGACCATGCCACTTGAGCCCTTCTCTCCTCCTGTCCCCCCTTAACCCCATATTCTGGCAGTGGCCCATCCTATTCCCTAGTAAATGTGGAACAACATTTTTGTTCAGTATCTCTGCTTTCCCTTTGTATCTCTCCCCCCCCCGCCCCCCATCTTTCCTCACTCTTCAGTCTCACAATACTCTTTGACCTTGTGTTTCTCCAGGATGTACCTGAAGAATGCCTTTTCCTCCTACTACACTCCTTGCCAGCCAAGTTCTGTCTCCGCCTAGGCCTCCCTCACCTTCTGCTGGCTGCCTTTGTGGCCCTCTGTACTTCTCCCTATCCTCCTCCTCCCGTTGGCTTACCTTACACTTTGAATGACCTTCCTTCGTTTTACCACCATCTTCATTTCAGCTGTGAACCCCATGCCATTTTCCCTTTAATACCTTCACAACTGAACTTTCTGCCCTTCTCTCATTGCCTTTTTTTTCTTAAGTCTTCCCATTTTTCTTCAGCCCCTTCCACTTGCTCTACATTTCTCGTGCTTTTATCCAGCTGTTCCCTTATCTTCCAAAATCTGCTTTTTTAAAAGTCCCATACCCTTTACTGTCTCTGCCCTCTTGGTGCACCCTATCTGGACCTCCAGCACCACTGTTTGTGGTCACTGGAACCAGGTGGTTCCAGGTCTGTGGCATTTGGATCCTCTCACTGTTGGTGAGCAGCAGATCCAGCTGAGTCCCTTCCCTTGTCAGGCCCTGGACTAGCTGAACTAGGAACACCTCCTGGCATGCATCTGCAATTGGCACTTTCCAGTCCACATCCAGCATATTAAAGTCCCCCACTACCACCAACTCCCATAAGTTAGTCACCATCCTAAGTATCTCTCCCAGTTCCTTGTCTGCTTCCTGATCCTGACCAAGTGGTCTGTAGATCACCTCAGTCCTGATTATTTCCCATTTTATGTTGCTGCTAGCACCCCCAGCGTTTTTAGTTTACCTGACTCGCTTATGCTGTCTGCTTCAGTTGACTCTAATCCCTCTTACATACTGCACTGCTCCCTCTTCCCAGCACTTTGCTCTGTCCTTCCTGAACAGTGAGTACTCTGCTGTAGTCCTGTCCCATTCATGGTTTGAGGTTGCCCATATCTCTGGCAGGCCACCAGGTCAGTGCTCCCTTCCATGACAGTTACCAAAGTTCTGACATTTTGTTGCCAAGACTCCTTGCATTGGTGCACAGCGACTTCCAACAATTATCCATCCCCCTCTTTTCCCTTTATCCTATCTGTGTTTGATTCTAATGTATTGGTCAGTGGGGGGAGGCTGTTTGTGACCTCCTCTGTGTACTTTGCTACTCTGACTCCCCTGCTCCCACTAGTTTTTATACTAGCTACACGCTGTACACACCTTTCTTTCCAATACCCTCCTGCCCTCCTGGTTGGGATGCAAGCTGTACCTTTTTGAAGAGCCTCCAATCCCACCAGGTTGGCTCCAGTTCCCAAGGAACTGAAATCTCCTGTATGCACCAACCCTTTAGCCATGCATTGAACTGGAACGCAATTGTTTCCTCTTATTCAGACATGGCTGCTGTAGCACCTCAGAGAAGGTTACTGACCCTGCTCTCTCCTTTGCTATCTTCTCCAGAGCAGGGAAGTATGCTTTCACCTGTTCCATGCTTTGCTTATTCAGATCATTCATGCCCACATGCACAATTAGAACCCCAGGTTCCACCACCCTGGCTATAGGTCAATCTGTCTGTTCGCGCCAGGAAACTACAACACGTGGCCCTCACAGTTGAATACCCCACTTTATGTACCTACATGAATATATATAAACTTAGTATTTTCCTTACTGTAGACATCGGAGGGTTGCCTGGCTCATCTTGGACCCCTAATTTTGTGTGGGGGACTATATTTTGTCCTTCAGTCATCTGACACTTTCCCTGTCTCGAAAGGATAATTGAAGAGTTCTCTAGGGGTCCAGTCAGGACCTGCCCCATCTCCTTTAACACCCCTTGATGCTTCCTTTTTGGGTCCATTGATTTACTCACATCCCGTGCCTGTAGGATGTTCAGCACTCTGTAACAGGCTCCATGTTGACACCTGCTAATGATCACTCTTTGGCTTTCATGCTGCAGTCTGGCATCGGGAGGGGGCATGTCCTTCACTATGAACACAGAACAGAAATGATCTGCAAATTTGCCTTACCCTACACGTCCTCCACTCATCTTCGCACTTCTTTAGCCTGAACACTACCTCTTTTGTATATAGCAAATGAACACTTTGTCAGTCTCCTTAACCCCCTTCGCTAACCTTGGCTCTGCCTTCACCTTTCTCCACCTTGCGCAAGTTGGATGCTATAGATTGCGGAGTAGCTGTTTCAAGGACTGCCTCCAAGGTGGGTCTCCTGCCGTCAGTCATGAAATGATTGCCTTTGGTGACCCCAAATTACCCATGTCCCACCTCTTATCGCCCCCACCTCTGGACAGCAGTAGAGTGCCCAGTGGTGGAAGAGCATGGAGGGACCCAGCACCAGGCCCTCCTTATCATTAGGAATGTAGTGCCACTGCCAGTAATTCAGCCATCAATCAATGCTGAATCCTGGAGACCGGCCCCCTGCAGGTCGCTGCCTACCAGCATCACTGGGAACCAGCTTTCAGTGGACCAAGACAGGAAGATGTTGGAAAGCAGCGGGAAGGATAGGGGAGAACCACTCTCACTGCGGGAAGGACAGGGGAGAACCACTCTCACTGCAGGAAGGATAGGGGAGAACCACTCTCACTGCAAGTCCTAGGACACAAGACAGTAGCATGCGAACGGAGGGGCTACCCTGGCAGGATCTGAATGTAGATGGCAGGTAAGGGGGACAGAATGTGGAAAGGTCCAGGGAGAACAGAAGAAAGTTGAATAGAAGGTGCCCCTTCCCCCACCCAAGACTGAACTGTATGAGTGAAAACCAATCAATATCCAACTTCTCATTTCCTCCTTTATACCAGATGAGCACAGGCTGTCTGACTATTCCATTGGCCCTGATTCCAAACTTAACCTTGTGTTGAAACAGACGGAAAAGTCCTCGCCAGAAGACCATCTGAACAGAGCGATGCCTCAGCAGCCTTGTATATGGGCGCAGGTGTCTGAAGTTTTAGCAAAGCACTTCACCCAGCAAGATGCAGAAAAAGTCCTGGAACAGCTGCAGAAGGTATCTTGGTCAACTCTCATTACCTTTTTTTTTTTTCGTTTAAAAAAAAAAAAAAAACTTGTTTAAACTTGCAGGTATCAATAGGTCAAGTACTAACCCAAGTCCTGAGTGAACAGTGGCATTTCCTACCTTTACCCTGATGGTCCAGTGATAACACATTTTGCTATCGTGATGGCGACTCCGATTCAGGAGTAAGCCTGGGTCTCTGCTGTCATGTGGCTGCAGGGTCCTGTGTGCTGCTGCTGGGAGAGATTGCTGGCCAGGGAGGGAGGCACCCGGTCCAGTTTCTGCAGTGACCCCTGTAGTGGGTCTATGAGGTAGCTTCCTGCCTCCTCCAGAGATCCATTGCAGACTCTGGGCATTGTTGCAAGGGCATTATGAGCGTGCCGGGAAGAAAATGAGCACAAAACACGCTCACCACAGTGCTGACCGTCACTATTCTCCGGCCCTGTGCCTAAAGGGAGCTTTACCGTGTAGTTGCTGTTGTGCAGGTGTCTGGGCTGGAAGTCGTTGGTTGCAGCTCCAGTGGGGAAATGGCAATAAGGGATAAACTGTATATGAAAAAACTGGCTTATTTCCATAAATCTGATCTGACTCCTTTAGTTTCAGGTGTTTGTATAGAGCCCACAGTGTGTTTGAGGTCTGATTACATGAATAAGAAATGAAGAGCAGCATGACCTGTGCAGTTTGTGCAATACTGCTCACTGATATTTTAGTGTGACCTATGGGGCTGAACCTCACATGTGAAAATGAGTATGGTTAGGTTGGATCACAGGTAGCGCCTTCGCAGTGATATCTAACGCTGACAAAAATTAAAGCTATGTACTTAATGTGACAGTTGATCTTCCAGAATGTCTTCACCATTGATTAACAGTTATGGATCTGTGCCAGAGGCACTAGATCCCTGTCTGAGCAAAACTTTGGCCAGGGGAGGTCGGGCAACTACTCTGGGCATGGCACCTGCACACCCACATGGAGAGGGGAGACCAAGCGAGACAGACACACAGACACACACCCACACACACAGCAAGACACAAGGGGGAAAAAGAGGGCTTAAGAAATTCTAGCCCAAAGGGAGAGGAAAAAGGATATAGGAAAACAAACAAAATAAAACCCAACTACCAAGCTCTATACAGAGAGGAAAGGTCACATTAAGTGGCACAGTGGGGTACATGGTATGGAGCCAGAGCCTCAACATCACTAGCCAGAAGCAAAGGGTAGTTATATTAAGGCAGCATCCCTGTAAACGTGCGTCTCTGGAAGTCCGCTCAAAAGAGTATGCAAAGATTAGGACCCTCTTGTAAATGAGATGGCGCAAATGTTCCAAACAGCAGAAAAGTTGTAAATGACTCCAGTAAGTAAACAGGACACCAAAAGGAGAGAAACAAAACCCTGGAGCATGTGATATTGCAGAGCTGCTCAGTCCTAAGGAGTTGAGATGCTACTTCTCCCCAAGTATCCCTGAGCTTGCTGAGCTTAACAGTCAGCATGGCATAGGGTGACATAAAAATGCCATCCAAGAACAGTAAGAAAATTGCCTGGCACAGCCAGAAGAAAACCACAGAAGAAAATGAACCTGTCTTTCCTGCAAGCGACAGGTAAGTACCCTCTGTCAAGGCTAGTGCAGGGTGATCCATTCTAGTACTCAGCAGCCTCCCACCCCACCCCCTGAACAGGGTTACTGTCACTTGAGATTAAGTTAGGTAGTACCCAGTGGGGTACATGTTGCATTTTAACACCTAAAAAATTTCCTCTTTGTGGTTTTTATTTTTGTTTGGCGTGGGTCCCTAAAGTGGGTCCTAGACCATTGTGTTTTTTCTCCATCTCCCATCTCCTTAACCAGGCAGGGGAACAACTGGGGAGAGGTATATCACACTAGAAGTGCCAGCCAGCAATAACCGGTTGAGCTGCCCAGAGGCTCTGGATGTGCTAGAGCAGGGGGTGGTGGATGGGTGTGGTAGTCCAGTGGTGAAGATATTCTAGAAGATCAACAGCTACAGTAAGTATGTAACTTTCATATCTCAGAAGAAACAGTCTTCACGATTGATTCCCACTTATGGGCCCAAGTACCAGGCTTCCCTTTTCTAAGAGAAGAGCTTACAGGTCTGACGAGACCTGAGGCTGAGCAGAGCCAGGCAGGGGCTGCTGTAGCACAGGAGCTAGGACAGTTTCACGAAAGTTCTCATCTGACCCTGGGGGAGAAGTGAGCCCCCTGGAAATGTGAGTTAAACACCTTATGGCAGGCCAAAGGTGCCAGTCTGGAAAAGTGACGCCATACCATCTGTCAGATACAGACTGGTGTCCTCCCCCTCCCCCCCCCCCAGTCTGGAGGCCATCTCATTGGCACAGTAAGATACCCTCGACTGGTACTATGCTGCTTCAGACCCCATGTGAAGGGGTCAGTGGCCTGTCTGACTCTTATTTTGTGGCAGTGCAGCTAACGAGTTTAACTGCAACCATAGGCAACGATTACAGGTCGCCATATATGCCTGAAGTGCAGAGATGCACATAAAAGCACATGCAGAGGTAAAAGCCTTCTTTCCAAGAGTATCTGTGTGAGTGGAATCAGCATCTTTTGAATGGTCACATGTGAGGCTTTGTGGCCCCGATGGGGCCTGCAGTACTTGAAGCCTGAGGTAGCGTGAAGTACCTCCTCTGGAGACCCTGTGGGTGCGTGATACAACATGAGGAGGAACCCGGGGATGTCTGGATTGGATAGGAGACTCCTCCGCACAGTTCTAGGCCAAAGAGGGACGACCACAGTGTTGACTTTGGGAACCCCGAGTAGTCCCACTGGCAGGGCTGCTGGATCGAGGATTGTATAGGCCTTTGGTCAAGCTCCTGCAGCACCTTAACCAGGAATCACTGATACAAATAGTGCTCAGCAGCAGTAGAACGGTGGATGGGTGATTAGTTGTCCTCGGAGAAGGAAGTCATTGGAGATGAGGTGCTGCCTGCAGGCATGGTTAGTGCCAGGGAGACGGGCCTGCACTGGGCCCTGTCAGACTCCCTGTGCCAGTCCTTTAAAGGGGAATAGTCAGCACTAAGAACTCCACATTCAAGTGTAGGACTGGTCCCAATTTCAATTTTTGTGCAAAAACTTTTTTATACTTCCTGTTTATTGTAGTATAGCATAGTATCAGACTCATTTTGCATACTTCAAGGCTGACATTTTCTGTAACTACAAATCCCAAAATCCCCTGCAGATGACATTGGAGCATGACTGCAGCAGTGGGAGATTCAGTAGCCTGCAGTCCGTGCTAGAGTTTAAGTTAACACTGTTTGCCTGTGCCGCTCTCTTCCTGGGACGCGTGCTAGTCGCAGAGGACTGTACTTGTCTCCAGGAGAACAGCAGGACCAGCAAACATTTGACTGGCGCTTATAAAAGCTATATTCTAACCCCAGTAATACTCTGGTATTCATAACTTGTGCAGTGTCCCTTTTAAGACTGAACTGCCCGGAGAGAATTTGGAATGGTATGCAAATGATGGAATCTTTGTGTGCTATTTTCAAATGCTGCCTTGAACTAACTGCCTAGGTTCTAAACCCTCAGATTTCATTCTCCACCTGTCAAGACCAGAAGCTCGGAGATCCTCTCCTCATCTACCTGTCCTGACAAGATAAAACTTATAAAAATGAATAAGTATTTTTCTTTTCATTTCCTGTCTTTTGCTAGTTAACTAAACCATTGGTTTTGTATTTAAAATATATTTTTCTGTTTCTCCCAGTTCGTATATAACGGTGGGGAACCAGGGTTTATTCTGTAGTTATCGGTTCTTTGACTAAGGAACTCCATTAGTTTAGTGTAAATTTGTTTAAAAATATTTATTTTGTGAACTGCTAGTTTCAGTTCTTGAATTGCTAGCCCAGTTCATTTTCTGCTCAATTCCGGTTCTGATCGGTTTCTTATCTGTTCAGGAACCGACTGCAAACGCTAAATAAGTGTGTTGTTTTTTTTTTTGTTTTGTTTTTTTAAATCTTTCTTATTTAACGTTATTTGTCTTGGGTATTTTACCCACAGAATATCTGAAAAACCTAAAGAAGAATCAGTGAATGCAGTTTCAAACCTTGTACCGATTGTGTTTTGAGATTTTGTCAAGGCAGACAAACATAATTTATGTGTTGTCTGCCTGGCTTGAACATGTGAAAACAGACTGTGATATTTGCAGAACTTCCTGGGGGGGAGGGAATGTTGAAAAATGCCTTGAAAGGCTCAAGAAAAAGCTGTCTGTTCCTAAGGGTCCCTTGAGCTTTGACCAGCTGATGCGCTCTGTTTCTGTGGGTGAAACCACATTAATAACAGCTGTAACTGCCACCCCTGAGACTGGTACACAAGCAGTTCCAGAGAGGCTTGCTGAACCAGCTGACTCTCCCGTTCCCTCTAAAAAATCCAAAAAAAAACAAGCACACAGAAACCCCCCCACCACCACCACCAGCTGAGCAGCATTTGGGGACTTCTGTGCCTGCAATAAAAATGCCAACTGCTGATGAAATTGCACAGGCCTTTCAAGTTATTTAGACTTTACAGGGGCTGACTGCTCCTCTGCCTCAGACTCCTGCTAAACAGAGTGGCTCTTCTTCTCAGTCTTCCCTTTTTGAACAAGAAGAGTATGTTGATATTGATGTGGAGGACGACAGTGACCCCATTGAACCAGACGTTCCCCTGAACAAGGCTTTGGTTCTCCTCCTAAGGCATCAGAATGCAGTACAGTAATGGAAATCTGCGAGTGGTGTTCTGTTAGGTAATGCTGCCCCCGCCGGCAACTGTGGACATTGTTTTAGATGGACAAATTATAGCTGCACAAAACTGTCCAGCAGAGCTTGCACTGTACTTCCTTACCACAAAGAAAAATGGGGCATGGCAGCCCATCTTGGACCTCATGGTTTTAAACAGATACCTAACAAAACCAAAGGTTCAAAATGGTAACACTGGCACTGACTTTTGCCAGCCCTCCAGAAAGGGGACTGCTTGGCTTCATTGAACCTGAAAGATGCCTATTTCTGCATCCCCATAAAGAAGTCTCACAGAAAATGCCTCCGGTTCAGACTCCCTTCAGGTCATTATCAGTTCTCAGTCCTTCCGTTCGGTCTCGCTTCAACACCAAGGTGATCACAAAGTGTCTAGCAGTGGTTGTGGCACCCCTTGAAAGCAAGGTGTCAGTCTTCCCGTACCTAGACGACTGGTGGTGGGAAAGTCTCCCCAGCACGTCAGGGGGTAGCTGCAACTCACCCAAGATCTCTAGGAGTCTCTAGGATACCTGATAAGCCTAAAAGAGTCGGTCCTTCAGCCTGCTCGGGTATTGCAGTTCATAGGAGCAGAGTTAAATACCCTGCAGGGCAAGGCATACCTGCCTCTGGACAGAGTAAGGAGCATCCAACAGATAGCAAGTTCATTCATCCTGAACAAACCAAAAATGCAAGACAGTTTCTTCAGCTGCTGGGCCACATGGCAGCTGCCACTGGCACAGTGCTGGGATCTAGATTCCAAATGAGGGACATCCAGTTTCACCTCAGGGCTCACCGGTGCCAAAGAGCCCTCTTTCAAAATTGATTCCAGTAACAGGAACTCTGTTACAGGCCCTCGAATGGTGGAAAGAGAAAACCAATCTGATAAGGGGTTTCTTTTCAGCAAGAGTCCCCATCAGTAGTTCTCACAACGGATGCATCACTATTGGGGTGTGGTGCCCACCTGGGAGATCACACCACCCAAGGCACATGGTCAATTGCAGAGTCACTCTTGCACATAAACCTGCTGGAACTCAGAGCAGTTATTCTCGCTAAAGGCCTTCACGCCACTGCTACAGGGAAAGGTGGTACAGATCAGAACAGACAATACCACCCCTATGTACTACATAAACAAGCAGGGAGGGACCAGGTCAGACCCTCTCTGCATAGAAACCATGAAAATATGGAGTCTGGCATACTCCTTAGGAGTTTCTCTACAGGCCATTCATCTACCCAGCAAGGACAATACCTTCGCAAACATCTTGAGTCCTATCAACCAGACCCATCACAAATGGACTCTGAACAGGCAAGTGGTGGAAGTGATTTTCAGGAGGTGGGGCACTCTAGAGGTAGACTTGTTAGCATCCCACCAGAACCACCACCTGCCAAAATATTGTTGCAGACCACAAGAGCAGGGAACAGTCCCCCTGGATGCTCTAATTATGGACTGGTCAGGAAACATCTGTATGCTTTTCCTCCCTTCCCCTTGGTGTACAGGGTTTTGCTCAAGCTGAGGTCCCAGTCAGCATCCATGATCTTGATAGCTCCAGACTGGCCCAGGCAACCATGGTACTCTCAACTGCTCTCCATGTCTGTGGCAGAGCTGGCGCACCTTCCCAGAAGGTACAACCTGTTAACCTCCAATCAGGGGAGGCTCCTGTACCCAAACCTCAGATCCTTCAGGCTCAATGCTTAGCTCTTGAGGACCTAGAATATGCAGGTGTAAACCTTTCTGAAGGTGTCCTGGACATTTTGAGGGGTTACAGGAAGCCCTCCACTAAAAGCACCTATGCTGCAAAATGGAAAAGGTTTTCTATTTGGTGTTCCATCCAGAAAAGTGTGCCAGCACAGTCTGGGGTACCTGCCATGCTGGAGTAGCTTTATTATTTGCATTCTTTGGGCGTTCAGCTCAGTACCCTGAAGGTACATTTGGCTGCAGCATCTGCTTACATTTCAGCCAGGCAAAGGATTTCTCTCGCCTCAGACCCTATCTTTAAGAGGTTCTTTAAGGGCCTTTCCCATTTGCACCCCCCTCACAGGGAGTTGGTGCCGGCATGGGACCTCAATTTATGTATAGCCAAGCTCATGGGGGCTCCTTTTGAGCTTGTGTCTTCAGCTCATCTGAAATATGTCACATGGAAAACAGTTTTCCTGATGGCAATGACTTCTCCTAGAAGAATCTGTGAGCTCCAGGCTCTCTGCGTAGACCGGGACTATATTTCCTTCCACATGGACAAGGTGGTCCTGAGAACAAATGGGAAATTTCTCCCTTAAGTGGTTTCTGATTTCCACTTGAACCAAACCATTACCCTACCTGTCTTTTTCATTGAGAACTCTTCTTCTGGTGAAAGGAGGTTCCACAGTCTGGATGTTAAGAGAGCTCTTAGTTATTACATGACAGCTACTAAGGACCATAGGCAAGACAAAAAACGTCTGTTCCTGACTTATGGGGATGTGGGAAAGGGTAACCCAGCATCTGAAAGGTCCATTTCTCACTGGATAGTACAGTGCATCCAGTTTTGTTATTCTAAGGCGGGAAGGGAACCCCCAACAGGATTGAGGGCCCATTCCACAAGGGGTGCAGCTGCTACCATAGCAGCTGCCAGGGATGTCCCGTTAGTGGACATCTGTCAAGCAGCTACCTGGACAACAGTACATACTTTTACAAAGCATTACAGTTTGGACATCCTGCCCAGGAGTGATGCCAAGTTTGGCACAGCAGTCCTGCAGAGTCTGTTTCCACAGTAGATTCTGTGCCCACCTCCAAATGTACAGCTTCTTAGTCTGCAGAAGTTATGAATACCTGAGTAATACTGGAGTTAGAAGAAAAAATTACCATAGTAATCTTGTTTCTTCCCAGTGATACTCCAGTATTCGAACTTCCCACCCTACCTCCTTCAAGAACCAGTAGCCTCAGCAGTCCTGAGAATGTTTTGTGACTTACTATATAGGGGCACAATTGTTTTGTGATTTGGGTTCATTTTGTTGTTTTCCCCTTTAGGTGATTTCTGACATTCAGAATGCAGTTTGCATTTCTGTGACTTTAAGTTTGGGGTTTCCCTTGAGAACATTTGGGTGTTATTCCATTATTGTATTTTTAATTACTAAGGTTTTATATATAGATTTTTTTTTGTATTTATTTTTTTCTCCTCCTGAGGCCTACCTTGTCTGCTTCCCTTCTGCCCTGGCAGCTCCACGTGGGATATCCTGCTGCGGATATCCTACTGCACTCCACAGGGTCTGCCTTTTTATCTCCTGTGGCTTGCCCGTAGCGGGGTGGTGGGGAGCCCCATTCGTCCTCTCACACTGATCCAGATCGGCATGTGCCCCACCCAGGCGGAGAATCACCACGGCCATCAAGCCGCATGACAAGGTGCCGTATTTCCAGTTTTCTTTCTCCCCTCCGCCCCCCGAGTTGGCAGGCGTGCAGTGACGCCGATGGAGGAGAGCCCGCCCGCGCGCTCTCCTGACGTCTGACCCCAACTCTTCCCAGAGCACAGCGTGCATCCTGTCCCCCAGCCTCCGCCAGAGAGTCATGTGCCGACTGTTTCGAACCCCCAACCCCGGAGAGGGAGAGCTGTCCATCAGACGCTCGATCCCTCTCCTCCCCTGCCAACCCCCGGCAACCTGTGCTCGTTCCTGAACACCGGTCGCCGGTGGGGTGCAGACGACAGCCGCCTCAACCCTCGGCGCCACAGGGCTGGCAGATGTTTAGTTGTTTTTTTTTTTTTTTTTTTTTTTTTGAGGCATGTCTTTCCAGGCTCCAAGCTAGTATGAGGGATTAGAACCTAGGCAGTTAGTTCAAGGCAGCATTTGAAAACTACATGTGCAAAGATTCCATCATTTGCATACCATTTCAGATTCTCTCCGGGCAGTCCAGTCTTAAAGGGACACTGCAGAAGTTCTGAATACAGGAGCATCACTGGGAAGAAACAAGATTTCTATGGTAAGTAATTTTTTTTTAGTCTGTCACTTCACGTTGGCAATGGAGAGTCTATACATATGGGTAATGAACATTCCTACTGGGGTAAGGGCATAGCCCAAAGCTGTGAATTAGCATAGAACCTTGGGCACATGAGCATATTTGAGATCCTCATCAGCCCAGTTTTTGTTGTGCCACTAGAAGGGTAGGTAACATAGACCTCCCTCAAATTTTATTATTTTCTGATAAGGATTGTGTAGCTGAGGGGCACGTTGGGGCTGCCTGATACCAGGGAACACCCTTAAATTTAGAAATTGTGCTGGCCCAGTGGTGTGAGTGACTGAAGCAGCAACGCCTTGCCTCCTGGCAAGCCAGCAACCTGTGTTCCCGGTGCGAGCGGGCCGCCTGGGGTCGGTCAGGGAAGGAGAGGATTGAGCGTCCGGAGGACAGCTCTCCTGTCCTGGGGAGGGAGGCTCGGCTTTCCTGCCAAATTACTGCCCCCAAGTGGAGGCCTGTGGGCGGTACAGGTTTGAAGGTGCTGAAGAAGGGAGGAGCTGCAGGACTTCTGTGGACGTGCACGCGTCTAAACACGTGCACGTCTGGTGTGTGCGCACCAGCAGTGGGGAAAGGGAAGGGAGAAAATGGTGGAAAAACACCCCGGGCTGTGAGTGACTACTGACTCCTTGCAGGCTCCACACCTGGCAACTGGACACAGCATTGGCCTTCCGGCCAAGAGCGCAGGTCAAGATAAGTCCCAGAGGTGATGGAGCTGGGGGAGTGGTTTGATAGGGTTTGTCAGGGTAGAAGGAGATAAAACACCTCTATAGAGGAAAAAAATAAATAATTTGAAAATGTGCCTGTTAAGCTGCGGTTTTCAAATTCTCTCATCTGCTATATATTTTCCCTTTTCATTGCCACCTATACCTGAATTGGGGGTCACATGCCACTTACCTGCCTTCACTTTTTCCCCAGAGGTTGTATCTGAGAAATTTGGCCTTTTTTTCTTTTTTTAAAATTTTGTTTTATATATTGCTTTTTTACTCCTCGCACAGGGCTGGCAAGCGGGCTCCGGCCCCCTCTGAGGGGTCATTTCACTCAGACACCCTACTGCTGCAGGGGCTGTCGTGGAGCCTGCCAGCCTCATTTTCCATTTCTCCCATCCCCAGTTGCAGTCGCCTCTTGCGTGGAGGCGCACGCATGCGCTACTGATCCCGCCTAACACCCTCCCTTCGTAGACGCCTCAGTCGTGGACTACCCTCCAGGCCTCCATCTGGTGGCAGTCGTTCGGTGGGAGCGACAACCCACCCAACCCGGGAGAGTGGAGAAGTCCTCCGTATGCTCAATCTTTGCCCTCCTCGGCCAACCACAGCGATCCGTGCTCGTTCCCGAACCCGGGTCTCTGGCGTGGCGCCTCAACCCTCGGCACCACTGGGATGGCTAAATTCAACCTTTTTTAACAGAGTTCAGAGAGCCTTATTTTTAAATCTGAGGAAAGCCCTTTAGGGAAGACACAGCATCCACCTAAGAAAATTAAGACTGTGCAAATATTCATATTTAAGAAACTGAGGGTGAGACGTTCACTGTTCAGAAGTGCTTTGTGATTGTACCTTTAATTGAAATCTGGTCCGGACCGTTGGAGCACAAAAGTTATTCTTTATGTTTAATCCTTAGAAGACTGCGAGGGGTGTGTGTATGTATGTATGTGTACATATATATGTGTGTGTGTGTGTGTGTGTGTATGTGTGTGTGTGTATGTGTGTGTGTGTGTATTGTGTATATATATATATATATATATATATATATATATATATATATATATATATATATATATATATATATATATATATATATATATATATATATATATATATGTATATATATATATATATATATATATATATGTATATATATATATATGTATATATATATGTGTGTGTGTGTGTTTATATATATATATATGTGTGTGTGTGTGTGTGTGTGATATGTATATGTATAGTATGTGTATGTATATATAATGTATGTGTGTGTCCAGAATCTATATACGTTCAAACATATTCGTTTCTCAAAGGGTTAAGGTAGCAAACCCTCATTTGCACCATGGGAGCGGAGAATCTATCTTTTTCTCTCTCTCTCTCTGCACCAGTTTTTTTTCTCCTGTGATTGGCACTCTGCAGTACATCTGTACCATTGCTGATGGCTTGCCAATGGGTGGTTTCTCTCACCTACTTTGGGCGCGCGCACACATTCTGTATGTTTCATGCAGCAGCGTGCTCCTTCAGATGACATTGTGAAGTCATGCATGCACGCACGTCCTTTGCATAGTACACCCCAGCACAGTATCATCTGAGGCGGACCTTGCTGCCATGCCAATTTCCGCAACTTCCTCATTGAGCATAGCTTGCCTAGCACAATAGCAGAGGCAGAGCTTGTTGCCATGCCAGTTTCTACAACTTCCCTTTGGGGCTTTGCTTCCTTGGCCCAACAGCAGCTGAGGTGGAACATCATTTCCAGGTCTGCTCTTAATTCTTCAGTCACCAGAGTGCCTATTCTGGGGGTGAGTCTTTGTTGAAGTTCTACTGAGGCACATATGTGTGTGAAGTTTTGGGGAGTGGTATTTCCTTTAGTTGGGGCTCGGCACTGGCATGGAAACAGGATTGTTGGCTGCAGCACTGATTTTTATTGCCTTATTTTTTACAAAAGAGGATTATGGGCTGTGACAGATTTTAGTCAGTTTCATATGCAGTTATTGGATATTAGGAAGTGGCACCATGTCTTATCAGAGATCAGTTGTGTCTTAAGACATGTAAGAACTGCAGGAAGATGAGGCAGCTCTCCTTTAGTGTCCAACTGACCTATTTGTGTAATGTAATAACCCGTCTATTTTGGTCCCGGAAAGGTTTACACCTAGCCCTGCCAACTGGCTGGCAAGGCGCTGAGTTGCACAAGTCCTTTTGATGCTCTTAAATGAGCTGCTCAGTTCTGATGTCCCGCAGGACATTCCCACCAACACACCCAACCCAGGGTGGCTCCCTCTTGGTGGTGTAAGGGGCCTATACAGGCACAACCAAGTGCCCAAGAGCAAGCAATGCTACTCACCCGCATTTGCAAGCAGCCCCCCGCTCTTGACAACAGGGAAGGTCAAGATGAGGTTATAGGGGTCAGGGAAAATCCTGACCCGACAATGCTGTCCAAGGAGAAACTGGATCCCTCGGAGGAGGAGGAGGAGTGAATGGAGCCAAAGATAAAGATTCTGATCTCTCTCCTGTTTGATACAGGTCTTCGTCTTGTCTTATAATTGCACCTTGTTGGACCTTGCAGCTGCAGGAGGTGCAAGTCATGGAGTACTTAAACACTGATCCTATCTTGTCCACCTCTACCTCTGCTCTGCAGCGTTTTCCAAACCATGTGCACTGCGACCAGATTATTGAAGAGGAATGGGCCAGGATGGATAAACGCATGCAGCTGTCCAGGTAAAGGGTGAGTGTCACCTGTTCCTGGAGGAGGGCTGCAAGAAGTGGGAGGTTCCTCCTCTGGTGGAAAAGGCTGTACATAATTCTGTCATGCACACGGCCATACCTTTTTGAAGGTTCGGTGGCCCACACTCACTATTGATAAAGAAGCTGGACACCTCATGCAGAAGGGCTTTTGCCTCGAATGGGATAAATCTTGAACGTCATATGCATTTTTAATTGTTTCCAGAGCATTAAACTCGTGCATCACTGCTTTGAGTCTCTGTCTTTTCAGAGCTGGAAGGGACAAAGCACTTTGAAAGTTGTCTTGTGGCTGCCGCCTTGCTGGGGGCTGCAACAGTGGACGGAGTTTTCGGATGTACGCGTGCCCCTCTTATCGTATTATGGCAGCTATACTGGGGTCTGGCTCTGCCACTGGGTCATGTTGCAAGACGTACAAGTCAAGCTGTTAAGCGGTTTAACCTGTCCTTTCAGTGGATTACTGTTTGGTCCTGGCCTAGACAACATCTTGAAGGAATAAGGGAGTGTACTCCAGATTCAGGAGTAACCGTAACTGAGGATACTCTGCCTGCATACTTAATGGAGGTGTGGGAAGAAGAGAACTCGCAAAGAATATATCTGGGCCTTTTTTGCTTCTTTTCACTTATGGAAGACTGCAGAATCTCTGCCAATGACGGATCCAGGTAACATCCGATGCATGGTTGCTGGAGATCCTGACTGAGTTATGCCACAGAGCTTTCCTCAAGTATCTGGAGCTGCCAAGATCTGCCCCCCGCTCAGGCACGTAATGACATGTGCCCAGGGGGAGAGTGGGGATCACTCCATTATAATGTGGAAGGCACCTTTTCAAACATTTTTATATATCGTAACAGTAGTTTTGTGATTAACAAGGCCTTGTAAGTCACCCAGTGCCTTTGGCTAATCACAAAACTAAAAACATTTTGAAAAGGTGCCCCCCACAGACTTTTATGGAGCGCATCCCCACGCTCTCTCTCTCTGGCACACGTCATTACGTGCCTGAGTGCGGGGACGGATCTTGGGTGGCTCCAGATACAGGAAGTGGAAGGAATCCACGGGTTGCAAATTTATGATTCCCTTCCACTTTAAAAATATCACAGAACAAAGATGTGCACAGACTGCATTCCCTGGAGGTAAGGCACCACAATATGTGGTGCAGTTCCCATTTAGAGGAAGCTTGGTAGGTCTCTTTAAGAAGCATGATGGAGGAATTGGTCAGCAAGATGCACTTAATCAGATCTCTGTAATGGGGTAGGTCATCCATTTATTCTTCTGTACTGTCACAAATTAACAACATGTCAAGTTGTTTAGTGTTGGGCTACAGAGAGAGTTCGGTGACCTTGGCATGGAGATTATTTGTTGCGTAGATTTATAGTTGTATTGTATGGGCAAAGGTGACGGAGTTAATGAGGATCTCAGAATGCTCATATGCCAAGATTCTGTGCTAATTCACAGCTTTGAACTGTACCACTACCCCAGTAGGGGTGGGTTGCTCATTACCCATATGTATAGACTCCCCATCGATGTAGGACTAATAGAAATGAAAACTCGGTATGTCGAAGGAATTTCTCCTAGATGCACTGCAGGCTGCTGAAACTCCTGCTGCAGGGATTCTGGGATTTGTAGTTACAGAAAATGTCAGTCTGGAAGTAAACAAAATTGGTCTGATACGGTTTACTGTAGTATAGTAGATTGTATTAAAAATCAGTTTTGCACACACAATGCAAGTTTGGACCAGCCCTGCACTTGGATATTATTTATTTTATTTAAACTATTATTTACAAGCCAGCCGGTGGCGTGAGGGCCTGAGCTCAGGCGTCTCTCCTCCGCAGCCACGCCCGCTGACCGGGTTAGGGGCGAGCCAGGCGTCGGAAGGTGGCATGGGGTGTGGAGCTGGATAGAGTGGCCGTCAAGGCAGCTGTCCTCCTTGAGGAGGTGGGAAGGTATCCCTCGCTCATGGCTGCCCCGTGGTGGGGGCCAGTGGGTCGTGCAAGCAAGGGGGTGCCGGCGTTAGGCCAAATGAAATGGGGCGGATAGGAGGAGGGCTGTTACTGGGGCTGTAGGGCGCATGCATGCCTCCACACGCATGCGTCCTTCTCCTGGGGCCTTTGGGTTATCGGGGAGAAAACAGAAAAACAGCTGGCGATAGGATGGCGACCGACTCTCCGCAGACACTGCTCCCAGGACCGGGCGTAAAATAAGCCCTGGTAATTCCGGGTGACGGAACTGGGGGAGTCGGTCAGAAGGGGGCCGCACAGCGATAGGAGAAATAAGGAAGTAAACTGTTATTTACAGGTAAGTGCAATGAGCCAAGGCCCTTTTTCATGCATGACCTGAGACTGTATAAATAAAACAGCCATGATATTGCATAGATTGACGAGAACAATACAATAAGCACAGAACAATATAAATAACCTTACAAAGTTCTAGTCACATACACTAACATGACTTTATCTAAAACAATTGCATTGTAATTGGTTAAGATGTTTCCTCAGGTTTATTTTGAAGACTTTGTGTCCTATCCCACCCTGTAGTGACCCTGGGAGGTTGTTCCAACTTACTGCAGCTAAACTTGCAAGCATGCTCTCTCATCTTTATTTTTGTATTTGGGATGGCTAATCTATTAATTTAGGTGGCGTAATTCCCTTTTTTTTTTTTTTTAAATGATATAAATAAAGGAGTTATCCTTCTGCCTCGAACATAATCTGTAAGACAGTTTGGGCCTATGATGCAGTTCAACAAAAATGTTGTCGACTGACATTACAGTGACTGATTTATACGCCACAAGTTGCGGTTGGCATAAATCTGACCGTAAACTTTTTCCACCCGTGCTTTGGGATTATCAACTCAGAGTCCGAATTGATTGGAGAGGTGCAGTACCTGGAAAAAACAGTGTCCGGGGGCCCACGGGTACATTAGGATTAAGTATCTGGTTCCATCCGGTGATCTTCCTACCCTGGTCCACGCCTTTGTGTCCTCGTGCTTAGATTATTACAACTCTCTTTACCTAGGGTTTCCTGGGGTGGCGATCTGCCACCTGCAGCTGGTGCAGAACGTGGCGGCCCGGCTTTTGACGGGATCATCTTGGTCCTGTCATGTTTCGCCAGTGCTACGCGAACTGCATTGGCTACCAGTACAGTGGCGGATTACCTTCAAAGTTGGACTTCTGACTTTTAAAGTCCTACACAGATTGGGCTCGGATTACCTGATAGAGCTTCTGGTTCCTTACTGCCCTGGGTGATCACTCTGCTCAGCCGATGAGGGTTGCTAGAGATTCCAAAGGTGTGTTTGAAATCTTCTGGGGCCAGAGTATTTATTTATGCATGCAGCCACTATCTTTGGAATTCTCACCCCGTCAGTTACGGGGAATGCTGTCGTAGAGGATTTAAGCAAGCTTTCAAAGCTTTTTTATGGCACAAGGCATTAGGTGACTGATTGGTATGATGATACTGCTGACTTTATGATTTTATGTCTGATGTTAAACTTCAGTTTTAAATTTGTTAGGTGCCTTGGTACTTGCAAGGCGCCATAAAAATAAAGCTTTATTATTACAGTGGCAATATCAATTGCTGCTGTAATGTCGATTCGCTAATGAAATTGTCGCTGTTCGATCGGCATACCAGACAATTTAGGTTGTACAGACCACTCAGTTTCGGTGGAAGCCAGCCAGTTTGCTGGTAAAGCATACTGTGGTGTATGAGATAAGGAGTTTAAAGGGTACCTAAACAAGCAGTGTTTTTTAACTCCAAAATCTGGCTTCATAGAGAGGTAAAGTAAAGGCTGCTGTTTACATTGATGCTAAAACTGCATTTATGTAAATAACTTAAATGCAGTTTTATAGCTTTTGAAAAATGTAAACCTCAGCCTTTCACTTTCAAAGCAGCCTTGGCTTCCCCTCAAGATGTCGCCAAGTGTGTTAACTCATTCCTTCCTGATGACGCCATATGGTGTCATAAAAAACATACCTCTTTTTCCTGATGACGCCATATGGCGTCCTAAATCATTTGCTGTAGTGCCTGATGACGCCAATTGGCGTCCATATCTTTCTCTTGGTGCAGCTCAAGCATTGGTTTAAATTTGATGAATTGAGTTGTACCAGCTAATAGGGGACATTGTACCCTTACTAATTTTACCTAATATAATATGTGTTCCCATTGGCTATTTTTGAGAAAACAAGCCTTAATACATAAATAAATAAATTTACTATTTTTGATGTGCTGTGAAAAATGTATTATGTTCATTCTGCCATTAGTTTGTATCGTAACAACAAATCATCTTGTTTTAGTGTAACATGTTAAGCTGATCAGGTTTACACTATAATTAATTTCATAACTTATTTATTTATTTTTTTATTCAAGCAATACGATTGGCCGTCACCACTTTGGTGTATTTTTTTGTCTTTTGGGGTATTTTTCTACAATAACATGTCACTGATATCATGACTGTTATAACTATTAGTCCATTTATACCACTAAGTGAGCTGAATAGTTCTGTATTTAAAAATCGAGCTCTGTGATTGGTCGGATTTTCTGACATCATCAATTCTGAATTTAACTGGTATAAAGGGATTGTCTTAGATGCAGGCACCATCCCCTGATGAAGCCTTAGTTGTCGAAGCACCAGGGAACCTGCACGCAGATCTTTTGTTGTGCCTTCCACTATTCTATTCAATGTGTGTGCCTGAAATGTTAGACTAAATCCTTATTTAGCATTGAAGCAAGGACTCTTATTTTTTTACAACTGTCAATGGAGGGAAAGTGGCTCTCTGGGCTCTGGAGTATACAGCGATTTTTTTTTTTTTTTTTTTTTCTTTCAGTTAGGGGTGATAGCCCTCACCTGCACCCGCCCTAGCTCTGTAGTGCAGCACCATTTGGTCATATTGATCCTCACTGTTGCCATGCTTGCTCTATGCTTATTGTACACATCACTAGTTCCATTAACCAGTCAGAGCACACACTGGTGCAGGAAGAGCATGGTGACTAGAAACTTAGTTTCAAGATGGAGGTGCTGCTTTTATCCTAAAATACTCACTTCATTTCGTTGCAAAACCTCGATTTGTAATCTGTATTTACTTTATTTGTTTTATTTTTATGTATGATAAAAGTTTTCATAGTTGTTACTTTGTTCATTTTGGGATATTTTCTGGACATTCTGTGTGATCACATCTTATGGATCCGGCTGGCATTCCTGATGGGAGAAGTGTTTTGTGCATGTACTAGATGAGGTCACATGAATTCAGCACCTTTTGTTACTTTTTAAAGAGTTTGTGTTCGGATTATGGCTATATTAAAATCTATGTGGCATGTTGCTCCCTGCGTTATGGATGATAAGTGGGTTAGGGTCAGTAGCATGTTTGTCTCATGCTCTGCACTTGAGTTTTCTCCCTAATACGCAGTTGCTGATTGTTTAAAATGAAAAAAATAATGGTGTTGCCTTCAACTTATCTGGCATCAGTCCAACCCTAATCTCTGATGCATTGTAAAGGCCAAATTAGTTTTGAATCCCTCCACAGTCACTGGTGTTGTCCATCGACTCATATGACGTCAGTCCAGACTCAACCTCTGATGCACTGTAAAGTGTTCTTCAGGTTAAAACCCTCCACAGCCACTTGTAAGATCTAGCTCCTTACCATGCATCAGTCGAGCCCCAAACTGTAGTGAACAGTGAAGTGCATTTCAGGTTCAGATCTCTCCTAAACTGATGGTGTTGTCCATCGACTTACCAGGCATCAGTCCAGACCAATCACATAATGCACTGTGAAGTGCATTTCATAGTTCAAAACCCTCCACATCCACTGGTGTAGTCCATCAGTTCAGCCCCAATCTGTGATGCACTGTAAAGTATTCTTCAGGTTCAAATCCCTCCACAGCCACTTGTAAGATCTGTCTCCTTATCATGTGTCATTCGAGCCCCAAACTGTAGTGAACACTGAAGTGCATTTCAGGATCAGATCCCTCCACAGCTGATGGTGTTGTCCATCGACTTACCACGTATCAGTCCAGACCAATCCTATAATGCACTTGATGTTCAAAACCCTCCACATCCACTGGTGTAGCTCATCAAGTCATATGACATCAGTTCAGCCCCAATCTCTGATGCACTGTAAAGTATTCTTCAGGCTCAAATCCCTCCAAAGCCACTTGTAAAATCTCAGGCTCAAATCCCTCCACAGCCACTTGTAAAATCTATCTCCTTATCATGCATCCATCGAGCTCCAAACTGTAGTGAACAGTGAAGTGCATTTCTGGTTCAGATCCCTCCACAGCCAATGGTGTTGTCCATTGACTGAGCTGGTGTCAGTCCAGCCCCAACCTCTACTGCACTGTAAAGTGCTGTTCAGGTTCAAATCCCACCAGAGTCACTGATTTAGTCCATCTGTTCATCAGTCTTCAGTCCAACCTTTATCTCTGACGATCTGTGATGTGCATTACTGATATGGATCCCTCCTCAGTCACCATGGTGTAGTCCATTGTGCACATCAAGATTCATTCCAACACTACCCTCAGATGCACTGTAATGTTCTATTCCGTTCAAATCACTCCACAACCACTTTAGTCCCTTGTGCTCATAATGCTTCAGACCATCCCTTACCTCTGATGCACTGTGATGTGATCAGTGCCAGTGTATGATGTATACAGTCCATTCAAATGAAACATAGCACAGGTACACATGTAAAATGCAAATGAGACACCACCCTTCCCACCACACAGTGTACCATACTGAATGTTGCAACATATCACATGTGTATGCAGGCAAACCATGTGACACAGCACATAGTACACAACCTTTACAGGTGACCATGTCATCACCCTGTATGTGTACCCACAATGTTTTCTGCATGGCACATGAACACCATTACCAGGTGCAGGCAGCCCCACCTGCTTCCCTACAACTGAGTATACCCAGGACAGGTGCCAATTCATGGACTTAAAATGACTGCAGTGCCTATGAGCATCATTCCTTGGTACAGGCACACCCACCCCTTCCCCATGACACAGTATACCCCAAATTACCAGTGCCTTTTCAGCAATTTCATCATCCTACGATACCCATAATGTATCTACGGTGTCTGTTAGCACCATTATTAGATGCATACAGCCCTCTCATTTCCCAGAACATATGAAATGCATCTGAGCCTGTATTATGAATGCAGGACCCCCCACCACCACCACCACTAACACACAGTGCTTCCTCATACAGTCATTCCTCACCTTAAACCATCCCATAATACAACCCCAAAAATAAACTATGCCAGGAAATTAAATAATACACAGATTTATGTAACATGATGTTTTACTGAAAGACTGTGAACCTTTACATGAACAACATCATGCTTCATTTACAGTATGATCAAGCAAACAGCACAAATAAAATACAGTTTCCTATACTTATCATGGGATTTTATTACAAAACTAAAATAAAACAGTTTATTTCAATGAAATTACACATTTTAACTACAGCACATATGCAATTAATCATAGAGAGACCTCCAGCACTAACAAATGTATCCATTTCCTGTGTCAGCTCACTGACCTACACTGGCAGGGTTCTTCCTATTTACATCACTTGACCTCACAAAGCACTTCCTTCCAGCATCACTTCCTGATATGTCCTTCTAAGGTAATATGTAAATATATTCTTACTAAACTAGGGGAAAAACAAAAAAATTGATAATCAGATTCATAAACTAAAATCAGTGGGTAGGAAGAATTGAACACTGCAAAATTCCAACCAGTGGAGTGGAACAAAAAACTCAAACTGTAATAACAAGAGATTCAGATATTGATTTCTGACTAAAAAATGGTAAAAAAAACTTGCAAAATTTATATTTAGACAATGACAGATGTTTACTGTATATTTTTAACAATTTTAATCAACAATTTTACAGAAATTTAATATTTGTGCATGACTAAGTAAACAGAGCATAATTATATTTAGATAAAATCATCAGAATTTATTAAAATATGAAAACAACCTTACACAACATTAAATCCAGTTAAATAGACATCACCAAACCTCACTCATTTTCAAAACTTTTGTCCGAAAAACTTTTCTTTTACAGTTTTAAAATTGGATGTATGGTTTTAAGATAATAAGTTTAAGCACAGTGTGTTTGTATGAATGCTGCAGATCTAAAACCCCTTCAGGCACACAGGTGTTCTAGCAGCAGGCAGAGGGCACCTGAACATTCTAAGTGACAATAGGATAGAATGAGTTAAGTGATGAGTCATGATGACATCATCGGAGCCAGAGACAAAGACCAACACATATAGTGCTAACTAGTTCTTCTTTCCCTCTTTGTTTTGAATTGTTGTACCAGAATGGTTAACTCGTGGATTATTTTGATCAGTACACATGTTAGGCTATAATTTTGTTAATTTTAACTTACTGAAAATGTTTTGCAATCCAGCTGACTTTCTCTTTGGCAAACTGCAGTACAGTACAACACTTCAAATACCTGATGATCTAGTGGTTATGTGATGCCCTGAATTTTGTTTTATGTTAACCAGGAGAAAGATAGAGAGACTAAGCTGAAAGCTTGTTTACAGATGTGGCCTGGGAGCACAAGGAAGTTTAGTGACTTGCTCAGGGTCACACAGCAAAATACTGGCTGGTTTAATTCCAAAGCTCATGATGTCTTGTTAATCCACAAATAAGGCTTTCTTTTATTTATTTGGTTTTGTTGACGGGTAAGTGCACTAGCCATAAAATGACTATTTTCAGGCACGGCCCGGGAGAGTACAGAACTCATCATTGTACAACAGACCAGTAGTGCATGGCATAATAAGTACAGTCAGTGATGAACAACCAAGTTACATGAACCAGAACAAGCAAATCCTGACGAGAAATTACATAAACATGACTAACCTAGCACATATAATCATTCGCCAGTCCAATAGTACACGGCATAACAAGTACAAACAGTAATGAGTAAGCAAAAGTTACATAAACAGGAATAGGCAAATCATGACGAAGAGAGATTGCATAAACATGACTAAGACAGCGTGGAGCAGCAGTTGGAGGCACACGCTGTTTGAGTAAGCAGGGTTAGGGAAAAGAGAGACCAGGATAAACATGCACAAGCTAGAGGTAAGAAGGAAAGTCTTAAATGAATCAAGTAGAAATTGAGGATTTTGAGGCCTAAGTAAATGTCAGAGGAGATTTAGGACATGACCCATCTAGTGGTTTAGCAGGATGACTAGATATTATAGCAAAACATTATACACAGTCTTGCAAGGGTTGTGGTAGAGAAAAGAGGGAAGAAGGGGGAGGGAGAGAAAACTGAGTGAGAAATGGAAGTGAATAAGGAAGAGGTAGAGGGGTGGTGGTGGTGGTGGTGGTGGTGGTGGTGGTGGTGGTGGTAGTAGTAGGACAAGTAATGAAGGGAGATGGGAGAGAGATAAGATCAGAGGTGATTAGAGGGATGAGAGGAGGAAAGCGATATCAAGTAGGGTCTAAGCAAGTGCACATGTTGGTAAGCAATAGAGATCGACGGGATGCCCTTTTGAAGCAGAGATGGGACACCGACTGTCCGAGTCCAAGAGGAAGGACGTTCCAGAGTTGAGGGGCCACACAGTGGAAGGCACTTGCACCTTTAGATGTATGGCATCTAGCCACCTTCAACAGAGATTTATCTGCAGATCGCAGCCCGTGATTGGAGGTAGCAGGAGCAACCAAAGCCACATGCAACGAGAGAGTATTATCTCTGATAATGGAATCAATAAGTGTACCCAGTGAGTATTGCCTACTTGCTAAGGGGGAGAGCCAGTTAAGGTCACTGTATAGTTGGCAGTGATGCTTCAGCCGAGGCGATGAGCAGGCATAACTGCATATGTTGTAATGTGATGTCCCACTTTTGCAGGGGTTGTTTTGTGAGCAGTGGAGAAAATGGGGCACCATAGGTGAGAGCAGGGAGCAGTATCCCTCTGGCAATAGCTAGTTTGTGATGGCATAAGTAGGTAGCTAGTTTTGTAGAAACACCAAGTTTAGAGTTGACCGCTTTACAGGTAGCCTGAGTATGGGAGCTAAAAGAAAGGGATTGGTAAAATAGGACCCCCAGATATTTAAAGGATCCACGGCCCAGTGGTGCAGAGGGCTGAGGCGGTGGTGCCTTACCTCGAGCCATGCTGGTGACCGGGTTCAGGAACGGACTCAGGATGCCGGGACTTGCAGGGGAAGGAGGGATTGAGTGTTTGTAAAGACTGCTCTCCTCTCCTGGGGTGGGTAGTGGGAGGCATCGCTCTGCAGCAACCTCCGGGGAAGTGCAGACTCAATGCAAAGGACGTCACCAGACAAGCGGAAAATGGCTCGCGTTCCAGCCGGGATGATGGCGCCTGGCGATCTGAGGCCGTTAATGTCCTGAGCTCCCTGGTCCCTCAGCAGTTCCCCAGGGCCAAGTATTGTGCTAACACTGCCTCTGTGCCTTCCCCTCTGAGGGAGGGACCCGTAGCAGAAGGGTTCGTCTGGCTACTAGGGATGACTGCAGGATGGGGGTTGGGCTCGGGAACAAGACGGGTTAAGTCACTTGGCACAACCTGAAGGAGTGGCTGAGGTGGTAGCACATGGGGAAAAGAAATAATAAAAAAAAAAAAAAAAAAAAGACTTCACGGATCCAGTCTGAGCTCCCCTAGGTCACTTACCATCAGTGGGATGGGGCAGCTCTTGAGCTTTGAGCAGAGCCGAAAAAGATTACTTTGTCTTATAAGTGTTTAGCACAAGCTTATGTGCACAAAGCTAGTTTGGACATTTCTAAAATCAGCAGTCAGCGATGCATTGATACTGGCTACATCTGAGGAGCTAGTAAAAAAAAAAAAAAAAAAAAAAGAAAGGTAGTCCATGTAAAGAATAGGTGAGCAGTATTGAAAGGTATCTGAAATGCTCTTTATAGAAAGAGAAGAGAATGGGGCTCAATATGGAACCCTGAGGAACTCCAATGTTTATGGAGGAGAAGCTGGACAGGAAGAGTTGAATTTCATGGCTTGGGTCCTGTTTAGAAGGTAGCTACTAAACCAGTTGCAAACAGGATGGAAAATTTAGATTCTGAAGAGCTGTAAGAAGCAGGGTATGGTCAAGCAAAGACAGATGCCTTAGTAAGATCAATAAAAACAGCACCTGTTAGTTTAGTTGTCCAGTGTCCATGCTGGAAAGAGTATGAGATGTGGAGTTTAGTAATGCAGTCAAGGTACTATGGCCTTTTCTAAAACCATGCTGGGACTCTGAAAGAAGATTGAGCTTCGTTAAGTAGTCAGTAACTTGGAGAGCCACTAATTTCTCAAGGATTTTACTCAGAACCGAGAGAATGGCAATGGGCCTGTAGTTGGCAATGTCCTTGGGGTTACCTTTTTTGAAGACTGGTGTGATGCGGGCTGTCTTCCAAATGTCTGGTCTCACACCATGTGAGAGAGAAAGTGTAAAGATTTTTGGCAGAGAAGAGGCAGTAAGAGAGCAGCAAGCTTAAGAAGTCGAGGTTCAATCGAGTCTGATCCAGAGCTGGTGTTGACTGATATGGCCTTCAGGAGTTTTAAGACCTGCGAGCAGTTTATGACCTTGAAATAGAAAGGTGCTGTGTCATGTAATATGTCTGACCTCGTGTTTACTAAGGGCATGTGGTGAATAGAAAGGTGTTGAGAGTGAGGTCCTGATTGTGGAAAGATGAAGTGAACTGGGATAGGTCTGAGAACAAGTGGTTAAAAGCATTTGCTGTGGACCTTCCATCATTGCAATTTGAGCCATTTAATATCATTTCACTAGGGTTAACTGATTGAGAGGAACCTAGAAGGTTCCCGCATGTATCCAAACTTCCTAGGGTCTCCAGCTGAGCTTATCAGCAGGTCTTTACAGTATTTACTCTTAACCAGCCTAACCTGTTTTTTTCACGGTTCCTTAGCACTCTATAGGCAAGTAAATCAGATTGGAGACCTGTGCGCTAGACAGCTTCCACTGTTTGTCCCTGTTGCTCATGGCAGCAAGCAGGTCTTTATGTAGCCACCTTTTGTGCTTCCCACCAACCCGTCTAGTCACTTGTGGGGTGTGTTTTTCTGCACTGCCAGGAAATCATTAATGAAGATCTGCAGAGCAGCTTCAACATCACAGTTGATGCAGGATACCTCGTACAGAAATTCACCAAGGTCCAGTTTAGCAAAGTCCGTAAAAGTTACAAAACGAGGTGGCGTCGAACCCCCTGTACCAAGTCTGCCTTCTGTTGAACACCCAATCATCCATACCCTGTCCTTAGTACTGCCTGGGGCCGCTTATGTGCTTGCAATCTCATGAAGAAAATTATCGCACCTCAGATTGTAATCTTGTACCTCAGAGAGTTGTACACACCTATACTAAAATGCATCATCAGCTGGCACTGTTAAAAATGCCTCCCAAATCACTCTCCAGTCCACATTCTCAGTGTTTGACTTCTGCTCCCACAGTAAGCATTGAGTGGATCACCACCCTTCTGCACAGTGAAGATAGTATGTACAGTTCCCTGTTGTCCCCCCACCTCATTAACCAACAACTAGGTCTTCCTGGAGGGCCAAGCAATAAGCATCATGATCTACCAGAAAAACTGTTTGTGCCCTCATAAGGGCTGCTCTTACTATGGATAACAATATTAGCAGGAGAGGTATACTAATACCTTGAGCAAATCCACCCGACTTCCAATGTCGGTTTACTTCTTTACCTGTGATCTGTAGAACCCCACAGGACAGTTCCCAGCAGTTCTTCTCCAGTACTTTTCTGTGCTGTACTCCACAGTGCAAGTTGGGTGGCTACCACCCTTCCAAATCCTGAATGAGCTATACACAACTCCCTCAGTACTGTCCTAACAAATGTCAGCATCCACCCTGGGTAATCTCCCTACACTGAAGTCAAGTAACAGTTTAGGTGCAGCCCTGCCACTGTGAGTATTTGTCATCACTGCTGCTCTAATCCACAGTCCGGTAGTGATCACAATGCTGGCAGCCCCTCATTTCAGATCTGTGATCTGCTCAACGTCCTCCTTCCTGTCTTCAGCTAACCTGGATATGGCTGCACCCTGTGGGAATGGCCTCTTCAGTCTCTCTCTGGCATTCATTCTTCTCACCTGCTCCCCACATCAAAAACTGGTGAGCTCACTACCCTTCCGCATCATGAATGTGGTTAGTACAGTCTCCCATGTTGTTTTACATATTAATAATAAACATGATCTTCACAGAAGCCATGCTGATAGGGCATGGCACAGGAGTGAGAAAAGTAAGGCTTTCCTATCCATATAAGTCTAAGCCACCTGTGATTAGGCACTATTAAATGGCATGCATAATGATGCGCTCACCCGTCATTTAATAGTGCCTAATCAAAGGTAGCCTAGATCTTTTAAGAATAGGAAAGCCCATCTTTCCCCTTGTTCCCTGCTGCTATCAGCCCGACTTACTGAAAAGATATGTTCATTTGCTATGTCAAAAAAAAAAAAAAAAAACGTGGACTGTACTACTCTCCTTCAAGATGCAGAAGGGTGATGAGCTCACCAGTGTTCGGTGTGAGGAGGAGGAGTAGTGAAGAATGAATAAATACCAGAGAAGGACTGAGAAGGCCACTCTTGCAAGGTACTGCTATATTCAGGGAAGGGGAAGACTGGCGAGAAATATGAGCAGATTACTGTGAGAAATGAGATGTGGGGCTGCCAGCACCATGATCATTGTCCTGGTCAACATTTCCCCTTCCCATGAAACCAGTTCATGCCATTGTCCAATGCTGTGTGTGGATATTAATGTATGTAATGGCTGTCACTACATGGTCCGTCACTTCACTACCAGTCTAGCATTGCTTGTAAAGCACTTTGGGATGCAATGTGTATAAAAAGCACTATATAAATGCCAATTTATTATTCTAGGGCGTGGATATGTTGTTCATCCACACTGTCTGGCATTGTTCCTTCCCTTTAAATCTTGCGGAAGTCTTCAAGCTGGCTCCTCCCACCCACCTGGGTGGTAAATACTAGCTCAGCCCATGACACCAGATCTTCCTTTCCGCTGGAAGATACGGTTCCTCGTGCTTTTCTACAGTGATTGAGGCCCTGGATTCAATTCAGCAGTTTTCACCGCATCTTCGCTGAAACTTCGTAAAGTTGTAGACTCGGATTCGGACATGGATGATAAAGTAAGTCCCCGGGTTTAGCCGGTGTCCCGCGGACAGAAAATGTAGCGCACCGACCCCCACCTCTGTCACTGCCTCGGTACCTTCATGATACCTCGCTATGTACCATTTGCGCTTCTTCCGTCCGACCGTTTGGAGGATCGCCAGCGCGCCTGAAGCTGGGGAGACGGAGTCAGAATCCACCGCAAAATCTAAGGAGGCCAGGTGGGCGTTTCCACGGCCGCGGGATCCACCGAGCAGCTCGAACAAATGGCGGTCTTGAGGAGGAAGCCGCCCAAGCTTCGACCAGTCGAGGCTTCTTCGTGCCAGCTCAACTTGGGCTCCACTTTTCAGGATCCTTTGGGATGTGGCCAGCCTCCTACCAAGGTGAGGCGCCTCGGCTCGCACTCCTCCTGTTCTAAGAAAAAGGATCCAAACCTTCTCCTTCTCCTTCTTCCTCTTCCTCTTCCTCCCTCCCTCCTCCCTCCTCCAAGAAGACAGTCCTGGGACCGGGAGCGGTCCGAGGTCTCGACTACAGTTGAGACCGCCTCCTTGGCTGCCGGTTTTTCGGACCTTCTGTCTGTTCCGGGCACAGAAGTCGAGGAGACTGCTGATCCGGCCGAGATTTCTCTCGACCCAATCGAGCCGTTGTCACCGACACCTGTCGATGACTGACTCTTTGGAGAGAATGCCCATTCTCTCCTTCCTCGACGAGGAGACACGTCCCGCGGGCCTCCCGATCGAGGGACAGGAACCAGATCCTCTGTTTTCACCGGGTCCGGTTTCTCCTGATCGACAAAGCCGACACTGTCGGTCTCGATCGAGGAGTAAGTCCTCTTGGGTCGATCGACCCAAAAAAGGACAAACACCCCCGGAAGAGGCGCCGCCACCGTTCCTCATCCTCCTCGGACGAGGAGAGGCTTCGACGGAAGATCCGTCAACGCTGTGAGGATCTTATGTGGCAGCAACTCCTGCTAGCAGGCCAGAAGCCGGCTCCCTCGGCGGTCCCGGCTCTCACTTGGCCTCAGCCTCTTTGGCCTACACCGACACCGATTCCTTCGGCACCGGTCCCCTCCGGGGCTCCGGTGCACCCTCTGGCGTGGCCAGTTACAGGCTCCACACCAATATTGGTGGAACCTCCACCTAAGCTACCTCTTGGAAGGGTTCCCTCCAAGGAGGATCGACAGTTTCCGGGTCTTCCTCACAGACTGTTGATTACAGTCACCCCTGATCGCCCCAGGCGTATCGAGGGAGATTTAGGTGGCCAGCCTTTGTATCTGGACTCCTCAGAGTCGGATAATACAGGCCTTCATTCTCACGATGAGCTGTCGGTGTCAGGCATGGAAGAAGGGCCTTCCTCCTTCCAGGGCATCCTCCGGCTCATTTCTGAGTCCACGGGGATGCCTCTGCAGCCTATTCAGAAGAAGGCAGAATACCCCCTTACAGATATTCTTAAGAGGGGGGGATACCCCTACGGAGGCCTTTCCAGTCGCCGAAGCCATAACTGGCCCTGCTCTGGAACTTTGGCAGCATCCCGCCTCCTGCCCAGCTCCGTCTGCCCGCATGGCACGCAAGTACGCGGTGCCCACAGGGTCCTTGGCGGGGTTTACTGAGCACCCCTCGGCGGAAAGCCTGGTGACTGCCTCAGTGTTCAGGCAGATGGGCAACTCGGCGGACACTGACCGCCCTCTGGACAAGGAGTTCAAACTTATGGACCACTCGGCCCGGAAGGTCTATGCAGCATCGTCCGTGGGCCTTCGTCAGGCAAGCTCAGCAGTGATTATGGCACACTTCTCTCACGCCCTTTTGGGGTCGCTGGACGAAGTTCTTCCTCACCTCCCAGCTGACATGCAGACCACGGTCAAGCAGGTCAGGGACCAAGGCAGGACTGTTGCTAAACAACAGCTCCAGACTGCACTGGATCTGGGTGATTCCTGTGCCCGCTCACTAGGTGCAGCGGTATCCACTCGCCGCAGGGCGTGGCTGAGGTTATCCTCTTTTCCCGCGGATACTGAGCACAAGCTAGCTGATGTGCCCTTCCTTGGCACCGACCTCTTCGGGCCAGGAGTGGCAGGTTATCTGCAGCGCATCGAACAGTCTAATGCTACCCTAGATGCCACCTCTGCTAAAAGTTCTTCAAATAAGAACCAGCAGAAGCGCAGGAAGAAGCCTTTTCGACATTCTTCCCCTGCGGTCAGACAACCACCTTTTCAGGGGGGTCAGCAACAGCAGCAGGCTCAAGCTTGGCGCCCTAGGCCTAAGCAAGGTCCCCAGCAGCCCCTCAAAGGAGGCCGCGGTGCTGGTCCAGGTGCCTCCTCCTTCTCCTCTAAGCCTGCCCAGTAGACGGGCTGGGGTGGCCTCCCCCGTACCCGTCACACCAGCTCTGGGTCCTCCCGTGGGGAGTCGGCTCCGCCATTTCCTTTCCGCCTGGTCCGGTATCACTTCGGACAAGTGGGTTCTAGAAGTGGTCGGGCAGGGTCTGCCCCTAGAATTCGAGCAGTTCCCTCCCAGCCGAGCCCGTGCCCCACGAGAGGAAAGGATCTCAGTCGCCCAGTCTGCCCTTCGGGATGATATTGCGCTTCTCCTCTTCAAAGAGGCGGTGGCCAGTGCGGATCCTTCTTCAGACCCAGGCTTTGTCTCCAGGTATTTCCTGGTGCCCAAGCAGACGGGGGTTGGTGCCCCATTCTGGATCTGCAGACCTGAATCGGTATCTCAGGTCTCGCACCTTTCGGATGGTAACTCTGAACCAGATCATACCATCTCTGGAGCAAAACATGTGGTTCTGCACTGGATCTCCAGGGCGCCTTTTCACGTCCTATCCGTCCGTCTCATCAGCAGTTCCTCGGCTTCAGGGTCGAAGGACCTGTAGAGTTCAAAGCCATGCCGTTGACCTGTCATCGCCCCAAGGTCTTCACCAAATGCATTAGGGAGGTGGCAGCCCATCTACGGCGTCAAGGGTTCGTATTTACCCTACTTGAGCGACTGGCTCCTGGCGGTTCCTCCCTTCAGGAGGTGGAGAGGTCCAGGGACCTGACCTCCGAACCTGCTCTCACTTGGGCCTTCTGATCAAGCGAGGCCAAATCGAGACTCGTAGCTTCTCCAGGTGATGAACTTCATCGGGCAGAGCTCGACTCTTGTCAAGCAGAGCTCGGCTCCGCGGACAGAGTGGAGGTTCTCTCCTCCTTTGCCCAATCATTTCTGGTTGGGCACTTGCCCTGCCGGGACTTTCTCGCCTCCTGGGTTACATGGCGGGCGTGCACTTCAGTGGTCCGTTGGGCCAGACTGCACATCGCCCCCTTCAGTGGGGCTGGCCGCCCAGTGGTCTCAGCGTCAGGGTCTTTTCGACCAGCTGATCACAGTCACCAGAGGATGTGGGATGCTCTCAATGGTGGACCATCCCGAGTCATCCAGCAGGAAGAATCCCGTTTGTCCGCCCCGAGCCGACGGTCGTCCTTACGACCGATGCCTCTCTCATGGGCTGGGGAGCCCACATGGGGGACTACAGGGCCCATGGCCTTTGGACCCCCGAGGAGTCCCGATGTCACATCAACCTGCTGGAGCTCAGGGCAGTCAGACTGGCGCTGTCAGCTTTCGCTCCTCAGCTCCGGGGTCAAGTGGTTCAAGTCCAGACGGACAATACCACGACCATGTACTACCTCAACAAACAGGGACGCACTCCCGTCTGCTATGCAAGGGCGCTCGGATCTGGACCGCCGTCCACCGGCTGGAGGCGGATCTCCTAGCCATCCATGTGGCAGGAGTCACGAACCAACTGGCGGATGCTCTCAGCCGCTTAGGCCAGACATCCCATGAGTGGTCTCTCCATCCAGAGGTAGCTTACGACCTGTTCTCTCGTTGGAGCAAACCGTTGGTGGACCTGTTTGCCTCCAGGGAGAACACCAAGCTGAGGCTGTACCATGCCCGCCCCCCTCAGCAGGGTTCGCTGCAGGGGGATGCCTTCTCGAGGCCGTGGACCCCAGGCCTCTTTTACGCCTTTCCCCCATTTCCCTTGATCCACAAGGTGTTACTCAAGGTGAGGAGGGACAAGGCGAGGGTGATCCTGGTAGCCCCAGATTGGCCACGCCAGTTCTGGTATCCAGATCTCCCCAGCCTCAGCTGCAGGGCCCCGGAGTGGCTGTGTACACGCCTGGACCTGATATTAATGAACCAGGGGAAGGTCTTTCATCCGGACCTTCAATCCCTGCACCTCACAGCCTGGTTCCTGGCTAGAGTTCCAGGCTTTAGGTCTTTCCGAAGATGTGTACACCGTGGTTGAGGCATCGCAAAAGAATCGACCAGAAATGTTATGCCTTCAAATGGAAGAGATTTTCCATTTGGTGTCAGGGCAAAAGCCTGGACCCCTTATCCTGCTCTGTGGCTAACATTCTGGACTACCTTTGGTCCCTCTCCAAAGGGGGTCTTCGGTCATCAACCCTAGGGTGCACCTAGCAGCCATATCGGCTTACCGGGCGCGGGTCGGTCAGCCGACATTGGCTCAGGAAAAGGTGATCGGGCGCTTTTTCAAAGGCCTGGATCACATATCCCCTCCGGTGCGTGAACCTCCACCTCCGTGGGATCTTTTGCTGGTTTTGGCAAAGCTCATGGGCAAGCCATTCGAACCCATGCACAAGTCTGTGCTTTCGCACTTGTCGTGGAAGACGGCCTTCTTGGTGGCTATCACGTCAGCCAGAAGGACGGGGGAGCTCCAGGCGCTTTCAGTGGACTCCCCCTATCTGGTCTTTCACAGGGACAAAGTTGTCCTGCGCCCCAACCCGAAATTCCTTCCGAAGGTGGTGTCAGAGTTTCACCTCAACCAGGTGTTGACTCTGCCGGTCTACTACCCTAACTACACCTCGGATGCAGTACAGGCTCCATACTCTGGACCTCAGTGCTCTCTCCTACTATAAGGAGAGGCAGGCGGAGAGAGGGAGAGGTTAGCCAGCTGTTTGTCACCTTACGCTGAAGCCGCTTCTGGCAGACCTGCAGCCAAGCGGACTATTGCGAGATGGATTACATCATGCATGGTCAATGCTATGAATTGGCGGGTAAGGAGCCTCCCAAAGGGATTAGGGCTCATTCTACCCGCCATACTGCTGCTTCGGTGGCTGCTTCCAGGGACATCCCTATCCAGGAAATCTGTCGGGCCGCTACCTAAAGTCAGCAAACACCTTTATTACCCATTACCACATCGACCTAGAGTCACGCCGGGATGCTGGTTTTGGGGCCTCTGTTCTCCAATCTCTGTTCCCTAAGTAGGGTGTGTGCGCTTGCCTCTCTCTCCGGAGAACTGCTTGAGTCTGCCAGACAGTGTGGATGAACAACATATCCACGCTCCCTAGAAGAACAGGTTACTCACCTGTAACAGTAGATCTTACTTTGAGACACAGCTCTTGCAGCAGAGTTACACATTAGGACTGAAGCTGGCAGGCGTCGGGACCCCACGGAAAAATTCTAGCTAGCTATCTTCAGCTGAGGACCGCCGGCCTTGATCCCGCCTCCGACGTCAGGCGTGGTACATAAGAGGCGGTCCCACCAGAATCCCCAGTTCTTTCCCGCCGTCGACTTGCATGCCTCGACCCTCCGGTCTCAGTCTAGCGCGCGACACGTGGTTTCTGAACTTTCCTACGGGAATTTACTCTGCTTCGAAGGATTCTTTTGCTGATGTCCTCTCCGACCTCCGGGCATACATCTAAGTGTGCTTGCGGGAAGCAGATCCCCTTTAAGGACCCTCACACGGTCTGCGTCCGGTGCCTGGGCCCAGAGCACGATACCCAGGCCTGCTCCCTCTGTCAAGGGTTTAATAGCCACACGAGGATCCGGCGACAGAAGGCTCTTCAGGCGTTCCTACTTGAAGAAAAATTTAGAGCCATGTCCTCTAAGGGGGAATCTTCAAAATCTCACAAGCATGCCGAAAGGAAGAGAAGGAGAAGGACCCTTCCAGGTCTCCAACTCGGACCTTGAGTCCCGCAGCTCGGTCTAATCAGACCGGTCTCCATCCAGGGACTCTTCCCTCCCCGGCTACGGTAGTTGTTCTCGATCTTCTCAGGCCCCTACCGCCAGGCCGTCGTCGTCCTCCACTCCTAAGGCCTCGGCGAAGTCCGGGGAGCGTCATCACCACCACCGCCAAAGGCGGAATCCCCGCTCGGCGGCACCCGACGTCCGGTCCTCTTCAGTGCTGCCCCGGAAAACCCTAGAGCTTACTCCTCTGAAGAGGCCGGTAGACCCGACGCCGGCTCAACCTCCGTCACTCCTCCTCGGAGCCGTCGTCTGCTGTCAGACCGTCGTCGGCCAAGTCTTCCCATCGGACGTCGGTTGGGGACGGCGTCCATAGCGCTCAGAAGAGGACTCCTGTGCCTCCGACCGTCGTCAGGCAGGAGCCGCTAACGGAGGAAGATCTGACGCAGCCCGAGGACCAGATGGCGATCCGGCCTACATGCAGTCTCCCAAGGGCTCCCTACTCGCCGCCCGAGGTCTCTGTGGAGCCGTCGCGCGGGACCAGCGACTGTCCCCGGCGTCTGGGCCATCGTCGGGATTATCTATAGCGGATGTGAAGGATCTCTTTACATACTGGTGGGACACCATCAAGAAGGGCGTGGCGCCCGCTCTTCCTCCTCCTCCCTCCGGCTCCGGCCCCCTTACGCCTCGCGAGGGTCGGTTGGCCGCTCTACTCTCCCAAGGGAGTCAGGATCTCCTCCCGGGGTTCAACCATCAAAGAGGAGACCTCCGTCAAGATCTTCTTCTGGATCACCCAGCCCCAAGAGATCCAGGAGACACCGACGTTCGCCGTCGACGGAGGACACTGGATCAGTATACTCCACCTCTAGATCCCCATCTCCAATCTTCATCCCTTCTCCGGACCCACGTGAGACGCCACGGTCTCCTCCGGATGACCCCTCGTTCATGGATATCATGCGCTATATCCAGGAGAACATGGGGTGGGATGCTGAGGAGTTAGACCCGAGGCTACGCCTGGCTAAGTATCTTCGGCAGAAGGACCCCAAGCCTGTGGTGGTGCCACCCTTGGTGTCCACCTTTGTGGACGTCACCAAGGCCGCGTGGAAGCGTCCACATTCGTTACCGGTGGTGCCGAAGAAAGCTGACCGTCTATACAAGGCTCCTAAAGAGGACCAGTATTTGTCGCAACAACCTCAGGCCGATTCTCTGGTCATAACAGCCTCACATGACCGGTCACAGAGGCTGCAGCATTTGAGCACCCTGCCACCGGATCCAGAATCCAAGCAATTGGACACTCTGGGCAGGCACAGACCTTCCGCTACCTGCGCCATCAGATCCTTAATTACTTAACCCACATGGTTCAGTTTCAGAAGCGTCTGTGGGAACAGGGTCTGGCGGTAGCTGAAAACTACCTGAAGGTGAGCAGAAGGAGGAGATGCTCCAGCTCCTCCATGCAGGGTTCAGGTAGGGGACCCAAGTGCTTAGAGCGTCGGGATTCCAGCGGACTCATCGGCCAACAGCAACTTCGGCGTTTGCCTCCGGAGGCGCTCCTGGCCTACTGTCTCCGGCTTCACCCGGATGTCCAGAAGAACATTATGGGCGCCTTTTGAGGGAGATGTGTTATTTGGTAATCCTTCGGAGAAGATTATTACCAAACTGCAAGAGGCCGGGAAGGCGGTGAGGTCGGTACAAGCCATGTACCGTCCTAGGCTCGGTTCCTTTCGTAGGAACCAAAGCCATTTTCGTGGGCGGACACAGAGGCAACAGCCCCGCTCCGCTACACAACAGAGGGGCTCTGGTTTCCGCAGAACCCAGGGTAAGCAGCCCACTAGCAGAGGTCAGCGCACCCCTAGGTCGACCCAGCCAGCGGGTCCATCTGCCACCACAGCATGACTCCTTTCCGGCCCCACCCCTCAGGATCAACGGGAAGCTATGGTCGGGGGTCGCATTGCGAACTTCCTGCCGGGATGGCGGCGATCACCACCGACAGGTGGGTTCTGCATTGGTCAGCGTCGGCCACTTTTGAGATTTGAAAAAGCCACCCTCGAGGCCTCCTCTGCTCTCCCGGTATCCGGGTCAGCATGGAACCTTAATTTGGCAAGAAGTACTCGCGCTCCTAGAAAAGGGGGCGATAGAGTATGTCCCGGGGAACCAGAGAGGACAAGGATATTATTCTCACTTCTTCCTGGTTCCCAAGAAAACAGGGGACCTCCGTCCGATTCTGGACCTAAGCGACCTCAATATGTCGGTCGCGTACAAGAGATTCCGCATGGTGACCCTTCCGGGTCTTATCCCCATGCTGAAACAAGGCGCCTATTTAGCGTCTCTAGACATGCAGGATGCATACCTGCATATCCCCATAGCTCAAGCGCATCAGAGGTTCCTGCGCTTAGAGTTTCTAGGCCACCATCTTCAGTTCCGGGCTCTCCCGTTCGGACTGTCATCCGCACCAAGGGTTTTTACCAAATGCATGGCAGTCGTGGCAGCATCTCTAAGGAGAAAGGGCCACTATGTGTTCCCGTACCTAGACGACTGGCTTCTCATGGCCGCCTCCAGAGAGGCGCTCCTGCTCGCGATCCAGGACACCCAGGACTTATTTCGATCGCTGGGCATCCTTATAAATCACGAGAAGTCCCTCTTGGTACCGTCGCAAAAACTGCAGTTTATAGGTGCAGTGTTGGACACGGTCCAGGGAAGAGCTTTTCTTCCGGCCGACAGGGCGGAACGCATCAGGTCCCTCATAGGGGCCTTATCGCGAACTGACACCGTACCGGCCAGGCGGTCCTTCGATCTCTTCTCGGACACATGGCTGCGGCCATTCCTACAGTCCCTCCGCCGACTCCACATGCGAATAGCACAGTGGATGCTCAAGCGCAATGGGACCAGAGGCAAGACCATTTGCAGCATCCAGTCAGGATCACTAAATCCGTGATTCGCGACTGGCAGTGGTGGCGAGCCCCCGGGTCGCTCTCCAAGGGTGTCCCGTTTGCAGCGCCGTCCCCGGAGATAACCCTCACCACGGACGCCTCAGGTCTCGGGTGGGGAGCACACCTAGACGGGGTGAAGTCTCAGGGTGCATGGACCCCATTGGAGGCTCATCTCCATATCAATGTCCTAGAGATGAGGGCGGTCCTCTATGCACTTCAGGCCTTCCAGTCGATAATTCCACCGTGCACTATCCTGCTTCAGACGGACAACACGGCGGTAATGTATTACCTCAACAAACAAGGAGGCGCACACTCTTACCCCCTTTGCAGGGAGGCCATGAGAGTATGGGATTGGGTAATCGGACACGGCGCAAACCTGATTGCGGTTCACGTTCCCGGTGGACAACACAATTGCAGATGGCCAGGCAGTTTCCCAGGCCAGAGTCCACGAGTGGGAACTTCTTGAGGAGGTGGCAGAGGATCTGTTTCTTCGATGGGGAGTTCCAGAGCTGGATTTGTTCGCATCCCCATCCAACGCAAAACTGCCCAATTTCTGCTCGCTAGGTCCAGGGCCTGGTGTTTTCTGGCGAGACGCGTTGTCCCTCTCCTGGGTGAACAGATTCCTCTATGCCTTCCCTCCCTTCCCGTTGATCCAAAGAGTTCTTCTCAAACTGCACAGGGAGCACGCGCGAATGATTCTGGTGGCCCCGTTCTGGCCCAGACAGATATGGTTCCCCTTGCTGGCACAGCTATCTAGGAACCCCTGCTCCCATGCCCTCAGCTCCCACCTACTGTCTCAGGAGGAAGGTTCATTGCTCCATCCGGATCTACGCTCTCTGAACCTGCATGCTTGGCTCCTAGAGACATAGCCATCTTGCGCCACGGGGTCTCGCAAGGGGTTGTAGAGGTTCTCTCCGCAGCCAGAAAGCCGGCAACGCATGCTACATATGCCATGAAGTGGCGTCGTTTTTGTTTATGGTCACGGGCTCGTGATCTTTCCCCTTTAGGTTGTCCTGTGGGAGTAATTTTAGACTATCTCCTGTCTCTCTTCCATTCAGGGCTAGCCTACTCCTCTATCAAAATGCACCTTTGCGCTATTTCTGCCTACCATCTTCCGGTGGGGCAGCATACTGTTGCACAATTAGACGCCTCTCGGGAATTTCTTAGAGGACTGTTGCACCTTAGGCCCCCATCAGGGACCCAGTGCCTCCGTGGGATCTACTCTTTGTCCTGGAACAACTTACGCCCCTCCCTTTGAGCCTGCAGCAGATTGTGAGCTCGTTTTCTGTCGTGGAAGACGTTATTTTGGTTGCCGTTACTTCAGCCAGAAGGATTTCTGAGCTTCACGCTCTCATGTGCAAAGAGCCCTATTTGGTTTTTCACCGGGACAGAGTATCCCTGAGGACGAACCCAATGTTTTTGCCTAAGGTGGTTTCGACACTTACTTTGAATCAGGATATCAACCTTCCGGTCTATTTCCCAAGTTACTCTAATAGAGGAGAGGCTTTGCTCCACACCCTGGATGTTCACCGCAGCCTGAGGTATTACCTTAACAGATCTAAACCCTTCGGGGTTCTGACCAGCTTTTGTCTCCTTCTCCCAGAGGATGAAAGGCCAACCAGTATCCAAACAGACTTTGTCTGCTGGCTTGTCCAGTGTATTTTTATCTGTTACAGATTAAACAAAAGTCCTCCCGGGTTCTATCCGGGGTCATTCTACCAGGGGTGTGGCCACTTCCTTTGCAGCATTCAGGAATGTATCCATTTCAGCTATTTGCGCTGCAGCTACTTGGAGCTCTGTGCATACCTTTATGAGGCACTACAGTCTGGACGCCGCCTCTCTGCGAAGAGCGGGTTTCAAGCTGGCGGTGCCAGGGTCTCATGTCTGAGTCAGGACTTGGAATGTTTTCTTGTCTCTCTGCCTCCTCCGGATCTTCTGGTAGCGTTACTGCTTGGGAATCAGTCTAATGGTGTAACCTGCTGCAGACTGTGTCTCAGTAAGATAGTACGATTACGTAGAGACTTACGTAACAGCAGATCTTCGAGAACAGCTCTTGCAGCAGGTGCCTTCCCCGCCCACCTTCCCCTAGAGGAGGTACGGGTTCTGCCAAAAAAAGAGAAACGAGAAGACGAGAAAAAGAAGAAATGCTTATGTCGGGATTTTCTCCTTGTTGCCTTCTGACGGTGGATCCTCGGTCTCCCTTTTGATGTCATCCTGCGGCGGGAGTCCGGCGGGAGAACTGGGGATTCTGGCGGGACCGCCCCCCCTTATATACCACGCCCAGCATCGGAGAGCTGGAGACCCGGCGTCGGCGGTCCCTTTGAAGATAGCTAGCTAAATTTTTCCTTGGTCCTGACGCCTGCCGGCTTCAGTCCTAATGGTGTAACCTGCTGCAAGAGCTGTTCTCGAAGATCTGCTGTCACGGTAAGTTCTTACGTAACTGTACTTTCTAGGAGTGGTATATGTTGTTCATCCACACACACCCACCCTACCTCCCTGGCTTTAGGCGCACAACCTGGCTTCCAGCGGGCTAGATCTGGTGTCATGGGCGGAGCGAGGTATTACCACCCAGGTGGGTGGAGGAGCCAGCTTGAAGACTTCCGCAATATTTAAAGGGAAGGAACAATGCCAGACGGTGTGGATGAACAATATATACCACTCCTAGAACTAGTGTTACAGGTGAGTAACCTGTTCTTATTACCCATGGAACAAGACAAAGCAAGCATATATTTGATTTTTGAGAAAGTATGAACTCTAACATTGGACTGCACAAGACCTTTACTACAAAGATTTGGTGGATCTAGGGGGTGTTGAAGGGTATGGCTGCAACCCCCCCCCCCAAACATTATAACGCACTTGCTTGCTGCTGCATTTCACTTTGTTGAAGTCTGATATATTGATTGTACAAGTGTTTACATTCAAACTATGGATTACAATTGTAGGTTCAGTCAAAAACATATTAGAAATGAATAATAGCAGAAAATATGAAGGTTTAATAAAAATTTTTAGTGCATATTAAGTATGCACACCACCCAGCACCCCATTGTAGCATCCTGGATCCACCATAACTACTAGACCACCAGGTTATTCAAGATTTGTAATGCACTGTGGTTTGTCACAGAGAAAGTTGGTTGGATTAAAACACAATTTCAGCATATTAACGTAAACAGAACGAACAGAACCATAGCCTAACATGTGTATTGTACAAAATAATGCATATGATTTTGACCATTGAGTGTGAAACAATTCTATAGAAAGGGAAAAAGAACTAGTTGGCACTATAGAGAACCATATATCTCTCTCTGACTTTGGCTGCAGTGATGCCATCACTTAATACCTGCTTCCTAAAATAGCCACTAAATGTAAGAGTTTTTCTTGAATTGGAAGACTGATTTTACAATTTTCAAATTATCTGGAATTACATTTATGTAAACTATATAAATGCAGTTTTAGCATTAATGAATACAGCAGCCTTTCCTTTAGTCACTCTGAGTCAGATTTTGGATAGTTTGTTGTCAAAATATTTAGGTATCCTTTAAGTGCAAACCTGCAGACTGCATGAAACATGGAGGTCAATAATGATAAATCAAGTTTTGATATTTCAGAGAAAAGAAATGAATTATAATTTAAGATGGGCAAGAGTACACTTTGCCACTTCCATTCTAGCCTGTAAAGTCAGTAGGTTTTGTAATTAAACAGAACACCCAGTTCCTGGTTAACTTGTCTATTAATTGATTTAATGTGATCAGAGAAAGTTAAGCTAAGGTCTAATAAAATAACCAAATATTTAAATTGGTGACTTGTTCTAACCTACCGCCAGAAGAGTCTGTTTATTTCAAGTGCAGTACATTTACAAGTTGAGATCTTATGACTAAAAGCATGCATTTTTTTTTTTTTTTATAGTTCAATAAATTGTTTCTTTAACCAATGGTACAAGAAAATCCTCATTTAGTTTGTAATTTTTATTACTTCTACTGAGGGGAGTGCTGTACAATATAATATCTGCATACATTATTATATTAGTATTATTCAGTATTGGTAGCAATGCGTCCATAAACATGGTGAATAAGAGGGTCCCAGGATCGATCCCTGGGGCACACCTGTTCCATTGTCTTCTGAGGCATAGTTCCTCCACAGCTCACCCTCAGAGGATGTCCTGTTAAATAATTACTGAACCACTCAAGGTGGGGGGACTGCCAGTCCAATGCCCTCCAGCCTCTCGAGCAGCAGGCGATGGTTCATCAAGTCAGCAGCCTTGGACAGGTCCACAAACACAGCACCGGTGAACCTCCCCCATCTGTAGCTCCACTGATGTGGTCAGTGAACCTGGCCAAGGCTGTACCCGTACTGTGGTACTTAAGAAAGCCATGCTGCTCGGGAGTCTGGTGGCCAAAGGAGTGGAGATACTCAGTGAGCTGTTCGTTGACAAGTTTCTATAGTAATTACTAAAGAAATAGGTTGCTAATTATCCATATCCCCTACACACCCACTTTTAAAAATCTGTTTGATTATTGTTTGCTTCCATTGACTAGTAAATTGTCCTGCAATCAAAGATAAACTACATATTTTGTCAAAGGTTTTTTTATTATATATATATATATATATATATATATCACACACACACACACACACACACACACACACAGCAATAAGTTTTAAAACCTTGGTTCCAGCAACATGAAGTCTTGCTATATTATGACATGTGCAGTGAGTCCCAACCTTTGAACTGCTCCAGAGGTGAAAGAGTTAACTTTCCATGCCAGGCATGGAACGCTGAGCTCGAGCTCGGTTGAAACTCTGTCTGTTGTTCTTCAAACTCAAACCGTCCGATTCTTTCTCCGCCTCACTGAACAGTCGCTCGGAGATTTCTCCTTCTGCTCGGTTCATTTGTCTGTTAAAGTATTTTTTTCTCGGTTTTCGACGAATCTAAACCACCGGTCGGTTCAGGCTCTGTCTGTGGTATTTGTGAGTACTAGATAGGTTTACATTAATTCTCTTCTGTGTGGAACTTGTAAACGGTTTATGGGTTCGGTTTGAACCGATCAGGTTGTTTAAAATATCTTAATCTGTGATTTGAGTGTGGTTACCAGTTCTTATCGGTTCTAAAAAACAGAGATTTTATTACGTTTTTTCCAGACCGGTGACACGGTTGGGAACCGATAAGAGGGTCTTGCCTGGCGGATTGCCATAAACGGGTAAGTTTGGTTAGGACTGGCACTATGTCTGAGAAACCCAAAAGAAAAACCGGGCCCACTGGGTTTCAACACTGCAGTGTGTGTGGGGAAGTCTTTGCCAAGACTGACCCCCACACCACCTGTGTTTATTGTCTGGGGTTTGACCACCTCAATGCAGACTGCCAGATTTGTAAAAATGTTCCTGCAGCTACCCTGGAAAAGAGAGTTGGTAGGCTCAGGGAAAGGGAGGCCAAAAAGTCCACTGAACCGGATGGCCAGCACGGTTCGGTTCCAACCGAACCAGAGGGAGTGCCCTCTGACCAGGGCGAGACTTCCTCGGGCAAAAGGAGAACCGACTCCGAGTCGTCTGTTCCAGCAAAAAGGACCATGGATTTTCCTGTTGTGGGTAATTCTCCGTTTGGGGAGCAGACAGAGAATTACATGAAGAAAATGGATAAGCTAGGAAATCAGCTGGTGTGGAGCCAAAACTTTCCTCTCCAACCGCTGAAGAAATAGCGAAAGCAATTAAAATTGTCCAGTCGCTTTCCCCGGTTCCGACCGAACCGGTACCATCAGGTAAGCGCCTGGTTCGGCCGGTTCCACCGGTTCAAGATTATGATTTAGAGGAATATTATGAACCGAAGGAGGGGGAAGAGGAGTATGAGGAGAGTGAATGTGGATTTGAAAATCTGGATGTGCCCATTGACCCGGACATCTCCCCAGACAGACCTTCAGGAGTGTCTCCTCCTAGGCTTTCTGAGTCCCCTTCTCATTTTATGCTTTATAAAAAAGTGGCTGAAACCCTCCAGCTCCCTATGGAGGAAGCTGTGGATGATCAAGAGGAGCCTGACTATGTGGAAATGATGGATATCCCAGAGTCTAAGAGACTGTCTATTCCCTTGCATAAATCTTTTGGGAAACAGACATTTAAAATTCTTATAACTCCTGTGGATAAGTAAATGGACAAGAGTGCGCATTGTAAGGCTCTGATACGGAGTTCCTACACAACAATGCAGCCATGTTGGGTAGTGCAGGCTGCAGCCTGTGACAAGGCAAATATTCCCTTGGCTTCACACCCCAGACAAGGACTCCAGGAGGATTGATGCCATGGCAAAGAAACAGTACATGGCAGCATCCTTGGGACTCAGACAGGCAAATTATATGGCTTATGTTGCTAGATATCAGAAATCCAGATGGGATACTGTTATGGCTCTAGCAAAACAGGTCCGTGGCCAGCTTGCCAAGGAGCTGGAGCAGGTGGCTGCTGATGGTATTGAGGCATCCAAGGTGCAATTCCATGCTGCAGTAGACTCAAATGATGTGTCATCAAGAGTCATGGCTACATCTGTGGCACTTCGCAGAATGGCTTGGCTCAGATGTACTAGCCTGTCAGAGGATACCCAGACTAAGGGGGCAGGGGCAGGCCTTTTCATAGGCCTTTTACCAAGCACAGGCCTCCTCTGCTTGCTCAGGAGGTGGGGTCTTAGAGGGAGAGGCAGACGGGGTACAAGCAGGCCTGCTTCCACCCCTCAGCCCAAAGCCCCTGCCAAGCAGGCACCCTGATGGGGTTGCCAGGGCCGATTCTCAGCTACCTGTAGGGGGCAGGCTGGCTTACTTTGTCCAGGACTGGGAGTCTCTGACATCAGACAAGTGGGTCCTGGAAGTAGTAAGCCAGGGACTGGTTCTCAGCTTCAAAAAGTTTCCAAAGATGAGAACCAGATCCTTTCCACCTGCAAATCCACCAGAGGCACTTGCCCTAGAGGCAGAGGTCTCTTCCTTCCTGGCTCTCAGAGCTGTGGAAAGGGTTCCACCCCTACACCAGGGCAAAGGGTTGTACTCCAGGTACTTCCTTACCCCAAAAAAGATAGGAGAATGGCGGCCCATCCTGGATCTCAGATACTTAAACAAGCACCTTTTAAAACCAAAATTCAAAATGGTGACTCTGGGAATTATTCTACCCTCTCTAAGGCCAGGAGACTGGCTAACGTCCCTGGACCTCAAGGATGCCTACTTCCATATTCTCATCAGAAGCTCCCATCGAGAAGTACCTCAGGTTCGAGCTGCCCTCAGGCCATTACCAGTTCAGAGCAATGCCCTTGGCCTCACCTCTGCCCAAGGGTATTCACAAAATGCCTGGCAGTAGCAGTTGCTTCCCTAAGAAGGCAAAAATTGCCATCTTCCCTCACCTGGACGATGGCTCATAGTAGGCCAGTCCCCAGACCAAGTCAAGTTACACCTACAGATAACTCAGCAACTGCTCACTCTCTAGGTTTCTTCTGAATCTTTCAAAGTGGGTTCTAGAGCCCGTCCAGCTCCTCACCTTCATAGGCGCAGAGCTGAACACAGAGAAAGCCAGAGCCTTCCTTCCTTTGGACAGAGGCAAGGACCTTGGTCTCTGGCCTCCTCATTCACCCTGCAGGTCTCTCGACCAGCAAGGCATTTTCTACAGCTCCTGGGGCACATGGCTGCTTCTACAGCAGTAGTGCAGGGAGCAAGATTTCAGATGAGGGACATCCAGTTCCATTTGAGAGCCTTTTGGTCTCAAAGGAAAGACCTTCTAACCAAATTGATCCCAGCGACTCGAACCCTGATCCAGGCCCTACAGCGGTGGCAGGATCAGAGCAATCTGAGTCAAGGGGTTCCTTTGTCACTCAGTCTCACTTCTTAATCCTTACTACAGATGCATCCTTTTGGGCTGGGGAGCTCACATGGCGATCTCACTACCCAGGGGTTGTGGTCCCTCAGGAATCTCTGCTCCACATCAATCTGTTGGAACTCAGAGCAGTTTTTCTAGCACTTCAAGCTTTTTCCAGATCTATTTCAGAACAAAGTTGTACAGGTCAGAACAGACAACACTACCACAATGTGGTACATCAACAAGCAAGGGGGCACTCGGTCTTCGGCCTTGTGCACCGAAGCAATGAAGTTGTGGTCTCTGGCTTACTCCCTGAACACCTCCCTTACGGCAGTTCACCTCCCAGGCAAGGACAATGTCCTGGCAGATGCTCTCAGCAGGATTTCCCAGGGCCATCACGAATGGTCACTGGACCCCCTGGTTTTGGAGGTGATATTTGCCAGATGGGGCACCCCGCAGATAGATCTTTTTGCAGCCCCAGACAATCACCAACTTCCCCTTTTTTGCTGCAGGCCCCCAGTGTTGGGCTCAGTCCCTCTGGATGCCTTAGTTCTCATTTGGGAAGGGAAGTTTCTCTATGCTTCCCCCCTTCCCTCTCCTGTTCAAAGTGCTAGTCAAAATCAGATCTCAGCCCTGCAAGATGATCCTGATTGCTCCAGATTGGGCCAGACAACCCTGGTATCCCTCCTACTGTCCTTAGCAGTCCATCTTCCCTGTGTCTTCCCAGGAATCACAACCTGTTAACCTGTGCTCAGGGAGGGTTTGGTACCAGACCTCAGATCTCTCAGTCTCAAGGCCTGGCTCCTGAAGAGTTAGAGTTTGCTGATCTACACCTCTCCCAAGGTGTAATGGATATCCTGAAGGCTTCTAGGAAACCTTTCACCAGGGCTACTTATAATTTCAAATGGAAAAGGTTTTCCATATGGTGCTCTGGAAAGCATATTTCTCCAGAATCTGCTGATTTACCCACAGTCCTGGATTATATGGTCCACTTAAATACCTTGGGGCTGAGACCAGCTACCCTAAAAGTGCATTTGGCAGCTGTCTGCTTTTATTTCAGCAGGTAAGCCCTCTTCTCTTTCAGCTCACCCTGTATTCTCCAAGTGTTTCAAGGGATTGCTTCACACCAACCCTCCATTCAGGGACCCTGTCCCTGCCTGGGATCTTAATGTTTGCATTGCTCAGCTTATGCAACCCCCCTTTGAGCCTTTGCCTTCAGTAGAGCTTAAGTACTTGACTTGGAAGGCGTGTGTTTCTGTTAGCCATCACTTCTGTCAGGCGCATAAGTGAATTACAAGCTTTGTCAGTGGAGCCTGATTTTATCTCCTTTCATAGAGATAAGGTGGTCCTCAGGACTAACAGGAAGTTCTTGCCTAAGGTGGTTGCAGATTTCCACCTTAATCAATCTATATCTCTTCCAGTGTACTTCACTGACCATTCCTCCTCTGGCAGAGAGGCTGCACAGCAGATGTGAAGAGCCCTTGGTTACTACATAAGGCGTACCAAGGGTCACAGGTTTGGCTCCTCCAACTGTTCCTCACTTATGGTGAGGTTGGTAAAGGAAACCTGCCACTAAAGATCCATTGCCAGGTGGATTGTCTCTTGTATCAATTTTGCTATGAAAAACTGGGTAAGGTTCCTCCCTCAGGCCTGAGGGCTCACTCTACCAGAGGTACAGCTGCTTCCTGGCTGCTGCCAGGGACATCCCTATTCTAGAGATATGTCAAGCAGCTACCTGGAAGACAGTTCACACTTTGCAAGCATTACTCCCTGGACATCCAGGCTAGGAGTGATGCTCGGTTTCTAACAGCTGTGCTTCAGAGCTTATTTCCTAGTAGGTTCTGTCCCTCCTCCATGGAGTTACTGCTTTGTAGTCTGCATATGTCATAATATGAAGACTTCATGTTGTTTGAAGAAAAATTACTCACCTTAGTAATGTTGTTTCTTCTAATGGAGTCTTCTATATTATGACCTCCCACTGCCCCTCTCAGAACCTCTGTTTTTGGGATGTGGGTGGGCAGTGCAATTAGCATAGTAGGTGCCCACCTGTTGTTTTCACCCTCCTTTCTTGGGGTGACTTGGGTTGTGTTTTCATTTTTGAGTCTCCTGACTTGAGTCTTTGTTTTGGGACCAAAAAATGTGTTCTTATGTTTAGTAGCCAGTTGGCTAGTGTAGGTTTACAGCTTCCACACAGGACCTCAGTGAATTTAGCTCATAAAGATCTGGCGGTTTGAGTTTGAAGAACAACAGACAGAGTTTCAACCGTTCCATGCCTGGCATGGAAAGTTAACTCTTTCACCTCCGGGGCAGTTCGAAGGTTGGGACTCACTGCATATGTCATAATATAGCAAGACTCCATTAGAAGAAACAACATTACTAAGGTGAGTAATTTTTTCTTCAAGTCCACATACACCTGAGCTCTTGTTAATGGGTATCTGATTTAATAGTCTAAGCACCTGTTTGGGTTTTATTATACGAAAATGGAAGGTAGAATTTGTTCTTACTGAAGAGAGAACATCATTGTTACCAATTGGGTCAAAATCCTTGGTGCACTTAGGTTTCTGTGAACCTGCTAAGAACTGTTTCCCTAATTTGCTGCATGTTTGTTAATTCTTTCCCATTATTATAAAACACTTGGTCTGCTGCTTAATGATTGGATTTGTGAGGGACTTTATGGATCACCAACATTTTCTTTTCTTTTTTTGGGGGAGGGGTTCAAATCATTATTCTGTTGGTTTTGGTGATAATTGAATTTACTTTGTCTTAATTTGGTCTTGCGCTCATTTCTTAGCCTTCTGTAATTATTAAAGTCAGTATCACTATTGGTTAATTTAAAATAGTTAACAGCCTTGTCCTCAGTTTCATCAAATGAAACAAATTTGGAGTGATCCACTTATTATGGCTCCTCTCACCTCCTAGAAATCTTAGGGAAGTACTTGTTTTGCAACTCCAAGAGGGACATTGTGAAATAGCCAACTGCAGCATCCACCTCGGAATTGTGTCCAAGTAAGACCAGTCCATCTGATCTAAGTCCCTTAGCAACCTACCACTAATTTTGTTGGTGAATTTCCTAAAGGAAATAAATCTTGGGGTGATCTGGTCCTTTTACATTTCCAGGTGCAGTAAGTCACCAGGTGATCACTGACCACATCCAGAAAAAATTCCTTTACTTTTTACATTAGCTGGGTTATTAGTGAGTATCCAGTCTAGGGTGGAATGTCTGCCAGTTTTCATATTCATGCGAGTATTTGTAGTTATAAATTGGCATAATCCTGCACTGGTAATTAAAGACTCCGTTTCGGGTTCAGTTTCAGGATCCCAATGTATATTGCAGTTTCCCGTTACCAAAATATCACCTCCTGTTGGAAGGAGCTTATAAATTGTAAAACAAATCTTTAAGCCCATGCCAACCTGTTTTGGGGGGATTATACACAGTACAAAACTTCAGTTTATTGCATCCTCCCATTTTCGGCTCAAGAAATAACCATTCGCACTCTGTACTGGAACTGTAATTTGGACACAAAACTATTAATTCCAGTTCACCCTTGTAATAGACCAGTATCCCCTCACCTTTTTTTATCCCAACCCTGCTTTTTTGAAATAATTCATATCCTTCCAAAGCGTAGAGATTATCATTTCTAGTGACATGGATATGTTGTTCAATCCACACTTACTGGCAGGTTCCTTGCCGCTTTAAATCTTGCCGGAAGGTCTTCAAGCTGGCTCCTCCCACCCACCTGGGTGGTAAAACTCTCGGCTCTGCCTCATGACGCCAGATCTTCCTTATCGCTTGGAAGCTCAGGTTCCCTCCTTAGCGGGCTGCGTTTTTAGGCTGGATTCACACTCTTCGGTTAATCCGAAACTTATCTTGAGATTTACAAGACTTCGGTCTGTATTTTCCCTCGTGGCTGTGATGGACAAATCTACTCCCGGATTTCGCAGGTGCCCGTGTGGGCAGAAGATGTCCAGAACCGATCCACACGCCACGTGCGTTTATTGCCTCTGACTCGCCATGACTCACAAGCTTGTGAGTTGTGCAAATCCTTTCAGCTTCGGTCTTGGAGAGACGCTGCCTGGTGCACTGTTGAAGCGACCAACATATCCTCTGGTTAATTCTAAGGAGGCCTGTTGGGCAGTGTCCTCGGCTGCGGGCTCGGCGGAACAGCTGGAGCAGATGATCGCCCTCGAGGAGGAGGCGGCCCAGGCCGCATCATCATCCTCGGTCGCGGCATTTATCCCGCTCTCCTTGGAATCCTCCTGCACAGCTTCTTTCAAGGAGCTTTGCTAGTCCCTCTCCACCAAGGGAGAAGGCCTTTCGGGACATTCCTCTTGGTCTAAAAAGAAGGACCCCAAGGGTAAGTCCCACCGTCGACGTTTGTGGGAGCAGGAGGGGGCCCCTTCCCTGGATAGTGGACACTCTTCTTCGGTTGAGGTTGCGGCTAAGGCCACTGGCTTCACGGTGTCCCCGTCAGGTCAGCTGGCCGAGGCACCTGTTGACGCAGTCGAGATTTTTCTTGACCCGTCGGACTAGCTGTCGACTGGAGAAGCCAACAACCCTTCTTCACGGTTCCTCTGGTGGAAACCGAGGACTTGCCTGTGCCTGCTGTGCGGAGTCCCTGGTTAAGGTTCCTGAACAGAGGAGGTGGGTTCCCGCCCCTCTCAGAAACACCGAAGGTCTCGGACCTCTTTCTCGTCCAGCTGGATCCCCGCCGACATCGGCGGTCTCTGTCGGCACCGTGAGCGGTGGCTCTGCTCATCCTCGCCTTTTGTCCTCTTCGGAGGATAGGCTCTGGCGCAAATTGTGTCGGCGCTACGAGGAGCTAATGTGGCAGCAGCTCCTTTTGACTGGGAATAGGCCGACTGCGTCATCTTCCTCGGCCATTAAGTGGCTGTCACTGGAGCGGCCGAAACAACCCCTCGCAGTGGTCGAGGAGCCAAAGCTGGCACCAGTTGTTCGGCCGAAACCGGCTGCGCCACCCATTGTGGTGGAACCCCAGCCTCCACAACCAAAATTTTGGGCCTCAACCAAGGATTCTCGGTCAGGTCAGGGCTTGCCCCATCGGTTGTCGGTCACCCTCACTTCCGATCGACCTCGGCAGGTGGAGGATGGCTCAGGCACTCGGCAGCTGTTCGCAGACTCCTCTGAGTCTGATGATGACTCCTCCTTGTTCTCCAGGCCGCTTGACTTGGAGTCCATTGAGGGTCAGTCAGTGGACGAGAGCCCATCCTCGTTTTTGGGAATGCTTCGGCTCATCTGAGTCCACTGGGATGAAGCTCGAACCTGTTTCAAAACTGGCCAAGTATCCCCTCACGGAGATACTGGACAGAGGGGCTTCCCCCATGGAGGCCTTCCCGGTGGCCGAATCAATTGTTGGCCCAGCCCTGGAGCTATAGCAGTAGCAACTTCTTGTCCAGCACAGGCTCGGAAGTATGCTGTTCCCACCGGTTCACTTTCTGGTTTCTCAGAGCACCCCTCTGTGGAGGGGCTCGTGACCGATAGCATTTTCCGGCGTTCGAAGAATGCTCAGGACGTGGACAAGCCTCCCGACAAGGAGTCCAAGAAGTTGGACTACTCCGGGTGGAAAGTTTACGCTGCTTACTCCCTAGGCCTTCGTCAGGCCAGCTCGGCTGTCCTGATGGCACACTTTTCACACGCCCTTTTGGGCTTCCTGGATGAGGTGATTTCCTAGTCTCCCGGCTGACCTCCAAACTACGGTCAAGCAGGTGCAGGATCCGGGAAGGACGGTGGCCAAACAGCAGCTCCAGACCTCCCTGGACATTGCTGATCTGTGCCCAGTCAGTAGCGGTCACAGTGGCCATGCGCCACAGAGCTTGGCTGCGGATCTCCACTTTCACGGCAGATCCCAGCACAAGCTGGCAGACGTTCCCTTCCTGGGTACCGACTTGTTCGGTCCCGGGGTTGAGGGGCATCTTCAGCGGATCGAGAAGTCCAGTGCCACCTTGGACTCTGTCACGTCTGCCCAGAAGGACAAAGGCCACCAGCAGCAGCGTAAGCCCTTTCGTCCTTCAGCCCCTGCAGCACGTCTGGCCCAGCAACACCAGCATCAGGGCCAGCAGGCTTGTACTTGGCACCCCAAAGCCAAGCCTGCCGCTTCCTCCAACAGGAAGCCAGGAGGGAAAGGTCCAGAAGGCTCCTCGGCCGGTCCTTTGGCTCTGCCACTTCATTTCCGCCTGGTCCGATATCACCACGTACCGCTGGGTGTTGGAAGTGGTAGGAAGGGGTCTGCCGCTGGAATTCGAGCAGTCCCCACCCTATCGAGCCATCGCCCCATGGGGGGCTACGGGGTCCGCAGCCTCTCTGTCGGCCCGTCGAGCCGACATTGCCCTGCTCCTCCAGAAGGAGGTGATCAGAGAGGTGGCGGATCCTCCTTCAGACCCAGGGTTTGTGTCCAGATACTTCCTGGTCCCAAAACGGATGGGAGCTGGTGCCCCATTTTAGACCTTCATGACCTGAACAAGTTCCTAAGGTCTCGAACCTTCAGGATGGTCACTGTGGCTCAGATCATCCCCATCCTTGGAGCCGAGGCATGTGATTCTGTTCTCTGGACTGCCAGGATGCGTTCTTTCGCGTCCCAATCCGTCCGTCCCACCAGCGATTCCTCCGCTTCAGAGCAGAGGGATCCCTTTACGAGTTCCGGGCCATGCCCTTTCGACCTCTCTCTAGCTCCTAGAGTCTTCACCAAATGCATGGCAGTGGTGACAGCATTCCTGCGGCGCCGAAGGGTCTGGGTGTATCCTTACCTGGACGACTGGCTAATTGCAGCCTCCTCCAAGTCGGAGGTGGAGCAGTCCAGGGATCTGGCCCTCCAGGTCTGCTCTCAGATTGGCCTCCTCATCAACGAGGCCAAATCAGAACTCGTGCCAACGCAGGTGATTCAGTTCATCGGGGCAGAGCTCGACTGTCTTCGAGCCAGAGCATGGCTTCTGGCGGACAGTGCCGAGGTTCTTTCCTCCTTTGCCCAATCATTTCTGGTTGGGCAGTTGCGTCCTGCCTGGGGCTTCCTGCACCTCCTGGGCCTCATGGCAGCCTGCACCAGCATGGTCCGTTGGGCCCGCTTGCATATGCGTCCCCTGCAGTGGGGACTGGCTGGCCAATGGTCACAGCGCTCCAGTCCTCTGAACCAGCCAGTGATAGTGACCCAGGAGATGGGGAATGCTCTCCAGTGGTAAATCGTTCCCACTAATCTGCAGGAGGGTATCCTGTTTGTCCACTCGGAGCCGACGGTCACTCTGACTGACGCCTCTCTGATGGGTTGGGGTGCCCATCTAGGGGAGCTTGGAGCGCACGGCCTCTGGTTCCCCCCAGGAGTCTCGATGCCACATCAACCTGCTGGAGCTTCAAGCAGTCCGACTAGCCCTCACAGCCTTCGCTCCATTTGTATGGGGTCAAGTGGTCCAGGTCCAGATTGACAACACCACAACCATGTACTGCCTAAACCGCCAGGGCAGGACGCGCTTCTTGCCTCTGTGGAAGGAAGCTCTCTGCACTTGGTCTCTCCTGGGGAGACTGGAGGCGGATCTCCTAGCCATTCATGTGGCGGGAGCCTCCGACACTCTGACCGATGCCCTAAGCTGGATAGGTGCTGCATTTCACGCGTGGTCTCTCCTGCCGGAGGTAGTACACAGTCTGTTCTCCCACTGGGGCACACCTCAGGTGGACCTGTTTGCCTCCAGGGAGAATACGAAACTGAGGCTGTTTCATGCCCGCCCCCCTCAGCAGGGCTTGCTGCAGGGGGATGCCTTCTCAAGGCCGTAGACCCTGGGCCTCTTCTACGCTTTTCCCCCATTTCCCTTGATCCACAAGGTGCTTCTCAAGGTGAGGAGGGACAAGGCGCAGGTGATTCTGGTAGCCCCAGACCGGCCCTGTCAGTTCTGGTATCCAGATCTCCTCCTCAGCCTCAGCTCCAGACTCCAGAGACGATTTCTAGCCCGCCCGGGCCTGATCTCAGTCAGCCGGGGGAAGGTATTCCACCCGGACCTTCAATCCCTGCACCTGACTGCCTGGTTCCTGAGTGGCTAGAGTTCCAGGCCTCTGGTCTTTCCGACGAGGTCCTCAACGTTGTTGAGGCATCCCGTAAGGGAGTCGACCAGAAAATGCTATGCCTTCAGATGGAAGAGATTCTCCATTTGGTGTCAAGATTAGGGGTTGGACCCTTCTTCCTGTTTCTTGGCCAGCATTCTGTACTACCTGTGGTCCCTTTCTCAGCTAGGGCTTTGGTTGATGACCCTTAAGGTGCACCTGGCAGCCATCTCTGCTTACTGGGCGTGGGCCGGAAAAGTTGGTGGCATAGGAGAAGGTGGTCGGGCAATTTTTCAAAGGCCTTGATCACGTATTCCCTCCAGTGCGAGAACCTCCACCTCCATGGGATCTACTGCCGGTATTGGCTAAGCTCAAGGGCAAGCCATTCGAACCAATGCACAGGTGTGACATCTCTCACCTGTCATGGAAAACCACCTTCTTGGTGGCTGTCACGTCAGCCAGAAGGATGGGAGAGCTCCAGGCACTTTCCATCGAGTCTCCTTATCTGGTCTTTCACAGGGACAAGGTTGTCCTGCGCCCCCATCCGAAATTCCTTCCGAAGGTGGTGTCGGAGTTTCACCTTAACCAGGTGTTAACTCTGCCGGTGTTCTACCCCAATCATACCTCGGAGGCTGAATATAGGCTCCATACTTTGGACTCGAGAAGAGCGCTCTCTTATTATAAGGAGTGGACGGCTGAAGTTCGGGCAGAGGTTCGCCAGCTGTTTGTCACCTACGCTGAAGCCGCACCTGGCAGACCTGCAGCCAAGGGGACGATAGGCAGGTGGGTCACTTCCTGCATAGATCTCTGCTATAGGTTGGCTGGCATGGAGCCTCCCAAAGGGATAAGAGCTCATCCTACCTGCCATACCGCTGCATCGGTGGCTGCTTCCAGGGACGTCCCTATCCAGGAAATCTGCAGGGCTGCTACCTGGAAGTCGGCACACACCTTCATTACCCACTACCACATCGACCTTGAGTCACTGGGATGCTGGTTTTGGGACCTCGGTTCTCCAGTCCTTATTTCCCAAGTAGGGGGTGCGCGCCTTGCCTTCCTCCTCCCGGAGAACTGCTAGGAGTCTGCCAGTAAGTGTGGATTGAACAACATATCCATGTCCCTAGAAATACAGGTTACTCACCTGTAACAGAAGTTCTAGAGTGGTATATATTGTTCATCCTCCCACCGACTCTGACTTCCATAACCTGGCTTCTAGCGGGCTGAGATCTGGTGTCGTGGGGCAGAGCTGAGAGTTTTACCACCGGGTGGGTGGGAGGAGCCAGCTTGAAGACCTTCTGGCAGATTTAAAGCGGCAAGGAACCTGCCAGTAAGTGTGGATGAACATATACCATTCCTAGAACTCCTGTTTACAGGTGAGTAACCTGTATTTATTGTAGGCTTTAGCCAGGACTCTGTCAAACGTGAGTATGTCTGAGACCTGGGTTGCCCAGCATGACCCAATCTCCTGTTTCTTAGAAACGATACTCCTCACATTTAAGTAAGCAAATCTAAGCCCACCGGACTGCCACACATGCCTATTTAAAGCATTGTATTGAGATAGAGGACTGGGGTTAGTCTCAACATCACCAGACCAAAGTAGTACAGACCAAGGTGTGTTTTTTCTTTTTTTCTTTAGCTCTTTTTTTTTTTATACTCTTTCTCTGGAGCCTCGGACTCTCTCCAGTGGGATACCCGACCCATATCCCGCCCACCCGCCTGAAATCCACAGCATTACCTGCTGGGGGGGGGGGGCGACTCCTCTCCGCTCGTCCCGGTCCACCGATCCCTGGATCTAAGCCCCCAGGGTGAGACCACCAACTCCTCCGGTGACCTTTCTAGAATTTGGTGGGCAGACCAGGTGTCGCGCAGGGAGCATCTGGAGGATCTGGTGTTGGGTATGGTGGTCTGCCACTCTACCCACCTTTGCCTACCGAGGCCTCAGGGTTTTTCCTTGTTCTGCCCTCCCCCGATGGCTCAGACATGCAGTGTGTCCAGCGTGGGTTGCTCGCTTCCGGGCACACCCACATCATTGCTGCCACAGCCAATCCCCTGGCTGATGGATTCAGGGGCTGTTATGCTCCCTAGTCACCGCCAGAGCCCAGGATCAGAATCTCCATCCCTCCCAAGATAGGAGAGCAGTCCTCCGGATGCTCAGTCCTGCCCTCCCCTGTTGATCCCCGGCGGTCCGAGCTTGCTCCCAAACACAGGTCACCAGCGTAGTGCAAGGTAAGGCGTCCAGCACCTCAGCCCTCAATGCCACGGAGCCAGCTACAGACCAAGTTCAAAGGGTTAGAAAAGAAACTGGAATAGGCATCATATTTATGACTGGGTTCACATAATTCCCCAAGTTGTAAAAATATCCCTTCCTTACTCAACCCAAATACTTAATGTTGTCAGGGATTAGTTTGGTTGTGTTCTTAGTAAATTGGAGTAAAAGTCATCTGTTAACATACCATGATAATGAATTTTAGCGTAGGTATTTAATATAAATGATAATCCTGGTCTAACAACGCTAAACTTAATAAAAATCAAGTCATCCCAATATAGTAACACCCCATTTTAGGAATGCTGTTATGTAAACTTTTTATCAACGTTAAGAGTTAAAATAACCCAGGACACTAAAATGCTTGTAACTTACAGGTGCAGTGTTTCTGACCACTGTTGCTTGTTGGCAAAATTTCTCCTGATTGGCGCCACTCATGCTTGTGCCTGGCTAGCGCACCTCAGGCGGCACAAGCTTTTCAAGTACATGATGCTGCCCCTTCTAGCTCGATTAGCCGATGGCGGCCTCTGAAGCCCCTCAGTGAACCACGCTTACTGGCTGCTAAATGGAGCACAGGGGAAAATGTCAGATAGCAGCAGCAGCAGCAGCAGCAGCAACAAGTAATAATGAATGAAAGTCGCTTCAATTAATGCTGATACTGCAATGTGTGCTGGAGTCTTAGTATTGACTGTTCTCTTTTAAGGCACCGACTAATGCCTGGTGTTGCTTCACATTAGTGACCGTGATTGACTGAAGGCATCCTTTTAAGGAATTGGCGAGGCCTTTCTAGGACAGATTGAGACTCCGGTCTTGAGGGCCTTGGCCTGGGATGTGGAACTGCATAGGGGCCTTTCGAGGGAGGGCCCTAGTGGATCCCTTAAAGGGTGTCCCAGTGCATTTGAGGACTGACCCAAGCAGTGCCCATGGGTTCAATCCCCGGTGAGGCGGACGGAGCTACTACAGATCCCACAGAGTGACCCTGGTCCTTACACGTGACGATGTCATCCATCAGCTCTGGAGAGAAAATGACCTCCAAGGCACCGTGACCCCAAGTGAGCACTGCCTCAGGCAGTGTGCTCAAGATCGGCCTCTCCCCATCACTACATTCGACAACATCCTCGACTCTTCACAGTGTGTCGACCTAGACATTGTGCTTAGAGCCATCACTTCCCTAGAGTCGGTGATGATCTCTGAGACCTTGTCATCTGCTTGGAGCTGGGCCTAGGATCGACACCATGGCCACCCCCACCACTGTTTTCATGCTTGGAACCATTCCCCTTCTTGGTGTCATTAGCAGTATAAGCTGTATAATGGATAGGGATAGTCTCCAGACCAGCATCGCAGACAACCAGTCGTGCGTTGCGGTCCCTCCTCCCACACTGTGTACAGTGTTGGAGGAAGGCCAAGTGTTGCCCTTGGGTCACCCGCCATGTCATCACTGTGAGCTGTGACAACAGCACAGGTGACACCAGAGGATAACATTGAGGTGTCCACTGGAGTAGACCCAACATATACCCGGCCACCACTGCGGATGTTTCTGGCGCAGGCCAGACAGACTGGCGGAGCGCTCACAGCCGATCACCAGAAGGAGTCCGCTGTCCACTGAACCCATCCACCGGAGTCTTCGAGGCCTCTGTATAGTGAGGTAGAGGAGAACTTTGTACTTTTAAGGAACCAGAAGTTCCAGGAAGAGGCATGGGGAAGGGCCTAGAGACCTTGCACTGGACGCACGCATGCGATGTCTGCCTCCAAGGTGGGGTTGGGTGACCAGAACACGCTGTTTTACTGGGTATGGTGGTCCATTAGAAGCAGGCATTGCAGGCATCCATGTCTTGCTGAGATCCCACGAAAGCCACGCAGATTTGATGCCGGTCTAAACTAGCTGTATGTTTCCGACAGGGGCACTGACACATAATGGGTAGCTGTCACTTTCTTTTTCTTTAGCAGTGCCCCTTTAGACTGTCTTTCTGCATTTTGCAGAAAGAAAAACTAAGAACAAGAAAAAAAACTATGGAGACGCAGCAGAACAAAAATGGCAGCGACAAGGGGAACCGGGGCCTGTGCTCATGAAGTACTTTCAGTGGCAAGAAGAACAAAAGAACAGAACTGAGGCTGGTGATGGAGTCGGCAATGATTATTGGCTAACACATGGCACAACGGGAGTGGGGAGCACAGGCTGTGCCCAGTAGCTGTTGCTGGCCTCCTGGCCAAGGTGTTGCTCCCACGGGGTCCTAGTCCCACCCAGACCCATTAATGGGAATCAGTGGTGAAGACTGATTCTTGGAAGGTTTGTTACCTGAAGAAAATGAGAGAAAAATAACAAAATCCCTGTCCTCCACGCCCTGTCTGCTGCATTGCTGCCTGTATTCCTACAGGCGGTGGTAACAGACCAAGGTGATACAGCCCTCCCTCCCCCTGAGGAGGACTGCGTCAATTGGGATGCTTATTCCTCCTTCCCCTGATGTACCAGGCTTGTTCCAAACCCAGAAACCCAGGTGGCAGGAGTCACAAGAGATAACATTACTGCTACGCTGATGGGCTGGCCTCAGATCTTTCATTTTTGAAGTTTGATTTTGAGTATCCCACTACTCCCCCGACGTACTAGGGATCTCTGAATCCTGGCTCAAGCCCAGCATCCCAAACTCCCTCTGCAACCTAAACAACTACTCCTTTCTTCAAATCGACTGCCCATCCCCAGATATGGAGGAGGCCTTCTAATCTACTACAGGTCCCACCTCATCCTGTCACTGATTTCCCAGCCAGCAGTCACTGGCACTGCTACAAGTACTTCATGCCTCACTTACTGTTGGCAACACCAAAAAGTCATATCCTTTGTGTTTACAATCCCAGAATGTGACATATCAGGACTAACTTCCTCCTCGACAACATACTACCCTCAATCAGCTAGAAGCGAAATAATTAGCATGGGAGACCTTCACCTTGCTTGGCTAAGTCCTAATTCCAGAACCTATAAACTAGTCATCAGCAAGGCGTGTCTCTCAAAATCATTACCAGTCCTACCTGCCCCTTCCCCTCAGTCCATCCTTCTTTCTGTTGGATTGGAAGCTCACTAACCAGCCTTACTGGATCCAAGTCTCTGGTGTACCCCAGACTCCATTAGTGATCACTGTCCCACTTACCGTTGGTGGATCCAGGTCATTGTTGTGGTGGGGGGTGGTCAGGGTGACCCCCTGGGCTAGTGCTGGGGGGTCCCCCTTATTCCATCCTCACAGGCGAAGGATCTGGGCGTGATCCTGGATAATAGTCTGACACCTGATGCTCGGGTGTCGGCTGTTGTGAGACATGGATATTACCATCTGCGGAACATTGCCCGGATCCGAGCCCTAATTCCATCTGAAGATCTGCCTACACTGGTACACGCTTTTGTTGTGTCCAGGTTAGACTACTGCAATGCACTGTACCTAGGGCTATCTGGAGGCAACCTCCGCCAGCTGCAGTTGGTGCAGAATGTGGTGGCAAATTATCAGGAATTAAAAGAAATGAGCATATTACTCCTATCCTCCATGATCTGCACTGGCTGCCGGTCAGGTGGAGGATTGATTTCAAGGTAGGGCTCCTTACCTACAATTCCCTGCATGAAAGGGGACCAGTCTATCTGAAAGATCTCCTTAAGCCCCCACTGTCTGACCCAGGCTCTCCGTTTTGCCGAGGGTGGCCTCCTTGGAGTTCCCAGGGATAGGTTGCTGCATTCTGGGGACTGTGTGTTCTTGGTTGCCACACCTGCCCTGTTGAACTAGTTACCTAAACATCTCCAGGAGGCACCCTCAGTAGAAACTTGTTTAAAACTGGTCTAAAAACATTTTTATTTCAGTAGGCATTTGATTTATTACTGATATTAGCCTGTCTTATTATAGATGGATGTGCTTTAAAGAGCTAGTGTAGTGCTTGGAATTTATAGTAATTTTCAGATGCAGTCGACGATCACTTCCAATATCTGAAGTACTTTTTTCTTTCTTTTCTGTTTGCTAATTAGAAGATTTTCCACCTGGCAGTACTGGGGTGATGTGTGAAGCAGCACTCTGTTTGGAAGCTAAAACAGTCAGTTCTGTCCCTCCCACTACATCATCAAAAATTAGACCAAACACCTTGAGGCAACACAATCCTTGCAACCTGAACACTGACTCTCACAAGCTGTCAATCAAAATTCAGGACATTTTGACTAGTAAACCAGGGAAAGCCAGTCCTTGCTGCTTCATGTGAAAGCGAAACCCGGCAGTGAGAAATTGTTCTCATTGGTTACTAGTGATGTCAGTCAGTGATATATTGGGAGGGACAGAACTGTTTTTAGCTTCCAGACAGTGTGTTGCTCCAGACGGCATCACAGTACTGCCAGGTGGAAAAGCGTCTAATTAGCAAACAGAAAAGAAAAAAATACTCTAGATATAAGAAATGACGGCTGACTTCATACCTCTCAACCTCCTGCCTCATAAATCAGGGACAAGGCTTAAAAAAATCAGGGTCAAAGGACCAAAATCGGGGACACTTCTTCAAAATTGGAGATATCCACTCAGGAAGCTGGTAGAATAAATGATTTAGTGTAAAATACATTTTCTAAAGAAGAACTTGTCTATAACTTTAATGTTTGACATTTGTTTGTGCTTATAACCCCCACTGTTTGGTCACGAAAACACAATTTTTAGGAGGGACAGAGTAAAATTTTGAGGCAAAATCAGGGACAGTTGAGAGGTATGGCTGCCTACATCTGTAAGTTACAATTAATTGCAGACCGTTTCCAGGCAGTACACTAGCTCTTTAAATGTAGCTGACATCTTGCTGCTTCTATGTGATGTGTACTGTATGTTGTTGTTTTTTTTTTAGTGTGTTTTAATATTGTCCAGTGCCCAGAGTTCCTGGAATGGGGTGCTTTACAAATAACGTGCATCAATCTATTGCCTATGGAGTTAGATTCAAAAGTCCCCCCTGAAATTCTAACCAGCAAGAACTTAATCACACCTTGACTCCACCATCATCTATGCTGAGCTCTCCTCATTGACTGGTTCCCAGTCTTAGCTTCCACTGATGTAAACCTTGCCTTAGGAATTTTCCAGTCCACATCTCCTACCTCCAAACTAGGTCAATTTAGGTAAATTCCTACCACAAAGAGGTATTTGAAGCATCGCCACCCCTGGCTGCATAGCGACATACTTTCTCGATTATAAAGAGGCGGATGCTGGGCCTCCTATTTAAAAAAAAAAAAAACTTAAACCACAAGACTGACTCAACTACTGGGAATTGTGAAACCCTCGCAAAAGGCAACATGCAGCCAAAGCTTCCTCTACAAGAGAAACTCTCCACCTCTGCAGGCAATCCAAGCAGGTTCTGGGGTGATGTCAAAGGGCTCATGGGTGCTCCTATCAGTTCCTCAAAGGACATGATTATAAATGGTGTACATTGCACCAACCCACTCACTATTGCAGATATGTTTCAACACTTCGATCACTGATCTCTCCCAATCCCTGCCCACACTCCCTCTTCCCAGGACTACAACCATGCCACATTCACCCCCACTCATCCCTCCTCCTACCTGAAACTAGTTACCAGAAAAGTAGTCCACCACATCCTTAACTCCCTTCCTCTCGGCACTGCTCCAGGCCCAGACTGGCTCGAGGCCAAGCTACTTAAGCTTGGATATTAGTCTCTCATCACCCACATCTTAGATCTGTCCCTCACATCTGGTGTGGTCCCGCATCAATGGAAAGTCGCAAAGGTAGTGCCTGTCCCCAAAAAGGGTGACCGCAGAGGCATCTCGCAATACCATCCCATCGCTTTCCTGTCCATCCTCGGCAAGCTACTTGAAAAGGTTGTTGCTTCATAGCTAACTACCTGCAAACCAACAACTCCTATCCCCTTGCCAGCATGGCATCCAAGAGGACCACCACACCATAGTTGCCCTCATTAAGTTTATTGATGACGCAAAATCTACCATGGACAAAGGTTCTCTCACTGGCACTGTCTTCATCAACCTAACCAAGGCTTTTGACCTTATTGACCATTCACTCCTAACCCAGCACCCCTAAATTAACAGCCTTTGTCTCTCCACCGCCAGTACCTGATTCTCCAACTACTTGATCGACCACTGCTAATTGTCAAATTTGGTGATGCCTCTTCACACCAGCTGCCCATCACCCAAGGTGTTCCTCCTCAGGGGTGTATCCTAGGCCCTCTCCTCCTCTTAGTTTTCATTAACCACCTCCTGTTTGTTTCCACCTCCTGTTCAGTAATAATATACGCTGATTAATGGCCCTATATCGCAGCGCCCAGTGCTCCCAACTATCAGTACCCAGCTATCAAAGGACTTCACCTACATACAAAACTGGCTAGTGGCCAACAACCTGCTACTCAACGCATACAGAACACAAATGATGCTTTTCTGCTCCAGGGCGTGTAGATCGTCCTGATCTCTTCCCCTGAGCAGGCATTTTCTTCATCTGCTCCCAAGTACTGGAACTCCTCCCCAAAAATGCCCACACCTCTACCACCATGTCTTCTTTCAGATCAGCCCTCAAGTCCTACCTGACTCGGTCCACAACCTGCAGCTGCTTCCAACCTCCCTGACCACAACCGCATGTACATTGCTTAATTCATTTCTCGCTCCTCAGATTGTACTTGTCTCAACTTACTTTACTTACTACTTGTCAACCAGTAATGTGTTTCGTATTGTACTTGTCCTGCCATTAATTTCTGCACTTGCCTTATTCTGGTTTTGTTTCTCTTTATTTATGCTCTTCCCCCTTCCCCCCGAGCCCTCAGCCGGCCACTCCGGGCCGCCTAGGCGTACCACCTTGTCCCTTTGTCATCCCCGTTAGTGCCTTGACCCAGGTAACCCGACATATCCCTTCATCAGAGGGGCCCCTCCCCGTGGGGGACAACTGGAGAGGAGAGTCGCCTGTAGGCATTCTGCATATCCCAGGCATATGGCAGGGGTTGGCACAGACAACTCCAGGCTATGTGGTGAGTGGGGATCTGCCGCCATCATCCAGTCAGCCAAGTGGCTGATTTTTTTTTTTTTTCTGGTTTTCTCCCAACCCACCCACCTGAGTGGTCTGGCCGTGGCAGCATCCTGGGAACTGGGCATTCAGTGGCACGATGAGGCCACAAGCCACCAAGAATGCCAACCATTAGCTACCACCAGGGACCAACAAACAGTGGTCCAGGACCGTCCACTCCCTGGGAGGGAAGCGTCCAAAGGATGCTTTAAACTCTCCCTGGCGGACCCCACTCCTGCCGTCTGGGCTTGGGTTGCGTGAACCTGGGTTGCCAGTATGCCGAGCGAACACCCATTGGTAAGTGCCATGGAGCCAGCCCAATTATTCTGATTACTTGTCTGCGTGCAGTATATTCATACTGTACACATCGGTTCCCCGAAACTGTTAGCTTTCTGCATTTGTATCTTGTCGACTTACTCAGTTCAGTTTATTGGAAAGGAAAATTGAGAACAATCTCTTTTACAGTTGCATCCATTAAGCAGTAATATAAAGACAGACATAACAATCGGACAATGGAATACAAATAAGTACACGCACCATAGTGATACATAGGAGTATTATAACAAATCGGAAATACATGTACAATATATTCAAGAAAAACAATTGCATTCATGTGTCATAAATTTAAAAATGCTACGTTTAAAATACAATATTGTTAAAGAAGTCCATTTTAATTTTTTCTGTGCTATGACCATGAAGTTGGTAACATAGATGTTGACGGCAGATAAGGACCGCAAGGCCCTTCCAGTCTGCCCATTTCTTTTTCTACCTTATAAATGTGCCATCGGCATTCGCTCTGTCAATGGCCTATCTATTCATGCTCAACTGAATTGCTCCCTTATGCGTATCCCATGCCTGTTTGAAGCCCTGCACTGTATTCATATCCACCACTTCCTGAGGTAGGCCGTTCCATGTATCCACCACCCTTTCTGTGAAAAAACTTCCTCACATTACACCTTAATCGGCCTCCCTCTAATCTCATGCTGTGTCCTCTTGTCCTATTTTTCTTATATTGAAACATGTTACTCTTTCACCGTGTTAATGCCCTTAAGGTGTTCGAATGTTTCGATCATATCACCTCTCTCCCTCCTTTGCTCTAGGGTATACATAGTGAGCTCCGTTAATCTGTCCTCAAACATTTTCTGATGCAGTCCCTGCACCATTTTGGTTGCCCTTCTCTGGACTGCCTCAATCTGATTAATGTCCTTGTGAAGGTATGGCCTCCAGTACTGCACACACTACTCCAGATGGGGTCTAACCAGTGTCTTGTAAAGAGGGATTATTACTGCCCTCTTCCAATTTGTGATACCCCTACTAACGCACCACAACATCCCCCCAGACTTACCTACTGCTTTAGTGGACTGCTTGGATGATTTCAGGTCATCGGTGATGATGATGCCAAAGTCTCTCTCTTCCCTTGTGACTGCCAGCAACTCCCCTCCCAGCCTATAGGTGGCTTCAGGGTTTCTCTTCCCTGTGTGTATGATCTTGCACTTCTTTGCGTTAAACCCCAGTTGCCACTCTTCCGACCATTTTGCTAGTTTATCCAGATCTCTTCTCATTCTGCCCACCCCATCTGGATCATCTACTGTATTCCAGATCTTGGTTGTCATCTGCAAACAGACAAACCTTACCCTCCAGTCCCTCTGCAATGTCACTGATGAAAATATTGAAGAGGACTGGCCCCAGAGGTACCCCACTTGTGACTTGCATCTGTTCTGCTATACAGTTTACCACCACTCTGTTTTCTGCCCATCAACCAGTTTGCCACCCAGTTGACCAACTTCTGACCCATTCCGAGCTTACCCGGCTTGTACACAATCTTCTATGTGAAACAGTATCAAAGCTTTGCTGTGAAGTCGGGTAGGCGACATCAGCTGCTCCCTCTTGGTCCACCACTCTGGTTACCCAGCCAAAGAAATCTATGAAATTAGTTTGACAGGACCTTCCTTTTGTAAACCCATGATGTCTTGATTCCTGTGCTCCTATGGATTCCTGGTGTTGCACTATCCTTTCCTTAAGGACTGCCTCCATAATCTTACGCATTACTGAGGTAAGGCTGGCTGGTCTGTAGTTCCCTGCCTCCTCCCTGCGACCACTCTTGTGGAGTGGGATCACATGAGCCCTTCTCTAGTCTTCTGGGACCTCTACTGTGCTCAGAGATTCAGTAAACAGTTCTGATAATGGCTCTGCTAGTTCCACCCTTAGCTCCTTTAGTACCCTGGGATGTATGCCATCCGGTCCCATTGCCTTGTCCATCCTGAGCTTATCGAGTTCTTGGAGGACCCTTTCTTTGTGAAGGACTAGTGCACTACCCGTCCATGGTGCTGAGCTGTGGACCCTGCCCTATTCTCTTCAGTAAATACTGAGCAGAAGTATCTATTTGGGATAGATGCTTTTACATGGTCCTCCTCATCACACTCCTCTTATCTCCTCTGATCTTAGCAATACACCCTCTTGACTTTCTCCTTTCACTAATGTATCTATAGAAAGTCTTATCACCTTCTTTACTGTTTGTGCTAGTGTTTCCTTAGTTTGGGCCTTTGCCTGCCTACTGCCTTTCCTGCTTCCCTTAGGGAAGTGTGGTATGCCTCCCTGTCTTCATCCCGTTGTGTTCCCTTATATTTCCCGAAGGCCAGCCTTTTGGCTCTGACCTTTTCTGCTACTGTTTCTGAGAACCAAAGTGGTTTCCTGCTTCTTTTTTTTCACTTCTTTTCTCTCTAACACAATGGGATGTTGCTTCAAGTATTGCATCTTTAATGCTTGCCCACTTTGCCTATACGCCTACCTGTATTTCTTTTTGCCAGGGCTAGCTTAACTCTGTTGGCCATCTTCTCAAAGTCTGCTCCTCTGAAGTCCCATATTTTTGCCTTGGAATGGGATGATTTAGTTCTAGTGGCCAAATTGAACCATACCATGTGATGGTCAGTGGCCCACAGGTGACCTTCTACCTGGAGATCTGTGATCCTTTCCCTGTTAGTCAGTACTAGATCTAGGATAGCCCTGTCTCTTGTGGGTTGTTGTACCAGTTTTGTGAGGCCCTCCGCCTGCAGGGAATCCACCACATGTCTAGTTCTGGCAGATGTTCCTGCTGGTATTGACCAGTCTGTATTCGGCATGTTGAAGCCTCCCCTTTAGCTGTCATGTTTTGTACATCTTCTAACAGTAATGTGTCTGTGTCCTCACCCTGGTCTGGGGGCCTGTAGACAACTCCAGTTCGTATGGCTGTCCCATTTCCTTTTTCCTGGGTTACCCACAGTTGTTCTGGCTCCTTATGTGTATTCTGAATTTCTGTAGCTTTGATATTTTCATTGACATGCAGGGCCACCCACCCCACTTTAATTTTTTTTTAACCTCTATCTCTTCTGAACAGTACATAGCCAGGTACTGATGTTTTCCAAGTGTGGTTACTGGTAAACCACGTCTCGCTAATTGCTACTGTGTCCAAATTAGCCTCTGTCTTTATTGCCTGCAGGTCTGGGATCTTGTTTCTTCGACTGCGAGCATTTGTGTACATGATTTTCCATTGGCCAGATTTCGGTGTGTTAGTTGTTGGGTGAGGTCTGGCGTTTCCCATGTGTGTCGTATGGGGAGCTGGACCTTTTTCCTTACCTGGCTGGTGATGCAAATGAACTGCAAACATGCTGAACTCCTGTTTGACCACTAGCTGAGGGGGGAGGGGTGTTCTTCCCATTTGATGTATGGGGTGCTGCACCCCCCCCTCTCCATTTGCTAGTTTAAGTGTTCTGCAAAAACGTCAAACTTCTGCCCCAATGCACTGACTCTCTCCTTAGTCGGATGTAGTCCATCAAATTTAAAGAACTTTTGCTCCCAAACTGTTGCCATTTCCTACAGATTTGTTTTTCTTCTGGCACCAATCCTTGAGCCCATGTTTAGCTCCCTATCTCCCTTCTCTGACCTTCTGTCTATCTGCCCTCCTCTCCCAGACTGGCAGGATCTCCGAGAAGGAGATGCCGGACGAAATGGATGATAGTTTGTCACCCAGCCTGGTCAGGTGTTCCTTGGTCTGCACAGCTGACCGGCTGGCAAGATCATTAGTCTGTATGTGTACCAGGACGTCAGAGTTTTCTCCTGCTTCCTGAACAATTTTAGCAATGTGGTCACTGTCTCTCCACGTTGATGTACCTGGGGGAGATCTGACCATTACCCCAGGCTGGAGATGGGCATCAACTCCCTGAATCATGGAGTCTCCTATGATCAGAAGTTTTTTGGATTTCCTTTTTGCTTATTTTTGTTTTTGATTCCTGTTTTGGGTGAGTTTTGTTATGTTCGCTCCTATGCTGCAGTGTCCTCTGCCCTTTGGTTGATTTCAGAGATGGTGGCAGATACCATGGGGCACTGGTTTACCATGATTGATAAAGGGCAAATGCCGTTTGCACATTGTAAAACCGGTATTGCCACTGGTGTCTGCAAGCCAAAACCCGTTTTACTGGTGTTTTGTTTTGTGCACTTAAACAATTTTCAACTGTTAACATGCATTTTAGCAATTTTGACCTCCACTGTTGTACAGCCATCCAACCTTGTACCAATTAAAGTTATTTTAGGTACAGGATGTGACAGCAGCAGCAGCACTATGGCCCTATCCTCAAGTTCTATAGTAGCAACAGCAATGTGGCCCCTATCTGTCAGGTGTGAGAGGCAGTGGCAGCAGCACTATGGCCCCTCCTCCCCGCCGGTGTGACAGAAGCAACAACACTGCACCCCCATCCCACAGGTGTGGCGGCAACATTACTACATTCCCACCCCTCAAGTGTGATGGCAGGTGGTGCAGCACTGAAGCCCCCACCCTCAGGTGTGGCAGCAGCATCTGCATCACTGCAGCCCCCACCCCTTAGGTGTGACAGCTGCAGCACTGCAGCCCCCCCCCCCCAAGTGTGATGGCAGGTGGTGCAGCACTGAACCCCCCACCTCTCAGGTGTGACAGCAGCAGCTGCAGCACTGCAGCCCCCACAGCCTCAGGTGATGGCCACAGAGGCATCACAACAGTACTTGTGCAGTGCCATGTCCCAAAGCTTGTCTGTCAGAGCTCAGACATGAATTAATCCGAACCACCAGATGCCAAGGTGGACTCGGTCAGTTCAGTCCCTAACATTTAAGCTGCCTGAATTTGTTTATTTGTAAACAAAGCGCATCCAATTTAAAAATCCACAAGTGATTAATGAAGATGCTAATGGAGAGATACAAGAATAAACCAATTGGAATAGCACCCACAGTACATTGGCCACTTTCTAAATTGGTCTTCATGAAAATGGAGCCTCTTAGACCCCGTCCATACTGCACCCAACAAGGCTGAAGTGGTTCCAAACCATTACAGGCTGCAAACGTAACAGCGTGTCCACACTGCCAGGGAACAGGTGTGAAAATGGTCTGGAACCGGCACAGCCTGTCCACATTGAGACGTGAACCGTGTGTGCACCCAGCCCCTGTAATGTGGCGTGCATCCCATGGTGCACCTGGGGAAGACAGCTGTGAAGACAGAAACCCACCCGAATGAACACCCAGCTGCCAGTCTACACAGGGCACACTGAGTGCGGCACAACATGCCTTGGTATAGTACAGCATTGTGTGCCCAGGTGCACCTGTGGGGGACCAAGGTTGGGCAGCAGGTGAAGGTGTGGAACCATAATGAGGGGGAGGCCTCTACACATGGCATGAAGGCATGCAGTGACGCACCAACACATGCTGGGTAAAGGGACCTCACTGCGTCCCACAGACAGGCATGTGTTGCACCACCAGGAAATGGCAAAATACAGCCTGCTGCCACCGGATGCAAGCTGTGTGCACCAGCATACACTCTGCAGCCAGTCCACACATCCAGGACCCCCACACCAGCAACCCATGGAATTGGAAGCCCCGCTGTGCCTCAAAAAGCAATGTGCGCATGCATGCACACCGCCCAGGCAAACCAGCAACACGGTTTGGTGACACAAGACAGCCTTTAATCCAACGCCGTCATGACTTCTGGTGGCAATAACACAAAGTGAACAATGTGCAGCGGCAGCATGGCCATGCAGTGGACCATGTGCATGGCTGCGTAACACCACAGATCCCCAAAGGAAACGGACACTGTCATGTGAACAAACAATGCAGTACCCAATGCCAGGCCACCATATGGGCGGCACCATACACCAACTCATCAAAGAAACCTAGGTGTGGACCACTGTACTGTCATCCGAACCAATGAAAAACATAACCATGCACAGGTGATGCCCTAACCCAGGCACCCGTGTGGCCATACTGCATCGGAACCCCTGACACAGCATGTTGCAGAGACAATACGCAGCAGTGCGTGCGACCCAGGAATTGCACTGTGTAACTGAGTACCACAGTCGGCACATACCTCTATGCCAACATGAACCAGGCACTGTTGTCACTGGGTGGACCCCAACAGCATCACCAGAGTAGGGAGGAAATCAAAAATGGAGTCCCATGTGGCAACTGGCGGGACGCATCAGTCAGCCAACCCCCTGCATGCTGCATGGGTTATCACAGGGTGGTCCACTGAAACCCGTCGCTGTACAGGTCCTGTGTGAAGCTGGGCATGCCTGCAGCGCACCATGCATCGGGGTTTGGGGTGCTGTGTGGAGGTCAGTGGTGGCTGGCGTGACACCTGTTGGGGTACAGCTGTGCCATGCTGGCACCAGCTGGTGTTGCCTGGGATGTGGGCGGCTGGGTGGTGGAGGCAGTGACACCACCCATGTATACTGCACCCTGTAGTGGGTTGTCACACCTGCGGGGTGCTGGCATAGTCCGGGGATGCATCCTGGTGGTGGCTGCCTGTTCCATGCAGCCTGTCTGTCTGCCATTGGTGGACGGGTGGCCGATGGCAGGGTCGGTCATGCCACTGAGGTTCTCAGTGGCCATTGGCATGGTAGCACACCCAGGGAGGAACAGGGCACAGGGGAGGGGCTGTGGTGGTGTGTGCCATGGGTGTGGCACTCCAGTCATTGCAGTGCAGCTGCAGGAGGTGGCTGCTGGCATTGCATGGCCAGTAACTGGACCATATGTGTGAACTGCTGTGCCTCCTGTCTCCGTAACCACTCCTCCAATGCCCTCTCCTCCCATACCTGCTCCCTCTCCAGGTCCATCAGCTTCCTGTGGTGCTCTTGCATCATCCTATGCGTAGGTTCCAGCACTGCCCCAAGTACGTCTGCCATCCGTGCTGTCTTCGACTTTCTCTTCCTGAGGTTTACCAGGGGTGCCTGGTCACCCTGCCGCTTCACATGGCTGCCTCCTCCCGCAGTGGAGCAGTCACTGGAGGTTCCTGGCATCACGTCCTGCAGGGCCGAGGACACTGGAGAGGCCTCTGCTGCGTTGGTGTCCACCGATGTCCCCTCACCGGAGTTATGCCCTGGAATGGCAGAACACACCTGTCACCATTACACACGTGTGTACCCCACCCCACGACCAACCCCAGCTCCATGCCCCTGTCCCCCATGCACCTGTGTGCCTATGCACACCACAGCTGCCACATGCAAACTCCCTTGAGTGAACCTGTGCCACCACCCATGCCATGCCTATCACCATGTGCTGCGTGCCCAGGATGCATCTCCACTGGCATGCCATATCCCAGCATACACATTGCTCAAGGCACGTACCTGTGTCGGGGCACTCCCGCTGCACACCGTCGTCGTCTTCATTCCCCAGGTGCAGGCACACATCCCCGGTGGTGTTCCCATCATCCTTCATGTCCAGTTCAGGGCTGGCCACTTGTGAGCTCTCCAGGATGAACGCTGGTTCAGTGGTAGACCGTGTTCCCAGTATGGTGTCCATAATGTCATAGAAGGGGCGCACCACCGCGCACCCCGAGGTGTCCGTTGCTGTCCCTGGTTTTATGGTACCGCACCTTCAGTTGCTTTATCTTGTCACTGCATTGCTTTGCTGTCCACTCCACCTCATTCCCAAACAGGTAGTCCAGTACCTTCTGATACACCTTCGTGTTGTGCCTTGCACTGGCTAGCTCTGCATGCACCTTCTCCTGGGTCCAGAACTCCACCAGGAGTTTTGTGGCCTCATCCGACCAGGTGGCGCCACTATCTGACATGGTCCTGCAGGTGGGCAGCATGGCATGCGGCTGTGGTGACTGTTTGGCACAGGGCTGTCTACCCTCCACCAGTCACTGGCAGTGCTTGGGGGCTGGGGTTACTCTGCAGTGGTGTTGGTGTGGTGTGCTCTAGCACTGCTGTCCTCTGGGGGCTGGTCATGTGTTGTGGCAGCTGTTGGGGGCCCCCTTCACACGTGTGGCACACAGTGCTGGTGTCTGTTGCTGCCTTTCTATGGCTTGTGCCCACTGTTTGCCCTGGGAACCAGCGCTTCCCCTCGCAGTTCTTGTACAGCTGCTGCAGGCAGCACCCCCTATTGGCACACTGTGCCTCCTGGCTGCACCTCTCGCGGGTGTGTGCACCCAGCTGTTCTGGGCTCTGTGCCTCTGACATTGTGCAGGTGCTGCCCTGCACCGTTTCCACCTCGCTGCAGTGCTTACAGTCCTCGCGTGCCTCTCTGCCTTCTGGGCGCTTCCTTCTTCATCTGCCTCCCAAGTGCCCCTATGTGGTGCACTGCCTGCTGGTCTAGCAGATGACTGGGAGCGAAGCCGTCATGCGTTTAGACGGCCGGCAGTAACGTTACAGCCTTGCGACTGTTTCTGTAACCATTGTAGAAACCATCTCCTGACAGGTTTCTACAACGGTTGCGAAAACGCCTGCTGTAATGTTGCCAGTGTAAATGCACGCAGTTACCGATGCGGTTTACACCCTCTGTAACGTTACAGAAGGGTTTTCAGGCTGCAGTGTGAACAGGGCCTGAGTTTTCATGTTGGAGCTCAAAGACATGAAAGAGTTCTACTGGCAGAGGAGAAGCCATGACCACTGTACAGATCGGGCTTCATCTCCTATCCCTCAGCAGTCAACATAAATAAAATTAATCTTTGTGCCTGATCACTAGTACAAACTGGTACATCCTCCAGTGCGCCTGGCATTTTATGGCTCTATTGAACATGATGATTGATGCACTCTTGCTCATAGTGCTGCAAGCTGATGACGCTCCCTAGCCCTTCCTCAGTACAGTAGGCAGGGCAGTAGTGCCCTAGAGCACACCCATGGGATTTATAAGCTGAATTGGAGATATAAACTTTGTCTCCATGCCATGGGCACTATTGAGTAAGGGGCAAGGTAGCCAACATTAAAATTAAAATGCAGGGCACACTGGAGAATTTACCAGTTTGTCAGGTACAAAGATTTATTTAATCTAGTGCCTGCAGGTTGGACCAGAGAGGTGAAGCCCCATCTGTGCAGTAGTTATAGCTTCACCTCTGCTGGTAGTTCTCCTGTAAAACTCATTGTCATGGATGGCCTGCTGGTGTGGAGGTTGAGGCACTGGAGGCCACACCGCGCCACACCTGCTTGAGGACTACTCAGGTCAGCAGGGAGGGAGGATAGAGCATCTGGAGGACTGCTTTCCTTCCCAGGATGTGTTCTCTGTAGTTCCCCAATCCAAGCAAACACTGACTGCACTGGCACCAAGGGAGTTCCACCACACCACCTAAGAGAACAGACACCACAGGAAGTGTTTTGGAGCAGCGCCTCCAGATACCCACGCACAGCCATGCAGGACCCACCCTGAAAGGCAAGTACTTGGTTGGTGGTTTTTATTAGCATCACCCGGCTATAACATTGTGTGGTGGTCCTGGTTGTGGTAGCCCAGGTTGCCGCGAATGCTCCCCCCCACCATCAGCTACTTCAAAATTGTCTCATCCGACAGTTTTAAAGGGCACAGATGAAACATGGACATGGTTGACTTGTGGTTTAATTTTTTTTTTTTTTTTTTTGAGTCTTTGGCAACTGAGTAAGGCCCACTAGACACAAATACCTATTTTCAGGGGCAACCTTCGAGCACTGGGCGGTTAAGTGGCTTGCTCAGAGTCTCACAGTATGCAAGTGGAGGTTGTGGGAATCAAAATCTGGTCTGGTCTGCTGGATGTATCAAGCTCTTTCACACCTCGCTCCTCTAACCTCTAGGCTATACTGCCAGCCCATAATAAAGTTTTGTTTTGTCCGAGTGTGTGTATCTCTATTTCTACGTGCAGACACAAATACAGACCACCCAAAATGACTTTTTCAAAACCATATTTATATGCAGGGTGAAGCAGGTCTCGCAGTATAAACCAGTAAATGAAATAATGCATTTACAATTAAGACACATGCCCACCAAACAGACCTTCCCTGCCCTAGGGGACTGGCTGGTCACAGGCCAGGGTGCTAAATGAGGAAGACAGGCCAGAGAACATCTTGCCGAACCACACAATAATGTGAAACTACGTAAACATCCACATTCAGAGTTTTGTAAATAGTTTCCACTGTAGGATTTCATACCTCCTCAGTCATTAATTTTGACACAGAAACATTTCAGTCCCTTGTATGAGGGGGTAAGCATGGCATGGACCCAGTGGACTGGCATGTGTGGGGAAAAAATGGTTCTGTCACTCTGCCCATCCACCCTTCCCTCATCCATCGCCAGAGGCCAGAACCATTTTTCCAGCACGTGTACCACGCCACCACTCCCCCCCAGTCTCACCCTGATGGACCAGATGCCCCACCCCCAGAGACCCCACTGGCAAAGCCTCACCGCAACACAGACAGCAGCCACCACCAGCTAATGTCCACAGAACTCAAACATGGAAGACCCCCACCAGCTCAGAGTCAGCAAACCTCCAGAGACATGGCCAGAATTCCCCAGACATGGCCAGAATTCCCCAAAGACATGGCCAGAACCCTCTCTGAGACGCACCTCCTCCTCCCCAGACACAGACAACACGAAACATGGACGTAACCCCAAAAAAACAAATGGACAGGAGCCACCCCCTGCTCACAGCTAGCTAAGGGCACACCATTGGCACACACTGGGGGTAGCAGAAGGGAGCACAAACTAGAGAAGACCACACACTGGGGGAGCGAACACTCAGTAGAAGGGATTTTACCCACAATGGCAGCAAGCAATTTTATTTTCCCTTTACAGACATAAGTAAGTAAGCTGCAGTCCTGCAGCACTGACATCAGCATGCTTCCCTAGTTGGATCATCGCATACTGATATTTATTGTGGTGGTCCTACCTCAGTAGGAGCAGTGACCAGAAAAATGGACATGGATCAAGCAGCTACAGCACAAGGTTCAGTCTGCACCACTACCACAGACTCTGGGAGGGGAAGATCCAGCACTGTGGATGTGGATCCCTGGTGCCCTTGTCACCTCCCTAATGCCGTGGTGGGGGTGGGGGGTCCTGCATTGTTTCCCTTCTAGTGCTCAGGCGTGCAATGATGTCCATGGCACAAGCATGCCGACGTCCGCCGCAGCTCCGCCCTGTCGTGGCTACCACATCTGCTGCCGACTTCCACCAAAGGGCAAAGGAATGAAGCAAACCATGGACCCTCCCCAGGAAGGGAGAGCAGTCCTCCAGACGCCTATCCCTTCCCTCCCCTGCCGACCCCCAATGACCCAAGCTGTGACGTCCGGTGCCTCAAACCACAGCACCACTGGGCCACCCCTCCATGCCATTTTGCTTGAGTACATTTGATTTGTGCTTGATACTGCTGGATTTTTCTCCTTCAGGACATGCATTAATAATTCCAAAATATGCAAATTAAAAAAAAATACATCTTTAACTTGTTCCCTCCTCCCATTTTGTTTAGGCTTCCCTCCCAAATATTGCAGCCTTTACTAAAAATAAATTAAACTTGTGCCTGGTTGCCATTTACCCCATCAGGAAGTAAATTCTGAGAGACTGTCATGATGCTGTATCCACACGGTGTCCACGGTGACAGAGTGCCCCTCTATATTAGTTTAGAAATATGAAACTATGCTAGAACCTATCTCGTACTTTTTTCCTGCATCGTTCTTTCAGAGTAGTAGTAATGTTATCAAGCCAACTGATTGGAAATGGGGGATACCCCAGTGAGATACCTTAGCCTACGGAATGGAAGTGCAGGAGGAAAACCCCTCCATGAATGGGGTAAATTCCCAAATGAGATACCTTAGCCTACTGGAATGGGGCGCAGGAGGAAAAGCCTCCCCAATATGCTAGAACCTAATACCAAGTGGCCAGCCATGTACAGTACAGCAGCAGTTTCAGACGTTACTTCTGGGTGGGGTGAACTGCAACCACTCACTCCCCCCAGTCTGTCCCTAATTTGCAAGCTTCACCAACATATTTCTGTCACCAGTTGTATGCCTAGCAGTGCAGTAAGCGAACTGCATTTCCAGACTTCATTAGACAAAACTGAAAAGAAAATATTTTTTATTCACAAAAGAATTGATTAAATGAGGTGCCTGATAATGCATTATACTTGTGTGCTGAGTGCTGGAGTATGGTGCGGTCACTGGTGCTGGCTGAACCTTACTGGGTGAGTCACTGTGCATTTAACTCCCGTTACTACAATTACGAGATCGGTTCCGACTGATGGGTGTGGTCATGTAGCAGTGGTGCCACGGTCAACCACTCCCCAGCCCACCAGTAGCCCTCTTACTCACCCCACCAGCACAGCTACTCTCCCATGCCAACCCACCTAGACGACCACTCTCCCCACACCAACCCACCAGCACGGCTACTCTCCATACACTAACCCACTAGCACAGCCACGATCCCCACCCCCGCATGGTCACACTCCCTCCACACCAACACAGCCACCTCCCACGCCACCCCACCCCACCTGCACGGCCACTCACCCCACCTGCACGGCCACTCTCCCACGCCACCCCACCTGCACGGCCACTCTCCCACGCCACCCCACCTGCACGGCCACCTCCCACGCCCACCTCAGCTGCACGGCCACTCTCCACGCCCACCTCAGCTGCACGGCCACTCTCCCCACGCCACCCTCAGCTGCACGCCACCTCCCACGCCACCTCAGCTGCACGGCCACCTCTCCGTGCCTACCCCCAGCATGGTCACCTCCACGCCAACCCCCAGCATGGTCACTCTCCCACGCCCAACCCCCAGCATGGTCATGCTCCCCACCCCACCAGCGCCGCCACACTCACCAACACCAACCCACCAGCATGGCCCCTCCACACCCCACCCCACCAGCACGCCCCATGCTCCCACCCCCCAGTACAGTCACACTCCCCACCCCAGCACACCAGCATGGCCTGTCTCCCCACGCCAACCTCGCATGGCCACGCCTCCCCACGCCAGCCCACCAGCACAAACTCTCACAACCCCAAACATAAAGGGCACACATCTGTCCAGCTCAGACTGCAAACAAGGACTTTCTAAGATATGGCAACCATACAAAAACAAAACACCGAAGAGCTCTAGAGATCTAGCATTCAGTCCACCACCAAACTTCAGGACTATATGGAGCAGTAAGGACACACATTTGGACAGCTTAAATGCAAACACTCCACAATGGACTTTAGCCTTTCTCACTAAGGGCACACATAACACATCAAACTTAATCATATTGGGCAAGCTAAAAAGGAAAAAGAAAAAAAAAACAGCCGAGAGCATGCAGTTAAATTGTTTAGTCAGCCTTGGTCCTTTCTCCCGGTCTCCACTCCCTCCCCCACGGAGCTTCAGAACTACAGCATTAACCAAGGACACATATTTCAGCACATCAGAGTTTAATATTGGGGAACTAAGACAAAAGGAGCAGATAGTGTTTACTGTATTCAGTTTGGTTTCTTGGTTGCAAGTTCTGCCCCGAGCTGGGGACTGTTTGGAGCACACATTGAGCACATTGGACACAATGCACTTTTTTTTTTTTTTTTTTTTTAAACTGTATAAGCAGCTTGGGGGACTGGTATAGAGCAGCTCAGAAAATATATCCAAACATTTATATTTTTGGTCATAGAGCAGATCAAACATTCAGGCCTCACCGTACCAGGCAGCGTTTACCTTACAGATTGATCGGGCACCAAAAAACAGCAGATTAGATGTTTATTCAGTCAGAGGAGAGGGTATACGAACAAATCAGACTCATACAGAATGCACATTCTTAAAAATAATTACTGTCACTCTTGTGGCAGTTTAAACCCTTCCTTCCTGATACTAACTGCAGCAACATACCATTATCAACACTAAAGCAGACTCACTTTGTGTTTTGTTTTTTAAATGGATGTGTGGTGATCACTGTCCGGGTTTCAGTGCATCCTTCTGAGCAACGGGTCAGCAACATTTCAGATTCTGAGCAGGAATGAGTCGGGAGCAAAAATGGGTCAAGCAACAGCGGGAAGCAACAACGTAAACAGGAACTCCAACCACTACCACGCAATGTATAGTGTAGTGTTCACGGAGCTCCAGAGAACAAAGGCAGTTTCGGTTTTGGTGCCATTTTCCGTTGACCAATCAGAATTCCGCTTTTCTGTCCGCATCACCGCATATGCGGTAAACCAGTGTCCCTGCAGATACCTGTTTGTAGTTTTTATATGGTTTTTGGAGGTAATGTGTTGGAGAGCACCGAGTGATGACCCACCCGATTTGTCCCTCCTAACCACCTGCCAACCTCCTGGACCAACTACCCTCTGCGGTTGAGGTGCTTCTGTTCAGGGGTGTAGCCAGGAATTTTAAACTTGTACTCAAAACTGATGCAGTGTTGGCCCCGTTATGTAAACATACACCAAAATATGCAGTGCTACGCCACACCAACAATAGGACCACCCCGTTTGCCATGTCTAAGGTCGAGTGTTTGCCATGTCTAAGTTCAAGTAATCAGTTTCTTCCTGTAATCCTCTTTCCTTTGTTTTTCTCCTGCCTAGTAAGTTTTGTTTGTATATTTGGCTGTTGGCCAGTGCCCTATAGTGAACAACAAAGGCAGAAGGGCTCAGCGTGACAGACACAATGTGACTCACAATGTTCTTGCTTTCCTCTCTTTGTTACCCCTGTCTGATTTGTTGCCCCTGCCTGATTTTTTACTGTACTCTGAGTACAGTGCGTATGCCTGCCGACACCCCTGCTTCTGTTTGCAAAGACAACGGCAAGCCTGTAGCTACCAAATCTGTTTTTATACCTCTGTGCCAAAAATTGAGGAAGATCGGTAGATCATAAGGAATATTTATTTTGTTTAGTAGTAACCAAATTTAACAAATAAAGGGAAGTTTGTGCAAAACAAATTTATATACCAGTAGTAACAAATGTTTGCCTCACAGGCATAAGCGACTGCTAGCCAGCCAGCCAGAAAATAAAGGTTGCAATGACGAGTTCACCATGGCATACCAGTGGCAAACCTCAAAGCACTATGATATAATGAATCCAGGGTTTCAGTACAGTACCTGTCGTATTCATAAAAATACAGTCCCCATAGTCGCTTTGTTTCTGTACAATCAGAGAAGTATATTCTTCACCCACTCAGACCCAGTACCGGTGTCTGCACTGGTATATAGCCACGCCTAGACCCAATTTTAAGTACTGACCCCCCAGCTTGCTCCTCACAAGCCTAATTGTTCTCTCTATTAACCCCTGTCTTATCAACACTAGGCCTGTCCATCCCCTTATCCTTCCTTTCCCAATGTTGGATAGGAGCTCACTACCCCCTGGGTTGTGACATCCTACCATGCCCCGTACTTTATAGCATTCAATCTCGGGGCTCACACGTACTCCTTTTCTCCATTCACCTTCTCTACATTCCGTTTTACCAACTTCTCTCTGTGCACCGTGCCCTCCTAGCCTTTCTCCCCCTACCTCCCCCTCCCCCCCACATTTGCCTCTACCTGGTGTGTGTGTGTGTATGTATGTATGTATAATGTATTTTGCTCCATTACTTCCTCCTGCCACCTTAGATAACCTGCTTTATCTTCCTGTAGACACTTCTATGTATGCAAATACCATGTAATCTGTACAATATCTGTATAATTCTATGTACATATGAACTTCTTTTTCTTCCTCTCTGTAAACAGTATTATATGTATTGCCTTGTAAATACCTGTGTTGACCTGTATATACAGTTATTCATGCTCCACCCAGGTCCATCTTGCAAATGAGCTTCTCCTCAATGATGAATGCCTGGTTAAATAAAGACTGGATGGATTGATTGTCAGTCTGGGACAAAAATAGTGAATTTACAAGCTGTTTACGAATTACAAGGCAGAAGTACTTGTGTTTTGAGCCTGTTGTAGTTTGTGCTTTGTACTCTCCTGGGTTGTACCTCTAAATAAGCATTCAGTTGTTTAGTGTACTTAGCCAGTCACCCAAAACCAAATAAATAAAGTCCCCCAAAAAAAAACAAAAACATTCATAAGTATAAAGAAAAATAGTTTAACTCCATGCCAGTCACTAGACTGGCTGTACCTAGTTTTATTTGCATCTCTTCCCTCTTCACCCTCCACCCATTTGTATTTTGCTATTAACACCTATGTAAAGTGTATTGTATCTGAATTATTCAAAATTACTGAATTTTTCTTTTAAGTCTTTCTTTGCCAGCTCGGGAGTTTCATAGTCTAATCTCATCAATAATAACCTTCAGTTTAGCTGGATGGAATAACGTGAGATTTGATCCCCAGCATCCGTAATTTCCTTCTAATATCAAATTTTTTCTTGTATAATATCCCATGGTAATTCATCATATAATACATATATAATGGTATACGGTAGTGCTACCATAGTTAGGGATTGAGGAGCCATTTACATGTTAAACCTAAAATTTTGCACCTTAATAACTTTGCAACCGCTTGTCGGATTTGCTTGAAATTGGAATACACGATCAAGAACCATAGACCTTGGGATCTGTCAACTTTCGTACTGTTCGGATATATGGCTGCGGAGTTATTAGTTGATCTGCACGTATGCTTATGCTTTTTGTAATTTTTGGTCGTTTCTAGAGGTCGCGACGTTTGTGCGCATCGTCCAAATCTTCAGGGAACGTGTGGCTAGGGTCCCTGATGTGCCTTTTGAAGATTTCGTGAAAAAATATTAAACGGTTCAAAAGTTATTCAAAAAACAAGTTCCCATTTAAGTCAATGGGAAAAGTTAACAAAAAGTTTGACAGTGTCACAAATGCAGTTTTTACTTTCGCAAATGGCCCTTTTACTGTCGCAAATCTGCCATTTTGTTTTCAGTTGGTCATCAGAAAAATGCTTGGTATTTAAATTTGGGACCCTCTAGCAACCTAATTCTTTTTGTATTCACCTAGTTGGACCCTGAGGATGCTAGGCATGTCTTCATTTTGGGGTAAAACACCCCAGAAATGTTTTTCAGATTTCTGGAAAAAGTACTTTCGCACTTGCGACAGTGTCTAATGAATTTGCGAAAGCTTTCGCAAAGTTCGACAGTACTTTTTTTCAGGCTGTGTGAAAATGACAGCAATTCTTTGGCACCCTGCTGCAAAAGAACGGTTTGGTCTTTTGGGCTGAAATTTGGAGGGAACGCAGCCAACATCTCACAGATAAGCCTTTCAGTGTTTCGGTGAAAAAAATATTACAGGGCATCAAAGTTACGGCACTCCAAAGTTGACGCTTTTTTCACATAGGATAACGTTACAGCGTCCGCCGCGTTACAGGAATCCTTTGCCGCCCTGCTGCAAAATAACAGTTTGGTCTTTTGGGTTGAAATTTGGAGAGAGGAAAGTCAACATCCCACAGATGTGCCTTTTACTGGTTTGGTGAAAAAATATTACAGGGAGTGAAAGTTATGGCACTCGAACTTCTCTCTTTTCCCCATAGGATAACATTATGGTGTTCACCGTGCCTTTCAGAGCCGTATCTCAGAAGCAGTGCGATATATGAACTCGTCAACAAAATGCTAAGTACAGAACTATCCAGGAAAGTCATAAATCGTATGACTTTTAAATTTTTTTCTACGTTGTACGGTTCCTGAGATACAAGCAATTTACTATTCCAACTCCTCATTTTCTGCTCAGAGACCCATTATTATGCATGCTTCTTTGTACTCACTGTCTTTCTCTGTGCAGCTTTTGGGGAAAACTAGCCTGTGTGCTTACATTACTGTTACCTTACCGCTTCTGCTAAGCGGTTCCATGTCATTTCAGTTACTGTTCCCGTCTGACACTATGTGTGTTGCCTTAGCATTTCCATCTGTGCTCACGTTTGCATTAATTTAACCATTTCTGTCTACAGTACTGTTCATCTTTCTGTTTTGCTTCGTCACCATCGCATTACCATCTCGTTTTCCAGGCACCGTGTTACTATGTGACAAGACATCCGTGGCAGGGCCCCGCTTTCTGCCGCCGCGTTACATTCACTATTTCTCATTATACTTCTCAAGAAGAAATTACAGGCAAAAACTCAGTTTAATGCATTAGTTAGGGTTGTTCCACAGCAACAAAAGCGAGAAATTTGGTGTTAGGTTTGAAAGCCCACTTGGACCCTCACCCACACCTCCAACCGCATCAGGGTGCGTGTTGGGGTTGTCGATCTAACTCTCCACCATTCTCCTATACCTCTGCTTCTTTACACATCTGATGGGGTGAGAGTTAGGGCGCCAACCCAAACGTACACCCCAATGCCGGTTGGTGGTGTGGGAAGGGGGTCCAAAGGGGCTTTCAACCCTACCACTGAATTTCACTTTATTGCTGTGGAACAAATCCCAATGCATTAAACTAAGTTTTTTGCCCCTAAAATGTATCCTGTGTACTATATATATATAGAGATATCTATAGCTTAGCGATATATAGATATATAGATATCTATATATCTATATCTCTAGCTATAGCTATTGATATATTAGCCCCATTTAGAGATTCTTTTCCTTCGCTACACTGAGGACATTAATCAGTCTTTTTCTTGTGATTTAAAGAATTTTGCTATTATCTGCCTCGGAAATGCTTGTGAATTACTGTTGGATTTAAAGACCCAATGAATACGATCAAATTCACAGATGACTGAGACAGGCTTAATATCCATATAAGCTGCCATTACCTTTTTTTTTTTGACTGAATTTGTGAGCGTATCTTGACTGTCCCATATTTCAGAGACTCCCAAAATTCTAACATTTTCCATCTGGCTCTTGATTCAAAATGTTAGTTTTGTGCACTGTCTTTCTGATTCCTTAGGGGCACAACTTCATCTTCCAAAGATGATATGCGATCTTCAGCTGCTTTTAACTTTTTTAATTGTTGATTCTCAGTCAGTAGTGAATTCATAGTTGAATGTAAGTTTTCTATTTTACTACACATTGATTCATTCGTCCCTGCATTGCTTTTTCTAATATTAGTTTATTATCAGTTGAACCCAATGTGGTGGAGTTTGTCGGTCTCTTCATTTTGGTTCCTGCTGGGACTCTGAAGTCCCCTCTTCATCCAAGTCTGAATTATTCTATTTCTGAGCTTGACAGTGTACCCTCTTCTTGAAAAGTAATAAGTATAGGTTTAATCTTGCCAGGATACTGTCCGCAATTTAATGAAACTTCAGTCTGTGACTGTTCTATGGTCTTTCCCTTGTCCGGTTCTTTTTTGGTATGTTCTCCAAGTAATTTAATTTTACTGATTTCATTACTTAAATAAAGGCACATACCTTATCAGGGTTTGACATGGAATTTACTACTTTTTCGGATCCACAGTCTGGTACCAAGGTGACCGAGGTAGCAGGAGCTGCATCTTCCATGCTGTGTTTCTTTCACTGTTGGACCTGGCTAGGCGTTGGCCTGTTTGACAGTAGCCTCAGAAACTTCAGCCATCTCCTCCTCTAAAAGGCCATCCTGTCCCGTTACATTGAAGCACCGGACAGGGCATACAGAAGTGGTGTTCAGTTTCCAGAATATCACAGGAACTGCCCAGCTCTAGCATTTTCCCCGCTGTCACAGCGGAATCCACCCTTGCTGGCCCAACGACCTTTTATCCTTCAGCTGTGTTAGTTAATTTTTCTTCACTCATTCCCTTCACCTGGCTCTCTTCCAGGCTTTCCCGGTGGTACATTTCCACCTGCGCAGTAATGTGTTGCGTTTTGCTAAGGTGTTTCTTTTGAAAGATTGGGGCTGTAGTAACTGATTTCATCATGGTTGCAGCACTACCATTCAAACTCTCTCCCTCAGACCCCACAGACTTCTGCACTGCAGTCTCCATTCTCGTAGGGAACGTATTAGGTGCCGAGGCAGAGAAATCTTTTCTTTCCAGATTTTTTGTAGTCTTAGCTGACTCGTACTTTCCTCTAGACCTTGTTGGGGTTTCCAGTTGTTTTAATGGATTTGGAAGCAGGTTTGCTTTCTCTTTCCGAGGGCCATTTTATTTTGTGGCCCCACAGGGTTTTCCATGCAGGTTTTGCTCTTAATTCAGACCCAGTATTCACATGTAACATCTGCCAATTACCAGACACTTGGCTATTTTTCATTTCCATACAGGCAGTCACAGAAACCATTTAAAAATCATGTCGGTTGCAGGCAGCGAGCAGTTTTATTCATTTGTTTCCTTTTGTTTTTACTCCCATTCTTCAAACAACATGAAGTCTTGCTGTATTCTGCCAGTAGCAGTGAGTCCCAACTTTCAAACTGCCCTGGAGATGAGAGTTAGCTTTCCATGCCAGGCATGGAATGCTGAGCTCGAGCTCGGTTGAGACTCTGACTGTTGCTGTTTAAACTCAAACCGTCAGATTCTTTACTCCGCCTCACTGAACAGTCGCTCCGGAGATTTCTCCTTCTGCTCAGTTCAATTTGTCGGTTAAAGTACCGTTTTTCTCGGTTTTCGACCGAATTTAAACCGCAACCTGTCGGTTCAGTCTCTGTCTGTGGTATTCGTGAGTACTAGATAGGTTATATATTAATCTTATTCTGTGTGGAACTTGTAAACGGTTTATCGGTTTGGTTTGAACCGATCAAGTTGTTTAAAAATCCTAAATTGTACTTTTAGAGTGTGGTTACCGGTTCTTATCGGTTCTAAAAAAAAATTTTATTACGGTTTTTTCCACGACCCGTGACACGGTCAGGAACCGATAAGAGGGTCTTGCCTGGCGGATTGCCATTAAAAGGGTAAGTTTGGTTAGGACTGGCACAATGTCTGAGAAACCCAAAAGAAAAACTGGGCCCACTGGGTTTCAACACTGTAGTGTGTGTGGGGAAGTCTTTGCCAAGGCTGACCCCCACACCACCTGTGTTTATTGTCTGAGGTTTGACCACCTCAATGCAGACTGCCAGATTTGTAAAACTTTTCCTGCAGCTACCCTAGAAAAGAGAGTTGGTAGGCTCAGGGAAAGGGAGGCCAAAAAGTCCGCTGAACTGGATGGCCAGCCCGGTTTGGTTCAAACCAAACCAGAAGGAGTGCCCTCTGACCAGGGCGAGACTTCTTCGGGCAAAAGGAGATCCGACTCTGAGGAGTCGGTTCCAGCAAAGAGGACTAGAAAATCAGCTGGCGTGGAGCCAAAACTTTCCTCTCCAACCGCTGAAGAAATAGCCAAAGCGATCAAAATTGTCCAGTCGCTTTCCCCAGTTCCGACCGAACCGGTACCATCAGGGAGGCGCTCTGTTCGGTTGGTTCCACCGGTTCAAGATTATGATTTAGAGGAGTATTATGAACCGGAGGAGGGGGAAGAGGAGTATGAGGAAAGTGAATGTGGATTTGAAAGTCTGGATGTGCCCATTGACCCGGACATCTCCCCAGACAGACCTTGAGGTGTCTCCTCCTAGGCTTTCTGAGTCCCCTTCTCATTTCATGTTTTATAAAAAAAAAAAAAAAAAAAAAAAGTGGCTGAAACCCTCCAGCTTCCTATGGAAGAAGCTGTGGATGACCAAGAGGAGCCTGACTTTGTGGAAATGATGGATATCCCAGAGTCTAGGAGGCTGTCTATTCCCTTGCATAAATCTTTTGGGAAACAGACATTTAAAATTTTAAAGACTCCTAACACTATACCTCCTGTGGATAAGAGAATGGACAAGAGGTATGCATTGTCAGGCTCTGATACGGAGTTCCTTACACAACAATGCAGCCATGTTGGGGTAGTGCAGGCTGTAGCCTGTGACAAGGCAAATATTCCCTTGGCTTCACACCCCCAGACAAGGACTCCAGGAGGATTGATGCCATGGCAAAGAAACAGTACATGGCAGCATCCTTGGGACTCAGACAGGCTAATTATATGGCTTATGTTGCTAGATATCAGAAATCCAGATGGGACACTGTCATGGCTTTAGCAAAACAGGTCCCTGGCCAGCTGCCAAGGAGCTGGAGCAGGTGGCTGCTGATGGTATTGAGACATCCAAGGTGCAATTCCATGCTGCAATGGACTCAAATGATGTGTCATCAAGAGTCATGGCTACATCTGTGGCACTCGCAGAATGGCTTGGCTCAGATGTACTAGCCTGTCACAGGATACCCAGACTAAGGCCATGGATTTCGTGTTGGTAATTCTTTGTTTGGGGAGCAAACAGAGAATTACATGAAGAAAATGGACAGTATAGGACCACCTACAGGAGTGCCCAGGCCAAGGAAGGTGAGCCACTCCTCAGAGGCAACCGCAGGGCAGGCCTTTTCACAGACCTTTCTACCAAGCAGGCCTCCTCTTCTGCATATGCTCAGAGGGGTTCTTTAGAGGGAGAGGCAGAAGGGGTACCAGCAGACTTGCTTCCACCCCTCAGCCAAAACCCCCTGCCAAGCAGGCACCTTGATGGGTTTTCCAGGGCCGATTCTCCACCACCTGTAGGGGGCAGGCTGGCTTACTTTGTCCAGGACTGGAAGTCTATAACATCAGACAAGTGGGTCCTGGAAGTAGTAAGCCAGGGACTGGTTCTCTGCTTCAAAAGATTTCCAAATCTGAGAACCAGATCCTTTCCACCTGCAAACCCCTCGGAGGCACTTGCCCTAGAGGCAGAGGTCTCTTCCTCCTAGCTCTAAGAGCTGTGGAAAGGTTCCACCCTACACCAGGGCAAAGGTTGTACTCCAGGTACTTCCTTACCCCAAAAAAGACAGGAGAATGGCGGCCCATCCTGGATCTCGGATACTTAAACAAGCACGTGTTTAAAACCAAAATTCAAAATGGTGACTCTGGGAATAATTTTACCCTCTCTAAGGCCAGGGGACTGGCTAGTATCCCTGGACCTCAAGGATGCCTACTTCCATATTCTCATCAGAAGCTCCCATCGAAAGTACCTCAGGTTCGAGCTGCCCTCAGGCCATTACCAGTTCAGAGCAGTGCCCTTCGGACTAACCTGTGCTCCAAGGGTGTTCACAAAATGCCTGGCAGTAGTAGTTGCTTCTCTAAGAAGGCAAAGGATTGCCATCTTCCTTTACCTGGACGACTGGCTTATAGTAGGCCAGTCCCCAGACCAAGTCAAGTCACACTTACAAATAACTCAGCAACTGCTCACCTCGTTAGGTTTCCTCCTGAACCTTTCAAAGTCAGTTCTAGAGCCTGTCCAGCTCCTCATCTTCATAGGCGCAGAGCTAGATACAGAAAAGGCCAGAGCTTTCCTTCCCCTGGACAGGGCAAGGACTCTTATCTCTCTGGCCTCCTCATTCACCCTGCAGGTATCTCGACCAGCAAGGCATTTTCTACAGCTCCTGGGGCACATGGCTGCTTCCACAGCAGTGGTGCAGGGAGCAAGATTTCAGATGAGACATTCAGTTCCATTTGAGAGCCTTCTGGTCTCAACGGAAGGACCCTCTGACCAAATTGATACCAGTGACTCGAACCCTGATCCAGGCCCTACAGTGGTGGCAGGATCAGAGCAATCTGAGACAAGGAGTCCCCTTCGTCTCTCAGTCCCACTCCTTAATCCTTACTACAGATGCCTCCCTCTTGGGGTGGGGGGCTCACTTGGGCGACCTGACCACCCAGGGGTTGTGGTCCCCTCAGGAGTCTCTGCTCCAGATCAATCTGTTGGAGCTCAGAGCAGTATTTCTAGCACTTCAAGTTTTTTCCAAGTCTGTTCAGTACAAAGTTATTCAGATCAGAACAGACGATACTACCACAATGTGGTACATCAACAAGCAAGGAGGCACTCTGTCTACGGCCTTGTGCACAGAAGCAGTGAAGTTGTCCCTGGCTTACTCCCTGAACTCCTCCCTCACAGCAGTACACCTCCCAGGCAAGGACAATGTCTGGCAGATGCTCTCAGCAGGATATCTCAGGGCCATCACGAATGGTCACTGGATCCCTTGGTCTTGGAGGTGATATTCTCCAGATGGGATACCCCACAGATAGATATTTTTGCAGCCCCAGACAATCACCAACTTCCTCTTTTTTGTTGCAGGCCCCCAGTGTTGGGCTCAGTCCCCCTGGATGCTTTAGTTCTCAGTTGGGAAGGGACGTTCCTGTATGCCTTTCCCCCCTTCCCTCTCCTGTTCAAAGTGCTAGTCAAAATCAGATCTCAACCTTGCAAGATGATCCTGATTGCTCCAGACTGGGCCAGACCGCCTTGGTATCCACTCCTTCTGTCCTTAGCAGTCCATCTTCCCCTGTGTCTTCCCAGGAATCACAACCTGTTAACCTGTGCTCAGGGGAGGGTTTGGTACCCGAATCTCAAATCTCTCAATCTCAAGGCCTGGCTCTTGAAGAGTTAGTTTGCTGATTTACACCTCTCCCAAGGCGTAATGGACATTCTGAAGGCTTCTAGGAAACCTTCCACCAGGGCTACTTATAATTCCAAGTGGAAAAGATTTTCCATATGGTGCTCTGGAAAGCATACTTCCCCAGAGTCTGCTGATCTGCCCACAGTCCTTGATTATATGGTCCATTTAAATAGCTTAGGGCTCAGACCAGCTACACTGAAGGTGCATCTGGCAGCTGTCTCTGCTTTTATCTCAGCAGGTAAGCCCTCTTCTCTTTCAGCTCACCCTGTATTCTCCAAGTTTTTCAAGGGATTGCTTCACACCAACCCTCCTTTCAGGGACCCTGCCCCTGCTTGGGACCTTAATGTTTGCATTACTCAGCTTATGCAGCCCCCTTTTGAGCCTTTGTCTTCAGCAGAGCTTAAGTACTTGACTTGGAAAACTGTGTTTTCTGGTAGCCATCACCTCTGCCAGACGCATAAGTGAGTTACAAGCTTTGTCAGTGGAGCCTGATTTTATCTCCTTTCATAGAGCTAAGGTGGTCCTCAGGACTAACAGGAAATTTTTGCCTAAGGTGGCTTCAGATTTCCGCCTTAATCTATCTATGTCTCTTCCTGTGTACTTCACTGACCATTCCTCCTCTGGCGAAGGAGGCTTCACAGTTTAGATGTGAAAAGAGCCCTTAGCTACTACATAGAACGTACCAAGGGTCACAGGATTGACTCCCCCCAACTGTTCCTCACTTATGGTGAGGTTGGTAAAGGGAAACCTGCCACTAAACAATCCATTGCCAGGTGAATTGTCTCTTGTATTCAATTTTGTTATGGAAAACTGGGTAAGGTTCCACCCTCAGGCCTGAGGGCTCACTCCACCAGAGGTACAGCTGCTTCCCTGGCTGCTGCCAGGGATATTGCTATCTTAGAGATATGTCAAGCAGCTACCTGGAAAACAGTTCACACTTTTACCAAGCATTACTCCTTGGATATTCAGGCTAGGAGTGATGCTCGGTTTGTCACAGCTGTGCTTCAGAGCCTATTTCCTAAGTAGGTTCTGTCTCTCCTCCATGGAGGTACTGCTTGGTAGTCTGCTATACTGTCAGAATACAGCAAGACTTCATGTTGTTTTGAAGAAAAAATTACTCACCTTAGTAATGTTGTTTCTTTTAATGGAGTCTTGCTGTATTCTGACCTCCCCCCTGCCTGCCCCTCTCAGAACCTCTGTTTTGGGATGTGGGTGGGCAGTGGCAGTGTTGGCACTCAGTAGATGCCCACCTTGTTGTTTCAGCCCCTTTTCTTGGGTGATTTGGTGTTGTGTTTTTCATTTTTTGGGTCTCCTGACTTGAGTCTTTGTTTTGGGACCAAAAAATGTGTGTTTTATGTTTAGTAGCCAGTTGACTAGTGTAAGTTTACAGCTTCCACACAGGGCCTTAGTGAGTTTGCTCGTAAAAATCTGACGGTTTGAGTTTAAACAGCAACAGACAGAGTCTCAACCGAGCTCAAGCTCAGCGTTCCATGCCTGGCGTGGAAAGTTAACTTTTTCATCTCCGGGGCAGTTCGAAGGTTGGGACTCACTGCTACTGTCAGAATACAGCGACTCCATTAGAAGAAACAACATTACTAAGGTGAGTAATTTTTCTTCGTAGCATCCACTTAAGACTACTTTTGAAAGACGTCTAACAGACCGTTATGCAGACCATTCTAAAACTTTGATAAAAATAAAACTTCATTTATTTATCACGAGTCCATTCTATTTCAGTCTGTTTCTTTCAGTGAATAATAGGAGTGGGCTAGAAGAGATTAGTATGCTCCTGCATACTGTAGGAGAGACTTATTACCTCCTCCATATGTGCTCCATCGTGCCAAGCTCCGTCTTCTACCAAATAAGTGTTTTCTTTTTTTATATATATCTGTGGTATTTAATAAGTAGAGGCACATAGATATCTCTTAATGTAGAAGAGCATTGTTTGACAGAAGTTGGCAGCTAGAACCTCTCAGCTTCTCTTTGCAGGTTGCATGCTCAGACTTGCACCAGATAATTTTGTTCCATAAGAAAGACATCGCGAAACTTTAAACATACAGTCTGTCCCTGTGTACAGTTGCTGTTACTGAGTCTCATTTTTCCTCTCTCTCTAACAGGACTATGGCGCAGCTTGTGGCTTCTAAGCCTGGATGACATTGAGCGTCTGGCTACCCGGATATTGCACCCAGAGATGGCAGAGCCCATGGACCTGGGCTTGTTCGACTAGAGGATGTTGGGACATAGGGAAGCTTGCTTCAGTGGAAATCACATAGCGATGTGCTACCCATTTGTGTGTGAAACAAAATCTTTGGGTCTGATTGCCCGCTTTGAGCATGCTCAGGAATGACTAGCGTGAAAGGGAAGCATGGTGACTGGAGGAATTTTGTATTCAAACTTCCCAGAAAACCTGCTGACGCTTCTCAAATGAAAATTCACAAATTTTTTTTGGTAACATTTTAGGGCTGTTTTTGGTTCTATCTCTCTGTCTTCTGAAAGCTCAACGTTGATCTTAACAGAGAACACTTTGGACACGAATACACAATGTAAATTTAAAAAAAAAAGTTATAATTAGGTCTGCCTCAAGTGGATAGTAGGCTGAAGCATGAGTTGGCAGCCATTTAATGTCACATCCATCTGTCTCCGATTGCTAGGTTGTGAATAAACAGACTGCAGTAAAAATGCAGATATTTACTGAATATGGTCTATTTTGTAACGACCAGCTGAGTCTGTGGTTAGGGATTTCAGGGACAGGCCTTGTTCTCATAACTTAACAAAACTGGTACTGGCTCACTGTGCCAGGTTATCATTGCTCTGACAACAGGCTAATTACTGTGCCAGTCACCAAAGAATCCTGTGTTGGCATCTTGCTTGATTGGTATTCACAGGAATAAGTGGTACATTGGGACTAAAGTACATTTCTGTGAAAATAAACATGACATTGTGTGTTTGTTTTTTGAAGACCTCAGTTATTTTGTTCTCACCACTAAAACAGTTAAACCATTCCTGACTGCCCTCACAGGGGCTGTGTATTGAAGAAGTACATTACCTCGACTCCTCCTCCCTATAGGTCCTCGCTGCTGTCCATGGGGTCGTGTGGGTATGGCAGGCTTAGTCCTTGACTCTGCCATCCAAATTAGTTGTGACTGCTGTCCCTGAGGTTGTATGGTGAAGGTCTGAATCTTGACTATCCTGCTAAGCTAGTCCAGCCATTCCTGACTGCTCTCGTAGGGGTTGTGTTGGGAAGGTCTATCACCATGACACCCCCTTCCCTCCCCTTTCTTAAACTAGTCCTCACTTCTGGTTTTGGGGCTGTGTGGGGGATGGTTCATACCTTGACTTTCCTGCAAGAGTAATTAAATTAGTCCTCAGAGCTGTCCCTGGGTCTGTATGGGGAAGATCCATACTGTTAACCAGTTCTGACTGCTGTCCCTGGGGCTATGTAAGGAAGCTTCATTCCTGGACTCTCCTACTAAACTAGTTAAACTATTCCTGATTACTGTCTCTGGAGCTGTCTGGAGATTTTCACTTTCCCAGACTGTTCTTGTTAAACCGTCCCTGGCTGCTCTTACAAGGGCTGTGTCCAGTAGCTGATTCTGTTTAATCTGCTACAGGAACATGGTAACATCCCTGTAGAGTTCTTCCTGTTAGCTTTTTTCTTTCAGACCCTAGAGGTACCTGTCATCAGGAAGGATTTAAGGTCCTAGTGGTTCAGAAGAGACTAGGTTTAGATCCCACCCACTGTCCAACCCTGAGCACATTAGTTGATTTTCATGTGATGTAGTCCCCTCCCTGGTATAAAAGTGGCTGGAAACCAGATGTCTGCTGTAAATTAGATGTTTGCGTGACATCAGTATGCTTAAAGAAATTTTCCCAAGATATTCTTAAAACTCACAGTAGACGTCTGCAGAACTCAATACAGTTTGTCTTTTGAACTCCCAATTTTTGTTATTGCTAGGAAGACAGAATGGTAAGGACAGAAACAGACCTGCAGACCATTCTCTGTCTGTCCTGGAACTGATCTGAGCTGGTGCCTCCCTCTGTCCCCCAGCTGCCCCCCTCTGTCCCCCAGCTGCCCCTGATTCTCCCCACCCTCCTCCATTGGTTAATAATCCTTTGTAGCCATCCCAGCCTTTTTGAAACCCTGCAGTGGTTTTTGCATTGAGTACTGCACTAGGTAGGTTATTCCAGTTGCCTTTTCCATGAAAAAACTCTTGTAACTTCCTGATATGTTTCCTAAACTTCTCACCCATTTGGTTTAAGTAGTGCCCTATGGTGGATGAAATTGTCTTCGGTCTGAACCACTCTGCGTGGTCCAGTGGATTGTACCACTGCAGATATCTGGCGTCTCCATCATGTCCCACCTTTTCCTCCTTTTACTGAAGACATTTTCATTAAAACAGGCTTTTTTCCCTTAGACTTTATCTGTTCACACTGCTTATTCCATCTGTGATGTCATAATCCACTGCTTATGACATCACAACCTTTTGCATCACAGATTAGTCTGACCTAAGCGGAGGATTCTGATTTCAGGGCATGTAAAGATATGAATATGCCACAAGGCAGTGTTAAACTTTATATCCATACGAGTTGTGGTGAGCTCGGGAATGGCAGAGCGAACCATAGCCATGAGTGAACTCTCCCAGGTCGGCACAATGAGTAAGGATAAAAAATATAATCAACAGTGCCCTTATTGCATATTCAGTAATGCAGTGTAGTTTGTTTTTTAGGTATCAGTTGATTGATTTAAGTGTACATACTGTGATTTTTAACGAAATCTGTGAAACTATTTTGTTAATTTGTCAGTGTTGCTTTGCTATGTACACCAGTTATTGAATGAGAGGACTATAGAGCTTGGCGACTTGTCCATGTAATGTTGAAATCTGGCTGATCCAGCCGCTGCTTCAGGCAAGGGAGGGTAGTGACACATGGAGTGTGTGGATAAATTTACACTGAGAATAAACATTTTATTCTTACTTGGAATGTAGAACCTGGACAGATAAATTTACAGTGTTGTCTCTCACATGTATTGCATAAGTGGTTAAGCTGCCACTAGCTAAGAAAAGCATTTCTGTATTTCGTTACAAATAAACTGTTCCCGAGTACCAAACTTGCTACCGTATTTCCATAGAGTATAGCAATTAGAATTCTGTGATTTTAGTTAGTTTGGCTAAGAACTTTGTTATTTGGGTAAGACATTCTGGTGACAATTAGCCAAAATGTTATAGGGTTTTAGGCTTCCAGCCTAAACACTGAGATATAGGTAGCTGGGACAGATGTTCTAAAGAATGGAATGTCCTGAAGTCGTCTGCTTTGCAGTATCAGATCCATGTTTTTGTTTTGTTTTGGTTTTTCTTCCTTCAGTAAGTAGCACCAGGTCATGGTTTGGTCCAGATACAGGTAGATTATCTTTCTATTCCATTTTAAATCACCCTTTCTCCTGTATTGTAAGATGCGCTTTTCTCCATTTTGAGTCTGTTAGCCTTTTTGTTTTTTTCATTCTTTTCTTTATTTAGTTTAAAATAATTAAAAAAAAAAAAAAAAAAAAAAAAGCTTTGTGGCCTAATGTGAGTGTTCTAATGTCCCCAGTGTCCGGAAGCAGTATCTATTGCTTGATTTTTCATTAGTCATAAGAAGATTGATGTTAGACAGTGGGTGTTCAGAAGAACCTAGCATAGCAATGAACCCTGGGACAGACATTTATTGAGTTCTCCTTCAATTAGGTTAAATTAAAAAAAAAAAAATAATAAATGCTAAAGTAGACTAAAAGGGGATGCTACAAGACAAGGAAGAACAAACTAAAATATAATAAAAAGGTCCACTGCAAATCGTTCACTGTTGCATGGACTTCAGCTTTAAAAACACACAAAAAAAAAAAGCCCGACCACGGGCACTACATCGGCACATGGCATTGCTGCCTGGGTGACAGGGGAGCACATGGCAGCCCAGGGCTAGAAATAATAGTATTTTGCCCTTTTTTTTTTTTTTTTTTTTTTTTTGTGTACCAGTTTCATGGTGGAATGCAATAATCTTTATGGTGGTATTCAAGTAGTAGTACCACTCACTTTGCTGTATAATTCACGCACTGCTCCCTTGGATAAGCAGAATAGCAGAGCGCAGAGGTGGAATACAAATTTTTTTTTTTTTATATTCTGCCTACCACACCAGATTATTTTCATAATTTCTAGCCTGCAGCTTTAGGACCATGCTGAAGTCGGCTGGTGGTCGAGTGCTTTGAGGAGTTGAGGCATTGGCATTTGCGTGCCCCTTGCCTGCTAGTCATGGAGCCGACACTGGCATCCGCCATAAAGATAGCTACTTACTTACTGTGCCTGCTACAGGATGAGTGAAGCTGAAACACCTTCATCCTTGGGATGAGGGGTACAGGAAATAGGGGCATAGTAAATAAAGAAGTGGAAAAGAAGTTTTGGTACTAGTAATATTTTCATACTTAACAGCTTGTCTAATTTTGGCACAGTGAACAAAACATTTTGTACAGCCTATATATGTTCCTGAATACACCACAAATATTTTTTTTTAATTTTTTTTTTAATAAACTATAAAATTCATCAATACAGAACTGAAAAGCCATGTCAGAACACTCTGACTTGGTGGAGATCCAGATTCTATTGGCTCAAGATGGGGCTGATGTGGGATCAACACATTCGAATCTTGTAGTCGCTGCTTACAGAGGAAAGCTTTGCTCCAGAGGGCTGCCCCCTGTTAACATAACCACCAGTAATTACCGCTGGAGCTGGTCTGGTTGATTTTCTAAGTTTGGAGTCAGATCAAAGAAATATCAGTAATGTGCTGGGGTCACTGGACCATTTCACAAGATATGCCCAAGCTTCCACTAAAGACCAGAAAGCATCCACTGTAGCCAGAAGCACTTGTAGAGAAACTTTTTTGTTCACTATGGGGCTCACAAAGAATCCATTCTGATCAAGGAGAGACTTTGAGAATTGCTCGATCAAAGAGATGCTTTCCGTGGGAGTGGAAAGTCCAGAACTACTCTTACCACCCCCAGGGGACCCACAGCCTGAACGCTTCAACATGCACTTTGTTAGATATGCTAGGCACTCCTGCAACCTGAAGGACAAGTTTAGATGGTTTCGAAATTAGCACCCTGGTACATGCTTATAACTGCAATTCCAAAGTGATGCCACTCGATTTCTCCCCTACCCGCCTTGATGTTTGGAAGAGAAGCTCGACTACTAGTAGATGTGTTTTTGGGGTCTCTCCTGAGTGGGTTCAAGTTGAGCAACTATCTTAGTATGTGTAAAAGTTAAGGGCCAGCTAACTCCATATGCGCACTAACCTGGTTTCAAACCATGGCTGCAAAAAGAAATCTGGCCAACAAAGAAAGGTGGTAAAAGGTGAAAGCACAGTGAACTCCGGGAGGAGATCGGGTATTGCTAGAAATCTGGGACTGCATGGCAGAAGCACAAGATTGCTGACAGATGGCGGCCTCATCTCCTCGCACATTGTAGTGGGCAAACTAGATGATCTGCCAGTGTACAAAGTAAGGCTCTGAGAATAATTCAAAAGATGTGAAAACAATGCATAGAAATCATTTACTGCCCATTGGACAAATCTTAATGAGTCTGAGCCCTAGAAGATGCCCCTCTGACCCAGTGATTCAGAGCTGCTGCTAAGAAAAGATCAAGAAAGTCTGCACCTACAGAAGCAAAGTAAAGTGTTCCTCCACCAAGTCCCAGTTGAGCATGACTGTCAGTCCATATCGGAAGAAGGTAGAGAGTAGGCTTTGAATACTGTGCTTCTTCAGACTGAGTCAATTGTTTGGGGCAATCCTCGTCATTGTCGGAGACAAAGCTGGGCCTTCTGGATCTGTCCTGCGCCCTGCTTCATCCCTGGAGCCAATGTCTCAGAAAGTGAAGCAAGCATCAGATCAGATGAAATGGAATCATTGCATGGTTGAACTGTTTGAGCTTTCAGGGAGGAAAATGATAGATTGGGGCAGACTGCGATGCGAATCCGAACAAGAAGAGTATTTTGAGTGCCCTGACAGTCCACTGCCAGTGTCCGAAAGCTCTCCATGCGAGCCAAATGTTGTGGACTCAGAAACTGTAACTCTGGAGCTGAAAGTGCCCCGAGTTCTAGCCTCTACCCCCATGGAGACTCCTGACAAGTGAGGACAATGTTGAAATGAGGCTCAGAGTGCAGAGACTATAACAGTCTCCCCTAGAAAGACTGGTCAGGCTGTAAAGCCTGTGGTGCACCTCAGTTATGATTCACTTGGGAGGCCTGTGGACTTGCCTCTCAATGTTGTCCATAAAGGAGTGTATGTCTCCCTTGAGCTCATTGCCCAAACTGAGCATCTCAGTGCTAACTCCAAGTTACTTGTGTTGCCTTCATATGTGCGGCCTGCCCCATCCAGCCCCAAGGTAACTGATAGAAGGGCCCTCTCTTCAGGTTTCATGTACAAGAGGTAATAACTTAGTTATGGTACAATGTGTATGTAATACTTGTAAAGAGGACGTACTGCAATGTTTCAGAAATGTGTTTCTGGTAAAATGATATATTGACTGATGATTACATGTGCGTAGCCTAATGCAAATGTGTATGGTTGTGTTGAAACCATAGGTACTTGCTTGACGCGACGCCAAGCTTCCCCAGCGTCAGGAAGGGTGTAACCTCCGGCAAATGGGGGTTCCTGCAAAGACTTCCAGGAGCTTGCTTTGAATGCTCCAAGCCTGAATGGTGTTTGCATTTAGCCATTTATCAGTGAGTGTTTTAGAGCCTCTGGTACTGTCTCTTTAAGAGCTGTCTGCTTGCAGACATAATTAGTTTGTATGGGGGGACTGTTGCTTCTCTAGCGCCACCTCGAGCTGCTGCCAATTCACTTCATTTTGCAGTCACTAGGAGTGCAAAGGAACCTATCTGAAAGATGTGACTGTTTGCCAGAAATTATTTAGAGTAATAATGAAATTACAGTTTGTCTCAACCTGCTTTCTTTGCAGTCAGAACTGTGTCTGCTAGTTCCCCCATTCTAGTTTTGAACTGCTGAACTGGACCAATCAGTGTGGGTAAGCTAGCTCTAAAATGGTGCCTTGGACCGAATCAGAACTTGACTCATAATCTGAGCCAGCCACAAGAGGATTGTATGGGCAGTGACTCTGGGAGATGTAGTTTAGACTTCAGTGCCTTTTTGACCAACAGCAGTAGTCTATTCTGAGGACAGCCAATCCAGTCAAGAACTGGGAGGAACTCAAAGGAAGTGCCCGTTTTTTCAGTTGGAGTGTCAGTTGAGCTTTGGCAGTGAAGAAGGAAGGAGCTCCTGTGCTTTTCAGTGTGCAGTTTTAGTCAAAAAACGTGTGTAAGGCCCAGAGTTCCGGTCTGCAGCTTGTGTAACAACTTATTAGGACTAGATCCGTCCTGTGAAAAGAATCAAGGATCTCTGAAGGTAAGACCAGAGCTCACCCTGTAGAAGACTGGAAGAATTGCTGAAAATTGCACTCGGTCTGTCAGGAACTGAATCTGCTGTGTGTTCTCCGGGTATTGTGCAGTAATTGTGATCGGGATACAGATGCAGCCTGCCTGGTATAGTACTTTCTTTTATATGGATGTGTGAAGAGGTTTATTACCTCAAGTGAGCCCTGTGACATTGAAGGACCCTATCTTATTTGGAGGAGTCGTGAAGTACTAATTCAGGGTTGCTCCCTGTTGGATTGCCACATTAAATCAAATGGAATTACTGTACTGCTGACTGTTTAATTCTCCTTTTCTCTGTGTGAAAGGGCCCTACCAGCTGCCACGGTTTGGACTAGCCACTAGGGCTTGGGTACCCAGGGACAGTAACTGGATAGGGATAGAGCTGTGCACAGAGCCATAGGTAGATTATTAGAGTGATAGTTAATTAACCTGATTTCCCCCGTCCTTGTTATATCCCCTAAATAAATCAGAGCTGCTTGTTTCAGCAAAGTTATACTGCCTGAGGTGTTTGTCTATGTTAAAGTACTGTACTGTGATTGTTGCACTGTATCTCATTTCTCAGGAGGGTCCAGTGCGAACCAGAACCTGGGGGTAAGTGTATACTGTGAAGGTAATTCTGATATATTGTGTGGGCCACTAGTGGGAAGAAAGGGGTTGCAGTGTCCCAGAGGGCTGTGACCAAGTTAGTTTAACTATTGCAACCCTGACCTCTGGGTGGAGGCACCCGCCATTGGATCCAGGGCCCTCAACCTGTTAGTGGCAAATCAGGCAGGGGTAGTAGCCCCTGGGATAGCGCCATCTAGGGTTACAGCTGTAACTAGATTCCATTTTACGTGCTCACTCTCTGACATTCGCTGAAATAAGTGATCAGTGTCAGCTTGTGTACTAGAGAGTGGCCAAGGAAAGTCTGAGATCTCATTTGGATGTGCTGAGCATGTTTTATAACTACCCTTTTAATTAAAAGGAACCTTAGAATGACTTAATTTGGTTTTAGACTAAATTTGCTGCTGTTGTCTTTGAGGTGAACTATCTGCTTCCCACAGGGACTGTCATTGCAATTTTAAATGAGAACTCTCAGATCCCTAAACTCATGAGCTGGGGCCTAGAGGTCCTAATTAAAACATTTGCATAGAATATGTTTTACTTTGTGTTTTTACTTTGTATTTTATATCTTGTTGACAGAAACATAGCGTTGTTGGCAGATAAGGGCCTCTTGGCCCACTTAGTCTGCCCTAAATTCCAACATACTAGCTGCTGCAGACCCTACTCAATCTCCAGCCTTACCCCCAGCCCTATTACTATGGTGCCCTTATGTCTCATCCATGCATGCTTGAATCCTGCTACCATTTTAGTACCAACTACCTCCGCTGGAGGCCATTCCAGGCGTCCACCACCCTTTCCATGAAGAGTATTTCCTCACATCCCCTCTGAGCCCCTTAGCTTCAGGTCATGAGACCTCCTGTCCTCAGCATTTCTTTCTATGTAAAATGTTACCCCCCATATCTTATTGATACCTTTGAGGTATTTGAACCTTTCTATCATGCCCCCCTTTCCCCTCCTCTCCTCTAGTGCACATATTTAATTTCTTGAGTCTTTCCTCATAGGGCTTTTGATGCAGGCCATGCACCATTTTGGTTGCCCTCTTCTGTATTGCCTCCACCCAATCTATGTCTTTCCAGAGTGGAGCCTCAGTACTGAACCCAGTACTCTAGATGTGGCCTCACCATCGATCTGTACAGGGTAACACTACCCTCTTCTGCTGGTGATACCCTCCCTATGCCCCAAGCATTCTGCTAGCTTTTCTCATTGCCTTATTACACTGCTTTGCTACCTTCCAGGTCATCAGATAATGATGAACCCCAGGTCCCTTTCCTGTTTTCTGGTTCCCAATATCTCCCCACCCATTTGGTATGTTGCCCTTGTGCTTCTGTGCCCCATGTGCATAATTTTGCACTTCTTGGCATTGAAGCTTAGTTGACAAACCCTTGACCAGTCTTCCAGCTTTTTCAGATTGTCCCCTTATTTTTTGTCCCCCTCCCCCCCGTGTGTCCACTCCGTTGCAGATTTCTGTGTCATCCGTGAACAGGCTTACTTTCCCTTCTAGCCCCTGCAATGTCACTAATAAAGACATTGAAGAGGACCGGGCCCAGTACTGACCCCTGTGGCACCCCGCTGGTTACCATGCTGCCTTCAGAGTAAATCTCATTTACCACCACCCTCTGACTTCTGTTTCATAACCAGCTTCATACCCATTTTATTACGCTTGGACCCACTCCCAGGCTGCCCTGCTCATTTACCAGTCTTCTGTGTGGAACGCTGTCAAAGGCTTTACTGAAATCCAGGTAGGCCACATTCACTGCCCTGATCCACTTCTCTGGTCACGAGTCAAAGGACTCGATCAGGTTTGTTGGCAAGATCTTCTCCCTTGTGACCCATGCTGCCTTGGATCCTGTAATCCACTGGTCACAGATATTCCCAGTCCTTTCCTTCAGTAGTGTTTCCATTACTTTACCCACTACTAAAGTCAGCCGAACAGGTCTGTAGTTTCCAGCCTTCTCCCTATTCCTACTATTGTGAAGTGGGACCACATCTGCCCTCCTCTGGTCCAATGGAACTTCCCTGTATCTAGTTATCGGCTGAACAGGGCTGTCAGAGGTGCAGTCAGCTCCTCTGTAAGCTCCCTCAATAGCCTAGGGTGTGCCCCATTTGGCCCCATTGCCTTGTCTACTTTTAGCTTTGCTAGTTCCTTGAAGACTCTCACCTCTGTAAAAGGACTAGTGTCAACCTCCCTTCCTTTAATGCCCTTTTCCCCATCTGTGGCCCATCACCTACCCCTTCCTTCGTAAATACTGAATATGTCTGCTTTTTTCTGGTCCTCTTCCACACAAACCCTTCCTTCTCCTTTTAGCCTTACTGTTCCTGCCATGTTCTTCCTCTTTTTGCTTATAAACCTAAAGAATGTTTTATCCCCCTTTTTTACTGACTCAGCAGTATTCGCCTCTGTTTGTGCGTTTGCACTCCTAACTGCTTTCCCTGCCTCCCTTTGTTTCTCCTGATAACCCTCCCTATCCTCTGCCTTCAGTGTCAACTTGTACCTTCGAAATGCCAGCCTCTTTGCCTTTACTTTCTCCGTTACTTCCATAGAGAACCATAACGGTCTCTTTTTTCTCTTGCCCTTGTTAACCTGCCTGACACAGAAGTTTGTTGCCTTCTCAATGACTTCCCTTATTTTTGCCCACTGTTCCTTTACTCCACCCATTTTCTCTATCCCTGCTAGGGCTTCCCTGAGATAGTCTCCCAATTTCTTAAAACTGGCCCTCCTGAAGTCCAGGACCCTCATTTTAGTGTGGTTTGATTCTGGCCCTGTCCTTATATTGAACCACACTCTACGATGACCACTGTTTCCCAGGTGGTTACCCACCATGATGTCAGTGACACTGTCCCCATTTGACAGTACCAGCTCCAGTATCGCACCCCCCAACAAGTGGGTTCCTTAACTAGTTGCCTGAGGAACACCCCATGCAGGAGTCTAGGATGTCCCTACTCTTAACTGTTGCTGCAGCTGGGAGGCTCCAATCCACATCCGGTAGCTTGAACTCCCCACGAGCAATACCACCTCTTGTTTGCCATCCTCTGGATTTCTTCCATCATATCCTTATCCACTCCCCATGCTGGAGGCCTGTAGATCACCCCTGTGTGAATAGCTGTCCTTCTGTGTCTCCAGGGTAACCACAGTACCTCTGCTTCTCCCTGCCCCTTAATTTCTGTAGCTTTTGTTTTCCCTCACATAAAACACTCCTCCCCCTTTTCCCTTCCTGTCACATCTGAATAGATCATAACCTGGTGTGGCTACATCCCAGTCATTGTTTTCATTGCACCAGACCTCTGTAATTGCGACTGTGTCTAGGTCAGCTACTGCCATGGTGGCATCTAGGTCTGCAACCTTGTTGCCAGACTTCGAGCATTTAGTCACATGGCTCTCGAGATTGTACTGCCACCTCCCTCATTTGCACTCCACTATTTTCTTTCCTCTCCTTCCCTCCCCCTGGATTCCTATTTTATTTGTTCCTTTTGGGATTCTCTTCCTATCATCCCCATTGGCCATACTGGCACACTAGTGTTCCCTGGCCCCTGTGGCTGAACCTAATGATGTGCATGATGACCTCCTCTGCAGGATTGTCTAGTGCCTGCGTATGTTTTCCACTATTTTATTAAGTCCATTGGCGCATTTCCATGCTGACATTACAGTACTAGCACCAGTCACACTTGGGAACCCTCCAGGGTGAGATCATTACCGGCAGTGTCAGTGTGGAAATGCACTAATTTACTTGATACAAAAATAGTAGAAATATTAGGGCACTAGATGACCCCTGCAACAGAGCCCATTGTGTGTGTTATTAGAAGCTTAGTCGTGGGGGTCCCTGGGAGAGTTAGTGAGCTGGCATGGTGGGTATGGGTTTCGCAGGATCAACAAGATATAATTAAAAAACACAGGCTCCATAAATGAGTAAAACTACATTTTCTATTTTTTTTTTTTAATTTACAGAGATGTTGTCAGCAGATAAGGGCCTTTAGCCCACTTAGTCTGCCCATTACTACAATTTACTGTGCTTGTTCAAGCTTCCCTGGAACTAGGTTATCCCTTCCCCCCTCGACTACCAGGATCCCCTTATGCCTATCCTATGCATTTTTAAATCCTGTAATCATTTCTACCCCCACCACCTCTCCCAGCAGGCTGTTCCATTTGTCTACCACCCTTTCTGTGAAAAAGTACTTCCTCACGTTTCCTCTGAACCGCTCTCCCTCCAGTTTCCTCCCATGTCCCCAAGTCCTGAAGCATCTTTTTCTTTGAAAAATTGTGTTTTCCTGCATCTTACTTCTCCTGTAAGGTATTTCTATGTCTCAATCATATCCCTCTCCTTCTCTCCTCAGGAGTACATATTTAAGTCTTTCAGCCTGCCCTTGAAGGGTTTGTGATGTAATCCTTGCACTATCTTGGCTGCCCTCCTTGAACTGCCTCCACCCTGTCCTTATGTCCCATGTAAGGTCTCCCAGAACTGGACACTGTACTGGTGTGGCCTCACTAATGTCCTATATAGTGGAATTATGATATCTCTTTTCCTGCTGATGATACCCCTGCCTATGCATCCCAGCATCCTGTTTGCTTTTCCTGCTGCCTTGTCGCATTGACTCTCTACCTTGAGGTCATCAGAGATGATGACCCCTAGGTCCTTTCTTTGTTTGGAGCATTCTATAACCTCGCCTCCAGCTGATATGCTGTTCTTGCTTTTGGGGTTTTTTTGCCCATGTGCATTATCTTGCACTATTTTTACGCTAAATCTTAACTGCCAGTCCCTTGACCAGTCCTCAAGCTCCTGTGGATCTCTCTCATTCTCTCCACACCCTCTGGTGTGTCTACCCTGTTGCAGAGCTCTTTGTATTGTCAGCAAACAGGCAAATTTTCCCTTCTAGGTCCTCTGTAATGTCACTGATAAAAGATATTGAGAGGACTGGTCCTAACACAGATCCTGTGAGCCCACTGGTCACCTTTCTGTCTGCTGAATGGCGGCCATTTACCACCACCCTCTGTGTTCTGCTATCTAGCCAATTGTCCACCCACTTTACTACCAGATAAAGTACAAATGTATTGTACTTTATGCTCCTTGAGTTCCAATAACCCCATCCATCTGTACCACCCACTCAGCCCCCCATCAGTCTGTACCACCCACTCAGCCCCATCAGTCTGTACTGCCCACTCAGCCCCCCCATCCGTCTGTACCACCCACTCAGCCCCCCATCAGTCTGTACCACCCACTCAGCCCCCCATCCATCTGTACCGCCCACTCAGCCCTGTCATTTGCATCTCTAGGACTTACCTATATCTTTAATCCATCTCTACAGTTAGGAGAGTTCCCAGAAGACTGGAAAATATCCAGAGTTATCCCAGTCTTTAAATCTGGGGATATATCAGACATAGGTAACAAAAGACTGATTTCCCTATTACTTATTGTATTTAAAGTATTTGAAAGTTTGGTTAATAAACAAATAACTGACTATATGGAACACAACAATCTTTGGAACCTGTATCAATCTGGCTTCAGGGCAAATCACAGTACAATATCAGCCTTGCTAAAGGTAGTTATTAATGTTCAAGAAGCACTAGCTAAAAGACTAAAGCTTCGTTTACACCGCCATGTTTGCAGCACATCAACCCCTGTGCACCGGTTGATGCGCTGCAAAGATCACAGTGTAGACACTCACCAGAGCATGTTAAGAGCGCTGCAGATCCATTTTTGTCTCCGACTCAGGAGTGGGGACATCAGTCAGATCGAGCGCATTGAGGTGCGTTGTAAACTTTCTTATGCACTCAATCTGCTGTGAAGCCTATTCTCCCTGTCAACAAAACCCAGCTCACAGAATGTCCAACCTTCTCCATGGTGTGACTGGCAGTGCAGTAAGAGAGGACTGTGTAGACTGTCATTTGTTCCTGGAACATCTGTGCAGTGAGAAAGGAGCGATGGAGAATAACAGTTTACCAAGGCTGCATAAACGCAGCTTCAATGAGGGCAAAATCTTTGTAGACATGAGTAAAGCATTTAGTACACTTAGTCAAGACATCCTTGTGGGAAAACTTAGAGACAAGCCTGGATGATAAGACATTAACTTGGTTCTGGAGCTACCTCAGTGACAGACTCCAATAGGTCATTCTGAACAAATACAATTCAACCCTGTTGCCATCTGTCCTAGGGGTCCCCCAAGGCTCTGTTTTAGGACCATTGCTATTTAACATCTACATGAACTCCCTGAAGTTTCACAACACTCAAACGGTTTCCACCTCTACGCTGATGATACTATTATATTAACTGGTTAGTGCCAATAATCAATCACTTGCAACCTCACAAACTCTGTTATTCTCACATGTGAATAACGAGTTCCTGCTAACCACCTTTCTAAAAATAGCTTTTACTGCACATCAGCACCCGTACAGAGTCTGTCTCGCGCTGGCCATTCGCCATGCTCCGTCGGAAAACCATCAGCTCGGATGACAGGCTTCTTGGCAGTTCAACAAAACCAAAGCCAGGCACAATTTTCTAGTAAAACTCTCACAGAAAAACAGTAAGAAAAAAAAGTTTCATTCTAAAAACTCCTTAGTTTTGCTTCAGAAATTCTTTTCTTTGCAGCTGCATTTACTAGGACTAGTAACAATTTACAGGAGGAAGGGTGGGGAGGCAAGGTTAACGTAAACCTTTGAAAATGTTATTAAATGTTAAAAATGTTTGTAAAAAGTTAAATTAAAACAGTTGCTTACATTAACTTACTCATTCTGTTTAATTGTGGCATGCAGTTCATGTTCAATAAATGTTAGTTTCACATTTCAGCATCACTCATTATTTCTTGTATGCCTTTCTTGAACTAGTAAATACAAAAAATAAAACATGATGAAGTGTCTAAACTCAGATTTTATGCACACTCTTCAACTTTTCACTCTGGGTTTATTGGGCATCGTGCACCTCGAGTGTGCATAACATCCTTGTTATACACACTTCCCCATGCATTATTATATATATACATGTCAGGAAATTCTCTGCAGCAGATCCAGGTGGCCCTGCAAGAGGCTTTCAGTTCACTGCAAAGCTTCCTATACATACAAAATCTGGTGCTCAGTTCCAAGAAATCAAAAGTTATGAGCTTCAGACCGTAACGGCAAACAGTAGGGACCCCAGAAGAGTTGGATATTGTAACACATGCAAGAAATAAACTAGAAGTAGTTAATGTCTAAGTACCTGGGTCTATGGATAGATGAAAACTGTAAATAGAATATCCACATTGAACAAATGACGAAAAGTCTTCATAAAAAATTAGGGGCATTTATTCAGTTCAAAATGAAATACCAAGGGAAGCCAGAAGTAGGATAGCGGAGAAAATGATACTATTTGTGGTGGATTATGGTGACATCCTGTATGGAGGTGCTTCCAGTACCAAACTGAATAAAACTGACATACTTTACAATAAGTTTGCAAAGATACATGGCGGGGCTCCCTGTACAAGACACCACTGTTTACTGTATGGGGTATTATCATGAACAAACTTGGAGGTCAGAAGAAAGCTACACACTCTAAACCTCATGACCAAGGTGTGTAACAAACAGTTCCCAGGGTACATTCTGGACAAAAAGGAACAAAAAAAAATAACTGGTCTGCTCTGAGATCCACGGTCGGCATGGAAGTCAGAACTCGGTAGATAATAACTAACACCAGCAGGTCATCTTTCCTATTCAGGGGCTCTTCAGCTTAGAATTCACTGCCCATGCAACTCAGGCGAAGATGAAACCAGCAAGACCTGGCCTTATCAAAAAGTGATTAACACTAGAAGCTATAAAACTGTTGGTTTGTTGCCCAGACTTTGACAAAGGATAATTCCTTTCAGTGTACAACATGCCACCCCCTTACTATGTTAACCACAAGGTCCCAAGACTTCTCTCAGAGCCAGCACCTCCCTCTCAGAGATTTATCTTTTTTTTTTTTTTTTGTATATTCCATTTCTACATTACCCTCGGGCATCTCTCAGGGCTCTCTGACAGCCGCCACACTCAACCGCCCACCTGAACTGGCTGCTCTGGGAGCTACATTGGGTATGCAAGATCTGGGGCTCTCCTGACCCGATGGAGAGGCTCCCAGACCTCAAGGAGAACCAGAGAGTCAGACGGTATTGGGCGTGTGGTGGGTCGGCTTGCCAGCAATTGTCATCGCCTCACCTGAGGGCAGAGGGATTTTCTTAAGTTTTCTCCCCTAAGGCACGGACGTGCAATGACATCCTGCCCAGTGTGCACGCGCTCCCGCATATACCTGGAAGACATCTGCTGCTGCCCCAGTCCCCATGCCTTTTATGTCATGCACTGCAGTGCCCCCAGCCTCCGCCAGGGGTTACCAGTGCAGCAGAAGATCCCCTAACCCACCCCAGGACTAAGAGCGCTGTCCACAGATGCTCAGTCTTAGTCCTCCCTTGCTGACCCCTGACGACCTGGGCTCGTTCCCGAACCCTGGTCGCTGGTGTGGTGCGAGGTGTGGCATCCAGCGCCCCAGCCCTCAGCGCCACCGGGCCGGCTCTCAGAGATTTATCTGAAGTTGTTATATTTACTATGCTAATGTATAATATATATCCTGATTTGTAAATTTATTTGTTTATTTGAAAAGTTTCACCAGGAAAGGCATGCTGAGCTAAAACAGCTTGTTTCCAGATGTGTCCTGGGGAAGGGGAAATGGGTAGGTACAAATGATGTATGCATAACAAAGAAACAATAAAATAAAACTTCATAAAGTTATTTAAAATAACAATTAACAGATATGTACAGTTAGAGTTGTGTGTTCAAGACCAACACATATTAAATAAGTATTGATATTCCAAAAACTAGGCATTGGAGGCAAGTCCCTAGAACAGAGGTAGAACGTCGCGAGAAAAGGAGAGTAGAGAGTTAGCGTGGCAGGGGAAAGGAAAGGAGGAGGGGGAGTAGGAAGAAGGAGAGGCAAACCTTCGTCCCTCTGGGATGCAAACCCCTCAAGATCAGATATGGCATGGTGCACACCCAGACCGTGTACTTTTTTCCAGGCCTGCAAGGAGAGATATAGGGTGGTAGGGGACAGGCAGACCTTTGTCCCTTTGGGATGCAAACCCCACAAGGACCAGACATGGCTGGATACATACCCAATCCTTGTTCTGGTTTGCAGGCCTGCCATGAGAAAGTTAGGACACGAGATGGGCAGGGAGTAGAAAGAAGCAGTTAAGAGGGAGGCAGTGGGGAGGGGAAGGGCTATGATTAAGGACGTTTATGGGGGGCAGAGTGGTCAAGAGGATGGAGGAACAAGAGTGCATAGGAAGACTGGGAATGAAAGGAATTAGGGTGAGAGTGCAAGATTAGAAAGTCGGTGAATGGAGAGGATAAAAACAGAGGATAAAAATAGCAGGGTCACGGGAGGAGGAGGAGGAAGAAAGGGCTAGGTAAGGAGGTTGTACAAGTTGCAGGGATTAGGAGGATTGAGAGGGTGAGAGGGGAGGTTGAGGGTCTAAGGGAGATGGGGAAGAGTAGAGAGGATAGAGAACAGAGGTAGGGGACTGGGGTAGGGGGGAAAGCAGAAGACTATGGGGGAGGACTAGGGAGGAGTACTGAGGATAGAGATTAGAGGTGGGGAAAGCAGGGGCTAGGGGAGGACTAGGGGAGAGAAGAATAGCATTCATGGCAAAAAAAAGTGGGTCAGATGCAGTTGCAAGAAGGGGAAATGAAATTGCGAAGAAGAGAGGATAGTGATTGAAGGGACAGGGCAGAGTGGATAGCTAAGGGGAGGGAGTTCCAGAGTTTAGGGAAGCGGTAGGAGAAAGCAGACTGGCCTGAAGTGGATGACCTAGAGGAAAGAGCAAGGGTCTGGGAGCCAGAATTATGGAGGGGTAGGGGGTGGAGAGGATAGAGGAGAGGTAGGAGGGGAGAGAACCAAATCAGAACTTCCCGACAAAGGGGGAACAGTGGGTGAGGCGTAAATACGGTTGTTGCCCTGAGATGCCTTTATATGTGCCACTTAGTTTTTGTGTCTGTGATACCAACTGAAAATAAATATGTAAATGTTGAATTTGTAAGTGCTAACAATGTCCACAGATGCTTCTGTATGTGCTGCTTTAGTCTTTGTGCCTATGGTACCCGTTGAAATTGAATATGTGAATGTTATAGTTGACCATTCTGTAATGCAGATGCCTTTGAGAAACTTAGTTTCTCGTTATGCCTATGGTACCCATTGAAAAAGAGCCTCAGCTCAACTGGAGTCTGACCATGTTCATATCATGTGATGATTATGAATAAAATTTTTACTTACTTACTTACTTATTCTACTCCTCTGGTCCCTCAAATCTTTGTGGTCATTCTCCTGATTTGATATGTTGAGCTAGCACTTTTGGAACTGTCTAGCCCATTCTGTTGCTTCATTCTCCAGTTATCTTCATGGTAGGCAACAGTTTGTTAAATTTAACAAGGCTTTGTGTGAACTTACATACATAAAGCTTGGGGTCCCACAAGACTCCATCTTAGGGCCTCTTCTTTTCTCCATATTTATAAATGAACTTCCAAAAGTGCCCACTTTCTGTATCTTCACTTTGTACAGTTCATCGATTATATTGTGCTGCTTACCAGTGCACACAGTATTAGTACTGTAAATACACAGCTAAATGAGGACTTCTGTCATATTCAGTCTTGTATTACTGCAATGGTCTGGTACTGAATGTCAAGAAGACTCGACAGTGCTCTTCAACTCACATGGTAAGACCAAGTCCTGCCCTGAATCCTTGGAAGTCACTAGTTCTGAAAGGTCACTTGTATCTACTGTGCTGTCCTTTAAGTACCTTGGAGGATGCTGGACCCCGCTAGATCGATCCTTGCATATTTCAAATGTATGTAGGGCTGTAAGCTGCAAGTTGATCTGGTCTATAGGGCCAAAAATATCCTTGCTCCCCAAGCATATGTTGCCCTTGTTCGGGGCTCCACCCCAGCCTTAACTATGGCCTCATTACTTAGTCCAGTGTGGCTAAGGCCTCACTCACAAAATGAAATGTAACATATAATAATGTTGCTAGGTTTGCTCTATCAGCTGCCTGCCTTACACATCGCTGTGAGTTTTACAGTAAGCTGGGATGGTTATCCCCCTGCAAAGTCATTCTTTTTACATGGGCTGTTTCATAGATAAGACTCTGAGAACTTCTACTTCTCCAATCTTGGCAGGCCAACTAAATACTCCTGTCCAAAGTCACCAGCTCAGGTCTGTTGACCAGTCCCTGCTGGTGGTTCCAAAGACCACCTTGGGGGATGAGGTCTTCACAGCTTGGGCACCAAGGCTCTGGAACTCCTTCCCATCCCTTGTTCAGAGCATCCTCCCACTTGCTTTTCAGAAAGCTCTTGTGGGACTTCATGAAGGCCAGCTCAGCTTGTTCTGCACACTTAATTGTAATAGTATTTTTTCCTAGAGGACTGGAGTTTATGTTTCTGCCTCCTAGTTTGTAGGGTGACTCACTGTCCTGTTTGCCAGGGGCTTACTAACCTATATAACTTCAGACTGTTTCTGTGATCTGTACTCGACTTAAGTTTGTACTTGGCTTATGTTTACTGTTACTTGTTATTTGCAATATATTCTATTTACTTACTACGTATTTGCCAATCTGTCATTCTGCTGAATATTTATAGTCCTTGTACTGTTATTGTTTTTGGTTTTCGAATGCCTTGTAACTCACCTGGTTCACACCTGAACATACACCCTGTGTTTGTCTAGTGTGCTTTCCTGCCGTCAATAAAAACTTAATAAAATAATCTTTAGTGCATTTTTGGAATATGCAAAGAATGCAGACTGGCTGCCCCAGCTTTTGACCACCCTGGTCTCCATCAGGGTGCTTGTCTGATATCACAAACCACCATTCTCTTATCTAAGGAACTTAAAGGTACAAAACACCATTTGTGTTTAATGTAAATAGAGTAAGGTATGGAATGCAGGAATGATTCTGGACAAATGTTCATATTTCCACAACGGTTGCTGGAGTATGAATGTCCCCTAATATCTAGGAGTGCTAATGGTCAGTTGATCAGAAGTAAACAGTGTAATCTTTCAACATGTACATATGATATTTCCAAGATGCCTCTTGTGGTAAGAGGGGCCCCTGAACTCCACCGGTGATTCAGCAGTGTTTTATGTGTATCCAGCTGGGTCTCTAAGCATGTGGCCAACTGAAATACAAAGCATGGTCCAGCAGTACTTTTTGGTTTACCAAATGATGTCCCAGAACATCAGTGACTCCTGCAGCCCACAGTGTGAGCCAGCTGTGGGTTTATAGCCAAGTGACTTGCAGGAGCAGTTTTGTACCTGTGTTCTGCAGTGTGTTTATTGTCAGATGGATACCAGGAGGAAGAGAATCCCATTATCCTCTGTGTTATCCAACAAAGCATTCATTATCCAAGTGGCTTCCTGGAGCTGAATCTGTGTTCCTTACCAGATGATTACCTGGAGTAAGAGTAGGACCCAACAATCCATAGTGTCACCCAGCTGGGGATTTATATCTATGTTGCTCCCTTAAGCAGTTTTGGACCCTGAATCTTGAGGGGTGTTCTTTGTCAGATTGCTCCACGACAGTCTTTAATGTAATACAACGGTGTGTTTGCACATCCAGATGTCATCTCAGAGCAGTTTTGGTCCCAAACTTTGAGGGCTGTAACTTGCCAGTTGGCTACCTGGAGAAAGAGTAGCCCTTGCAATCCTTGGTGTTATCCAACAGTGTGTCCTTACAGTATGTCCAAGTTGCTTCTGGAGGAAGTAGAAATCTGGGATGGAGTCTCATCCAGCAGTTTGCTGATGTGTCCAGCCAAGTCCCTGGAGGAAGAACAGCCCCAGAAATCTCTAGTGCATTCATACAGCTCCATCCAGACAGTAACATTTTATGGAGGAAAGGAACTGATAATAGACACCCTTAGATTTTTTTTAACCTAATTTTTTTATCACTGTGAAAAAAACATACAGGTTTACTTATAAAGAAACTAGAAAATTTGTCCTCGTTATACGTATAATGAATTACAGGTATTTGATTATACATTACCATCTTCCCTTGCTCTGGAAAGTGATATTTGAGGGAAATCCTGATCTTAAACAAACAGCTAGCATTCCTAAACAACATAGGTATTAGTCCGATAGGTAGTACATAAAAGGTACAGTATATAACGCAGCAAACCAGTTCTGCTGTTTAACCCTAAGAGCAGAACTGTGAAAAGATAAACTTGATCTTCAACGTGTGCTGCACATACAAACATGAGGTTCAGCTTCTACACAAAATAATTTAACTCATCTTACATTCAGTATCTGTACTTTCTTATTGTGAGGCTATAACTTTTACTACTTCCTACAAGAATAGCAGTAGTCCACCTGCTGTAGAAGAAATTAAGTGAACGCCGAGTGCTGTGAGGTTGATATTATTTGTACTGTTAATTCACCCTAAAACGTAAGTTCACAGAAAAATCTCAAGCTCCAAGGATTTGAAAAGCACATTGACCATGCAGTTGGTGCCATTTTTAGGAGGAAGGTGAAGCATCAAAGTAATAACAAAACAAAAAAACACTACATGTTCAGTGTCCAGCTCAGAACATAACAGGTTTGGCCATCTGGGAACCAAATTCACATGCTTATAGTGGGTATCTGTTACTCAACTCACTAAACCATGTGAATAAGACACTTCTCCCATGTTGGCTGGTAAGTATTCCTCTGACGATGAGGCATCTGCTGTTTTTGCTGCAAACTCTTCTGCCTTGTCCACCTAAGCTGTAGTCTTTGCAGTGACAAAAATACAGATCACCTGTGACTAAGGCTACAACAAGATATTGGAGTCAGGCCTGGTTCCCACAAAATCCTCTTGTTGTGAAGGAAAAACTAAACTGAAAGTGTTACTCGCGATAGTATGACTGACTCCTCACCTGCACTAATCATTAATACCTCTACTGGTGCTACCCTAGAACAGGTGAAAAATGTTAAATACCTTGGTCTGTTCCACAACAATTTGCTTTCTAAGCTGATCCCATAGAACAGGTGGCAAAGACTGTAAATACTAGAACTGGCTTTCTTTTTATCACAGCCAAGATTTCTTCCTGAAATGAAAACAATCCTGGTCCAGTGTTTTACCATTAGCACTATTGATTATAGCATCAGCAAATGAAATTGTGCTGTCCCGAGTCAAAGGACTGTTGAACAGGGCCTACTGTTTTGAGGGACCACAAACTGGATACCACACCTGTGTCCCATACAACACCTTGGGCTGGCTCAATTTTAACTTACAGGAGCAATTCCATGCCATGGTCATGGGCAAACAAATGTTGCTTCCCTGGGGGCTGCAGTCCACCTTCAAGTTCACGCATAATAAATAAGCTACCAGACGCATGGCACATAACTCTGTTATTCTCACTAAGGAAATCTTTAGTGGATCAGAACTCATTCTCCTCTAGATTTGCCAAATCTTGGAATGCCTTTTTGGCCTATGTGGGTGTGACTCTATTGCCTCCTTTAAAACTCAACTAATGGATGAGTTTATTGCTTTTCACAGTACTTGTAACTGCTTCTAATGACTAATGAATTTTTGACAGATTATTTCTTTGTATTACCTTGTATATGTTATTACCTGTAAATTAATTCCTGTACTGTGTATTTCACATATAACCTTTATATGTAAGTGTTGTATTTTTACTTTGACTCTAGATCCTTTAAAAAAAAGCCTTGCCTAAAGGCTTTTGTTTGTAATAAAAAACTAAAAACTAAAACCTCCCCATAGCTGTCGGATCACTAAATTGAAATTGCTTACCTCCCTGTTGTAAATGATGTGGAGCCGGTGTACTTGAAGCAAAAATAATTGATAATGCTCATTACTATCAACTCGTGTCTGACTGGGTCAAACTGTTTATGCGTAATATGAGTTTGGCAGAACATCTGGATAGAATTATACGTCTTGGCCCTCGAGGCTTATTAGGGATTGGGAATGAGCAGCAGAGATTTGACTGTCCCTTATTTTGAGCCCAGGAGAATGGTGTGGGGCTAGTTCATGGTTGTGGTCGCTGTCCTCAAACTGACTCAGTACTGTACTAGACCTATGACATACAAACATATGACTTAGCCAGCAGAAGAAGGCCATTTGGTCTATCTAGTCTGCTCGATTGTGAAGTCTTTCATCCAGAGATTGCAGTGGGACCTACTCCCCTGTTAACCTTGACCCTCCACTTCACCCTGTCCACCCTCTCTTGAACTCCCCACGCCTTCTGATTGACTACCTCAGATGGGACCCTTTTTTCGCCCTGACGCCACCTGCTCTGTAAAGAAGTGCCTCTGACCTCCTTGAACCTTCCCATCACCAGTTTGCAACAGTTTCCCTGCAGTCTTGTCTTCACTAAGCCAAAAGATGCTCAGTCTCCACCTTGTCTATACTTTTCAGGTGCTTAAAGGTTTCAGTTATGTCCTGTTTCTCCCTCTCTCTTGTGTGAGTACGCATTGAGTCCCTCTCTCTTTCCTCATATGCTCTGTCCTGCTGTCCCTGAATCATCTTTGTCACTCCTCTGTACTGCCTCAAGCTGGTGGTAGGGACTCCAATGTGCACACGTACTCTAGGTGCGGCTGCACCAAGGATCTGTGCAGTAGCAGGATAATGTCCTGCCTTGTGCTTGCGAACCCTCTGGCAATACAGCCCTGCAGTCTGTTAGCCTTGGCTGCTGCTTTTCTACACTGTATAACCTGCTTTACTTGGTGGTACTGGTTATCTCCAAGTCCTTTCATCCTCTGATACAGTCCCCCTAGATTGTACTTGGCCCTGGGGTTCTTTCCACCTATGTGCATGACCTTGCACTTCTTAGCCTTGAACCCTAGCTGTCATATGCCAGACCACTTCTCCAGTTTCACCAGGTCTTCTCTTTGGTCCTGCACCCCTTCATCTGTGTCCACCTCCCATAGAGCTTGGTGTCATCCACAGAGAGGCAGATTTTGACTTTACTGGTGTCCCCAATGTCATTAATGAATACGATGAACAACATTGGGCCAAGCACTGACCACTGCTGGACCCCACTGTTAATTTTCCTCATACCTGAGAACCCCACCACCAACCTTTGGGTCCTACTACTGAGCCAATTCACCACCCACCTTGTTAATATGCTTCCAGCCACTAGGGCCTCCAACACTCTGGTCAACTTCTAGTGAGGCACCGAGTTGAAGGCCTTGATAAATCCAAGTATAGAATGTCAACCGCCTGGCCCTTGTCTGCCACCTTTGTAACCCAGTCAAGGAAACTGATCCAGTTGCTTTGACAGGATCTCCCTGACAGGAACTCATGTTATCTCTCATCCTGAAGCCCACTTGCTTCAAGGAACCCAACTAGCCTTCAGAATGGTTTCCATCAGTTTACCCACAATGGAGGTCAGGCTGACAGGTCTAGTAGTTTCTAGGGTCATCCCTGGGCCCACTCATGTGCAGCAATACTACATGTACAGTTCTCCACTCCTGCGGTACCACCCTGTATATAACTAACTGTTGAAAGATCCATCAGTGGACACAGCAGTTCTGCTGCCAGTTTCCTCAACACTCTTGGGTGCATGCCATCCGGACCCACGGAATTGTTCACCTTTAGGGACATGAGACTCTTCCTAACCCTGTCTTCTGTTATCCTGTCCTTGGCCATCTCCCCCTTCCTCCCCTCCCTCTTCCCATCCTCCCTTGCAGCACTGGTCCATCCTTTTCTTTAGATGTAAGCCCAACTCCCTGGTCCAGAGGTATATTGATGGCAACAACATTTTCAGGGAGGGGACCCACACAAACCACCAGTTTTCACTTACTTGACCTCTCAGATTGAGGCATGACCTCTGGGGCTCTTCTGCCACATGGCAGGGCATTTGGAGTTGCAAACGAAGGAGGTTAGCAGAACTTGGCACAGAACAAATGGGAATGTCCAAACTGAGAGTAACAAGCAAGCTAGGATCCTTTTATTCTTCTATTGAGAGCTCACAAACACTGGCAGATGGTCACAGTTTTATATTTTATATTTGATCTCCTGTTTCATTTAGTCAGCACAGTCTTTTGGGTGATCACCAAGAGGTGAAAAGACCAGGCATCTTTGGGGTCACAGGCAGCCCTAGTGAGGTACAAACAAGCTAGTTAATGGCCCCAGTGGAGGCCCAAATGTCTCTTTCTAGGAGCCCATCATACCAGGCAACAAGGATATGGACCTCCTGGTCTATCTAGCCCACCTTCCCAGTTACTGTACCTCCAAACTGGCAACTGCAGCAAAGTCCAAGTGCTTCAGAGGTGCAGCACTAATAATAATTCCAACACTAAACTTCCCTATGGAACTCTGGCTTCACAGAGCTCCTTTCACTAGTACATTCCCCAAACGCCTTGGGGGTCACTTATCTATGCCTTGCAGAGATTAAAGAATCAGTGGGTGATGCATACCCAGATGAGGGACTCTGTAAAATATACCTGGGCAGAAACAGGACCATCTGTATGAAACTATCTTCTTTCCTGTCATGAGGATGGAGGGCACCGCTGGATGCCAAACATAGTCACTTTATATGTCAAAATGGAATGGATTTCACCTCCATCCCTTTAGGCACAATTCTCCCACTTTATTATTCTTTCAGGCAGACACTAGTACTTTTTTTCTCACTGTTCTTCTGCTGGAGAGAGGCAACCTCGAGGTGTCTTGTAACAATGGCAGCCACCACAAATCAGTACTTGTTGATGCCAGACTCTACAAAGAAACTTCAGAGCATGGAGCAGGCACAGTGTGCCTGTTGTACACCTTCCACCAACTGAATATCATCAGCCTGTACTCTTCAGCCCAGACCACTGACTTTTCTCCCTTGGAACACCCAGTCAGGCCAACTGACCCAGTCCTCCAGGGGCAAAGAAAATGAAATGCCTAGAGGCCGATAGACACTCTTAAAGGTATATAGCTCCTGAGGGGGCTACAGACACACCCTCCTTTCAAGGCTTAACACCTTGTCAAGCACCAGTGAATCAAGTATGTAATGTTCCATACAGAGGCCCATTGGGTGGAGGGTTGGCCACCCCTCCTCCAGCCAGCCCCCAAAGGGGAATATAGCCAGTCACTATGCTGGTAGTGCACTGGACAAATACATACAAGAAAAGCAGAAGCTCCCTCATCAGCTTATTTCTTCCCATCTTTGCAAATTTAGATTCAGAATGTGCGCTTTTCAAAAGGTTGATGAATTAGTTTCAGTTCAGTTATTATTTTATACTGCAAAGACATGTGAGCAAAAATTGCCCATGTTCACAAGCATCCAGTTAATGACAAACAAACAAAGGTTACAGGAAAGCGTATTACAATGAGCATTACTTGGATCAAAGTGCATTCATTTGGTGCAAAATACAAAACAGAACAGTAATAGGAAATAAGGGCAGACATACATAGCATCATATTAGGAAGTTCCATTAGGATGGATTAAATATTGATGGGCAGGTCATAGCTTGGTGCATTTACATGTAAATGCACTGGAAAGGTAACACTTTAGGTTGTACTTGAAAGAAGCAGTTGAGTTACATTGGATGAGAGATTGGGGAAGAGTGCTGAAAAGTTTAGCACCCTTGTAAGAAAGGGTGTTTTGGCCTCAAGTAGTGTGGCAGAAAGGGAGGGAGAAAGAGGTGGACCATCTGGTGGACCGTCTGAGGGCAGACTTGGGAAAGAGGGAGATAATATTGGTTGGAAGAAGTCCCAGTGTGATTTTGTGGAAAAGGGTAAGAATTTTGCTGTCTAGCCTGTCCTCAAGAAAAGGCCAGTTGGCCGATTTGAGGAGGTCACAATGGTGGGTGAGTCTGGGAAGGCCAGTGGTAAACTGAATGATGTGGTAGGTGCTGTACAGCCTATTCAGGTTTTTGGGGAGGGGAGGATTAGCAGATCAGAGCTCCATAGTCAAGGAGGGGGAGAAGGACACTGGTGGCAAGTAGATCCTGATTCAGGGATTAGGAAAGGTTTAACTCGATATAACATGCTGAGCCTTTGTGTGCTTTTTTTTTAATTTAGTTGTTTAACCAGGGGGTGCACACAAAGCTGAAAGCTTTTTACAAGAGTGACCTGGGAGCACAAGGAAGTTAAGTGACTTGCTCAGGGTCACACAGTATGCAAGTGGAAGCTGTGGGATTCAAACCCAGGTCTGGTCTGCTGGATGTCACCAGATTGGCCGCTTCAGAGCCTTAAACCACTGCGCCTACTGCCTCCCTTTCTTAATTAGGTTAATGTGTAGTTCATAGGTCTGGTGGCAGTCAAAAAACATGCCAAGGTATTTGAACTCTGTGACTCGATGAATAAGGTTGCGATCATTATCCAGGAGTGGGAATTCAAAGAGTGCAGGTTTTCTGGAACTGGAGAAGACCATGGATTTGTTTTTTTTTTTTCAAGTTCAGGATTAGTCCTCTGGATGAGAACCAGGAGTGGAGCCTGTGGAAGTGTTGCTGAAGTTTGTCACGAAGGGAAGTGGGGTCCTTGTCTTTGTAGAAGAACACGGCATCATCAGCATAGCATATTAACTCAGTGTACCTGCAGATCTTGGAGAGGAGTTGACCATGAGGGAGAAGAGGAGAGTTCCCAGAATGGAGCCCTGGGAACCCATATTTCATAGGGAGAGGAGGAGGAACACCTTCATCACTGTTGTGCATGATCTTTGGCTAAGGCAATTGGAGAACCAATTAACCACATTGAGAAAAGTTGAGACTGGTAAGGGTGCAGGAGAACTTTGTGGTCAACAAGGTCAAAGGCTTTTGTGAGGTCCACAAACACTGAGCCAGTGTGGAACCTTCATCGTTGGCCTTACTGAAGTGGGTGAATTTGATCAAAGCTGTCTCAGTGTTGTGGCCTGCTCTAAACCCGTGCTGTGCATCTGTCTGCAGGTTGTATTTCTCTGAGTATTCTAATTTGTCCTAGGATGATATTTTCCATTATCGTAGGCAGTGGTGCTAGCAGGGAAATAGGCCTGTAGCTGGTGACATCATTTTTGGGTCCTGATTTGTGAAGGGGTTTAATTGTGGTGCATTTCCAGTTGAGGGGGAAAGAACTTGAGCAGAGGGAGTGGTTAAAGATGCTGGTTAGGGGGAGGGCTATAGTTTCCCAGACCAGCTTAAGGATGTGGTAGTCGATGCTGTCAGGTCCTAGGCTAGGCCTTGGGTTGTTTGTTTTACTAGGTCTGACCACCTCCTGGGGTGTAAGGTGCCTGAAGTGGAAACTGGGAAGAAGGTTGGGGAAAGAGGGTGGTGGTGGTGGTGGTGGTGGTGGTGCAGGGGTCAGGCAGAGTGTTGAGGTTGTACTTGTCAAGGTTGCCGAAGCAGGAACTGAACAGGGTGGCGACAGCAAGAGGGTCAGTGACAGGTTAACCATCGATGGTGAGGTTGATATATTCACTGTGCATTACTCTCCCAGTAAGGTCATTAAGAAGCCTCCAGGTGTGTTTAGGGTTGCCCCTGGAGCTTTCGTGTTTATCTCTGAGGAAGGTACATTTTTGATTTGCGGACAGCTGATTTACATCTATTGTGGAGTGTTTTGTACTATTGTAGGAGGTTGGGGAGTTTAAATTTTTATATTTTTCCAGGCTCTCTCTTCCTCATTAGGTTAAGGAGATTGAGGAGACCCATTTGTGGGTGTGCCTTTACCGGAGTTTTTAAGAGGGATGAGGTTGTCACAGATGGCAAGGAAGTTGCTACTGAAAGCTTCAAGGACAGATTCGATGTTGTTGTTGGAGCCCGTGAAGTACCAGTTGATTAAGAGGAAGTCAAAATTGTTTGTGTAATTTGATGAAAAAGGTCCTTTTTCCTTTCAGGTGTCCATGTGAAATATGTGCTGTGTAGTGCCCTGATACCCATAGATTTTAAAGTCGTATTGATATTGTTTGGTACTACATGGCTCACAATGGTCTGTTGACTGCTTAGGTTGGCCTAGGAAAGGTTTAAGCAGTGACACTAGGAGCCAGCTTTAAGATTTGGAGGGCCCCCAGGATAGTGAAGTCCATGGGGCTCCCCTACTTGGCCCACCTTCACCCCATGTGTTTGACTGTAGCCCATGCATAGTGCGACACCATTTTATTTTATTTTTAGGATAACCAGTGGTATATTTAAATTTGTTTTGAAAGAAAGCAGTGTTAGTCCTTGGGGTATTCTTCCTTCCCATCCATTGCTGCCTGTCTGCCTCCTATTGAGTGGGTCATAGCTTGGTAAAGCATTTCCACGACACCATGATGCCACATCAAAAGAAACTCACAGCCCTTTATTGCTGTTTTAAGAAGATAAAAAGTTTAAAAATTAACAAGTAAACTGCTCTGGCTGGGGTCCCCAGTGACAGCAGGGTTCATTGGTGCCTAAAACCGGCTTGTTTTCCTCTGCTACCTTATATGTTGTATATTACGCTCTGTTTTATTTTCTGATTGCAATCTGTTTGTTCATTGTTGGATTATGTGTACCTTACCCAGGTCCACCTTGTAAATGAGTTCTTCTCTATGGTGTTTCGTCTGGGTAAAATAAAGATTGATTGACGGATTGATTGATTGATACACAGCAGGATGCAGCATATTGAGGGATATAGTTACTGCTCTTGTGGGTTATAAGACAAGGCAAAGCCAAGTGCCTTCAAACACCCGAGAAAGGATTATATATCCCATAAGATGCCACATGATAGAGTGTACTACAGTGATTATAAATGCCCCACAATTGTTGTGATATGTCTTGTTAATTTGTTCTGGCCTGCATAATATACTGAGAAATCATCACAACTCAGGTATTGTTTCAGCTATGATTCCAAAAGTCAAGTTATTTATTTTAGTTTCAAGTCATTTTGGGGCAGTGTGAGGTTGCTGGGTAATAAAGACATCAGGTTGACTTGCAGATGGCTGTCAGCAGCTCCCTGCAGGAGGCCCAGAGGGATTTTATTGTGACAATGTGCTCTTGCAGTGCAAATTCCTACATCCTTGTTCATTAATCCGCTGAGGTGGTGTGGTGTGTTATTGGCTCCTCTTGGACTCCTGTTGTGTTTTTATAGTCACTTGCATAACTGCAGGGGTTGCGTGAGAGCAAAGCATAGTAAACCGGGGGCCAGGAATGTGGTGGTTAAATCGCTCCACGGTAATTGGAGTACTGAGAAAAGGTGAAATGACAAAAAAAAAAAAGATTGGCCCTGCTTTGCAGTTTAAAGTCTGTATTTGTTTTTTAAAGAAGCTTTATCAATGCCTTTTGCCTACTCCTGTCAGGAAATGACATTCTGTGATGCGATCTTTCAGGGACTGAAGCAGGTTGAATGAGTCACTGAGCAGTGCTTGGACATTCTGTGGTTGGCGGACTCACCTCATTTCAGCTAGCTGCTCTGCACTGATTGCATTTCTTTGTAAAGTCTCGCAGTTCCTTAGGTGCGGCCCTGTCAAGACATCAGCTCAGCCCGTGAGCTGGTCGGATCAGCTCATATATTTCCCAGGTGTGATCTGTCACAGAAGCATCCCTTAGGCTCACCCAATGAAATTTATGTTGTTTGCTTCAAAAGTGTGCAGTTCTTTACTCTACTGTGCTCCAGCTGTTCTGCGTTTAATAAATGCTGTTTTCCTGCATTGTCATTTTCTGATAGTGCTAATTTTTGAAGTATCTGTGGTTAACTAAGCTTTTCTCCTCACAACCACATCTTCTGCCTACAATTTGAGCATACAGTAACACTGTAATCTAGTATTTGTGACTCTGTTCTATGTTGCCATGGTAATGGCTGTGAAGTCACAGACATGAGGCTGTGACTTCACAGCCTGTTCACGCCATGAGAAAAGGCAGGCTACAAGGTAGCAAGCACTTGTTTAGACACTGGTATTTATAAAAACATTTGCTGTAGTATAACAGCTTCTTTTAGGATTGCACCAAGAACTGCATGGACCGCTGTAGGGGTCTTCAATATGATTATGTATTGCAAGCTGTTGCCCTTAAGAAGAAATAGCAAACTCTTAAATATAGGTTTGCACCAGAAAACTGCCACCCATGTAACCTGCAGATGTTTTAAAAATGATTTTATTGTGCAACACACCAATGCTCCCTAATGGAAGCTGTATTAAAAATATAAATAAACCCTCCATCTAGCAAATGTAAATAACAGTCTCCATATATCAAAGTGGCAGTTTCATCAAAAAATCTTTTTTTTTGAAATGGGGTTGGTTCTTTAAAAATTTCTAGTCCTGTAGCGTGAGCTTGTGGGTTTGATTGGAGTGCTTTGCTTCTGATTTCTTTCCAGCTGTGTAGGTTGTAAGTCTGAAATACCAGGTTAAAGAACTACTTCTAGCCTTTAATTATTTGCTGGAGTCTCACATGCATTTTCCCTGTCTATTGCTCTCTGTTGTTTCCTGTAAATACATGTGACACTTAACACAGTTTTTAATTCTGATAATGTTTTTCCTGCTAGCAGGGAGGACTCAGACCAGTATATACCCCCTTAGACAAGAACTTGTACTAGAGTCAGAAAAGTTCTCTTTATTACCCTTTTCTGCAATTCTCTGTGTAATAAGGTAAATAGTTGAAGTAGGAGGTATGAGCAATCTTGGGACAAGTTTTTATACTTAACTGGGGTACGTGGAGGTACATGTATGTTGTTGTTTTGTTTTTGTTTTGTTTTGTTTCTGAGGGACAGCACCACTCATTTGGTCTCTCTCCGTTCTCTTGCTATCTATACCCACTTTTTCCATGTTTTCAGCATCATCATCATTTTATACTATATGGTTGCTTCTTGTTGTGCATGGTTTTCCAACCTAAATAAAAAGCTGTAGTACCACAGTTCAAAGGTCTTAGAGTGCTGTTGTACCCTTCTGTGGTACAAAAATTATTTTAATTAAACTGGAAATTCATGATGCCATTTGCTGTTTTACTTTCATGTTCCCCACACACACAGAACCCAGACCATCCCTTAACACAAATTCTTCCGCTTCATCTGTACCCCCTTCCCTGTCTAGGGGTATTTAGAAGATGGTAAAGTTTGGGGGGGGTGCATTACAGCCAAACTAGAGTCCACATACCTGGTTGGCCTGGCTGACCAGACCTGATGGAACTGGGCTGCCCTCAGATCATCAGGTTGCAGAGCTAGTGCACTGGAGGGATGAAGAACGCTGACCTTCACCTGCCTGGCTATGTCAACTTCGCCTAAAGGCCTTTGTAGACTGTCTTCATCTGGCAGGCCTCTCAACATCTTTTTCAAGGGGTCTCTGGTTCCCGCTCCTCTGGATGCCACCCTGGAACTCACTGGGAACCTGGCTGTGGAAGCTGTGATGAAAATCCTCACCAGGGATTTCAAGTTCACTGCCACCACAGTGGGTTTTACCAACAGGACCCAGGGAGACCTGTTTCTACCTCCTCCTTGCACACGATCAGGAAGGTCAAACACAATAACTGTGGGTAGAGTGCCCTTCACAGACAGACTGCAAACAGAGTCCAGCAGAAATAGTAGAATTACCCTTTTAAATAAAACAAGCAGTCACTGATTCTATAAAAATATGATTCTTTACTAAAAGACTACAAGTATTTACAACAGGATGTAGTTATAGGAAAACAAAAGGTTGCACATTTACTAAGAAGCAGAAAATAAAACAAGTTGACCAGACAGTCGGTGTACAGCAGAATTCTGAGCTAGTCTCACCTAAACGCCTTCACCTGCCCTAGCTACAGAACTGCACTGTCCCTTACTGTGCTAGTTTATCAGTCAGCTAGTCTTTGTATGGCAGGGCCCTGGTCTTTAGATGTTCCAAGACCGAGAGAGAGTGCTTTACAGCACCTCAATTTATTTCTTACTCACTGTGGGAGGGGTCTCATTCCCTTTGAGGACAGTTCTGTGCTGTCCAAACCCCAATGAGTGAGTGAGTGTGTATGTGTGTGTGCTGTGTGTGTGTGTGTCCACCCTTCAGCACCTCCTTGCAACATTATTACATGCACCTGGATCCTTTGTCCAACATGGGAACATCTCCAGGAAGCACTCCTCTGGGGTTATTGCTTTATTGCCTCCTCCCTGGCTTTCCTGTTAGTTTTCCCACGAGATCATCAGTCCCTCCACCATGGCTGACATAAGCTGCCATATACTACCTGATCATGTGATCTGTTAGCCATCTTGTACCTGAAGCAAATGCATATTCAGAAAAGAATAAATGAATCAAAAGAATACATGGCTCTGGTCCCCTTTCCCACAACAGAGGCAAACTTCTTTTAGCAGCAAAACAATTCCTTCAAACAAACAAGGCAAACACTTCAACTGTAGAAACAGGGGATCCCATTCAATGAACAGTTAATTATAACAGGTACAGTCACTCCATGGAGCAGTAAAACACAGACAGGTTGCTCAGGACCCTGTGGTCACATCAGAAGCTCAAAAATCACTCTGGACCGAAAGGGTCACATCAGAAACTATGTGGTGCTCAGGACCAAAAAATTCACACTAGACACTTGAACAGCACTCTGGACCAAGGGGTCACATCTGAGCAATGAATCCAGGTGGCCACCCTACAATTTGGGCAGCCAGCAGTCCAAACACAGGCAACAAAACTCGAGGCTGAATTAGGCCTTTAAAGGCAAGCAGCGACTGCTCTCTCCTTCTCTTTTCTATCCCCCACAAGGAGCACAGATCTCCAGGGGTTGGCCGACCCAGCTATGGCCCCCTTCACTGTTCACTCCACTTCTACGAGACCCAGGAGGTACACATCTATTTAGGAACAACTGCCTGCAGCTTCAGCCACCTCACAGCATACTCCTCTTTAGGCACAGAGCCCAGAACTCAACAATCAAGGCACAGGGGCATGCTAGGACCTCCTAGGGTTGCCCAATCCCCAGGCCCAAACTAGGATCCCCTCACCTCATGTCTCTTTCTCCCAGCAGGCAGCACTTCTTTTAAAGCCTCACGGAGACTACTCTTGATTCTGGCCCCAAAACAACAAAGGCTCTACTGAAACTGGCAGCCACCACTTCCTTTCTTCTGCAGCTTGCTGTGCCATTTTAACAAAAAACAAACGTAGCCACATGGCCAAGCAGGCAAACGCCCCACTCTGACTACTCCCTCCTCGATCTCCCTCTCGAATCCTCCTTTTCCCACTACTGCACTTCCCTTTATGCCCTCAACTCCCAAGGTGCCAAACCTCAGGTCCAATACTGAACCAGCTCCTAGGGTGCCAAAACACACTCTCCCAATGCCTCATGGAACTTGTAGTCCTGTTTTAAGTTATTTACATTGTGCCTGCAGTGCCAGCTGGCACCAAAACTACTCTTATCTAAAGGAGCAGCTGTTGCTTTAAATTTCACAAGCCAGTGGCTGCACATGTGCAGTGCACCTGGTCCACCACAATTTATTTATAATAAATTATGTATTTGATTCTACCTGTGGTCCTGAGCCTGGCCAAACACACAAATCTGACCCTGTGCCGCCACCGTGCCCGGAGGCATGGAAGAACCATTAACTCCACTGCTTAGCCCACCTGGCCAGAGGCTGAGATAGCAGGAGTACAGTGACTGCAGCCACAAGCCGCACCATGGGGGTCACAAGGTGTGACTCCCACCTGGAGCCATGGAACAACCAGCGCCACAGGGAAGACCAGAGCTACCACTTCGGAGGTAAGCCCATTTTGGGGGGTTGCACATCATTTAAAAAGTCAGTAAACCCTTCCCTTCACCTGGGTGGGTTATTAGCAGCTAGATGAGAGTGGGTTTCTGTATTTTTTTGTATGTAGTTCTCCTAATGACTGTGGCAGCGGGTCACCATTGGTGTTACGGTGGCTGCTCCTGCCTTGTGGACTTGACATAGGCTAAAGGACCCAGGTCCTTTGAGTTCCTGATTTTGGGTCATATCATCTCAGTTAGAATTAAATAGTGCAGTTCCTCCACCCAGAGATAGGCTTAAGTGGGTCTCATTTAGGTGTAGAGCCACCACCTGGGATTCAGTACCTCCCCACGGGTTCCACTCATCCATAAACCAGTCAACGAGTGAGGTGACAGTCCCCATAAAGTATACAACTTATGCTGTAAAATAATTATATGTGCACAGATGGTGACTGCAAACAAAATGAGAGAAAACTTTATTTAGGGTTACGTGTCAGGCTGTGAATGGGAGAAAAAGGTCAGCAGAATGAGGCAGTTAGCATTGTCTAGTTCTGGCTGTTTCTTCTATTTGCGTCCAGGCCCAACTAAGTTACAAACAGGCCTGCTCTTCAGTGCCTTCCAATTCACGGCCAAATCATATTCGCCAGGCTGCGTTTCACGTGCCTTTCAAGGCTCAGCCCACAATAGTGCCTGTCTCCACACCACACATTGTACAGTACAGTTGCTTTTCACATTTACCTACCTGTGCTTGGGGTGCTACCCCCTCCCCACTGGTACCAGGGCAAACCATTTAATACTATGGGAGCTCCTAGTGCTTCACTGGCATCCAAGCCATGGAACGTGTGTAGGCTCTATGACATCGACATGGTTGGCTGGTGGTAGTGCCACTGAAATAATAAACCAATGATTTGCAAATTAAAACCCCAAACTAACTGCTCATAAACTCAGAAGGGTGCTTGTAAATCCTGGCCAGATGGTCTAGTCCATTTAATGCTTTCCCAGCTATGATTTAAAAGTTGCAGGGCAAGCCCTTTAAGTGATTATGTACCATTTCTTCCAAGGTATCACTTTCGACCTATGGTACCTTAAACCGATGATAGTCCTTCTGTGGCATTTTTGAACTCTTATTCTCAGCCTTTGTTAAGTTTAGAAAGGATCATAGTTTGGTCCCAACAATGCGACCAGCTGATCCCTTCAATTTCCTCTTCATGTACATGCCCCACACTCCAAGCATTGTGGCGTGCAGCAAGGGAGGGACGGGGTGTGCCCTGAATGAATGGGACCCAGTTTTCGGGTGGCTATCACTATTATGGTGGTGAGTTGAGATTATTGAAGACCACCACTAAACTAACTAGGTCCTTGTAGTCAAGCGGCAGCATTCATTAATTTCCAACTCACCATCATTATTAAGTAGTAATTAAAATTGAGTCACATTTATTTAAATGGGTGCACCCCACTGTCCCTTGCTGCATGTCATAACATGACTGAGCACAGGGCGTACTTGAAGGAGAAGGTGGAAGGCATCAGCTGGCTGCCTTGTTAGAGCCAAACTGTGATCCTTCAAACTTACAAAGGCTGACAAAATATTAAGAATGCCACAGAAGGACTATTATGTCACCCTAAGGTACCCATATCCTGAAAGTGGTACCTTGGTGTCAGAAAATCACTTTAATCTACTCATGGCTCCCAGACCATGGGATCTCCTCAATGCCGGGGCAGTTCACAGCAAGTCCTTCTCCAATTGGTTTCACTCTCACTTCCTTCTATGAAGTCTTTTGTATCAGTTGGTACACGTAGTTTCTTTGGTCCAGGTCAGGCCTCTGCTGACCAAAACATTTAGTAACCAATTATCCTGTGCCCAGGGCAGCTCTGTCTGTGAAAACATGATCCTATCCACCTACCACGCCATTTCCAGGCATCCAGTCCCTAGTGTGTGTATGTAATCAGTTCCGGCTGTGGTGTTGGCTGGACAGCTTTGCAGATGAGCTGCAGTCTCAGTCACATTAATTGCTGCAGCACAGCAAGTCTTTGTTAAGTATGCTACAGCCTTCGGCTTCACTTTCACATGACACTTTGCATACGTTACCTTCTTATACAGCAGGAGTTCTTCTTCTTACTCTGAAGATGCGCAGTCTGTCTTTCTTAACAGCACACAGGCATCTGTCTCTTTCATGTCTCACACTGACTAATTGGGTCTGAAACAGCCCCTGCTGTTCATTGGAGAATAGAAGTTCTCAGTTTGCAGTCTAGAGCTGTCAAGTCAAAGTTAGCAGGCCTAGAGGTCTATCATGCAACAGATTATTGGTTGCTGCGAAGGTGCCTGAATTTACTAAGTCCTTTACAAGTCTACAAGCCCTTGAGGCTCTCTCCTCAGGGAGTCCAACCCTCATAGGTTTCCAGTCACCCTCTGTCCCATCATCGTAACAGCTTGAGTCAAAGGTGATAAAGATGGCTGCCAATTTGTAGCCTGAAGGTAGTCCCTTTCACAAATTTCCTTATTTACACAAAGTGTGGCTTGCAGATGTTAAACCCATGCATCAGACAAGCCCTATGCAGGTGATCTTAGGTTTTCTTTTTTTTCTCTTTTTGCCCCACAGCCGCCACCGTACATCAGCCTAGTCAGCTCACCCCTGAACAGACTTCCAAGCACTCCTTATGCTCTTGCCTCCAGTACCCCAGGCTTACCCCTAGAGGGTGGGGATGCGCCACCCAAGTGCCATATGACAAGTAACTGCCTGGGGAGAGCGGGTCCCGGAGGTTAATGAAGCCAGGGGCAGGCTTCACAAGTGTGGCCAGCTGCAGGGAGAGTTTTTCCTGCTTTGTCAGGGGTGGGGACGTGCAATGACGTCCAGCATCTGCCCCACCCCTCAGATGTTGGCGCCGGTAGCTGCATGAACCCCCAGCCTATGCCTGGGGTTCATTGAGCACCGAGCATGACCCACCCACCCGGAGAAGGAGAGCAGTCCGTAGACATTCAAGCCAACTCCCCGGCTGGCCCTCCAGTGACTTGGGTCCATTCCGAACCCAGGTTGCTGGTGCTCTTAGGTTCGATTCAGTTGGGACAACAATCAGGAAATTCTCAATTTGATCAGGAGAGCAAAAGCGGCATCTCCATCAGTGGTGATTTGTGTCTTTGATGTGCAAGTGCAAGGGAGCCTTACAGGTAAAGCCCCATGGGAGGGATGCACTACACCCTGCTAAACAGTTGATGTCTGCATGAATTCTAACAGCAAAAGTCCAAGCAGGTACAACAACATTTAAACTGTCTAGACTCTGATACCTATCTTGGCATAGGTAAATGGCATATATCCAACAGTTCTACCTAGACAAATGATTCCTGGCTAATACATCTTGGCAAACATTTCCCAAATGTTATACCTGTTAGCTATTGTTTACCCCGGGGTATCTGTGGACACTATACGGAATGTTGAGCTGGATGTTATGTATATACCTTTCTGTACTACGTGCCTGGTTAGGTTAGCGAGGTACCAGTGGCATCAAATCTTTGTGTGATTGAGTGTGACAGTTCTTTCAGGGATGATGCTTCTTCCTTCAAGTTCAGGGCTACAACTCCTTCTCATAAACCAAGCGTAGAGTGTCTTTAGTTCAAGTCAGCTCCACTATGTTTTCTGGTTCTGGGTGCTCCCTGTCCACTTCTCGATGATCTCCACTAGTACTGGCCATGTGTCCAAGGGTACAAAATGTTTTGAATTGGGATGCAAATGGGCTGCAGGTTACTTGGATTCCTCCCTAAGTATTACTTCCTGAATCAAACTAGGAGTGTCCACTGTGGAGTAGTACTGCATGAGTTCCATGTCCTTGTCTGTTGAGTCACTGTCCTTTACTCCCAGGGTAACGCAAGGTTTTTCTTTGACTGTGTTTTTTTTTTTCCGGTGCATACCAGATCTCATTACCGACTGCTGAGGATCTTCAGGCTCTTCAAGAGGAACAGGAGTGTCCACCTTTTCAACAGGCAACCTAGCGATTTCTGTGAATTTAATGAGTCCCACCTGACTCCTTCCAGCCATATTCTGTAAACTGACTTCCAGTATGTGCTCTTCCACAGTATAAGGGTGTTGCCCCATCTATCCACAATCTTGTGCTGACTGGGATGTTCTAGATCCTGTAGTAACACTCTATCACCAGGCAAAAATTTGTGTGCCTTCACCTTTTGTCATACTGAGCTGGCTCTTGTTCCAGTTTTCAGCCATGTCTGAGGCCAACTGGTGGCTACATTCAACTGATCTCTGAGCTATTGACATTCTTCAGGTAGGTCTGTGGCTGGGCTTCCATTGACACAGACCAAGAAGCACAAATCAATTGGTAACGTTGCTTACCTACCAATCATTAAGTAGCATGGTGAGTACGCTATAGCATCATTTTTGTGCAACTGTAACGTGGTACAAGTGTGCTCACTTGTTGGTTCCACTTCACCTTGTCTTTGGGGTCCAATATGCCTAAATATGTTTAACAAAGTCCGATTAAAATTCCTGCAGTTCTGGATCAACTCGAGGAGATATGTCTTTCTTTGAGATTTATGTGTTCCCCAAAGGGATAATAGTAACTTCACTAGTCTGCCTTTGTTTTTATATAATATTTTAATAATTGTGTAAGTGAACAACTCACAAAACATATTACATATGGGTGGGTAACACAGGCATATCAAATTATCACAATACCATCACGAAAACTCTATTTAACAGCTCCTCCCCATCAGTAACAACATAGGAGAAAATACCCAAATTTATATTAACTTCCATTTGATCATAACCCAAATGCACGAAGCCAAGGAAGGGTACAGGGGAATCATTCATCCGTAATATTGTCCACACAAACACATGACCCGTTTAAGTAAAAGGTCTCTAGCAATTCCCCCTAAGCAAACAATCAGTAAATAGACTAAAGAAACTCCCCAACCTCCCAAAAAGAAAACTCCAATTATAAATTCCCCACTATACACCTTTCAGAGTGTGCCCCGTCTGTTAAACACTTAGCAAAACTGCAAATACAATGCCCAGGACAAAAAGAAAATAACAATCTTTTTATTTTTTTGTAACTTAGTTTTTATCAGAATATCAAAAAGGCAAGTACATATAACATATATAACAATTGATTTTGAAACATAAGAATACAAATCAAGAATATGTAAGTTGATAGCATAAACTGCATGATTTCCAGGAGTGTTAATAAATAAAATGACTGTCCCAGTACTAAACTTGTTATTTTGGGACCACCATATGAACAGATATGCTGGAAAGATAAAAACAAAGGGTAGATGCACTGAACTAGAGTTGAGATACGAAACATTCAGATATGTTTCTATCTTGAACAACCTATAGATACACAACCCATAAAAAAAAGAGAGATGAACAATACTATCTAGTTGGTGCTATAGGTGGTGAACTTTTAAGGGAGGAAGGGGAGAAGAGAGAGAGGTAGAAATCAAAGGAGGAGTTCCCCTCTACTTAACATGGAAGGGGAGTTGGAGACTGAGGGGTGGAACAATAACATGGGAGTAGAATAACCAAAGAGGGAGGTGTCCCCAATTGACTGCCCCATGGCAATTCTTGGTCTCCGCTCATCAGTCCCTTAAGATGCCAAGTGTGCCATATGTCCAGAAATTTGTCCCTACTGAGACGGAGAGTAGCTGTGATTCTCTCCATGGACTCAACCTCTGAGACCTTGTTAATCCATTGGTTGAAAGCTGGAGTACGTGGGGAGAGCCAATTCAGTGTGATATACAGTATCTTACGGCGGCAACACGTAAAATATGAGTTTCACCTTGGTCCCTGCCGCCACAGTAATCCCCACCATACCAAGTACCAGGCTATCAAATGTGAGTGGGAAAGGGGTACCAAGAAGTGCCAGATTGTGTGCATGCACTTGTTGACAAAACGGTGTCACAATAGGACACCCCCAAAAGATGTGCCAGTGGGAGCCTATTAATCCACATTCTCACCAACATAAGTATGAATGTGTCACATGGAAATGTCTTGTGATGGTGGGGTATGGAAAATCTTACTACTATCTTCCAATTGAACTCACACCATGTGGGTGAAGCTGTCACCCCCACCCCATCTCTGCCAAAGTCGGCATTCCCAGTGAGCCATATGAATAGGAGAAGTGGACTCCTGTTCCCATCTAATACAGACAGAGTCCATCAAAATGGGAGCCCGATTCATAAGTAATATATAATTGTGACAGTGGCCAAAGTTCTACTTTAAGGTTAACCCACCAATAAAAACTTCTCCTAACTGTGTCTGGGGTCTTTGTAATTGCTGAGGATGGATGTTGTAAAATAAAGTGCCGTACCTGTACAAAGCAGAAGTGATCTCCTAATGTCATTTATATTTTTGTTGCAGCTGGTGAAAGGACATGCAGACATCACCCTGGAAGAGGTGTAAACGAGTGAGTCTCTGTGACTCCCAATATTGATAGCCCAAGTCCATTGTAGGGGAGTGAAAGTTTCATGGTGCGAATTAGACAGAGTGGGCCAAGGGTGTTTTAGCACCTGTTATCCCACAGCCTGAGTATCATATTGATAGTATGCCTAGTCCAGGGATTTGTTACTTTACAGAGGGTCTGAGGAGATCATACAGAAAATAATAATCTTAATCATCAAATAACCAGTCTCCCAGCATCCAAAAGTATAATCCAACAAAGTCTAGAGAATACATTTCCCACCTGGAAATAGTCCCACCTTCACTATTGGACAAGAAAAGAAAAAGGTAAAGGGCTGGGATTTGGGAACATGAAGCAACCATACAACAATCCCGTACAGCTCTGGGAAGCTGATCATAGTAGGTCCATAATGCAGCCTACTTACGGCCATCCATGTGGCTGGTGGAATAATCATCACCATGAGTCCACAGATACTACCAACACTGCAGCCATCATCCTTCATCGGAGGAAACCCCATCTGCTGTACCCACTACCATCTCCTGCTCAATGCAGCGAATCATTTTAGTGGCATCCTTCAGATCAGCAAAATGGTACTGGCGACCCTGCCAAGTCACCCTAAGCTTAGCTGGGAGCAAGAGCTGGTGCGGGACCTTCAGCAATCGTAGACATCTCTTAAGATCATTAAACTTCACTGCACTGTGAGTAGGGGTGAGAGCCCCACTTTTTCAAATCTGGTACTATATGATTGCTTTGCAGAATTGCACCTAACACTGACTCATGTTATTATTTATTTGGTTGTAGCTTTACTTTATTGTTTTATTGATGGTTGGGGGTATATGATTAGTAATTTTACATAGTTATTGATTTTTGTTTTTGTTTATGTATCTGTGTTGATAGCATATTTTATTTATTTGATCTGTTAATCAATATTATTTGGTCTGGTGGGATTAATTTATACTGTGTGTGATTGTTATTGTTTTAAAATGTGCTGGAGTGGCCAAAGATGGTCAGGCAGTATTCCCCTACCAGGATCAGGGAACTGCACCCTTTTGATTGCTCCTATCTTCCAGTGGAGGTTTATAAGCAATGTCAGTCCCTATGGGTTTGCTAGGAGGCATAGGAAGGGACGGGAAACTGGGCCTGGTGGGGGAATGGAAAGGGGGGAGACGAATTGGTGTGATAGGGACCAGGTGACGCCCTGGGGCAAAATGGTGCCAGGACAGGGGTAATCCCTGTCTTGTGCACATACCCATGGGCCCAGCAATTAATGCTGGTCAGGAGCAGAGGTCTTCCTCCGCATCATATCCAACCCGGGCGGTGTTATGTAATGCCAGGTCCACCAAAAACAAGACAGCTATTATAACTGATCTTGTTGAAATGGTGGTTCAGGCATGCATCACCGAGACCTGGCTGGACGATAATGCAGGCCCAATTTTGGCTTCTGCAGTTCCAGCTGGGTTCTCAGTGATTCACTGCCCGAGGTTGGATCATAGGGAGTGGGGGTGTAGCCATCTTTTTTAAGACCAAACTGGGCCTTGTGGAGGTTCCAGTGGGAATCATCAGATCCTTTGAGTGTATCATGGGAGAGGATGTAGGTTGCAGGATACCCCTCATTTACAGACCACCATGTAATGGGGCTTATTCCTGCAGGAGATTCTGATTCTCATCGTCAACATGGTATTGGAGTCTCCCAGATGGATTATTCTGGGGACTTGAATGCCTGAGTTGACAATGAACTCTCTGTTTGGTCAAAGTCTCCTCCAGTTAATGATAATGTTGGACCTTAACAGGTTGTTACCTCCTCTACCCATATAGGAGGTCACTCATTGGATCTGCTATTCCTTCGGGATGGAGATCTCTGACTTGGGGTGGAACCAGTCAGTTGGTCTGACCATCACACCATAGGGTTCAGTTTTGGGGCCCCCCAAATGGACCTACCCCTTTGGAGATGGTCCGGTACTGCCCTTTAAGGAGTTACCCCAGATGGTCTATTGATGTTCTGGACCTATCAGGATTGCTGAGTGAAAGCACGAGTCCAGGGATCTAGTACTAGCCTATAATAAGGCAGTGGGAGATGCCTTGGACTTGATTGCTCCTGTTAGTGTTTGACCACTCACTATTCGCCCAAGGTCCCCTTGGTATGATGGGTTCTTGAAGGAGTTAAGGCGGGTTGGTCGAAGGCTGGAGAGAGCATGGCAGAAATCCGGCCTTGATGCTGACAGGCTTAGATTGATGGAACACTGTGAGGGCCATCAATCAGAAATCACCCGTAAGAAGGCAGAGTTCCTATCCAGGGAGATTTCTGCTGTGCAAAATCGACCAGCTCAACTCTTCCAAACCATTGACGGATTGTGCAATCCAGTCTGTCTCCAGTCCGGAAGAGCTTTTTCACAAGTTAAGTGTGATGAGCTAACTTGGTTCTTTGCAGATAAGGTTGCCAACTCAGGGCTGGCATCATGGCTCCCTCTTTGAGGGGTTGTGGAGGTCAATGGGAGGTAGTGAGCACCTGGCCTGTCTGGGCCGGACATTGTGAAGATTGTCCAGACCTTGGCCCAACCTGTTGTAGTTTGGATCCGGCCCTACTCCCTATTGGTGGGCAGTGTAGATGCTATCTGCCTGATCCTAACTGAAATTGTATGGAGATCCTTGGAGAGGGAGTCTTTCCAGACCCCAAAGGAGGTGGTCATTTGACCACTTCTTAAAAACACTCCTTGGATCCCGATGATCCAGCTTACTACTGACCAGTCTCTAACCTTCCTTTGTGGGAAGGTTATTGAGAAAGAGTAGTTGCGTTGCAACTGGATGATCACCTTATAACTCACAATGTCTATGAAGTCTGATTTAAGGAAGAGGCATAGTACAGAGACTGCCCTTGTTCGGGTGCTAAATGACCTCTTAATGGCAGAGATTGAAAGGCTTGTACCATCTTGGTCCTTCTTGATCTCTCAGCAACCCTTTGACACTGTGGACCATGGGGTGCTTTTGGAGACCCTGCGGTTCCTTTGTGGACTGTCAGGTACGGTCTGCGAATGGTTTTGATCCTTTCTTGTAGGCAGGTCTCAGAGGGTGGTCACTGGAATTTATTCCTCTGATGCCTCTCCATGTCCTGGGTGCCGCAGGGCTCCATATTAGGTGCCCATGCTGTTTGCAGTGTATATGCTGCCATTGGGAGATATCATCAGATGATACGGCTTGAGTTTTCACTGCTATGCAGATGATTCTCAGCTGTATTTGTCTTTTGTGCCTGGACAGGTTAATGCAGTCTCTGTGCTAAATAGTTGCCTCTCCGAGATCAAAGACTGGATGAGCTTGAGTTGGCTGAGACTGAATCCGGATAAGACCGAAATGTTGGTTGTGGACCCGGGTCACCTGGGGACGGGTTTTGGGGCTGGGCACATGTCGGCCTATGGCTTATTTATTTATTTATTTATTTATTAAATTCTTGGATTACAAATACCTTTGAGCAGAAACTGCTCATTAACAAAGGTTCCACGTCAAAGGATGAGGGTCAATATACATACAGAGGTAGTAAAAAGAATGCACAATAAACAACCAAAACAACTAAAGAAAAAATAGAGATACTCAGTTATAACATACTTTGAGATAATATTCATATAACGAGCAGCTTGAGTAGGCAGCTGGCTGCTAACAATAAGAGATAGAGGCACCATAGGCAGTTGGTATTGCAGGCGGCGACCGGGAGAGGAAGTTGGCTTGGCTAATGGGCCACTGTCCGATGGTGGGAAAATGTCTTGTGCCAGTGGAGATGGCGGAAAGGAGTCAAGGAAGGCCCGTGCCAGAGGGAATGAGACTGGAAAAGGGAGGGCTGTGAGACATGAGTGAGCTTGGAGGTGTTTAGAGAGATCTATGTTCAGAAAAGCAGTCACATTGAGTGGTAGAGGTGAGGTAAAGTTTGAGATTCCTTTTGAAGGGTCCAAGTGTAGTAGAAGAAAGTGCTTCTTTATTGAGGGAATTGAACTATTGAGCGGCTCTATAGGTAAAGGACCACTGACCCATGGAGGTACAACATCTGGGAACCTGAAAGGTTAGAGATTGGGCACCACGTGTTTGTTGAGTGCCACTGTAGGTAGTAAGGAGTGAGCTAACACCGGGTGGCATGAGACCGAGGAGAATCTTTTTGGTAAGTAAGCAGGTCTGGTATTGTATTCTACTGAGCAGGGGTAGCCAGCTGGCCTGTGCATAGAGGTCACAGGTGTGAGTTTGTCAGGCCGCACCCTTTAGTAGTCTACAGGCTTTGTTGAGAGAAACTGAGATCCTATGGAGGGCACTTGTTGAGGCAGAGCCATAGATGGCAAGGCCATAATCAATGATAGAGGTGACAGAGCTGTAGATGGCTAGTTTAAGGGCATCCACAGGCATACAGTGCTTGTGTTTGTGTAGTAGTCCAATCCGTATATTGGCGGTCATGGCAACAGTGTCAATATGCCGAGTGTAGGAGAGGGTACTATCCAGGGTAATACCAAGGTACTTGAACTCCTTGATGTGTTCGAGTGGGTTCCCAGCGTGGTTCTTGATGGTGAGGGACAGAGAGTTGTGCCTGCTCCGTTGGTTACAGAAGGGCATGGCTTTAGTCTTGCTGTGGTTCAGGACAAGTTTATGAGAACTGAATCAGTCTTCGATGCGCTTGAAGTTGAGCTGCAGCTGGGATTCAAGGACTGTAATGTCATGGTGGCTGGAAAAAGGACTGCATCATCTCGTATAATAATATTTTTTGGTGGCAGGCACTGGGAGATTGTTGATGAAGAGGAGAAGAGTAGAGGGCCAGAATAGACCCTGGGGACTCGAGGCGGACGGTTTCTCATCTGAAGAGATCCCTGCAATCCTTACACGTTGGATCCGATTATCAAGGTAGCTGGTGAACCATGGAAGGGCATCGCTGGAGAACCCAATGGAGGACAGTTGCTTGAGCAGTAGGGGTGGTTAACTGTGTGAATGCCTTGGTAAGGTCTATAAATACTGCCCCTCCACAATTCCTTTGTCAAGCGTGGCATGGATGAAGGTTGTAAATTCAGTAGTGCAGTGGTGGTGCTGTGCCCTTTTCTGAAGCCATGCTGCTCTGGGCACTGTACATTGTACTTATCCAGGAATTCAACTAGTTGGTCCGACACTATTCGCTCCAGCGCTTTAGATAGTGGGGGGAGGAGTGAGATAGGTCTGTAATTGGTGTGCAGCATCCTATCTCCACTTTTGTGAACCGGTGTGACAGTGGCTTTCTTCCAGAGAGAGGGGAACTGGCCCAATCTAAGCGAGAGATTGAAGATCTTTGTAAGTGGTTCTAAGATTTTATCGAGGACTTGTGCCAGCAGTTTCAGGTCAGGGGAGTCACCACTGTACCCTTGTTTGCCGATGGCCTTTTGAATGTATTTTCTAGCTACTTGTGGTGGGACCTCCTTAAAAAAACTTTGGGGTTGTATGCGTTCTAGTTGGGGGTAACTTGGGAGGAGCTGGAGGAGGTCGATAAAATTTGGTGGAAGGACACTGTCCAGTTTGTAAATGCATTATTAAAAGTGCTGGTGATGATACCTAGGTCGAGTGTAGGAGTGCCATGAAGGTTGAGCATAGTGGGTGGTGCTTTAGGATCCTTGCCTGTGAGTTCTTTCATGTTGTTCCAGAATTTGTTTCCCTGGCCCCAAGAGTTGGTCAGAGCCTCTTTGTAATAGCTGCGTTTAGCATTCCGTATTTTTCAAGTGCAATCATTTCTGGCTGCTTTGTATAATTGTATGTTTACTTGCGTCGGAGTTGCACAAGCACAATGCCAGAGGTGGTCTCTGTGCTTGAGTAGAGTTAAAAGGTCAGTCAGTAGGCGATGGTGTCCAGCTCACCACCTCAGACGGTCGCAAACTTGGCATTATTTTTGATGATGGCTTGACCCTAAAATCTCTGGTGTCAACTGTGGTTAAATCCTCATTATACAATGACAAGGAAGAATCTTGGACTGTGATTGGTCAGTTTGGGGCTGGACCCATGGCATTATCCCAGCATGATGCCACAGGTCTACTGTCATCATTATGGACATCATGGCAGCTCTCTTTTTTTGCATCTCCTCTTAAGAAACATAAATATTGTTCCACTCTAATAAAACATTCTTTAAAATATTTTTTATTTTATATATAACAACAAGCCATTGTATAATAGGAATAATGCACTCCAGGGTGTGTCGTTTGGGATAACGCCACGCCTGGGACGTGGTGCACTAGGCCTGTGGCCTTGTGCCAACCCCCAGGCATGGTGTTATCCCAGCACTATACACACCCTGTCAGGCATTATTCCTTTATTTTACCATCTGAGGAATATCGCCTGTGAAACACCTGGTTAATCCGGTGACCTTCCAACTTTGGTCCATGCCTTCATTACTACCCTCTTGACTACTGCAATGCCTCTACCTAGGGCTATCTGGGGTTGAATCCGCCGCTTGCAGCTAGTGCAGAATGCTGTGACCAGGCTGCTAACTGGCACTTCTAGGACTAGTCACATTACGCCTGTGCTGTGTGAGCTGCACTGGCTGCCAGTTCAGTGGCGGATCACCTATAAGGTAGGCTTGCTTACCTTTAAAGCCCTACACGAACTGGGACCTGACTACCTGAAAGATTTCCTGACTCCCTACTCCCGCAATCATCCTCTCCGATCCGCTGACAAGGGATTGCTTGAAATTCCCAGGGTTCGTTTGAAAACCTCCGGTGCTCTCGCTTTTTCATTTGAAACACCAATTTGTGGAATTCTCTACATCATCGGTTAAGAGAATGCCTGACCATCAGTAGTTTTAAAACCATGCTAAAAACTTATTTATTCTCTCAGGCCTTTCCAGACTGTTTGTAAATAATTTATATTGCTGTTTGTTTTAAATACTGTAGCTTACGTCTGTACAGCACCTTGATTTTGAAAGGCACTTTATAAATAAAGTTTGATTTCATTTGAAACTCCCTGCGCCTTTGCCGGGTGCTGAAAGAAAGGTCTGGGAAGAGCGAAATAGTATCATCCCATATTTCAGAGGTCCTCACCTCCTGGTGAGCGAATGGCTCTGTTCCTGTCTCCAACCTCAGTACAGACCACCAGCATAGTCCTGGATGCAGTGGAGCCTGCTGCCCCATGTCAGGGGTAATTCTGAGGCTTTCACAAGGGGCAAGGAGGATCTGCAGCTGTAAGTCCCAGAATGATAGGTAGGAATGTTTTCATAAAGTTCAAGCAATCCTCTCCTCCGCAGCTTCAGAGAGCCTCACTATCCACAAATTTTTTCTCTAACTTGATTTTCCGTGGCCTCAAGTGTCAGCCTAAGCAGGGCATTCTCCTTAATTAGTTTCAGTGTTGCCTCGGATGATTTGAGAGCCGAGGTTTCCGAGTGCTGCACTACTTGTTTTCGCAGGAGTCCATTCTAGACTCCAGGGTCGAAACTCTGGGAGTCAAAGTATCACATTTTTTATCTAACTCCTGCACTGACTGGACGAGCTGCAGCAGAGTCGCTTGTATGGAGGCAAGAGATGCACCACCAGGCATCTGATCCTTCACTGAGTCCACGGCTCCCTGGATGCTGCAGGCTGCTCCTCACAATTGTTGCTGTTGTTTTTAGGAGCATAATAATCTGACAGAGGAGCATTTGCCCCTGAGTCTTGCCCATCTCATCGATAATTAGGATAAAAACAGAACAGGCACAAAAGAAGGCAAATATTTTGATTTTAGTTGTATTTAATAACAAAATACAGGAGCTGTGGGACAATGCTGCTCTTGATGGCTGCTCAGCAGTGCCCCCTGCCTGCCTTTGTAATCATGATCTGAATGGGTCCTCTTGGGTGCTTCATAGTGCACAATTACTGCCTCCATCAAATGTTTGGTGGAGTTGAATAGGCTTGGTATACCTTGAAAATGATGGTTTACCACAAGTACATTGGCAACAATTCTTAAACCAGTTCTAGGCTGAGAAAGCCAATGCATACCAGTTTCATGGGTGCACTGGTAGAAATATTTAGAAGAGGGACAGTCCTAGTTGGCAAGATTTTTTGCTTCATACATCTACAGCATTGCCGATAGTGCTCCATCACACTGCAGTACGTGGCCAATAAAAGTGAGCTTGTATTAAGTCCAGCATTCTCTCATGTCCCAGGTGTCCCATATCACCGTATAAGGCATGCATGACAATTCTTTTGAATTTCTTAGGCAACAGCAACTGCTGTCTGGGAAATTTATGTGGTCCTTATGTCTCTTAGCAGAGCAAATTGTTTTCCAGCTTCAACATAGGACACACCAGCAGTAACAACTGATTATCTTCATGTCTGGATACCATTTGGTTTGCATCCCATCCCTTCTGTAAGGAAATTATGATGTCCTGGATACTGGAGTCCAGTCTGTTCATGCTATAAGTCATGCTAACTCAGATGAGGCAATGCCATCTGCTACAGAGCAGTAAAGCTACAATAGATGGTAGGGAAACATCCACGCAGATCCTCCAAACTGTCCACAATATGATGGGGGTTAGCGGATGATGGTGGCTTCTTATTGGTCTTTAATTTCTTGCGCAGGTTTTTTTCTGGGGTTTTCGGAATGTATATCTAATCCTTGTCCTCTTTAGCAGAACGTGCAGGGTGCCTTGACAATGCATCAGTTTGTATTCTATACAGTAATCCTATGTAGACAATGCTGATAACCATCTGTGTAGAGTAGGTATTGGCTCCATCTGTTTTCCACTTGTTCGATTAGACTCCAGTCTGGGACAATATCAGCCCTCTACTCCATAGTACGTCTCATTGTTCGTATGGCATTACAGACCTCTGAAGGTGTAACTTGATCTCCATTATATCAGCAGCAGCACTCCTGTTCTTTGGATCATTATTGACCTTCTGGTATTTCATGTTGAACGAAGCAATCACCTCCCATACAATACATTGTCGATTGATTCTAGGGGTTCATCGCTCCTGTCAAGGTAACACAGCTGAGCATATTCTTATCTTCAGCAGACATACCAGATGGCAGTTTAATTTCTCTTATGCCACGTCTGCTCTTATTCCTACACTTACCCCTGTGTGGAAGCCCCCTTTCTGTAAACATCTCAGTATTGTGTTCTGGGAGACACTCTCCCACACATTGCATTAAGCGTACAGCACACAAGGGTTATTTTTTGTTTTACACATGTGGTTGCTGTGAGTTCTTGTTCAGAAACAAGGACTTCAGGAGTCGAGCTCTCATGCATCTAACATAATGCCTTTTAAAGCTATAGATAATCCTTTGATCTAAGGGTTGCACAATGGACGCTGTATTTGGTGGCAGAAAGACTAATCTGACTGCTGACATTTTCAAGCACAAGCACAATCTTGTGTGACCCCCAATTTTGGTCCCACTTACGCAGTCATTCTGAGAATATATCACCTGTCATCCAGGCCAATCAGTTGCTTTGATACAGCACTGGCAGCTTTTGAACACCACTGAAAAACTGCAGCTGTGATTTTCCAATCACAAGAAAATCATTTTTTTCCATCCCAGATATGTTGCATGTGCACATAATAGAAAGCCTCCTTTAGCCTTCCTAGGCTTCAGTTTGAAAGACAAAGTGCCATATCCAGTGCAGTGATAACAGACTGGCCTCATTATATATATTTGGGTTCATAGCCATTTAGAACCCCAGAAACATCTCTTATCCATGCTTCTGCACACTCAGCATCTGCATTTAGCTTCTCATCATAAATCGTTTAGAAGCAAGTGTTATGGAATTGTTTTCCGTTGGCTAAATCAACCATCAGAGGGTTTAAATTCTGGCTTGGCTACAGTGGTCAAATGTTTCTGGGCTTTTTGGAGCAGTAAAGGTTCAAGCCTGGCTTGTTTCCCCGCCTCTCCTCTCTCACACATTGCCACCCTTTGCTTTTCCCCTTACCTGTTGATTAATCAGCAATAATTTTACCTGTCTGTTACATGGTAGCACTTTGGTACAAACGTTGAACTGTCTTTCTGTTGTTTGCAGATTTGATCTCTAATTATTTCTTTTTTGGGGAGGTACAAATGATTTCCTGGTTTCCCTCATATTGCCTGATGGAGTGAGAGAGAGAGAGAGAGAGAGAGAGAGAGAGATCAGGATGTTCCTGGGTGGAAGATCCAAAGGACCCAGGTAGATGGTTGCCTAGGAGGCAACTTTACAGTGAAATTAGTTCTTTATCAGAAAATGTTATCGCTTGTCAGGACCTCAGACTCTGAGCATTACATCAGTTTCAAGACACACCACCAATATTATTAATATCAAAGAAGCCTGAGCAGAGAAAAGTGCCACCCTGATGGAGTACACGACACGCACACTTGGACATAGTGGCCTCGGCTTGGGGACCAAATGGTGGGATCAGTGTCTGAACCAGACTGAGCAAGAACAACAAATAACAATAACTCTCTCGAACCACAGCCACAAACAGACTGCTATGTGTCAGCAACTGCTGGTACAGAGCAAGAAGAAACTCCACACAGTTCAAGACCCTAGAATCTAAACTGGGTCAAGTCCCCGCACATGGATGTGCCGGCTTGATGTGCACATTGTTAGCCAGGCCAGGACCTCTGTACATTACTAAGTATGCACTGAACAGACGTCAGCGCACCATAAATAGTGTAAAGTCTAGGTTATGCATATCATCTCATAGCAAGTTTGCATGATAGTCTAATGACCGTTTAAGTATCCTGTCAGCCACTACCCCTTCCCTCATATGGTCATCAGTATAATGTGTTATTAACACCTACCACCCCCCACCAAACAAAAATGCAAGTGGGCATTCTGACAGAAACATAAACCATAACAACAAAACTTGGTAGTAAAGCTATTTCTGCTGTCAGTATCCAGATGCTATGGGATGGCATCCTTCAGGAATGCCACACAAGGCATGGCTATAGATTATTTGGAAAAAAAATCTTAATATTTCTAAAGAGAAACACAGTTAAATGCAGCACACAAAACAAAATATAGATACAATATCACCTCTCTGTGACCTTTTGGAGGAGAATGCACTGCCATAAACTAATATTATAGTGCAGGAAATGATCTGATGTCTGCAAGCCCTTGAATTGCAATTTTAGTGCGACTTAATAAGCAACACAGGCAGGCTGATTTGTGAAAATGTGGAAAATACTTTAAGAACTGAGATTAGGAACACATTTGGCAGCAGAATTGTTGGGGATGGTGAGTGTAGTACCCAAATTATTTCATAGACAACTGTGAAATATTTGATGCAAAATAAATGACAGCTGCCCAATGCTGGTACCTCACATAGGCCTCTATCCAGGTAAGATGGCTTAAAATGGATTAAGTTCCTTAAACCATTTTAAGTCCATCTAACACAGATCACGCTCACACTACAAGAAGGTTTAAACACGGTTCAAGAACTGCTTTAAAGCCTTGATAGGATCTAGGCCTTTACACTGTTTTTGAAATGGATTATAATAAAGAACCATGTTACCTGCAAGTCTAGAAATGCAGGCATGGTTCCATCAGCTTCAGTCCCCCACAAAGCATGCTTCGCAAGCCCCACTAAAAATGATCGGAGAAACAAGTATGGACCTGGCAGCATGCATGTTTCATACACGCTAAAACATGGCTGAACTCAATTGGGATGCACCAACATAGTAAGTGATAAAACATTTTATAAAACGTTACAACTTAACCGTGTTGTAGTCTGGACACAGCCATAAAGAAAACCATCCTCATAGTCTTCTATTGTTTGTTGTTAAATCCCTGTAAAAAAAAAAAAAGAAAGAAAACAGTTAATCGATGTCTGCTGCTGCTGCCACCACACCTCCCCACCTGACCCTCCAACTCAGCACCCATCACCCCACAACACCCCACCCCTCACTTACCTACCAGGGGTCCAATGCCGTAATCCTGTCCTGGACCGGGACCTGAGGAAATCAGGTATGCAGTCAATGTATTTCAATGCATTTTGAACGTGTAGTCATAACTTGGTCATTTCTTTATATTTCCCCCTACAGTTTCAGTATGACCTTTCCAGGAGCCCACCTCATAAACAATGTAGGTAAAATTCTTCAGCTCCGGGCCAAAGGTGATTTTGCAGTCGCTCCATTAAATCACCTTGTGGGTGGGATTTGAACATTTTCACCTACTAGGTTCATGAAGAGGATCAGAAGAAGGCTATGTTGAAAATTTGGGGTAAAATATTTAAAAACAGCAGAGTTATGAATGCACATTGAAATGTTTCAATGCTCACTTGTCACTTTCACAATTTTCAATATTTTGACCCCAAATTTTCAACATAGCCATTTTTCCTTACTACCTCATGAATGCAACAGTGGTTGTTTTTCAGATCCTGACCAAAATGTGTTTTCATACCTCTGGTGCGAAGTGAAGTTTCAGCCAGGATTTGAAAAGTATCACCTACCAAGTATATGAGGTGGGGTGATAAGAAGACTATATTGAAAATTTGGGGTCAAAAGATTAAAATACAACAAAGTTACTAAGGTACATTGACATTTTTCAACACTTGCTCATAACTTTGGCAAGTTTTAATATTATGACCCCCCACTTTTCAACATAGCCATTTTTTCACATCACCTCATGAACCTGAAAGCTGCCATTTTTCCAATCGTGGCCAAAATGTGATTTCGCACTTGTAGCATGAAATAATGTTTCATTCAATATTTTATAAATGACACCTGTCATGTTTAGGGGGTCTTAAAAATAATGTTGAAATTTTGGGGTCAAAATAGTTACAGATAAAAATTATACAGTAAAGTTGTTTGCAGGGATGGCCATTGGCCCAGTGGGGGGACCATGTTGCCTTCCTGTGCCAGTGACATGAGTTTGGGTGCGAGCTTAGTGAGACAGCTGAATGGGCTGAGGCTGGGGCAAAGTGGTGGCACTTGCCCCAGCCTGAGGTGGGATGGAGCAGTGTTCTGGCACACACACTCCCTTGTGGTGGGTTGGGAGCCTTCCCTCACAAGGGTTGACGTGCATGTCGGGCCTGATGGGTCCATGCACCACATCTGGACAAGTAAGTTATCCTGGCAGATTTAAAGAACAGTGCAGGCACAGACCTACAGTTTGTAAGGTGTCCGGATGCACCACAAATTATTTGTCTTTCTATACATGCTTGCCACACACACCGCATATATAAAATTTGGCATTGACAAATGCTTGTTTTTTCTGTCAGGATGCTGGTTTGAGTGGTTTTCACTAAGAAGTCACTCACATGATTTCAAAAGATTATTGAGGGTGGATTTGGCGGTGACTCCAGGAGCAGCAGGCACCTTTGATGTCACGACTGTAAGGGAGCCATAAATGTAAAGACCCCATGGGAGGGTGGGACTACATTTAAATAATAAAAATCAAAACAAAGATTTCTTGAAAAGAAAAAGCAGCATTTTATATTACATGTTTCAAACCATATACTAAAACAAAATAATAAATGGACCACCATGCACAACTTGGCTGTGTTTCCATCTTGGGGTTTTGATGACATCAGCAACCTCTTGAGCTTTGCTCTTGAGATTTCTATGATGTCATCAGAACCCCCCTCAGTGGAAACACAGCCTTGTTGTGCATGGTTGCCCATGCATTATTCTCTATATTTCTTTTGTTCTTTTTGTGATCTGCTGCAAATAGTAAGTGGCACACCACAATTCTTTCTCTGAATAAGCCACATAGTAGTCACAAAGTTGAGAGAAAGTAAGATCACTTTTCCTGGTGCTGTTTGAAATGCTTGAAAGAATTTTCTGGGTGTCTCCAGTAAAATAATTCATTTGGAGTGTTATAAAGCAAAACAAAACGATAATAAAATCAGGAGACTGGCATTATTTTACTTTCCTCCTTTCTTTCCTTTTCTAAAATTCATGGTAACGCCCTGTGTGCTGTGGAAGTATCATTCAGCATGAGAGGAAGACAATAAAATAACGATGCCAAACATGACTTGCAGAGGTTGCCATGCTGCTTCTGAGGACATTTTAAAGGGGTATGGACTACCCAAAACCAACTCTTTGTAGGTCATAAGAAACATCAGGGTAAAACTGTTTTTCAAACAGCTGGGTGTTTTTTTTTTCATAGCATAGATTTTCAAGAAACTGCAGTGCAGAATTGAAACAGTTGTTTTTGACTGAGAAAAGGATTCTCACCTGGGTTTAGTTTAAGCTTTCTGTCTTTCCTTTCCAGGGACGAGGCTCAGTCTTCCCTAGCGTGTATGTTTTATTTATTCACAATTTGTATTGTTATTTTTTATCATTCTTTATTCTCTTATACAGGGCTCTCCCAGCCAGCTTGCAACAACCTCATATTCACTGTCTCCTTACCCTAATAGAGCTGACTCCTGTGACCCCCACCCCATTGTGGTGCGCCTACAGGATGGAGCAGCCCCTTCAAACACAAATATCCAGTGCTGTATCCTGGTGATAGCACTATGCCTGAGGAAAACAGATGTCCTCTGCAGGCTCAGGCTCTTTTACTGCCCCCTCCCCGGCCAGCAGAGATGCTGTGCTTGTGGACCTTAGGTGAGTACATGCACATTTGTGACAATGTGGGACCTAGCCGTGTCTCTACCCCCACCCATTCTATAATCAATCAATCAATCACTTTACTTAACCAGGCATAAACACCATTGAGCAAGCTCATTTTCAAGGTGGTCCTGGGCATTAATACAATACAGTACATTTCATAAGATTACAATTCAGTGACAGCGGTGCAAAAAAAAAAACATTGTGAAGGTGCTGGTCAATATGGGACTATACATACCGGTCAACATAATTAATGTGCAAAGGTACATAATGATAAGCTTTACTGAAATGAGAAGAGACAACAATCCCATATAGTGTCCGCTAAGTAAGAGCTCATACCTAAATGATAAAAAATAAGGAGGTATTAAGGAATAGGGTAGAAATTGGGGTGAAAGAGTAGGCAGCCAAAAGGGAGGCCAGAATAGGTAAAAGGTAGAGAATAGGCAGGGCCATCTTGGATTAAGGGAACTAGGCTTGTAGGTCCTAGGTAGGGTAGAAGAAAAGTCAGGAGACTGGGCAATCTAAAATTGAATAAAAAGTGTAGGTCACACTTTTCACTGCAGTCCTGCGCTGCTGCTTTAACAGGAATTGCATAAGCTGAGTATGCCACAGCCCTTATCAAAATACCTCTGCTATCTTTCAGTCGCGCAGCTTAACTTTGACATCACTCATTGCTCTACCACCGAGATGTCATAAGGTCAAACTGCACTTGTGAAACATATCAGAGATGTTTCTGATAGGACTATGGAATAATATAGAAATGTATACACACTCATAAAACGGACAGATTTAAATTTTTCTTGGTTTTCTTTGTAAATGTGGCATTCAATATGACAGCTGACTGAATTATGACTCAGACAAAAATCCTTACCTTGGTTATGCAGTTATTACACTGCAGTCCTGCGGAACCCGGGAGTGTAGCCAGGCAATTCACCTGGCAAAGATCCCATCTTTTGTGTTACAACCTTCTGACTTTGTGTTTGACACTTCTGTATGACTGGCTGGGTTAAAAAAAAGTCAAGAGTGCAGTTAGATTGCAAAATACCATGGTACCCCCCAACCAAAGCACTATGTAATTAAAAACAAAAAGGAAGAAGAAAGGAACTGCCCAAGAAACAATTAAAAGCCAGGAAATTTTTTTTTATTACCTGGCACTGCAGTGAACAGAACTGTATATAGCTTGCTTTATTTTTTTTTTTTAAGTGTCAGGTGGCAAACCCGTATTTGTTTACCTTCTATACACAGAATACATTACTGGGCTTGGCTCTAGACAGAATTCAAAAAATACAAGTTAATACTGTAGTCAACAAAGTTAAGTTCTGGTTTTGTGGCCATGGAATTTTGTGGCATTGGCTTGTTCACCTTGCAGTTCTCATGATCACAGCGTGAATTAGGAGCTGCAGGGGAACACTTCCACCAAAAGTTTTCAGTTGTCCAGTTTACAGCTCTTGTTCTTTGTGTTCACTATGTCTGCCCAGTGCTCTAATTAAAAGATGTAATCAGAAGTCCATGCATCCCTCCTGTCCTTGCAGAGAGTTGCATTCCATTTCCACAAGGGTAGAGCAGTGAGTAAAATGCTCTTTAAGGCAGTAGTGGCACAGTGGTAGTGGTGGTGGTGGTGTGCTGTTTTGTGGGGAAGCCTACTCCTGTCATGGGGCCCCAGTGAGAAGGTTCACACAAGATCCCCCCCAGATTATTGGGGCTGTTTTTCAACTTTGGGGGGGGGGTTAGGGAGAGAAGCGTAACATAGAGGGTCTGCTATAGATCAGACCTTCGAATCTGGCCACAGTTGGTAGTGGCCAAGAGCTGTTGTCTCATCGGCATAAATTAGCGTATCACATGACATGAGGGACTGCATAGGACTCATGGTCTGCTAGGTCAGTGGGTTGAATCTGGCCATGGTTGGTAATGGCCCAAAGTTGTTACTTACTCAGTATAAAAGAATGTACCCAGTGCTGAGAGCTCTTGACACATTGGGCAACATGCATTCTGACATGCCAGTAGCTTACCTTAATTTTTATGTCTGCTTGTGTGCATGCTAAGAAACATGTTATGCAGCTTGCTGCAGAAGCAGGTTGTGGAGGTGTGGCACTGTTGTGACCAGTGCCACCACTGCATTTGGGGATTGTGTGTTGGGCACCAATAAAGGAGGATGCTACCCGTGATACTAGTTTTAAAGCGTGCCATCACCTTGAAAGAAAATAGCTGCACCAGTCCGGGAGCACATCGTCATAGCAATAGCAGCCTGTCATTTTGGCTATGCAGTTTGCTGACAGAAACTGAGGCTGTGATGGCGAAGTGGCCCGATTGATGCGGCACAGTGTTAGTTCATTTGCCAATGGGGAGCCCCACTTCCTGTTGGTATAATGCCCCCATTAGCTGTGTGCGAGGGGTGCCCAATCCCCCTCTGCATCATGCTTCCCAACAGTCTTTCTTTGCCGACAGGGGCCCAATTCCCATCAGCTTCAGTCCCCCTCCCAGTTCAGTTTGCTGATGGTGGAGCCCACTCCCCATCGGCATATGCCCCAATTTGTTGTAAAGCCGAGGAGGGTGCCCAACCTCTGACTCTTGCCCCCTACTCCATATGTGCCAACGGGGAGCCCAACCCTGTTGGCTACAGCCCCCAAAACACTCAGATGGCACACTGGGAGCCCACCCCAGTGTGTCAAATGTTCCTGTAAAAAAAAAAAAAAAAACCTCCTTGCAATTGCTTGCTTTTTAAACCTGTAAAACAGAAATGGTCCATCGTTGAGTCCGTGGCCCTCCCCAACCCGCGCCCACCCTCTGCACACCCTCCTCACTTCATACTTACCTCTGGAGCCCAGCGCAACCATCTTCAGTGGACCAGGAACATGTCTGCACTCTTCAAAACCGACCGCAAACTGAAGAAATGCCGGTAAGTTGTATAATGGCATAAATAGTTTTTTTTCAACTTTGGTGCATATCTTGGGCATTTTTGGGAATTTTGGCACCAAATATTCAACACTGGGCTATTGGGACCCTTTCTCATGAATTCAGTCACTGTCATGGCGTTATTCAGACCCGAAAGGTGATTTCGCGGTCACTGCACAGAATCACCTTTTGGGACAGATTAACAAAATGACAGTGCCTCTGTTCATGAGGTGGACTGTCAGAAAGCCTATGTTGCAAATTTGGTGTAAAAAATCCAAAAAAAACAACTGTTTTACGAACATGCATTGCTCAGTTTGCACGCTTTTACTCGTGGCAACCAGTGGTGGTAATATTTTCACCCAGATTTTCAACATTGCCATTTTTCCACACCTCCTTTGAACAGTACAGCTGTCATTTCAGACATCCTGGCCAAAATGTGTTTCACACTTCCAGCGCAGAATAACGCAGTCGCTGTGGGAAATCAGTGTTCGGATAGATTGAGAAAATGACAGTGATACTGTTCATGAGCAGAGGTCCTAAAATGCCAATGTTGAAAATTTGGTGATGAAAGTCCATAAAATGACTATGTTACAAGTGTGCATTGACAGTTTCCCACCTTTGTAACTTCACAAATTTGTAATATTCTCACACCAGATTTTCAACACTGGCATTTTAACACCTCCTTATAAACAGTACAGCTGTCATTTTCACATCCTGGCCGAAGGTGTTTTCGCACTTCTGGTGCAGAATAGCCTGATCGCTTTGGAAATCAGTGTTTGGGACAGATTAAGATCGAGCCGAGAGTGAGAGAGGCGTGGCTGACTCAACTGTGCTCTGGCAGGACTGCCATGGATTTCTTTGTGGGCAGAAAAGGCACCAATGCAGGCAGGAGCCCAGTACAAAGGAAGCCTGCAGCGCCGGGAGAAACACAACAAGTGAGTGAGAGAGGGGCAGTGAGCGAGCTCAACAGAGCTCTGTCGGGCCTGCTGCAGATTTCTTTGTGGGCAGAAAAAGGTGTCAATGCAGGCAGGAGTCTAGTACAAAAGGGAAGCCTGCAGCGCCGGGAAAAACAGAATGAGTGAGTGAGAGAGGGGGAGTGAGCCAGCTCAACAGAGCTCTGTCAGGACTGCTGTGGATTTCTTTGTGGGCAGAAAAAGGCGCCAACACAAGCGGGAGCCCAGTACAAAAGGGCAGCCTGCAGTGCCGGGAGAAGTAGAATGAGCGAGTGGGAGGGGGGAGTGAGCGAGCTCAACGAGGCTGTGCCAGGATTTTAGAGTTGCCCACCCTTCCGCCCAGGGTCCTCTGTGGTCCTATATTACAGCAGGGTCTCTGGAGCAGAGACAAAGCAATGATTGATACTTTTAGTATTGCTGTAATAATACAGATTTAGTTGTGTTTATTTCTCTAACTGAGCTAAGTACTGAGCAATACTGTTATGATTGCTGTAATACAGTGGATTCCACTTAAGTGCACATTGGATAAATGCACATTCCTGATAAATGCATACTTTTCCAGTTTCACAATTTTTACTATTCAACGTGGTGCAAAAATCTGTTAAGTGCACACTGGATAAGTGCACATTTGCTAAATGCAGTTTCATAGTTCACCAACACATCTCTCCTAGGTAGTTAGCACCTCTTAAGTGTACAGGTGATTCTAAGGAGCTGTGGAGCAGCATTTAACACTTTATATCACTCAGCTGGCACTGAAAAGTTGCAAAAGACTGAGATCATTTCCTTTTTGGGTCCTCAAGCAATGCAGATAATGCAGACAGATGATTGGCTTTGATATTTTTTTATAACATTGTGCTTCATCAAGTTATTTTTCAATGCTGCACAGTAGCATATTTTAGTATTTTTTAATTGTTTAGCATAGTGCTATGATAGATAAATGTGGAACACCATTACAGGTCAGGTCTCAGTTATTTTCTTTATGTTGTATTGTAAACATAGGAGTTCGATAAATGCACATTCCTCTTAAATGCACATTTCTTGCTGCAAAATGGGTGTGAATTTAAGCAGATTCCACTGTAATACATATTTATTTGTTCTGTTTATTTCTCTGACTGAGCTGAGTAATACTTGAGTGCAATACGATTTCTAACTGGGCTAAGTGAAACTGCATGAGAGCTGAGAACAAAAGTATGGTAGCTGAGGGGTGAAAATGGACAAGGAGGCTTTAGGATTGCTACAGTAATACAGTATCTAAAGGATGAGATTTGAGACTGAATTAACCCAGTCAGCAAGGGGCAGTAGGGGGACTAGTGTGGGGGAGACAGGAATTTTGAGTAAATAGGAGCCTAACAGTTGTAGTAGGGTACAGAACCTGGGAGTAAGAGCCTGTAACATAAGATGGGGGCCAAAATGGGGCAGGTGCCACATGTCAATCGAGCGGGCATCTTTGGAAGGGTGGTGGGGTGTACAGGATGTGGGTCCACTATGATCCTGGACTGGGCTTGGAGGATGGGGGGGGGGAGGTGTATGACCACGAGGAGTACCAGGAGAGAGAGCAGATGGCTGTGGGTAGGGAGGGATCAGAGGCTGGCACAGAGGTGAACAAGTAGGAGGGGGAACCGATAGGGAAAAGATGCAGGAGGGTATCGACTAGGAATAGATTCGAGCCTCTGTTATGGGACAGAGAGAGAGGGAGCAGAAACATACTGAGAGGGGGGTGAGGACAAGCGGGCATGAGGGAGGGCAACAGGTAGGGAAGAGATAACGAGGACAAAAGGGTAGAAGGGGGCTAGTAAGGAAGGGGGTGGTGACTGAAGGAGAGAAGGTTACGGGAAGGGGGAAGGATGGGAGGGGTATCACTATCGGGGTAGAAGGGAATGGGGGCTCTAAATTTGACAACAGTGGGGATAGGAGAAGGATTGGAAATCGGCAGGGGAAGAGGGGAGGTCGACATGGGAAGCCAGGCTGGGAAGGGGTTCAAGGGGGATGGGAGGAATAAGGCAGAGAAAAGTGGTGAGGTGGAAGTAGGGGGTACACAGATACAGAAGTCACAGAAGGTACAGCTAGCAGGGGTAAGGGGCAGGAAGAACGAATACTGGGGTGGTGGAAGGGGCATTAGAAGGAAAGGGGTATGGATGGGGGTACTCATCCTGGGGATTCTATACTGAAAGGGATGAGATGGGGCTAAGGGGAAAGGCACAGCCTTATTTAGGTTGAAGCTATCCCCAGGTTGACTGCAGGAGGGGCAGGGCAGGCACTGCTCAATCAAGTGTGTGGCAAGGGAGAAGAAGAAGAAACTCATTTAGTGTTGCATGTGGGTACAAACAACTTGGCGGGGAGACTGTGAAGTAGTGAGGGGAGGTTCGAGTAGTTGGGCAGGCAGTGTGAGGGGTGGGGGAGTCGGCATTCTCAGAGGTACTCCTGGTACCATGTGCAAGCATGGGGAGGAAGGTTAGGATTGAGGACTTCAACGGTGGCTGAGGGATTGGTGCCACACCAAAATTACGGGTTAGTGACTAACTGGGTAGGGTCTGGGGGAATAATGACTTGTACGCTGGGTACAGGGTGCCACTTGAGCAGGAAGGGGAGGGAGTATAAAAGGCAGGATTAGAAGGTATATCTCTAGTAAGGTGAATTTAAACTAGTGGGGGGTGTCCAAAAGACTGAGGTTGGTAGAAAGGTCTGGACAGGGAAGCTAATGAGCTTGCCCCCCAGATATAGTAAAGGTGAAGCGCAGCAACCCTGAGAAGGGGGCAGGCAGAGTGGTCTGAGTGTAATACAGAAGGCATCACTACCGGTAAGAATAAGCAGGAGAAAGGTGTGAACTACCGGGAGGAGGGACACAGGCCAAGGAGGAGAAGGAGGGTATGGGTAGAAGGTGGTCTAACTAAATGGATAGATAACTGGTTACAGGAGGTGTAGAGGGGTGGTGGGAGCTCTGGCACAGAGCAGTGACAAGTGGGGTGCCGCGGGGGTCAGTGCTGGGCCAGTGCTATCTGGGCTCTTTTATCCCGGATATAACACACAGAGTGGGAACAGGGAGTCTGTTCACATTATACCAAATTGGAGGTGGTGGTGGATGAAGAGGATGGATGGGAAAACTGCAGGAGGACCTAACCAAACTAGAGACATGGTCGGTGGAGTAGCAGCTAGGATTCAATGCAAGGAAGTGTAAGGTGATGCACTTCAAGGCTAAGAACCAGAAGAGAGACTATTGGTTGGGGATCACAGAGGAGGAGAAGGACCTAGGGGTGTTGGTAACTGGGAGCATGAATAATTCTGCCCAGTGCAGGAAAGCAGCAGCGAAGGCAAACAGGATGCTGGAGTGCATCGCAAGAGGGTTCTCATCCAGACACAGGGACGTGATCCTTCCTCTCTACAGATCATTGGTCACACCACACGTAGAGTACTGTGTGCAACACTGGAGGCCATACCTGAGGAGAAATATAAAATTACTGGAGGGGTGCAAGGAGGGCAACAAAAATGTTAAAGGGATGGAAGGAAAGGAATATGAAGTTAGGCTGAAGGAGCTGAACATGTACACACTGGAGGAGAGGGAGGATAGGCGGTATATGATTTAAGTGTTTAAATACCTGATGGGGTAAATAAACCTAGCACTGAGGGGTGTTTAAACTGAGGAGTGGAAAAGAGATGACAGGGCACAGACTGAGGTTGGAAGGAGGACGTTTCAAGAGGGAAATGAGGAGGCACTATCTGTGAGAGGGTGGTGTCTAGTTGGAATGTGCTGCCAGAGGGGTGGTAACATGTAGGACAGTCAATAGCTTTAAGGAGTGGGATATAAAGCAAGAGGAAGAGTTGGGAATGCAGGGGCTGGGACAAGTGGGGGAGGAACTGAGGTGGAGGAGGCTGGGGCAGCTGCAGTCTAGGGTGCTACTTGCACACTTGGGCAGACTTACATAGACCAGTTGGTGTGTTCTGCTGGCAGATTCGTATGTTCATATGTTTGTATGTAAAATCACAGTGACTCTGTTCATGAGCAGAGGTCCTAAATGCCTATGCTGAAAATTTGGTGACAAATGTCCATAAAATGACTGTGTTACAAGCGTGCATTGTGCAGTTTCCACACACCCTCGTAACTTAGCAAATTTGTAGTATTTTCACGAAAGATTTTGAACATTGGCATTTTCTCAGACCTCCTTATGAACAGTACAGCTGTCATTTTCACATCCTGCCTGAAATATGCATTTACAAATCATGCAGAATACCGAGGTTGCTGTGGGAAATCAATGTTCAGGACAGATTAAGAAAATCATAGTGACAGTGTTCATGAGCAGAGGTCACAAAATGCCTATTTTGAAAATTTGGTGAAATAATTCCACTAAATGACTGTGTTACATGCATCGTTGCAGTTTCCACGTGAGCTCGGAAGTTTGAGCATTTTAATATTTTCACTATAGATTTTCAACATTGCCATCTCTTCACACCTCCCTATGAATGATACAGCTGTGATTCTTCACATCCTGCTGGATCTCTGTTTTCAATACACCTGGCTACAATGGCACAGTAGCTGTGAAAATCAAATTTGGGACACATTGACAAAATCACAGTGCTACTGTTCATGTGAAGAGGTCCCAAATGCTTTCATGGAGTGGGGGCCACAAAATGGCCATGTTGAACATTTGTACTGCAAATACCAACAATGCCCGGGGCATTACAGTTTCTAACCATAATGTTCCACCCTGTACAGACAGGCATCAGGGATGTCCTTTTGGATTGCCGACTGTAATGCTCATGCCATTCCAACCCCACCCCCCACCCTGCAGCCACTGACAGGCATCGAGCTGTGCCTTGGACTCTTGACCCCAGAGTTCACCCATTCTATATTGCACCCATTTCAGCGTATGTCCTTATGGGTGGGGTGACTGTAAAGCCAACACCCCAAGGCACACCTCAACACGTGTCAGAGTCTGTAGGATAGGGTGAGGTGAAATGGCATGAACGTTATGGCCGACAACCCAGCGATACCCAATGCCTGCCCGTCTCTGCAGGGTGGAGGTGGGTTGGCGTGAAGTTCAATACTTCACTGCCATTCCTACTCTGCATCTGTTCAACTCCTGCATTTCAATGCTAATACCAGGCAAGCAAACATTCGGCATTGACAAATGCTTGTTCTTCCCTCATTCTATATTTCCAGGGATGTTTGCATGAAAGCAGGTTCTCTGTCCTCTTACTCCAGTCTGCCTCTGCTGCTTGTCTTCACCTAAGGTTACCATGGTCTTCTGCCATAGAGATCCTATTCATCTCTCAGCAATGTACAGATAGATAATTAAGACATCAGAGTTTGGCAAAGCAGATGAAACCAAAGGCATCTTGACGTTGATTTCTGGAAGATGAGTGGTATATCAGAGCCCCTCCCAGTACTACAGGCCTTCTGAGTTCACAAAAGTGACATTATTGTGCCGTTTTGTTATCGTGTGTTTATGCTTAAGTACTGTCTATGTATTTTTTCAGTTTCATATTTATCCTCTTATCTGCCACCTGACACAGACTCAGGGAGACCCATTTCCTGCCCCATGGGGAACCCTCTCACTGCAGGGGTTTTGGGAGGGACCAAGTCCCTTACAGTCTTCTCTGAATTCGGTGGCAGGGGCTCCTCATGGCACAAAGCCTGAATGTGCAGGTGCATCCTGCTGAGGCAGGAGTGTTTCCTTTGTTCTCCATCCACCTAGATGCCTGGCTATGACTGTGCAGCATTTTCTATGCAACGGCATGCATGACGCAAAGCTACTGAATCTCCTCCACTGTCATCCCCAAGTGGCACGCACTGCCAGGGAACCCCCAGATCGGGCTGGTGCAGGGGGATCAGCTTGTCTCTGACCAGAGAAGGTGAGCATCCTGTGGGTTGCTCAGACCTCTTCCCTCTGCTTGACCCTCCAGTTTCCCTCTTGTTTCCTGAATCTGGTCCCCCAGCATGGCAAGTGACAATCCTGCTGCTACATTGATGTGTTGGCCACATATTGGTGGATGTTAATGTAGCGTGGATGGCTGGTTGCAGGAACATTTCCACTACTAGTATGTGTAAAGTGGGAGAACTATTACGATAGTAAATCTTCAATGTTTTTGAAAATCATGTTATATTCTAATGAAATTTCTGGCTTTGGGGAAGCCGTAACTTGTCCCCAGATCCTGGAGCCTTACACCAGCTTTGCAAAACCTGGCCTATTCTAAGACGGCTCTGTGGTGCAAGGCAGCAGGGCTGCCTGGCCTGCTAGTGCTCAGGGTTTGCATTATCCTGACCCTGGGACACCATCAGTGAACTGGCCAGAGGAGGCTCAACTGACCATGTGGCTGCCCATCTCTGGAGAGAGAGAGGGCTCCTTGATCTCACTGCCTGATTGCCACCTGGTGGCCAGTGGAAGTAGAAGTATATATAAGGTAGGGCTGTGCACTGATTGGGAAGGGGTGTCCTAGAGGGATCCAGCTTGCAGGAGCGATACCCTTAGGCACTGCCACACAGTGATTTGGGTTGGGGAGGAGGGCAGGAAAAAGGAAAAATAGAGGTGCGGTCTTGGAAGAAGACAGCACCCCATCTGACTAGTTTGGGTACACTGAACTCATATGGTACCTTCTGCTCCCCTTACCTTGCCTCACTAAGCCTATGACATCTAAAAGGGAACTGTCCATCCCTTTGGTGAGGGTCATCCACTGGGAATGAAGGAGGAGGGCACCAGCAGTTCCTTGGGGCAAGTGCAATTCCTCCACAGGTGGAGGCAGGCATGGAAGTCGGTCAAAGAATGCCTAACTCTCCATGTAAGGAGTGACAACGAATCTATTCTGACCACTTCCTTTAAACAGCTGTCCATATGGGTTTGGGAAATATTGAACCATGTATGAAACCATGACCTCAAAACACACTTAGATCACCCTTTGCTGGTGGGTGTAGGGTTCTGGGAGCCAGGTCTCCTACATAGCAGAATAAAATTTATCTGCCGTGACATCTTTAGCAGGGTTTCATGGTAGCTAGAGGACACAAATGGGCAGTGCAAGGTTTTATTTTTAAATAATTTGTTTCTCCCCTTGGTTTCTCCTTCTCTCATACCTAGATATTTCAGGCCACCCTGGCTGCATCCTTCCTACAGCTGGGAGAGTGTGCAAGCATCTGCCTTTACAGCCAGTACCTGTGCCACTTTGTGAACAGCCAGCAAGGGATATGACTGCTGTGACACCTGCCCCTTTCCCACCTCGGGAGTTGATTGCTTCACCGTTGCCGCACATTTGATCCCCAGCGTGCTCCAGCATGGCATTCTGGTGTATGAACACAGCAAACGCCTGGGCAGTAGGAGGCACTCTAGCATGATGCCACTGAGTTGTCTAATGGCGACAAGTCTTTTCTTTCATCAGGCATCTGTGTAAATGGATGCCATTGCATAAATTAAGCGTGGCTAATGTTGCCTGGCTCAGAGCCATGGGGAGGAGCAGTGTGCTGCGACCACGCGTGGAAGACCTGTACTTGTGTTGTGAGCTTGATTCTCTATTACAAGGCCAGTGGACCGATGGGAGCTCTGGGAAAGCAGCACTGTGAGACCTGGGAGTAAGAGCTTCAACTTGGCTGCTCTATTAGCACCTCCTATGATGTGGTTGGGAACATCACTGACATTGTTGATGACAAGGTGACATTAAGCAATAATGCGACAGGGTGTGTGTCGTGCTGGGATATTATCATGCCTGGGGTGATTAGGGCACAAGGCCGCAGGCAGAGGTGCGACTAATCACCCAAGTGACGTATCCTGTGCACACAACACACTACTTGAGTGCATTATTGCTAATATATACAATGGTTCATTTGCTTTTAAAACAATAAAATAGAAAAAAATTATGTTTTATGGTTTTTTGTATTTTTACGTATGTGGAGGTATGTGTTTTCAGAAAAAGTCCACAGTTTGACCACTAGATGGTGCTGGCTGTATATTCCATGTGTGATTTCATTTCATATGGTTTGTGCCCCAAAAAAACTGTATTTTGATTGCTGTTTTGCTGGTACAGTTTGCCATTTAATGTACCGGAGATTATTAGAAAGGATAGAGCTGCTGCTGCTGCAGTGCCACTCCTGCCATCCTCTGGCTACGCCGGTGTTTAAAACTGCCTTTAATTTACTTTCAGCTGTACGTTCTTGCGGTCTCTGTAGGCATATGAAAGAGGTAGGCAAGGACATGTATTTTTAAGACAAGAATCATGGCGACATTTTGTAAAAGGAATGTGAGGCAAAAACGAGTGAGGAGAGCAGCCCTGTAATGGCTGTTGAGATATGAGGTTTGCCGAGAAACGGGTAAGTGTTGAGACGCAGTGAGGAGTGAGCATGAGCTGCAGGCAGAGATAGTGAAGCTGCTGGCAAAAGCGGTTGTGTGTTCAGTTTAAATACGTTACTGAAATAAAGTATTACAAATGCTAGGCGGAGAAAAGGATAATTTTTAGATGTGCGTGGAGATGTCATAGCAGCTTGTAACAACAGGGATCTGGCTAGCCGAGCGGGGTCACTGAAGTTGGCTGGTGAGAGGGAAATTTGAAAGTGCAGTAGTTGGCAGTTAGTGTGTGAAGCCGTTCGCGATGACGGCTTTGCTTAATTTTGTGTTTTTTTGAATTGTGAATCCTGGAAGTACTTCAAATAATGGGTTTTAGTATCTTGTGTGATGCAGTACTTTAGGATTTTGTGATTTGGGGCTGTATTTGTGAATGTGGGAGGGAGGTTTATTTAAAAAATAGAGGAAGTTCTGTTGAAGTGTACAGTGGCCATTGCAAGTGTGGGCAGCTTAGGCGTTGCAAGTGCAGGGATTCCTTTTACTTTTAATGTGGTCTTCTGTGTGTTGGGACTAGATCCGTGATGTTATGCTGGGATAACATCACGGGTGAGCCCCAGATCAACCAATCAGAGACCAGGATTCTTTCTTGCCATTGTATAATAGATATTATCCACCAACAGGAGGGCACAGCAGCCAGCTGTGGGGGAGGTGGACCTAGAAAGGAAAACATTCTAACAGGCGGTGTAAAAGGCCTTGGTAGCTCAACCCATGTCACAGGTATGAGCAGGCGTCCCTGCTGCTGCCAGTCAGAGAGTTCCCGTTCCTTAGTCATCCAAAGCCCTACTAGCTCCTGGGGGGAGGGTCCCTAGTGGTCAGTCTGGGGTTGCCCAGTGCCACAACTGGAGAACATATTTTAGAGCTACACATGTCCGTTCATCAGGGATCTCAATTTTCAACAAAACCAGTTTTCCAAATGCTAACATGGATACAAAACAATCCCTTCTTCAAAACAGGAAAACAAGAGAATGGTTAAACCAACCATGCACTGCATGTTGGAGCTTGTCGGACTTTCATGGAGTCATTAATTAAAATGAAAACATTGGTAGCTTTCTTGTTCTATGTAGAGTGGAAAATAAAAGTAATAGTTATTCCTATGGGATATCCTGATGAGAACTGATATACAGCATTCTGTTTTATGAAAATAAGCTAAAATACAGATGTCATAAAATCAAGACATGAAACCCAGAACGAATACATAGCAGCATTCAGAACTGGATATTCCAGTTTCAGGTAGGAGCAGAAACATTGTTTTATGCAGTTTTAATATCATTAGAACATTAGCATGAGTGAAGTCTGTGCAGTACTCCCAGCATACTGTTTCTGTGTTTGTTTTAAGTGGTCTTTTTTTTTTTCTTATTTAGAGTCCTGTGTTCATACGGTACTGCCCTTTCCAAACCCTGTATTGATTTCTGAATTGGTTATCTGTTTGGAACCCAGTGACATCAGTTGAGTAGAAACCTAAAGTGACTTTTTCCATGCAGGGCTTACGCTCAACGTATGACACTAGATTCCAGAGTGGATAGGTAATTAAAAAATGACTGCTGGGCAGGAAAAAGGCTGCACTGATAAAAGACCCTAAGTGAGGAAAAAATAGGACACTTTCAAAACCAACACACAACATAATATACTGGGGACAGTAAACAGATTTCACACATGTGCAAACTTCTAACCTTAAACAAGCATTTGTCAATGCCGAATGTTTGCCGCTGGTATTGCTGTTGTACTAGATCTTTCTTGTACACATTTTTACTATATAGTTACCCAAGATAGAGCAGATAAGATGCAGTGGCTCATTTTCAGTGGTGTCCTGCTTTTACACATTATTACATTGTAATTACACAGGATAGGCCAGCTGAGCGGCAATATCTAATTTTCACTGGGCTCCCACATTTTGACCCCAAATGTCCAACAGTCTTTTTATGAGCTGACGCTATGATCAAGACAGGTCGAATTTTTGGGACCCAGTGCCACAAGATTATTGGCGTTTAGACTGCATCAGCAGAAAGCAGGAGCAAATACAATTAAACTAAAAGACCCACACTCACAGACAGAAGTTTTTAAAACATCCCGAATCTTACAGGTCCTAACTAACTACTACGTCTCTTTTTTTTTATAATCAAGACCAGGAACCAGAGCTTCCAGCCTACCGTAAGTTTTTCAAATCACTACATCTCCCACAGGTGACGGAGACACAGAACCACAGTCTGGTCTCACCAGTCTGTCTAGTAGAACTAGAAGAAGCGCTTGCCTGTACTAAGTCGGGAGAACGACCAGGCCTGGATGGCTATCTGGCTGAATTTTTTTAAAGCTTGTGAAGAGGCCCATTAGCCTCACGCTTTTAAAAGCCTATTCAGCATTGTAACATGGAGATAATCCCCCAACACATGCTTCGTGATAGTTTGCCACCATTTCAGCAATCTTAAAACCTAACAAGGCATCGATTCACCCAGAATCATATTGACCAATTTCAGTACTGAACCTAGACCTTAAATTGTACACCTCCATCCTTGCTAAATGTCTCAAGCAGATCCTGCTAGGTTTACTACATAAAGACCAAACTGGTTTCATAATGAAACGACAAATGCAAGATAAAATTAAAAGAACCCATACTTTGCTCCAGTATGCTTCCAAGACTCAGCAGTCGACTTTGCTACTGAGCCTGCATGCAGCAAAAGCATTCAACAGGGTGTCATGGAAATACCTGTACCACACACTGCACCAATTTGGCTTTCACCCCCAATTCATCACTACTCTTACACAGAAACATAGAAATTGACAGCAGATAAGGACCGATAGGCCCATCCAGTCTGCCCATTTTCCTGCCTCCTGTAAAACCGTAGACCCTACTTGATCTCCGCGCTTTACTCTCGTTCTTATTGCTAGGGTTCCCCATGCCTGTCCCATGAATTTTGAATTTCCCACTGTGTTTGCTCCAACTACCTCTGCTGGGAGTCTATTCCATGCACCCATCACCCTTTCCGTGAAGAAATATTTCCTCACGTTACCTCTTAGTCTATCCCTTCCTACCTCATGTCATGCCCCTCATTCCTGAACATCTTTTCTGAAAGATGCTACCCTCTGGTACCCTATTTATGCCTTTCAGATATGTGTAGGTTACTATCATAGCTCCCCTGTCTCTCCTCTCCTCCAGGCTATACATATTGAGGTCTCTCAGCCTCTCCTCATATAATGTTTGGTGCAGGCCCTGCACCATCTTTGTTGCCCTTCTTTGAACTGCCTCCACCCTATCTCTGTCCTTACGGAGGTGCAACTTCCAGAACCGGACACAGTACTACAAATGAGGCCTCACCAATGATCTGTGCAGTGGCATCGCCATCTCCTTTTTTTTCTGCTGGTGATAGAAACACAGAAACACAGAAGTTGATGGCAGATAAGGACTGCAAGGCCCATCCAGTCTGCCCATTTCTTTTTCTACCTGATGAATGTGCCATTGGCCTTTGCTCTGCTCTGTCAATGGCCTATCTATTCATACTCATCTGTATTGCTCCCTTATGCCTTTCCCATGCCTGTTTGAAGCCCTGCACTGTATTCATATCCACCACTTCCTGAGGTAAGCCATTCCATGCATCCACCACCCTTTCTGTGAAAAAGAACTTCCTCACATTACCCTTAATCGGCCCCTCTACTCTCATGCTGTGTCCTTTTGTCCTATTTTCTTACATTGAAACATGTTAGACTCTTTCACCTTGTTAATGCCCTTAAGGTGTTTGAATGTTTCAATCATATCACCTCTCTCCTCCTTTGCTCTAGTGTATACATATTGAGCTCCGTTAATCTGTCCTCATATGTTTTCTGATGCAGTCCCTGCACCATTTTGGTTGCCCTTCTCTGGACTGCCTCAATTTGGTTAATGTCCTTGTGAAGGTGTTGCCTCCAGTACTGCACGCAGTACTCCAGATGGGGCCTAACCAGTGTCTTGTAAAGAAGGATTATTACCTCCCTCTTCCGACTTGTGATACCCCTACTAATACACCCCAACATCTCACTGGCCTTACCTATTGCTTTAGTGGTCTCTTCCTATACCCCAGCATCCCACTGGCTCTCCCCACAACCTTGGCACATTGTTTGGCCTTTAGGTAGTCAGACATGATTACCACCAAATACCTTTCCTGCTAATAACTGTCAGTATCTCCCCCCATCATGTAATCCTCCCTGGGTTCTCGCCACAAATGCATGATTTTGCACTTTTCCAATCTTCGACTATGGAGCGTGATCTACACACAGCCCCCCATCCACCCTGGCAAACCTGGACCCCTTTTCATTCCTTCTGCGGCTCATCCTTGAATGCCCCCACCACCCACCACTGCGACCTGTTGCGCCTAGATCTCCCTCACTGCACTCCAGGTGCCAGTTTCACTGCAAATCTCGTAGTAAAGCACTGGTCCAACGCCTCCCACCCATCTCAGCTCCCACCTGGCCTACTCCTTGAGAGACTCTGACTCTAGACTTCTGCATATCCCTTTCATGCACACCTCAAAGGGACAATCTGCTTTCAAATATAGACTGCCCAAACTCTGGAACGACCTCCCTGCTGTAATTAGGCGTCCTCACCCCAAGGACGTGAAAACTCTCCCTTGAGGCCCACTTCTCAGTCACATGTAACTGCAACCTGCAGCCCAGTTCTGCTAGCAGGAGGCTTACATAACGTGCCTAAACTGTAAATTTGTTCAACAATTGACTATAATTGATGCCCTCACCAATGTGTCACTGTCTGTTTTATGCACTACGGTTCTAAAACCCTACTATGTGATAGCAACTCATGCACTCTAAACTAAAACCTGTAACTAAATACCTAATGCATAGTCCAGCCTGTATCATATTCCTGGACCTGATTGTTACACCTTACTGCACTCACTCTGTACCTCTTGTACTGCACCATCGCCTATGTCAATTGTAACCCATGTATGCTCATGTATGCTTAACTCCCAGTGCATCTGGAAGCGAGTGGATCCCACTCAGTATGCTTATCTGGTAAATCTCTTAAATAAATAAATAAGGTCAGCTGCCACACTCTAGATCATTCCTCCAGTTTTCCTAGATCCTCCTCATTTTTTCACCCTCTCTGAGTTTCTACCCTGTTGCAGATCTTTGTGTCATCTGCAAAGAGGCACACCTTCCTTCAGCCCCTCACAATGCCACTTATGAAGACATTAAACAGGATTGGCCTCAGAACTGATCCTAGTGGCACCCGCTGGTCACCCTCCTTTCCTCTGATTGAGCTCCATTTACCACCACCCTCTGTCTTCTATCACTCAATCCAGTTCCTAACTGAGTTTACCACCTTGTGACACATTCCCAGGCTGCCCAGCTTGTTCACAAGTCTTCTATGTGGAACGGTATCGAAGGCCTTACTGAAATCCAGGTAGACCACATCCACCACTCTCCCCTGATCCAATTTTCTAGTCACCCAGTCAAAGAAGTCAATTAGATTTGTTTGACATGACCTTCTCTCTTTGAATCCATGCTGTCTCGGATCCTGTGCTCCGCAAGCTATGGTCTGAGCTAATGGCTCCCTTTCACGTTTAACCTATATAGAGGGACAAGGCAGGGCTGCCCCATGTCCCCTCATTATTTGTGCTGAACCTCTAGCCCAAGCCATATGCCAGAATAAAGTCATTTTAGAATCTCCTACAATATAAAGAGCATAAGTTAATGTTTTATGCTGTTGATTTGCAAATATATTTAACAAAGTCCACAACCTCATTGGTTCACCTATGGTTCACATTAACTGAATACAGTCATATTTTGAGATACAAACTTAATGTTAATAAAACAGCAGCCCGTCACATCCTACATAACCCACCTCCCACCTTTTGCGCCCAGTACCAATATAAATGGGACAAGACCCACATAAAATATCTAGGAGTGTAAATTCCAAAGGACGTTACTCAGCTGTATCAGCTGAATTTCTCCCTTTTGTCAACTACAGTATGCTCAGATTTCGATACTCCTGATGTTACATAATAGGATAGAGATTATTGAATGGATATACTGTATTACCTAGACTACTTTATCGGTTCCAAACTCCTCAGTGTCACCTCCACAGGAAGCATTTTATGAATGGGATAAATGGATTTTGAGGTTCATTTGGGGTGGAAAAACTCAAATTGCACATTGTAGTTACAGTTACCTAAAACACAGGAAAGTTTGGCCCTTCTGAACTTAAAACACTATTTCTGGGCAGCTCAGATTTGACATGTAGCAGCTTGATTAGATCAAACTTATGAGTTCCATTGGAAAACCCTGGAGGTGGGCAGGCTCCATTTCTCAATCATCAAAACCCTATTCAACCCCTCCCCCACCCCACATCTCCAAAACAATTGTCGGAAAATTATATATCCAGAAATATTCTTAGGGTCTGAGGTAACATACTGATGGCAAAGCATCTATATTAACCCCTTGCCCTCATACACATGATAGCGTATGATTCAACTTTTTGGTCAAGTCAGATAGACCTGCATTATATACAGTGGGGGAGACAAGGACTTCATCATATGTACTAACTATTCGAAAATAGTCACCCACACCCCTTTGCATTTCTCAAACAAAATTATGCACTTACATGGGTGGACCACTATCGCTTCTTACAAGTCTGACATTTTTTGACAGCAAAACTGGGGCAACTCTCTGAGTATCAAGAACACCATCCACTTATAGTATTACTTTGAGAAACACAAAATCAAGGGCTGCCCCCTCATTTTATCTTGTTAGCCTATAAAGTTATTACTCTATCAGAACAGACGTTCACAGCCATTGAAAACAAATGGGAGTGAGAACTAAATATCCAAGTCCAGCCAAAAAACTCACTCAAAATATATCAACAGCAGCTCAAAGTGTCCTCCTCCAGTAGCTGGAAGGAGTTCACTTGGAAGGCGGTAGTCTGATACTTTTAAACACCATCAATAACAACAAAATTCAATTGAACCTTGGAGCCGAATGCTGGAGATGCTGTGATGAGCCTTTTGCTCATCACTTGCATATCTTTTAGCTTTCCCCGGCCTGTGCCAATTCTGGTCAGACTTAGAAGCAGATTTTGAGACTTCTGCCCACCTCCGCCCTGACAGCCAGCAGAGTCTTATTTTTGGATTATTCTCAAAGCTTGTGAGCAGACATCAGAAATATCTTCTTAGCATCATTTTTACTACTACAACGAAAGCGATCACAAAACAATGACTATCACAGCGACCTCAAGACATAGAACAATAGAGAAAGCTCATGATCACAGTTTACCATTTAGAAAAACCTAACCCACAAGTAGTGAAATCAACCTGAACTATTCAATAATAGATGGAATGGCTCTGTTCTATACATAATGAATAAACATGGAGATTTTTTGTCATAAGGTGACCCTTATAATATATCAGGTGAAGGGAGAAGGGGAAACAGAGCGGGAAAGAGAAAAGAAAAGGGGAAAAATCTGAGTGGATACTTAGACAGAAAGCGACATCAATGTATAATTAAATAGGCTTTAAAATCTAGAGGTAAACTAATATAGTGTATGGTAAGAGTTTGTTCAGCATAGAAATTCATCTTAGCTGAAATGTTGTACCACAGTTCAAAGGTTATGGAACGTGATTGTACCCTACTGTGTCTTTATAAGCGACATTGCAGAGGGACTGGAAGGAAAAGTATGTCTCTTTGCAGATGACACAAAGATCTGCAACAGAGTTGATGCACAAGGTGGGGTGGAAAGGATGAGAAGGGACTTGGCAAGGTTAGAGGAATGGTCAAATGTATGGCAGCTTAGATTCAATGCTAAGAAGTGCAAGGTAATTCACCTGGGAAACAAAAACCCAGGGGAAGAGTACACAATGGGGGGTGAGATACTAACAACAACAAAAATGGAAAGGGACCTGGGGGTAGTCATATCAGATGACCTAAAGGTGGGCAAGCAATGTGAGAGGGCAGCAAGGAGGGCTTGGGGGATACTGGGATGCATAGGGAGAGGCATCAGTAGAAAACAGGAAGTTATTATCTCTCTGTACAGACAGCTGGTGAGACCCCATCTGGAGTACTGCGTGAAGTTCTGGAGACCCAATTTCTGCAAAGACATAGACAGGATGGAAGCTGTCCAGAGGAGGGCAACTAAAATGGTGCAGGGTCTGCACCAGAAGACATATGAAGAGAGACTAAAGGAGCTTAATATGTATAGCCTTGAGGAAAGGAGGGAGAGGGGGGACATGATAGAAACTTTCAAGTACCTCAAGGGAATCAACAAAGTCCAAGAGGGTAGCATCTTTCAAAAAAAGAGGTGTGTAAGAACAAGGGGTACAATTTGAAGATAGAGGGGCGGCTCAGAGGTAATTTAAGAAGTATTTTTCACAGAGAGGGTTGTGGATGCATGGGAACGGCCTTCCGGGAGAAGGTTGTGGAGTCAAATACAGTGTGGAATCTGGGCATGCATGGGACAGTCATAAGGCCATTCTTCAGGGGTGGGGGTAGGAAGAAGTAGGCTGCTGGTTAACTAGGATCTGCAGCTTATCCAGTACATAGGAAATGGGCAGACTGGGTGGGCCAAGCGGTCCTTATCTGCCATCAAATTCTATGTTTCTATGTGGTACAACAACATTTCAGCTCTTTTTAAAAGCGTACAAGCCACAGAAATGGCAGGATCAACCAGATAAACACTATGCAGAGGCAGCACAGTTACCCGAACCCATGACTCAGGATCAACCAGACACAAGAAACAAATGCAGGATCAACCAGATATGTGTACACATGTAAAAAATAAAATGCAGGCTCAACCAGATAGTTAAAATAACTTATGAAATGAAAGAACAGACTTCTCATAGTCCACGTCTCGCTGAGCGAGGAATACGGCCTCCATTTTGTTTTTTGAAAATCCCTCCATGCCTGATTGGCAACCAATAGAAGGCTGTGCTGCAAACATAGGGATGTCTGGTCCCTAGCAACCACACATCTCACCCTATCAACCAGCCTAACTACACGGAATAAGACATGGCAACAAACAGAAGTCCTAAAACTGTATTTAATTTACTTAGGAGGGCACCATACACTTAAACAAAATACTGGATGGGCAACTCTATGCCCAACCAGTGTGTGTCACCTTGTGGCTTTGATTCCCACGGACCTCTCTGAGCTTTGCTCTTGAGGTCACTAGAAATCAGAACCCTCTGTGGCACGACACCTGGTTATGCATAGTTGCTCATCCAGTATTCTGTATGTATTGAACCTCAGCTATTTATAAGTTATAGAAGTGTGTTCATGCTAATACCATTATCTCACAATATGTATAGACTAATATGTTATAAGAATTATACTTGATTCACTTTGTTGACATGAACTAATTGTCCTACTGTATTGCCTAATGCAGAAAAAATAAAGTTAAAAAAAAGACAGGTGGAATTTTTTAAATCCCATCCGACAGGTGATTTCGTGGTGCGACTTCCGAAAACTGGTTTAGAGGGACTTGAAAATGACAACTGTTAAATTCAGGAGGAGGAGTAACACAAGGATATGCTGAACATTAGGGGCCCAAATCTGCAAAAATAAAGTTGTGAGTAAAAGTTGGAACAAGTCCCATTTTTACCCCAAATTTTCAGCATAATGTTTTTAAGACCACTCCTTCTGAACGTGACAGGTGTCATTTATAAAACAATGGCTGAAACGTCATTTTGCACCAGAAGTGTGAAAACACATTTTGGGTAGGGTTTTTAGAAATGCCAGCTGTCACATTCATGAGGTGGTGTGAAAAAAATGAGCGTGTTAAAAATCTGGGGTCAGAATACTGAAAATTCCAGTTACGAGTGTGCATTGAAAAATTTCAGTGTACACTTGCAACTTTGTTGATTTTTAATATTTTTATCCCGGATTTTCAACATAGCCTTCTTATGACCCCACATTGTCTTCTTCTGACCCACCTCATGAACAAGGGTGGAGAAATTTTCAAATCCTGCCCAAAGGTGATTTTGTGCCACAAGGCACGAAAAGCACATTTTGCCAGATTTGAAAATGACAACTATCACATTCATGAGGTGCTATAAAAAAATGGCTGTGTTGCAAAATCTGGAGTCAAAATATTGAAAATTAACAAAGTTGTGAGTATACATTCATAAATTCTAATGTAGTCCCATAAGTTTGTTGTTTTTAAATATTTTACCCACATTTCCAACATAGCTTCTTATGACTCCACCTCTTGAACAAGGGTGGAGAATTTTTCAAATCCTGCCAAAGGTGATTTCCTGCAGTGACTGCAATATTACCTTTCTGGACAGATTTGCCTAATTTCACTGTCATTGTTCAATGAGGTGGGGTCCCAAAAAGGCATGTGTGGAAAAATTGGGGCAAAAATATTCAAAAATGACTAGGTTATGCCAATAAATTCAAAACCCCATTGAAATACATGGAGCTGCATACCTGATTTCCTCAGTGCACAGTCCAGTGTTGAAGAGTGAAGACCGTGTCTACAGTCCAGAGAGGGTTACATTGTTGGCCCGTGATAGGTAAGGGCTTGGGGTGTGTGTGGGGTGGTGGGTGCTGAGTGGGAGGGTCAGGTGGGGGATAGTAATAGTGATGGCAATAGACATCGATGAATGGTTTTCTGTTTTACAGGGTGTTAAAAAAAAAAACTACAAAGGCACAGTTTTCTTTATTTCAGGTACCGACACTGGGGTTGGCACCCCCAGTGTTGGTGTTATGTTAGCAGCAGCAGGGTGGGCTCCCGGTGTTGCAAATTAAAATGGCCGGGTGGGGTAGCAACTGTCACAGGGATTGGGCACCTGCATGGTGGAACAGACAAATATGCAGGGTTTCTTTATGTTTGGCAGCACTGAGGTGGGCTTCCTGGTGTCACACAGTGAAAATGGGCAGGGTGGGGAGTTGTACCTGCACTGGCATTATGTTGGGGAGGGTGCACACAGTCAAAATGGACAGGGTGGGGGAGCTAGCTGCGGGTATGGGATTGGGCACCCCATGCTCATGGAAGTGGTGGTGAGACATCGAGGAGGGTTTCTTTTTATCGTCGGCAGTGGGGGGGGGGGCTTCACCAGGGATTATATTGGGGGAGGAACCACAGCAGGCTGATCATGATGTGTTCAACTCTGCTTGCTGGGCAGCATTATGTAAATCAAAGGAAAGAGCTGCCCTATGATTGGGTCTGCTCTCTCCTTTGAACTACACAAAGTTTCCACCCAGCACGCCAGAACAGTATCATGATCAGCCTGGCTGATTATTGGTGTGATACTGATGAGCCCCTTGCAGACTGCTCTGCACTGGACTGACAGTGTAACACCCCTCAAAACCCACTCTCATAGCAAAATGTTTGCTACACGTCTGCACATGCGAACATAAAAATGTGGAAAAACAAGGCTTATGTTCCCTGTTAAAAAAGTAACTGCAGAGAAAGACATTCAAATTTATTTATTAATTTAAAATTGGTGACCGGGAAAAGCATGCTGAACTGAGGCTCGTTTCCAGGTGCGACCCGTGTACATGTAGTACAAGGTGGTAGACAGAGAAATACAAATACAGCGATTAAAAGTAATATGCAGTGATACATTATGGTACATTTACATGGAGTTTGGTGGAGAGGTTACACTTTAGAATGAACTGCAGGGTTGAAAAAAAATTACTTCATTTCATTTCTAGACCATTTATACCTTAAATTTCAGGTGCATGTATTTACATATTTACAGTAGTGGAGTTATTGAAAAATTGAGTTTTCAGGGAGAGGGTTCTGGTGGTGGGGGAGGGGTGATTTAGCAGTAAGAGATGGCGTGGAGGAGTTTATTTTTATTACCTGGTGAGGCTATTTAGGGTAGTGCTAGGACCATATGAGGAGGGCTTGGGTGTACAGCTGTGGCAGGGAGTGGGAGGAGAAGTCTAAGGAGCTATTTGAAGGCTGATATGGAGGGGCCCAGGTGAAGGTTGGGAGGGAGGTTGTTCCATAGGAGAGGGCCGGTAGGAAAGGCAGCCTGCTGAGGCTGTCAGGGGCATGAGAGGTGGAAGGTACGTGCATGTCTGTGGCGGGCGGGTAGCCAGAGGGGTTGGCTTGAGAGAGGCGGAGGCTAGGTAGAGGGGAAAGGTGCCGAGCCAATATTTCGCTATGAGGAGGTGCTGTGGGTGGTCCTCCTATGTGAAAGTGGCGTTAGGGATAGAGTTGTGAACAGTTTGCAGTGATGAGTGAGTGGGGGGGAGGCGGTGGCGAGGCGCATGAAGGAGTTTAGCAGGACATCGAGTTTTGCAAGGGAGGAGGAAGGAGCTGTGCCATAAATGACATCCGCGTAGTCCAGTATCGGTAGGATGGTCTTATGTATGAGTTCACTCCGAGTAGGGAGGGGGAGGCAGTCTTTGTGGCGGTAGAGGATGGCAAGTTTGGGACGGAGTTTGGTACAGACAGCATCGACGTGGGTGGAGAAGTTGAGGTTTGTGTCCAGCCAGACTTTCAGATACTTAAAGGTGGGTACTGACTCTAGGGAATTTCATCCAGGGTGGAGATTCGGGGGCAGGCAGGAGGTGATTTTGTCTTGTGCCGAAAACTATGGAGCGGGGTTTTGCATTAAGTTTTAGCTGATTTTTATGGAATGAGGCCTGTACTCGGTTGAAATCGCTTTGGAGGTTTGGGTGGACACTGGCATGGGAGGGCCTGGGGTGTAGATAATGATGTCGTCCGCATATAGATGCACGCTTGAGGTGAGACAGGCTGAGGGAGGTCATTTATGAAAAGGGAGAAAGAATGGGACCGAGGATGGAGCCTTGGGGACACCCATGAGGATGGGTAGGGGTTGGAGATAGTGTCTCTGACTTGTACTTGTTGCATCCTGTTTTGGAGGTAGGAATGGAATCAGTTTATGGCCTGTTTAGCAAGGCCGAAGGAGCTCAATTTGCCTAGCAATAGAGGGTGGAGACCGAATCAAAGGCTTTAGCTAGGTCAAGGAAGATGGCAGTAGTGGTTTGCCTCGTCCATGGTGGAGAAAATGGAGTGGTTACTTGTAGTAGGCGGTGGTGGTAGAATGGGATTTTCTGAACCCTGATTGAAAAGTTAAGAGGGAGCTGTTTGTGGAGAGGAAAGGAGACAGTTTTGATAGCATGAGGGATTCTTGGATTTTGGCCAGGGAGGAGAGGAGAGAGATGGGTCTGTAATTTCCTGCAAGGGAGGGGTCGCCACCTTTATGGAGGAGTAGGATTTTGGCAAGTTTCCAGGTGGAGGGGACAGTGGCTGTGTCAATCGAGAGATTTAGTATGTGGGTTATAGGTGTGACTATGGCTGCTGCGGAGATGCAGAGCAGGCTGGGATGCAAGCAATATGAACTGGATTTTGACAGGTTTAGAGAGGTGAGGAAGTGTAAACTTCCAAGGGTGTGAATGGGGAAAGTGGAAGCCGTGGGGGTATAGTGTGGGAGGGTGGGGGTGATGTGTCGGGCTTGGTGCAGGAGATGAAGAAGGAGTTGAAGAGTTCAGAGACTATGGCAGGATCAGAGTCTATTTTGCCATCAATGTTTAGGCTGGGGCTAGCTTGCTTGGAGTGTGGGTTGTTACGAGAGTTTATCACCTTTCAGAAAGGTGCTGGGAAGGCTTGGTGAGCGGTAAGTTGGACCTTGAAATACTGGGCCTTTGATAGCCGAATGGCTTTTGTGCAGTTGTTTCTAAGCATTTTGTAGGACAGGAGGTCCCTAGATGCAAAAGAGGTTTTGTGACGCCTCCAGGCCTTATCTCTGACTCAACCCAGGGAGATGAGGTCAGTAGTGATCCGGGGTGGTGATTTTTCCTAACTCTGGCTTTCCTAAGTGGAGTGTGGTGGTCCCATATGCTTAGGAAGATACTGCAGAAGTGGGAGAGGGCAGTGTCGACATCACGTGAGGCAAGGACAGGGTGCCAGTCTGTGTTTGACAGGTCGCGTTGAAGGGCGGATTCATCAAGGAGGTGTAAGGGGCAGGTTACAATGAATTTGGGGCCGGAGTGAGGTGAATGGATTTTACGGATACAGTAGGTTATGCAGTGGTCGCTAAGGGCATCAGAAAGGATACCTGAGGCAGTGATCCTATGGGGGTGAGAGGTTAGGATCCAGTCAAGTAGGGTGTGTTTTTGTGAGTGGTGATTTAGATGGGTGGGTTCCTGGCTTAGCTGGGTGAGATTTAGGGCTTCGATCCTCAGGGCTGCTGGTTTTGTGGAGGGGGAGAGCCAGTTTAGGTTGAAGTCGCCTAATAGAATGAGTTCGCCATTTGAGGTGGTTGAAGGAATGGAGGATATGACTTGGATGAGGGCGTCGGGTGAAGGCTTTGGTGGGGTGTATAGAACACCTATGTAAAGAGGGGTGGATGAGGGAAGGATAGGTGAGCAACAGGATTAGGTGGGAGGCCGGGCGTGATTCTTTGAAAATTACAGTGCACTTAATGGAGTGTCTGATATACAGTGCTATCCCTCCACCTCACTTGCCACGGTCCTGGCGGAACAAGATGTATTTGTTATGGCGAGTGAGAGGTTGGAGATTTTGCCTGAGAGCCAGGTCTTTGTGATACAGAGTATGTCCGGTTTGTATTGTACTGACCAGACAGAGAGGTGTCGAGTTTGGGAGAAGGCTCCTGATGTTAATGTGGAAAATCACAGAGGCCCTTGGAAGTGGTTGGTGAGACCTGAGTTGGGGGCTGATGGCGGCTTGAGGAGCTTTTGTTGATGTGGGGCTGGGTTTGGATGAATATCCCTGCCAGGAGTAGGAGTAGCAGAGGTAGGAGAGGTGGGTGTGCATCTTGCGTCTGCTAGTTTAGGCACCGGAGAAATGCCTCTAGGTTAAGCATGTGTGAGTGGAGCAGGGAAGGTGAATGGTTGTGGAGGGTTGGGGGTAGGAGGAGGAGGGTGTATTCGTTACAAGGGTGGGAAGGTGATCGAAGATTTGGGTTGAGGTGATGTGCCTGGTGGGGGTTCACAGGGTGGAGGTTCAGGGCAGAGGGAGGTGAGGTGTGAGGGAGAATGAGGTGGGATGGTGATGTCAGAGCACAAGGGAAGGTGAAATAGCATGGAAGAGTGTGAGAGCAAGAACGAATAAGGCAGAGAGTGGCATGGTCAATACCCTCTTTTTTTTAAATTTATAGTTTTTTGTAAAATTTACAGTGGCCTCTGGTGGTGAAGCTAGGAAGTTTACAAGGTTGGAGGATTGTTAATTGCAGTGGCCACTAGTGGTGGGATTTGATAGCTTGCAGATGGAAAAGTGGACTGACTGGTTTTCGATGGTCATGTGCAGGGCCACTGGAAAATTGCGCTCGCAATTTTCTTGCGGAATCCGTAATTTTCATCATTCTCCGCAAAAATGTACATGTTCCGCAATTTCTTGAAATTTTTGATTTTATATTGAACTGTGTAAAAAGTATTAACATTTTAATAAAACTCTCAAATATATTGACAATTTTGCATGCAGACTTGGTTTGGCGAAACAATGCAGTGCAAGGTGGGGCAAGGGTTTTATGTGACACTGATTTTGTTGTCTTGTTTGGTTTCAAAATCCACTGGCCAAGCATAAGTACACTTAAACACTAACATTTTTTTTGTGTTGAAGCAGTCTATCAGAAAACATTTTGTTGCCACACAGACTGAAACAAAAGATGGGAGAAAAGGTGCAAATTATCCCACTCACTTAAATGGGGTGCTAACTATGGAGCCTTTTTGTAAGTGGCAGGGCAAGTTTTTATTTATTTAGCTTTTGTTAACTGGGTAGGTACACTAGACAAGTTATATGCCTATTTTCAGGAACGACCTGGGAGAGTACAACAGGCATAACAGGGTACATCAATACAGCATAGCGGGTGAGCATACATTCATTCAGACTAGTTTTGTTTCAAACAGCTGAGGAGTTTTGGATGGCCCTGCCGATTTTAAATTTGAATAAGCTAGTTGCTAACAGTAATCTTACTCTTAGCAACTACCCCATAGATGCTCGCATGCAAAGACTACAATAAAAACCTGATTAAAGTCTAAAAACAAACTTATAAAACACAAAATGTATCTGAACATTTATCTTTAACTAAACAAAATCATTGCAGCCAGAGTAAAACAAAGGTAAATTACAGGGTACCCTGACTACTGTATGATGCAGTAAAATATAAGTGGTACTTTTTTTTTTTTTTATTAACTGTGGAAGCCCACTAGGCACAAGTGCCTGTTTTCAGGTAACCCAGGAGCACTGAGGGGAGGTTAAGTGACTTGTTCAGAATCACACAGTATGCAAGTGGAGGTTGTGGGAATCAAACCAGGTATGCTAGATGCTGTCAGCTCATTCACAGTTTGTTACTCTGACCTCTAGATTATACTGCCAGCCCCAATAATCCCCAGATTTAATGTTTAAATATGTGATTTCAAAAATAGTGTACAGTACCTACAGTACAAATTCTGACCATTAAACACTTTAACAACATTTTACTAAAACTCAATTATTCACCACTCTATGTGCTTATTTTCTCTTGAACCAAAGTGGGTGAATAGCTGGCAGAAGCACTGTAAACAGCTGTTGATTAGGCTTCATTATTCTACAGCCAGAAACAAAAACACAGATATTTGTTCTGGCTTTATTTAATATAGATTTGCTGTGGCTCACTTTATAGAATCTATTTAGCACTGTATGAGGCAGATGCTTTTAAATTTTGGAAGATAGGCAACGCTTACAGTAGCTTATCAGTTTAGTATGCTCTTAAGGAAAAAACTTTTCTTTATATTTTAAACATATTCAGGTGTCAGTATATTTATTTAGCAATTTATACTGACTAATAAATACTGCAGAAAACATTAAAGATTTATTGTGATGCACTCAGGGTCTATAGTAGAACCAACGCAATTTCCATAATTTTGGGTAACCTTTTCCATGATTTTCAGTGGCCCTGGTCATGTGTCACTAGCTATAAAATAGAGTGACGACCAAGGGGTGGGGGAGTGGGGGGGAGCCGGGCACAGCTGTATGGCGGGGGCCGGGTCCTTACAGAGCCTGAGCACAGCAGGGTAAGCACAGCTCTGTACTCATCGGCGGTTTGCTGTACCTTCCAGTTTTGGGGTGGGGAGGTGTCCTAAGCCTCCCAGACCCTCGGAGGCTGATTCCTTTGCAAATCCACGGTGATTCTGTGGAAGGAGAGCAGAAAAGGACGATGTTAAGTACAGGTAGGTTTCTAAAGGAGGGGCTGTAAGGGGGGGGGCTGGGGTGGAGAAGCCTGCAGTGATGCGTTTACTTGCTGGGACACTCTATGCTAATACAGGGCTTTGCAAGGAACAAGCTACACATTTGTAAAATGCAGAGCTAAATTGGAAAAGAGCTAAAAAACAGTGCTGAGAAATGCTCCGACTTGTGCTACTGCTCCCAGATTAAAAGAGCAGCTCTCGGTCGTAATTTACTTATTTTAAACTTACAGGCATACAACACCGGCATTCCGACTTGTGCTACAGCTCCCAGATTAAAGGTGAAGCTATAGGTAGAAATTTGCTTCAATTAAACTTGCAGGCTTACAAAACAGGCAAAATACAACCAAAATACTAAACCAAAAAACTATCTGCATTTGTGTGGGGAATATAAATTGCCTTATTAAAGGCACTGCTTTTACAAAAAAGGCGCCAAATTTGAGTCCTTGGTCCAAGTCCTTACAGAGCTTGAGCACAGCAGGGTAAGCACAGCTCTGTGCTGTCGGAGGTTTCGACGTACCTTCAGTTTCGGCGGGTGGGGGAGAGCATCCTCATCTAGAAACATATCTACTTTTCAAAGCATTCTAGGGGGTTGTCAGTAGTCAAAACAGCAGTTTACACTATGAAGAACATTTTGTACCTTTGCTGCTTTATTCCTTTCCTTTTTTTAAACTTTATATTTATTGCTTTCTGATAAAAATAATTACATACACATCCTCATACAAGGAAAGCAATACATCAGGACAATTCAACCAGTGTAATAATAAAGGAAAATTTGATATACACGTTTGTCTGCTTGTATTCTTGTACAGTAGGAATTGAGAAGTATTTATCCATAGGGTCAGAAATATAATACCACAATGCTAGCTGCTTCAGTGGCTTAGGTAATATCCAATGGGAGAAGACACAAAAACGTTACTGTAGCCTTTATAAATTAATAGAAACCACCAGTAAGGATGATGTAAGAGTGAGAGAAATAGCCTCTCTACGACTCCCCTCCCCAACAGCAAAGCCACCAGGGACACTAGAATGCAGTGCTTGTTAAGATAGTTGCACAGCAGTAACTATTTTGATTTTTACCTTGGGTTTTGTGCTAGTACTGAACCAAATTTTAATATTGCCTCCTCTGACTATACAGATTCATATTTTGTACCTTGATTTTGCTTCTTTGTTTTTCCTATTTATTTTGTTCCTGTTGTTCGGTTATGTATTGTAATTCATCTGTTTGTAACCTCCCGGGTTGTACCTGAAAATAGGCAATAGCTGTCTAGTGTGATTACCTGGCCAATAAACACCAAATAAATAAATAAATAATCTGTGTAAAACGAAGCACACAATCACAGTTTAACATTGAAAATACCAATTTGTTGAGATTCTAGCAGCAGGTGACCCTCAGTGACTGAACAGCTCAGCACATGGTGTGGGTGACATCACGAAATGGCCGCGAGCCACGAGTACATGACCAGCGAAATACTCCCTTCGGATAAAAATTGTAATGCATCAGAGGTTCTTCTACTCATAAGCAGCGGGCCCTGTCAAAGGGACAGCCAAAGCAGATAAAGCTGCCCAGCTGGCAGATAAGCATAGTAAGGGGACAGATACCAGGGCATCTGAAAGGGAACTCTGATTCCAGTGATGGTAAAAATACAGATTAAAAGACTCGAATAGGTACTGGAACCAGTGGCAGCCAAGAATAAAGAAGAACATGCCCATGCTACTTCTCCTACAAAGGAAAGGAGCAGCCAGTGGATCACACACAAATTCCTCAACAGAAGACACAACTAAGGTACAGCAGTTTTCCAAGCCTTTCAGGCTGTGAAACTTCTTTAATGTGTCTGCCCTGTCCCTCACCAGGCTCCAGTTCTAGATCATTTGCCTGTAGAGGAGGGTGACATGTATTACAAAGAGGAGGAGGAGGAGGAGGAAGGTGAATCCATAGAACCTGACAGGTCACCTTACCAAGAGTTTGGTTCCCTTCCTAGGGCTACAGAGGATTGTACCTCTTTCTCCACATTCATCAAACAGATGGTGAACACCCTCAGCATCCCCTCTCATGAAACAGAGGAGGAGGAAATGGAGTTCAGGGATATGATGGGGATAGCCCCTACAAGGAGACTACTAGTCCCCATCCATAAATCACTCCAAAGGCTACATCAAAATCATGTCAGCACCCAATTCAGCTGCTGGCATCAATAAAACAGTTGAAAAGAAGTATCAGGTGGGCAGACAGGAGGATGCTATGCGTGTATGCCCACCCTGATCATGAAATAGTGGTACAGATGGCTGCTTGTGTGAAGGCCAAGGTGCATTTCTCTGTCCAGCCTACTGGAAGGATTCCAGGAAAACTGCATACTATGGTCAAAAAGTTTATACAACAGCTTCCCGGCTCTGGAGGCAGGTAACTTGTTTGCATACACATCCCAGTACTAGAAAGCACTGTGGAATGCAAGCTGGCACTGACTCATAAGGTAGATGGTGAACTGGCATAGACTCCGGCTGCCACAGCAAGGTCAGCCCTGAATGCCACTAAATACCAGTTCCACATGGCTGTTCACTCTGATTACGCTTCACAAGTCTTAGCTAATGTAGTGGCACTGAGGAGGTTTGTAGCTAGGGCTACCATCCTTATCCAGGATACTTGGCTAAGGCCATTGATTTCCTCGTGAGGAAACTCCCTGTTTGGTGACAGAACACATTAACAAAGTGAACTAATACAATCCACTTTTTAAAATAACACTGAGAAAGAAAAGGCCTTCACTTTCTATTGGCCTTATGAAGGAAAGGAAGGCAGAGGCAGGGTTGCTATCCAAGACTCCTACACCCACTATGAATACCAACTCCAAACAGGTTACCCACAGAGGCAGAGGCAGGAGGTGCTGCAGTGCTGCAGTGCCAGCCCTAAGCCACAGTCAAAACAACCCCCTGATGGTTCTGCCCAGGTTGCCAGTCAACCACTGCCACGGCAGGAAGGCTGATCCACTACTTTTGGGAATGGGTGACCATTACCATGAACAAGTGGGTCCTAAAGTAATGGGTCATGGATTGTCCCTGTAATTCAAGGTTCCCAATACTGCAGAGACCAAAATCATTTCCAGCTCATTCACTGACAAAAGAATTATGCTTGAATTGGCAGTAAAGAAACTGCTGCAGGCAAAGGCAGTAGAAAGGGTATCACAACGGGGTAAGGGCCTGTTTTCAAGATACTTCCTCATCCACAAGAAAATCTGGGAGCAGTGGCCCATTTTAGACTTAAGATACCTTAACAAACATATCAAAAAAGGAAAGTTCAAGATGGTCACACTGAGCACGGTGATACCATCCCTACAGTCAGGAGACTGGTTGGGGTCATTGGCTGTGAAGACACCTCTTCCACATTCCAGTCAGACAAAGCTACAGAAACATCTCAGATTCAGGCTGGGAAACTGCTAGTATCAGTTTGTAGCCCTTCCCTTTGGTCTCACCTCAGCACTGGGGGATATTCACAAAGTGCCTAGCTGTTGCCGCAGCTCACCTGAGAAATCAAGGTGTGCTAGTTCTTCCCTACTTAAACAACTGGCTAGTCTCAAAGAAAACTGCAAAACTGATTTTCGCAATCTCGCCCAGCACTACTCAGGAACACTTACAATAAGCAGAATACGTTTTTGCAGAAGTTAGACCTGAAGTGGCAGGACTAACTTTAGTGCCACATTCCATGGCTTAACAGATCTACAACTTTTGCTGCACCACAAGAATGCATTCTGTTTATTTTAAGTGCATCTGCAGTGATTGATGTTCCTGATAGTCCCAGACTGGTCCAGACAGGCTTGGTACTCAGTACTCCTGACCCTGTTTAGTGGGATCCCAATCAGCCTCCCTAAAATACAACCTACTGACCGTATATCAGGGCTGAATGACATTTCCAGACTCCGAATACTATTTCTGAGGGCATGGTTCTTGAAGAGCTAAACTTTTCTAGTTTGAATCTGTCAGAGGAGGTGCTGAGAGCACATAAGGTTTCAGAAAACCAGTAACAAGGAAGGCATACTCCTCTAAGTGGAAGAGATTCTCCTACTGCTGTGTCCCAGGAAGATAATCCCAAAGCAGGCATGGCTGCCTACAGTTCTGGACTATCTGATACTCTTACAGTCCTTAGGTCTAAGACCTTAAACCTTGAAGATACACCAACAGCTGGGTTAGCCTGCGCATCAGCAGGCAAAGACATGTCCTTGTGGTCTCACAACCTATTTTTAAAATGTCCTTTTTTTTTTATTACTTTTTACCTCCTTCACCACAGGCTTCCACGGGGCTATGACCCCCCCTCGGAGGGGGTACATCCTCCGGCCCAAACCCCAGCTCATCTGCCCCCCAATGTTCCCCCATGGATTCCCCCTCTGTGGCAGGGCCAGGTGTGGGGTGCCAGTAGCCCCCACCACCTGGTACATTAAATCTGGTGGCGGGGGTAGACTTTGCGAGGTGGTTGGGCCATCACACAGGTCCGTGGAGCCTAGCCATTTCCATTTTCTCCTTCCCTCCCCTCCGGCGTAAGCACATGGGCTTCCAAAGCCCTCCCACACCCGCACTGCCCTCCAGCCATCAAGGAGGGCAGTCACGGGCAGGACGACTAATCCTTCCCCAGAGAGAGGAGGAGCAGTCCCTCTGGAATGCTCAATCCTCTCTCCCTCCTGCCGACCCCCAGTGGCCCAGGCTCATTCCCGAACCTGGGTCACCGGCATGGTATGAGGTGTAGCGTCCAGTGCCTCAACCATCAGCACCACCAAGCCGGCTTTTAAAATGACCTTTAAGGGCCACAGTCACCTGTATCCCCCTGTAAGGAACCCAGTCCTTCCTTGGATTTAAATATCTGCCTTGCTTAGCTGATGGAGGCTCTTTTGAGCCTATAGTTACAGCTGACTTAAAACATGTCACATGGAAAACAGTTTTTTCCCTAGCCATGACATCTGCCAGGAAGATAAGTGAACTGCAAGCCCTCTGCACAGGTCCATACTACATAATCTTCCACATGGATATGGTAGTCCTTCACACCAGTAGGAAGTTCCAACCTAAGGTAGTGTCAGAATTCCACTTAAACCAGTCAGTTACCCTTCCTGTACTCCATCCTGAACATTCCAGTACAGGTGAGCGGAAACTCTGATACAATGGGCTGTACAAGGGCACTAGGTCACTACATGGACTGGACAAGGATGTCAGGTCCCAGAGCACACTGCTGTTTGTTACCTATGGAGGGGTAGGCAAAGATGAGCCAGCAGCTATAAAAAGTATCTCTCATTGAATACTCTCCTGCATACAGTTCTGTTATGAAAAAGCTGGTAAAATCCTCTTAGAGGCCTATGGGCACATTTTATAAGGAGCACCTCTGCCTTTGTGGCAGCTATAAGGAGCTTCTCCTTTCAGACATTTGTAAGGCAGCTACCTAGAAAACTGTGCACACCTTCACAAAGCTCTACTGCCTGGAATTACAGTGCAGAATGAATGCCAGTTTGGAACTGCTGTCTTGAAGATCTTTTTCCTAAATTAGGTTCTAGACCCATCCTCCTAAGGGCAGTCTGCACTTTTGTATAGCTGCCATTGATGTTCCTGTTTGAAGAATAAATATTTGCTGTTGTAATGTTGTTTCTTCTCAGGGATCCATCAGTAAGCCTTCCAAAACCTGACCTCACCTCTCCTTCCAAAACCTGGAAATAGGTTCACACAAGAATCAGTTCTTATCTTAAGGCTGCTTGAGCATTACTTATTGCAGTTCCTCAGCAAATGATTAAATGTTATCATTTTAATTTTACAAAATGTCTGCTTCAATTTGGTTGGATTTATTTTTTAATTTTAAAGAACATTTTATAAATTTTAAGTTGCCAGTTATCTAGTTTGTTTTTGTTCCAGATCCCCCTTATTCTCGGACTCTCCTGCCCACGCCCCCATGCCAGGCTTGGGGCTCCCCATGGACACTATGGGAAAAGCCCGACTTACCCTCCCGGGTTGGGGCCACAGACAGAGCCCCCCATGGCGGATGTCGGAGGCAGTGGACAGCGGGATGGAGCAGGTTATCAGGTTGGGGGTGGCTTTTTTCCACAGTGCTTGATCCTTGGAGGTGGGGATGTGCAATGATGTCCAGTGTCCACCCTGCCCCCCAATACAATGGAGTCGGTAGCGGTGGTACCCCCAGCCTCTGCCACGGGTCTGTGAAGTGCCAGACACTCTTCCCCTCCCTTCCTAGAGAAGGAGAGCAGTCCCTAGGATGCTCGATCCTTCTCCCCCGGCCAGCCCTCCAACTCCTGGGTCCGTTCCTGAACCCAGGTCATTGGGATTGCAAGCGGAAATCCAACCGCTCTGCTGCGGGCTGGCCAGTTAGCTAGTTTTAGTGGTCACTGCTCCCTCTGGCTGTAGAAGCAAATCTGCCATTGGAACAGCATTGGGATTGTGACCACAGTGCAGAGTTTGAACCTGTATTCTCAGTTCTGAAATTAGCATAAAGTTCTATCTCCAGGGCATCGCACTCTGGTGATGCACTGTTGTAAGACACATTGATGGATCCTTGAGAAGAAACAACATTACTATGGTGAGTATTTTTTTCTTATTGCCTATTCGCAGACTTTTGGCAGCCACTGGTGACAAAGTTGGGGCTTTCTATGTATTAAGAGCAAGGGCACTGATTTACGGTGGTTAAAGTAATGAAATTCCATTTTCAAGACTTTAAATTCTGGGAACTGCACCAGTAACTGTTAGTCTAATTTCCAGATTTTACCAGAATTTACTACTGTCATTCCTTTAGAATGTGTATAAATAATCAGAATAGAAGAAGGCTTAATATATAAAGCATTAAATGAAGCAAACTGAAATAGTGCAGGAAGCAATTACAAGAAACATACATGTTCAGTAGATTTACTGATGTAGAAAATGCCAAATTCTGTGAAATTCTTTGTTTTCACTGGTGTGCAGGCAGTCCAGATTTGGGAATTTTACCAAGTTTTCCGTTAGAAACTGAAAATTAGTGACCTTGATTAAGAGCACCTCTGTTTTTGGAGAGCAAATGGCAAAACTATCCAAAAGAAGGAATAAAAACATCTTTTTTTTTTTTTTTTAACCTAGTATTTATGCTCCTGACTACCTCATCTCTCCCCTCTCTTAGACATCCTCTGAACTGGTCTCCCTGGTCTTGCCACAATCTGCCCCTAGAGTACCACGAATCCACACAGTAACCAAGGCACCCGGATAACTCTCCCGGGCGGGGTGAGGAGGCACTCCCCCGTACTCACCTCCCCAAAGCCAACATGCTGAGATGCGGATCCTGTACAGCGGGGTCTGCTGTTGCGAGCCTGAGACGAGCAGGGAGGTGTCGTCGCCTGGGAGAGACCAAGGAGTTTTTCCCTTGTTCTCCCTAGACGTCGGCGTGCAATGGGGGCCAATGAGCTGGAAGGCTCCTCCCCCTGCCAACGTCTGCCCAATGCCCATGCTGCTGCTCCACTACTACACCTACCCACCAGGCTCCCCTAGATGGCGGTATAGCGACGGGAGCTTGCAGCGAACCCCCCCGGAGAAGAAGAGCAGCCATTGGGTGCTTCATTCTTCTCCTCCCCTGCCGACCCCCGGCACCCCAGGCTCATTCCTGAACCCAGGTCGCCGACGTGGTGAGAGATGTGGCAAAAAACATCTTCTGATACATTTCCAGTAAGATACCGTACAGTGCTGTGTTCTCATAAAGCATAATGCAATTCTTCTTCATGTTAATTTCAGGTTGTTTCTGGATAATGAATGCAAGTTTTTAAGGAAGAAGCACAGCCTTGATATGTGACAGACAATTCAAAAATCTCTGATCGTTTGCCACGTCTCCTTCTTCTTTCAGCTGAGTGAGGCAGAGGATCCAGACAGGGGTCAGCCTTGTAACTCGTGTGGGGAGCAGTGTCCTGGATTTCTTGTTCACGGATGGAGGTACTGTTGAATTGTAGTTTTGCACTTTGGCAAGGTATATACTTATTTTCCCCTACCAACCCCTGCAACACTGATCACTAGACTCTCATCTCTGAGCTGATTTTGGTTGTGTGTGTGTGTGTGTGTGTGTGTGTGTGTGTGCATGTGTGTGAGATACCTTTTGACACCTGGGATACATATGAATTGCTGCTTTAAAATCTCACAGTAGCTGGCTCTGTGACCTGGTGCATTGGGTCGCAGGTTTGCATCCCTAGCTCAGGACCCCAGCAGCTGCACACATTGCCTCTGGGGTGGTGGGTTTACACGGCACTGCTGATTGGTACATGACTATCCTCCGGCGACCCTGGAGGAAGCAGTATTACATGCTGGACCCCTCAGCCCTTCTTTGATGTTTAATGTAGTGTTGACATGGGCTGCGTAGGCAGACCTAATCCTGTCGCAAAGCGGACATTACACACAGGGACCCTGATACTGATGGGAATTTGTCAGTTCATCCTGGTCATTTCACTCTGTGACAACTAGCCCTGGACTGTTAGCTCTGACGTCAATTGCTCCCATGTCAGTTTGTCCCAGACCATTCGCTCCACTACATATCGTACTGTACTCCAACAGCAATTACAGTATGACTTCCACTTCTACAAACCTCGTGTACATTGACTCATCTAGTGGGCGAATTGCACCCACCTGAGTTTATTTTATAATATTTACAGTGGGGATGAATTGACATGGGCGCTGACTGTCACCGGAGTGGTTCACTCACTTTAGGGCTAAAACAAAGAGCGCTCGGTTAAAAAGATCATAGGTAACAGCAAGGTGTGCTACATGCAATTGTGTCGCCCCATACCTAGGTTGCATGCCATATGTTGTGATCAAACCTTGCTATGCTCACCATCATTTTTTGCAGGGGGGCTCCACCCCCCCCCCCACACTCTCCAAAATTAAGTATAATCACTTCTACGGCTGACATACCTTTGAGAAGATGACAAAATGTTGTACTGGACAAAAACTTACTGTCAAAGGAAAGGACGAGGCAGAGTGAATAAGTCACACAAGTACCATATTTATTATCATGACAAATCATTCCCACACAGGAAAAGTTAATGTGTACACAGCCTGGTATACAGCGGCCATACATCTCAACATTATGCGAAATCAGAGTCGAACACATTACTATACAGAGGCATAGTGCCAACCGGTTCACCCACTTTAGGGCTAAAACCAACACTCTTATAATCACATGCTACAAATTCCTGAACATGATAAGTACACACGCATTATTGAAGTCGCCCACATCACGAAGCCCTACTTTCAGTGCCCTATTAATGGTTTACCCGCCAGAGCCAATAGTCCAAGGCAAGCAGGCACGGAGTGAAATGACTGGGATGAATTGTGACATTGCCGATACTGATCTACCTCCATGGCCACCTTACTAGATATTGATTGGTTAAAGGGTAATAAAAGTAGTTTAATGACCTGCAGCACTCCACACAGTGCAAGAAAGCAGCAGCAAAGGCAAACAAGATGCTGGGATGCATATCTAGGGGGATCAGTAGTAGGAGAGAGGAGGTTATACTGCCCTTGTACAGGTCACTGGTAAGGCCGCTTCTAGAGTATGGAGTTCAGTACTGGTGCCCACACCTCAAAAAGGACATTAACCTGCTGGAGAAGGTACAGAGGAGGGCTACAAAGATGATAGCCAGTCAGCAGGGTATCGCATACGAGGAGAGGTTGAGGGCACTGAACATGTACTCCCTGGAAGACAGGAGAGACCGAGGGGGGACGTAATTGGGACCTTCAAGTACTTGAAAGGGATAAATAAGGTTGATAAGGAGAGTCTCTTTTACTTTTTTTAGTTACTATTTTTCTCCCCTCGGAGTCCTCTGCTGCCCTCTGATGTCCCCCACACAGGACACCAGGTATGAGGCCTCCCATGAACCCCACAACTTACCCTCGTGGCAGGGGGTAGGGAGCGACTCAATCCACCAGACCGGATGAGTATTCGAGGAGGTGCCTTCCCGGGCCTGTTGCGGTGGGGACTATCGTCATCCTTGCAGAGGACTCCCATATTTTCTTGTTTTTCCAGTTCTTTCCCTGAGAGGCCGTGGCATGCAATGGTGCCAGCAGCATCCTTGCGCACACTCCGTCACGCACCGTGCAAGTGCCTGCCTCCAGTCCCCTGCCCATTTCTTTAGAGCTGATGTGCCACCTCCCAGCCTCCGCTAGGGGCAGGCAATTGCCGGGCTCTACTGACCCCCCTCCCTGGAGAAGGAGAGCAATCCTGGGGATGCTCAGTCCTTCTCTCCTCCCTGCCAACCCCCAGTGACCCATGTCCATTCCCGAACATGGGTTTCCGGTGTGATGCAAGGTAAGGCGTCCACAGCCTCAGCCCTCAGTGCCACCGGGCCAGGAGAGTCTCTTTAAGCTAAGTGGCAACCATAACACGAGGGGGCACAGTCATAAGCTGGAGGGTGAGAGGTTTAGGAGAGAGGTCTGGAAGTACTTCTTCAGAGAGAGGGTGGTGGACACTTGGAATGCGCTGCTGGAAGAGGTCATCTCGTTGAAGACAGTGGGCAGCTGTAAGAGGGGCTGGGATAGACATAGGGGGAAGGTAAGGATCATGGGTAGGGAGGATGGAAGAAGTGGGGAGGGAGGGCAGGGACATTAGCTCAAGCTGTGGACCCTGCAATCTGAGCAGACTTGATAGACCAAATGGCCTTCTTCTGCTGGCTTGTTCATATGTGTGCAGCATGCTCAGTTCATATTTGCTTACCTCTGTTTCTTTTCTGTATATGTCTCCATTGTGTTTTTGTTTCCAGGCTCCCTAGACAACCTGCTTTGTGCTGTATGTAGTCCCCTATGGCTTCATTATAGGTACTCCAACCACTGACTTCCACAAACGCAGTTAGTCAGTGGCTCCTGATACTGACATCGTACATTCATGGGCTGCTGTATTGATAAAATGGAGTCACTCCTCATTCAAGTAGCAATTTGTCCAGATGGCCCAGTGGTGCAGAGGGCTGTCAGTGCCTTACCTCTCTACCCAGTAACCTGAGTTCAGGAATGAGTTTGGGTCAGCAGGGAGGAGGGCTGACAGAGGATCGAGCAGCTGCCTGCCAGCTCTCCTCTCTTGGATTGGGTGGTGGGCCTTCCCAGCACTTGGCTGCCACTAGGTGAGGGCCTGGTGGTAGAGCAGACATCTGGGAGTCAGGCGTAGGTCAGGGGAAGGTGCAGGGAGCCACGAGCACTAGAGGAGAAAATGGTGGAAAAACTGAGCAGATCGGGCTTCGTGACGCTGCACCTGGACACCTGGACCTGCATTTCCACTTTGACTGGTAAGGTATTCTGCCCCTCCACCCCTGGCCCTGCCATGAGGTGGGGGGATCTGAGGGGAAACTAGCTCCTAGTTCCGAGGGAGGACAGGGAGGCCCAAGGTGTCTGGGGATGGGGCTCAGACACTGCCCAATCTCGCTCTGGAGGATAAAAAACTTTCTAGAAAAAAGTAGCAGTTTAAGTACAGGTAACAGCGTCAGGAGCCTCTGAGTATTTGCTACCAGCGTTGACGCTATTTTGATCCAGCACCTATAATGATACAGAAGAGGGGGAAGGGCTACATACAGAGCTGATTTTAAAGAGTGACACCTCCAGATGAACTTTGAAAAACATAATATTTCATCTTGGTTCTGCCCATAGTTCACTTTAGTTCTGTATTTCTCCTCCCTATTATTTATTACAGGGGTCGTATACATTAAAACGGCATCTTTGTTCCTTGCAAGTTCATCAGCTCCTATTGCTTAGTCCCACATGATGTCACAATACTCTGCTTGTGACAACACTGGTATTGCAATGACAACAGACTGTGATATCACAACAGAGGATTATGGTTTTAAGTGTGGAATCGGCTGTATGTGTAGATGAACTCTGTGGGATAAATATGCTGTTTCTAAGCAAATTTCCTCAGTAATAAAGAAACTGGGAGGAATTCTATAGAAGATATGAAATACAATCTGGACTTGCCTAACTTTTTCAATGTTTTCCCAAATGCATCAGCAGATCTTTAAAAACCAGGAAAAGAGAAATACAGAAAGAGAACAGGGGAACAAATATGAACTTCATAGTTTCATAGATTGTTACGAGTTCAGGAGGCCACAGGTCTTTTAGAAATCGCCACCTGAATTCAGGTGGGAAAGTATATAAAGATCTAGCCAATAAATTGTATCTTTTTACTCCCCATAAAACGATTTAGCCTGTTTTTGAACTGGGGGTACTAAAATGCCTCCCTTCCCCATTAAAGCATTTTTTTTTAATGTTCTGTGTAGCTGGAACAGGTTCACAAAATTCATGTTTTGTTAACATTGCAGAGTCATGGGGGAGGTGTGGAAGGTGTTAAGCAGAACTATATGTATGCATATGTGTGTGTGTATGTACTGTGTATATATGTATATATATATATATATATATATATATGTAATAGATAAACCACTCTGAGGTGTTGGTCGCTCTGATATATGCAGCCCTGCGGCTAGGTATCCAACCATCCAAAGGCATATTGGAGCATAACCGCACACCTCAGAGTGGTTTATCTGTCTTATAAAATGTCAAAATTGTTTTGGTGGAGGGTAAAAGTGCAGGTGTGCAGTTGCGCTCTGATATACGCACAGTCATGTGATGTGTTTCAACCAAACAGCAGGCATAAGTTTTCCTACCCATTTTCTATATATATATATATATATATATATATATATATATATATATATGTGTGTGTGTGTATATATATGTGTGTGTGTATGTAAAATGCTGCATAGATTTACTATGTGTTGTATGTCTTCTCTTCATCTGGAGTTTGGATAAGCCAAGAAAAACAAGCAAATATTATCCTTCCTTAAAATAAACCTGTTACCTGTTCAGGCTAATTACGCAGCATCTGGACAAAAAAAATAACGCCTGCACAAATGGGTTACTATGTGCCATCTCTGGGGATCTCGGACAGATATTTGCTTTGGCATATTTTTATGTTTTCACTTTTGTTTGGAACATTATTACTTTGCAATGACACTTGATTGACAGCACTAAAGACTGGAGTCTGGACTCCTGACTATCCATACAACTGGTACTGGCAGGGTTACCTTACATTTTTTTCTGGCATCTTGCAACAGGAAAAGGTTATCAAAAAATTGCACTGGTGCACAGAAACATGCAGTGGTCTGCAGACACAGCCAACTGGGTGTTCCACACGGCAGTCAGTAATGACAAATGCAGTATAGATTCTGGCCAAGGAGTTCAGATAAGCAATTTAATTTGAATGACTTACTGTAGTGCCCTATAGTGCCTGCCACGCTTAGAACTGACTGTGCACACAGTTAAAGAGCTGTAACTTCAGTGCAATGCTTTGTACTAACCAGCATGGGCAGGTAGGGGGAATTACCTGCACGAACCCATATCAGTTTGCAGTATGCCCCAGACTAGTGTAACCGAGCTGCCGTGGATGTGCTTACTACCCCTGCCTTGTGGACCCAAACAAGATTGAGGGGCCAGGGTTCTGATTTTCTTGATTGGGGTGTTTGAATCCAGATCTTTTAAGTTTAGTGCAGTGCCTCCACTTAGAGTAAAATTTAAGTGGTCCTGGTGTCAGAGTGGTACAACCCCCTGGGAAGCAGTACCTACCCACCTACCGTATACCATCAACATGGCACCGCGTTTACAGGGCCGTGTCAATACAGCACCAGATTTTGGCAACTGTCATTTACAGCGACCTCTCTGTGCCCCCCTCCCAGGTCCACCCCCCAAGTTGAGTACATTAAGTAAGGGTGTGTGTGTGTAGAGGCTGGCCCCATAAACAGAGATTGCTGTAAATGACAGTTAACAAAATCTGGCACTGTATTGATGCAACGCTTCAAACGCGGCGCTGAGATGTGGTGGAACCCCCCCCACAGTGTCCCTCACATGCAAGTTCACAGTGCAACTTTAAATTCAACAAAATTGCAATTCATGACTTACACTAATAATATGCTCATGAGACAAAATGTAAAATATCAATACAGTATTTATTGGGGGATATTTACAAGGGATGGGGGAGTGCAAAGCAAAACTGATTTTAAGCAAATCTCATGAACTCTTGTGGCAGGGCTAGAATAAAGTGCCTGACAAGGCTCGGCCAGTACACACTTTAAAACAGTAGCAAAGCTCATTCCTCACCACGTAAGACAAGGCAGTAGCACATACAACTGTAAACCTTTGCTTTACCAGCCTGCCTGTACTGGGGCACTACCCACTGGTACCAGTTTTAAACCCTTAAATCTTAAAGGGAGCTCCCTGTTCTTCAGTGGGTATCCAGCTGTAAGAACATTGCAAGCACGTTGACATTGCAGCTAGTTGGCCAAGCAGAACAGTTAAATCCAAAACACCACAAGTCATGCAGTTGCATACTACCCAATCTGTTAATAGGTATTGACAGGTGTACTCTAGCTGCAGTCACTTTCCCCTTCCTCTTGCTGCCTACCACCTAAACCTGTTCTCTTACCTCCTCCAGTTTATCCCCCCTAGAAGTGTCTCCTCTTGTTTTGTCTCTAACCTCTCATTGTTTACCTCTGACTTTCTCGTTGCACTCTATCTCCCCATCCTCATTCCTGTTCTGTCTCCTACTATGGCGGTTCCTATCTTCCCTTCTTGCTCCACATCCCTGTTTATAACCCTCAAAGTGACCCCTTTACCAGTCCTCACTACTAGGACGCATACACTTTTCGACACTGTGCCACCCTCCTACCTATGCCATCCTACCTCACCTTGATACATTTGCTAAAATTCCAACCTCCTCCATCCCACCCTTCACCCTCACTTCAACCCCAACTAGATCTCCACCCTAGTATAAGAGTGCTAAAATTCACTTTTTATTCATTGCACTCTTGCTGTTATCCTCAGGGGATAGCAACCCTAACCCTGGGCCTTGCTCTCCGGTCATCCCCACATCCATACCTACCACAGCTGGCCCATCCCTATCAAACCTCATTGCCCTGCCCCGTGGTTTAAAAATCTTACACCTAAATATTTGCAGTCTCTTCCCTAAAATGGACCTTAGAAACATAGAAGTTGATGGCAGATAAGGTCCGCAAGGCCCGTCCAGTCAGTCCATTTCTTTTTCTACCTTATAAATGTGCCATCGGCCTTTGCTCTGTCAATGGCCTATCTATTCTTACTCATCTGTATTGCTCCATTATACCTTTCCCATGCCTTTTTGAAGCTCTGTACTGTATTCATATCCACCACTTCCTGAGGTAGGCCGTTCCATGCATCCACCACCCTTTCTGTGAAAAAGAACTTCCTCACATTACCCCTTAATCGGCCTCCCTCTAATCTCATGCTGTGTCCTCTTGCCCTACTATTTTTCTTATATTGAAACATGTTAGACTCTTTCACCTTGTTAATGCCCTTAAGGTGTTTGAATGTTTCGATCATAACACCTCTCTCCCTCCTTTGCTCTAGGGTATACATACTGAGCTCCGTTAATCTGTCCTCATATGTTTTCTGATGCAGTCCCTGCACCATTTTGTTGCTCTTCTCTGGACTGCCTCAATCTGGTTAATGTCCTTGTGAAGGTGTGGTCTCCAGTACTGCATGCAGTACTCAGATGGGGCCTAACAGTGTCTTGTAAAGAGGATTATTACCTCCCTCTTGGACTTGTGATACCCCTACTAATACATCCTAACATCCCCCCAGACTTACCTACTGCTTTAGTGGTCTGCTTGGATGATTTCAGTCCATCGGTGATGATGATGCCCAAGTCTCTTTCTTCCCTTGTGATTGCCAGCAACTCCCCTCCCAGCCTATAGGTGGCTTCTGGGTTTCTCTTCCCTATGTGCATGATCTTGCACTTCTTTGCATTAAACCCCAGTTGCCACTCTTCCGACCATTTTGTTAGTTTATACAGATCTCTACTCATTCTGCCCACCCCATTTGGATCATCTACTCTGTTGCAGATCTTGGTGTCATTGCAAATAGACAAACCTTACCCTCCAGTCCATCTGCAATGTCACTGATGAAGATATTGAAGAGGACTGGCCCCAGAACTGATCCCTGAGGTACCCCACTTGTGACTTGCATCTCTTCTGACTGTATAACATTTACCACCACTCTCTGTTTTCTGCCCGTCAACCAGTTTGCCACTCAGTTGACCAACTTCTGACCCACCCTGAGCCTACCCAGCTTATTAATCAATCTTCTGTGTGGAACAGTATCGAAAGCTTTGCTGAAGTCAAGGTAGGTGACATCAGCTGCTCCCCCTTGGTCCACCACTCTAGTTACCCAGTCAAAGAAATCTATGAAATTAGTTTGACAGGACCTTCCTTTTATAAACCCATGCTGTCTTGGATCCTGCGCTCTGATGGATTCCAGGTGTTGCACTATCCTTTCCTTAAGGAGTGCCTCCATAATCTTGCCCACTACTGAGGTAAGACTGACTGGTCTGTAGTTCCCTGCCTCCTCCCTGCTACTACTCTTGTGGAGTGGGATCACATGAGCCCTTCTCCAGTCTTCTGGAACCTTTCCTGTGCTCAGAGACTCACTAAACAGTTCTGATAATGGCTCTGTAGTTCCACACTTAGATCCTTTAGTACCCTGGGAAGTATGCCATCAGGTCCCATTGCCTTGTCCACCCTGAAAAACAAATTCCCTACCTCTTTTTGAGAAGTGCCATGTGATCTCTAATATCCACCTGAACAGGCAAATTGGACGTTGGTTTATCATCTCATCTAAAAGATAGCCCTTCAGGAGTGCAGTACCCCTCATGCTGCACTACAGTGTTGGTATTGGGATATAACCCAAGTGCCTTGTGTAGGGGAATAGAACCCACAGTCTTCTGCTCTTCCGGTCTTAGAGGCAAGTGTGCTACCTGCTGAAGCACTGACCTTCCTCAGCCACTAGTCTTACTTGCCCCTGATATTATTCTTTCCGAAACGAGGCTTAACAGCAAAGTGGGTGACCACACTCTCTCCATTCCAGGGTTTACTATATGCCAGCGAGACAGATCCTCTAGGGGAGGTGGAGTGGTTATCTATGTCTCCTCAAATATAAAATTTACCAGCATCCTTGCCATGTCAGTCCTTAAAGCATATGAGGTTCTTATCCTCAAAATTAATCCTTCCTATTTGGTGCCTATCTATACTGCTGGTGCCTACTGTCGCCTGGTCTCCCACCTCCACTGTCACTGAGCTCATTAGTGCCATAGTCACTCGTACTCCCTCAGGTGAAGCATATATAATGGGTGACTTCAACCAAAACTGGCTTTTCCCCTCCCTCAGTAAAGCACACAATGACATCAATGCTCACAACTTGTCCCAGCTCATTCTAGAACTAACCCAGATGAATCTAAAAACTGGTAATCACTCCCTAATTGACTGGGCCCTCACCTCCCACCCCCACAGGGTTGTTAAATCTGGACTACTACCTGATGCCCTGAGTGATCACTACATGACCTATATTGCGCTCAAAATTCATAGGACTAAGGCCCCCCCAAAACTGTCCAATTCTGCTCGTATAAATCACTAAACCTTGCTCCACTCCTTCAAATACTGGCCCAAACAAACTGGGAACCCATAGCATTGGCAAATTCTATTGATGATGCTTATGGTTATTTTCAGGCCAAATTTTTGGAGTGTTGGAACAAACATGCCCCCACTGCGGCATTTTCGAGGCAGAGGCGATCACCCTGAACTCCTAGCGTGTTAGAGCCCGGAACAAGCCTGGAAAATGCATAAGCCACAAGTCTCCCTTGTAACTATGACATCTACCGCCACTGCATAATAAGTGCACTAAAGCCACTCATTTAACTAAATCTGAATACTTCTGCTCTACTTCCAGACCAACATTAACAAACCATTCAAATTCTGGAAAGTGATCCTCCCCCCCTTCCACCTCTGTCTTAAGACAAACAACACTCAAGTTTCTGATCATCTTGGTGTTGCTACAGATTTGATTCATATTTCACCTCCTGTGCCTCGGCTCTCCTTTCCTCCTTACCATCTCCCTTACCTGCTGACCCCCCGCAGACAACCCTTCTTGATGAACTCCTTCTTCTTCTCTATTATCTCACCCTCTGACACTTTGGATGCACTTTATGGTCTCAGCCCCTCTAAAGGCAGCTTACCTTATGGTCTCGACCCTAAGTTACTGTACCTTTCAGCACCAGCTATCTCGACTCCACTATCAGTACTCCTCAACCTTTCCTTTGCTACAGCTACCATCCCTTCTGCATGGAAGCACGCCACTGTACTCCCCCTGCCTCAGGGTGGCAACCCCTCCATTCCTGTTAATTATCGCCCCATCTCTCTCCCACCAACGCTCTCTAAGCTCCAAGAGCATCTGGTTCTATCACAGCTCTCTTCCTACCTCTATGACTAATTTTTTCATTCCGTTCCAATCTAGCTTCCAGAAGAATTACTCCACTACCACCTCCCTGATTAGGCTCACAGACTCTATCCTCTCAGGGATGGGCAGTGGCCATATCACATCAGCCATTTTTGTCAACCTAGCACAGGCTTTCAACACTGTCTCCCATACCCTTCTTTTAAACACCCTCTTCTTGGCTGGCCTAACTGAATCTGCCACAAACTAGTTCAAGGCTTATCTTGTAGGCCGGACCCGGTCGGTCAGAACTGCAGACTTTACTTTCCCTCCTCACCACATCAGCACTGGTGTACCCCAGGGGTCCGTTCTGGGCCCTATCTTATTTTCCATATTTTTAAATGACCTTCCATCGGCCTGCTCATCCACCTCTATCCATATGTATGCCGATGGCACAATCATCTTCACGTCTGGCCAGTCCCCTGCTGATGGGAACCCAGACTTCAGCTGGACTTCAGTACAGTTCAGCTCTGGTTCAGCTCCCATCAACTCCATCAATGCCAAGAAGACAGTCTCTATGACCTTATGCACCAGGCAGAGACTCACTAAGCTCCCCTCCCTGCCCTCCTTCCATACTCTTGATGGGACCATCCTTGAGGACACCTCATCCTTTAGGTACTTGGGTGTTTGGCTTGACCGACATCTCAACTTCTCTGGACATGTGGACACCATCCTGAAGAAACTGCACCCCAAGCTTGGCACATTATACAGGAACTGTAGCTGCCTCCCGCTATTGGCAAGGTGTGAACTTGTCCAGAAGACTATTCTACCTATTTTCGACTACTGCAATGTAGTCTACAGTGCTGCTCCCAAGTCTTCCTTAGCCAGATTGAACACCCTTTTTAACTCCTTCTGTCACTTCGCTCTGGACTCTTCCCCTCTCACCCATCACTGTAACCTCTACCACTTTCTGTCCTTTTCTTCATTAGAAAATCGCCACCTTCTCCACTGCATCAAATATGTGTCTAAATTCTGGTTTGGAATGCTCCCCCCATAGCTCACTTCCTCATTATCCATTCTACCTCCACCACACCATTCCCTTAGATCGTATGATTCTCATTTATTGGTAATTCCTTGTCGCTCGACTACTGTTGGCCAGTCGGCCTTCTTGCATCACTTCCCTAAGCTATGGAACGCCCTTCCCCCTCAGATCTGCCTATCATCCTCCCCCCACTCCATCTCTCTAGTCCTAAATAACTTCCTCTATCTAAATTGTACCTGCTAATCCCCTGCCATTTGCCTGCTCTGCTTGGTTTCACCTGTTAGCTGCTCAAATGTAATTTAGCCCCTTCAAATAAAGCTTACACCCTAATGGGTTACACTTATCTGTTCTCTTGAGTTGTCAACAAATGTACCTTCACTAGTGGACTTAACTGAACGTTATTCTTCATTGTACAGTACTTTATGTAACCTGCTATAATGTTACTATGTTTTGCTTCACTGTTTAAATTGTATTAATGATAGCTGGTTGTATGTACTGTAAGTTTTATGCATGTAAATTTTCCTACCTTCCCCCAGGATGCACCGTGAGACAAGCAACTTGTTGTTCAGTGTGCCTTCCTGGTGAAACTTTTCAATAAATAAATAAGCAATAAATAAATAAGCAATAAATAAATAAGTTGTATAAGTGGCATAACCTGCAAATGAAGTATTTGCAACTCCTGGCTCATTGCCCAAATCTGTAGATTTGGTGGCAACTTTGTACAAACGTCTCCAGTTGCAGGGCAAAACCTGAGAGTACTCACGGTTCTGTTGTATCACTTCCCAGATCAGTGGGCTCCTTGTCCTTCTTCTCTGCAGTTGTAGTTCCTGTCAGGTTGATGGTTCAGTTGTTGCAGTTGGCGGGGGGGGGGGCAGCTCGAAGATACTTCAGGGCTCAGGTGCCTTTGAATGGAAATCAGACTCTCTGCATCTGTAATTGTCTGCACCTCTTGGACTCTTCCCGCTTCCTCCTCTGAAACACAGACCAGTCTAAGGAGCAGGGGTCATATAACTCACACCCACATCCAGGCTTCAGAACCCTTGTGTCTAGCGTTGGCTAGTACCTGGCATTGGCACTAACTGGCCATCGCCCAGACTGTCTGTTGGATCGATGCAGGTTCCTTCTCTCACATTTGTATTCAAGCAGTCTCATATGCCCACAGACTGGCAGCTGTGGCATGCATTATCTCCTTTTCTCTCAGAGCAGGTCACAGACTCTCAGAAAAATGGTATCCTGACACTTTCAGTAGGCACATAGTTCAGTCTCTGTATCCACAAGTTGTAGAAACCTTTGAAGTCACTCCCTGATGGTTGGCTGTGTGGAATCCCAGGTAGGCTTTCTTGGATGACTTTGGCTAGCAGTGCTCTTGTCCTTCTCTCTCTGAGAGCTTACTGTTAACTCCTCTCTTCTGGAACTGCCATGTACATTTTCTGGGTTAAAGGCAGCTTCTGATCGGCACAAAGGCTGTCAGTCCACTGAATTCATATGCAGAATGTTCAGTCAGTGCCCTTTTTGGCAGAAAGGGCACTAAGCATATAGCTCAGTCATTCTCCCAGAAGTCTGTTGGTCTCAGGTGTTGGGATCCATAGCCTTTGATTGGCTGCTGCAAGGTCAAGGGTTGACAAGATGATGGCTGTCCTTACAATAGGAACAGTTGCTTCTGATTTAAATTCTTGTTATAGGGCTCCTGCCCAGCTTTTGTTATCACTGCCCCCTGGTTTTGTAGTGTATATTGTGTTCTGTTATTTGGTGGTGGGTTTTAGTGGCAGAGGGCTTTCCTCACCTCATCAGGCACTCCATTTCTAGCACCCCCTTCCTAAGCAGTATCTTTCTCCCATGTAGCTGTGACTCAAGCTGACTCCGAGAACCAAACTCAAGAAACTTCATTCTTTCCTCCTTTTCGTAGTGTCTCTGGACCCCTGATGGCTACTGGTGTCCCTTGGACTGAGCACACCTAGGAATCTGCTATGGTGGCCATGAGGTTGGCAGCAGTGAAGATTCGGGTTGGTGCGCCTAAGTGCTGAGCAGAGTGTAAGAGAAGGCAGCTCACACATTCTAGCAGGTGACTGCTTGGATGCAAGAAAGGAGAGCTGTGCAGTGACCAGCGAGAAGGAAGCAACTTGGCAGTTGAAGTGTGCTCCTGTTCCCCACCAGGCTGCAGTCCCTGGGACTGGAGTGAGCACAAAGATGGCAGGCAGAGTTCTGTTGGCAGCAGGAGTCCAGGTAAGCCCCCATCATTGGGGAGGGGTTACATTCTCCCTGCCTAAATACTTGACGTCCTCATCAAGTCCATCAACAGAGTCCATCTGCATCAAAACAGTGATACAACGCAACAGACTGGTAGCATGCACACTCTATCTAGACAGTTGTTTCCTGACTGGAGTAGGCAAACAGTACATCCTAGTCTAGACAAATAGAACTAATCTAATAGAAAAATGAAAGGCTTTTCATATTTACAAAAACAGCTGTCAGGACAGTAATCTTTATCATACCATAGAACTGGGCAAGTCCATAACTTTGCACAATACTGTAACATTGATCAGTGCAATAACAACAACAACAACAACATCATTTACTTCCTTGTTTTACCCTTTTCTGTACCTCCTGCTCTGGGTGATATGGTCTGGGGTTTGCAAAAGACAATATGAGGAAGTGATATGGGTGTGACATAGATACCTTTGTGCACTACGTGCATTGGCAAGTTGGCAGGGGCACGTAGTGAGTCATAGGTTAACCTGAAGCTCTTTCATATCAGTGAAGTGAAAGAGTCACTTCCTCCTCTGATTCCAGGTGGATCCTTCCTATTTCATCGACCAGCAATGAAGCACCCTTAGTCAAAATGGGTTCCATAACTTCTTCTTGGATTTCTGTTGTTTCTTTTGTGTTTGCAGACTCAACATGTTCTCCACACTATTCCTCTGGCATTTCCTCAGATACGGGCCCATCACCCAAGGGTACATCTCGTGTTAGTTCAGAATCCATAATTGTTGGTGTAGGCTCTACAAGAGGCACATTTCATACATTACCTGTTCCATCCAAACCTCTGAACAGTCTGGCGAGATCCTTTGTATTTGCCACGTCTTTTGCTTTGCTTTTTGTCTGCACATAACAGATTGAGTAGTTGGGGGTTTTGGAGGTTCTACAGAGTCCCCTACATCACTGCTGACCAGTTGTCCAACAGGCAACAAATTGGTTTTGGTGGATAATTCAGTATTTACTTGACTCCTTCAGGATGAATCTTATACACAGACGTAATATGCGTCTTTCCCATTACAACATATGGGCTATTGCCCCATCGGTCAGCAATTTTGTTCTTTCCTGGCAGTCCCACATTTCTTAATAAAACGTGGTCTCCTGGCAGCAGTTCATTATGCCTTTACTCTTTTGTTGTACCTATCTTTATTTTCTTATATGCTTTGCTTTGGTGTCTGAGGTCAACTTGTAGGCAGCATTCAACTGGTCTTTCGGTCTTCATACATACTGAAAGGTAATTCTGTTGCCTAGCTCCATTGGCAGCAACACCAGAACCCAAGTCCACAAGAAGTCAGACTTTCCTGCCAAACAACTGCTAATACGGAGAGAATCTAGTGGTGTCACTTTTGTAGGCTTGGACTAGTACACTGACTTGTTGACTCCACTTGCTCTTTTCCTTTGGGTACAACATACCTAGCATGTTTAGTAGAGTTTGGTTGAACTGTTCAGGCTGAGGATCACCTTGAGTGTGATATGGGGTAGTTTGTGACTTAGTTATTCCCCAGAGGAACTGCATTTCTTTTATTAGACAGCTTTTGAAATCTTGACTTTGGCCTGAATGGATCCGCTTTGGGGCTTCATAGTGTACAAAGAACTTTTCTACTAGGACTTTTGCGACAGTTGTTTCCTTTTGATCCTTTGTCAGATAGGCTTGGTATATCATGGGAAATGATCTGTTACTACTAAGATATTTGCAATGTTCTTAGAGTCTGGTTCCAGGTAGAGAAAGTCTGTGCATACCAGTTCCATGGGTACACTTGTAACTGTGTTTACTAGAGGGGCTGCCCTCTGTAGCAGAATTTTGCCTGTCACACATCTGTGGCAGTTTTGCAATGTTATCACATCACTCCCCATACATTGGCCAATAGAAGCAAGCACAAGCAAGGCCGGCTAGCTTACGTCAAGGTGATCCATGTTGTCATGCAGGGCCACATAATACAACTTTTTGAATTAGGAATGGAAGACTAAGCAGCTTTGGAAAACCTTGTGATCATTGGATTTCGATACGGTAAGTTATCTTTGATTTTAACTTGAGCTACCTCCTGCAGTGCAACTTTGTGTCAGAATCATTGGTACACACTTGTGTGGCATTACCCCTTCTTCAGAGTGAAGACAATGTCTTTCAAGCTATAGTCTGTTGTTTGCTCTCTTTGTAAATCTTGGGGAATTAACTGCAGGAGAGTGTGTGCCAGAATGAGGATTTAAAACAGGCAATCCCCTTAGGTGTTCTATTTCACTCTGTCCTTTCTCCTTTTTTTCTGACTATCCTTTCTTTTCCCTATCAGGGTGGCCAACCTGATATCTATTTTCTATTCTTTTCTATCCCCTATTTGTTAAAATGCCTGTGTTCCCATTTAAAAGCAGCTCCTGAAAAATAACTGGTGCCTTAAAGAAAGAGCAGTGGTTCCCTGCTGCTGCTAGCAGTATGTTGAATTTGGTCCCAGCTGATGTGTGTTTTGAAATGATTGTTTAACCACCAGGAGTGGTTTCTTATAAAGAGGACATAGCTCTGAAGTGGATGCAGAATTACAAAGAATGTACAAAATCTGCCCCTGTTGTTTCATGCTCCTGTGTCTTGCAGCAAGTGTGTAGACTGAGCTAACTCAGTCGGGAGAAACACAGAAAACACCTTTAAAAAAAACTGAAGGGAGTTTACACATAAAACACCTGTGATGCCCATTATAAAGAAATGCTGCAGGTATCAGGTACAGCAAAGAAGCTAGCTTTGCTGTCCAAGCAAAACAGGGCTGAAAATGAAATGGGAGCTGATGGCTGAAAGTTTTCAGCCAACAGCTGTTTTACAAAGCTAAGTTTGGTACAGAAAATGTTTATTTTTAAAAAGCAGTAGGTTCCTAGTGTTTAAGAGTAAACAGATAAGGAGCGCCCTTTTCTGCTTACATTTTCAAGCCTAGTGATAGCTACTGAATATTTTTCTTCTGATTTAAAATATTACAATGAGCCAGAAATAAAAGAAAAGGGTCATTACCTGATGATGTTTCCAGAGGTCCTGCTATAGGGCTGGCAGCTCCTGAACTGACTGTATTTATGGAGAAGTAGCAGTGACATCACAGTAGGGAGGAGTCAGCCCAAGTGTGATGTCATGCCCTGTAATTAGGATTTATTTAGCCTTTTTTTCAGAAGAGAGACTCCTAGAGCCTCGTATGATGGACATAGAGACTTGCATTAAGCTAGGCAGGCTAGGACATTGTTTTATGAAATTTAGAGGTTAAAAATAAAGTGTTCCTGCTAATTGATGTTGTCATCTGACCTCTGATGTCACGTCAGGCTGCCATAAAAGGTTGTCCACCAGAGGGCTAGGGAGATAGATAGGAGAGAGAATATGGAAGATGGTCAGTTGCTTTCTGATCAGAGACTGAGCAAGAGCTAAGAAGAGCTGAGTGTGGAGGTTTACACACTGTCAAGAAGGAAGGTCTCAGGAATTCTTTTGATTTGATGCTTAATGAAGAATATGTCCTGATGATTTACATTGGTGTGAAGAATTAACACCCTCTTAGTTTCCTTTTTGTAAATATCCTTTATTTTCTTTATTTTGCTTTTTGACAATAAATTGACAAAGCGCAGAATATGCGTTTTTTATGCACCATATTACAGTTGTCTGTCTAAATCTGTTATAAAGAATCCTCGCTACCACAGAGTGGTCAGATCTAGTGCAGCAAAGTGGCTGTAGGCATTTGGTAAACAGTCGCCAGTGGCACCAAGACTGTCAGTGAGACAATGAGCATTTGCAGTTGTCTGTTACTCATCTGTATCAAACTTTTTGCACAGTGCTTTGACAGTTTGTTCTGGGGTTTGTACCCACATTTGCTTGTCAGTGGATGATGCATTGGTCATTTTGACAGGGCATCAGCATCCACATGATTCAAGCCAGGTCTGCATTCTGCACAATAGTCATAGATTGACAAAGCAAATAACCATCTGTGTTTGGCAGCATCTAACTTTGGAGTGGTTTTTACATACGTCAAGGGTTATCTGTTTTGACAGTGATGTGTGCCCCCTACAAGTGTTCCTGAAACTGGTCCACAATTGCCCACTTGAGTGCAGGGAACTCCAATTCATGAACAGTGTACTGTAGTTCCTTTCTGCTGTGTTCAAGCTCCTACTGGCAAAGGTGACTGGCCTCAGTCCTTCAGGGTAACTTTACACAGTCTGCAGAGGCTGGCATCCCATGTAGAACACAGGGCTTTACTGAATCACCTTATGTGAGTGAGTAATGGTGTATTTATTAGACAGTAATGATTTCTCTGAATGACTTATCACTCTAGGCATCCCATCTCTGGCCAAATGGCTCATAGAAACTGATGGTAGATAAGGATTGCTTGGTCCACCTAGTCTGCCCATTTTCCCTACCTACTGTAATTTTGTCTTTGTGGAAAACCTAATTAGGCTCTTTACACATCAGAGCCTGAAGCTCAAAAATCCTGAGAGCTGAAGTAATGGCAACTAAAAACAGTGCTTTCTGTGACAGAAAGCGGAGCTCGTAGCTTGTGGCAGGTTCAAAGGGAGGAAGAGTGAGCTTCTCCAAAATAAACAACAGATCCCATGGTGGGACTGGGTCCCTAAAGGGAGGTTTCAGATGAAGAATGCCCCACAAGATGGTATGGGGCAAGTCCAGCTGGACAATATTTTTGCTGTCAATGGGTGCATGGTATGCAGAGATGGTGAAAAAGTGCATCTTGATAGAGGAGTAACCCAGACCAGAGTCTGAGAGGGAAAGGAGGTACTCCAGGATGAGATTCACTGGACAAGTGAAGGGATCCAAATGCCGGGTGGTAGCCCAGATGGAAAACCACTTCCACTTCATGGTGTAAGTGGCTCTGGCGGAAGGCTTCCAGGTGTCCACCAGAACATCAGCCACCCTACAGGAGACCCCAAAGCGTATGAAGACTAAGTCTGAAGGAGCCATGCATGGAGATGAAGAGACTTGAGATCTGGGTGAATCACAGCACCCTGGTCCTGAGAGAGAAGGTTGGAGCAAAGGGGCAGGGGAAGTGGAGGTTCCATTGCCAGCTGTTACAACAATGGGAACCATATCTGACGTGGCCAGTAGGGAGCTATCAGAATCATGTCTGCCCTCTCTGATTGCAGTGTGAGAAGAACTCTCAGCAGAAGTAGAAAGGGAGGAAAGGCGTACAGGAACCTCCCTGTCCAAGAGAGGAACAACGGTCTTGCCAGAAAACACCAGGCACTGGATCTAACGAGCAGAAATTGAGCAGTTTTGCATTGAGTGGGGATGCAAAGAGGTCCGACTCAGGATCACTCCACCTGTTTAAGAGATCCTTGACCACAAAGAATAGGAGCTCCCACCTGTGTGTTTTTGCAGACCAATCCTAAGTTTTTGCCTAAGGTGCTGTCTGAGTTTACTTTGAATCAATCCATCCACCTGCCTGTTTATTTTTCTGAGTGTTCTAATCAGAGGGAGGCTTTGCTTCATACTCTAGATGCTCATTGGATGCTTAGTTTCTAGTGGACCGCACCCCCTTTCAGAAAATCCGACCAGTTGTATGTTTTTGGTTCTAGGAAAGAAGGAGCTGTTGTTTCCAAACAGTGTTTATCTAAGTGGTTAGCAAATTACATTGTTTATTGCTACCGCAGTACGACATGCTTTTGCCAGGATGGGTCAAAGGCCATTCTACCAGGGTATGGCTGCCTCCTTCAGAAATGTGTCTACTGTGGATATTTGCACAGTCACCACTTGGAGTTCTGTCCATACTTTCTTTAAGCATTACAGTTTGGACATTGTCCCCAGTGAGAGCGGTTTTGGTCTTGCAGTCCTCCAGGGCCTCCTGTCATAAAGTTCCTGTGACTGCTATTGTCCTCCTCCCAGTTGACTGAGTCTATTTCTCTACTGCTTGGGATTCAGTCTTTATGGTTATTGCCTGGTACAAGAGCCCCTCAAGTAAGATAGAACAGTTATGTAAGAACTTACCATACCAGTAGATCCTCAAGAGAGCTCTTGCAGCAGGCACCTGCATTCTCTCCCTCCTTCACCCTGATTGCTGTTTCTCCATCACAGCTTTTCTACTTTCCTCATTTAAGAGGAAACTGTTCAGTTCTCCAGTTTCTGTTCATGTTGGGGTCTCTGGCAGGAGAACTGGGATGGGCTGGGGCACCCTTTTATACCATAGTTTGGGCGTGCAATGTTGGGGCAGTCCCCATTGAATACTGCTAGCTAGAAGTTTTCCATGTGGACCTAGCACCTGGCAGCTCAGTCCTTATGGTTATTGTCTGCTGCAATAGCTCCTGCTCAAAGATCTACTGTTAGTTCTATGTAATTGTACTTTCTTTTGCCTTTGTTTGTTGCCGGATAACCTTGGGTTAGATTCAGGAATGGTCTCCCAGTCGGGTGTAGTCTTCAATAAAGCATGTGTAATACCTGCAGGAGCATGGAAAGTGCTGTAGGTCTTTCAGGTTCTTTGGATTGGGCCAGGTGAGCAAGGTTTCAACTTTACTTGGATCTGTTTGAATTCCTTGGGCTGATTTAATATGTTCCACATATCTGATGGAACTCTAGAAAAATTGGTATTTGTCAGAACAGAGTTTGAGACCAAACTCTTCTAGTCAATCTAGCACCTTTGTCAAATGAGCTTCATGTTCCTCGAGGATCTTTTTAAACACAATGACATTGTCAAGGTAGACCAGGTACTCTATGAGGTTCATGTATCTGATTACACATTCCCAATGGCATTTGAATGTGGCTTGTGCACCAGAAATGCCTTGGGGCATACGAAGGAATTCATAAAAGCCAGGTGGACATATCAAAGCAGTTTTTTCTCTGTCTTCAGGAGTCATCAAAATCCAGTAGTACTCGCTGCTCGGATCCAGAACTGTAAACCGTTTACTACCACTAAGACAGTCTAAAGTGTCCTGAATCCTCTGAATTGTATAGTGATCTGTGGTGGTTCTATTATTCAGAGTCATGTAGTCCACACTCATGCAAATTGTACCAGTTTTCTTGCACGTAATTATGATAGGAGGGTCATAGGGGCTTCTTGATTCTAGAATTATTCCCGCCACAAGCAATTCCTGAAGATGTCTTCTCACATCATCAATGTCTGCTGGGGCCAGACGTCGAGAACATTCTTGAAAAGGGTGAGCATCATGAAGTCTGATATGATGTTGTACTCTGGTGGCACATCCAACATCCCACTCATGAAGGGGAAACACTTAGTGCAAGCTGCCAACTTCCGACTCACTCTGGTCTTCCATTTCTAAGGCACTGGGAATTTCCAAAGTCAAAGAGAACTCAGGGTCGAGTCTGGCATTCTCATCTTCCAGGTTTAGTTGGGACTGTACTGCTGTGTCTGCACAGTACACCCGGGCCAGTGTTCAACCTTTTCTTACTGTAATGTCTCGCCAGTCACGTTCTTCACCTGGACAGTGATTCTTCTAGCATAAGGTGCTTTCTGAGGCAGCACACTTGGTAGTAACTAGCAGTCCTTCTGGCAATCCACAGGGGGATCAAGGGAGGTGGCAGGGAACTACAGGCCGTCAGCCTGACATCGGTGATGGGCAAGGTAATAGAGGGCATTGTCAAGGAGAGACTGGGGACCTGGAAGAGTTGAGGTGCCTGGACGATAGACAGCATGGATTCGTCCCAGGGTAATCATGTCAGACAAACCTTGTGGAGTTCTATGACTGGGTGTCGAGTGCCTTGGACCAGGGTAGACCAGTGGATGTCCTCTTTCTTGACTTCAGCAAGGCGTTTGACTCTGTTCCTCATGGGGGCCTGTTGGATAATCTGGGAGAAATGGGGGTTGGGAGCCAGGTGATCAGATGGATAGGCAATTGGCTCCAGAACTGGACCCAGAGCGTTGTGGTTGGCGGGATAGTCTCATCCTCAAGGATGGTCATTAGTGGAGTCCCTCAGGGATCGGTCCTTGGGCCCCTCCTGTTCAACGCCTACGTCTCTGACATAAGGAAGGGTATCAGGCGTGAGATGAATCTCTTTGTGGATGACTCAAAACTGGGGGCGGTGGTGGATGGGGAGGAGGGGAGAGGAGGGTGGCCCTACAGGAGGACCTGGAGGCTCTGGAAAGGTGGTCTAGAAAGCAGAAGCTGAGGTTCAATGCAGGGAAATGCAAGGTACTGCATCTGGGAGCCATAAACCCGGGCCAAGTGTACACTATGGGGGGGATGCTACAAGTCTCTGGCAGAGAGCGACCTGGGGGTGGTGGTGGATGTCAAGATGAACAACTCAGAGACTTGTAGGAGGGCAGCGGCCAAGGCCAACAGGATGCTTGGATGCATCGCTAGGGGGATCACCTCCAGAAGGAGGGAGGTGATACTCCCACTGTATATCTGCTTGGTGAGGCCGCACCTAGAGTACTGCATGCAGTTTTGGAGGCCACATTTAAAGAGGGACATTGAACTCCTGGAGAGGGTCCAGAGGAGAGCAACCAAAATGATTTGTGGCTTGGGGATAGGACCTATGGGGAGAGTCTCGAAGAACTAAATATGTACACATTGGAAGAGAGAAGGGACTGGGGGGACATGATAGAGGTCTTCAGGTACATGAAGGGATAAACAGGGAGGAGCAGTCAGGGTGCTCTGAAGGAAGGGCAACTAAAGGGCATGGGTGGAAGCTGGAGGGAAATTCAGGGAGAAAGGAAGAGTGCTACTTCACTGAGAGGGTGGTGGAGCCATGGAATGCACTGCCCAGGGGCTGGTGGAGGCAGAGGGCAGTGGAGGGTTCAAGAGGGGAGGACAGGTACAGGGAAGGGTTCTGGAAGCAAAAACCAGTGCAGCGAGAATATCCAGGACTGGGAAGGGAGAAGCCAGAGAGGGAGAGGGGGGGCAGCAAGATCAGCTCCCAGGGTGGGGGCTGACCAAACGAGCAGACATGAGAGACTGTTAGGCCTATTCTGCTGGCATTTTAGTATGTTAGTAATCCATGCTCTTCAGGGGCATCTATCATCAGGATTGGTTCTTCATGTCTTGCTTTAATCTCACCACTTTGCTGATGCTACACTTTGCATTGGGGGTAGAACAAGTTCTTTAGCCTCTTGGCATCAGACATGTCAACAGAATCTTCTCAGTTCTCTGGTCTCTTCTGCATCTGTTTTTGATAATCCTTCTTCACCAGTCTTTGCACTAGCAACGCTGTTCCATTCCATTTCACCTCTCACTCCTGGCAAAGTTGGGCTTGTGTTCAAGCGCATTTGTTCCAGTGAGGATGGGCACATTATCAAACATTCTAATCCTGACTGTGGGCAGACAAATGCCAATGTTTCAAATGCATCACCAACTCCAGCTACTGTTGAGGGGAAAGCAGTTCAAGTAACCAAGGTAACTAGATAACCAAGGTAGGGGTAGGACTTGTCACTCAGGCCCCACACTTTCAGACCTTCCAATGGTTGCAGCTTACAGGTCTTGGATAGATGCTTGTTGTACCAGTCCTTGAAGCTGATGGTGACTCGTAAGCCATTGATTGTAATGGTTGTCTCAGTTGAAGCACCGACTAACTTGTCAAGGTGCTCTGGTAAAGTCTGTTGTTGTGGTTTGACAGTAGACTTGGCTACTGAGGGTTTCACAGAAGATTTGGAGCATGTTACTGATGTGACTTGCTTCTGGATTCTTTTGAGCAGTTTGTCTGCGACTCTTCACAGATTTTCTCGTGACTGACACTCTTTCTTTATGTGTCCATCTTTTCCACAGTTGTAGCAGAACACTCCTTCTTTATACTGATGTGGTCTGGGTGGTGTGTGGTACATCAGGAGGTGGTCTCCAGTCTCTGTTACTTTGCTTTGGAGGATATGCATTTCGGGCTCTGACAGTGGCACTGACTGCAGCTTGTCCTCGTTCTGGTGTTTTCTCCCTCTGCCAGGCCATGGACTGCATGTTGCATCTCTTTAGTTCAGTTACCAGACTGTGTAATTCATGGACTTGGGTTTGGAGGTCATAATCAACAGGTGGTATCTTGCACGCCTACGCCCATCATGGAAAGGTTCTGGCTAGCTGAAGCTACAGGTTGGCTTCGGAGGGTGTCTTGTCCACAATGAGGAGCTCATTTCACCTTGGCAATCATTTTCTTATACTCTTTCAACAATTCTCTCACTCTTGAGTCTCTGTAGAGGGTACTTTTTTCTATGACTTCTGTAACAGTTGCTGAAATTTGGTGGAGACCCCATCATTCCTCTTCTTCTTCAGCTTCTCTGACTTCTTTCATTAGCACACTGTGAGATGGAGGGTTGTCCTTCTCTCAGACAGGCATAACTTGAGAATCAACAGTGCGGAATGGCAGGCAGCCTTGAGCACAAGTTCCAGTCTCGTCCAAGTCTGGCATGCCACCCCCCCCTTCTGAAATACTCTTTTCAAGGCCCTTTCTAGACTGTTCAAAAAGGTGGACAATGGCTCTCCTTTCCATTGTTTTGTCATCTTGAACTTCCACAGGAGATCTTCAATGGATTCCATGTTTCCAAGACATTCTCCAGCGATTTAGATACTCTTGGCTGGAACTTCTGGATCTGTGGACCTCAAAGAATGAATAGTGTCTAATGCAGGACCTCCTCTGAAGTTTTCCTAAGTCTCTTTATCTTCTTGGCTTCTAAGCAATCACAATCTTGGACTGATGAAGCAACAAAATCCAAGTTTCTAGGTTATCTTTTCATGCAGGGGTAGGTTTCATGCCTGAAAACATTCTTAGCCTTCTGTATGAATTGGATCCGGGTAGCACATAGGCTGGTCTGGCTCCTATGTCTTGAGGTAGCGTACCCCCTTAGTCACCTGACAGCATCCGAATTTCACTAGCTGACTTCCCTTCAACCTATAGCCACTTGTGGAACCTTCCTTTAAAACTTTCGGTCATGGGTTGGACTTCCAGCTTTGGAGTGGTTACACTGGCATGCATCACTTGTCCACCTTGCACTGTCTTCATCTGGGATCAGTCCATTGGGCACTTTAGTGGCATCCGAGGTACACAGCACTCCAACAGTACCATCTTTATCTCTGTGTGTTGCTATCCAGGGAACATCCATGAACAGCTACTTTGCCGAGACACTTCACTCCTGACAGAAGTGCAATTCTACTGATATCAGTCCCTTGTGGAACTCCAAGGAACAATGTGGCTTTCAGAGGATCCAACTCTTCACCTGCACACCAGCTGATCAACCGTTCACATGCCAGGACATCTGGTACTATTTATGGGGTTGGGAGAACCAAAATGTTCTCAGTTGCACTTGATTCCATGCGGGGTCCAGCTGGTCAACAGGCGATCCCAGTGGTGCCTCCAAAGTTGTAACCAAGTCGGCATGGATGTTGTGGTTACTACCCATGCCTTATGGGCTCAAACAGGGTTGAGGGACCTGGGTTCTGATTTTCCTGGCTGATGGGTTTGAATTGAGATCTTTTAAGTTTAACATGGTGCCTCCACTCAGAGTAAAATTTAAGTGAGCCTCGTGTCAGAGTGGTACAGTCCCTTGGAACACACTACTTCCACTTCCCCATAGTGTCCCCACACATGCAAGATCACAGTGCAACCTTAAAGTTAAAAACTGTAATTTGTGACTTACACTAACAATATGCTCATGAGACAAAATGTTAAATATTAGCAACATATTTATTGGGGATATTCACAAAAGATGGGTGAATGGAAAGCAAAACTGGTTTTAAATGAATCTTGTAAACTCGTGTGGCAGGGCCAAAATTGAGTGCCTGACTAGGCTTGACCAGAAAATACTTTAAAACAGTAACAATGCCCTCCACCCCCCACCCACCCCCGTACACACACCAGGCAAGACAAGGCAGTAGCACATACAAATGTTAAACCTTTTGCTTTTCTAGCCCACCTGTACTGGAGGCACTACCCACTGGTACCAGTTTTAAACCCTTAAACCTTAAAGGGCTCCTGGTTTGTTCACTGAGTACCTAGCGATAGGAACAGTGCAGGCCCAGTGATGTTGCAGCTGGTTGGCCGGTGGTGCTGCACTTTAGGACAAGCAGAACAGTTAAACACCAAACCCCACAGGCCATGCAGTTGCTTAAATGGCAGAAGCTCCAAATGAGGTATTTGTAACTCCTGGTCCGTTGTCCAAAACTGTAGATTTGTTGACAACTTTGTACAAACTTCCCAAGTTGCGGAGCAAGCCCTGAGAGTACTCATGGTTCTGTTGTACCAGTTCTCTGACCACTGGGCTCCTTCTCTCTCTCCTCCTCTGCTGGTGCAGTTCCTCTCATGTTAATGGTTCAGTTGTTGCAGTTGGGGGAATCAGCTCAAAGATACTTTAGGTCTCAGGTGCCTTTGGATGGAAATCAGGCTCTTTGTGTCCGCAGTCTTCTGGACCTCTCGGGCTCTTCCATCTTCCTCCTCTGAAGCACAGACCAGTCTAAGGAGCAGGGATCAAACACCTCACACTCAAGTTCAGGCTTCAGAACCCCAGTGTAGAGTGTTAGTTATTACCTGGCATTAGAACTAAGCAGCCATCTCTCTAATTATCTGTTGGATTAATGCAGGATCCTTCTCTCACAGTTGTCTTCAGGCAGTCTCAGGTGCCAACTGGCTGGAAGCTATGGCACATGTTACCCCCTTTTCTCTCAAGGCAGGTCACAGTCTCTCAGGAAAATTTTGTCCTGGCACTTTTATTAGGCTTACAGTTCAGTCTCTGTATACACAGGTTGTAGAAACCATTGAAGTCACTCCCTGATGCTTTGCTGTGAAAGCCCAGGCATGCTTCCCTGGATTGTTCTGGCTAGCAGCACTCTAATCCTTCTCGCTTTCTAAAAGCTTGCTGCTGACTCCCCCTCTTCTGGAACTGCCATGTACATTTTCTGGGGTAAAGGCAGTTTCTGATAGGCACACCGGGCTGTCAGTCCATTGATTTAGTATGCAGAATATTCACTTGATGCCCTATTGACTGGCAGAAAGGGCGCCAAGCATGCAGCACAGTCACTCTTCCAGAAGGCTGTTGGTCTCAGGTGTCAGGATCCCTGACTTCTGACTGGCTGCTGTGAGGTCAGGGGTTGACAACAAGGTGGCTTTCTTTACAGTAAGGACAGTTCCTTCGGATTTAAGTTATTTTTATAGGACTCTTGTCCTGCTTTTATTATCACTGCCCCCTTAGTTTTGTAGCACACCCTGTGCTCTGTTATCTGGTGGTGGGTTTTAGTGGCACAGGGCTTTCCTTACCCCATCAGGAGCTCAGTTTCTAAGCCCCCCATGCTGAGCAGTCTCTTTATCCCATGCAGCTGTGAGCTGATCAGACTCCAAAGGCACCTCTGAGTGCCAAACTCATGAAGTCTCTTCCTTTTCTCCCTTCTAGTGTCTCCGGTTCCTGATGGCTGCTGGTGTCCCTGGGGCCAGAGCACACTAGAGGGAAGCAGCTGTGTTGTCTGTGAGGTTGTGGTGGTGAAGATTCAGGCAAGTTCACTTAAGCACCGAGCAGAGTGTGCAAGGATGCAGCTGGCATATTCAGCAGGCAGCTGCTCATACGTGCAAAGGAGAGCTGCATGGTGATCACCAAGAAGGAAGCAGCTCAGTGGTTGAGGTGTGCTCCTCCAATACCCCACCAGGCTATAGTCCCGGTGCCAGAGTGAACACAAGGATGGTAGGCAGACTTCTGGTGGCAGCAGGAGTCCGAGCTCGCATCATGGGAGGGGCGGGAGTTACACTAGTAATGTTAAAACTGTATTTTAGTTTTGAATTTTTGACAGTGAAAGGCACACTGAGCTGAAGCTCATTTCCAGGAGTGCCTGAGAGCACAGGAAGGTTAGGTGAACTGCCCAGGGCCACACAGTGTGTAAGTGCAGGTTGCATCCTACAGAGCAGGTTGTAGGATTCAAACCTTAAAACTGGTGGGTCTCCAGGTTCACAGCTTGGGGTGCCAACCCATAGGCTAGACTGCCTCCCAAGAAAATTTGGGTGGAGGCTTTTTTTTTTTTTTTTTATAACTTGTTTCTTCTCTGGGGACCAGGGCATCTCTCATGAGTTCTTACAACCACTCACTTACTCCCAGCTCTGAGACCTCTGTGCCACCAGGAGACACACATTACATTGAGCACCCTCCCACACTCATGGACCTATCCAGCCCCCGGATCACCCACCACACCTACCTGGCGGCCTATCTGTAATTAGAGGGATGGTTCGGGTCTGGGTCGAGGGGCTCGGGAGAACCAGTGGTTGGCAGGTCTGGCAACAGGATCTGGGCCTGGGCTCCCAGGGCCTTCATCCACCTCCCTAAGTCCACCAGGAGTTTTCTTGTTGTGTTCCCCCTCAGGCGCAGCTGCAATGACTCCTTACACAGCTTTCCACCGCCTCTTACCACAGGGGCCTGCCGTCGTCCTGTTCCCTACAATGTCCTGTACCTCGGTCTCCACCATAGGCTGCCTGTGCCAGGAACCCCCCCCAACCCACCCTGGGGAGGGAGAGCAATCCTCTGGATGCTCAATCCTCTCCCTCCCTGCTGACCTCGACGGCCCACGTGCCAGTTCCCGAACCCGAGTTGCCGGCATGGCTGGAGATGTGGCTTCCAGCACCTCAACCCTCAGCGCCACTGGGCCAGCCTGTGGAGGCTGTTTTAATTGGTATTAAAGTTAACACCATACCCAGAAAGGGCTTGAACCCTTAAAGTCTTATGCCTGCAGACAGATCTAGCCTGACTAAATTGGGCAAGGCTGTGAAATCAACCCTGGGAACAGCATATGAAATTCAGAAAGGCCCAGATACAATGACAGGGTGCGGTGTGCAATATCATGTGTGTCAGCCAAAGTAGTATAGCCTCTAGAGGTTAGAGTACCAAGCTGTGAATGAGCTTGCAACATCTACCAGATTAGGGTTTGATTCCCACAATCTCCACTTGGCATACTGTGTGACTCTGAGCAAGTCACTTAAACCCCAGTGCTCCTACATCACCCCTGTAAATGGGCCTTATGGCCCAGTGGGCCTCACCCAGTTACCAAAAAGAATGAATAACTAAATTAATGGGACCCAGACAAACAGAAGAGAGAAAGAAATAAATGTTTAGCTGGGACTTGAACCCAAGCCACCCAGAATACTGTTCTGGTTGTGCTAATAGAAACATAGAAACATATAGGTTGACAGCAGATAAGGACTGCAAGGCACATCCAGTCTGCCCATTTCTTTTTCTACCTTATAAATGTGCCATCGGCCTTTGCTCTGTCAGTGGCCTATCTATTCATACTCATCTGTATTGCTCCTTATGCCTATCCCATGCCTGTTTGAGAGCCTGCACTGTATTCCTTAGCCACAACTTTCTGGGGTAGGCCGTTCCATGCATCCACCACTCTTTCTGTGAAAAAGAATTTCTTCACATTCCCCTTAATCGGCCTCCCTCTAATCTCATGCTGTGTCCTCTTGTTCTGCTATTTTTCTTATATTGAAACATGTTAGACTCTTTCACCTTGTTAATGCCCTTAAGGTGTTTGAATGTTTCGATCATATCACCTCTCTCCCTCCTTTGCTCAAGGGTATACAGCACCCAGCTGTGCCACCAAGGCAACTGGAAACTGGGACATCCCAAGGCACCTTGCTCTTTCTGTAATGCACAACCTGGTGCTGCACAGATAATTACATTTTTAATCATAAGGGTGTGGGTGTGCACGTTAGTGAAGACAGACAAACAGAGAGAGAAAGAAACAAGTGCATTAGCTGGGATGTCTGAGAGACCTTACTTTTTTTCTAATGCACAACTTGACGCTGCACAGAGAATTCTACTTTCAATCACAAGGGTGCAGTTTCCAGTTGCCTCAGTGGTATAGCTGATAGTGCAACCAGAATGGTATTGGGCAGCCTGGGTTCAAGTCCCATCTCTGACGCCATTTATTTCTCTCTTCTGTTTGGGTTCCATAAAATGTGCTAGCACCCTTGTGATTGAAAATGTAATTATCTGTGCAGCACCAGGTTGTGCATATAGAGAAAGAGTAAGGGCCGTGGGATGTCCCAGTTTCCAGTTGCCTTTGGTGGCACAGCTGATGGTGCAACCGGAATGGTTTTCTGGGTGGCCTGAGTTCAAAGTCCCAGCTAAGGTACTTGTTTCTTTCTCTGTTCTGTTTGTCTGGGTTCCCTAATTGTAATGGCCAAGATGCCTTCATTTTTGTCCCCATGCTCTCAACTGTCGTCCAGTTACTACATTGGAGGTTGTTTGGCCTAGTGGTTAGAGCTGTGATTCTGGTTACCCAATTTTGAATCCCACCACTGACACTTAGTCACTGTGTGACCATGAGCAAGCCAGTTAATCTCCCTATGCTTAGGCACTTTAGTCTGTAATCTCTCTCTTTCTCTCTCTCTCTCTGTTTAGTCTATCCTTGTGCTATTGTAACCTCCCTGTATGCTGAAAAAGGCAGCAAGATTCTCTCTCCTCCCCTCACCGCCTGACTTGTAAAGCGCTTTGGTATATAGTTTGTATAAAATGTTCTAAATAAAATTCCATTCCTTTCCTACTTTATCTTTTCCTCTGAACTCATTTTATTCCTTCTGTATTGTGTGTAGCTCAGAATGTTCCCTTTTCAATTATTTTCCCCCAAGTTCACTTTTTTCTTCTTCTCTGTTGCTATGCAGCTTCAGTTGTCTGTCTGCCTGTGTTCTAAGACTTACCATGCATGTGAGGACATCCTATAATGAGGAGTTATAGTAGTTTGCTTTTGTTCCGCCTTTTGTAATCCTTAACCTCTGCTCTAAAGTCACGGCCCAATGAGTTTAAGCCCAACTATGCAGGGGCATTTCATCTGAACCCACCTTGTGCAACCAGTCATTCCCTGCTAACTGCTCTGTTAGCTTCCTGCCAGCCCACAGCATTCTCAAGTGTGGGCCTTGAACCCTGATCCTATGCATGCCAAGTGGCAACCCTGCTTCAGTGAGGGTGCAGTAGCAACTTTATAACCAACAGAGTCTCATAGCAAATAGCATTTATGCTGCATCTGTAACTAGGAACTACACACAAAATCCGTGCATTTATGATTATTGCTCCTACATATTGTATCCTTGTATCCCTGACGTACTGATGTATTCTCCGATGTATTGTTTTCCTTATTTTTCATTTACTGTACCCATGTTTGCTATTGTTCCACTGTTTCTTTTGTTGTACTCTCCTGGTCGTGCCTGAAAATAGTCATTTCTTGCTAGTGCACCTACCGACTAACAAAAACTAAATAAATAAATAAAAATTTAATTGTCAGATAACATTTGGCCATTTGTTGTTCGTTGGTGGTGGCCCCGAGCATACTGAATATGGCAAGCATGACCTCAGAAGTGACTGTTCACTGTCACTGAGGCCCAGTGGATCTACATTTGTGCTGCTATGTGAGCAGCCTAGGTTCAGAAGAAAACTCTGGTCACCACCTGTCAACGGCTTGTTGGACAGGGGTGCTGCAGGCTGCAGCTCGTTCACGGAGGGAAACTGTCTTCTTGCTCCTACAATGAGCCCTGTGGTGGGCCAGTCAGATTGTAGGTGGCTGTGAAGAGGGCTGCTGCAATGTAAGCAAGTGATGGAAGGAAAACATAACAGGAAAGGGCCAACGGCTGGCTGTATGACAGCCCCTGATGATGGGGATGCTGGTCTAATAGGAGGTGTCAGGGTTGGGAAGTCGCCAGAGGCACCGATAAGAGATTGCAATGGAAAAGGTAAAAAAAAACGATATTAAAAAAAAAAAACTTTGGAAGTGACTGCCCAGTGTGATCTGCTCAGATTGACATAGTTTTGGCCCATAAATGGGCCCTCTGAGCCCAGAATTCCACTCATCTGAGCCAACGCCGAGAACATCACATGCCTCTCACAAATCCCATCAGATTACAGATTTATTTGTAGTTATTTAAAGTGCTGATGAGGAACTCTGAGATTTGTTTCATAACCAGGTGATTTTGGAGGCTTCCCTTTGTGTCTTCCTATGGCAAATGAGCCTGGAGCCAGGGTCCTAAGAAGAATGTCTACCATTTTGTATCCTTGGCAAAAAGGCTTTGAGAATATGGTTCTTCGACAGAAACAGATGTGAGCATTTCTTTGTTGGAAAATTACTTTTATGAATGGAAGGCAATTAAATGAAATTTTTTTAAATCCATATTTTTATCAACACAGTTGTCTCCCTCCAGAGCAATTACCAGCAATCTCCCAGTCCCAGCAAGCATAACACTGCTCTGTTTGTGGCATGGAACCCAAGAACACTGGCAGCCATGGTTGAATTGTGTCCCCTTTTAAGCCAGCCTATTGGCAAAGTGGTAGGGGTACCGCTCATGATCCAAGTCTGGGGATGAGCCTGGATCATCAGGGGCCAGCCGGGGGTGGGGGAGGGCTACTGAGCATCCTAGAGGATGTGCTCTTCCTCTGGGTAGGACTACAGCTGACTTCTCTGCAATACTGCCCCTGGGTGACTATAGCTGGCAGTGTAGTTGGAGCCACTTCGCAGCTGGGGGGACGCAGGCTGGTGCCGCACCATGCACTGTTGTGCATGTGTCTGCGCATGTTCATTCTTGTCCGCCAGCGTGTGTGGTCCAGAACGAAACAAGGAAAACCACCTCATCAGACAGGATAAACTCTGGCCTCCTGCAGGCCTTACACTGATGACCCAGGCAGAGTCACCAAGTGGATCCTGTTCCGCAGTGGGTTGAGAGGCTCCCCACTGACCTTGCCATGAGGGATGCCATGGAAGAACAGAGTGTAGGTAAGTCCTAGAAGTTGGGTAATGGGACTGGGGAGGCTGGCATGAAGGGAGCCTGATTGTGGCAAGAGCCTAAAGAAAAAAAAAAAATGCTGCCTCTTTTGTGCCTCCTTCCTCCCTCCCACTCCCCTTACAGTGTAGTTCACTTAGTGTGAGACCCTGTTGAGGGGAATATATACTCTCCCTCATATCCTACTTGGTCCCCGAAGGTGACCCTACAAACAGCATCTCCTCCTCCTACTAGGAAACATCGCTACTGGCAGCACATGCGACCCTGAGCCACCAGGTGAGTACTTGCTCCTGAACCTGGGCTACCCGCATGGTATTACAATAAACTATGCTAGACCATCATGGTGTAAGTGTATATATTTTTCAATCTAAAGAAAATGTACAACTGATGTTGCCAGCAAAATAAAACAAAACCACATTTGGTATCATCAGAGTTCTTGATATACAACAACCCCCCAAAAACAAAACAAATTGAGCTGCATGGCATTCTGTGTTTGCTTTTGGTAATAATTTGGTATGGAATTGTGGGTTCATTGTACAGCCCTTTGGGATACCTGCATTAAAGACACTCTAAATATGCAAATAATATGATGCGCCGTTACTGTGGATACAGGTACATAAAGACTGGGTGCATTGTTTCCCGCAGATGATATTGAAAGGAGAAGGGCAGTTATCGAGCAACATGGACATGATGCGTACTGTACCTTTCTTTATTCTTCATCATGTTCTCCCCCTATTTTTGTCTTGCATCTCCTTTTCTTTATTGTTTTTCCTCTCCGTGGTCCCCCAAATGCTACAACTAAGGCAATACTAGGGAGCAGGGCTCCACTGTAAGCATAGGGTGTTGCAAAAGCATGGGCATTGATAACAAAACCATCGGAGCGCCTCCTTCATAGATGCTTTAGGGGGCACCCTGATAGATGTATCTCTTAATGTTTTGCTTCCACTATACCCTGGCCCTTCTTTGCTAATCCCAATATGGAATCTGATCTCCCGTGCCAGTACAGAATGCTTCTCGTCTCCATTTGCTGGCTGGAATAAATCAGTCTGAAAAAGTCTTGTAAGCTGGCACCCCCAAGGAGTGGCAGGTGCCATGAATTTAATTGTTAATGGATCCATCACATTTGCTCAGCTGCCTCATGCTTTGTTCAAAATAGGCTGCCTCCGAGGCGCCCCACCTTTAGATTCCACTTTATCATTTCCATAATGAGGTTTGTTATCTGTCTTATTTGTTTCCCATTGTGCTAACTTGATTTGCGTTAGTGAGTTTTTAATGGAGTTAGTGCAAAGACGTTAGAGTGCTGGAGAGCCCTCTCCCAGTGGCACCTGCTTTGGGACACTGGATTAAAGGGAGGTAGCACTGTAGCATTATCTCTCTCTCTCTTTTTTTACATTTCATTTCTTATGCTCTCAATCATTGACACTGCCCTCTTTCTCCCAAGTTGGGTCCAGCCCTGTCCTCTCGCATCACTGGCTCCTGCCTCCACCTTCAACCCACCCTAACACAAAGGTATGATACCTTGAGGTCACTGGGTGTAAGCAACAGTACATGCCATCACGGTTAATCTAGACAAATTCCTGATTACCAATGGAAATACAAGGCAGCCAGGCTATACTTAAGCAATATACCATGAGAGGGTGTTGGTGATGCCAGGATTTACCGCGCCTGTGGTGTTGTTGATCACGGTAGCCGGTAATCGCTAACACAACGAAGCGTGGGTAAATCCTAACATCCCTGCTTACTCGAGTAGCATATTGCAATTATACAATGTCCTCCTATTTTTGGCACATAGAAAAATAGTAAATCAGTTTTTATTCATTTTCAGCGATGTATTGCTGTGTTTATTATTCCATTGGGAAAAAAATACTCCCTGGTTGCTGGAGCCGCTGCTACTGTGCATGCGCAGTACTGAGTTAACGTTGCGGCTGCAGTGTGTTTTCGAGGGGCTGGGAAATGTTAAAAATTGTGCGTGGCGCAGAAGACAGTATGAAAGAAATATCAATGAACATGGGAGAAAGCGCAGTTTTCAATTTCATCAGAGGTATCACGGTTTCACTGTTGTAGTGACTCGATTTGCGGTCGCTAAACGCGGATTTTACGCGGTCTTTCAGTGGTGTGTTGGTGACTGTTGGAGTGATTTCGGGGGACATCCTGATGCGGTTGATCAGCGGCTGGCACCTCTTCCCGTGGGGTGATTGTAGATTTTACAACGGGAGAGAGGTACGAGTCAGCCAATCAGGACAGAGCATTTACGTTCTGTTTTAATGCCCATTGTATAATTATTATTTTCTGCTTCTGAAGAGTGTGTGTGTGTGTGTTGGGGGGGGGGGGGAGGCTGAAAGACCTAGACTCCATTCCAGCTTCATATTACTATGCTAGCTATACCATCTACAGATGCATTATCTTGCATTTTTATCTCCACTGGTGTTGTACAAATTAGAAGCCTCTGATGGTGGTGTACCCGTGATAAAGGGATTGGGGGTTCTCAGAGGACCGTGGGGTGTGTAGACTGGGGTGGGGGCATTAGGTGATCCTGTGAGGGCATGAGATGTCAGGGATGAGTAGACAGCATAAGAATAGACTTTCTAAAGAACAGCATGTTACCTTGCAGTTGGCAACATGATAACTAACAAGGCAGGCCATGTGATGCTAATTTCATGCCTCTCTCCTGCTTCCTCATTGGTAAGTTGTAATGTCACTGGTAGCCACGAGGTCACAAGGTGCCAATAGAGTATGAAGGCCAATATCCATGATATATATGTACCTTGCTTTGTAGGTTTTCACTACCTTCATGCTAATATCCACACTGTACTGTATTTTGTACCTCGGATACTGTAAATGCCTAAATTATGTATGTAATGCCACTGTGAATTATTGTACTGTACTCCCTGTTGTAACCTCCCAGGTCATGCCTGAAAATAGGCAACTGTTTGTCTAGTGCAGCTACCTGGTAAATAAAACAAAAGAAATCAAATTGCCAGCCCCAGGAGAAATGCTGTTCGTTTCATACACATCACATCTTCCAATGTTGTGCAGAAAAGTATGTGACTGACAAAAGAAGAAAAAAAGGAAAAATATTTCTGATACCAAACAACTACCTGTCTTTAAATATCATTTTGTACCACGAAGAGCATGAATGAGAAATGAATAAAGGGAAGACCACAGCGTGACGTTGAATTAATATTAGATGCACAGTGACTGTCAAATGAGCCGCTTCCCACTTTAGCCCCACGGGCAAGTGGGGCCTAGTTCTGAAATCTGTCTGACTCACTTTGTCAGTCAATTAGATTACCGTTACTAGTTTTGTGACAGCCTTAAATGCATTAACAATGAGAAGACGCTACCTTCTTCATTTCTTCTGTCTTTTCTTATGGTCTTCGCTTCAGCAAACCCTAATCGGCCATGACTGTGGGGGCTACTCCCCCAAAAGCAGACTGTTCAGTCACTCGAGGCAGTCTCTTGATACAAGAAAATTAAAACTTCAGTCTCATGGTGGACATAGGGGGTCCTAATGTTTGGCAATGGCAGGCAGTTTGATAAAACTCCTTCCCAGCTCTGGCTGGCTAGGGTTCAGTGCAAAAAAGTGCAAAATCATGCACTTGGGGCACGGCAAACCAGGGGCAACATACCAAATGAGCAAGGAGGTATTAGCAACCACAAAACAGGAAAGAGCCCTAGGGGTTATCATTGCTGATGACCTAAAGGTAGCCAAGCAGTGTAATAAGGCAGGGGGGAAGGCTAGCAGGATGCTCGGGTGCATAGGGAGGGGCATCACCAGCAGAAAGAGGGAGGTAGTATTACCCCTGAGACCCTACCTCAAGTACTATGTCCAGTTCTGAAGGCCCCACCTCTGGAAGGACATAGACAGGGTGGAGGCGGTACAAAGGAAGGCTATCAAAATGGTGCAGGGCTTGCATCAAAGGCCCTACAAGGAAAGACTCAAGAAATAAAATATGTACTCTCTAGAGCTGTGGTGGGCAAACTGCGGCCCGCGGGCCACGTGCGGCTCTTGATGCAATTTTTGCGGCCCCCATGATGCAGTGAAAATGAAATAAATATTGCATTTTACAATGTAGGGTGACTAGACTCTTCATATCAGATCTAACATTTTAGGCAAAGTTCAATTACATTCGTTGATGTCTTTAAAAAATAAATGAAAACAAAGAAAGACCAATTGTCGCGATCAAACAGTGACACCAGGTTCATTCCTTTCCGACGGGCCCCGCTTTATTAGACAATGCCTTGGCTACCTATAGCCCAATACAACAGGAAGGATATGGCAGTTCATGTAGAAAACAAGCTCCGAGCCCTTGATTTGCGCAGGCTGAACTGCATACAGCACAGGATCCTGAACCTCCAAGCAAGAAGTCACTTTACGGGAATAGGGAAGAAGTAGTACTTTTCGTGCCATCATCGTTACTAAAGGTCAGCCGGATCAGTTTTAGGCTCAAAATCACAAGTGGAGCTGCACCCCCAACCAAAACAGGTATGCGGACATGGATCTCCTACAAATACCGCAACCCAGATCGCAATGAAAATATGCCTTTTGTCACAGTGCAGCCACAACATAACCCAAGCGAAACATCCGAGTGAAGCACCGCACAGACACATAGAAAACAAAGAAACAGTGACTCCAGACAAAATAACAGGTATTATAGAGGAACAATAGGCCTGCCAGTTACCTTAGAAGCCTGCCGGGCAAAAGCAGCCCTCGATCCTTGACTATCCAGGGTCCTTAATGTATGTTAAAAGCAAATAAATGGAAAGTGATTTGGCAAAAGCAGAAAATAAAGTCTGCTGGTGTTTCCGGCCATGGATGGGGTATCTGGATCATTAGAAGAAGTTTAATGACAGGTTGTCAGCAGATATTGTTATAGTCTCTTTTATTAGTAGCTGATCAAAGGTTTTGCATTATTTAATACGGTTTTAACATTTAATAATTAGTGACATTAAATAAAGGTTTTTGCATTATTAAATGGTGTAATTTGCATAATTTAGTTATGAATATGGACCTTTAGAGGTCATGTGTGTATCACTGACCATCAGAGCATTGAGGCCACACTTTCAGCCCTCCTATACAGTCCCATGTTGCCCACCACTGCTCTAGAGGAAAGGGGATATGATGAAACATTCAAATATCTCACAGGTATTATTAAGGTACAGGAAGGTAGCATTTTCCATAGAAAAAGATGCCCCAAGACAAGGGGTCACACTATGAAGCAGAAGGCTCAGAGGAGATGTGAGGAAATACTTCTTCACGGAGAGGGTGGTGGATGCCTGGCACAGCCTCCCAGCAGAGGTAATGGGTGCTAAAATGGTATTAGGATTCAAGCATGCATGGGATAGACACAAGGGGACCTTAGATGTAAGGTAAGGGGGGAGAAGACCGGAGATCAAGTAGGGACTGCAGTGGCACAGTAGGTAGGAATATAGGGGCAGACTAGGTGGCCAAGAGGTACTTACCCGCCGACCACTTCTGTGTTTCTGTGGATGATTATAGCCGTACAAAAGAATTACTTACTCCAGGATGCTGCAACCTTAGTGCACTGGGACAGGGTTTGAGGGTAAAATACACAATTGCTCAGGCATGCCCAGCAGCTCAAGCTAAAAACAAAAAACAAATGTCATGCCCCATAGACATAGTAGGCAGAATAGTCTTTATTTTAAAACTGATTTTCAAACAAATTCAAAGTTGGCGTTAGCAGAACTTAGTTACACAAAACTTTCATTTTTTAAATACTGAAGACATTTTCATTGTAACAACTTGTTTCCTGTGGACATCATCTGTGCAGATTGCTTATGATTGCCATGAAGTTATAGTCCTCTGCTTGTGACATCACAACCTGCTGCAATGGAAATTATTCCAATGTCACAAGCCAAAGATTATGATTTATAGCATGAAGTATAATGGGCAAATAACATGTTTTCATGCAGATGTCTTTAGGAATAAATAGGGCTGTACCCTCTGTCATAGGTCCACAGATTCCATGATTTTTCCATTTTGTAGAAAACTTAATGATTTTGGGGGCATGTTCTATTACACGCACAATTGTTAGCATTTCTCATGAAAACACCTCAGTTTGTGGTGTTTGCAAGTGACAGATCCATAATTTTCTGCCTCACCACCACGACGCACTTGATCCCCAATCGGCCCCAGTGTGGGATTTTGGAGCTTGCACATAAACCCTAGGGGCCCCATTTTCAAAGGGTTAGCATGGCATAAACTGGGTTTGTGCTGCACTACCCAGGATAGCGCCAGCTGTTGTAGGCGTGCCCATATTCAAAGGCCACAGATGCATGACACACCCCTGACACCACCATCCCGCACAATATTGTGCTGCACCTATGCAAATGATGGGTCCTTCTTGCATATGTGGTGCAGCACAATACTGAAAGATTTCAGAAGCGCTAAACAACTGCCAGCAGTGGCGCCATTTAACGCTTCTGAAACCCAGCCCTTAAGTGTGCAGGCCAGTCTGCGTACTGTCAAGGGCTGGGTACCTATGAGGTTCAGTGGTCCCTCTCTAGCCCCAATCCCCATTCACATGAAATTCCCTGAACTCCCTGGTAGTCTAGTGGTCCCCCTCCCGATCAGTGATATAATATAAAATTCCCATTCTCCTGGTAGTCTAGTGGACCCCCTTCCCGAGCCCTGATCTGTGTTATAATAAAACAATGTCCCCATTCCTTGGTAGTTTAGTGGTTCCTCTTCCTGAGCCCTGATCCGTGTTATAATAAAAACATTTCCCCATTCACTGGTAGTTTAGTGGTCCCCCCTCCCCAAGCTCTGATTCGTGTTATAATAGAAATATTTCCCCCATTCCCAGGTAGTCTAGTGTTCCTCCCCTTCCCGAGCCCTGATCCCATTCAGCAGAAATATATTCCCAAATCCCCGGTGGGCTAGTGGCCCCCACCCTGGTAGGTAGTGACCCACCACCCCACTCCCCCCCCAAAGTGACCAGAGCTGGCAACTGGCACAGCCCTCCTCACACTGCCATGGCTAGCTGCCGACTGAACTGTATCGGAGCTTGTACAGTTAACAGTACACGATCATTGCTTGACCATGCCTTGCTGACTGAATTTTCTCTCTTCTGGTTTTGCTTGACTTGATTCTTGGCATCTGGGTACCACCTCCTGTAATGGTTTGTATGGACTGTCTCTGCCTTTTGGGCCTTTCTCCTGCTTCTGCGATTGGCTGCTACAGTTCCCATTCTGGATTCTCTTCACCCTAACCTACCATTTCTTTAAACAACAATGACTCAGCACCTCAAAAATTAACTCTAGCGTAGCCCCCACCATAACTCAGGCTTTGCCCTGCTCACCTACACGGGCTAAGTGCCCCTCTGACAGCAGCTTTCCTCCATAATAACTATCAGCTTAACACCCTTTGACTAAATGGGCTCGATTTCCCCAATTCGAAGGGCCCAGTACCTCCCAATAATTGATTCAACAACCTTCCATCATCATGGGCTTGGCACCCCAATGACATGGGCTCAACACTCGCCAAACACCACTGACTCTATTCCCCTCCAACTACATGAGCTCTGTACCCATTTACATCCTGGCTCTGCTGCTCCTACATACACGAGCTCCCATCAACCAGTTGGCAGTCTAGGTCATGAGACAGGGAGAGAGGACTCCATTAATCTCGCTTGTACCTCAAAGCAGCATATCATGTGTTACCTGCTAAGTAGGCTTTTAAAGAGCACCTTTTCTGGTACTCAGCTGTACACCCCAGAAGGATCTCCAGGCTCCCCTGACTTGCATACTGGATTTAAAAATAGTTTCTGATACCAGGCTTTAGTGAGGTAAAGGATTGTATTTGGCTCCATCGAGCTGAGAGCCCTATACCTTCCACTTCCCTATTCGGAGCACCGGCCTGTGCAAGTATGTTTTGTGTTGTAATAGTCAGGAGTGCGTGGGTGTTCGCTCCATTGACTTCTTATTTAAAGACTTATTTTGATATTTTAATGGCTCAATATGAATTGTTCAAGGGCACCGCTCAACTAAGAAGCCCCTTCTTAGTTGAGCAGTATCCTTGATTACAGTGTAACTCTCACTGGTGTGGTCTGTGGTACCTTCACATGGGTGGATGTGTCAAGAGTGTGAATGGCCAAAAATCCAAAGTTACATAAGCATTTCAACACACATGATTGCCCTTCAACCCACTGAATAGGGACTTTGATGTTTGACGAGGCAACTGGCAAATTGTACCCTACCCCCTTAACAAGCGCTTTCAAAGCACATGCACAAGCATCTGTTTGGACAGTTGTTTCTTTGCACCTCCGCCATCCCCTCCTTCTCTGGTTCTCTCCTACTTTAGGGGATCCACCACACATTACCGAGCGATCCCATAGCTGCAAGGCCATGCATTGTGGCACTTCCAAGGGTGAAACCGACAGCAGAATGAAGATTTCTTAAGTCCTATAGCCAAACTCTATGATATGTTTACTAGAGTGGAATGGCCAAAAACCCAGCGTCACATAAACATTCAAACACACATAATAGTCTGTTGATCAGTGGAATCATCTGCTTATGACTTCACCCTGTTGCTACAGAAATAATTCTGATGTCATAAGCAGAGGATTATTACTTGAGGGCAGGTATAAACAGCAGGAACGGACGAATTCTAGGGACCAAAGATCTGTTAGAATGGAAATTGCTTTCCTAATAAAGAATAAAATAAAATTTTTGTAAGCTTTTTGATTGAGTCCCACTGATGCCTATTGTCGTTGTTTTGAAAGGAACTGGGAAATCATTTTAAATGAACACAAGGAGGAAGCGCTGCATGGATGACTTGTTATAGTTAATTTCATTAATAGACAAAATGGAGGTCATAGAATGGTCCTTTGGGGAGGCGGGTTTGGGAGCGGCCAGGGCTGGGGTGTTCAGCTGAGCACACTGAGCCAGTCTTCCCCTTATTTTGTAGCACTTGTGAGAAGAAGTCACACCACCTTTTTTTGGAGGGAGATGTGGAGGGAGATGTCCATGTTTCGACATTGCAACAACCCCATGCCAGTAGGCCAGAGAGTCTGCTCCCTTGGAAGGGGGGGGTGCTAGTGCATAGTGCACTGTAATGTGATGTAGACATTGCCTAACATTGGGGAGGTGGGAGAGAGAAAAGTGGGTATTAAGAACCATGTTTTCATCACGATGATGGCCACTGGCTGCCTCAGCCCTGTGCCCTACATCCCCTATGGTCAAGGATGCTGGGGATGGCAGATGTTGGGGCAGGGGCAGTCACTATGAGGTTAAGCTCCCAGGCACGAGAACTAGGAACCGGTGGCAGAAGACAGACTGAATAATAAAAAACGATGAAACAGGATCTGACCAGTGGTGCCACAGCAGCAGACTGCGATGTCGCCTTGACGACCAGGGTTTGTGTGCAGGTACTTGACTCCCAGAGTAGGGTAAGTGGGGACCAACTGCCATTTTTCACCCCTTTCCAGGGGCCAACCACTGGGAGGCATTGACTGTAAAGGCAATTACTTACCCACCGTTGGAGTTGGATAAAGAGTTCCAACTGTGGCAACCCTAATCATTGGGGTTGGGGGCGGGGGGTGATATTATGGGAGAAAATATGTGTAGGGGAGAAAGAATAATAAAGGATAAAGCACAAAATAAAAATATCACAATACAATTTATTTTAATGTCGTGTCTTTCATAATGATAAATTTACAAACACTTTGCGGCATGATTGTGCTGCAGTTGTACTACTTACAAGACTGTCTGCCCACAAAAAAAGGTGGTGTGACTTCTTCTCACAAGTGCTACAAGGTGCACATCCAAAATAATGTATGTGTCATTGTTTTTTGTTTTGCCGTAAAGTATTGTAAATGTGTCAGAATGTTTAAAAATAGCCTGTAAATATTTATTTAGTTTTTGTTGACCATTTCTGCTGTTGCATTTACAGGGATGCAGCTGTGGCCACACATACTGCATTCAAATCTCTGAAAATCCAGGCCCATATCTCAAAACAGATAGAGACATAAAAACTCTGATGGCAGATAAGGACCGCTAGGCCCATCGAGTCTGCCTGTTTTCCTTACCTGCTGCAAAAGCCACAGGTCCTACTTGATCTCTGACTTTATCTTCTCGTTCCTATCGCTAGGGTTCCCCTATACCTGTCCCATGCATTTTGAATTCCCACTGTGTTGGCCCCCACCACCTCTGCTGTGAGTCTATTCCATGCATCCACCACCTTTCTATGAAGAAATACTTCCTCATGCTACCCCTTTAGTCTACCCTTCCAAACTCATGTGATGCCCCTTGTTCCTAGACATCTCTTTTTCTGAAAGATGCTACCTCTGGTACCCTATTTATGCCTTTTAGATATTTGTAGGTTTCTAAAATATCTTCTCTGTCTCTCTTCATCTCCAGGGTATACATATTGAGGTCTTCCAGTCTCTCCTCATATGACTCTTGGTGCAGGCCCTGCGCCATCTTTTTGCCCTTCTTTGAACTGCTTCTATTCTTTTTCTGCCCCTTACGGAGATGCGGCCTCCAGAACTGGACAGTACTCCAGATGAAGCCTCACCAATGATCTGTATAGTGGCATCACCACCTCTTTTCTTCTGCTAGTGATACCTCTCCCTATGCACCTCAGCATCCCACTGGCTCTCCTCACAGCCTTGGCATGTTGTTTGGCTGCCTTTAGGTAATCAGATATGATTACCCCCAAATCTCTTTCCTGCTTGGTGACCATCAGTATCTACCCCCCATCATGTAATCCTCCCCTGGGTTCTTGCACCCCAAATGCATGATTTTGCACTTTTCCACATTGACTCTCAGCTGCCACACTCTAGACCATTCCTCCAGTTTAACTAGGTTCCTTCTCATTTTTTCCACCCCTCCCAGAGTGTCCACCCTGTTGCAGATCTTAGTGTCATCTTCAAAGAGGCACACCTTCCCTTCTAGACCCTCCTCAGTGTCACTTATAAAGACATTAAACAGGACTGGGCCCAGGACTTATCCCTGTGGCACCCCATTAGTCACCCTACTTTCCTCAGATTGAGCTCCATTTACTCTGTCTTCTATCACTCAACCAGTTCCTAACCCAGTTTACCAACTTGTGACCCACTCCCGGTCTGCTCAGCTTGTTCACAAGTCTTCTTTGTGGAATGGTATTGAATGCCTTACTGAAATCCAGGTAGGTCACATCCCCCGCTTCCCCCGATTGACTTCCCTAGTCATCCAGTCAAAGAAGAACGCTACACAGTATAAACAATAAAAAGGGAAGAAGAATGAAGGCAAATCTAGAGAATACAATTATGTAAGGAATAACGCCCACTGAGGTGTCCAGGTGTGCTCTGCTGTATGGACGATGCCTTCTGTGGGTTGTGAACCATAAGGTGTATGCATGCCTTCAACCACCCTTGAAGTCCATATATCAGCATACCTGCACACTTGGAATGGTGTTCATCTCCTTATGTTTCACACTGTTAATTTAGTTGTGAACTGTTTGGGTGTGCGCTGATAACTGGACAGTCAAATGATGCTCTTAAATCAGATCGCTGGAAAATATAGAATGTAAACAGTGCGCTGATAACTGGACAGTCAAATGATGCTCTTAAATCAGATCGCTGGAAAACATAGAATGTAAACAGTGTGCTGATAACTGGACAGTCAAATGATGCTCTTAAATCAGATGGCTGGAAAACATAGAATGTAAACAGTGCTTAAAGAGCAGCTCTGCACTTCAGCACGCTCTATCAGAAATAAGAGGGTTCAGCTGTTGCAATTCACTACAGAATACATTTTTTTTCATTTTCTATTCCTTTCCAAGGTTTACAGTACATCTTGGTAGTCCATCTAAAAAGTCTGTAGAGAAAACATTTGCCTCTCTCCTGTTAATCTCATAGTGCCTTTTGTTTGAACATCACAATGTCACGACAGCTGACTGTGATGCCACAAACCGCAATTGTGTGGTTAGTAGGGAGAGACAGAAACATTTTGACAGACAGTGAAATGAGTTGCTATCTACGCTAATTAGTTGACCAACATCAGGAAAGTAAAAAAAAAAAACAACTAGAAAACAATAACGGTAAAACATAATTGATGTAAATCTAGTGTTTTAAACTTTTATTACAGTAGAGTGTTGCTTTTAATACATGGAAATGTTTACATTGTGTGTGTGTATGTATGTGTATGTATATGTGTGTGTGTGTGTGTATATATATATATATATATATATATATATATATATCTATATATCTATATCTATATATACTGGGAACACACTACTTTTGGCATCATGTGATTTGTGTGGATGTCTGTGTTTGGATTCTACTGCCACAGCCTTTAGAGAATATTACATGGGGTTATTCTTGTAACCTAAGTTGTAGAACTAGGATATTGCAGTGTGTGGTGTGTGTTTTGAAGAGCTCAGGAAACAACATTGTTTTTCCTGGTGGTCGTCTACAAGCTGACAGGTGCCTTGCTGCTTGGCTGGTGGCAGATTTTTTTTTAGTTGGCTCTGCTGCTTCTAGCCAGATGGGCTGCCCTCTTGTGTATGTCCTGTAATTGGGAATTGATTAGGAAATGGGAGCTGCCTGTTCAATTTCCCATCTATTCCGATTTCAGTTCCTTCGCTGTTGTTAGTGAGCTGTCCCACAGGAGCTGCTGCTTTGCTGAGACTGAATCTGATGTTGCACTCTGTGCCTCTGCCATGAGGCACTGAAATTCTATTTGTTCAAAACGAACAAAATGATTTGTTGGTGTGTTGAGGGATGGGATACGGTCTACATCTTGATCTTTTATCACTCAAATATGGGACGTTGTCTTTAAAAGCGTAAGAAAAAGAGGCACAATGTGGGACATGTCATTAAATTTTACAGAATGTGAGAAAATTATGGAAATTTAATTATTTTATGTTCACAAAATTTGCCATTTCTTGAGCAGCATTGAGTAGTGTGAATTTTTGTTTAAAATCTGAGTGTAGACTGCATTACAGCACCTGCTCCACATGCGACAGAGAGGGTCTGTGTGGAAACATGAGGGCATTGTAACTTACGTGGGACCGATGAGAATTATGGATCCCACTGTATAATGTGGGACAATACCCTGTCCAGGTAGGACAGAGAGGGTTCTGACGGGTGAAATAAGGGGAAGCCGTCCTTATGTGGGACATTAAGGGCCAACCTTCCTTATGTGGGACAGCTGAGATGTATGAATCCCACAGTACAATATGGGGATGGTGAGTTAAGGGGTATGAATGAGAGACTTTCCTCCTATTGTGGGACAGTTGAGAGATGTGCATCCCACTGTACAAAGTGAGACTGGAGTGGGGGAGGCTGAAGGTTATAAATGTAAGACTATCCCACTATACTGTGGGATGACAAACTCTCCATGCTGGATGTAAGGGTCTGAAAGGTATCAATGAGGACATCCTCTAATGTGGACAGTTGAGAGCTATGAATACCACTGTACTATTCACAAAAAAATGTCTTATGTGCCATTTGAGCACAAGTTGGGATTACAAAAGGATGACCCCCAATTGCATTACTGCTATTATAAAACACGGTAGGTACTTTTTTTTTTAGCTGCATTGCAATACTAGCGGTTGCTGTACTGCTGGGGTGTGCCTTCCTTTGGATGAATTGTTAAACCAAGGTCCCATCTGCCCATCTCTGGTGCTGTTCTGCTGGGTGTCCAGGAGGAAATAAAAGAACCCAACACACTTTTTGCAAGCGTAGAGGATTTTTCTTGGTGTTCTGGCCAGTATTCCCCTTCCCATAAAAGCGGTTCATGTGACTGCTTTGTGTGGTTGCTAATGTGTGACATGACTGCCACTGCACATGTACAGTCATTTCACAGCCAGTCTCTCATTGCTTGCAAAATGTGTTGGGATACAGTGTGTATAAAGAATGCTACAGAAATGCTAATTATTCTTCTTCTTTGTTCCCCGTTTTGAATCTGCTTTAGAATTGTTTTTAGATTTGCAATAATTAAAAGGAGCATACCTTGTAATATGGCTGCCCCTAGGTTTTCATCAGTGTCATCTGCTGGTTTTGAACACTTGTTGTCCCTTAAGGTGAGGGAGCAGGGTCTCTTGCATGGTATTTCACCTTCGTCACAAGTAAAGTAATTGTAAACAATGGGTGTTAAAAAAATAGCTAAAAATACAGTTAAAAATGTGGCAATGGACTGATTAAAAGGAGCACTCCTTTTAATTATTTCAGCCCCCCCCCCCAACAATTCTAAAGCAGACTCGAAATGAGGAAAACAGAGCTTCTTAAGAAACAGAAAATAAAGGTCAATCCATAATGGCATAAAGAACCACTCTGCATTAACGTATGTTTAACATTCTTTTTTGATGCTCTTTTGCTTGTATCCTGTTGTGTATTATTGGACATTCTTTAATAAAAAGTGTAACATTTAACCTTTTCACTGTAACATGCACTGCAGCTTTAAGAATATTGAGACAGAGTAACCCCTTGGGCAGACAGTGCGTTTTTGAGGAGGCCCTTTGGCAGCGGGACTTCACATCTAAATTAACACATAGGTAATGCACTTAGATAGCACAGATAAGCACAGAACACATTATGTACTGTGCTCATTGAGGGAGCTGTGAGTGATCATACAGGATATACTGTACTGATTATGGTCAAGCAATAAGTGCATTCAAAAATAGTTACCAAACCTATTTCAGTCCTAAACATTTGGAAAAAAATGATTCTTTACACAACTATTAAATTATGTTAATATATATAATCAGTGAATGTAACGACAGCATGGGTTCATGATGGATACAGCACTGTGACAGCCTTGGTTAGGTTGACAAGTGAATTACAGGACTCTTTTGAGCAGAGACTGGGCTTTTTTGATCCAAGTTACTTAGTGGAGCTGCCTTTGTTGACCTAATGAAGGTATTCAGTTTAGTACCTGATCCTGAAAATGGGTAAACTTGCCAGTATTGTAGAAGCTGATTACACCTTGACTGGTTCAGGACTTCCCTACTACTAGACTACAGAACGTTAGGGTAGGGGAATCTCTGTCTTGATGCAATGCCTGTTAATATCGATCTGATCTGTACTGGGATCACTGCTCTTCTGTATGTTTGTATTATAGATCACAGGAGAGTCCCCGACAAATCACAGCCCTACCTTCAGTTACGTGAGGTACTCTTATTACCATTAGAGTACCTCACGTACTCAGCCACTGTAATGGGCTTCTCACTGACTGCTCCTGCTGTCAGTGTTTTAAATTAAAAAAAGGATTTTATTAATTCAATACAGTAAGCAAACTATAATAATTTAATGGGTCAATTTGGTGGCCAGGGAACAGAGGTTGTTGGATGTCTTTCAAGACGCATTACTAACTCAACAGGTGGGGGAACCGACCATGGAGGTGTGGGTACTGGATGTGGTTCTGGCAGGCAGGACCAGGGATTAGAGCCTAGAGGTACAAGGGACCTGACCAGGCCATGATCTGGTCTCTAGCCTCGACCTAGGAGGGTAGAAGGTTGCACAAAGACGGAGGTAACAAGACTTGGAGGGGTGGATTTTAAGGAAGTGGGAAGATCCTTGAGGAGCATTTGATGTGATGGGTCAGACATGGATGCTGACAGTAGGTGGGAAATCGCCAGAGAGGGGTGCAGGATGCTACCAGCACCTGTGCAAGAGTAAGACGTAAAATGCGGTAGGGGCCCAAAATCCCTGCTGGTGGACCAGGAAGGTCCAGGAGGTGGTGAGGGAAAGAAGGCAGCCTGTAGGCAATTCAAGTGCTCAAGGAGTGAAAGGGATCGAGGGAGTATGAGCTGATGACTAGAAGGCCACTAGGGTGGTGAGGACGCCAAGGCAAGGAAGGAGCAGAACCCTGCCAGGAAATTAGGAGAGGGAAAAGGGTTCTTAGATACATTGGGAGAAATGAAAGGTGAAGGGGCAGATTAGCAGGATTAAAACAGGGAGAGATGAGCACAGGTCCCGGGGAGCAGGCTGAGGTACTAAATGAGTACTTCACCTCAGTTTCTCACCAAGGAAAATGGGGTGCTGCATCACACATGGGAGGAGACAGTAGTATTTGAGAGGGGACCCTTACCGATCGGCTGGTCTGGGGAGAGGGGGAAGCATCACTGGAAGGAGGGGGGAAGGCTAAGCAGGGAGAAGAGGTAGTGGAGGTGGAAATTACAGCAGAGAGAATGAGGGAAGCCCTCAGGACCCTTAAGATGGAGAAAGCACCGGGGCCGGATAAATTACATCTCAGAGTGCTGAAGGAATTTGCGGATGTCCTGGCGAAACCCCTGGCAGAGCTTTTCACCATCTCTCTGAGGACAGGGTGGGTGCCCCAGGACTGGATGGATGCCCCAGGACTGGAAGGTGGCACATATAGTGCCTATCCACAAGGGGGGATCAAGAGAGGTGGTAGGGATCTACAGGCCTATCAACCTGACATCGGTGGTGGGCAAGGTGATGGAGGGCAAGGAGAGGCTAGGGGGGACCTGGAAAAGTTGGGGTGCCTGGACGATAGACAGCATGGATTCATCCTGGGGAAATCATGTCAGACAAACCTTGTGGAGTTCTATGACTGGGTGACGAGTGCCTTGGACCTGGGTAGACCAGTGGACATCCTCTTTCTAGACTTCAGCAAGGCATTTGACTCTGTTCCTCATGAGGGCCTGTTGGATAAGCTGGGAGAAATGGGGGTGGGGAACCAGATGATCAGATGGATAGACAGTTGACTCCAGGACTGGACCCAGAGGGTTGTAGTTGGTGGGATAGTCTCATCCCCAAAGAGGGTCATTAGTGGGGTCCCACAGGGATCAGTCCTTGGGCCCCTCCTGTTCAACGCCTACATCTCTGACATAAGGACAGGTATCAGGAGTGAGATGAGTCTCTTTGCAGATGACTCAAAACTGGGGGTGGTGGTGGATGGGGAGGAGGGGAGGGTGGCCCTACAGGGGGACCTGGAGGCTCTGGAAAGATGGTCTAGAAAGTGGAAGCTGAGGTTCAATGCAGGGAAATGCAAGGTACTGCACCTGGGGGCCAGAAACTCGGGCCAAGTGTACACCCTGGGGGGGATTGCTACTAGTCTTGATGGCTGAGAGGGACCTGGGGGTGGTGGTGGATGTCAAGATGAACAACTCGGAGGCTTGTAGGAGGGCAGCAGCCAAGGCCAACAGGATGCTGGGATGCATCACTAGGGGGATCACCTCCAGAAGGAGGGAAGTGATACTCCCTCTGTATAACTGCTTGGTGAGGCAGCACCTCGAGTACTGTGTGCAGTTTTGGAGGCCACACTTAAAGAGGGACATTAAACTCCTGGAGAGGGTCCAGAGGAGGGCAACCAAAATGATTTGGGGCTAGGGGGACAGGACCTATGGGGAGAGGCTTGAAGAGCTAAATATGTACACATTGGAAGAGAGAAGGGACCGGGGACATGATAGAGGTCCTGGTATCGTAAGGGGTAAATAGGGAGGAGCAGTCAGGGTGCTTCAAGGAAGGAGGAGGGGCAACTAGAGGGCATGGGTGGAAGCTGGAGGGGGGAAGATTCAGGGGAGAAAGGAGGAGGTGCTACTTCACTGAGAGGGTGGTGGAGCCATGGAATGTGCTGCCTAGGGGACTGGTGGAGGCAGAGATGGTGGAGGGGTTCAAGAGGGGGTGGGAAAGGTACAGGGGAAGGGTTCTGGAAGCAAAATCCAATGCAATGAGAATTTCCAGAACTGGGAAGGGAGAAGCCATAGAAGGCAAGGGGGGCAGCAAGGTCAGCTCCCTGGGTGGGGGCTGACCAAACAAGCAGATGCGAAAGACCATTAGGCCTATTTTGCTGGCATTTTAGTATGTTAGTATATTAGTAATTTGGAGGGCCTTTTATGGATATGAGTGTCACCTCTTGTGTCCTTAAGACTGCAGAACTACTCACCTTTGCTTTGCAGTCCTCTGGTCCTAAGAATGCAAGCAGTAGCACTCTTACATCTCTAAGAGGCCCTCAAAACTGACCCATAAACCAATAACCAGATTGTCCCATGTCATCCTCAATTTGAATACATTCTCAAGGAAGTCCATCAAAGCTGCAATCCGTTTGTGCTTATTACAAAATTGGTTTACAGACAATCAGTTGATACTAAATGAGAATAAATCAGTTGCTATGTAACGGTAACAGCCCAGACGCTGACCAGAGTTGAGGTGACCTATCATTCAGTTTGCAATGGAACTCAACTAGACAATCGAGAACAGAAACATTGCAACATTCCTAATTCATGTTTGCTTCCAGTTCCCTTTAGTACATCTCTCTCTTCTTTCTGTACATCTCTCATTTTCTGTTTCTGCATCTCTCATTGTTAAAACAAGCTCTGTAACTCCTTTGTGCTATTATAAATGCTACAACCAGGGACCTCTTCAGCTAGAATCCATCCATGTCCCTAATGTCATACTGTCACTGGCATGAGGCCCCTGCTTTGATGCAAACTGAAGACTTTGAGGAGCTGCTCCAGTTTCATTCATGCAACAGCCCATGCTAGCAGCAGTATTGGTGTAAAAGCCACAGACTAATTATAACCGATGATGTTTTTATTGGGTAACTAGGAAATCTATAGGGACCATCCAGTGGAACTCCTCTGTTTTACTTCAGCAAGGCCTTTGATTCTGTGCCACATGACCAGTTGCTGAAGAAGCTAGAGGATTTGGACATAGCAATCTGCATTGTTAAGTGAGTGGGTAACTGGCTGGGGCAGGAAGCAGAGAGTAGTTGTCAATGAGGAGAAATCAGAGGAGGAGAAGTGAAAAGTGGGTCCCTCAGGGCTTGATCTTAGGACCAGTCCTGTTTAATGTGTTCATCAGTGATATAGGATAGGTATCCAGGACAAAATTGCACTGTTTGCAGATGACACTAAGCCAGGTTGTAGGGTGGATGGATATATTACAAGATCCCGACACTGAGGAGCCCAACACCCAGAAGCCTCAGACAAAGATCCTGACCACGAAAATCCCGACAGTGGGATTTTGTCTGGCTGGGGGGTTTGACACCCCCTTAATTATGATTTTTAACTCCGCCGTGGGAAAACTCCCGCTGTCAGGATTTTCACAGTTGGATCTTTGTTTCGGGCTTCTGGGTGTCAGGCTCCTGAGTTTGGGATCTTGTCATGATCCCAGGTGGACAGCGAGGAAGCAGTTATGAACCTACAGAAAGATCTGAAAAGTAGGAAAAATGATCTAGTGTCTGACAGCTGAAGTTCAATGCCAAGAAGTGTAAAGTGATGCATCTAGGCAAGAATAACCCAAGGACAGTCTATTTGCTCAACAGGGTCAAGCTCAGTGCCTCACAAGAGGAAAGGAATCTAGGAGTTATCATATGTGACTCCCTAAAACAAGCCAGCCAATGCAACGCAGCATAGAGTAGGGCTAACAAAATGTCGGGGTGTACAGGGAGAGGATTCAACAGCAGGCATTGGGAGATGATACTGCCACTGTACAAACTCCTGGTGAGACCCCAACTGGAATACTGTGTTCAGTTTTGGATCTCACATCTTAAAAAGGACAGGGACAGACTAGAAATCATACAGAGAGGGGCAACCAAAATGATACAGGAGCTCCAGGGGCTACCGTATGAAGGGCACCTTGAGGCATTAAGCATGTAGTCACTGGAAACAAGGAGGGAAAGGGGGGATATGACAGAAACCTTCAAGTACATGAGGGGACTTAATGCAGTGCCCTACCCTGAACTGTTCACTAGGGTGTCCAGCTCAGATACAAGGGGGCATGGATAGAGGTTAAGAGGTGGGAAATTCAAAAGGGATCTTAGGAAAAGGGATCTTAGGAAAGACAGTTTCTCAGAAAGGATAGTGGAGCCGTGGAACGGGCTGTCCGTGGATGTAGTGGGAGCTAAGACCGTGTCAGCCTTCAAACAGGGTTGGGCTAAAGAGTATGCTCAAATTAAATCTCCGGGTAAAAGTATGGGCTGGGTCCCGGAATCTCTTAGGGTCTCGGGAACTCACAGGCAGGCTTGATAGACCTTTGGTCTCCTTCTGCCGACACCTTTCTGTGTTTCTATGTCACTGGTTGGAGCATTTATAAAAGCACAATTGAAAAGCAACATATTGATCTGGTATTAAAGATGAGTTAGAGGGAAAGCTAAAAAAGAGAGACGTGCCCAGAAAGAGATCAGGGGGTAAGAACATATGAATAGTGAATGTTGCAGTGTTTCTGTTCCACTTTAAGCTTTTCAAAAATTTATGTGTATAGGCAATTTATATGGCGTCCATTTCCAGAGGCTTTGGGCACCTAACAACAGGAAATTATAGGTCATAAAACAACAACATGAATACCAAATTCAGAATCACAGACGAATATAATATATAAATAATCACAGTCTTAAAATACAATATCAGGGAGGCTCATATGGTCATGCATGGAAAATTATTCCTGAAAGGCCAGTGCGAACAGGTGGGCCTTTAGCCTCTGCTTCAACACCTCAATCAAGGGGGCATCCCGGACTGCAGGTGATAGCGAGTTCCACAGGGTCGGCCCGACCCCATTAAAAACACGATCACCCAATGTTTTGAGCTGAACACTGGGAACGTCCAGGAGGCCCCTCGACAAGGAGTGGAGGGAGCTGATAGAAATTGCAGGTATCAGGAGCTCAGTCATGTAGCTAGGACCCAGTCTGTATAGGACCTTAAAGGTGAGCAAGCCCACCTTGAAAAGGACCCTCCGCCTGACCGGCAGCCAGTGCAGTGCATGCAGAACCGGGGTCACATGACTAGACCTAGACAGACCCGTCAGTAACCGGGTTGCTGCATTCTACACCAGCTGCAGTCTGTAGAGGGTCCCTCCCATGACACCGAAGTATAGAGAGTTACAGTAGTCGAGCCTAGAGGTAAGAAAGGCATGTACTATTGCCGGCAGGTCTTCGGGTGGAATGAGGGGCTCGATTCTGGCAATATTCCTTAAGTGGTAAAAACCTTTTTTGACAACAGACGATATATAGTTTGTGTGTGTGTGTGTGTGTGTGTGTGTGTGTGTGTGTGCGTGTATTACATATATAGTTGGACTACAAGCTCTCTTTTAAGGCTCATATGGACAGTTACAAAGACAATAATTTAGAAGTTACTGGTTTGTTATGTAGGAACAAAATCTATGTTACTGTTGAAGTGCGGAAACCAATTACAAAATAAATTATGTAATCAAAATGTTAACCAAGCAACAGATAACCTTCATAGGAAATATATTTACTTTTAACAACATATGTCCATTTGTTCTCTCTCTCTGCTCATTTCAGAACTCACCACTGCATTCTGTATAGAGAACTTAATAGTCTATGACCAGAGGGAAGAATCTTATTTACCTCTAACACTACAGTTTACAAGATTCATAACTGTCAGACTCCTCCAGCACTAGCTAAAAAATTACAAATACAAAACCAATTTAACAAAGCAGGTTATGCAGATTAGATTTGTGGAGATAGCTTGCAGAACTAATACTGGAAGAAGATCATTGTCAGATTATGGTCCACTACTGCTAAGTCAGTTACCATCTGACATTGGTCTTGAGGTAACTGTTTCAGAACTCAATTAACCAACTACTATATTTGGTCAAGAAGTCACTCTGTAATGTCTCATGTAACTGCTGCACTTGAATTGCTTCATATGATTTTAATGGTTTTCTGTGAAGACAAATGGTATGTTTTTCATATCAAACTTTTTCACCGCTCCCCTGGTCTACCCCATTCCTGGCAGCATCCTCTAGCCCTGTCACCTACCTTTTCCTGGACTTATGCATGCATATTGCTTACCCAGGACCAATTCAGAGTGAATGGAATGACATGTCATAGTGCCTGGACCTACAGAGAGTTCCAGCGTCCGCCTCTATGGACCGGGGCTTTTCCCCTACTGTTTTCTTACTAGGGACACTAGCCACACAATGATGTGCACACGTGGACATGCTGGTATCTAGCGCATCCCTCCCTGTTGGTGGTCCCAGTAATGATCCTACCCAGCCTCTTCTTGGTGATGACAGTGCTGCAGACACATACCCCCCCAAATATCCAGGAAGGATTAAAGCTGTCCCTGGGATTTGTAATCCTCATTCCTGCAGTCAGCCCCTTGTGTTAAAAGCAGCAGTGCGGCCACCGCACCGGGGGGCCGACCCCCATATTGTTTTGTTTTTCTTTGACCCAGGCATGACTAAAATGGGTCTTGGCGACCAGGCTCACTTTTTGGATAAACAAATAAAATCAAAAAGTGCTATTTGCTGGTGACCCAGGCTCGAGAATGAGCCAGCATCATCAGATGGCTGGTGGGGGAGGGAGATTAAGCACCCTATTGGATGCTGTCTTTCGAGGATGATGGGTTGTGCTTCTTGCTTCTATACTTCCACATGGGTTACCACAGTTGATGGTGCAGCTCTGATGCCAAGCAGGGAAGGGAACTGTGCAGATGTTGGTGTGTTAGGCGTGCTGTCTTGAGGTAGGAGTGAAAGTGAAAAGGGGCTGCCATTTGTCCTGATGAAGTCTTGCCTCACCCACTTCCTTACCTCTGGGATTACTTCCCTGCCTCTGGAAGGCTACTGGAGTGTTGATACCCAGCAGGACTGGGCGTTTCAGTGCTGAAGGCAGAGCCCACCCTATGGGAAATTTGGGGAGCATCAGAGCTGTGTCAGGAGTCTGTGCACAGAGGTGCTGCAGATGAATGGGACTCTGTGGCTAGGAAGGCGGAAACTGGTTACAGCAGAAGGGGGTCCTGACTGGAAAGTGGAACGAGCAGAAAAGCATGTTATATAAAGTGCTGTTTAATTCTTGTCTTTTCAGTGAGGCACTTGCTGCCCTGACTGACTTTCGAGTTTAGCGAATTCGAGAGCATAGCCCCTCGGCAGGTCTGAACTCTTTCTGTCTGCCTGTTTGTCTATGTATGTATGCATCTGTCTGTCTATCTATTTTCATGCAACTATTGCTTTTAAAATGTGCTCAAGAGGTGGGCGAACTCAAATTGTTGAGAAACTCTCTTTTTATGAAAGTCTGACTTTGAGGTAGAGGTAGGAAATTTTAAAATTACTGGTGATATAATAACTGGTGACACCCTATAATGACTGGATATCCAGTCTTCATAAAATATCTAATAACCCACTGAATTCTGTAATAACTCGATAATGGGCTTATTACAGCATTTTCCTCATTGCTCTCAGTTCACTGAAGCACAAAAGACACTGTATTTGTGCAAGTATGGCAGCTACTCAGGATCGGCTCACTTTTTAAATAGTTTTTTCTCTTTGTTGGAACCTTACACCAGTTATTAAAAATAATGCCTGTGTAGGTGTGTTATGAGGATTTTTCACACAGCCTAAGTGTGTGTGAATCTCATAAACCCCTTGAGGATTATCACTCCTCAAAGGTGTGTGAAAAAATCCTCATAACACACATCTGCCAAGGCATTATTCTCTATAGAATAATTAGTGTGGTTGATTAGGAAGGAGTCATTAAGGGATATCATAATTGATAACTGAGTGTAGTTTATAGATTTTTATCAGAAGGATATTTTTAAGTCATGATGGTATAATTTATTAATTCATAGTGATAACTGGGTGGTGATTTGTAGTTTTATGAACATACAAAATTGCCAGCAGATAAAAGGCCTTGTGGTCTATCAAGGTCTTCTCAGTTATGCAGCCCTTATACTGCAGCTGCCCCTCCCTCCCCCCTCTTGACCTCCCCTTACCCTGTCCCATCTCCTTTGAAGCAGCAACTGTTTTACAGGATACCACTTCTTTGGCAGTGGGTTCCACCCAGACACCACCCTCTCGTAAAAAGTGTCCTCATTTCCTCCTGAACTTCCCTTCCAGTCTCAGATTGTGCCACGAGTGTCCCACCTCCTTAATTTGAAAAGCCCTTCTATGCCAGTCTTATTTATTCCTTCGTGTACGTGAAGGTTTCAATCAAGTCCTCCCTATCCTCTCTACCTCCAGGAGTACATGTTCAACTCCCTCAGCCTGCTCTTGTATGGTAGTCCCCAGACCCTGGATCATTTTGTTGCCCTGCACTGCACCACCTCCAGTAACCTAATGTTCTTCAGGTATGGACGCTAGAACTGCACGCAGTACTCTAGGCGTGGTCTAACCACCAACCTATATAACAGCTGGATAACCTCCCCCTCCTGGAGGATATCCCTTTGGCAATACAACCCAGCATCCTGTTAGCCTTTGCAGCTGCCTTTCTACACTATGCTGAGTTGTTCATTGCCCCCGTTATGATCACCTCCAGATCCTTCTCCTCCTCTGTCTTACCTAGTTGAATCCCCTCTAACTGGTAGCTCCTCCTCGGGTTTTTTGCACCGGAATGTAGCACCTTGCATTTCTTGGCATTGAACCCCAATTGCCAAGAGTTCAACCAGACCTCCAATTTTGCCAGATCATCTTGCAACCCCTGCCACTCTCCTAAGTCATCCCCTACTGCTCCCATCTTGGTGTCATCTGCAAACAGACTGATCTTGATCTTGATGCCTGTTGAGATGTCTGCTATGAAGATCCCAAACAACACCAGTCCCAGTACAGAGCCTGTAGGCACCTGCTTGTCACCGCCCTGGGATGAGGGCTCCCTCCACCATCACCCTCTGCTGTCTCCCTTGCAGTCAGTTCACTACCCATCCCACCATCTTTTCCCCCGCCCCTGTGCCTTTCAGCTTATTTCCAAGCTTCCCATGCAGCACTGAATCAAAGGTCTTACTGAAGTCCAGGTATAGGACATCCACTGCTGGCCCTCGTTGGTCTGACAGGATCTGTCTGAGACAAACCCATGCTGCCCATCAGCCTCTAGGAGGGAAACCTACTGGCTTATCCTTGGAGCTGCTCTTGTGGAGGGGTACCAGGTGCACCATCCTCCAGTCCTGAGGTATACTCCCTGAGTCCAGGGATGCATTGAACAGGTCTGCCAAGGGTTCTGCCAGGACTTCTGCCAGCTTCTTTAGCACCCTGGGATGCATACCACCTGGCCCAGGCACCTTGTCCATCCTCAGTGCCCTCAAGCCCTCCAGTACCCTGCCCACTGGGATTTCCCCATCTGTCACTCCCCCCCCATGCCCACACCCTTTAGGTATAACTCCCCCTTTCTCTTTAGTAAACGCTGAGCAGAAGTACTCATTTAATGCTTCTGCCTGTTCTGCCCCTTTTTTCACCCACCTCCCCATCCCTCTTGATCCTTACTAGCTGGTCCTTACAACTCCTTTTCTCCCTGATGTACCTGAAGAAGTCCTTCTCCTCCTCTTTGATGCCCTGTGCTAGCCTGAGTTCCCTCGACGCCTTGGCTGCCCTGACTGCCCTTGTCACCTCCCTCGACTCCTTCAGGTATTCCTCTCTGTCCTCCCCTCTTCTTCTGATCTGTCCTGCTAGTTCCCTGCCTTAACTTCTCAGTCTGAGAGTGCGGCCTGTACACCACTCCCATCCTGAGGGTCCTATTTTTGGAGTCCTGGAGCTGCACCCATAATGACTCCATGCTGCCCTCCTCCCCTTTCCTCCCTGACACACTTCAGTCCTCCCCTCACATACAGCACCACCCCCTCCTTTCCCTTTTACCCTATCCCTCTAAAATATCCTATACCCCATTACTGACAGGTCCCAGTCATGGTAATGGGTGGCCCATGTCTCGGTGATGGACACCATGTCCACCTCCCCATCTGTCATGAGAGCCTGTAACTCTGCTGTTTTGTTCCCAGACTCCTAGCATTCAAAGTTACCACCCTCCACCCCACTTTCTTCCCCTCCCTACTACTCTCCCTTTCCAGCATCCCCTTCTGACCTCTCCTAAGTCCCTTGCTGCTGGTATGGGGGCTAAGCTTTCAGCTTCCCTTCCTGTGGATCCTGCCCGACTCCTGTCCTCGTGCCACTCCCCTCTTCTAGTTTAAATTCTCATTGTTTGCTAGTATTTCCCCAGTTTCTGTTTCAATATCCTCTTTCCCTCCCTCACTCCAGTGTAGCCTGTCCCTTAACATAGAGATCTTTGCCCTCCCAGGTCCTTCCCCACCACACCACCCCACCAGCCCATACTCTTGGACTGACACCATTCTCTTAGCCATGTGTTAAATTCCTCTACTCAGCTTCCTTGCCGTGGGTACTGGAAGCACCTCCAAGAAGGTTACTGATCTTCCTACCTCCTCACAAATCAGCCCCAGCTCCTCAAACCTCCTCTGGACTACATCTACCATATTTCCACCAGGTCTTTTGTTCACAATTGCAGAACTATTTGAGGTTTCTCTACCCTCTTAGCATACTTCAGAACAGATTGACCCACCCTTTCTGCTGTCGTGCCTGGCATGGCCTCCACCTATATGCAGCTAAGCCACTTCCCTCTGATTTTACCTCCCCTCTCCACTGGGCTCTACCTGCCTCCCCCCTTCCCTACCACCCTCCTTGCTTGACCAGTCCCCTATACCATGCCTCCTCAACCCCTTGACCCCCTTGACCTCCCTCCCATTCTATTCTCATCTTGTCTGTCATCAGCTCCTCTGCCCTGCACTCCCCCATCACATCTCCCAGTCCTGCCAGTGCTTCAAACCTATTTTTTCGCTTCCCCCCCCACTCCCCTTCTTCAGGAGACACCTGCTGCCTGTTATGTCCCTGCTCACTAACCTGGCGACCGGAGTGATCCATCCCCCATGGAGCCATGGTTATACCTCCCAGGTGGGTATGAGGTGAGGGCCCTTTCAACCCAATGTGTCTGTCTTTCATCGGGTTGTCATCTCCGGCGCTGGTGGGGGCATTGGCGATTGGGGCCATGGTGCTCCATCTAGCAGGGTGCCAAGGTTTTTTCAGTGTTCCTGTGGGCGTGCTGCTGCCCTGGCGTCAAGGCACCTAGGTGCCGACATCAACCGTCTGCCCCAATTTCCCGCTCATCCGAACTTGCAGGCGCTGGGTCTCCACCAGGGTCACTCAAGCGCCAATTGCAAGTGCCCCCACCCCGGAGGTGAGCTGTCCGTGAGATGCTCAAGCCTCCTCCCCCTGGCCGGCCCTTCAGCTCACGGGCTCATTCCTGAACCCGGGTTGCTGGCGTCGCAAGCGGAAATCCAACTGCTGTGCCGACAGGCCAGCCTGAACCGATTTTTCAATGTCCTTTCACTTCCACTTATTTCCTCGTCCTTCTGCTCACCCCCCTACTGCTGCTGACTCTGCAACTGTTAGATTCCTTCTTCCCTCCCATCCTCCTTTTCTCCTCTTTCCTGCCCTCATTGTCTTCTGAACTGGGCCCCTGTCTCCTTCCCCATCTGCCCCATATGCTCGCCTCCTGCCTCCCTCTTTGATCTGTCCTCCTCCCACAGTTACCCTCCTTCCCTCCCCAGGTGCTGAGTTGTCCACCATTCCAGCCCTCAGTCCCCTCCTAAGCCCCATTTGTACACAGCTGATCTCATTCCTAAGCTGCCTTATTTGCCTGCACATCAAACACCCTCCCACTCTTCATGCAATATTCAGAAAGATTGCCGCTCTGCAGTTGTTGCAGCCTACTACCCTTGCCATACTACTGTTAGCCCACCAGCATCCCCTCCTTTTTGGTAGCAGGATGCCCATACCACCACATGACCCCCCATCCAAATTTTTCCAGTTGCACCCATGATTCCCCCAGCTCCTTGATACCTTACCCTCATGTAAAAGATAGCCAACCAACAAAGCTTTCTCCTCAAATAAATGCAGTCTGCCCCCTAAGTCCTAAAGCAAGAAGGACCCCCTCAATCATACCTAAAAAAGCCCTCTTCCCCTTAGGCCGTGTGCTGATTAAAAATGAAGAAATCACAGTACCCTCCTCATTCTTCTACCTGCTTATGTCTCCTAATTGCTATCTGCTATCTCCTATCCATTTTTTGATTTGTTTTGCTTGCAACGTCCTGTGTGGTTCCAGGATGTTGCAATGCACTATGGAAACTGCTCTATAAATGAAGGCTGAGCCTTGGGGTGGGTGCGTGGGATCAACCCCACAGGCTGTGTCCAAAAACAATCAGCCAAGGAGTTCCCAGGCAGTGGCTGGTCCAGTCACACCCGCTTAGAAGTCGCTAGACACTTCCACAGCTGCAGCAGAAACAAACAGAGGCCCCCGCTAGTCAGCCCAGCAGCCTGAAGCTACTGCAATCAAACACAAAGCAGTGAAATTAACAGAACTGCAGTCAGAACAGTTCAAATCCCAAACAGCACTGGCTGAACCCCCAGACACATACCCCCTCCCAGTACAAGCCAAGACAATAATATTAAAACAGCAGAACAAACACTTCCCTTTTATGTTGTCTTGCGCACGTGCAAGCAACATCTTGTAGTAGGAGAAATGCAGAGGTGTGTCAGTTTTGGCAAATGCAGGGCACACTTTAGAAGGTGCGTCCCTCATTTCCAAATTAACACATGCTAGTGCTGACACAAGTTTATAAAGTGCCACCAGCTTGAAACAAACTTGCCACTGCAATCAGAGACAAGCTTGTCATGCAGTGCCACAGATGATACGCCTCCTACGTGCCTTTCCTGATGAAACATTTCAATAAACATGGCGGCGGCAGGAGAGCAAACAGCTGTTTGCTTTGTAATGTCTCTGCCTCGCCACTCCACCGCTATCTGCCTGAAAGGTGGGAGGAGGCACTTGCCTCGCCTGCCTCCTCCACATCCCATTGTGTCCAGTGCCAAAGTTTCTCCCAGCCAAACCTATGCTCACTCCCAGTGTCAGATACGCCCCCTGACATATCCTCTGACCGTGGGGTGCCCAATCCCTGGGTCAGCATTGATCCCAGTACAGTGGTACATTGGGGCCCCGTGTGCCAAAATCCAGTTTCCCTGTAAAACAGAAAAAGGACCCACAATTTTTTTAATTAAACCTGAAAACAAGAAAATGGTCCTCATCATTGCGGTGGCCCCCTTCCCCAGCCCGCAGTCTCCCTCTGTGCACCCCACCTCCTCGCACCCCCTCACCCATACTTACCTGCGGAGGTTGGGAGCAGCGATCTTCAGTGGACCGGGAACACATCTGCACTCTTCAAATGCCAACTGCAAAGTGAAGAAATGACGGTGAGTCCTATAATGTAACTGAATGTGGGGGGGTTTCAGTTTAGGTTGATAGCTCAGCCATGTTTGGGAGTTTTGGTCCCAAATTTTCAACATGAGGTTCTTGGGACCCCACCTCATGAACACAGTCACTGTCATTTCGTTATTTGGTCCTGAAAGGTCATTTCACAGTCACTGCATGGAATCACCTTTCAGGACTGATTAATGAAACAACAGTGCCACTGTTTATGAGGTGGGCGCCCAAAAATCCTATGTTACAAATGTGGTGAAAAAATTCCAAAAAAATGACTGTGTTATGGCGTGTGTAAGTTTCCACACATGTCAGAGCTTTGAAAATTTTTATATTTTCACTTCAGATTTTCAGCATTGCCATTTTTTTCACACCTCCTTATGAACAGTACAGCTGTCATTTTCACATCCTGCCTGAAATGTGTCTTCACACATCTGGTGCACAATGGCGGTCACTGTGGGTAATCAATGTTTGGGACAGATTAAGAAAATCACAGTGCCACTGTTCATGAGCAGTGGTCCAAAATGCCTATGTTGAAAATATAGTGAAAAATTCCAAAAAATCACTGTGTTACGAGCATGCATTGCGCAGTTTCCACGCATGCTAGTAACTTCGAGAATTGTTTATATTTTCACTCTAGATTTTCAACATTGCCATTTTTCCACACCTCCTTATGAATGGTACTGCTGTCATTTTTCACATCCTGCCCAAAATGTGTTTTCACACATCTGGTGCACAATGGTGTGGTCGCCGTGGGAATCAACGTTCGGGACAGAATAACAAAATCACAGTGCCGCTGTTCATGGGTGGAGGTCCCAAAATGCCTATGTTGAAAATCTGGTTAAAAAAATCTCCCAAATAATTGCATTACGGGCGTATGTTGAGCAGTTTCTACGCACGTTCGTGACTTCACAAGTTTTTCATGTGTTCACTCCAGATTTTCAGCATTACCAATTTTTTTACACCTCCTCATGAACAGTATTGCTGTCATTTTTCACATCCTGCCCAAAATGTGTTTTCACACCTGTGGCGCCAAATGGCGCAGTCACTGTATAAAATCACCTTTCCGCTAACAAACTAATAGTGCCACTGTTGATAAGGTGGGGTCACAAAAAGCCCATGTTGAAAATTTGGAGTGAAAATACCAACAAACGCCTGGGGTGTTAGGATTTCCAACTGTAACGCCCACCCTGGAGAGACTGACAGGCTTCAGGGGTGTGACTTGGGATTTTCAGCTGTAATGCTCATGCCATTCCACCCCCAGCCTGCAACCAGTGACAGGCATCAAGATGTATCTTGGACTCTTCAGCCCCAAAGTTCACCCCATTCACCTATACCAGGGGCGGATCAGGAGTCCTATAGATGGGGGAGCTCAAGTCAGAGTATAATACTGGACCCATCTCAGTGTATTTCCTTATGGAATGGGGTGAGTGTAAGGCCCGAAGACCCCAAGGCACAACACAACACTTGTTAGTGTCTGCAGTGTGGGGTGAGGTGAAATGGCATGAGTGTTATGGCCGACGACCCAAAGGCACACCCCAATGCCTGTCGGTCTCTGCATGGTGGGGTGGGGTTGGCGTCAGTTCAATACTACACTGCCATTCCTATTATGCATCTCTTTAACTTCTGCACTACCAATGCCAGCAAGCAAGCATTCAGCATTGACAAATGCTTGTTCGTTTCTCTTCCCTCAAACAGCAGGAACAAACCCTGTCTTGAACTTCACCCTCCTTCAGGCTCCATATGCAAACTGAAACAACTGGCTTAAAATGGTTCCTGGATAGGTTCCCCTCTCCCAGCCTTCCTCCCGCAAGGCTAAATCAGTGTTTTCACTTTCAGCTTCCTATGTAACCACACAGAACAGAATTGCAGTCAAAAACAGTTAAAATCCCAAACATCACTGAATAAACCCCCAGGTACATACCCCCTCCCAGTACAAGCTAAGACAGTAAAATCAAAACCACTGGAACAAACACTTCCCTTTTTAGTTTCTCTTCCCTAAAACAGCAGGAACAAACCATGTCTTGAAGTTCACCCTCCTTCAGGCTCCATATGCAAACTGAAACAATTAGCTTAAAATGGTTCCTGGATAGGTTCCCCTCTCCCAGCCTTCCTCCCGCAAGGCTAAATCAGTGTTTTCACTTTCAGCTTCCTGTGTAACCACACAGAACAGAATTGCAGTCAAAAACAGTTAAAATCCCAAACATCACTGAATAAACCCCCAGGTACATACCCCCTCCCAGTACAAGCTAAGACAATAAAATCAAAACCACTGGAACAACCACTTCCCTTTTTAGTTTCTCTTCCCTAAAACAGCAGGAACAAACCCTGTCTTGAAGTTCACCCTCCTTCAGGCTCCAAATCCAAACTGAAACAATTAGCTTAAAATGGCTTCTGCATATGCACCCCTCCCCCAGCCTTCCTCCCACAAGGCTAAATCTGTTTTCAGCGTCCTGTGTAACCACACAGAACAGAATTTTCCTTTGGATAAAAAAAATAGTACACAAACATATATTCACTGCACAAACAACAGTACATGTTAACCATCCCAAAAATATAATACAAACATGTATTCACTGCAAAATAAAAAAATTTCCTTTGGATAAAAAGACCTAACCATATATCCTGTATATACCTTGGGAACCGTGATTGGGGCATGGAAAAGATAGCTGCAGTGCTAAATGCACTCTGTAAATGCATAAAAAGTCATCTCCAGTTGAAAAATGCAACATTCCATGTGGAATGAAAAGGGACAGAATTAAAACCTGCAGGCACAATTCTGTTGAAATTTCCATCCTGCATGGCAGAAGTCTGCCACAGCGGTTCTCAAAATTTCCATGGAATGCCATCATACGTAATTGGCCGCTTCAGCAGCAAAATTCCTTATTACACAGAATCTTTCTTGCAGAATTACATAAACCCACAGAATTCTGTATTCTGATGGATGTTTAATCACCTTTGTCTCTTATCTTCAATTTGTGCCACTCTTTTTTAAAACTTCTTTTTACTGAAATTCTATAAGGTTGTACAAACCCATATCATTCCAGAACTTCACAAACAACAGTACATGTCAACCATCCGAAAAAATATAATGCAAACATGTATTCACTGCTCAATATTTCATGTGAACATTCCCACCAATTTGTCCCTCTCTAGTGGAGAAGTTTCTATACAATGGAAAACCTCCAAAGTTATTCCCATTCACAAGTCAGGTCAGAAACAAGACATCGGCAATTATCACTCAATCTCATTATTGCCTCAAATATCCAAGATTTTTGAGAGGCTGGTATGTCAATTCAAAATAGATTTGGAAAGGAGGTACAAACTGAATGCATATCAGTCACAGCACCCAAACTGCCCTGGTCAAGGTGGCGAGTGACCTTCAGATGAGACTGGACAGGGGAATGATGATTGGTGCTGTTTTCATAGATTTGTCAAAGGCGTTTGACATGCTGAATTATCATGTTTTCCTGTCCAGGCTTGCCAGTCTAGGTTTGTCTAGCCCTGTACTGAAATGGTTCGGGCCATATCTACAGGATCAAAGGCAACTTGTGGAGCTGGGACCATATAGCTCTTCCAAGTTTATATAAAATCAGAAGTGCCCCAGGGCTCCATTTTGAGGCCCCTACTCTCTAACGTCTATGTCAATGGACTTAATTTCAATGATGTGGACGTTAAATTTCATTTGTACCCTGATGACACAGTGATATACGCTGAGGGGAGATCTGTTGAGCATATACAAACTAAACTCCAGTACACATTTGATTACACTCAAGATTTTTTCAAGGCTCATCTGATGATGCTTAATGTTAAGAAAACCGAAACGGTACTGTTCAATAGGACCCCCCAAAATGGATAGTAATCCCAGTTTGGGAATTCAGACACTAGATGGGGAAGCAGTTAAACAGGTCAATAGTTATAAATATCTCGGAATGTGACTGGACAGCTCACTAAAATGGGATGAGCACATTAACAAGATCTTAGGTAACACTAGCAAAAAACTAGGCATAATTTATCTGGTGAAACATCACGTGTCATTGGACATAAGATTAAGAATGGTAAATACCATGATCATTCTGGTCCTAGACTATGGGGATATATTGTATTCAGGGGTACCGAAAATGTGGCTTGATAAAATGGATATACTGCTTAATAGATTAGCTTGTTATGTGTTGGACGTCCCCTTCAGGACACGCCATTGCCATCTTTACCGCACCATGAACTGGCCCAGATTACAACTTAGGAGAGACTTGCATACTTCATTATTCATGCTCAAAGTTTTTAAAGGTGAGGTTCCTAAATATATCCAGCACCTGTTTCAAATCAGCCCTGTCAAACAGTGTCTAGGACCTGCTGGAGGCATAGAATTCCATGTTAAGAATTGTAGGCTGAAAATAGGGAGGTCTTCAATCCTGTACAGGGGTGCTGTAATATGGAATTCAATTCCATTAGAATTACGGGGTGTAAATAACGTGACCAAGAAAAGTCGGCTAAAAAAATGGTACAGGGATTTGGGCAAAAGCCCTCTGTCATGCTGCCATGCTGTAGTTATCTGAATGTGCTACTTGAGACTAGCTGTCTCCAGTAAGAAATTTGCTAAAATACTGTGCTTATCTGTCTGTCTGTATTTCTCTCTATGAATAGGTGTTTAACTACATGTGTACTGTCTACATGATGATTTTGTTTTATATTTGAGTAGTTATGCTGAGATGTATGGAAACTGAATGAATGAATTATGGGACCTCATTGAGAATGAGCTCAAGCTCAATCGAGTTATTTCCCTTTCGTGGTTTTTGAACAAAATATATACTACTACTACTGCTACTACGAATCCACATATTGTGTGCAATCCTGCACAAAGGGAGCTTTTATATGTTGCCAATCTCTAATGGGGAAACATGCACCCTAGGCCTCCGACAGAGATGCCACTTTCTACACCAAAGGTGGCGCGCCCACATCTCATGATATTTATTCATTTCTGTCAGTGTTTGTCTTGCTCCATCTGTCCATCCTTCCATCCATCCATCCATTCATCCATCCATCCATGTAAGTATTCCTGCAGTCTACTTTCTATTAGATGGTGACTCAGCCTAGCAGGTGCATTTCACCTTCTAGACAAAGGGTGAAAGTCAAATGTATTTGCTTTAAAATGGAAGCACATTGTGGCAAGGATACAACTTAAATAAACAGACAAAACAGAGAGATTCTTGTGCAACTCCTTAATTTCATTGTAATCATACTAAATCAGTCCTGTATTGAAGAAAAACCCAGAGGAGGACTTTTGGGTACAGTGCTTCTGGTGTTTTGTTTGCTAAAGCATCGGTCACATCATTGACATACTATAGGAGTCACCATTTCTTGAGCTTCTAAATTTATTCTTGAATATTGTTTTTTTGTTTTGTTTTTTAACTGTCTTCAGTCAGCATTTGATGTGTGCTGTCCTGAAAGCAACATTATATTGCTGAGCTGATGGCGTGGGGGGCAGTTTTCACAGTCAAGTGGGGGATCTGAAACCATTCCTGATCCCATGGCTGCCTCCTTGGGCTGATGGTGCTGGAGCATTGTTGCAGATAGGTGACGAAGGTTCAGGATGGAGCGGGCGAGACAACCCATATCAACAGAACACCCACACTGCGTGGCCTCTGTGGAACTACATGTGACTGAATCAAAACTGGAGGACAAACGCTTCTGCTGCTAGGGATGTCAAAGGATCTGGTATATTGTGACAGCATGGGGAGATGTGGGGAAAGGACAGGATGATGCAACTGAAGAAACAAATGGTGCTTGTCCCAAATACGGTAAGTCACTTTTTGTTATAGACTAAAGCACTGAGAGGTTGAATGACTTGCTCAGGGTCACGCAGTGAGTACGTGTTTGTGGTGGGACTTATACCTAGGTCTCCTGTCTTCCAAGCCCATACTCTGTCCCCAGACCATGCTGCTTATCTTACCAACCTCGCTTGTCAGAAGACCCTCTGCACCTGCCCCACCGCACCCCACCCTGGGTACATCCATAGAAACATAGACTTTGACGGCAGATAAGGACCACTTGGCCCACCCAGTCTGCCTATTTCCCTACCTACTGGATAAGCTGCAGATTCTAGTTAACCAACAGCCTACTTCCTGCCACCCCCCACTACAATTGCCTTATGTCTGTCCCATGCATGTTTGAATTCCCCCACTGTTTTAGACCCAACAACCTCCCCAGGAAGGTGGTTCCATGCATCCACCACTTTCTCCTGTGAAAAAATGTCCTCACATTACCCGACCGTCTCCCTCTATCTTTAAATTGTGCCCTTTGTTCTTACACATCTCTTTTTCTGAAAGATGCTACCCTCCTGGACTTTGTTGATTCCCTTGAGGTACTTGAACGTTTCTATCATGTCCCTCCGTCCCTCCTTTCATCAAGGGTATACATATTAAGCCTCTCAGTCTCTCTTCATACTGGTTTCTGATGCAGATCCTGCACCATTTTAGTTGCTGCCTCTGGACTGCTTCCATCATGTCTATGTCTTTATGTAGATGAGGTCTCCAAAACTGCACACAGTACTCCAGATGGGGTCTCACCAACTGTCTGTACAGAGGGATAACCACTTCCCTTTTTCTACTTGTGATGTCCCTTCCTATGCATCCCAGTATCCCCCTGGCTCTCCTTACTGACTTCTCACATTGCTTACCAACCTTTAGATCATCTGATATGACTACCCCAAGTCCCTTTCCATTTTTGTTGTTGTTAGTACCTCCCCTGCTATTGTGTACTCTTCTCCTGGGTTTTTGTTTCCCAGGTGCATTACTTTGCACTTCTTTGCATTGAATCTAAGTTGCCATATGTCTGACCATTCCTCCAACCTTGCCAAGTCCCTTCTCATCCTTTCTACCCCCACTTGTGTATCAGCTCTGTTACAGATCTTTGTGTCATCTGCAAAGAGGCATACCTTTCCCTCCAGACCCTCTGCAATGTCACCTATAAAGATGTTAAAGAGGACTGGACCCAGTACTGAGCCCTGAGGTACTCCACTAGTAACCCCCCTTTCTTCAGAATGTGTTCCATTCACTATTACCTTCTGTGTCCTGTTGTGCAGCCAGTTTGCTACCCAGGCTACCACCCTGGGAGGGAGAAAACAAAACAAAACTTTTTCTGTATATCAAATAGTAGGAAACGTAGAAACATAGACAATGACAGCAGAAAAAGACGAGAGGTCCATCCAGTCTGCCCAAGTTCCCTATAATCCTTGGAACCTACTGTTCCTCCAGGGTACTAATCATCTCCATCCTCTCTCTGTTCTCCTCCTTATCCTGTCACCCCCAGTAACCACTATTCCCTTCATTATGTCCCAGCCCTGCTTGAATCCCCTGGTTTTGCATGCACCACTTTAGCCAACAGACTGTTCCAAGGTTCCACCACCCTTTCTGTAAAGTAGTACTTCCTCACATCTCTCCTGAACCTCCCTCCTGTTAATTTCCATTCATGTCCTCGTGACCACCATAATGGGCTCTCTGAGTGTCATGTGCTCCCACCTTTGTTTCTTTTGGTGTAGAGCTTTTTAAGTTCATGACACCAACTAAAAAACAGGATTTGTTTGTTACTTTGTGCAGCTGTTGAGCCCAGCAGTTATTTTATAGCATTGCTGAAGGGGCAGAACTAATGCTGTAAAACACTGTGTCAGATGCTCAAGCACATGCTGAAACATGTCCGTGGGTGTTTGCTGCCATCTGTGTTTTGCCTTCACAAGAGAAGTAAAGCAAAGACGCAAACTCAAGGTATTCAGTCGTGATCAGTTTGATTTTCTTGCTTTAAGTATAGGTACAGTGATGCTGCTCTTTTCTTTGCATTTGAGAGCATTTCTGCATTAATACATGAAGCAGGAAAGTCAAACTGATTAAGGTGAAATGCCTTGAAGTAGGGACTGTCATTAAAGAGCAAGTGCTTAGTAAGGGTGCATATCTTAAAGAATGACGGTTTGGGGCCTTTAGATGCTTCTGCAATCATTTAGTTTGCTTTCATTTGTTTCTTTACTTCCTTTTTCATCACTTCATTTGTATCTTGCCAACTGCTAGTGAAAAAAGCATCCATGGAATCCCTGTGTGATGATGTCAGAAAATCCTTACTGGCAAGGCTGCCAGTGTATTTCTATGGGGAAACAACAAATCTGTTTTCAGATTTTATGGAGAAATAACACTTCCTGCCACCTAAATATTATATGTTTAATAGACATGTGATTTTTGATAACATGTGATCTTTTGTTATAATTTAGCAGGTGACATTTTCTTCATAACCAGATTTTACTTGGAAAGAAGTAAAGAGAAGCTAATTATTGTATTCAGCAACATAGTCATACAGATGGAACACTATAGTGCAAACATATAAAAGGCAAAGTTTGTTGATGAAATAAGTATCAATTTATTTTGAAAAATATATATTTAGTTTTCAGTGAAACACACTGGGCTCTTAAGTAGCTGTCAGTTTCTGAGATCACAATATCAGCATTCTACTGAATTATTTTTTACTAGTGTAACGCTCCCATATTGAGGGCTTACCTTAACACCTGCAGATGTTCTCCCGTTGCCTCTGGCATCCCTGCTTCTTCGCAGCATTTCCTGCCATTTTCTCCTGGTGCCACAAGTGTCTTCATGTCCCTCGAGTTCTCCCATGTCCCCCACAGCCTCCCAGATCATTAATTTAGCCTAGTTCAGGCTTAAAACTTAAATCGCGAGCTGCTGGCATGTTTCCCTCCTGCCAACACTCGTGAGTATACACACTGAAACACTTTAATTCTACTGACCGCATCGATTTGTGGTCAGCCGAGGAGTTTTTCTTGGTCCTGGTTCCCCTCTGAACAAAATAGGGACAAGTGACCTTGTAGAGCTTGAGGAAAAGCCCCAGGAGAGAACAAATAAAAAGTTTTAGCACGGGCGTAAAGCGGGGCTCATGAATATTAATAAGCCTCGCATGAATATGAATAAGCAACTGTCTGCCACCTAGGGGGTCAGTATTGTGGCAGCAGTGACAGCGTAGGGGAGCAAGATATAAAATAAATGAATATGTCCAATAGAGGACTGTTGGGGCTATGTAATTGTGGGGACATTGTTTACATAAAGTAATATGGCTGGCTGCACCATAACTTTATATTTGAGGACATGGTTAAAACTGCACTAAAACTGTATATGCAGCCACCACCTTTGTGGCTCTCAACCAATCAGTGGCCATGATTAAGCCAAAGAGCCTCTGGGACAGTGCCAGAGAATTGTGCGGAATAAAAAGGGACAAAATCTAGGTGACAAAATATTGTCCAATTAAAGGACTGGGATTGTGATTTTCAGCCTGAATAGCCAATCAGATTGTAGGATTTTTGCCCTTTTAAAAGGAGGGACTGTTAGTTCGAGATGAGTGCACAGGGAGTTCGAGCAGCAGTTCCAGGTCTGGTCTGAAGCTCCTGAAGGGAAAGGAGGCCTCTCTGCAGCTTGGGGAACATGTGGAGAAGCCTGCTTTGCCTCTTTTCGACCAACACGCCTGCTGAGTGAGTGTTGGGACTGCCAAGTCTCCAGAACAACCTGCAATCCTTCAAAAAAGGGAGAATTCCTCTGAGTAGATTGCCAGATTGAAACTGGGGTCAGAACTGCTGAAAAATCCCAAATCTGCAATCCGGTGAGAGAAGCTGCTTTTGCCTCAGGGACTGCATCTAAAGTTAATGCTTTTGGTCATCGAAATTGTCTCCAGTCAGTTTGCCGGAGGGAGATCTGAACTGCTGTGTGCCAGCTTGCATTTCCAGGATTGCCATGTGCTGGTGAGTAAGCTGTGCGGCCTACTACCGAACTGTATTCAAGCTGAACCGGTGATGCCAAGTAATTTGCCTGATAGACTGATGCTGCCTATAAAAGTCAAGCTGCTAGATAGAAACATAGAAACATAGAATTTGACTGCAGATAAGGACCGCTTGGCCCACCCAGTCTGCCCATTTCCCTACCTACTAGATAAGCTGCAGATCCTAGTTAACCAGCAGCTTACTTCTTCCTACCCCCACCCCCAGAACTGCCTTATGACTATCCCATGCATGCTTGAATTCCACCACTGATTTTGACTCCACAACCTTCCTCCGGAAGGCCGCTCCATGCATCCACAACCCTCTGTAAAAATACTTCCTTAAATTACCTCTGAGCCGCCTCTCTTCTCTTCAAATTGTGCCTCTTGTTCTTGCACACCTCTTTTTTGAAAGATGCTACCCTCTTGGACTTTGTTGATTCCTTGAGGTACTTGAGCGTTTCTATCATGTCCCCCTCCCTTCTTTCCTCGAGGCTATACATATTAAGCTCCTTAAGTCTCTCTTCTATGTCTTCTGTGCAGACCCTCACCATTTTAGTTGCCCTCTGGACAGCTTCCATCCTGTCTATGTCTTTAGAGATTGGGTCTCCAGAACTGCACACAGTACTCCAGATGGGGTCTCACCAGCTGTCTGTACAGAGGGATAATATTCCTGTTTTCTACTGGTGATGCCTCTCCTATGCATCCCAGTATCTCCCCAGCCCTCCTTGCTGCCCTCTCTCATTGCTTGCCCGTCTTTAGGTCATCTGATATGACTACCCCAGGTCCCTTTCCATTTTGTTGTTGTTAGTATCTCACCCCCATTGTGTACTCTTCCCTGGGTTTTGTTTCCCAGGTGCATTACCTTGCAGTTCTTAGCATTGAATCTAAGCTGCCATACATTTGACCATTCCTCTAACCTTGCCAAGTCCCTTCTTATCCTTTCCACCCCACCCTGTGCATCAACTCTGTTGCAGATCTTAGTGTCATCTGCAAAGAGACATACTTTTCCTTCCAGTCCTTCTGCAATGTCGCTTATAAAGACATTGAAGAGGACCGGTCCTAATACTGAACCCTGCGGTACCCCACTAGTAACCCTCCTTTCTTCTGAGTGGACTCCATTTACTATTACTCTCTGTGTCTTATTCTCCAGCCAGTTCTTTACCCAGGCTGTCATCTTGGGACCCACTCCCAGGCTGGCTAACTTGTATATTAATCTTTTGTGTGGGACTGTGTCAAATGCCTTGCTAAAGTACCTTTAAAGCACTGCATGGCCTATCTCCAACTGGTCTAGCTAGCTCTATTAGCCGTACTGCACCAGCAGTGAACACCCGCAGCTCGTCCAAAACGCCCCTGTTCATACCAAGGGCTAGGACCTCACAAGGCCAAAGGGCATTCCCTCACAGAGCCCCTACCTGGTATGGGATCACTCCCTACCAGTATCTCTGACTCCCCCACATTAGCTTAAACTCAGTTTCAGGAAACCACCTGCTCAATTCCCCGCAGGTGTTGCTGCTGAGAAGTAGAAGGGGTGATAAGACTTTAAAAGTTAAGAACATAAAATTTTATAGACTTGACAATGCTCGCTGAGCAGCACTCCCACCCCCTTGCCCCCTGCCTCTCTTTCTCCCTGAACTTCCACCCTACCTCTCGTCTTTCCTCCCCACCCTCCCATCTAACCTTACCCTACGGTCCTCGCCTTTAAAGCATATGTATCTTGAACTTGCCTTATTTCTGTATTAACTGTTGTTTATTGCTCTAATGTCTGTTTGTCCTCTATGTGACGAGGTACCTTTGTAAATGAGCCTCTGGCTCAAAGGTTGTTAAACTGATGTTTAAATAAATAAATAAAATAAATAAATAAAGTCTAGGTAGGCCATGTCCACAGCCCCTTCCTGATCTACTACTTTGGTCACCCAGTCAAAGAAATCTATCAGATTCGTCTGGCATGACCTTCCTGCTGTGAATCCATGCTGCCTAGGGTCCTGTGCCCCTCTGGCCTCTAGTTACTCGACAGTTCTTTCCTTTAGAAGTGATTCCATCATTTTCCCTATCACTGAGGTTAAACTAACAGGTCTATAGTTTCCTGCTTCTGCCTTGCTCCCACTTTTGTGAAGGGGAATCACATCTGCCCTCCTCCAGTCCTCAGGTACCACCCCATCCTCCCATGATTTGTTAAAAGGGTAGTCAGTGGTGTCACTAGTTCTACCCTTAGTTCTTTAGAATTCTGGGATGAATCCCATCAGGCCCCATTGCTTTGTCCACCTTCAGTTTTAAGAGTTCTTTCAGAACCCTTTGTTCTGTAAATGGGTCGGTATCAACTTCTGTATCCAGAGTGTTACTACTGTTTGTTTTATGTACCTCCCTCTTCCTTTGTAAATACTGAGCAAAAATATTTGTTTAGTATCTCTGCCTTTTCACGGTCTCCCTCTGCCCACCCTCCGTCCCTTTATTAAGCCTCACTATCCCTCCTTGGTCTTCCTTCGCCTCTGATGTACCTATAAAGGTTTATCCCCTTCTTAACTGAGTTGGCTATCTTTTCCTCGGTTTGGGCCTTTGCTGTTCTGACTGCTTCCCAGCCTCCTTTTGCTTTAACTGATACAGTTCTCTGTCCTGCTCCTTCTGCGATTCCTTGTACTTCCTGAATGCTTTCTTTTTCTCTTGAACCTTCACTGCCACTTCCTTTGAGAACCATAGTGGTTTCTTACATCGTCTTGTTTTGTTTATTTGCTTCACACAAAGGCTCGTTACCTCTGTGATGGCAGTTTTATTATTCCCCATTGTTCTTCCACCCTCCTTCCTGCCCATTTGCTAGTGCATTCCTTAGGCACTCACCCATTTTGGCAAAGTCAGCCTCCTAAAGTCCAGTACTTTAGTCTTTGTATGGCTTGACTCTATTGCTGTGTTTATTGTGAACCATACTGTTCGATGGTCGCTAGTTCCCAGATGGCTACCCACTTCTACATCTGTAATCCTCTCACCATCTCCATTTGAGAGGATCAAGCTAATATTGCTCTCTCCGAGTGGGCTCCAGTACTAGTTGTCTAAGGCATGCCCTGTAGGGCATCTAGAATAACCCACTCTTCAAGTGGCAGCTGCAACTGCACTCCAGTTAACATCTGGCATATTCAGATCACCCATCAGCAATATCTCCCTTTTTCTGCCATTCTAAGTATACTTTCTATCATTTCCCTGTCCATTTCCTCCCCTGAGAAGGGTCTGTACTCTAACCTGTGCGTATTGTGGTGCCATTGCCTGTCTCCAAATTTACCCACAGTGCTTCTTCCTCCCTGTGTACCTTTTTGTTCTGTTGCTTTTATTCCTTCCTTATGTAAAGAACTACTCCTCCTCCTCTTTTACCCTCCCTGTCCCTCCTGTAACAGTGTATCCTGGTATGTTTATGTCCCAGTCATGGTTTTGTGTGTACCATGTTTCTGTGACTGCCACGATATCCAGATGTTCTTCCTCCATCAAGGCCACTAATTCAGGAAGCTTGTTACCCAGACTACGGGCATTAGTACTCATTGCTCTCCATTTTTTGATGGCTTTACCTTCCAGTGCAGCATCCCCCACTGACCGTTCTACCTCTGTCTTTTTCTCATTTAGTACCCTGTTTTGTAGGGAGAGGCTGGGATTTTCCTGCTGCTTGTCAGTGCCTCCCCCTTTGACTAGTTTAAAAGCTTGCCAATGAAGCATTTAAACCGATTGCTCAAAGACTTGTTCCTTCCTGGACAGATGCAGACCATCCTGCCAGTATAGGCTGGTGTCCCTCCAGGTGGAACCCCAGTCCCCAATGAAGCCAAATCCTGTGCTCCACCATTTTTTCAACCATTCATTAAACTGCATGGTGCCAATTACCCTCTGTCCCCATGCTTTTGACAGGCAGCACCTCTGAGAAGGATACTGTGTGCTACTCGTCTTAGGTCCCTCCCCAACTTTGCAATGTCCTCCTGCACTGCTCTAATCTCATGATGAGCCAAGTCATTTGTCCCTAGGTGGACAATTACATCCAGCCTCGAATCCCTTGCAGCTGTTCTCGTGATCCTGAGGATGCGCTTCCTGTCCCTCCAAGCCATGGCACCAGGCAGGCACCTTACCTCATTTTCTCATCTCCCCAGTTCTATACCACTAATAATTGAGTCCCCACCAGGAGCTGCTTCCTTTCCTTTGGTGTCCTCTGCCTCCTTTCTGTGGGCCTCCTTGTGACAGTTATCATCAGTCTTCTCATGGTAGCACCCATAGGGGAGCTATGCTCCCCAGAAGGGTGTATGGATTGTGGAGTGGAACAATTGACTGGTGTGCCTCTTTTCCACCCTCCTCACCCTCCCTGAGCCCACTGTGGTCCAACTGCTGTGCTTTCTTCACAACCTCTGAGGTAGTGGTGGTGGCGCTAGTGCTCCTGGATGGGGAGGTTCCTTCTACTGTCCAGTGTGGCCTGGGGAAGGTTTCCCTACTACTGTCCAGTGTGGCCTGAAGACGGGCAACTTCCTCCCTCAGGGCAGATAGTTGTTCGCAAATAGGCAGCATCTCAGCCTCCAGAAAGACTCCCGAAGACTGCTGCCCCACAGCCATTACATTGCACTACTCCCCACATGTTTATCTAGTTTTTTTTTATTGTATTTGTATGTGTGCGGCGTGTGATTTGATTATATAGAATATATATATATTATACAACGTGTATGCTTATATTATCAGTGCAGTGTGCTAGAGAGATATGACAGTGAAATGCACCTTGCACTGAGAAATGATGTCAGAACCTCAGGTATAAAGGAATTATTTCCAGGGGTGGGTGGGGTGAGGGTGGAAGGGGTTGGGCCTAAACTGTGTCCTCACAAAACAATCGACTAAAAGCTCTAACCCACTCATGATGAGTGCCTTCCTGTCAGCAAGATACCCTACACAACAATTTGACAGAGAAAGTGCCCTGCTAATCAAACAGAGAAAATCCAGACATCCAAGAGAGAGAGAGATTAGTTACAGATAATTCGTCCAAAATAGTATATTCCACGCAGCTTCTCAGTTGTTCCCAGCACTCCTGTACACAACCTGGAAGACGATGGACTTCTGGCTCATACAGGAGCACACCACTAGTTTATAGTAATTGAATAATGCTGACAAATGGTCTAGCTAGACAAATGGCTATGATGCTGAGCTCTGACTTGTGAAGACAATTACCCCCACCTCAGGCTATGTTTGGCATCCAGTTTCAACCTGCAGCTTTTGCTATTTTGAATCACAGAGCCCCACCAAAAGTTGCAAAATATATTGATGCAGATTCACACAGAATTCTAGTAATCAGTCCAGTTAGCCACAAAGGAAAATCAAATATGCAGAAGATAAGCAGTTTTAAAAAACCCTTTCTGAATTAAAAACTAAAATACCAAGCTCTGCTACTTTAAAAGTGAGGAAAACTTCTCTCAGATGTAAGCAAGAGAGAGAGAGAGTTTAGTTACAGATAATTCGTCCAAAATAGTATATTCCACGCAGCTTCTCAGTTGTTCCCAGCACTCCTGTACACAACCTGGAAGACGATGGACTTCATACGGCTGACCAGATGACCAGAGAAGGGAATCAGCACCTGCAGAGAAGTCCGTCACCGGTTGCGGCCACCCTTGGGGGATACGCCTTGATGTGGGAGTGAGTCGTGCTAGCTCCGGTCCCTGTATCCTGGTCCTTGACGGAAAGGACAAAGTTCTGCAGCCTGCAGCCACATCCTGCCCCGAGGAGAGTCATCCTGGAAATCAGCCGAGATCCTGAGGTCCAAGGTTCACTGAGTACCCCAATGTTTTACCCTGCAGCACCCAATAATTTGCTTGTTCCAACTGATTTGTTTTTCAAGTCTGCACTTGGGTTTAGACTGCTTTTGCAGGCCATTGGGCCTGGGGATTACAAATTTCTGGGTTTTAAAAGGTGTTTATGATTTCTACAGCCAGGTATAATTTAAAGCCTTAACCATTTCTTTATTTAAGGGCCCTAACCAGCCGTGATGTCGGCCAACCCGCAGCACTGCTTCATGCCTGCAACTTAGTTTACCCTGCGTACCCAGTGAGGTTAACTGGACATTCCAAAAATAGGGTAATGTATTAGTTTAAATGTAATGTAACGTGGAACTACTGCTGAAACCCAAAGTGCCAAACTGACCTAATTTTAATCTGCATCCACCGTCTCTTATTTAAACCCCTAAATAAATTGGTGTGTTGTTTGAATGTTAAATTTGGTCTATGAGCATATTATTACTGAGTGCTGGTTTAATGCAAGTAGCTGAAAGGCACTGTGTTATTGCTGGTACTCATTCTCCTACAGGTGCATGCCGAGTTCCAGACCCTGACAGGATGTGGTCACGTGAGCATATTAGGAGAATTAAGTACCATACTTGCCTCCAAGCCAAAAAAAATACTTATGAATCTTACACCCAAGGGCCTACACCACCTCATCCAACCAATCACTCACAGAAGGGCCCCTAGACACCCTACAAGCACCTCCATACTAGTCCCCCACTGTAGGACCTCATTAGGGCAAAGGTCTTTCCGTTATCATGCTCCCTCTTGGCTTAACAACCTTCCTCCCTCTATCTCCCTGGCCCCTAGTCTTGGCCAATTCAAAACTGGTATCAAGAGCCTCATTCTTGACTCAGAAGCCTGTGGCTGTTACCAGTTTTCCTCTCGGCCAAATATACCAAATGACTAGCTTATCTCCTGCTAACATCCTTAGGTCCTACTAGCCAGCTGCATTTAAACCTTGTCTCAGGATTCTGTAATGACCCCTCGAATCTGTTCACCTGTCTTGTCTTGCTACAATGACCCAGGGTCCTATAAGATCCTAGCACTGGTAACCAACTAATGTAAATACACTATACTGTGTGACCGATGTATAAAATGTTTAATGTAATGTGTGTTCTTTTGTACTGACGAGGAGCCTTTGCAAAGGAGTCTAAGACTCAAAGGATTGTAATTCTGATTCTCATTAAATAAATAAATTCTCCATTAATTACGAATTGAATGCACAACAAGATAGTTACTGTAATTTCAAGTGTGGGCCCATTAGGTGGGTTGTGGGTGGTTATAGCATCCCAGAGGGCTATACCAAAGGCAGCTACGCTACCCCAATACCATTCCAACAGGTGGAGGCACCCATTCACCAAACTCAGACCCTTTAACCTGTGCATAGTCATGCAGGTAGCGGTAGTAGCCCATAGGATAGCGCCACCTATGGGTTATACTAGTGGCTTGAAAATCCTCTTGTTTCACTGCACTAATGAATATTTCATTATAAAAGTAGAAAGTAATTACTAACACATCAAAATACAATAAATAAAATAGTCAGTTTTCTATTTATTAGAAGTAAACACCTGCTCATTAAAAGCCAGTGTATTTCAATGAGAAAGTAAATATATTTTTCATTTTCAAATGAAATTGATACTTATTTCATCAACAAAATTAGTCTTTTATATGTTTGCACTATAGTGCTCCATCTGTATGATTTTTCATTTTTGAATACAATAATTAGCTTCTTTTTACTTCTTTCCAAGTAAAATCTGGTTATGAAGAAAATGTCACCTGCTAAATTATAACAAAAGATCACACGTTATCAAACTTCACATATTTCTATTAAATATATAATATTTAGGAGGCAGGAAGTGTTATTTCTCCATAAATATCTGACAACAGATTTGTTGTTTCCCATAGAAATACACTGGCAACATTGTCAGTAAAGATTTTCTGACATCATCACACAGGGATTCCACTGGATTCTTTTTTCACTAGCAGTTGGCAAAATACAAATAAAGTGATGAAAAAGTAAGTAAAGAAACAAATAAAAGCAAACTGAATGATTGCAGAGGCATCTAAAGGCCCCAAGCCTTCATTCTTTAAGATATGCACCCTTACTAAGCACCTGCTCTTTAATTACAGCCAGAGAAGCTGTTTCTCTTTGAAGTTTCAACATTATCACACAATGAATGAGGATGAGGTGGTTTCATAGAAAGAAACCAAAGAAATCATATTTGGTGAAATTTAAAACACACAGAAACAGTTGATTGAACTACATACCCTGAAGAAGTAGTGTGACTGCTGGCCATGTGACATGGAGGGCTAGGGACCGGGCACCTTACCTGCCACCATGCCAACGACCCAGGTTCGGAAGTGGACTCAGATTGCCTGGAGTTGGCCAAGGTGGGAGAGGATCAAGCATCCGAGGGACTGCTCTCCTCTCCCAGGGAAGAGAGGCTTGCTGGCCCGACCTTTGACTGCCACCAGGTGGAGGCCTGATGGTAGTGCAGATGCAGGTGGCACAAAGGGACGGGCCACAGTTATGTGATGCATGTGTGCCTCCACATGCATGCACTCATGTTTGGTGGCTGGGGAAGGGAGAAAATGGCAAATGGTGGATGGGGCTTTGTGTAGCTCTGCCTGTGTCCCTGGATTCGTGCTACCACCTGGGACCCGTGATCTGTTCTGGATTATGTTTCTTGGGGGGCAGCACCACTCCCTGGCACCACCATTGGGGAATCCATGGGAAAGTTGCCTGACAAGGTGAGTTATAGGGAAGGTAAATGCTGGGACTGGGAGACTGCGATAGGGCTGAGTAGCCTCCCCAAGCCACTGTGGGACAGACAAACCTTTGTACAAAGAAAAGTAGTGTGATTACAACAAAGTCTGGGTATGTGTACACTAACGGCCAGACAATGATGAATAAAATTATTAACTGTAGTTACAATCCTTTGTCAGTGGGCAGTGGACTAGATTCAGGAACAGATACTGTTGGTATTTCCAGCAGTATTTGTCCCTATGGGAGCACAAAAGCAGTGATACACAGAGGAGAACAATCCCAAAGTGAGTATAAAGCTTAAATATGAATTTATTGAGCCATACAATGATTCCCCGGCGCTTCGAGGGCTAAAACCCCTCTTCATCAGGGGGGTTATTTGTCCTTATGCCTGCGGCCAAGCCCAGTCTGATGCATGGTGGGGCAACCTTGCAGTAATCTTGGCTTGAGTGCTCCCTACAGCAATAACAGCAGTGGTAGTAGCAATGACTATGCCCGAGACTGCTGGGCTCTTTTGCATGTGCCCTGCACTGAAGTGCTGCATACAGGACAGCTGTCAGACATACAGGTGCTGACTTAGATGTCCACCGGCCCCCTATCTGCCTTGGATCCCACCCACGCACACTCAGAACCAGATGGAAGGCACCATGTGGTACAATACAATAGTACCATGCCATGCAAATAACCAATGTCTGCCATCTAGTGGGCTCTGCACCTGCCAAATGGTTGTTGGGGGACTCTTGTATGCAGGGAGGCTCCCTGCCCTGATATACAGGCAGCACTGCACTGGCAGATGGCACAGAGAGTGCTGCAAAGCTTCCAGTATGCTCATGCCAACTCCTGAGCAGCTGCCCATCCAATCCATAGACAGACTACTGCTGCCTGCTACCACTGGGGTCAGAGTCATGCATACAACAGTAGAGAAGCAGTGGCCAAATCCATACTACAGGCTGCAGTAGCAAGTGCAATCCTGCCTTTAATGGCATTCAATGAATGGACCCTGTCAGATTATTGTTATTGTTTTATACTGTATTTATTGATCTTACCTTTCTTATTTTAATCTTTTGTAAAGTGCCTTGATATTTGAAAGGCGCTTGTATGAAATAGTTATTATTATTATCCAGCCCCGTGTTTCTATATTGTCGTGAATTTGTGTCGAAAGTCTTTGCTACAGGTACAGCAATGAATAAGTTGCCCCAAACAAGGTTTACTTATACGTTACTAACCCTTTCAGTGACAATGGCTGCATTGCTGACTTCCAGAACACATCATTTAATAACATTTTAAAAAGCAGAATATACTCTGCTCCTGCACTGACAGGATTAACGTTTTTGAGGAGATTTTTGCTACTAAAAGGAAAGAGGCAATGTGGCAGAGCGGCAGTACATCGCCTTCCCACCAGGGAGATATGGGTTCACATATGAGCTTTGAAATCCCATACTGCAGTCCACTGGGTGTTAGGCACATTGTGGAAGAGATGCTCTGCACTCTTGGAAGGGGGGGAGGGCCATCCAGCATTTGCATTCCTCCTGCCATCTGACCAAGGAGCAGCTGCTTGCCTTTCTTGCTGTCCAGAAGAATGGTGTAGCCTAGGTGGCACTGAGCAGTGGAGTGGGGGACTGGGGAACCAGGAGCACAAAACAATAATAAATAAAAACAACTTGATCTTTTCCTTTAAAACAAAGTTGGCAGACTAGTCTTTCATTCTCCTTAGAAGCTGATCTGCAATTTAACCATTAAAAGATATTTATTCTTTTGCTGTAACCTGCTCCAGTTTCCTTTGCCCCCCGTACACGTTCATACTATATTGTTGTATCAAGTTGTAAAGAGCACATGATGCTGCAATGTTATTAAGCTGCAGGACTGTGCGGATTACAGCCCTTAGTGTTTGGGTTGTGTCTGCACCTTTATAGCCTAGCCGTTGAAATACATGGCTGTGCTCTTGTTCCCAGAGAGGGGATGATGCTTTAGATCTAAAGAGGAAGGTCGGGGCATTCAGTTTATATTGCTCCCATAATTTAGTTTATATAATGACATGTTCTATTTTTAAACCACATCAAAAAAGGGGGGGTGTCAGCTGTGTCAAAAATGTTTTGTTTGTTTTACAAGTCTCTTCTGCTTTCTCTCTTATTTCTCTTCTTCATGACTCTTCCATTTCCAGCTGAAACTGTCCATGACAGTCTACCTTCTTGACCCCCACCACAACTCTTATTGCCCTGGCTATTTTCTTCCCCTCCTCCACCTGCTATACCTGTATGAGTAATTTCACCTGCTTTATCAGCTCTCAAGTGTATCTACTACATGTACCTGTCATATTGATTTGGCCTTACGATGCTGATGAATATGTTCTTTTGATATACGGCAGTGCTGTATATGACTATCATTATTGTAATGCTGTAAATCACTATTTTTTTCTCCTCTTGAACCATCTGTCTTACCCCTCACCCCAGGATGCATCAGGATACGAGCTGTTATCAGCTTAGTATATAATTCCTGATAAAACTTTAGAAATAAATAAACAAGATGAAGCCTGAAATGCACAGGCAGGGAGAGTGCAATGGTGCAGAAGTAGGGAGCATAAGGCTAGTTGTAAGAGCAAGAGGAAATGAGAAGTCTGAAGGAGGTGAGGGATAAGGAAGCATAGCAGATGGTGGCTGCTGCAGAGGATAGGGATGCAGATGAAATCAGATTGCTTGGTTAAGGACTTGCAGTGAGGAACAGGAAAGGAGCTGACATTGGAGTAATGGAAGAACTAGGCTGAAGGAAGGGTGGGAGAGGTATTGGGAAGGGATTTGAACCAGTATATGGCTAGAAAGGAAGCACAGTGTGAGAGACCTGCCTTAAGGGGGGGGATTCAGGTAGAGGGAGAAATGATGTATGCAAGAGGGGCAATTGACCGTGAAGTGGTGGAAAGAGTGAAAGAGGGGGTCCAGCCTGACAGAAGTAGACATGGAGGCAGCAACGTAGATCACATCTACATAATCAGTTACCAGAAGGATCATGTTATGGAAAATCTCTTGGTGTACCAGGAGTGGGAGGCAGGACTATTTGCAGAACAGTGAGCTGAGCTTGGGAAGGAGTTTCTCGTGGAGGGCATTGATGTGTGAAGAGAAGTCAAGGCTTCCACACAACCACTCACCAAGGTAATTGAAGTGCGGGACTTCTTCAAGGGTGGAACCACTGTGTGTCATGAAGTCAAGGATACCGGGGAACCTAGTGAGCCTCTGCACAGTTCCAGTTGTTGAGACTGTTTTTGTCATTAAGAAAGTTGGTTTGAGTGGAACCGGTAGAACCAGCAGTGGACTTGTCAGAGTCACACTGCATTAATGTTTCCAGCTTAGGAGCTGAGGACCTGAAGCATAAAGTACTGTTTCATCTGCATATATTTGAATGTGGTATAAGATGCAGATGGAGAAGAGGTAATTGGGGAAGGTAGAGAGCAGGATAGGGCCCAGGATGGAGCCCTGGGGGACACCAAAAGGGGGGGAAGGGTGGCGATAGGGCATCACCTACTTAGAGCAGCTGGTGATGCTCCACTATGTAGGAGCAGAATCCAACGGATTGGGAGTTCAGAATGATCTGCCCCCAAGGAGGATGGGATAAGCAGCAGCGTTGAAGATCTTGGGACTGGGACAGGAATCAGGGATTGAGGAACAGTGGGCAGTATTTAAAATGGGGATTATAAGAACAACAGAATTATGCATTAAGCAGGTTAGCAAGAGGAAAAGAAAGAGGAGACCATTATGGTTTTCCAAAGAGGTAGCAAAGAAAGTGAAAGCCAAAAAGATTGCATTCAGGCAATACAAAAAGACACAGGCAGAAGGGGATAGGGAGAAGTACCAGGAGAAACAAAGGGAGGCAGGGAAGTCAGTAAGGGAAGCCAAAGCTCAGACAGAAGAACACATTGCAAAATCAGTGGTTAAAGGGGACAAAACCTTTTACAGGTACATAAGTGAAAAAAGAAGGACAAAGGGAGGGATAGTGAGACTGAAGGGGGAGGATGGGAGCCGCGTGGAGGATGACAACAGTAAAGCTGACATATTGAACAGGTATTTCTGCTCAGTCTTTACTAAGGAAGAGGGGGGTAATGGGTCTGAAGGGAGTACAAGGGTGAGAATGGTTGCGAAATGGACACAAGTCCCTTTACGAAAGGGTCCTGAAGGAACTGGAAGTAATAAGAGCTGATAAAGCAATGGGGTCAGATGGGTGCACCCCAGGGTCCTAAAGAACTAAGAGAGGTGGTGGCTGAACCTCTGGCTATCCTGTTCAGCCAATCACTGGAAACAGGGAGGTACCCAAAGACTGGAGGACAGCAGATGTAGTCCCTTATACAAAAGTGGGAACAAAGAGGAAGCAGGGAACTACAGACCAGTCAGCCTCACCTCGGTAGTGGGAAAGATCATGGAAGCACTACTGAAGGAGAGATTGGTGGAACATCTGGTTGTCAATGGACTACAGGACCCAAGGCAGCATGGTTTCACCAGGGGAGGTCATGTCAGACCAACCTCATTGAATTTTTGACTGGGTGACTAGGGAGGTGGATCAGGGAGGGCAGTGGACATGGCCTATCTGGACTTCAGCAAGGCCTTTGACACTGTGCCACATAGAAGACTATTACAAAACTGGGGAATATGGGTGTGGGCAGGACAGTAGTGTGGTGGGTAGGTAACTGGCTGGGTGGCAGGACACAGAGGGTGGTGGTAAATGGCTGTCACTCCACAGAGGGAAGAGTGACCAGTGGGGTACCACAGGGATCAGTGCTGGACCCGTCCTATTCAACATCTTCATCAGTGACATTGCACAGGATATAGAAGGCAGAATTTCACTGTTCGCTGATGACACAAAGCTCTGTAACAGAGTAGACACACCAGAGGGTGTAGACAGAATGAGAAGGGACCTGCAGAAACTTGAAGAATGGTCAAGGGTTTGGCAGTTGAAATTCAATGCAAAGAAGTGCAAGATAATGCATATGGGCACAAAAACCCTGGCACAATATATCAGTTGGGGTGAGATATAGTATGCACCAAGCAGGAAAGGGATCTTGGGTTGTCATCTCTGATGACCTCAAGGTAGGGAAACAGTGTGACAAGGCATCAGGTAAAGCAAATAGGATGCTGGGATGTATAGGCAGGGGCATCACCAGCAGGAAAAGGGAGGTCATAATTCCACCATACAAGACACAGTGAGGCCCCACCTGGAGCAGCAAGTGTACAGTTCTGGAGACCACACCATGTAAGGACATAGACAGGGTAGAGAAGGTTCAGAGGAGGCAACAAAGATGGTGCATGGGTTGCATCACAAGTCCTATGAAGACAGGTTGAAGGAACTGAACATGTACCCTGGAGGAGAGGGAGGGAGAGGGGATATGATAGAGACATACAAGTATCTTACAGGGAGGAACAGGGTGCAGGAAAACACTATTTTAAGCGAAAAGATGTTTCAGGACTAGAGGGCATGGGATGAAGTTGGAGGGAGGAGATTCAGAGGAAACATGAGAAAGAATTCTTCACAGAACGGGTGGTGGACAAGTGGAACACCCTGCCAGAGGAAGTGGTGGGGCTGAAACAATCACGGGATTTAAAAATGCATGGGATAGACATAAAGGAATTCTAGAGGTCAGGGGTAAGGGGAAATAGACTTCTAGGAAAACAAACTGAACTTACAAGCTCAAATGGGCAGACTAGGTGGGCCATAGGCCCTTATCTGCCTATGTAACACTGTTCTATGTATCTATGTATCTTGGCAAGTTTGACAAAAATGGGAAATATGAAGTGGCCTTGATCCTTCCAGGACAGAATCAGTGAATTGTAGTAAGTAAGAGATGGTGGAGTGGGATTTATAGAAGCCAAACTGGAAAGAAGAGAGGAAGGAGAAGTCGGGAAAGGGAGTTGGGAAAGGATGGAATTTTCTTGCACTTTAACCAGTGCAGGGAGAAGAGTGAGAGAAGGCCTTTGTTCACTGGAACAGAAGAGTTAGCCCCTTTATGAAGGGAAGGATTTCAAGTTGCTTCAAGTCTAGTGGATTCCACCAAGATGAAAGGAGAGGTTATAAGAGGCAATAGAAAGAGCTATTGCAGGTGCAGAGGTGTAAGACTTTATGAAAAAGCCATAAGGGCTATAATCCTTGGAGGGGTTGAGAGAGCACAGTGAATTTAGGGTTGCATTGGGGAGATAAGGGAGAAGGAAAATGGGGGAGACAAGGGTTAGGGAAGGATGGGGATCTTCAGCAGGGGGAGGGAGCTGAGGCAAGGGAGATAAGGAGAATGGGAAGCAGTGGGAGAGCACAGGAAGCAAAAGAATTGGGGAGGCAGGGATCACTGAAGGGTCAACTTAATGTGTGAGCTCCCAGGTTTGAGGGTAATTGATCGTGGAAGAGGGGGGTCAACAGTAAAGTTCATTACCTTTCAGAATTTGGCCGGGGACTTAAAGAGCATGTGTTCACTTCTAATACATATGCAATTAGCTATTCTATTTATTGTGTTTTAATGTTCTAGTAATCACATTCTACTCAGTGGCGGCTCTACACCAGGGCCCACCAGGGCACGTGCCCTGGTTAAAAAATGCTCTGCCCCATATGGTGCAGAGATTCTCCCATAGTAACAATATATATGTGCCCTGGCTACCATCTGTTGTGCCCCAGCTGTGCCCTGGTAACCATTTGTGGCTAGAGCCGCTGCTGATTCTACTTCTATAATAAATTATTTGAGCGAAAAATCTAGTGGGTTTTCACCTTTGCTTTTTAAACTGCTAGTAAAAAGAATTCAACAGAATGCTGATACTGTTAAATGAGTAAAATCTCAACTACCTAGGAGCCCAAATAAACAGCTTCTGCTTCTTCTTCCCAAGAAAAATCTGGTTTGAAAAAAATATCACCTGCTAAACCATAAATAAAGTTTACAGATTATCAAAAGCCACTTATTAGTCATAAATCTATAACATGTTAGGGAAAGATAAATTGTTCTATAAAAAAAATCTGCAAACAGATCTGCAGTTTCTTATTAAAATTTACTATTTGTTTTGCCAGTAAAGATTTTCTGGCTACAATGTATGAGGATTGTGTTGAATTCTTTTTTTTTACTAGTAGTTTGTAAAATAAAAAATAAAAAAACTACAAGGATAAGAAAAGAAGTAAACAGAAGCATAAAAATTACCAAGGCATCAAAAGGCCCCAAATTTTCATTTTGTAAGATATATAGATTTACTGGGCACACGCTTTTTAAGATTGCTCTGAAGCCAGCCCGGTGGCACTGAGGGTTGAGGCGCTGGATGCCACACTGAGCTGGCCGCCGCGACTCCGAGTGTCTGGAGCGAACAGCCTGCAGCCGGGGTCAGCAGGAGGGAGGAGTAGATTGAGTGCCTGATAGGCAGCCTTCTTCCGGGGAGGGTTGGTGGTGTCCAGTGTTCCAGTGACCCCAGTAGTGATCAGGGGCACTGCAGAAACCTGACTGCACGTAATAGCGTTACTGACGCCGGCAGGGTTGTCGTGCACCATGGCGTCAGTGTGTGCACACACAGGGGGGAGGGAGGATGGGAAGTGGAGGAAACTAAGGTGAAAATACTCCTTTGGACCTTGGATAGGTGACGGCCCGCTGGTCCACCAGCCACAAGCCCAATGCTGGACCTCCGTCATCACCTCATTCGATATCCTGCAGGGCCTGAGAGAGTTCCAAGGCCCCCGGAGGAGATAAAGAAAATTGAAAAAAAAAAAAAGATTGCTCTGAAGGTTGATGGAGTAGTAATTTGCATTGGCTTTCCTGGTAACCTTTTTGCTGGCATTACAAATTTGCTTGTACCCAACAAATCCTCTGGGGAGCTGACAGAGGCCTGAAGTTAGTGTCATGCCAAGCCACGTGCTTTGAAACAAACAGTAAGATTTACAGTGATCCAGGGAAGGTAGGACCCATGTACATGATACCTGCAGGTGGTGGTGTGTATGTGTGTGTTTTTTGGGGGGGGAGTCAGGGGTAGGCCTGAATTTAGACTACAAGAGGATGAATTAAGAGAGGCAGAAACCATCTAGTAGGGAGGACAGGTTGAGAGGCCTGAGTGACATGCATCACATGTACCTTGGAGGCTTTGGGGCTATGGATTTTCCTTTGGTCATTGAAAGCACCAGGGTGAGAGTTCCAGCTTCTAAGGTACGATGGGGATGGGATGAGAGGACTCTGTCAATAAGGGAGTGTTTGGAAGAGTGAAGGTTAAGGTGAGTAGGCACCAAATTCGCTGATTGAAGATGAGGGTTAGATGGATCAGTTTGTCTGCAGAGCAGAAAGCCTTGTTGTTGTCCACACAACCCAGGAGTTCACCAGAAGAGGGAAAGTTATGGAGGGAGGATAGGAGGTGAATAAGGAAGTCAGGCTTGGTAACAGCCCGGCAGTAGATACTGCCAGTGAATACCAGGAGAGAGAGTTTGCACAGGAGGAGTTTATGTGAGGAGGGAATAGTGAACTGAAATATGACATTAGAGTTGAGACAGATATTGACATAAACACCACCCGCATATCATGTGGACAGCATAATCAGAAATAGTGATGTTCACATGATCGATTCTAATTGATAGAACTCCGTGATTACTTGGACATCAGGTTGGTATTTCAGGACCCAGAGTTAATCTACCTTGGCCACTAAACACCATGCATTAAGGTAGAATACACTTAGACCATTGTGGCATACCTGGAGTGGTGGGCCCAAACTAAAATCCATGTCACCTGCCAACAGAAGCAGAAGAGCAATGATGAGCCTGCTGGAATGGGAGTTTATGTGGTGGGAAGGGAGGGCAGCTGTTGGGGGGCCTATGAGGAAGGGGAGTGGAAGATAGCTCTCTAGAGAGCTTCCAGATTGAGATAGTGAAAGAGAAGACTACACCTGATGTGACAAAGGAAGGGAGAGATGCAGGAGGAGGGATAGGAAGATAGGAGGAGGATCAGGAGGAGAGGCTGGACAAACATTTTGTGAGAAAGGAGGGAGTGAAAGGGGAGAAAGGATGGAGGAGAGTAGGACACAAAATGGAAGTAAGGAGCAGTAGCTGGGGGACAGAGTCAGATGGGGGGAAGGGGTGGGAGCAAAGGAAAGGCCTCATGGAGTAGAAAGAGGGGACTAGGAAGGAGGGATATAGAATAGAGGTGGAGGATTACTGAGGGAGAAACAGGGATACTTAGGTACAAATAGCCACAGGAGTGTCTTAAGTAAATACAAACGGGTGGGAATGGAGAAAGGGAAAGCAAATACAAAGGCAGCAGCACAGATAGCTGATAAACAATGATTATATATGGGTGGCAGATCTCCCAGCACTAAGACTAAACTACAAACTTAACACAGTCAAGGAAGCTTCCATCCTAATGAGCCCGTGATGCCTCTGGGAAAACTTTGGAAATTGTACACAGTTTGGGTTGTATTCCATGTTTTTATCTTCCCCATATCTCTAATAAATTGTTATGGAAACAGAAACCATACTCTTTAGGCTTCACCTGCTCCTGCTGCTTGTCTACTCATGATACGATGATCTTCAGCTTGAGCATCATCATAATTTCCTCGGCAGCCAGTTGTGATTGACGGAGGATTATGACATCACATGTAGCCAGGCAGAAGGGACAGATCACATTTGCGGGACAAGGATCCTATTTTCAAGGAGCTGGCCTTAGTGTAACCCCTCCTCCCCCAACGGCCTGTTATCTAGGGGTCCTGATGTTAAAGGGCCGAGGGGATGGCAAAACAGGAAATACCAACCAGGATCCAAACATGAATGAAGTAGAGGGTCTTACCTTGGCCGAAGAGTCTATTACCGGACGGGGGCCTCCTCATGCTAGCACCCGGCGAAACCGGCAATCTGGGCACAACCGGAGGACTGAGCTAGAACCACGCTAGGGGGCAAACTATAATTAATGCAGGCAGACAGATTGGACCGAGACACTTGTGGAAGAATAAAAACTATTTAATTGATAAAATTTATAAAATAAAATAATTTCACAGCTCCATCAAGCTGGAGGACAATGGAGCACTGACACAGGGTACACAGCAGGATTTTAGAGCAGTACAGTGCTGTGGTACAACATAGGTTGAAACAGCCAGGAAATGAGCTCCACACAGGATAAAACTGAGCCGAAAAGACTCCAAACCGGCCAGAAAAATCTGTGGAGTGGCTGCTTTACCCACAGGCCTCACAACATCATTAGGGCTCCCAAAAATGAACTGGACAGCTTCTGGCCTCCACGTTACCCAGCCACAACTGCTTCAGGCCACCCCAAATACTGCAAACAGCTGGCTCCCACCTTACAGTTACCCAACTCCCTGCTGAAATGGGCCAAAATGGGACCTGTCCCAGACACGGGCATGGTAGCCCCATTTCTACTCTCCCGGCAGGCCACCAGACAATCCACAAGTAGCGTGCCACACCGGGTATGGACCACTGGTGCTGCCACCACCACAGTAACCCTGCCATGACCACAGCGTCCTCACTGCTATCTCCAGCTGGAGGTGGATGTCATTGTCCACCTAGGGACAAATTACCTGGCTGGGAATGGGATCAGAGCAGTGCAAGAGAAGTTTGTAGAGTTGGGGAGGGGCCCTTAGACAGGTAGCACGTACGGTAACCTTCTCGGAGGTGCTGCCTGTCTATGGCAAGGATAATGGTAGGGTACTTCGAACCATGGGATTCAATGAATGGTTAAAAAACTGGTGTGGAGCTCAGGGTTTTGGCTTCATTGGGGGCTGGGGAACCACCTGGAGGGATGTAGGCCTATACTGATGTGATGGTCTGCATCTGTCCGGGGCAGAACCAGGATCCTAGGTGATATGTTTAAATGCTTCATTGGCAAGCATTTAAACTAGCCAAGGGGATAGGCACTGAAAAGGAGCAGAGAAATCCCAGCCTCCCCCCACAAAACACAGTAATTAGCGAGGTAAACACCAAGGTGGAGAACTCATTCGGGAGCAGCACTGGGGTAAATGCAAAAAAAGGCAAAGGCAGTAAGGACAGGGATGGGATAAAAGGGGTAAGGCCATCAAAAAATGGAGGGTGATGAGTACCAATGCCCATAGTCTGTGTAACAAGCTCCCTGAACTAGTGGCCTTGATGAAAGAGAGATGCCTGGATATTGTGGCAGTCACTGAAACATGGTATACAGAGAACCATGACTGGGATGTCAACATACCAGAATACACAATCTACAGGAGGGACAGGGAGAGTAAAAGAGGAGGAGGAGTAGCTCTCTATGTAAAGGAAGGGATCAAAGCAACAGAACTAAAGAGTAAACATGACATAGATGAATCATTATGGGTCACCTTGGAGACAGGAAACGGCACCACAATCCGCATAGGAGTTGTGTACAGACCCTCATCTCAGGAGGAGGGAATGGACAAGGAAATGATAGAAGGCATCCTTAAAATGGCATAAAAAGGGGAGATATTGTTGTTGGGGATCTGAATATGCCAGATGTTAACTGGAGCACCTTTGCTGTAGGCATATCCAGGAGCAGGGTCATTCTTGATGCCCTATAGGGGGCATGCCTCAGACAGCTAGTGTTGGAACCCACTCAGGAGGGAACAATCTTGAATCTGGTACTCTCAAATGGGGACAGAGGAAGGATCTCAGATTTAGAAGTGGGTAGCCATCTGGGAACAAGCGACCACCAAACAGTGTGGTTCACAATAAACACAGCCATAGAGTCAAGCCATACAAAAGCAAGAGTATTGGACTTTAGGAGGACTGACTTTGGGAAAATGAGAGAGTGCCTCAGAAAAGCAGTAGCAAACGGGCAAGAAGGAAGGGTGGAGGAACAATGGGGAATAATCAAAACAGCCATCACAGAGGCAACCAGCCTTTGTGTGAAGCGAATCAATAAAACAAAATGAAAGAAAAAAACACTATGGTTCTCAAAAGAGGCGGCAGGGAAGGTTAAGGAGAAAAGGATAGCATTCAGAAAATATAAGGAAACAGAAGGAGTAGGACAGAGAAATTTATCAGTTAAAGCAGAAGGAGGCAGGGAAGGCGGTCAGAATAGCAAAGGCCCAAACAGAGGAAAAGATAGCCAATTCTGTTACGAAGGGGGATAAAACCTTTTATAGGTACATTAGGGAGCAAAGAGAGACCAATGGAGGGATACAGAGACTTAATAAAGGGGAGGGAATGTGGGCAGAGGGTGATAGTGAAAAAGCAGGGATACTGAATGAATATTTCTGCTGTTTTCACAATGGAAGAGATGCGGAAGGTACCTAAAAGAAACAAGAGAAACGCCCTGGATGGGGGTCAATACCAGTCCATTCACAGAAGAAAAGGTTTTGAAAGAACTCTTGAAACTGAGGGTGGACAAAGCAATGGGGCCTGATGGAATTCACCCCAGAATTCTAAAAGAACTAAGGATAGAACTAGTGACACCACTGACTACTCTCTTTAACAAATCAAGGGAGGATGGGGTGGTACCTGAGGACTGGAAGAGGGTGGATGTGATTCCACTTCACAAAGGTGGGAGCAGGGCAGAGTCAGGAAACTACAAACCAGTTACTTTGACCTCAGTGGTAGGGAAAATGATGGAATCATTTCTGAAGGAAAGAATTGTTGAGTACCTAGAGGCCAGTGGGGCACAGGACCCAAGGCAGCATGGATTCACAGCGGGAAGGTCATATCAGATGAATCTAATAGATTTCTTGGACTGGGTGACCAAAGTAGTAGACCAGGGAGGGGTGGTGTATATGGCCTACCTACATTTTAGCAAGGCATTTGACACAGTCTCACACAGAAGATTAATATACAAGTTAGCCAGCCTTGGAATGGGTCCCAAGGTGACAGCCTGGATAAAAAATTGGCTGGACAACATGACGCAGAGGATAATAGTAAATGGAGTCCACAGTGAAGAAAGGAGGGTAACTAACGGGGTACCGTAGGGTTCAGTACTGGGATAAGTGACATTGGAGAGCACCTGGAAGGAAAAGTATGTCTCTTTGCAGATGACACAAAGATCTGCAACAGGGTTGATACACAAGGTGGGGTGGAAAGGATGAAAAGGGACTTGACAAGGTTGGAGGAATGGTCAAATGTATGGCAGCTCAGATTCAATGCAAAGAAGTGCAAGGTAATGTACCTGGGAAACAAAAATCCAGGGGAAGAGTACACAATGGGGGGTGAGATACTAACAACAACAAAAATCGAAAGGGACCTATGAGTAATTATATCAGATGATCTAAAGGTGGGAAAGCAATGTGAGAAGGCAGTAAGGAGGGCTGGGGGGATACTGGAATGCATAGGGAGAGGCATCAACAGTAGAAAACAGGAAGTTGTTATCCCTCTGTACAGACAGTTGGTGAGACCCCATCTGGAGACCCCATCTCTGCAAAGACATAGAGTGGAGGCTGTTCATAGGAGGGCAACCAAAATGGTGCAGGGTCTGCACCAGAAGTCATATGAAGAGAGACTAAAGCAGCTTAATACGTATACCCTTGAGAAAAGGAGGGAGAGGGGGGACATGATAGAAACTTTCAAGTACTTCAAAGGACTTAAAGTCCAAGAGGGTAGCATCTTTCAGAAAAAGAGATGTGCAAGAACAAGGGGGCACAATTTGAAGATAGAGGTGGGATGGCTCAGAGGTAATGTTAGAAAATATTTTTTCATGGAGAAGGCTGTAGATGCATGGAACAGCCTTCCTGAGGAGGTTGTGGAATCAAGAACAGTGGGAGAATTCAAGAATGCATGGGACAGACATAAAGCAATTCTAGTGGGGAGAAGGAGGAAGTAAGCTGTTGGTTAACTACAGTGTTGGGTAAGTTACTTTTTCTATTACTTTTGGAAACTTGTTCCAGAAAGTTCTGTGTAGTCACTAGCAAGGATAGAGAAGTACTGGAAAAGGTAATACACCTTACAGTTACAATTACTGGTGTCTTTTTTATACAAAAGCGATACGTAACTATAACTGATTACATTTATTTGAAAGTAACTAACCTATTACTTTCAAATACATGGCATCTGTTATAGTTATTTATTATTTTTGTATCGATTTTGTATAAAAAGAAATAAGTAACTGTAACTGTCGGGTGTATTACTTTTTCTTGTACTTCTCCATCCTTGATAGTGACTGCACAGAGTTTCCTGGATCAAATTTCTAAAAGAAATAGAAAGTAATAGAAAAAGTAACTTACCCAACACTGCTTAACTAGAATCTGCAGCTTATCCCTCAGGTAGGGAAATGGGCAGACTAGGTGGGCCAAGTGGTCCTTATCTGCCATCACATTCTATTTTTCTATGTACATATGTTTCTATGTTTTCAGCACAGGGTGGGCACAAGTACGCTTCTCCTCCAGGACTGCGGCTCCCAAACACACCCAAGGGGTCCCATCCCATGGTCGCTTGTCCCTGTAAACCACCCCGGATGAAACCGAGCATGGAGCATCACCAAAAAACTGAAAGCAGCAACTCCCCGGACAACTCCCCAGGCCAGGGTTCGAAACCCCTGGCCCCATTTGTGTGAGATGACACTGCCAGCCTCCCAAACCTTCTACCACCCCCTGCCAATCACACTAAGGCCGACCCCCAGGGAGGTGAGGAAGGTAACACTAGTAAAGAAAGATGGGGAGACACATACAGAATATTTGAAATTTAAACAGAACTGTGTGTAAATCTTAGAAACATAGAAATCTGTCAGCAAAAAAGGACCACTTGGCCCATCTAGTCTGCCCTTTTTCCTCCCCGTGGCTCTTTTGCCATCTTGATCTTATTCCCTTCTTTCTTTCGTACCCTCGACTCTCATGTTCAGTCCCTATTTGGTATCCCATAACCTCTTGAATTCCACCACCGATTTCACTCCCACCACCCACTCCAGTAGCTATTCCAGGGACCCACCACCCTCTCAGTGAAGTATTGTCCCCTCAAATTCCCTCTGAAACTGCCTCCATCCAGTTTTAAGCTGTGCCCCCTTGTTGCCGTGTTATCACTCATTTTGAAAATGCTCCCTTCCCTCACCCTGTTTATTCCCTTAAAATATTTAAAAGTTTCTATCATGTCCTCCCTCTCCCATCTCGTTTCCAGTGCATACAATCCAAGCTCCTCCAGCCTTTCCTCATACGACCTCTTCTGTAGGCCCTGCACCATTTTGTAGCCTCCTCTTGACCCGCCTCCAATCCACCTTCTGTTGTTTTATTTTACCAGAGCTGTCTCTAGTTTTTAAGGAGCCCTGATAATGCAGGGGAACTGTGAATAAATATTTATATATACAGCTCAGTCAGTGTGTCTGTTTCTGCATTTAGCTTCCCCCTATTTCTTGTGTGTATCTTGTTTATCACCCTTCTTTATGACCAGCCCTCAACTGTGATGGGCTCCTCAGCCTCATCACGTGGCATCTCCCAATGACTGAAGCTTAATCCCAAACTCGGGTCACCGGCGTTATGAGCAATGAGGGGTAACGCTACTGCTGCGCCTGTGGGTTGGCCACCTCTTATTTCTTTATAACTCTGTACATTAACATGAAAGCAGAACCACTGGGCCCCATACTCGGTGCCAGTCATTTGTGCCAAGCACGCGTTAGTGGTGCATGTTAGATAATGCACAGCTGACCGGAAGGCTATATTTAGACAGCGCACTCAGACCAGAGTGTGGTGCCTGTCTGAATATGGGACTGTGTCAATGCAGTACACAATGACTATGCACTGCACTCACACAACCCTCGGTAGCAGAATGGCCCACTGGAGGGAGTGGACATAGCGTGTCCCTTACAGGATAGTGCCCTTGTTTCTGTGAGCCATATTCAGCCACAGCATGCTTATAAGCCCCTAGGGCATGTAAGGCACTAAGAGGCCCCTTGCATGCCATTATGGACTAATAAGCATTTCTACACAATGCCAGCACCCATGACTGTGTGGTGGCATTGTGGGGAGCTGTGTTGCTGCCCCCCCATCACCATACATGTCCCTCCAACCATGTACTTTATCATATCCCTGGCATCCAGTGGTCACCTCTCCCCCGGAACATCCACTCAGCCAGGTTTAAATGTAATAGTTTCCCTCGCATCCGGTGGTCACCCCACCCTGGTATTCAGTAGTCAACCCTCCCTCTGTCAAAGCCTCACATTTTGAGGCGAAATGTTGGGGTGGGTTTTGCTGGCCATCTGAAGGTAATCTGCCTATGGTCTATTTTTGAGGTGTACTTGCTGTTACTTTTTTCTTGATGTGCAAGTTTGTTCATATTTGCACTTCATAATAAATACTTTTTGCATCTCTCATTTTTGACTGTGTGATCTGGTGTGTTCAGTGCACTTTCTGATTTGGTATGAGTAAGGGTCTAGCCATCCTTGGTACACTGTACCTGTGATCAGATGTAGCAGCAACATTTTTGTATAGTGTCACCCTTGCCCTGATTGTCTGCCCAGTATAGATGTAATGTAGTGGTCCCTCCCCCACACTGATTGTTCAGCACAACTATCCTCCCTGTCCCTCCCTCTCAGGTTCCTCAACCACCTACCCAATGGCCCCCTACTTACCCTAGCAGACAGTGTCCCTCACCCGGAGATGGCAACTAGCACACCACTCTGTTCACGATCTCAGCTATCCACTGTCTAAGTGACAGGGAGCAGATGGCCCGGTGGCACTGAGGGTTTAGGTGCTGGACACCACACCTCACACCACGCCAGTGACCCGGGTTTGGGAATGAGCCCGGGCTGCTGGAGGTTGGCAGGGGGAGAGAGGATTGAGCGTCCAGAGGACTGCTCTCCTCTCTCTTTTGGGGGGAAGGGGACTAGTCATTCCTCTCGTTGACTGCCCTCTGGTGGTGGCTGGAAGGCAGTACAGGTTGGGAGGCTTGATCAGATATCCTTATATCGGGGGCGGGCGAAGGAAAATGAGCCTGGCAGGCTCGATGATGGTCCGCCACTCCCAGGGCCGCCCCTGGATTCTAGATTTGGCCTCCTGGAGGGGGGAGAAGCCAGCAACCTCCTTCTGGCCCCACCACGGGGGGCAATCCGTGGGGGAACTACTGGGGACAACCTAGCATGGGAGCGACAGGCCCAGAGAGAGAGTCCCTCCGTTCAGAGGACCGTAGCTGCCTGTTAGGGCTTCGGTGAGTAAAGTGCTTATGGGAAAGAAAAAAAAGTAAGTGACAGAGATAGTGGCATCTCCTGAAGAAACAGCTGTTTCTGTAGTAGATCTGTGCTCATTCCTGTAACTCAAACAGCAGCTGGTCAAGGTGGCAAGTGGAGGGGCTGTGCCAATCGCTATCTCTAGCTGGAGACACTACCTGCTGGGATAGGTAGGGACCACCAGGGTAGACACCAGGAGATGTTTGGGGTTGTGATGTGACATTCTGCCCGACTCGGGCTTTACGGTCCACTGACCACCAGGAGATATTCGCTGGGGAGGGTTACATCTTGCCCTCGATCGGGCACTGGGGGTTCATATACGCCTGCCCGCGATCGGGCTGTGGGATATGTGTGGGGGTTCATGTATCTGTACTCGCCCGTGATCGGGCTGTGGGAGATGTGTGGGGTTTCATGTAACTGTGATGCCCGCAATCGGGCTGTGGGAGATGTGTGGGGGGTTTCATGTAACTGTGATGCCCGCGATCGGGCTGTGGGAGATGTGTGGAGGGTTTCATGTAACTGTGATGCCCGCGATCGGGCTGCATTGTGCGTCGGTCCCCGACGGCTGCTGCCTAGCAGGGTGGCCAGGAGCAAGTCCTCGGGGATCGGCGCACCTACATGCAAATGGGGCCATAAATAGATGCAAATGGCCCCCCCTGCGCCTTGCATAAATTATGGCCCCATTTGCATGTCACCTTTTGAATATCGGAAATTTGAGCATGGCGCAATGGTACTTGCGCCACCGCAAGTTTAATGCTCAACTCTGGCAACTTGCAGTGGCGCAGTTCCACTGCGCCTACGCGCAAGTGCGTGGCTGGGGGGATATTGAAAGGAGTTGCTCAACAGCGCAACTCCTTTGAATATCACCCCGGCCACACCCCTGCGCAACTATTTTGAGCAGCGCAGGGGCTTGCGCCTCAGAATGGCGCAGTTTGAATATCTGGGCCTATGAATAGAATACATCCTGTATACCCTTGTATAAGTGAAATACCAACCCTATCTAGGGCGGGTAAATGTCTGTACTAGTTGGAAGATTTTTAAATAAAGTTTACATAAAAAAAAAAAGAGGCATTACAGACATAATAGTAAAAAACCCTGCACTCATAAGAAATTACTCTAATAAAAAATAACAAACCAGCAATAATGCTCAGTACGTTTACTGTAAGCAACTAGAGGAACACTGAATGTGCCCGTTACCCCAGCAATTCAGCCCAATTCAGGGCCCTGGATTGGGTTGAAGCACTGGGGTAACAGGCACGTTCAATGTTCCTCTAGTTGCTTACAATAAATGTATTGAACATTATTGCTAGTTTATTTCTTATTAAAGCCATTTTCTGAGAATGTATGGTTTTTTTACTGTTTTGTATTCAGCAGGTTGGCTACCTTGCCCTGCACCACCTCCTGTTCCTGCAGCATGTTCCTGCAGGTGTCAGTGTGGCTCAGTTGGTAGTACATCTGCCTCTGGACCAGAAGGTTGTGGGTTCTCATCCCACACCAGGATTGGACTTGAACCTAAAAATCGCTGGCATCCGAGTGCAGTATTGGGGGGTGCTGTACTGCTGGGGTGTGCCGTCCTTCGGATGAGACGTTAAACCAAGGTCCCTTCTGCCCATCCTGGTGGGTGTCCAGGTAGAAGTAAAAGAACCCAGGGCACTCTTTGCAAAGAGCAGGGAACATTCCTGGTGTCCTGGCCAACATTCCCCTTCCCATAAACCGGGTTCATGCAATTATCCAGGCTGTGTGTGGGTGATGATGTGTGATATGGCCGCCACCACACATTCAGTCACTTCACTACCAGTCTAGCATTGCTTGTAAAGTGCTTTGGGATACTGTGTATGAAAAGCGCTATATAAATGCTGATTCTTCTTCTTCTTCAGCATGCCTATTTCGTTTGTGTATTACAGATGTAATCCCTGGTTTCCTCACTGCAAGCAGACTTAGTAGTGGTATTTATTTATCTATTAAATCTCGGAATTAATACCTTTGAGCCAGTGGCTCATTTACAAAGACTCCGCGTCAAAAGGAAATTATACAGTGATGGAGAAACAGACATGAATACATCGGTTACAAAAACATTGGGTACAAGTAAGCAGGCTGGGTGAGATACAATAAACCCAGGACACTCAGAAACTATACAGAGATGGAGAAACAGACATGAATACATTGGTTACAAAAACATTGGGTACAAGTAAGCAGGCTGGGTGAGATACAATAAACCCAGGACTCTTAACAGAGATGGAGAAACAGACATGAATACATCAGTTACAAAAACATTGGGTACAAGTAAGCAGGCTGGGTGAGATACAATAAACCCAGGACACTCGGAAATTATACAGAGATGGAGAAACAGACATGAATACATTGGTTACAAAAACATTGGGTACAAGTAAGCAGACTGGGTGAGATACAGTAAACCCAGGACTCTTAACAGAGATGGAGAAACAGACATGAATACATTGGTTACAAAAACATTGGGTACAAGTAAGCAGGCTGGGTGAGATGCAATAAACCCAGGACACTCGGAAATTATACAGAGATGGAGAAACAGACATGAATACGTAGGTTACAAAAACATTGGGTACAAGTAAGCAGGCTGGGTGAGATACAATAAACCCAGGACACTTTAAAATAGACCTAGTACATACAATATATAACAAAACTGATATTAAGTGCTAGGGATTAAGGAAACTAAAGTTGGTGGGCGGGTGTATGAGTAGAGAGTGCCAGTTAGAGACAGACAATGAATGTGTTGAGTAATAGGGTGTAATGAGGTATAAGCAGGTCAGATAGATGAGGGAGGAAGAGAAGCAGGTAAAGCATTTGAGGTGGTTGATTTGGATTGGGATAATTGTGGTGGTTTTCCAGAACATAGTGTGGAAAACGTACGGATGATAGTGGACTCAGAAATGACATAAAAATTCAGCCCAAGGGGCATTGTCAGTAAAATGGTTGGATAGTTATTAGCAGGAGACCACCAAGATTAAGTGGGACAGTCACATCTGCTGAGGCTGACTAGGTACTGTTGATGACAGTTTTTGAAAGGCCCAATTTTGGGAGCTGCTTGAATGTGTGCAGGTAGGCTGTTAAACAAGCTGGGCACTCTGTACATGAATGCTCTTTATCCTTGGGATGTCCGGCATAGCGGCACCTGAAATGTTGGATTTGGTGCTCTCCTTGTGATGCATAAGTTGGTGGTGGTCCTACTTAGGAGCTTTAGGGTAGAGGGGGTGGCTAACCCTAAGGTGAGCTTCTTGGCAATAAGATAGGTGTGATAGGTGATTCTGTTCTGGAGATTGAGCCAACTGGTCTGTGCGTATAGGTCGCAGGTGTGTGTGTCCCTACTAGCACCAGTAACTAATCTGCAGGCTTTGTTGAGGGTAACCCCTAACTTTCTGAGGGCAGTGGTGGAAGCATTGCCATAAAATACAATGCCATAGTCAATGACAGTCAATATGGAGCTAGTCATTGTGAGGCATAGTGCCTCTCGAGTCATACAGTGCCGATGTCTATAAAGGAGACCTAGCCTGATATTAGCAGTTTTGGAGATGTTAGTAATGTGCTCATGATAGGGGAGAGAGTACTGTCCAGGGTGATGCCCAGGTACTTAAAGCTAGGTACCTGCTCAAGTAGAGTACCAATGTTGTTGGAGATGGGTAGTTGGGCTTTTTTAAACTTGTTATGAGGCCCAGCAAAGACCATTGTTTTGATCTTTTTATAGTTCATAATTAATCTCTGCTCAGTGAACCAGGCTTCAACAGTGGTAAAACTGCATTGCAGGTCACTGGTAAGTGGTGCAGGATCAGGCTGGCTGGAGTAAATCACAGCATCGTCTGCATTCAGGAGAAGGTTACAGGGGCAAGCTAGGGGAAAGGTATTGAAGTAGAGGCTAAATAATAGGGGATCAAGGATTGATCCCTGCGGAACACCGGATAGCACGGGGCGGTTATGTGAGAGCGAGTCTGAGATTTTTACACATTGGGTTCTGCCATCTAGGTAACCTCTGAACCAGGAGGTAACATAGTTTGAGAGTCAAAGGGAGGGAAGGGTCGGGAGCAGTAGAGAGTGACTGACCATATCAAAAGCCTTAGTGAGATCTATATAGATAGACCCTACAAGGTGACCACAGTCGAGCGCTTTGGCCCCTATGCACGAAGGGGTGGGGTGACTACGTGCTTTGTGGGATGCACCAAGTGGGGGGGTGTGCAGCCACAATGCACCCAGTCACCTGGCTGCATGGACCGCAACATGCCGGGGGTGGGTAGAGAGCGTGCCAGCACTACGTACTATGCACTAAGGTGCGTATTGCTGGCCGATGGGTGCAGAGGAGGGTGCAGGGTATGCCAGGGAGAGCCCTGCTGTAAGCCCCCTATGCACCCTGTGCACACAGCAGAGACACATACAGACAGGACAGATAGCCCACCCACCAGGACCACTGCGGCCATACCCCCATGGCCACCCAGCACAACCCGCCCTGGACACACTGGTGGACAGCCCCCACCTGGCGCCCCCCAACCATCACACACCCCACACTGGGGTACCGGGCCAGGGATGCGGCCCCCGTAAGGCATTGGCCTCTCCTGGCATATGGTAGGGTACATTCCCCCCCGGTACTGCCAGAAGACCCCAATCCCACCCCGTACCAGTGCAACGCTCAGTTGCCACATCGCAGGGGGCCAGCGGCATTGCCCTCCACTCACCTCCACAGCTGCCATCCCTCGGACATACACGGGATGCACTGCCAACTTGTGCCCTGCCGCGCAGGAGATCAACTCTGTGACCCAGTCCGGGCATCCGACTGGATGCCTGGCCAGGTCCACGACTCCACCCCCAGCTGCCCTGCACTGCCCTCTGTGTGGGGGGGGCAGGGCCATGAATAGGTGGTGGCCGGAAAGTGCATACTAGCCAGTGTGCACCTGTCTGCAGGTGCGGAGCTCCATGGGCGGGTAACGCGCCATCGGCACGTATTACCTGCTTATTTGTGCATAGGGGCCTATATGAATAAAGTCCATGTAGGTGAGCAGGGCAGTGGCAGTGCTATGCATATGCTAGCTAGGTATATGTGGTAGGAGCGAACAACCAGATAGCAGACACCAGCAGTCCAGTGGGTGGGAGAAGCATCCCATGATTGATTGCTGCACATGTAGGTGGAACCCAGATATTCTTTTTTTTTTTTTTTAATCTTTTTATTGAAATTTTCAAAGAAAGGTACACAGCAAATTAACCATTCAGCATATTAATCAAACTTAACAGAAAACAAACTATATATGCAGAGGTCAAGAGTACAGTTATACGTGTATGCTACCACATAGGTCTACATACAGTGTGAGTTCATATAATGAGCTAAGTTCATTGGTAGAAATTGATCATGCTGAGTACTGCTAGGAGAATAAAACCATTATTGCATGGAGAAGCCAGAAGTTGTACATATATTTTGGTAGTGACTCTGCCCTACCCCTTCTTGTTATGGCACTAGCTTGATTCCAGACACCTTTGCCAGACAGCCTGGTAGGTGTTCAGAGATCTGGCATTCTTGTGGGACAGCTGTTCCAAGGCACCCAGCTGCCCCGCTACATTAAGCCATACATGAATGGTTGGCACTTCGACGGCTCTCCATGTATATAGTAGCAGTCCTTTGGCAGATACTCCTACAGCTACCAGTCATTGTACTGTTGGTGAGTGTTTGAAGAGGGTATCTTGGAAAAGACCCAGCAGCATCATTGGAGCATCTAGGAAGATGCCTTGGCCTACAATTTTGCTGCATGTTTCTGTAATCCCCACCTAGTAATCTTGGATGCTTGGGCATTCTCAGATTATGTGTAGCAGGTGGGCTCCTGGCTGCTGACATCTCCAACACTTATTTTCCGGGATCAGACCTGTCCCTTTCAGTGCCATGTAAGAAGAGTTTTATTTTGTATCAGATGATCCCTTCATGTCTTATGAGCTTGGGAGAGGCATACATACGAGGATGCATCTGATATCTGCATATACAGGTCTGTTTCCCGTGCCCTCTTTTCTGCAAGTAAGGAGTCAGATGTGGAGTCCCTACACTTCATATATATATATAAAACTGGCTCTCTTTTGGAAGCTTGTTGCAAGTGTGAATGATAAAGGAGGATTGAAGAGCTGTGTCCTACTGAGCCTCTGTTCATTTTGGGGTAACTACACTATGGAGCTGGAGGCATCTCCTGAAGTCCCACTTGGGTAAGTTCAACTTATTCTGGAGAGTAGTAAAGGCTTCTACATGCTTTCCATCAGGGGTGAGCAGGTCTCTTACACTGTAGATGTCCCACAGGCCCAACTCTTCCATCTGGGGGGATAACCTTATGCATATCTGACAGTTTCCCTATAAGGGGGCTAGCTGGAAGGAGGTAGGTTCTGTGGCCATGCATTTATGCAGACAGTACCAACTTTCCTTGAACGCAGCTATGATAAAGTGGTATCTGAAGTGCTGAGAAACTTTGCTGTATAGAACATTAGCAGTCAGGGGAGTCTGAATTGTACTTCATCCAATGTGGAGTCATTAAGGTGCCCCGAATTCAGCTGCGAGAAACCACTGCATTGTCTGCAAGGCTAGATAAGATGTGGTAGCCTTTCAACCATGGGAGACCCCACCTCCCTCTGTTCCAATACTTACAGAACATTATTCTGCTCTAGCTGAGTGTTTTCCCTTCCTAGAGGAAATTCCTTACAATTTCACCTATTCTGATAAACCAGCTATCAGAAATTCTGAGGGGTAAATGGGCCAAAATGTGTGTGTTTTTGGGAGCTAGCATCATTTTAAACGCATCGTTTTCTTGCTATGGAAAGAGTAAGATGTTTCCATCTGTCTAGCTCTGTGATAATAGTCTCTAGCAAAGGAGACATATTTAGGTCCACCATCTTGTGTAAGTTACGATGGATTGAGATTCCCAAGTATGTCAGCCTCCCTCCCCCCAGACCACCTCAGGCCCTTTTCTAGGAATGGGTTTGCCTTACATTGCAGGATCAGGGTGGAGTACTTCGGTTTTAGCTTGCTTGACTTTGAGGCTGGATACCTTGGTGAATGTGTTCAGGAGGTCTGTCTGAGGAGTGAGCATTGCCACTCCGTGGGCCTGTAATATGAGGAGGTCATCAGCATAAGCCAGTGTTCAACATTCCTCATCTCCTGCTTGTATGCCATCAAGCTCTGGGTGGCTTCTTACAGCTATGGCCAGAGGGTCAAAGGCCAAAACAAACAGGAGAGAAGATAAAGGGAAAAACTGTTGGGTGCCTTTCTGCAGGGAGAAACAAAGGGATCAGAGTCCATTAGTGAGGACACTGGTCATTGGGGAGCTGTACAGAGTTCTGAATCAGTGGAGGAAGCCAGGGCTGATACCTAAACTTTGCATAGTGCCCAGTAGGTAGCCCCATGCCATGGAATCAAATGCCTTTTCAAAGTCAACCGGTAGGGCAACTGCTGGAGTGGGGACCTCTTGAGCCCCATGGATTAGATTGAGGAAGGTTCTGATGTTGTCAGTACTGTGTTGACCTTTCACAAATCCTGCTCAACTGGGTTGCATTAGGCCCTGCAGAACTGGCTCCAGTCTAGCAGCCAACATTTTTGCTAAGAATGTAGCATCAGCACATGCCCTGGTGCATGGGGATCCTTTCCTGTTTTTGGCAGCACTGTGATTACTGCTTCTCTAAGAGTGAGTGACATGGAACCTGACTCAAAGGCAGCCTGGTAGACCTCCAATAATAAAGGGCTAATGTCTTCACATAACAATTGATTAAAGTCTATAGGGAGACCATCTCTTCTAGGCACCGTTCCCCTTATTGAGGGTCTAGATCACTTTATTAACTTCCTGCAGTGTTATGGTTCAATCTAAGTTCTGAGCTTGGGCTGGGGCTAACCTTGGGATAGGGAAGGCTTGCAGGAAACTGGTTATATTTGTGGACTGTGGTGGGTGTGGAGAGACATGTAGGGATTGCTAGAAGTCCTGCGTTATGTTATTTGTTTGGGGTCACGCAGGATGTTCTGCTCCCCCATTCTTCAGCCCTGGTATATGTTTTTCCGTTTGCCTTCTCTTTATTCTGTAGGCCAGCAGCTTGCTCTCAGTATACTGTATATGTTTCAGAAGAAACAGAGCCAGCACTGCTTTTCTGTTTAAGAGCTCGTTAATTTGGATTCTGATACTGGTGAGCTGTGCAGTCATTTCAGGTGTGGGGAGCGGTTTTGGTGTTTATATGTCCCTTCTAAGGTCCTTAGCTGTGCTTCCAGAGTATGTAGTTTGGTTTCCCTCTCCTTACACCTGTGTGTTGCATAGCTGATAATACTACTCCTCATGGTGGCTTTATAAACTTTCCAAAGTGTAGTGTTTGATACTTCCTCTGTATTGTTCAGAACAAGAAATTACTGTTTCAGATTGAATCCACTCTTTAAATTTGAGGTATTTGAGCAACAAGGGGTACAGTCACTGTGATTTTGGCTGATGCAGTCCTCACATCATAGCCAGTGATAGAAGTGCATAATTGGAGATCACAGGGGTGGATCTTAGTTTCTAGGGTGTTGTGAGTGATGCAAGGGGAGGAAAATCACGTCAATATGACTGGATGTTAGGTGGACAGCAGAACAGCAGATGTAGTCTTCATGCTAGGGTGCTGTAGCCTCCATGTATCCATGAAAGCATGTTCTTTGAGGAGTTCCTTCAAGGTCGCTCTCGCTTTGGCATGTGGTTCTAGTGCCCTGGAGCTGCAGTCAATACTACCCTCTGTTAAGTCATCTGTGTTCACTGTCTCTCAGCATTATGCAAAAACAAGTGCAGGCTCATGTGAATTGTAATGATTTTTGGTAATGTTCAATGTTTTTTATTGACATTAATGTTGCATATTGTTGTACTATATTTCTCTGACTTTAGGTGGTACCTGAAAATGGAATGTTTATATTCCAGTGTACCTACCTGTAATTCAAATAAATGAAATGAAAAATGGCTCCAGGGTGACATTAAAGTCTTCCCTGTCAAGGCAGGCATTGAGGAGGTGGAGCACTGGTTGAGTTCATGGCTAACCCAATGAAAAAATGCGAGTCATCAGTATCTGGGCCAGAAATATTAGCCAGGATTATAGGGCCATCAGGAGTATTGACTTCTCTTTCGTCTTTCGCTGTGCAATTGATTGCCTGCCATAGACCCTTATGCAGCAATATAGAAACACCTCTTTTCTTCATAGGAGCCATGATGTGTGCCTCTGTTCCCACCCATCTCGTGCAAGTTTGATAGTCTCTGCATCTCCCAAGGTACTCTTAACGGACCTCCCACATTATGTCACTGAGCTATTTCACATATCGCGCAGTAACTGTTCCCTTAGAAAGAATAACTACATACTTCTGGACATCCCCAAGTGTGCTACACAGGCAGGAAAATCTGTGATCAGTTGCTTTATCCCCACAATATGGAATTATGTACAGGCCTCACTAAAGCTCACTACTCTAGTCAGACCTAGCACCTTCAAAACTCTAATCGAAAAGTTCTACACTAAGGCTTGTTCTTGTGGCTAAGCTACATTGTTGCTCAACTTTGATGTTCATATTGGTCATTTAGTTATATGGGATATTTATTTATTGTGACTCAGACTAATGTTTGAATCTATTTCTACTTTATATGCCTTTCTATACCTTGTATACTTTATATGAAATCTGTTGTTTTAATTTTTGCAATCTTATTTGAACTATGTATATGTCTTGTATTGGTTCGACCTCCTTCCCCCTTACCTTATCTCCACCCTCACTCCTGTCCCATTACCTTCCTACTCCCCACGTGCCTTTCACCCCCGCACCTTCTCCATCCCTTATAGCCAGTCCTCTTCAGGCCTCTCTGCCTTCTCATCCCATCTCCCCCCGCCTCTGGAACCAACTACCCTTAGCCTTAAAGACTAAGAACATAAGAATTTGCCGGCAGAAGGAGACCGTGTGGTCCATCTAGTCTGTCCGAGTTTTCTACCTCCCACTATCAGTTTGTCTTGCTAAGGTGACTGTACTGTCTATCCCATGTCTGTTTGAATTCAATGACCATCTTGGCTGCCACTACCTCTGATGGCAGGCTATTCCAAGGATCCACCACCCTCTCCGTGAAAAAGTACTTTCTAATATTTGTTTTGAATTTACCTCCCACCAGGTGCATGTTGTGTCCTCTAGTATGGGCAGCCCTGTTTTCCCGGAAGATGTTCCTGGTTTGTACTGTGTTGATCCCTTTAACAAATTTTAATGTCTCGATCATGTCTCCTTTGTTCCTCCTTTGCTTGAGAGAGAATAAATTAAACTGGCTGAGCCTATCTTCATACGTTTCATGGGGCAGATCCTGCACCATTTTGGTGGCACGTCTCTGCACGGTTTCCAGATGGTCTATGTCCTTTTCTAGGTGAGGTCTCCAGAACTGCACACAGTACTCCAAGTGAGGTCTTGCCAGGGACCTGTACAGTGGGAGGATTACATCATGCTTCTACTGGTAATACCCCTACCAATATATCCGAGGATGCTGCTTGCCTTTAGTGCCGCTTTTTTGCATTGCTTCCCTACCTTTAAATCATTTGAGATCATGACACCAAGATTCTGTTCCAGCTTTGTTTTGCTTCTAATAGCTGCCCCTCCAGGACATACTTCATGCATGGATTCCTTCTACTCAAGTGCTTGACTTTACATTTTTGGCATTGAATCTCAACTGCCAGTTCCTGGACCATTCCTCTAGCATCCTAAAATCTGCCTCCATTTCTGCAATCTCTTCCTGTGTGTCCACCCTGTTGCAGAGCTTCGTATTGTCTGCAAAGAGGCAGATTTTTCCTTTCAGTTCTTCAGCGATGTCACTGATGAATATGTTGAAAAGGATGGGGTCTAGTACTGACCCCTGCATCACGCCACTTGACACCTTCCCCTCTTGGGACAAGGTGCCATTTACCATAACAATCTGTGTCCTGCCTTGCAGCCAGCTTGTGATCCATTTAACTACTTTGTGACTGATGCCAACTTGTTCAAGTTTGTTGGCTAGCCAGCCTTCTGTGTGGGACTGTATCAATGGCTTTATTAAAGTCCAGATAGACCACGTCCACTGCTGCCCCCAGTCTGCTTCTCTTGTAACCCAGTCGAAGAATTCTGTCAAATTTGTTTGGCATGAGTGTCCTGATGTGAAGCCATGCTGCTTTGGGTCAAGTTGCCCATTTGCTTTCAGGTAGTTCATTATCCTTTCCATAAGCAATGTTTCCATCATTTTATCCACCACTGAGGTCAGACTTACTGGGCGGTAGTTTCCTGCTACCTCCCTGCTACCACGCTTTTGCAATGGCACAACTGTGGCCCTTTCCAGTCCTGTGGTACTATCCCCTGTTCCAGTGAACTGTTAAACAGTTCAGCAAGTGGGGCCGTTAGTTCATCCCTAAGTTTTTTTAGAACTCTTGGGTGTATTCCGTCAGAGCCCATTGCCTTGTCCACCTTTATTTTAGACAGCTCCTTAAGGAACCTTTCTTTCATAAAAAGGGATATGTCAGCTCCCTTGGCATGGGGAAGTGGCTTGGCTGGTGCTGGGGCATTACCAGTGTCTTTCTGTGTTAAGACCGAGCAGAAGAATTTGTTGAGAACTGCCTTGCTTTGTCGTTTTCCAGCAGGTGTCCTTCGTTGTTTGCAAGCCATGTTATTCCTCCTTTGCTCTTTCTTTTTTCTCAACTGTATCGATAAAATGTTTTGTCCCCCCTTTTCACTTCTTGAGCCAGTTTTTCTGCGGTCTGGGCCTTTGCCACCCTAATAGCTTTCCTGGCTTCCTTCAGTTTCTCTCTGTAGGATTCTTCATCCTTTCCAGACTTGGCCTTCTTGTACTTCTGAAAAGCTTTTCTCTTTTCCGTAACTATAGTAGCTACCTCTTTGGAGAACCAGAGGAGGTTCCTTGCCCTTTTGGACTTGTTGATTTGTTTAGTGCATAGCGCTGTGACTGACGCTATAGCATCTTTCAGCTTTGTCCATTTGTCCTTCACATTCCTTGTGGTATCTGTTGCCAGCAGGGGCTTGATCCTTTCCCTCATTTTCGGGAAATCTGTTTTCCTGTGTAACCCCCCGGTCCCCTGGGGTTATTAGAATCCCATCAGTGTCAGTGCTAGGTAGGGAAGGCAGCTGGTGAAAAACTGGTTAAATGTTTTTTTCACCTGCTCCCTTCTGTTTACTTGTTCTCAACTGAGAGCAGAGAGGTGGTGTCATTTAGAACTCTTGCAGCAGCATAAGCCACGGTAGCTAGCTGTGAGTGGGGAACTTTAGAATTTTCAGTTAGTCTGTGAGCGGAGCTCAGTGTGAGCAGTTGGAGGAGTGAAGGGCTGCAGTGTGGGCTCTGAGGAGAGCCTATTTTTCTCACCCTAGTGCTGAGAACCATCTGCCTGCCAGTAGAAGTGGTGGAAACCGTCTAGCAGGAGTTCCTGATTTTTCTCATCTCCAGCAAGATGAGAAGGACTGCAGAATGGATCCCGAGGGGAAATCCCCGAATTTTGATCCAGGACATTGAAGCTGCCTTTTTGTGTACATCTATGAGTAATCTGACTTTGGGTATCCCTGGAGGAATGTGCCTGTATTTTCTTTTGGGGGTGTACTCTGACAAAGGGAATTATGCACCAAGTTCTGTTCTGTTTGAGACTATTCTCATCCTTTCCTAAAGTTGACTGACAATCGTGGAGTCCCCGGTGAGACTTGGCACATTGTTCAGGACTTTAATTTACACTCAGAAGTAGTGTGTTCCTTATGCTGAATGTGAAAGTCATTCCAAGATGCATAGTTCTACAGTTTTGCTTAAAGTTTGAGGTGTAACTCTGAAAGAATGGCTGGGTATGGACTAGGAAGCAAAAGGTGGGCAACTCCCCATCTGGAGTGGCCAGTTCAGCACTACAGGTTCTGTAAGGGTGCCTGTGTTTTTCAGGACATGGTGGCCAATGCCTGAAGATAAGGTTTACCCCCTGGTGTGGGTTCTGCTAATTTTGAGCACCAGTGTACTCTGTCGTGGCCAGCTGCCACATTGTCAAATGTTTAAATCCTATGCCATATGGGAAATGTTCTAAGTGGTGGCTAGTGCCACTAGAAGCAATTGTGTGCTCTGTTGTGGCCAGTGCCACTAGAAGAGATGTGTGTTTCAGCTGAGGCTTTGCCGCTGAGGAGTGTTCAAGGTCCTATGTAATATGGGAGGTTTAGAGTTTCTGTCTGCTACAGATGCTGGAGTTATGCCATTGCCTTGTGCCATGAAGTGTAAACCCTTGGGGGTCCACCTTTGCTTTTTTGTACCGTCTTTGGAATAAAGCCACACTCTAGAACCCCAACCTGGTTTGGACATTCTTGTTACTGCTTCCTGTGTGGAATTACTGGGTACCCCTCTAGAAGTACAGACCTAGCATAGCCTCTAGCAAAAGTTCTTTCCTCAGAACCTGGGTTAGTATGGTCATTTGTGTGTAATGCTGTTTCTATACTCCCACCCCTCTCTTTCCCCTAGACAGAAAATATGGGAGGTGTGCTTACTATTTAAACAAGTAGCCAGTGGGGGGGTTACACCTGAAATCGAGCACCCTGATTCTGGAGTGGCAGGGGTCCTCAGTCTTGCTAATGGAGAACCAGATTGACCTGTGGTCACTGGTACCCAGATTGATCGCCACTTGTACGTCTGATACCCTGGCACTGTGAGTACCAGGTCCAGAATAGATGATTGTCTGGTGGGAGAAACCACCATTTGATTCAGTCCTGCCCCCTCAAAGCCATGAGGAAGCCTCTACTCCTCTCTGAGGAGGCTGTGAAGGTGGACCATTCTAAATCTGGTAGATTGAACTCCCCGACTAGCAATAGCTCGTCTTTGTCAGCCATCCTCATTATGTCTTCCAGGAGAACCGTGTCCTCTTAGATCTACTAGTTTGGGGGTCTATAGATAACTCCAACCCTGATAGGGTTCCTGTTTCCAGCTCCCAGACTGATCCACAGGGTCTCTGTCTCGTCCTGTGTTCCCTGGGTCTCAGTAGCAATTATCCCTTCCCTGATATAAATGGTGGCCCCCCTCCTTTCTTACCTATGCGGTCTCTCCTGAAGAGAGTGTAACCAGGGATGGTGATGTCCCAAGTATGGTTTTCTGTTTACCAAGCCTCCGTGACAGCAACCCAGTCAGCCATCATTGCTGTGAGATCTGTGATTTTGTTTGTAAGGCTACTGGCACTGACACACGTTGCCTTCCAGTCTTGGTTTATCCTGCTTGCTGAGCAATTTCTCTGCTTGTGGTATGTGTTCCTAATGTTTTGAACATCCCTATCCCCCTGTGGAGTTGTGATGCATGTGATGCTTGTGATGCAATGTTTTGGTTCCGATCGATTTTCCTTAGATGGGGGAAGGGCATTCGTAAGCTCATATGATGCAGCTGTTGCCGATGCCCCTTCCTCTCCCTCTAGTTTAAATGGTTGACAAAGACATCAAATTATTGGCCGAGAGTATGTGTTCCCTCTGTTGTAAGGTGTAGGCCATCAAATCTAAAGAACTCCCTCTCCCAGAAGTTCTGCCAGTTTCCTACATAGCCATAACCTTTTTCCTGTCACCAGTTTTTCAGCCAGGTATTAAGTTTGATGATGTCCGTTTCTCTGATCTTCTGCCTTTTAGCCTCCTTGCCCCGCACAGGCAGAATTTCTGAGAAGGAGATTTTGGATGAAAGGGAAGTGAGTTTTTCTCCTAGAGTCACTAGATGCTGCTTAGTCTCTCCAACTGACTGTCTGGCCAGGTCGTTTGTACCTATGTGAATCAGAATGTGCATGTCTCACTCGGTGTTACTCACAATTCTCTCAATCCTGTTTGTGTCCCTTCATGCCGATGTTTCTGGGAGGCATCTAACCTCAATTTCTGTTTGGCCACTTTGGTGGATGTATGATTCTATCCAGCAGATCACAGAGTCACCTATTAGTAAGACGCACTTTTTGTTTTGCTTGGAGGTTTTTGTTGTGGTTTGTTTGTCCACGTGTTGTGTGAGGGTCCTCTCCACTGTCATGCCTGCCCTGGCAGTAGGCATGGACGAAAGTGGGGAGAACCTATTTGTTAGTTTGATTGGTGTTGGAGTTATTTCATGCGAGTTATTTTGCTGCGCTTTCTGTTTTTCTACCAACTGCCAGACCTCTAGTTTGCTAGCTCTCTGGGGGAGTGGCATTGGTGGTTGGTGCCTTAAGTCCGAGTGCTGTGCAGCACGGTTGAGTTGCACCCTGAGAAAGTATATTTCAGCATGAGCAGCGTGTAGTTGAGTGTGTAGATCATTTAGTGCAGAGCAAGTATGACAATGCCTCATCTGCCTTGCGTAAGCTCTGGTAATGAGGGTCCCTCAATATCTGCAGTTGATATTGTCCATGTTGTTGTGTGGGTAACAGACGAAAAACAAAGTTGACTCCCTCTCATTCTCATCCCCAAAGCAGCAAATAAAAATCATCCCTTCCCCACCCTGCACCTGCCTCTCTCTCCCCCTGAGCATAATTCTGAAGCTGTTTCTGTCCAGTCCAGCTGCTTTGTACATAACTGTATAGCTGTACTGATTCACCCACACTTAGATCTTCATTATATACAGATCAAACTTAGTATATTAGTATTGCATTAGTCCTCGCTACTGCTATCTGTTATAGTGATGCGTCTACCGTCTTCAACTGCTTATATGAAGTTATTATTATTTATTCTTGTGTAACCCCTCACCGCTGCCTTTTTACTAAAACAACAGGTGGCATGCTGTTGGCATTGGCAGCAATACCTGGTGGGGACCTGGGTTCGGGGAGGATGAGGTTATCCGGCACAAGGGACCTAGGTTTGGCTACTCTGCACAGGGGCACCCAAGTAAATCCAAATACAGGAAACAATAACTGTAATGTCCAGAACCAGGATTGGGATTTTTCAGTGTGGCTTTTATTCATAACTAGCTGGACATAACAAAGCATAGATGGACCCCCAAGGGGCTATGTTCACTGTAAATGCAGATTAGAGACTACAAGACGGTCCACTTGAAGAATGAACCCATTTCTACTGTTGTCTGGCTCTGGACCCACCAGGCACTCAGCCTGGATTTGCATGCGCTTTGGATACACAGCCCGACTGGCCCGGCTCCCCTGCCGGCCACTTGACTGATGGTCCATTTGAAGAATGAACCCAACTTTACTTGGAGTGACTCCCATCAAACAAGGAGTATATTTCCCAAACTGTGGCTCCCCACACCACTCAGAGTCTGTGACTCTTAGAGAGATTTTCCAATTTGCGACCCACGTCTGGGTACCTACCTCATCACTGGCCAGGCGTATGAGGCAAGTAGCAATGACAGTAGAAATCCGTAGAGGTGGACCTGGTTACTAAAGATGGGGGGTGTTCCCACCTCCAGCTCCCACAGCCCATACCCGGCCATTTCTCTGGACAAACAGAAACTTAAACTTTGAAATGTAGATTAAACGGTGGATGACCTGAAGCACCCCCTCTACAACATTACTTGAAATCCATTCAGACTTTAAATTTTAAACTACTCCATTTGTTTGTCCTAGTACAATAGGCCTCCCAAATAGTAGTTCACATCCCAGCTTTCTTCATATTTTCCAAACTGAAGAAACATATTGTTTGCTCTCTCAAATAGAGCAAAACACTCACCCTTCGCTGCAGGTGCCCCACAGAAGTAAGTACCACTTCTTTCACTGTTATAATACCAGAACAGAAACTGTAAAAAGGCAGCTTTCTTCTGTAGTGGAAATTAGGGGATTGCCCCTTGAATCCACAGAATGACTTTACTCCCCCCCCCCCCAGAGGGAGGGGGCACTGAGACCTGGACAGCGGTCTCCACCACTTTAAACTGGACTCTAAATTTCTCCCAAGGAGGTAAACAGAAAACACTTCCGTATCACTAGGAAGTGAACAGCAAACTTCCTTCCTGCTTGACAATAAACAGGAGACTGACTTTGAAAACTCCCAAAGTTCTAACTCACTCCCTGTGCTGCAGATTCCAATGTGGCTTATGCAGCTGCGACAGTTCTATGTGATGTCATCTCTCAAGTCTCAGCTGTGACTGAGACAGAGTGAGACAGTGTGAAACCCATTTAACTGGAGTTTCACAAGCTGCCTTCCCTGCCTACCACTAGGTCTTACTGGGATTCTAGTTACCCCGGGTAACAAGGGGGTTACACTCGCCCTTGACCAGGAAAATGACTGTCCCCAGTCATTATGCACCCGGCCTTAGGCCATCCCACCCTATGTGCTACCTGAGGAGGGGGGGTGATCAGGCCCCGTCCTACCATGTGCAAGCACAGGCAGGAAACACTAAGGGCCTAGAGGTCTGTAGCTGACATATCAGCCTCTACTCTATCCACTTACTATGGACACCTAGTGGCTCTGGTAGAACCGTCCAGAGCATAGCCCTGATAGATCAGTACTGCAGTCCCTATGGCCACTGAGGACCACAGCCTGTCTATCCCCCCAACCCTCTAGGGAAAACCTATCTGCCTCTAACATAACATTCCAAACAAAAACAAAACCCGGGGACCTCCCCGACCTTGGGCAACCTGCAACTACACCATTAAACTACCAAATTACTGCCTCCCTACCCCCACAACCACACCTGTGGAAGGAAAAGGGTTAACACAGTAACAACCATAGCAATAACCACACAGTACTTTAAATTCTACGCAATAAAGCACTGACGAGGAACTCCGATGAGCCCCTCCTCCTTTTCTTGACTTCTCTTCTGTCTTCCCAGGAACACCTGTAAGAAAAAGACAAAAACAAAACACACTCCTAATCTGCATACACAGTCTATCTAAACAACAACCCCTACCATACAAAAACACTGAACAATCCCAAAAAAGATTTTTTAGAAAAAGGTAGAAAAACAGTATTTACATTAGAGTACAATAATGACATTATTTACAATACACATTTGGGGGGATGGAGTGCCCTAAAAGTCCCAACTAGTGACCACAAGGCCCGAAGGCTAGTCCAATAGAGTCTCTCCTGGGCCAGAGCCCCATGAAGCATAGTTCTAAAAGGCCAAAGTCCCGAAGGGGAGAGTCTTTGCGGACAGTTCACACATTTTTGAAGTCTGTAGTGTAGGGTGTGTACTGCAATGTCATAAAGATAGAAAAAAATTTTCGGACTTACCAGCCATTTGTAGTATACGACTTGCACCAACCTTGTCCACGGCCGAAGACTCTCCCTGGCAGCATTTCTTCTGATACAGCTGGGCTGACATCTTCCGGGAACCCCAGGAGGGCACATCTGGAAACAGCTGGGCTGATGTCATCTCTGGAAAAGGAACCTTAGAACAGGAACAAAAAGAAAAACAGCTGGTCTGACGTCATCCAATTACCAGGCGATGAACAGGAAACAGCTGGTCTGGTGTCCTCTCTGGATCTGAAGTCATCTGGTGGGCCAGTAGATGGCTGCTGAACAAGACAGTACACTGTAGACTGATGAATGTGGAGCACCTGAGTCCTTGGTTATTCATATTGGTGGATCAATAAGGGCACTTCACAGTCTAATGTGGCAGTATTGACTACCACTGCTCGGCTCTCCATTTTGTAGGCACGGGCTTAATTACTGGGAGGTCCTTGCACTGAGGCCAATAGTACCGGGGATCAGGGGCTTGAATTATTACCCTGTCTGGGCGAACATAACTCACACAGTGGGAGACTTCACGTCCCTCTCCGTCCACTATTCTCACTCTGTCCATAAACAGTGTCCTGCCTCTTTTCCACTGTGTATACTTTTCGTGGAACAGTCTATTTTTTACATGCTGGTTGGCCCCAGGATGCACATGTTTCATTGTTTCATCCCAGATCCATGATTTCCTGCAGTCCTCAATCTCCTCCCAGGCTGTCCGAGGAAAGGTAGGAAAGGTCATACCATAGATCTCATTTGCCTTTCTACGAACCAGTCTCTCCTCTTTACTTGCTTTAGTCAATCTGAGACCGCTGGCCTGGCTTGGGGGTGGCAAGTCCTGGTTCTGCCAGCTTCGCATCCTCAAAGAAATTAAAAACGGATCCCTGACTTCTTCCTCTTGTAAAGCCAGGGCAGTGGCATCACCACCTTCTTCAACACATTCCTCTGAGGCAAGATCTTGAGGCTGTGTACCCGTTCCTTTCTCACAAGGCCACATAGGTTCCCCCTCATCTTCCTCTTCACTGAGGATCTGAGCCCAGGAGTGAGCAGTTGTTCTCACCCCCAAGACTATCCATTCATCACTAGGAGTGGAGGTCGACACCTCCCATTCAAAGGCCTCCTGCATCTCATCTTCACCTGCGAGACTTGGGCTAGGCCCCCCCCCACCCAGGAGTCTATTGATGCTTTATCCGAACTTTCTTTCTGAGATCCAGCATCCAAAACTTCAACTTCAGGTTCAGTCTCTAATTCTGCACCCTCTAGCTTTGTGCCACACTCCCCCGAGGGACCTTCCTCCACAGGCTCCGCCTGATGCTGTGTGCTGCCAACCGCAGATTCCTGAATTTTGTCCATGTGGAGCCAAATGAATTGGAGGGCTTTTATACAAGCTATTTTTGTAGACATCCAGCACAGTGAGGAATCATGAAGACATCCTTCCAGCACTCAAGCATATCTGGCATACACACTGGATAATTAGGAATTGCCACATCAGGAGGAGTTGCCCTCCATAGCACCACTTTTCAATATCTCTCAGTCTATTTACTGCTGCTGTTACTGCAACCCGGGCATGGTCCGGGTAACGAGCTGGTCCTGAGGCCATAACTACAGAAAAAATAAACAAAAGTTCACTGTAACTGAAAGTCCCACTTTGATGAACACACTCTGTAGCTTTAAAATGGCTCCTCTGCTGCTGTGTTTACTTTACTACCCCACCCTGTAATGTCGGCGGCAGCACTCCTGTGCATCAAGCTACTGCGCAACCGATTTACATCAGCTACTGATAACTTTTATTCAAACTGCACAACTTGCTCTGATCTGGCTTTTCACACATTTACAGGATTTTCCTTGGACTTTTCACATGCTGGTAACGTTCATTTAATTCACAGTTCCATTAAAACTTCAGGTTTCAGCACAGGATTGCCTGCTTCTACTAGTGTTGCACTTTTTTTACAACCCACAGTCTCTCTCTGGCTGCAAACTTTAAACTGAGGCTACTTTCATTGCTATGCACACATTCAATGGCTTTACAGACTTGCACTTGCTGGCAGGACATCACACAGTCGTTACTTGCAAAGCGACTATACAGCTGCACACACATTTTATATGGCATTCCTGAAAATCACTGTTTGAGCAGTTTTATGAGGGTTTACTCACTGTTATTAGTAGCAAATTGCTGCGATGGGGTAAAACGGCCTGCAGCCAGATTTTGAAGGCCTTGGAATGCAAACGGGCGGGCAGTCTCCGCGATCGTCGTTTTATACACCAAATTCACTAATTCCACAATTGATTTGCGGGTTGAGCCCGATTTTAAACTTAAAAGTCACTTTTTGAATGTTTACAGTGCTTTGAATCCTTCGCAACGCTCTTCCACTGCCAGTACATGCACTACTCTCTGTCTCCCTCTCGAATGCTGAGGCAGACTCAGAAGAGCTGGCTGAGGGGCGGGACTAATGGCAAACTGACCAACCACACGACGCCATGCAAATGAGCCTCTTCTTCCTCGCGAGGGCTCCTCTCCTCACGGCGATCGTCGAGCAGTCAAATTTAAACTGTAAAATGCACTTTTTTTTTTTTTTTTCTCAACTGACTCCACGGCCGGGAGCCCATTTCAACCATGTAACATTGCCATTAACTCTGCAGTTTCTAGCTTTGCACAGAAAGCATTTCCAACATCCAGGGCATAATTTCTCTGTTGCTACCCCTAGTCTTCCACACTTTCCTTCACAGAATTTCATTTTAAAAGCATTTCAAATGTCCAGGGCATAATTTCTCTGTTGCTACCCCTAGTTTTCCACACTTTCCTTCACAGAAATTTATTTTAAAAGCATTTCAAACGTCCAGGGCACAATTTCTCTGTTGCTACCCCTACTTTTCCAAACTTTTCTTCACAGAATTTACTTTAAAAGCTGACAGAAATGCTGTAAACAATTTTGATGATGCAGGACAAGGGCACACTCTTTGGCTTTACAGCTCCTTGGTAAACAGTTGGCATTTTTTAAACAGCAGCACAAGATTCATAGCACATAGCAACACACTAGGGAAATTGCTTCAGCTTTTTGGGCTACCCACTGCCAGATAGCCAAAATGCTAGCCACCTTGCCCAATCACCTTCCTTCTCAAACAAATCCAAAGCGGTGCCTCCATTTTTGTAACCCCTCACCCCTGCCTTTTTACTAAAACGACAGGTGGCATGCTGTTGGCGTTGGCAGCAATACCTGGTGGGGACCTGGGTTCGGGGAGGATGAGGTTACCCGGCACAAGGGACCTAGGTTTGACTACTCTGCACAGGGGCACCCAAGTAAATCCAAATACAGGAAGCAATAACTGTAATGTCCAGAACTAGGACTGGGATTTTTCAGTGTGGCTTTTATTCATAACTAGCTGAACATAACAAAGCATAGATGGACCCCCAAGGGGCTATGTTCACTGTAAATGCAGATTAGAGACTACAAGGCAGTCCACTTGAAGAATGAACCCATTTCTACTGTTGTCTGGCTCTGGACCCACCAGGCACTCAGCCCGGACTTGCATGCGCTTTGGATACACAGCCCGACTGGCCCGGCTCCCCTGCTGGCCACTTGACTGACGGTCAATTGGAAGAATGAACCCAACTTTACTTGGAGTGACTCCCAACAAACAAGGAGAATATTTTCCCATCCTGTGGCTCCCCACACCACTCAGAGTCTGTGACTCTTAGAGAGATTTTCCAATTTGCGACCCACGTCTGGGTACCTACCTCATCACTGGCCAGGCGCATGAGGCAAGTAGCAATGACAGTAGAAATCCGTAGAGGTGGACCTGGTTACTAAAGATGGGGGGTGTTCCCACCTCCAGCTCCCACAGCCCATACCCGGTCATTTCTCTGGACAAACAGAAACTTAAACTTTGAAATGTAGATTAAACGGTGGATGACCTGAAGCACCCTCTACAACATTACTTGAAACCATTCAGATCTTTAAACTTTAAACTACTCCATTTGTTTGTCCTAGTACAATAGGCCTCCCAAATAGTAGTTCACATCCCAGCTTTTCTTCACATTTTCCAAACTGAAGAAGCGTATTGTTTGCTTTCTCTCAATAGAGCAAAACACTCACCCTTCGTTGCAGGTGCCCCCAGGCAGTACCACTTCTTTCACTGTTATAATACCAGAACAGAAACTGTAAAAAGGCAACTTTCTTCTGTAGTGGAAATTAGGGGATTGCCCCTGGAATCCACAGAGGGACTTTACTCCCCCGGGAGGGAGGGGGCACTGAGACCTGGACAGCGGTCTCCACCACTTTAAACTGGACTCTTAACTTTCTCCCAAGGAGGTAAACAGAAAACACTTCCGTATCACTAGGAAGTAAACAGCAAACTTCCTTCCTGCTTGACAGTAAACAGGAGACTGACTTTAAAAACTCCCAAAGTTCTAACTCACTCCCTGTGCTGCAGATTCCAATGTGGCTTATGCAGCTGCGACAGTTCTATGGTGATGTCATCTCTCAAGTCTCAGCTGTGACTGAGAACAGAGTAAGACAGTGTGAAACCCATTTAACTGGAGTTTCACAAGCTGCCTTCCCTGCCTACCACTAGGTCTTACTGGGATTCTAGTAACCCCGGGTAACAAGGGGGTTACACTTGTGTACCCCATTTCCCCGGGTGGCACCTGGAAACAAGCCCCGGCTCAGTGTGCCTTTCCCAGTTATCAACTTTTAAATAAATAAAAATAAATAAATAAAAATTGTGTATCTCTAAATGCTGTAACATGCCTTTTTAACAGTGTATGCTGTCCTACCCAGGACCTCCTTATAAATGAGCTCGCTCAACAGAACCTTTTCCTGGTGAAATAAATAAATACAAAATACAAATACAACTGTGGCTCCTGCAAAAAGGCTACAGTAGTAAGCAGCTGCTTCAGATGTGCAAGAACCTTATTTTCATTTCAGAGGTGAATTCCAGCTCGTTAGATTGATGTCAGCCATCTAAACCACTGATATTACTCATCTGTTTTGTACAGTGCTGTTCACTCCCAGAACAGCTGTGCTGCTTACCAACACCTCGCAATGCCTTAGCATAAAACCATTACAAGCAGCAAGAAAAGGTGTTGTTTATCCATGCCTTGACCATATCAAGTAACTTAAACAACCAATCAAAAACAGTTTGCCCATCATGGGCAAAAACACCGAGACCCCTCTCCCCCAAGAGTACCCTCCTTATTCTCCCTCCCCTTCTGCAGTTCCTGTTCATTGTCTCCACACGAGCTGCTATCAGTCCAAGTGCACATGTCAGGAATGGGGCAAAGAAAAACGTGAGCACTCCCTCTCCTAAATATTTCCCCAAACTACTGTTGTTGCAGGATGTAAAGAAAAAAGTCCATCTGGGCAGTGATGAGTTACACCCGGTAGTGCAACCCTCTTGCATTAACAATGGTGGATCCTGAACTGATGTGGGGTGTCATCTTTGGAGGGCACAATGCCCCTGGTTTATTTTACTCTGCCTTACTGTTCATTGGTGGTGGGTGGGGTAGGGCAGAGGGCATGCACAAAGAGTGTGGCTGGTCCCTCTGTCTGATCCTGATGGGGAATAACCAGCTTTATTTTTACTGAATAAGGTACTGGTCATAAGTGCCCTCCCTTCAACCTGCTGAAGGACCGGGTGCTGGAATAGCTAACCTTCCCCTCTTTTTGATTCCACCATGCACGCATGTACGGATTTCACAGTATCGTTCACCCCTTGGCATTTTGAGCCAGAGAAGATAACAGATGTTAGGAATGGCTTAGACAGTATAAAAGCAGTTGACTCCAATTACAACTTCCTGTTGCTAGCCTTTGGAAATCAGAAATCTTGCTTGTAGAGCAGAAAGCAGCTAACTAAAAGAAACTACCATTGTCTTACTAACTGCCCTCCACCCCACCCTAAGCCAGTTCTACTTTTATAGCCAGTGGATTTGACTGACAATAGGAACTTCCTGTTTGGCAGTAGGAAGGGAAGGATCATAGACAGACATTAGTTTTGTCAACCCTAAAGGAAAAAAGTAGCTTGCTCTTCCCCCAAAGCTGCTGGTGGTCTGACACTGAGCAAGGAAGAAGGAGGCTACTGAAGAATATAGGAAGTTGCTGTCCCAGAACAGGAAGGGTGAGAGTTGTAAGGAGAGGAGAGAATAAGCATACAGAGAAACAGGAGAGGTGACACAAAATAAGACATGATAGGAGTGGTGCAGTGCAATGGCTGTGGGCGACAGTGTTCCGGGAGACATTCTGGCGGCTGCGATGCTGCCCTATTTGCAAGCACCTCTCTGGTCTGAGGGAGGAGGTTGCCCATCTCCAGGCTGACTTGGCTAGGATTCGTGAAACCTCCTCCCCCACCCAGGGACCACCAGGGACAATGCCACTACCTCAGAGGTTGCCAAGAAAGAGGAGCGGTTGGACCAGGGTGGGCTCAGGGAGGGAGAAGGTGGTGGAACAGAGTTGCATCCCTCCAACTCTACCTCTCCACAATTCATATGCTGTTCTGGTGGATAGTGGTACCTCTATGGAGGCACCTGCAGTGGAGATCAAGGAGGATGCTGAGAACCTTGACAAAGGAGACCCACAGGAGGGTGGCATGGGACCCCACAGGGGAAGGAAACAACTCCTGGTGGAGGACTCAGTCATTAGGGGGGTAGAAGTGGGGGAGGAAGGGGAGAGGGAGGTAAGGTGCCTGCTTGGTGCCATGGCTTGGAGGGTCAGGAAGCGAATCCTCAGGATCGTGGGAGCAGCTGCACGAGGGAGGGAGCTGGATGTCACTGGCCACCTAGGGACAAATGACCTGGCTAGGAATGGGATCAGAGCAGTGCAAGAGGAGTTTGTAGAGTTGGGGAAGGGCCTTAGACAAGTAGCGCATACGGTAACCTTCTCGGAGGTGCTGCCTGTCTATGGCAAGGGTGATGCTAGGGTACTCCTCACCAGGGAATTCAATGAATGGTTGAAAGACTGGTGTGGAGCTCAGGGTTTTGGCTTCATTGGGGACTGGGGAGCTACCTGGAGGGATGCAGGCCTATACTGGCGCGATGGTCTGCATCTATCCGGGGGGGGAACCAGGATCCTAGGTGAGAGGTTTAAATGCTTCATTGGTAAGCATTTAAACTAGCCAAAGGGGGGGCACTGAAAAGGAGCAGGGAAATCCTAGCCTCCCCCCACAAAACACGATAATTAGTGAGGTAAACACCAAGGTAGAGAAGTCATTAGGGAGCAGGACAGAGGTAAATATAAAAAAAGGCAAAGGCAGTAAGGACAGGGATGGGGCTAAAAGGGGTAAGGCCATCAAAAAGTGGAGGGTGAGGAGTACCAGTGCCCATAGTATGTGTAATAAGCTCCCTGAACTGTGGCTTTGATGGAAGAGGGTTGCCTGGATATTGTGGCAGTCACAGAAACATGGTACACAGAGAACCATGACTGGGATGTCAATATACCAGGTTACACAATCTACAGGAGGAACAGGGAGGGTTAAAGAGGAGGAGGAGCAGCTCTCTAAGTAAAGGAAGGGATCAAAGCAACAGAACTATAGTAAACAGGGAGCCGATGAGGCACTCTGGGTCACCCTGGAGACAGGAAATGGTACCACAATCCGCATGGGGGTTGTATATAGACACCCATCTCATGGGGAAGGAATGGACAAGGAAATGATAGAAGGCATCTTTAGAATGGCAAAAAAAGGGGAGATATTGTTGATGGGGGACTTGAATATGCCAGATGTTAACTGGAGCACCTTTGCTGCAGGAACATCCAAGAACAGGGTCATTCTTGATGCCCTACAAGGGGCATGCCTCCGACAGCTAGTATTGGAACCCTCTCGGGAGGGAGCAATCTTAGACCTGGTACTCTCAAATGAGGATGGAGAAAGAATCTCAGATTTAGAAGTGGGTAGCCATCTGGGAACAGGCAACCACTAAACAGTGTGGTTCACGATAAACACAGCCATACAATCAAGTCATACAAAAGCAAGAATATTGGACTTTAGGAGGGCTGACTTTAGGAAAATGAGAGAGTGCCTCAGAAAAGCACTAGCAAACAGGCAAGTAGGAGGAGTGGAGGAACAATGGGGAGTAATCAAAACTGCCATTACAGAGGCAATAAGCCTTTGTGTAAAGCAAATCAACAAAACACAACTAAGGAAAAAACACTATGGTTCTCAAAAGAGGTGGCAGAGAAGGTTAAGGAGAAAAGGATAGCATTCAGGAAATATAATGAAACACAGAAGGAGCAGGGTAGAGAACTTTATCAGTTAAAACAGAAAGAGGCAGGTAAGGCAGTCAGAATAGCAAAGGCCCAAACCGAGGAAAGGAGAGCCAACTCTGTTAAGAAGGGGGATAAGACCTTTTATAGGTACATTAGGGAGTGAAGAAAGACCAAAGGAGGGATACTGAGGCTTAATAAAGGGGAGGGAATGTGGGCAGAGGGTGACAGTGAAAAAGCAGGGATACTGAATGAATATTTCTGCTTAGTATTCACAAAGGAAGAGGAGGGGGAGGTACCTAAACCAAACAAGAGAAACACTCTGAAGACGGGGGTCGATACCAGTCCATTTATAGAAGAAAGGGTCCTGAAAGAACTAATAAAATTGAAGGTGGACAAATCAATGGGGCCTGAAGGGATTCACCCTAGAATTCTTAAAGAACTAAGAATAGAACTAGTGACACCACTGACTACTCTCTTTAACAAATCATGGGAGGATGGGGTGGTACCTGAGGACTGGAGGAGGGCGGATGTGATTCCTCTTCACAAAAGTGGGAGCAGGACAGAGGCAGGAAACTACAGACCAGTTAGTTTGACCTCAGTGGTAGGGAAAATTATGGAATCACTTCTGAAGGAAAGAATTGTTGAGTTCCTAGAGGCCAGAGGGGCACAGGACCCAAGGCAGCATGGATTCATGATGGGAAGGTCATGTCAGATGAATCTAATAGATTTCTTTGACTGGGTGACCAAGTAGTAGACCAGGGAGGGGCTGTGGACATGGCCTACCTAGATTTTAGCAAGGCATTTGATACAGTCCCACACAAAAGATTAATACACAAATTAGCCAGCCTTGGAGTGGGTCCCAAGGTGGTAGCCTAGATAAATAATTGGCTAGACAACAGGGCGTAAAGGGTAGTAGTAAACAGAGTCCACAGTGAAGAAAGGAGGGTTACTAGCGGGGTACCACAGGGTTCAGTACTGGGACCGGTCCTTTTTAATGTCTTTATAAGTGACATTGCAGAGGAACTGGAAGGAAAAGTATGTCTGTTTGCAAACGACACAAAGATCTGCAACAGGGTTGATACACAAGATGGAGTGGAAAGGATGAGAAGGGACTTGGCAAGGTTGGAGGAATGATCAAATGTATGGCAGCTCAGATTCAGTGCAAAGAAGTACAAGGTAATGCACCTGGGAAACAAAAACCCAGGGGAAGAGTACACAATGGGGGGTGAGATATTGATGACAGTAAAAATGGAAAGGGACCTGGGGGTAATTATATCAGATGACCTAAAGGTGGGCAAGCAATGTGAGAAGGCTGGGGGGATACTGGTATGCACAGGGAGAGGCATCAATAGTAGAAAACAGGAAGTTGTTATCCCTCTGTAAAGACAGTTGGTGAGACCCCATCTGGAGTACTGTGTGCAGTTCTGGAGACCCCATCTCTGCAAAAACATAGAGTGGAGGCTGTTCAGAGGAGGGCAACCAAAATGGTGCAGGGTCTGCACCAGAAGACATACAAAGAAAGACCAAAGGAGCTTAATATGTATACCCTTGAGGAAAGAAGGGAGAGAGGGGACATGATAGAACTTTCAAGTACCTCAAGGGAATCAACAAAGTCCAAGAAGGTAGTATCTTTCATAAAAAGAGATGTGCAAGAACAAGGCGGCACAATTTAAAGATAGAAGGGGGACAGCTGAGAGGTAATGTGAGGAAGTATTTTTTCATGGAGAGGGTTGTGGATGCATGGAACAGCCTGCCTGAGGAGGTTGTGGAGTCAAGAACAGTGGGCGAATTCAAGAATGCATGGGACAGACATAAGGCAGTCCTAGTGTTCCCCGATAGCAGCACCAGATGCTTTGCCTTGCGCAATGCACATAAGGCCCCCTTACATGACCATCTGTGCTCTGGACAAGTATTGTCTTGTGTTTGCTTTCAGAAGTCAGTTGAGGGCAGTAAGACCCCGAATGGCATTTCACCCTATTGAATTGCTAAGGCCATATGGGTAGAGCATGGGAGCACTAATTGTGTGGTTTAAGCAACCAGAACCAATAGAAACTGTCCAAATGTGAGCCATAGCATATGCACCCAACAACACTGACCAAGCCACCCATCGATGGATGTACTTGGAACTAAAATATTATTACCAACTCCTAGACAGCAACGGTGCTGTCCCATTTGTCACCCTACAGTGCACCTGACACCTCCCTAACCAAGATCATTTTAGATACTTGCAGATTCAGCGGCCTCCCTTAGAAATACCATAACTTACCTTACCAGACAAATAAGGCCATCAAAGATCTACAACCTGACAAAACTAAAACCATTGAAAATCACTGGAACCTGGAACTAGGTGAACAATACCCGAAAGCTCTGTGGCTTAAATATGCAATCTCAGCATACTGTCTCATCTCCTTGACCAGCTGGCAAGAGTTCTAATGGAAATCTTGCTCTCGATATTTTCGTACTCTGGACATACTAGCCAAATACGCAGGAGAGGCTCGAGCTGACTGCTGGAGAGGATGTGGTATTTAGCCATCACATCATTCTGACATATTTTGGTAATGTCCCAACATTGGTTCATTCTGGCACACTGTTGTACAAGAAACTGAGACTATTTTGATGGTCCAGGGTTGATTATGCTCTCTCTAGTACTGATGGCTATATCTCTGGAACATAATACATTGAATATTCATACACTTAAACTTCTTTTGCCTTTGCTCTCAGCGGCAAAGAAAGTGATGACTCCACACTGGCTTACTCCAACCCCACCAACAGTGGAAGGCTGGACAATTATAGTCTCCAAGACATATGCGTTAGAAAGACTCGCCTACTCTATTAAAAAACGATTACCCCACTTTGAGGTGATCTGGCAGCACTGAACTACATGTCAACTACAAACATGCTTGGACTTTGTCCCGTAGGGGACCCACTTTGCATGTCATATACTGTCACGTCTCTTGATTTTTTTTACACTGTCTTTTGTTATCTTGTTAATTTCCAGCTGTCACAGGCGTAATTTTTTCTTCAACACCATCTATTAGTAACCTGGAAGACATTGCTCTATAAAAGATGGCTGTCTTAAGAAATACATTTCCAAGCTTCTGAACAGACTACTGTAGCTGAGTACCCAGTTGACTGGGAATGGCTCCTAACACATTTCTCATAGCATCTGATGAATCTTTGGATTTTAAACATTCCAAGGGCCTCCCTCAGGGTGTGCTGACCGCACATTGAAACATTTACGGTGAAATCCCCCACAGCGACAGTTTCGACAGGTTTCAAAATTGTTGCTGTGGGGGACCTGAGGGCAAAATTTTGCCCTTTCACCATGTGTCACCCCCCACCTTCAAATCAACTCCATCTTGGAGTTGATAATCCTTTAGAAGGGGGGTTGGGACACAGCCCCCTGCATGGGGACTCAGCCCCCTGAAAGAAACACTTCTAAACCAGTAGAAACTGCAACTGTATAACAAAAGTTACAAATAGAAGGGTCAGATTTTAAGGTCCACACCTGTAAAGGGAGGAGTAGTTACGAGGACTAAAGTCTAAGGATCTGAGTTGTTGCCCTTTTAAGGGCACTAGCATCTTAATTAGTTGGCTGTCCTGATAGATCTGAGCTCATTTGATCCAGTTTTGCTGATTTGGGGACTATAAATACCCCTCACGTGCTCACACTTTGCAGACATATGCAGGGTACAAATGTTCAGGGTGAGTGTTCTGTTGGATGGGACATCACAGCTGCTCTGCGGATGTTCCATGCAGGAGGAGTCACTCAAGAAGAATCTTGTCACAGACACAACCAGCTCATCACTTTGACCCAAGATTTAGGCCCCACTTCAGTTCATGTGGATTCTACTGTCTGCTGCGGTTCGGAAAGAGAAGAGGATCTGTCATCCTGGAGCAAAGGAGCTGATTGATTGCCCTTTAGGATGGGTGAGTGGGCTTCTGGAGATACTGGTGTGTCTCTGCTACCACTTTGGCTCCTCCTTCTATGCCTGGGAGAGCGGACCAGGTGTCTGCCTTTCCCCAGTTTCTGTTTTTTGTTGTAGTGTTTTTGTTCCGAGGAGGGGTACTAGGGTTCATCATCCACTGGCAAGGAGTGGAGTGAAAGGCCATATTTTGGTGCTGGGCAGCGCGGGCTGTCCGGTGCAGGGGTGGTGTTTATGGCGTGGAAGAGCATACCCCATCTCCCTTCACCTCTAGTGGATTTGTATTTGGCCCAGTTCATTTACGGCCAGAGTTTGGTGATGTATGCTTTGGCTGCTTCAGGTGCATCAGATTGATGGAAGATGTAATTTTTTATCATTCACAGGGCTGCAGGGTACCGGATGCTGTAGGGGACCCTGTGGTCCATGAGGGCCTTATGAGCTGAAGTATAGGCCTTCCTTCAGGCTAACAGGTCCTGGGAAAAATCCAAGTAGATGTTAATGGTGTGCCTTTTCCAGGTCAAATGTCCTTTTTGTGTGGACCAGCCCATGATATTCTCCTTGTCAGTAAAGCACAGGAAACGAGCCAAGTTCAGCAAGGGTTTGTCGCAGGCTTAATTTGGAGAACCAGTGAACAATGTAAATGGTCTGTTTCCAGGCCATCTTTGCTGGTCTGTTTCCAGGCCATCTTTGCACTGCTCATCGAGGAGTTCAGAGAGCGCCTTTTGGAGGAACTGACTTACATTCTTTCCATCATAGCCCTTGGGAAAGTGGATGAAGCAGAGCTTATTTTACCACCCCCGGTTTTTGAGATCTTCAGCTTTCTCCCACAACATCCTTATGGCTCTGTCTTGATCCCTGATGTAGGCCACAAAGTGCTCTGTGCAGTCCTCTGTTTACGTCACTCTCTGCTTAGCCACGTTCACTTGCTAGGCTATTTGAATAATATCTGCATTAGTCCTTTGTGTTTACAGCTCCAGCCTATTAACTTGTGTCATTAACTATTCAAACATACAGTTGTGGAGTTCAGGTGGGAGACTCCGAACAGAAAATCTCCCTTTATGCAGATGACACATTGTTTTTTCTTTGGGACCCCACCCATTCGGTACCTGCCCTCCTGCAGGAGTTACATGAATTTGTGTCGTTCTCAGGATATAAAATGAACAACATGAAGTATGAGGTAATGATTATTTTGGGAAGCTGACCACCAGCTTTCAGACACTCGTTCCCGCTTAAGTGGGCCCAACAGAATACAATCTGTTATGTAGTGATAAAGGTTACATCTCGGCTGGCAAAGTTGTTTTCCCTCAGTCTTTTACTCTTACTGGAAAACATTTTCAAAGACCTGCAAACTTGATCCCTCTTGCCCCTTACTTTGGGCAGCAGAATTGAGTTACTTTAAATGAACATCCTGCCCAGCCTCGTGTTCTTATTCCAAGCCCTGTTGATTAAAATACCCAGATCATTCTGGGCTCGGTTAAAAAAATGTACCTTAACATTTCTTTGGCAGGGGCACAGAATCCGGGTGGGCCTCCATACCCCATGTTTACTCAAGAAATGGGGGGATTATCGCATTTTGAGTTTTACTACTTAGCTTCCCAGGTGGAACAAACTTTCACAATAATAAAACTACAGTTGGATGCAGGGTGGTCTACTGTGGAAAACAGGGCATCTCTATCTGCCCCCTTGTTCACTGTCCCAGTGATGCACCCATACATTTCCCTATCCCTTTTGCAGGAGGTTCATAACCCTTGGACATGTCACTCACTGCGGACAGTCAGTCAGATTCGACACCCTTCCCCATACCCCACATGAAATTGGCCACCTCACTGTGATAATTGGAGAACCAGAGTTTGCATCAATGAACCCAGACCCTGGTTTTAGACATTGAAACAGGCTCTCTTACGAGGCATGCCCAGCTGATTAGTGGGGGGATCACTGTCTCTTTTACTGACATTAAGGATACTTACAATATCCTGATTAGGGACCTGTTTTGATATTTACAAATCCAGCAGAACCTGCCCACTGACCACCACTTGGAAATGGTCTTGAGACCCCTGACCTCTTGGGAGGATTTTATATACTCGTCTACTAAACCAAATGTGCAGGGGAAATATATATCTTATTGAAGTATAAATGAATCAGGACTGCCACACACACCAGTTTAGTAGGGGTCCGAGAGAAGTGAGACGCAGAGATGGGGATGCTTTCATGGACCAGGAGTGGCAGAAGATTTTAGTAGATGGTTGGAAAGTGATGGCATCTCCTGGTGGAGGGAATACCAGTGGAAGATCTTGGTATGGTTCTTCCATGCTCCATCTTTGATGGTACATTTTGCAGGGAGGGGTAATACAGATTGGTGCCGGAGAAGCTGTATAGCAAAGGGAACATGTTTCCACATTTTTGGGGATTGTTGCTTGCTGCAGGAATTCTTGAACCCTGATCCAGAGAGAGCCGAGTCAGCTCTGGGGCTGAGATTTTACATTGGGCTTTCAAAACCTAGATTTGGGACTGCCCCCTGCAGGACTGGTGAGCAGAGGGCACAGAGAGATCTTCTACAGTATATGTCTCATGGCCCTGAAGGGCGTCACCTCCTACTGGGTATCCCCAACCTGCCCACGCTAGCTGATTGGCGAGACAAAGTGCAAACTTTGGCAGCAGTGGAGTGCATCACAGCATCTCTATGGTTCACACAGGAAAAATTCCTGGAAAAGTGGAGTAGGTAGGAGATGTGCCTGAATCCCCTGCCTCCCCTGCCTGATAACGCAGTATGACTTGACCACTACCCACCCTGGGTGTTATTATAGGTAGGTATGCTCATTCCCAATTTGACAACAGAGAGGCTTCTGTACACTAGTGGGACTAAGCCTGCTATATTGAATGCTGTATAAAATGATTATATCACAATCAGCTGTGTATAAATTCTTATTCTTCAGATTGTATTAACTGACGTTTGCTTGTTCTTTTTACCTTGTTGTATTTTGATATAGAAGCTTTTTCCTTATTGTATTTTGATATAAAATTTGGAATCAGCATTGGATAGGCACTGTACAAGCTGCACAGGTGCTATGTTGTGGACTTATAATAGTTTATTTGACACATAGAATTTAGCATATGGCTGCCATTTCAGTGTAATGGAAGGCAGGTATGCTGATGGTGGCCCTCAGAAGTGGCCTCCTACTTTTTAAGGGGCTAGACCATTCTGTCCCTTCAGGTGTGTGAAGCACCTCCACCATGGGACATGCGCTTTGCTAACCCGGCTCACTGGTAAGTCATTTGAGCCTGTTTACAAGTGTCATCTGTCACACATGAAAGGTCACATTCCTGTTTGCTATCACCTTGGCCAAATGGGTGAATGAAATACCACTGCTTTCTGTGGAGTCAGCATATCTGGTTTTTACATGAACAAAGTTTTCCTATGCTGCCATGCAAAATTCCAGCACAAGGCTATCTCTAAATTCCACTGAACCAGGCTTTTATGTTTCCCATGTTTTTTCCAAAGCCTCATACTTTAGGTACTGAGCAGATGCTACACATGCTTGATGTCTACAGGGCTCTACTCTCTTATCAAGAGCATATGGCAGAATTTTGTGGAGAGGCTCGCCAGCTGTTTGCTGCCTACATTGAAATTGTCTAAGGCAGACCATCAGCCAAACAGACCATTGGCAGATAACTCACATCCTACATTGTGCTCTGTTAGTTAACTTAGAAGGAGTCACCTGGTAGGTTAAGGGCTTACTCCACCACATATTCACAGGGCTGCTTCCTTATCTAATGTGTACATGTTTATATTCCATCACAGCACACCAATGTACTCAATTTCTGGGAGGCTGCTTTTGGGTCCTCAGTCCTCCAGTTTCTGTTCACCTAAATAATTTATGGTGCATACCTTGTCCCCTCCTCCAGAGGACAGTTGAATCTGCCTTAGTGTGTATAGTGAACTGAATCAGGGTACTTCAAAAAACAGGTTACGTACTGACAACCGTAAGTTTACATCCACATGAATCCCCAAACCATCCCTGGCTAGGATTGCTTTTTTGGACACCTGCTTCTGATGTGCAGATCTGAGAGCAGTGGGAGCAGAATCAGAGGACCATATGACTGGGTGGTAGGAGGAGGGAAAAAAGGTATCTGGATGTTAGGTGATGTAATGAATATGGACTCAGGTGCCCTGATGTTGCTTACTTACATAAAATCTAAAATATGGTCTAGGTAGATTTAAACTGTGCTCCTACTTACAGCTTAGGCACTCAGTATTACCCATGCTGAAAAGTTCAATAAAGCAAATAATGCTCAAGAATGGACTTCACTAATTAAATTAGCACAAGGAACAGGCAGTTTGGACAAAATTTACAGGCCCTTCTAAACCTGCAAGAACAATTAATTGCATCCTCTAGACAAAAATAGGAAAAAGAAGAATTAAGTAGTGCAATTTCTCCTGAGATATTGGACAGCTTGTGGAAAAATGTGATAAAATGTGAATTATAAGGTAGGCTAGAACAATATAAGATAATACATTATAATACATACCATACCCCAGAATGTTTTTAGCAATGTAGAAAAAGTAGATCAAAACTGTTGCTCGAGGTGTAATGAGAGAAATGGCAACCTATTACACATACTATAGCCTTGCCCAAAACTTTGTAGCATTTGTAACAGAACAGTAGATATCTGTTGCAGAATCATACAAAAACAATTAGCCTTAGACCCCAGAATATGTATTCCAGGTGACTGTTCATCTTTATTCACGTTTTGTTTCTATAGAGCTGTTTACTTTCCCTGTCCTCCAGCTGACCACTGTTGTGCCGTCCGCTGCAGCCCTGTTACCCCAGCTTCTCCCAGGCTTACCTCACTATACTGCAGTGTCACCTATGTTTTCGGGTGCAAGGCCTGCAGGTGGCCGAGTTGGGGAAGGGAGGGTTCTCCTTGGTTTTCTCCATTGTAACTGAGGTCGGTGCACATGCAATGGTGTGGGGGTGCAGCATAAAGATACTGCATGTTCTTGAATGTCTGTGCCCATCTTTCAGAGAGGACGTCTTATGCTGCACTCCCTCCTAGGCTCCACTAGGTGCTAGACAAGCAGCAGCATGCATTGTTCCACCACCCCAAAGGAGAGTGGTCTCTGGATGCTCAATCCTCCTTCGTCTGGCTGGCCTCAGAGTGACCTTAGCCTGTTCCTGAACCTGGGTCACCGATGGGGCAGGCAGTGTGGCACTCTATACCTCAGCCTGGCATGCCACTGGACCGGCCTGGTCTTTATCCATTCTTAATAAACATCAGTATGGAAAGGGAAAAGGGGAAATTATGTAACCAGGAGAGGCACACTAAGTCAAAGCTTGTTTCCAGGTGTGACCTGGGAGCACAAGGAAGTTTCGTGACTTGCTAAGGGTCACACAGTATGCAAGTGGGAGCTGATGGGATTCAAATCCAGGTCTCCAGCTCAGTGCCCTTAACCACAACGCTATACTACCTCCAGTATCTTTGACTATTGGCTGCAGCCCAGTGTCTTAAAAGACTTGGCTTTCTAAATGGAAATGCGATAATCAGCGATGTTGCTAAGTTTCACCTTGCTGGTGAAGTCACTGCTTTCAGAGGCTTTAGAAAACCAACCCTAAACAACTTTTTTTGTTGTCATCTTCTGTTTACCTGGCAGTTTGTATGGATTTATTTAGTTGTTGTTTCACTGTATATTTCTTTATATTTCCCACTTTTGTCTGTTCGTTTTTCTTGCTTTTACTCTTTTTTCAACTCTGTTGTTTTTCCGACTTAAAATAAGTGGGACTTGAAATGAGGAGACTGGGAGGACTGGAACTGGGACCAGTCACAGCAAAGAGGGGGGGGATGCAGTTCATGGATGAGACATGCTGTGTCCAGCTGTCTGAAGAGGTCAGCATTGGCACCAGGAGCACTATGATTTATGAAATGTAAAATATAAGCAGGAACTGCTAGGATGTGGAAAACAGCAGTAGATGTCTACTCATACCTGCTGAAGTGCAGAAGTGATATTCAATATGAATGGAAGTACACTGAAAATAAGTATATATATATATATATATATATGAAATATGGTACCACATGTAATGTTATATTTACAGGATGAACCCTTGAAAAATCTCATTTTATGAGTGAAACATTGGGGCCAGTAAATAAAGGAATATTGAGTGAAGGACAACAACAAATTGAATGTCTTTGTGAAGAGAGGTACCCCCACCTCAAAAAAATGTTATGATAGCACAGCACCTTGGGGACCTCACAGAAAATCAGGAAAACCATTATCCATGGAAACACTTTGACTTCTGGACATCAGGAGCACTGGGATGTGGAACAGCAGCACCCCCCCAACAGCGCAGCACCACCAGTTCACCCTTCTGCGGTACATAATATACTTGCTGCAACACCTACCCTGTGCCCACCCCCATCATAGTGTCGCCATCTGAGCACCGTGAGGAGGAGGAGGAGGGTCCTGCTCAGGACCATCTGTCTCCTCCTCTTATCAGCAACAAAAGTCCCTTTTTTGGAACTTTTTTGTGATTGACCCTGCTATCAACAGTGTGGTGACAAGCACCTCGTATCACATCGTTGTTCAGTGTGGGCAACAGGGCAGCCATTTGGGTACAGGTGAGCAGCATGCCCACTTTAAAGTGAGGCACCACCAGGAGTGAGAGGAGCACGCGAGGAGGAGACAGACCTAGACAGCTGAGAGGGGTGAAGGCAATGGCACCCATAGTGCTTCTTCCATGCTGTAGGGTTGACAGCGCAAGTAGACAGGGTCTTACATGGTGCACAGATCCCAGAGGGGAACACAACAGGGACTAGGAGAGGGAGCTGCAGCAGGACGTGGGTGCTATACGAGTCACCTAAGAGACCGGCCTCAGATCCTCCTCCTCCTCCATCCATCTGTACCAAAGTGACGCAGTTATGTGGGGAAATAGTAGAGCTCTCCCATCACATTGGGGGCATGAAGTAAACTTTGGAGGTATTGCTCCAAAACAAATGGAGAATTCTTGAAGGGCTGATGGAACTCAATAGTGGCGGTGCACCTTCTATCCCCAGGCCATAGCCCTATTCTTTCTACATTCCTTGATTTAAGAACAGAATCATCATAATCATATACCATCTATCTTTTTTTTTTTGATATTTCTATTTACTCGCCTCCCTGAGCCCCTACGATCCACTTCCTCTGGAGTTGCCAAGGCATCTAGTCCCCCTCTTACCTCTTGGTGCTCCCCCCATCAAGCCGTGGTTGTTCCCCTCAGGTGGAGCCCATACACCCTGAATCTTAGTGTTCCGTAGGGCCACCGTGGAGGCAGAGGTTGGGGATCAGTGCCGACGGTCCATCTCCCATGAGCGTAGGAGGCTGACTTTTCCATTTTCTGTGGAGCGTGACTTGTACCTGGATGGCAAGACACTAACGCCGACGTCCATCATGCTCCTCCCCTCTCTCTGTGTGACTGATGCTGGCTATACCTCTGGCTTCCACCAGAGGTCAACCAAGCACCGAGCCTTGTCTCCTCTCCCTCCCCAGAGAAGGCGAGCAGCTCATAGGTGCTCAAGCACCCTCCCAGCCAGATCTCCAGCTCCCAGGCTTGTTACCGAACCTGGGTCACCAGCGTCATGAGTGGTAGCGCTACCTCTGCGCTGGTGGGTGGGCTATGCCATCTGTCTTACTGTCTCCTTTATTCTTCACTTGTTGTAAAAGCAATTTAAAAAGTTCAAAAAAAAAAATATTGTGTGCATCTTCATTTCTCTCTGCCCTGATTTTTGATACTGCTTCATACTATCTGAATTTTGCTGCCAGAAATCCTACTCCAGTTTAAGAAAAGAGAAAAATTCTGATTTCTTCTCTACATTGTTCTGTTTCTTGTGCAATTGTGCAGTCCTTACTCTGTCACTGTCTTCTTCTCTCACTGTTTTCCTGAACTACCAGAATAAATATGTCAAGGTACTGCACTGTGTGTCAGTCCCCCCACCACAGTTCTTGCAACGCACGTTAGGGGAAATTGTGAGAAAAGCACAACACACATAAATTCTGTACTCCCACGAATTGTTCTCAACTACCAGAATAAATATGTCAGGCAGCTGCATGTTGCTACAAGGTGCTGCACTATATGTCAGTCCTTCTGCCACAAGTTCTTGCAACACACTTTAGGGGAAATAACAAGAAAAGTACAACACACATAAATTCTGTATTCCCAGAATTTTTCTCAACTACCAGAAAAAATATTTCAGGCTGCTGAATGCTGCTACAAGATGCTATCGGGGAAGGTACATATTCATTTTTTTCCCATTTTTGTTTTTAAATTCTTAAATGTTCTTCACGTGTCACTGTCTAACTGTTCACTGCTTCCATTTCTCTCGTTTCAGGTATTTTTCAGCTATGTGACAATGTAGAATCAAGCATTATCATCATCATCATCAGGTTGGTGACTGGTATTGACACTGGATACAGAGGATGGGTGATTTTAATAAGACCACACACAGTGGTGGAGAAGCTGAAGAAGAAGAAAGAGGAGGTCCGAGCATGAGTCTACAGCACTGACCACGTAAGCGATCTGGTGGGGAAGATGGCAATGGCTTGCTTGCTGGAGGAAGAGGCATTCATGACAGAATGGAAAGAGACCTGTGAATATAAGATATAAATTATTTAGACTGTAGTGCATGTCTTATTGTGTTGCACTTGTGAAAGGAAATAAAATTAAAAATTAAAAGAAACAAATACTGATAATTTGGAAAGGATACTTACTGTTACATTGGTGATAGATAGCCAATGCCTTGAAATTGCACGAAGGTGCCCCAGGCAAAGGAGGCAGAGAAGAAGTCTTGCTTGCTGGATGAGAAGGCAGCAGGATAGAAGACCTGCGAAGACAAGAAAAAATTATTTAGCCTCTACATAATTAGCCACTGTGAGTGACTGCACCTAGTGTTACCATACCTGTCACCTGTGAAGAAAAAAAGAGAAATTATTTAGCCTGTTTTGACCACTGTGGTGGCTGCACAGTATATCCATTCTCCACTCCCAGTCTTATAATACCTGTCACCTGTGAAGAAAAAAAGAAATTATTAAGTCTTGCTTGGCCACTGTGTCAATGTATACCTGAGAAAGGAACACTTTAAAAAAAACACAAAAATCATGTAATGATACTTACTGTCAAATTTGTGAGGGCCATGCCATGTACTGGCATGACGGTGCCACAGAAAGGGTGGTGTAGGAAGAGGCAACTTAAGTCTGTGCCTTATGGGCTATATGGCTTTGCGACTGGCTTGCCAGTAACCCCTGAGAATGATCAAGCCTACAGTGACAGGGAGACTAAAAGAAAGAAACACATTTTAATGTCTTGCAAACAAGGTAAAAGCCCCTCTTGTGCGAGGACGGAGTCCCCACCAACAGTGAGGACAAGGAGTGTGAGCAACAGTGAAACTAACATCATCACAGTGGACAAAGTTAAGCCTTGCTTGACTTCAGGTCTTGTTGCCTTGATGGGCTGTCTGGCTGGAGGCTTGGCTTCAGGGCTGTCCGACTGTCTGGCTGTCTGGAGAGCTACCTGGCAACAGCATTTACACTGGCTTAAGAGTCCAGGTTTCTCAGTCTGGATGCATGTGGTGGAGGTGGCAGAGGCCCATGTTGTTGGTGGATGCGGAGGACAAAAACAGGCCAGAGGAGGAGGCAGTGTCTTGGTTGCTGGAGGATGCATGGTCTGCATGGCTAGCAATGGCATTTATGCTGGTTTAAGAATCCTGTTTTTTCCATGTGAATGCATGTGGTAGAGGTGGAGGTGGCCCATGTTATTGGTGAATGTGGAGGACACAAGCAGGCCAGAGGAGGTTGAGGATGAGGAGTAAAATGCTTCATTTTAAAGAGCTCTATTTTCAAAGTTGTCCTGTGTACAAAGCATCAGTTACAGTGCAGGATAAATAATTAAACACAAACTAGCAGGCATAAAGTATCAACCATTATAGACAAAACCAACAAATTACATCAACGTCATTTAACACTGGGGATATTCAAACTTGGCACAAAAGCAATATTCACGAACGCACATATACTTCTCTGAGATCTGATATCAAAAAAATTTACATTTATCTAAGGATCTCAATGCTGGTGCCAGTTGGTTCCAAGTCTTGGGTACCCCCCCCCCAACCTTCGTACATGTTCTTGGTACTAAATAGCCTCTATTACTTATGTCCCTGAATTGATATGTACTGGGATTTGTAGGTGCAGCATTAAAACTTATGCCAGACATGAAACCTTTGACAATTTTATAGGCCATTATTTTTTTAAGTTTCTCTCTCCTAACAGAGAGAGGGTCCCAATTTAAAGCTTTATGAAATTCACAGTGATGAATTTGTAATGATTTCTCTGAAACAAATCAAGCCAATTTGTTATAAGTTGTGTCTAGTCAGACTAATATTTGTTTAGATGCATTGCTATACACAACACTACTGTATTCCAATACAGGCAGTATACGTTGTATTGCTGTATTTTCTCTGGCTTTTCTGTTTAAGGCAGATGAATTTCTGCATAATGCACCTATTCTGCTATTTACTTTTTTAATGGTGTTCATCAAATATTTATTAAACTTTAAGGTATTATCAATTAGGATACCTAAATATTTGTAGTCAGTAACTATATCAATTGGGTCTCCATTTAAGAATTTAATATTCATTTTTTTCCCTCCATTTATTGAAAAATGCATGGACTGGGTCTTCTTTTGGCTCAGTGCTAATTGAGAGTTTTTGAACCATGCCTCTAATCTATTAAAATCCTTCTGGAGTTTAACTACCATATTTTGCTTGTCATGTGATGAACATATTAAAACTGTACCATCTGCATATAATTTTACATCTGAATTTTTTGTATTGTTTTTGTCAAATCATTTATGTATGTTAAGAACATTAATGGACCCAAGATAGACCCTAAGGGGACTCCCCCAATTTCCCTACTTTGGACTTAACTTTCTCCACTATAACTAGTTGTGATCTGTCAGTAAGATAACTTTTAAACCATTTTAAAGTGCCTTAGAAACACAGAAACATAGACTTTGATGGCAAATAAGGACCGCTTGGCCCACCCAGTCTGCCCATTTCCCTACCTATTGGATAAGCTGCAGATCCTAGTTAACCAACAGCCTACTTCTTCCTAACCCCCACCAGAAATACCAGTGTTAGAGGCAATACCAATATTTTTCATTCTCTTACATAAGATTTTAAGAACAACAAGATTGAATGCTTTTGAAAGGTCAACTTGCACTGCCCCCACAGCCTTCCCTTCATCCAAGTCTGTAGCCACCCTACTCACAAAATCAGTGATCACGGTGTCTGTTGCCCTTCCCATCCTGAAGCCTGATTGTTGTTTTGCCAACAATGAATATTGTTCCAAAACTTTAGTCAACTGTATACATACCATCCATTCCATTAAGTTACAAATAAAAGACAGTAGGCTTGCCTAGTGGTGTAGAGGGTACAGGCGCTGAGGAATGCTTCACCTCTCCGACGCTAGTGACCTGTGTTCAAGAATGTGTTCAGGCCACCATGGGTTGGCTTTAGGGGGCTGGGAGAGGATTGAGTGGCAATTAGGCAGCTCTCCTCTCCCGGACTGGGGTGGTTAGCCTTACTGGCCCTTGACTGCCACCAAGTGGAGGCTTGGTGATAGTGTTGGGTAAATGGGGCCTGGTGCTAGACCAGGTGGGTGGAGTGGGGTCTTCACCATTTCTGGCACATATGCATGCCTCCACATGCATATACGATGGTGTCTGCTAGGACCCTGGGGATGAAAGGGGAGAAAATGGGAAAAAACACTATGGGCTGGGTTCACAAAGTTTTCTGAAGGTGCAAAACCTTCCCTAAGTCCCCAAAACTGCCGTAGCTATGGAAACAAAGGGGAATTTGCACTGAGTGCTATTCACAAAACCCTCTGCAGCTGCAGAAAAAAACTCTATGGATTGTGGAAAAACGTGCAGCTGCGGAAGTCCCTGAGGAAAAAAAGGTGTGAAATAAATAAGGCACATCCCCTGAAAGGCTATTCACAATCATTTTTTTTCGGCAGTTGCGGAAAAAATGTTACACACAGTGGAATGAGGTGTAACTCTCCCTCAACATCTGCAGTAGTGCCCCAACAATTGGAATCAATTAAGGTGGAGGTGAGGCACAGGTAATAGCATCCCAGATAGTATAGCAGTGGCTGCTGTAACAGCAGCAAAACCACACATTGCCATGGTATGGCAGCAGGCAACAACCACCAGACCCAGTGCAGCCTGCAGCGAGTGCTACCCCTGCAGGCAACAGGAACGTCCCAGGGAGGGAGGACCAGCAGTGACAGTCGACCACTGTGGTGCCATGGTATTGCTGGTACATCTGGTTCTGCAGTGGTCCCAGTTGATGGACTGGTTGCTGGTCTCTTTGTGGGTGCTTTCAGCTTCATTCTATGGCAGCAATGTTAAAGTCTGCTGCTCCAGCTAATTAAGTTCACTGTTGCTGTGCCTCCTAAGCTATTTCTGCAGCTGCGGATCCGCAGTTGCGGATTTTCAGCACTTGCTCAATTTCTGCAGCTGCGGGGATTTTACAGAATTCCGCACCTGTTCAAAATTTCCGCAGTGCTGCAGGCATTTTTCCTGCAGCTGCAGGATTTTTGGCTTTGTTTGTGAATCCTGCCCTATGTCCTCTCATCGCTGTATGAGACAGCCCCCAGGGTAGCCCCATCGGAGCCTGATGGCAGGAGAAAGAAGGCAACAGGCAGGCAAACAGCAATATATAAAAAAAAAAGTAACAAACAGTAATGCTATTGGTCTATAATTTGATGGAACATTTTAATCACGCCCTTTGAAAATTGGTACTACTTTAACGTATTTCTAGTATTCTGGAAAGTTACCCTCCATGAGGCTTCTATTAAACAGTCTAACTAACACAGGGTTATTATTTAAGCTGATAGTTTCAAAAACTTTATTTCAGTTTGGTTGAGGCCAGGTGATTTATTTAAATTAAGTTTGGCAAGTTTAATAATCAAGTCTTTATGTTTTATTTCTTTAAATCTAAACTTAGTTGCCAGTGGGTTTTCACAGCTCAAAATCTTGTCCTCTTTTCCGATGTCAGTATTTAGAAAAGTAATATCAGGCAACTTAAAAAAAATATGCATTTAATTGGTTTGCTTTGTATTGCTGGGGTTGGTTCAAACCATTTTTATTTATAAAATTCACTTTGGCCTTGTACCCTTAGCCTGATCAAAACTGTTAATTAGATTCCAATATGAGGAAGGATTTTTCGTAGAGTCTACTTTCTTATTATAATAATCCCTTTTCATTCTGCAAATCAGTTTTTTGCATTGGTTTCTAAGTGATTTAAATTTATTCCAGTCCTCTGTGTTAAGAGTTTTACAAACGTTTCTCCAAATTCTGTCTTTGAATCTCATTAATGTTTTAATATTTTCTATTACCCAAGGCATGTGATTTTTTGAAGTTTTTTGCTTTCTAAGGGGGCACACTGATTACAGATGTCTAAAAACATATTAATGAATTTTTGTATTGCTTTAAATCTGGAATAAGGTCCAAGCTATGCCATGTCTCCTGACTTAATTTATGTAGGAAAATCTCATTGTTAAAGCTGTTAAAACATTATTTAGTAAAGTATTACTATTTTATCTGAACCTTCATCTTTTAATTTTACTTCACGATATACTGGATTGTGATCGCCCAGACTTGGTGGTAATACTTTTTCTTCATTAGTTTCCAAATCAGATGTCAGAAAGATAAAAGCTAGGACTGTACATTGCCTTTACTTGTGATGGAGCCTTTCCTTGTTGGTAGGGTAATAGAAACATAGAAACATAGAAATTGTTGGCAGATAAGGACTGCTAGGCCCATCCAGTCTGCTCGTAGCTCTATACATTGTATGTGGCCACTGACCCTATGTGATCAATGGTTTTTCATCACTCCCTTTCCTCTCAAGCTTCCCTTGTGCTTGTCCCAGGCATGCTTAAACCCCTTCACTGTGCTTGCCCCCACTACCTCCTGTGGCAGACTATACCATGCGTCAACTACCCATTCTGTGTAGAAAAACATACTCACATTACCTCTTAATCTACCCTCTTCCAATTTCATACTGTGCCCCCTTGTTCTAGTACTTTTTCTACATTGGAAAAGGTCCCCCACCTCCACCTTGTTTATGCCCTTGCGGTACTTGAAAGTTTCAGTCATGTCTCCTCTCCTCCAGTGAGTACATATTGAGGTCCCTTAGTCTCTCCTCATATGTTTTGTGGTGCAAGCCCTGCACCATCTTTGTTGCCCTTCTTTGGATAGTCTCCATCTTATCTATGTCCTTGCGCAAGTGTGCCCTCCAGAACTGCATACAGTACTCCAGGTGAGGCCTTACCAATGTTTTATACAATGACATCACCACCTCCCACCTCCTGCTAGTGATACCCCTGTCTATGCACCCCAGCATGCCACTGGCCCTCCATGCCACCTCTGTGCACTGTTTTGAGACCTTAAGGTCATCAGAGATGGTAACCCCTAGGTCTCTTTCATCTTTGGTGACAGTCAGCTCCTCCCCCCCAATCTGTAGCTCTCCCCAGGGTACCCTCTACCCAGGTGCATTATTTTGCACTTCTTTGCATTGAACCTTAGTTGCCACATCTCCAACCATCTTTCAAGCTTCTCCATGTCCCTCTTTATTTTCTGCACCCCTTCTGGAGTATCCACCCTGTTGCAGATCTCGTTGTCATCTGCAAACAGGCAGACCTTTACTTCCATCCCCTCTGCAATGTCACTGATGAAGACATTGAACAGGACTGGTCCTAGTACTTATCCCTGTCGTACCCCACTGGTCATCCCCATCTTTCCAGATTGTACCCCATTTACCACCACCCTCTGTCTCCTGTCTGTTAACTAGTTTATAACCCAGTTCACCACCCTGTCTCCCATGCCCAGACTACCCAACTTGTTAATCAGCCTTCTATGTGGGACGGTGCTGAAGGCTTTGCTGAAATCTAGGTAGGCGACCACCCCCCCTCTCTGATTTATTTCCCTAGTCATCCAATCAAAAAAATCTATTAGATTCGTTTGACATGACCTTCCTGCTGTGAATCCATGCTGCCTCTGATCCTGAGCACTGCTGGATTCCATATGTGACACTATCCTTTCTTTCAGCAGTGTCTCCATGATTTACCCACCACTGAGGTGAGGCTGACTGGCCTGTAGTTACCCACCTCCTCCCTACTGCCGCTTTTGTGCAGTGGGACTACATGTGCCCTCCTCCAGACCTCTGAAATGACACCCGTGCTTAGTAACTCTGTGAACAGAGCCACCAGAGGTGCTGCTAGTTCCCTTCTCAGCTCCTTAAATATCCTCAGGTGGATGCCATCTGGCCCCATGGCCTTATCCACCTTCAGCTTTGTGAGTTCTTCCAGAACTCTCTTCACTGTGAATGGACTGGTATCCACTTCTCACCCCCATTGTCTCTGCAACCCAACTGTGGTCCTTGATCCTCCCCCTCCTTAGTGAATACTGAGCAGAAGTATTTGTTCAGTATTTCTACCTTGTCCAGATCTCCCTCCTTACACTCTCCCTTCTCTCCTTTGAGCCTCACAATCCCCCGGTTTTCCCCTCTGTTCACAGACTGTGCTAAGCCTCTTCTGTCTGTGCCTTGTCCTCCTAACAGCCCTCCCTGCTTCCCTTAGGCATTCAAGGTACACCTCCCTGTCCTCCTCCCTTTGGCTCCCCTTATATTTCCTGAAACTCTGCCTTTTAGCCCTGACTTTGTTCCCCACCTCTTTGGAGAACCATAGTGGTTTCCTTCTTCTTTTCCCTTTGGCTACTATCCTAATGCATTGGTTTGTTATATCCACTATGGCTTCTTTCAGTTTCTCCCATTGTTCTTCTATCCTCTGTATTACCTCTCCCTTCCCCAGGACTGCTTGTATACATCTACCCATTTCAGTGAAATCCACCCTCCTGAAATCCAATACTCTTGCCCTTGTGTGGCTTAATTGAGTCCATGTCTCCATGCTGAACCACACCATGTGGTGGTCACTGGACCCCAGCTGCCCTTCCACCTGTATTTCTTCAACTCTGTTCCCATTGATCCATACACCCATTGGGGTTAAAGTATTCTCCAGCTTTTCCCCTCTCAGACCTAGCCAAGAGGCATTTAAGTCACCCAAAAGAATTAAAGATCTGTCTTTTACATATTGTTCCAAGACCCTTGCTTAATTTTCAAAACATACTGGGAGGGGTTTTTGGTGGAGAATAAATTACTCCTGTGCAGATGTTAATTTGTACATTGTGTGCTATTACACATCTGATACCATTTATTGACCCTGGCTGGGATATTCAAAGGGTTGCGCATGGTGCAACAGTGTTGCACTTGCGCAACCCACCGATGCGCCTAGCATGATATTCGTGCGATGTTGCACCGCGCGAACCCGATGTGCCAGGGTGCAGCAGTAATGTATGCAGCGCAGGCGCGGGGCGGCGTGCCCATGCATATTTGGCACATCCCGATATTCAGCCCAAGATGTGCGGCACATATGCAGGCACACACCTACCTTGAGCTGCACAGGGAGGCACAAAGATCTGCTGAAAAAAAGTGGAGCAAGGACTGGCCACCCACAGGTGAGCTGCCGTGTTGCAGAGCGCAACACGGCCGCCACCTGCTGTGGGTGGCCACCCGATCCCCCAAGACACAGGCCAGGTGTTGCCACCCCCATGCCCGATCGCGGGCATTGTAAATGTAATATATCCCTGGTGGTCCAGTGGACCCTACCCTCTCACCGATCATGGGCGAATGACATAAAATTATTCTCTGGTGGTCCAGTGGACTGCTTCCATCCCGATCACGGGCTTTGTATACTAGTATCTCTGGTGGTTCAGTGACTGAATTCAGCCCAATCATGGGCTTTGTCAAAGAAAATCCCGGTGGTCAGCAGTACCTCTCCCCACCCGCCCACATGATCCACCGCCGCTCCCTTCCACCATCAGGTGGCAGGTGGCAGCTCCCCACCCGCAGCCACCCGCCGCCCGCCACTGACAGCATGGTATGGCTTGCACGCTCATTGGTCCACAGTGTGGGCCAATGGCTTGCATCGGATCATGTTGGTACAGCACAGTCTGTATGCCCATTGGCCCATGCTGTGGACCAATGGGCATCAGCTGTACTGTACGCTGTCAGTCAGCGAGCCACCAGGCAGCTTGCAGGGGGAGCTGCCACCCACCGCTATGGGGAGGAGCTGGGGTGGCGGTCTGCATGGGCGGTGGGGAGGGGGGTACCGCTGGACCACCAGGGATTCTTCTTTGACAAAGCCCATGATCGGGCTGGATTCAGTCCACCGGACCACCAGGGAAATTTTTAAGTATACAAAGACCTCAATCGGGCTAGGGGGCAGGTCTACTGGACCACCAGGGACTGAATTTCTTTCAGTACTCCCATGATCGGGCAAGGGGGTAGGGTTCACTGGACCACCTGGGATCTTTTACATTGCCACCGAGGGGCAGGGGGCCTTGGTCCCCGATGGCTGCAGCCTGGCAGGGTGCCAGGCGCAAGTCACCAGGGATTGGCGCACCTGCAAGCAAATGGGGCCATAATGACATGCAAATGGACCCATTTGCACCTTGCATGCATTATGGCCCCATTTCCATATACAGCGCTGAATATCGCAGTTCATGCGCCTACCACACCCGCACTCGCGCTGGCGCATCCCCTTGCTCCTCTCTAGCCACTTGCGCTGGCGCAGTGCCACTGCGCCATGCGCAATGTGGGTGGCCACAGTGCCATATTCAGTGGTGCTGAGCCTTGGCACAGCACCACTGAATATTGCCCAGACCATGCCCTGGCGCATCCTAGTTGCGCTGTGCCCAGGGTTGTGCCCCAGCCTGGCGCGGTCTGAATATCCCGGTCCCCGAGTACAACAGATCAGAATGCCCTAAGACATGTTTTACATACAATATAACCCCCTCCCCTTTTTGGCCGGTCTTGCCTAAAGTGGTAATAATCTAATAATTTGATGTCATTGTCCAAGATCTTTTTGGACAACCAAGTTTCAGCTAGACCAACAGCATCCACTTTTAAATTGTTAACCCATAAGTGAAACAGGTCAGTTTTCCTAACCAAACTCCTTGCACTGACCTGTGCAACTTTCAGTACTGTTTGTTCCCTTTGTTTTGGGCTGGGGTTTAAGTCTATGTCCCCCCCCCCAAATACCAGTATTACAACAAGTTTGGTCCCAGATTTCTTAATCCAGCCATAGACAAATGTAATGCATTATTTGTTTTTGTAGATACATTTATTTGCTTCTATCTAGACATAAAATGATTCCTTTGTGATGCAGTTTTTATAACTGGATATCTTGCTGCTAGGGCAGACCAAATGTTCAGTCTGCTTGCTAAAAGATCTTCATTTTTATTATTATTAGCCAGATTTTTTTAAAGGTCCCAAAGGCAACTAACAAAATGCTCCACATGACTAATTCACCAATTTGTCTCATCTTGGCACCCTGGTAGAAACACCACTAAATTATAAGTGGGCCAGTTATGTTATTCAGTCAACAACATCTGTTTAGACAATTTAGTAAATAGTACAACAGGATCTTACTAGGATTACTAGGATTTTAGTGACTTGTGGGAGCCAAATAGGCCCATTCAACATGCCTCCCACATATGTGGGACAATTACACCAATATATTGCAGTTATAATATGTATAATCTAAATAGTTCTTAAAAGATTCTAGAGAGGTTCTATTTATTCCATCCTGAGAAAGTTTGTTTCATGCCAAAGCTGTTCTAATTGTAAAGTATTGATCCCTTTTAAAGGTTTTACTTTCCTCATAGGCGGATTTGGGGGGGGAGGGCGAAGGGTGCTATAGCTCCCCCATCATGGAGCTCCTCTATTAGTAGCACACTGTGCTGCATTCTTTATCATGAAAGGTGCCTGAGACACACAGGCATACCTCTTAACCTTTTCTCCCCCTAATGTGGAACATTGCCTCTCAAAATGTGGAACAAATGAGCAAAATGTGGAACACTTTATCAAATCTTTACCTAGGAAGCTCAGAACACTATTAAAATGTTTGCATTTATGTTCAGAAAGCCTGTTATTATTTAAATAATATGATTTTTGCATTATTTATTATAGATTTTTGCTTTAAAATGTTAATACTGAATGTGGGACAAGTCCTCACAATGTGGGACAGGGAGCTTTTCTGAAGTAAAATGAGGAACGTTCCTCTTAATGTGGTACAGTTGAGAGGTATGCACACAGGTCTCATCTGTCCTCCAGCAGAGCTGGCCTTAGCTAGGTGCAGACTGTGCCCCTGCACCTTGGGGGCCCATGCTTTTTTCTTGAGGAAAAAAAATAATTTAAAACATTTGAAAATGGCTAAATGTTGTTAGAGATGAAAATATTTACCAGCAAATGAAAGTGGAAGACAACTGGCTCTGTTACTGTTACAAAAGGTGGGAGCAGCTTTGCTGTAGTGGAAAATAGTAGGTTAAGTAAGTGCTAATGGTGTTAATGGCCATACTTTACACCTCCAAGGTTGACTACTTTCACAAAAAAAGGGCTATATTGACAAGAGAACTTGTTTGTAACCTGGACGTGTAGATGAAACAATGAATGATATGACAACATATGTTTCAAAAGTATGTGAGCACTCAAAATATCTCAAAAACCTGACCAGCACAGAGCAAAACCGTATTTCCTGATAGAGACCCTGAAAACCTGATCACCAGGTAAAAAACCTGACAGCTGGCAACCTTACTGGTGTCCCATGATAATCCTCTCTATTCCCTCTCACTCACACCTCCAGAAAAGTTAAATTGTTTAACTTGTTTGCAAATCAGCGTATCTGAGGTGTGAGTGTCCAGTGATGATGTCCCTGTCCTTACAGAAATGAATACGGTAGTAGTACCATACTTAAGTTCTTGCTCCAGGCTCAGTCAGATTCATTTCCAATGGTGAAGTCAAATAATTCAATGCAGTCGATGGCACTAATTAAAAGATGCTGGTTAAACTAGTAGACCTGGTACTGCTTTAGTAATTCAGGACAGGAGGGTTAGTGAAGTGTAAATGTTGGATGTGGGGGGGCCCACAGGGAATGGAGTGGTGGGGCCCGGTAAGGGGCTGCACAGGGGCCCAGAATGGTTAAGGCCGGCCCTGTCCTCCAGTGTCCTGGTAGTGCAGTAAACAACCACCCCACCTGCATTACATAGTTGATTCCCTCCCCAACCTGAAAAGCTGGTCTCCAGCATGAATTTCTTACTAACGTTCATCCTGCTCCATGTGGTCCGGTCTTATCTCTGTGGCAGCAGTTTGTCTTGCCTTGGTGAGTCTGAGCATTCATTCTCTACATTTGCAGGCTTGGTGCAGCTCCTTTGTTCATGCACAGAGGGGGAGTTCTTGCAAGGGGGGGGGGTACAGCTGCAGCAAAGCAGAGTAGACCTTAACAATACAGATCTCAACCAGGTCACCTGGTGCTCACTGCTTCTGATTTGCTGTTGAGTCCAGTAGTGGATGTGGCTAGCAAGGGGCACCTTCTTTAAATGTCTGGGCTGCTGAAACAAGAGTGAGCTGTAATTCATTAACTCAGAAGATTAATGTTGGAGTAAAAGAGGAGTGAGTGTACTACTGAGGAGGAGACACAGAGAGAGAGAGTGGTGCCCACAAGTGAATAGCAAAGCCTGAGGTTTCAAGTGGCAGCAGTCCAGTAACGCGTGGTCGGTGTGGCCTTGGCAAATCTGCACAAGGAGTTGGAGTGAGGTTCAGGTCATCTTCTGGTAGCTGAAGCAAGCTGTAGCTGAGAGCTCTGCTCATTAGGAGTCATGGGATCAGTGTGTGCTGTCTAGAGAGAGAGAGAGAGTTTAGCAGCCAGGTGACCGGAAACAGTATTCAACTAGGGGCACATAGACTTCAGCCTGCTGAAAATTGATCAGGTCTTCATTTAATCAGGTACTTCTTGCTTTAAAAACAAAAGACTTTCACAGTCACAAACTATGGTGGGTGGGGGGCAGCTGCTGGGATGGGACAGGACATTAGTGTTCCATCAAACTGGGTGTGTAATAAATGTAGTACTACTGTTATTAATTTCTAGTATGGGGAGCTTAAATTCATGACATTAAAATTGTTTAAGGTCACTGCTAGTTTTGTCCTATATGGCAGATTGATTTTGGTGTGGATTTGCAGGAGAGGCTGTTGGAGGGTAGTGCCCTCTGGAAGCATGCTAGGGATGGTACAAAACTAATGCTGGGGCAGGTCTGGTCTCAGTGACAGCATGAACCAGGAGAGGCAGAAACTGGTACATGAGACCTTTGAACTGAGGTAAAAACTTCAGCATGTACTGTATGTCTAATCTGTGTGGTATTTTCAGTCATGGCTGTACAGTGTGAATGAGCACAGAGGGAATTAATAGACATGGGGACTTTGAAGGTGTTCTGCTGTATGCAGGGACCCTGGTTTTCCATTTTTACCGGTAACACCGGTATCAATCACGGAATCCTGCTTGGTTTGCGGATTTTGAATTCTTGTACCGGTGCCTCACGGAAATTGCATGTCACTGCACAGAATCTCTAAGATTTCATCATCTTTTTACATTTTTTTTTATTTTCTCTTTCTATGTCCCCTTCTCACAGCATCAGTCTCCACTTTTCAGAGATCCCTAGGCTGGGTATCCCCTAGCTTCACCCCCAAGTAATGCTCAGGAGCTCCTGTGGGCCTGCCCCTGTCCTGTCTGGATTGTACCCCCCCCAGGTGGGAAGGGAGGGGATCCCAGGTCACCCCTCCACACTCCCTTAGTGTGTGTTGGGCAGCTCAGTGGGTCCCTCATGGAGCCTGGTTATGAAGTCTGGGGCACCTTGGTCCCTTCTGCCAGTGGCCAATGTGGGGTGATTGTTCCTGGTTTTCTGGTCTCTGTCCCTGAGGGCACCGGCACTAGAGGAGATCCAAGGAGGTAGGTCACATAGAGACATGCCACTGCTCCAGATCCTGGCTAGCGTCCTCCCCTCCTGATCACTCCGCAGAACCATTGCACCACCACCCATGGTCACACAGGTGGTGGTAAAGCAGCAGGACCGGCAGCCCACCTTCCAGAGGAAGAGAGCAGTCCCCAAGGTGCTTGATCCTACTCCCCTGGCCAGATCTCCAGCAACCCGATTTCGCTATTGACCCTTGGTCGCTGGCATTGCAAGCAACAGTGCTACCACAGCGCCAGCGGGCTGACCCAGATTGCAGCATCTTAAAATGAATACTGCTGTACTTTGCATTCTTTCTGCTTTGCTGCATATAGAGTCAGTAAGAAAATCACCCGCACTGCTTTGTTGTAATCAGCCATTCAGTTTAAGCACCCATGACTAGTGGTTAGAGTAACAAACAGTGATTGAACTGGGTACATCCAGCAGACTTGGGTTTGATTCCCACAATCTCCACTTGCATGCTGTGTGACTCCAAGCAAGTCACTTAACCTCCCCCAGTGCTTCTAGGTTACTCCTGAAAACAGACAGTTCTGCCTAGTGGGCCTTACCTGCTTTATAAAGAATATATATAAAAAAAATACCAATATATGTTTACTACATCATAGAATAGTAGTCAGGGTACCATATAATTTGTCTGAGTTTTACTTGGGCTGCAATGATTTTGTATGGGTAAATATACATGTTCAGATACATTTTCTGTGTTTTATAAGCTTGTTTTTAGATTTTAGTCAGGTTTTTATTGTATTCTTTGCATATAAGGCATCTAGGTTGTAGATTGCTAAATGCAGGATCACTGTTACCAACTAGCTTATTCAAGTTTATAATCAGTAGAGCCATCCAAAATCCTCAGTTGTTTGAATGAAAACCAGTCTGAATGAAAGTATGTTCACAAAGAAGAAACTGCCTTATGAAAACTTATGAAAATATTTCACAGTTAGCACCCATTTAGGTGAATTGGATCATTTGCACCTTTCTCCCACCTGCTGTTTCAGTCTCTGTGACAACAAAAAGTTTTCTGATAGACTGCTTCAACAAAAAGCAAATGTTATGTATTTAAGTGTAATTATGTTTGGCCAGTGGATTTTGAAAGCACAGTCAATGACATACAGAATGTAAGACCCCAGGGACTGTATGATACTGGTGGGCAGAGTGGTGCTCAATTCTAGAGGCAGTATAGCGCAGTGGTCTAAGGCTCTGAGCTGCAAATCTGGTGATATCCAGCAGACCAGACCTGGGTTTGAATCCCACAGCTTCCACTTGCATACTGTGTGACCCTGAGCAAGTCACTTAACCTCCTTGTGCTCCCAGGGCGCTCCTGTAAAAAAGCTTTCAGCTTAGTGTGCTATACCTGGTTAAACAACTAAACAAAAAAAAAAACATCTGAGCTCAGACATGAAAACTGGGAGACACCTTTTTCATGGACACCAAGTAAAAAAAAAAAAAGCATCTACATGTCTGGGAGATGCATGAATCCATTTGAAGGTCCTCCAGTAATCACTTGTGGATTTTTTAGGTGAAGACACTTTACTTCAAAGAAGCAAATTCAAGCAGGTTTTTTTTTCGCTCCTCCTACCCCCTGGCCATCCACTCCTTCAGGCCTGCCAAGGCCCCCTACCACCGCTGCTGAGTCCTGACCACCATCCACTGCCCCTTACTGCTGTGCTACCAGGTAACCCAAAGTAACCCGTTATTGAGTAGGCCCCTAACTCCTGTGGAGGCTACCAGGGAGAAGAATTACCCCAAAGAGCTTCCTGTGTATCCTGGGCATGGCAGTGGTCAGAATGGACACATGTCTGGGGCTTCCAGCTTATGGAGGGACCAGCAGCCATCCTTTCCAGTTGGTCAGCGAGTGTTTCCCATTTTCTTGGGAGTGTGACAGGCCACATGATGTCAAGGCACAAGCCGATGTCTGTCACACTCCCTCCTGCAGTAAGGGCTGACATGCTGTCATGCCTCTGGCCTCCACCAGGGGCCAGCAAATGCTGAGCCGTGAACCCACCCTCCCTCCCAGGAGAAGGTGAATGGTCATTGGACACTCAAGCCTTCACCCACCAGCTGGCCCTCAAACATCCAAGTCTGTTCCCTAACCATGGTCAGCGGTGTCACAGGCAGAAATCCAATTCAGGCAGTTAAATTATAGATGGGAAAACAAAGGTAGTCCACCTTAGCGGTGATGGTTCAGATTAATTCACATCTGAGTTCTAACAAGCAAAGAGACCAAGTCATTTGTAACTTGTGCATGTGCGTGTGGGTGTTGAAAGGGGATCAAAGTGCTGTCACTACTGCCATCACCCCAAAGGGATGGGACTGCATTGTTACTACTGCCAACACACTGAAGGGATGGGGACTGTGGTGCTTGTGCCATCACCACTGGTGGATGGAGAATGTAGTACTGCTGCCGTCCTATCTGAGGGATGGGGGCCATAGTGCTGATACTTCCATCACACCTCAGGAATTGTGAATGTGGTACTGCTGCCCATCACACCTAAGGATGAGGACCACAATGCTGTCTTCTGTCACACCTGAGGAGGGAGGTCGTGAGTGCTGTTGCTGCTGCCATCACACCAGAGGGATGGGGGCAGAGTGCTGTTGGTGCTGCCATTGCACCTGAGGATGGGACTGTAGTGCTGCTTCCATCACACCTTAGGGATGGAGACTATAGTGTTGCTGCTGCCATCACATCTTGTACCTAAAATAACTTTAAATTGGTACAAGGATAGAAGGATTTGTAATAGTGGAGGTCAAAATTGCTAAAATGCATGTTAGCAGAGTTAAAAATTGCTAAATAAAGTACACAAAACCAAACACCAGTAAAACTGGATTTTGACTTAGTAGACACCGGTGACAATACCGTTTTTTACAATGTGCAAAATGGAATATGCCCTTTCTCAATCCCGGTAAACCAGTGTCCCTGGCTGTATGTTATGGCATGTGCAGGAGTTTCTGCATGCTTGGAGAGCAAAATTGGCAACAGAAGTCATAAGACCTCGTTTGACTCATTGACAGAGGCAGTTACAAAACTGGAAAAAAAAGTGATAGATTCAAATATTTAGTTTATGTAGTTCTATGTGTTGAATTGGGGGGGGGTGCAAGTTGTGATGTACGGAAGCAAGTGCTGTTGCTAATAAAACAAGCATTTGTCAATGCCGAATGTTTGCTTGCTGGCATTGGCAGTGGTAGTGTAGAAGTTACAGAGCTGCGTAATAGGAATGGCAGTGAAGTATTGAACTGAAGCCAACCCCACCACCACCCTGCAGAGAGTGACAGGCATTGGGAAGTGCGTTTGGGTCGTCAGGCATAACGGCCACGCCATTTCACCACACCGCACCCTGCAGACACTGACAAGTGTCATGTTCCTTGGGGTCTTTGTGCCTTATGCGCACCCCATTTCATTAGGGAAATATGGTGAGATGGGTGCGTATAGAGAATGGGTGAACTTTGGGCCAAAGAGTCCAAGGCATACCGATGCCTCTCACTGGCTGCAGGGTGTGGAATGGTATGAGCATTACAGGCAAGAATCCCAAGTCACACCCTGATGCCTGTCATTCTCTTACAGGGTTGGCGTTATGGTTGGAAACCCTAATACCTCAGGCGTATCGTTGGTATTTTCACCAAATTTTCAACATATTTTTTTTTGTGACCCCACCTCATGAACGGGGAATATCAGTTTGTTAGCTGAAAGCTGCTTATGCACAGCGACTATGGCATTTAGCACCACAGGTGCAAAAACATTCCAAACAGGATGTAAAAAATGACAGCTGTACTGTTCATGGGGAGGTGTAAAAAATGGCAATGTTGCAAATCTGCAGTAAAAATATTTAAAAAAATGGTGAAGTCACGAGCATACATTGAAACTGTGCAACGCACACACTTAATATAATTAGGTTGGGGATTTTTTTACAGCAGATTGTCAACTCAGGCATTTTGGTGCCTCCGATCATGAACAGTGTCACTGTGATTTTCTTTATCTGAGCCTAACAATGATTTCCCACAGTGACCAGCATCTCTCGCCTGAAAGTGTGAAAACACACTTCAGCCATGTTGTGAAAAATGACAGCTGTACTGTTCATAAGGAAGAGTGGAAAATGCCACTGGTGAAAATCTGGACTGAAAATATTACAAAGTCATGAAGTTACGAGGGAGCGTGGAAACTGCGCAATGCTCACTCGTAACACATTTTATGGACTTTTGTTACCAAATTTTCAACATAGCCATTTTAAGACCTCTGCTCATGAACAGTATAATTGTGATTTTCTTAATCTGTCCTAAACATTGCTTTCGCACACCAACAGCACCATTGTGCGCTACATGTGCGAAAACACATTTTGGGCAACATATGAAAAATGGCAGCTGTACTGTTCATAAGGAAGTGTAATAAAATGGCAATGTTGAAAATCTGGAGGAAAATATTAAATTCGCAAACTCACGAGCATGCATAGGAACTAATCTATCGCTTTTGAAAAACAGTCATTTTAGGAATTTTTCGACAAATTTTCAACATAGTCATTTTAAGACCTCTGCTAATGAACAGTGTCACTGTGATTTTCTTAATTTGTCCTCGTACATTGATTTCGCAAGACACTGACTCGCGCCATTGTGCGCCAGATGGGCGGAAACACGTTTCTTTATGTGAGATGTGAAAATGACAGCTGTACTACTCATAAGAATGTGTGGTAAAATGGCAATGTTGAAAATCTGGAGTGAAAATATTGAAAATTAGCGAACTTACAAGCGTGTGTAGGAACTGTACAACGCACGCTCGTAAAACAGTCATTTTTTGGAATTTTTTCACCAAATTTTCAACATAGCCATTTTAAGACCTTTGCTCATGAACAGTGTCACTGTGATTTTCTTAATTTGTCCTGTACATTGATCTCACACACCGACTGCGCCATTGTGCGCTACATGGGTGGAAACACGTTCTGGGTGAAGATGTGAAAATGACAATGTACTGCTCATAAGAAGGTGTGTAAAATGGCAATGTTGAAAATCTGGAGTGAAAATATTGAAAATTTCTGGAACTTCTGTAGCGTAAGGAGACTGCGCAACGCATGCTCGTAAAACAGTCATTTTAGGAATTTTTTCACCAAATTTTCAACATAGCCATTTAAGACCTCTGCTCATGAACAGTGTCACTGTGATTTTCTTAATTTGTCCTGTACATTGATTTCCAGACACTGAGCTGGCATTAATGTGACACTACATGCATGAAACACATTTTGGGTGAGATTGAAAAATGACAGCTGTACTACTCATAAGAAGGTGTGGTAAAATGGCAATGTTGAAAATCTGGGTGAAAATATTGAAAATTGCGTGAACTTACGAGCCTGCGTGAGAACCTCATAACACTGCCTTTCGTAAAACAGTCATTTTGGAATTTTGCGCCATTTTTCAACTATGGGGTTTTGGGACCTTTCCGGGAATGATGTCACTGTCATGGCATTATTCGGACCCAAAGGGTGATTTCGCACAGTGACTGCACAGTGACATGTAAATCACCCTTTGGGCCCGAATCAACGCCTATAACAGTGACATCATTCTGCGAGAAGGGTCCCAAACCCTGCTGAAAATCTGGTGCAAAAATTCCAAAATGCCTGAGATATGCAATAAAGTTGAAAACCCTCTCTAGCCCATTATACGGCTTACCGCCATTTCCTCAGTTCGCGATCGGCTTTGAAGAGTGCAGACGTGTTCCCGGTCCACCGAGATCGCCGCCTGCGAGCCCGGAGGTAGGGTAGTGGAGGGGTGGGGAGCAGGCGCGAGTGGTGGGTGCAGGTTGTGGGAGGGGTTGGGAGAAGTGCCGTGGGACCGCTTTTGTTTTGCAGGTTAAAAAAAAAAAAGCGATGTGGGGTGTTTGCCATGCTGGGTGGGCTCCTAGCGTGGCACAAGGACGGCTGGGGGCCGTGGGAGCCGACGGGATTGAGCACCCCGTCGGCCATATGATCAGCTGCCACGCTGGGTGGGCCTGAGCATGGCACCCAGTACTGGGGGAAGACAGTGAAGCTGACGGGAATTGGGCACCCCTGTCGGCTACAATCATTGAGTTCACATGGCATTTGAAGGCTTTGGGGAGCAGCGACCAGCCAACGGGGATTGGGCACCTCCCGCCGGCTATAGAGTGTGTGCGGGGGGAGCATGCAGTATGCGCGTGTGTGTGTGTGTGTGTGTGTGTGTGTGTAGGGGGAGCTGCATGAGCAAGCCGGTATATTCATCGCTGCTCACTGAAGTCATAGGACAGCTCCAGCATGCATTACTTACAGGGCCGCGCCTTCGCCAACACACTGACTGAATTGAGGAGGAGGTGACACCTCCAAATCTCGATGATGGCATTATGTTTCTGCACATGCATGCAAGCAAAATAAAATGCATTTTATATTTGTTTAAAACTGTTTTTCTGTCTGCTTACTGACTTGGGCCTATCATAAAATGAGATGCCTCATACAGGGGTTATCCCAGTAAAGGACAATTTTAAACAGTAACAAGCATTTGTCAATGCCGAACGCTCACTTGCAGGTATTTGCAGTGGTGTTTGGCATGTATGGTGCGTACCCTAATGCCCTGTGCAATTGCTGGTATTTGCACAATAAATTGTCAGCATGACCTTTTGTTACCCCATTGTGCGCCACATAGGGAAATACGCTTTGGGCAGGATGTGAAAATGACAGCTGTACTGTTCATAAGGAAGTGTGGTAAAATGGCAGTGTTGAAAATGTGGAGTGGAAATATTGAAAATTCACAAAGCTAGGAGCGTGCGTGGGAACTGTGCAATGCACGCTCGTAAAACAGTCATTGTTAGGAATGTTTTCACCAAATTGTCAACACAGCCATTTTAAGACCTCTGCTCATGAACAGTGACACTGTGATTTTCTTAATGTGCCCCATACACTAAGTTCACACAGCGACTGTGCCATTGTGTGCTACATGGCGGAAACACATTTTGGGCAAGATGTGAAAATGACAGCTGCAGTGCTCATAAGGAGGTGTAAAATGGCAATGTTGAAAATGTGGAGTGAAAATATTGAAAATTCGCAAACTTACGAGCAGTAGGAACGCTGCAATGAACACTCGTGAAACAGTCATTTCTAGGAATTTGTCACCAAATTTTCAACACAGCCATTTTAAGACCTCTGCTCATGAACAGTGTCACTGTGATTTTCTTAATGTGTCCCATACATTGAGTTCGCATGGACTGCGCCATTGTGCGCTACATGGGCGGAAACATGTTTTGGGCAGGATGTGAAAAGACAGCTGTACTGCTCATGAGGAGGTGTGGTAAAATAGCAATGTTGAAAATCTGGTGTGAAAATATTGAAAATTACAAACTCACGAGTGCGCGAGGAACTGCTAATGCACACTCTAGAAACAGTCATTTTTAGAATTTTTCATCAAATTTTCAACACAGCCATTTTAAGACCTCTGCTCATGATCAGTGTCACTGTGATTTTCTTAATGTGTCCCATACATTGAGTTTGGTACACGGACTGCGCCATTGTGCGCCATATGGGCGAAACATGTTTTGGGCAGGATGTGAAAAATGACAGCTATACTGCTCATGAGGAGGTGTGGTAAAATAGCAATGTTGAAAATCTGGGTGAAAATATTGAAAATTCGCGAAACTTATGAGCGCAGTATGGAAGTGCAACGCACACTCGTAAAACAGTCATTTTTAGGAATTTTTTCACCAAATTTTCAACATAGCCATTTTAAGATCTCTGCTCATGAACAGTGACACTGTGATTTTCTTAACATGTCCCATACACTGAGTTCGCACACCGACTGTGCCATTGTGCGCTACATGGGCGGAAACACGTTTTGGGCAGGATGTAAAAAATGACAGCTGCACTACTCATAAGGAGGTGTGGTAAAATGGCAATGTTGAAAATGTGGAGTGAAAATATTGAAAATTCGTGAACTTACGAGCGGCATAGGAGCTGCGAATGAACACTCAGAAACAGGCATTTTAGGAATTTTTCACCAAATGTTCAACATAGCCATTTTAAGACCTCTGCTCATGAACAGTGTCATTGTGATTTTCTTAATGTGTCCCATACATTGAGTTTGCATCGACTGCGCCATTAGCGCTACATGGGATGAAAATTTTTGGGGCAGGATGTGAAAATGACAGCTGTACTCCTCATGAGGAGGTGGTAAAATGGCAATGTTGAAAATCTGGTGTGAAAATATTGAAAATTAGAACTTACGACGCGCATGAGGAACTGCGCGAACGAGACTCAGAAACAGTCATTTTAGGAATTTTTTCACCAAATTTTCAGCACAGCCATTTTAAGACCTCTGCTCATGATCAGTGTCACTGTGATTTTTTCAATGTGTCCCATACATTGAGTTTGCATTACCGACTGCCATTAAGCGCTAAATGGCAGAAACACGCTTTGGGCAGGATGTGAAAATGACAGCTGTACTGCTCATGAGGAGGTGTGTGTAAATGGCAATGTTGAAAATCTGGAGTAATATTGAAAATTCGCAAACGCATTTGGCGCAGTAGGAACTGCGCAACGCATGCTCGTAAAACAGTCATTTTTAGGAATTTTTTCACCAAATTTTCAACATAGCCATTTTAAGACCTCTGCTCATGAACAGTGTCACTGTGATTTTCTTAATGTGTCCCATACATTGATTTTCGCACACCAACTGCGCCATTGTGCACTACATGGGCGGAAACACATTTGTGCAGGATGTGAAAAATGACAGCTGTACTGCTCATAAGGAGGTGTGGTAAAATGGCAATGTTGAAAATCTGGAGTGAAAATATTGAAAATTCAAACTTACGAGCCTGCGAGGAACTCCGCAACGCACGCCAGAACAAAGTCATTTGAGCACTAACATGGTTTTTGGGACCCCTTCTCATGGATGATGTCACTGTCATGGCGCTATTTGGGCCCAAAAGTTGATTTCGCGCAGTGACTGCGAAAACACCCTTCAGGCCCGAATAACGCCATGACAGTGACATCATTCATGAGAATAGGTCCCAAAATCCCCATGTTGAAAATTTGGTGCAAAAATTCCCAAAAATGCCTGAGATATGCGATGAAGTTGAAACCCCCCCTATGTAGCCTATTATACAGCTTACCGCCATTTCCTCAGTTCGCGGGCTTTGAAGAGTTCAGACGTGTTCCCGGTCCACCGAAGATCGCCATGCCGGAGTCCGAGGTAAGTATGGGGTGAGGGTGGGGGAGGCTGGGTGCGCAGTGGGTGGGTGCAGGTTGTAGGAGGGGGCTGGGACGCTGTGGGACCGCTTTTTATTTTACAGGTTTAAAAAAAAACGATGACATGGGACATTTGCCACGCTGGGTGGGCTCTCAGCGTGGCAGAAGATGACTGGGGGCGAGAGCCGATGGGGATTGGCACCCCGCTGCAACCACGCTGGGGAGCTAAGGAGCCGACGGGGGAATTGGGCACCCCTGGGCTGCAAAACAAATGGAACATTTTCCATGCTGGGGTGGGCTCCCAAGCGTGGCAGCAGGATGGCCGGGGGCCGTGGAGCCGAGCGGGATTGAGGCACCCCGTCGGCAGCTAACGTTGCCACGCTGAGTGGGCTCAGTGTGGCACCAAAGCTTGGGGGGCGGCGCGACGCGGGGAGAGCGCGGTGACGAGGGGGGGTGGTGTGACGCAGTGCTCGGATGGCAGCGCGTGGTTTTCGAAGCAGAAGACCACCGCTGTCATAGAGCCCTGCACCCATTGGCAGGACCGCCACGCCTGCTCAAGGGAGCAGTGTATTGATGGGGAGAGGCACACCTCCAAAGTGTGCTACTCTCCCAACCTCCTTGCGATGCGGCATAGTTAATGTAAAAAATATTTTATTTATTTAAAATATATTTTCTTTGGAATTAATTGTTCTATAGAATAACATCGTTTGCAAAAATAGCAAGCAGACTTGAAATGATATTTTCAGAAACTAGATAGCAAAGTGACTTTCTTCCCGTATTTCTATAGTTATTGTATTTTTTACTGAGATAAGGTTGGGGGATATGTTAATCTGTACTGCAGGACAAACTGGGATGGCTTGGCTTTATGGTAATGTCATAATTTGCTTGAGTGAGTGACATTTGTGAACTTGTTTACTAGGATTGTCATTTAATTTGTCTGCAATTTGTCTTTATCACCAAGTCTCTTTCAACTGTTCTCATTTTTATGTGTTTCGGATGTGCTGCTGCTGCCCAGCTGCAGTCTTTTGGTATTTTTTTTTTTTTGGGTGGGAGGGTATTTTGGGCAACATACTGTCATGTGGTGGACTGTGAGGACTCTGGGGATGGTGCTAGGGTGCAACTAAAAAAGCATGGGGAGGGAGGAAATGAGTAGAAATTGCATTAGAAATACCCTCCAGAATGCACCAAAATGTTAAAAAATTTCTGGGGGCCTAGGCAGCCCACCAGACCCCCGCCTGTTATTTTTATTTTTTCTCTGACTTGAGCTCCCCCATCTATAGGAATCCTGGATCCGCCCCTGTTCCTTGACCAATATTTTCTGGTCATGAGAACGTAGATTCCTCCTTGTATTACTATACTGTATATTATTGTAAACCAAAATTACTAAGGACTAATTTATACAGTAAAAGAAGATCCCCTCTTTGTTTGTGTGCCTCAAGTGTGTGTAATCCAATCTATTTCAATCTATCAGTGAGGCTACCATATGAGGCAGTATAGTGCAGTGGTCTAAGGCTCTGAGCTGCAAATCTGGTGACATCCAGCAGACCAGACCTTGGTTTGAATCCTACAGCTTTCACTTGCATACTGTGTGATCCTGAGCAAGTCACTTAACCTCCTTGTGCTCCCAGGTCGCTCCTGTAAAAAAAGCTTTCAGCTTAGTGTGCTATACCTGGTTAAACAACTAAATAAAAAAAATCATAGTGTTTTGATTTCAGTCTAGGAATAAATCTAGTCATTTTTCTTTGGACCCCCTCCAACAACCCGATGTCCTTTTTTAAATATGGAGACTAAAACTGTGATCCATAGTCCATAAAGGATCATCCATAGGTTTTATACAGGGGTACAATGAGGCTCTCAGATATTCCTACAAAGGTTTGTCTTATTTTGGTTAGCAAGGAATGGGCAGATCTTGCTATTTTTTTACACTGGCTATCTGCTGAAAGAGTTTCATTAACTATTATTCCCAAATCTCTGACACATGAAGCTGTTTTAATTATAGTTTGGTTAAGGGTATAAGTATATCTAGGATTGTTTTTGCCAACATGTAGAACTACACACTTGTCTGTGTTAAATTTCATATCATTTTCATATACCCATTTTTCAGTCTTGGCCAGATCTGAAATGAACTGAAAATGTTTATGAATTAGCTGGCCAGGTGGCGCTGAGGGTTGAGGTGCTGGACGCCACACCTTGCTCCATGCCGGTGGGTCGGCCGGGAGGAGTTAGGCTTGAGCGTCCCGTGATGACTCACCTACTCCAGGGAGGGTTGAGGCCATAGTCGAACTTGCCTGACTCTGAGCAGAGGCTCAGAGTACTGCAAGCCCCTAACATTGGGGCATGGGCAGCTGCTATACAGCATGATGTTGGCGCCGTGATGCCTTGACGCTAGGGTCCTACACTGTAAAGGGGAGAAAATGGAGGAAAATGGTTGCCATCACCGGGAAGACGGAGCCCCGGAGACATGCCATTGATGTGCCTTTGTCGCCTGACGCCCCCGGACTGGACGAAAGTTCATTGATGGGGGTAAGGGGTTCTGCCTCATCCTCGCTGGGGGTAAGCTAGTTCCATGGGATCCAGTGGGTCATTCAGGCGGGTGGAAAGTAGAGGGATGTCTGCACTGGGCCCTAAGGCCGGGAAGGCAGGCTGGGAAAAGTGGATAAATAGCGATTTAAAAAAAAAAGGAAACGTTTATGAATAGTGGTGACTTTCGCCACACAGCTTAGTGTCATCTGCAAATTTAGTTATATAAGAAGGAATATTGCTATTCATATCTTGGACATAGATATTAAACAATAAAGGTCCAAGCACCTAACCCTGCAACACTCCACTACCCACCCTCCCCTCCTCAGAAAGCACTCCATTAACACATACTCTCTGACTCCTGTTAAGCAACCAATTATATATCCATTTATTCAAGTAACTATTGAATTTTAAAGAAATAAGTTTGGTAATTAATTTATCATGAACTACTCTGTCGAAGGCTTTGGAAAAATCCAGTAGGACTATGTCACAAGGATTCCCTTCATCCAGTTTTTTACTGACATTATCATAAAATGTAATCAGTTTTGTAGTACAGGATCTTCCCTTAATAAATCCATGTTGTTTAACATCAGTTTGACCTGTTTCTTCTGGATGTTGTTCTAGCCTATTTTTAATAAGCTGCTCTAGTAATTTACAACAGTGAGAAGTAAGACTAATTGGCCTATAATTGTCCATTCTACCCCATCATCTGATTTATGTATAGGTACAACTAAAGGCAAGGCAAGGCAAAATTTATTTAAAAGACGCCCAGCCCCGGAGGCTCTGAGCGCTGCACAAATTTTAAACAAAGTTTAAAAAACACAAACACAAAAACAGCACAGAATTTTATACAAAATAAAAATAAATAAATCTAATAAAATCACAGACTTTACTATATATACTAATCTAAGTATCAAAGGCTTGGGAAAAAAGAAGTGTCTTCTAGCACCTCTCCAATCATCAGGTATATGACCTTCACTTATAGACTTATTAAAAGTAAAGACAAAGGATCTGACAACAGGAACTTCCTGTTTGGGAGCAGGAAGGAGTGATCACAGAGCCACCAAAGACTCACCATCCTAGAAGGGCAAGAGTAGCTCCATCCCTCACAGCTGCTGGAGGTCCCGACTCTGAGCAAGTAAGGAGACTACTGAGAAATATAGGAACTCTTGTCTTAGGAACAGAAGCTCAGGAGCTAAAAGGGCACAGAGGCAGTAAGTAAGTAGGGGAAGGAAAAAACAAAAAGAGGAAAGAGGTATTCCAAACAACAGTTAGGGGTCCATAAGAAAGACATGATGGGAGTGGTGCAGTGCAGTGGCTGTGGAGCAGCAGTCTTCCGGGAGACGTTCTGGAGGATGCAGTATTGTCCCATCTGCAGACACTCTCTGGGCTGAGAGGAGATTGCTCATCTCCAGGCTGGAGTTGGCCAAGATTTGTTGGACCTCTTCACCCACCCAGGGACCACCAGGTTCACTGACGTTGCCTCAGAGGTTGCCAAGAAAGAGGAGTGGTTGGACCACAGTGGGCTCAGGGAGGGTGAGGGTGGTGGAACAGAGACGCATCCCTCCAGTTGTACCTCTCCACAGTTTCTGTGCCGTTCTGGAAAAGTGTGGTTCCTCTATGGAGGCACCCACAGTGGAGACCAAGGAGGATGCTGGGAACCTCCACAAAGGAGACCCACAGGAGGGTGGTATGGGGACCCCACAGGGGAAGGAAACAACTCCTGGTGGGGGACTCCCATTGTTAGGAAGGTAGAACTGGGGAGGAAGTGGAGAGGGAGGTAAGGTGCCTGCCTGGCGCCATGGCTTGGAGGGACAGGGAGCGAATCCTCAGGATCGCAGGAGCAGCTGCACAGGGGAAGGAGCTGGATGTCATTGTCCACCTAGGGACAAATGACCTGGCTAAGAAAGGGATCAGAACAGTGCAAGAAGCGTTTGTGGAGATGGGAAGGGGCTTTAGACAAATTGCACACACGGTAACCTTCTCGGAGGTGCTGCCTGTCTACGGCACGGATGAGGCTAGGGTGATCCACACCATGGGATTCAATCAGTGGTTGAAAAACTGGTGCAGAGCTCAGGGATTTGGCTTCATTGGGGACTGGGGGTCCACCTGGATGGATGCTGGCCTATACTGGCATGATGGTCTGCATCTGTCCAGGAGGGGAACCAGGATCCTAGGTGATAGGTTTAAATACTTCATTGGCAAGCATTTAAACTAGCCAAGGGAGGAGGCACTGGAAAGGAGCAGGGAAATCCTAGCCCCCAAAAAAATCAGGGTACTAAGTGAGGTAGACACCAACATAGAGATGTCAATAGGGAGAAGCGCAGAGGTAAATGGAGAAAGTGACAAATGCAATAAGGACAGGGATGGGGCAAAAAGGGGTAAGGTGAGTACCAACGCCTGTAGTCTGGGCAACAAGCTCTCTGAACTGGTGGCCTTGATGGAAGAGGGATGCCTGGATATCGTAGCAGTCACAGAAACATGGTATACAGAGAACCATGACTGGGATGGTAACATACCAGGGTAAACAACCTACAGGAGAGACAGGGAGGGCAGAAGAGGGGGTAGCTCTCTATGTAAGGGAAGGGATAAAAGCAACTGAACAAAAGAGTAAACAGGGAGGAGAGGAGGAGAGGAGGCACTGTGGGTCACCTTAGAGACTGGAAATTGCACCACAATCTGCACAGGGGTTGTATACAGACCCCCATGTCAGAGGAGGGAATGGACAAGGATATGATAGAAGGCATACTTAGGATGGCAGAGAAAGGGAGATACTGTTGATGGGGACCCTTAATATGCCAAATGTTAACTGAGCACCTTTCAGCAGCCACATCCAAAAGCAGAGCCATTCTTGATGCCCTTCAGGTGGCATGCCTCAGACAGCTAGTTTTGGAACCTACTCATGAGGGAGCAATCTTAGACCTCGTACTCTCAAATGGGGACAGTGAGAGGATCTCAGATCTAGAAGTGGGTAGCCATTTGGGAACAAGTGACCACCAAACAGTGTGGTTCACGATAAACTCAGCTACAGAGTCAAGCCATGCAAAAGTGAGGGTTCTGGACTTCAGGAGGGCTGACTTTGGCAAGATGGGAGAGTGCCTTAGAAAAGCACTAGCAAACATGCTAGAAGGAGGGGTGGAGCAACAATGGGGAAATATCAAAACTGCCATCACAGAGGCAACAAGCCTTTGTGTGAAGCAAATAAACAAATCAAAATGAAAGAAAAAGCCACTATGGTTTTCAAAAGAAGTGGCGGTGAAGGTTAGGGAGAAAAATATAGCATTTAGGAAGTATAAGGAAACACAGAAGGAGCAGGACAGAGAACTGTACCAGTTAAGGCAGAAGGAAGCAGGGAGGGTAGTCAGAATAGCAAAGGCACAAACTGAGGAAAGATATCTAACTCAGTTAAGAAGGGCTAAAACCTTTTATAGGTATATCAGGGAGCGTAGAAAGACAAAGGGAGGGATAGTGAGGCTGAATAGAATAGATGGTGGGTGGGCAGAGAGTGACAGTGAAAAAGCAGGGATACTGAATGAGTACTTCTGTTCAGTATTCACAAAAGAGGAAGTGGGGGAGGTGCCTAATCCATTTAACAGAGGCACTCTGGAGAGGGGGGTCGATCCCAGTCCTTTCACAGAAGAAAGGGTTCTGAAAGAACTCCTAAAACTGAAGGTGGACAAAGCAATGGGGCCAGATGGAATTCACCCCAGAATTCTAAAAGAATTAAGCAGAGAACTAGTGACACCACTGACTACCCTTTATAACAAATCATGGGAGAATGGTGTAGTACCTGAGGACTGGAAGAAGGCTAATGTGATTCCCCTTCACAAAAGTGGGAGCAAGACAGAGACAGGAAACTACAGACCTGTCAGTTTGACCTCTGTGGTAGGGAAAGTGATGGAATCACTTCCGAAGGAAAGAATTGTTGTGTACCTAGAGGCCAGTGGGGCACAGGACCCAAGGCAGCATGGGTTCACAGCGGAAGGTCATGTCAGATGAATCTAATTGATTTCTTTGACTGTATGGCTAAAGTAGTAGACCAGGGAAAGTCTGTGTACATGGTCTACCAAGACTCTAGCAAGGCATTTGACACAGCCCCACACAAAAGATTAGTAGTCAAATTAACCAGCCTTGGAGTGGGTCCCAGGGTGGCAGCCTGGGTAAAACATTGGCTGAACAACAGGACACAGAAGGTAATTGTAAATGGAGTCCACCCTGAAGAAAGAGGGGTTACTAGTGGGGTACCACAGGGTTCAGTACTGGGTCCAGTCCTTTTTAATGTCTTTATAAGTGACATTGCAGAGGGACTAGAAGGAAAAGTATGCCTCTTTGCAGATGACACAAAGATCTGCAACAGGGTTGATACACAAGGAGGCGTGGAAAGGATGAGAAGGGACTTGGCAAGGTTGGAGGAATGGTCAGAAGTATGGCAGCTTGGATTCAATGCAAAGAAGTGCAAAGTAATGCACCTGGGAAACAAAAACCCAGGGGAAGATTACACAATGGGGGAGGTAGTAACAACAACAAAAATGGAAAGGGACCTGGGGGTAATCATATCAGATGACCTTAAGGTTGGCAAGCAATGTGAGAAGGCAGTAGGGAGGGCTGGGGGGATACTGGGATGTATAGGGAGAGGCATCACCAGCAGAAAACAGGAAGTTGTTATCCACCTGTACAGACAGTTGGTGAGACCCCATCTGGAGTACTGCATCCAGTTCTGGAGACCCCATCTCCGCAAGGACATAGACAGGATGGAGGCAGTTCAGAGGAGGGCAACTAAAATAGTGCAGGGTCTGCAAGAGAAGCAATACGAGGAGAGGCTAAAGGAGCTTAATATGTATACCCTTGAGGAAAGGAGGGAAAGGGGGGACATGATAGAAACGTTTAAGTACCTCAGTGGAATCAACAAAGTCCAAGAGGGTAGCATCTTTCAGAAAAAGAGATGTGCAAGAACAAGGGGACACATTCTGAAGATAGAGTGGGGACGGCTCTGGTACAATGTGAGGAAGTATTTTTTCACAGAGAGGGTGGTGGACGCATGGAGGAGGTTGTGGGATCTGAAACTGTGGGAGAATTCAAGAATACATGGGACAGACATAAGGCAATTTTTGTGGGGGGGTAGGAAGAAATAGGCTGTTGGTTAAATAGGATCTGCAGCTTATCCTTTAGGTAGGGAAATGGGCAGACTAGGTGGGCCATGCGGTCCTTATCTGCCGACAAAGTCTATGTTCCTATGTTTCTAAGGATATGCCAATGTACTTCCTGCCTTTTTTAATAAGATGGTGTTAATGCTATCAGGTCCTGGACTAGAGTTGATATTAAGCTGTTCTATGAGGTTAATAATCTCTTCCTCTTGGAAATATATATCCCTAGATTTAACAAGTTCTGTATAATTTCTTGATTGGTTTAGAAAATATGAGCAGAAATAAGGATTGAATTTATTAGCAACTAATTTATCATCAGTTATTGTTCTACTTTAAAATAAATCTCCATCCCAGTTTGATTAGGCACACTTTTAAACTAAAACAGAAAAAATCAAACATTTTAAATAGTCAAAGCACTCTAAAATAAATCAAAATACCGAATTAAATAATTAAAGCAATCAAATGATGACTCAAACTGTAGTCTCTTCCTGCAGCTATAAACTGAACTCCCTGCTTTAAGGAATAAACTACCTAGCTATATGCATTTACTGTGGTAAAATGTGTTCATTTAGTATCGTTCAAGATATAAACATTTATAAATTTCAGCTAATAAGCTGATAAAATGAGTCACTAACAATGCTAGTACTAACTAGTTATTAAAACATGCTGTGTGCAATATCATTAGTGTATTAACACTAATTACATTATTTACCTCACAGGCCAGAGACTAGGGGCAGGATTCACAATGCAGTTTGGGACTAAATCCCACTATGCAACCCCAATGGCGCTCTGAAATCGCCACAGCTGTGGAGTGCCCGATTCACCGCAGCAGTTGCATAGGGTGTTACGGCGGGTCCCATTGTCTTAGCAGCCTCCCACAGCTGCGGTGCTGTCCTGGCAACTGTGCCAGTCTCCCATAATCCATGGAGCCAGTCGTAATCCGCTCCATCTTTGTGAATACCACTCTGCGATGAGGTTTACCCGCAGCCGCGGGACTTTCATGAGTTTCTGCAATCCTGCCCCAACTTACTTAAGTAGGAAGCAGGGTTTGACTGCTGGAGGTTGCATGGTCTGCATAGCTGGCAATGGCATTTATGCTGGTTTATGAGTCTGGATTTTCAGTTTGGATGTATGTGGTGGAGGCGGCAGTGGAGTGTTATTGTTGGCAAACTTGGCATTTAATGATGCAGTGTACGCTGATTTTCTAGTCTATAGGCATCACATAGGAGAGGATGGAGGCAGGTGATCAGATGGCTGTATGGAACTGCAGCACAACTTGGGGAAAAATATGACAGGAAAACAAAACGGAATCTTAAAGAAATGGATTCAATTGATGAGGAGGAAAGGATGGAAAGAACATATTTCTTTTTATGCTTCAGTCATCCTCATCAAGCAAAGATCCCCCACAGTCTTCAAGACTGGAGTTGCCCCCACATGGTGGGAATTCTTTCTCCAGCCATGCTTCACCTGATTCAGTAGAGGGCAGTTGGCCACTGCCAACAACCTCAGGCTCTTCAGGTTCATCTTCCCTTCACCCGACACCTTTATGTGGTAGGAGCAGGAACATCATTGTGTTGCATGGAATGCCCTACATTTATTTTATTTATTTTAATTTTCTTTGTGCCTCTCATGCCCACCATCACCCCTCTTCTTCAGACTGCTGACGCCACTGTTCTACCCGCAAGACTCAGCCTTGCATCTCCAGTTTCACCGAAGTCCTCCTTCAGCATTCTGTGCCCTGGGCAGCCTTGTCCCTGCTGGGGGCCTCCTCTAATGGTTGTGGAGGGGAGAAACACCTGGAGCCTCCCTACTTTCCTCTGATTGGCCAGCTTGTCCCTGCCAGTGGCCTCCCTGCTGACTAGAAGAGGAACTTACACGTTTTGGTGGCGGCTGAGGGGCGATGTGCTGCTGGTGCTCTCAGCATCAGCTGGCATGGGAGGGACCACACTGCCATAATCCATTGTACCTGGTATGGCAGTTTCCTCCATTTGTGCCCCACCCACAAGGACACGCATGCTGCTGCTGTCCTGGGGAGGGGTTGCCTGGTGGTGCGAGTTAACCTGTTTCATCAACAGCACCACAAAACGCCTCCACTAGGAGCATGCTGCTGCAAAGCGATACAATAATTACCCCCCCAGGTTGGCTATGTGCCAGAGGGATTCCCTATAGATTGGCACCACGGAGCTGGCTACCATTTATTTTAATAAATGTTAGCATGCCCACATTTCTAGGGGACAGATTTGTATGCCTGCCCTGCACAGTGGCCCCGATGAACTGAATACCCTCTCAACACTGACACTTGAGGGTGGACAGCTCAGGTATTTGATTACTACTGAAGTCAGTGCTGGCCAGTCAGTGACCTTGCTATTCCAGTACAACAAGGGCTCTTCCATGATGATAACGGGCCTGGTGTTTGCCAAATATACATCTACTATGCATTGCACTGCCCACAATCCCGCTGCCTCATCAGCATCCACCTTTTCCTCCATGTCTTCAATTCCCGCCATCCCAGCGTGGATTTGTAGTTATTTTTTCTGTTGCTGGGCATGTTTTATTAGCCCTTTTATCATGCAAGGTGGTAGTAACACCTGGTCTTTGTTCAGGCTCATGTAATTTACATAACTGTGACTTTAACATCTATGCCCCTTGTACTCGTCTTATTAGAAGATTGTTTACATTTTGGACCTGATCACACCCACCTTCAAGTATTGATGACAATCCCATTTATAGCATACTGGCAATCTCAAAATCTGCAGACTACAGAATACCAGAAATATGGTGCTGCAGTCTAAGACGTGGAGCATGTGTTCCATTAAAGAGCTAGTGTACTGCCTAAAACTAATATTAGATTTTAAAAGCAAGTAGCCATTATCTTTATATTGAACAGATCAGAAGCAAATGGTTTGATACCTTTATTGGACCAATAAAGGTAGCAAACCATTTGCTTCTAGATCTGTTCTTAAAAGGACCAATATGGCAAAAAACTGAATCTGTATGTCTTTTCTATCTGAGGTACTTTCTTCTTTTCTCTTTGTTTAATTAGAAGATTGCTTACCTGATGTTAGTAGGTGTGATGTGTGGAACAGTTGTGAGCCTGGCAGCTGACATATCTTGCTCTACTGCTCCCCACTACATCATCAGCATTATGACCTCACTGTGTGACATCACTGCACTTAGGAACAGTAAGTGAGTGACTGCCAGGTCATTCACATGTGATATCACTGTTAGTGAGATCATAATGCTGATGATGTAGCGTGGGGTCAGTAGAGTTAGATATATCAGCTGCCAGGCTTAGAGCTGTTCCACACATCCAGCACAATATTATCACACAGAAGACTTTCTGATGAGCAAAAGAAAAAAGGAAAATACTTCAGAAGTGAAAAGTTACAACTACTACTTAAAATTTGCATTATTTTCCTGTCTGCCTGTTTTGGCTCTACTAGCTCTTTAAGGCACAGCCTGTATCACCACCTGCTGTACATTCCAAAAGCATCTGCCTCAGCACCAATAGACATGGGATGGTCTGACTTATACAGGAAGTGTCCCCACTCACTGTCTGTGTTGTATGTTTGAATGTCCTTACAGCCTTGATCAGGGCATCCATTACTTGACACTGGTCTGTTGTCAGAGACATGGATACTCCAGCACTATCATAGTTTGAATGCAGCAGATATTCAGAGATTGCACTGTACTGTTTCTACAAGTGCTCGATCATGTACAGTATCGAGTTTCATCTGGTGACATCTTCCAACTTCAAACGGTGCTGAGATAGTTTCTTCTGGATCTGCAGGTGCCTGAGATGGTCACAGGCCTTTTCAGAAAGGACAAAGTGGGCACAGATGCAATAGGCTACAGTCAACATGGACATGATATCAGGATATGCCAGAAACTCCTGCACAATGAGATTAAGGCAGTGTGCCAGGCATGGCACCTTGAGAAACCCCCATTGTTGATGCATTTCACTACATTTGAGCCATTATCCCTGGCTGTGAAACCTGCTTTCAGTGAATGGAGGTTCAGCCACTCACATTAGTCTCAGTCAGAAGCAATTCTACTATTTTCTGACCAATGTCTGATCCAGCTACATCTCTTCATTGCCAGCATGGCATGCTGGCGAATACCCAAATGTTGCTACCACCCCAGTTGGGCTTAGTACAGTTTTTCCCCTGGCCAGAGTCAAATACTACCCAGATACCTGTGCACAGTGTGCTGTGATGCACAGATAGGAGCTACCAGCTGTTTGACCGCTGGTCCACATAGCCATACTGGGATTTATGTATGGTGATGCTGAATGCAGCAGGGCATGTGCTTGAATGAAAGCAGTGATTTGAGGTGTTTTCTGAACTGGGGTTGCTCTGCTTAGGTGCCTCTGGGTGCTAGTACTCAACCCACCACTGTTGCTATGATCACTATTAGGCAGTCCCACAGACTCCTCCTCATATCTTTAGTAGTCCTCCTCAGCCAACCCTCCCTCCACCAGGACTGTTTCCTTGCTGCTTCTGGATGCCTTGACAAATGCAGATGATAGGGGAGAAGGGCACCCTGCATTGACTTCCTTTTAGTGTCGAGTTCAGTGTAACAGGTGCCTGGACTATAGGTGTGTGTGTTGGCCACCAGTACCTAGGTATATGCCCTTTTTACGTTAACTAACTTGTGCTTGATTCAGGTGACAGATAGCACCTGTCTCATCAGCTGGATCCAGTGTATAAAAATCCTAAACTAGGGATTTTGTACCCCTTGATTTTACAGGGTGGTGGGAGTGGGACAAGGGAAGGGTGGAAATGGATGTTTTTTCAGATGATTTATGCACTTTGGCAATAGATGACTCACATGGTGCAATGGGCTCAACACTAGTAAGAGGAACAACTGTTAAAGTATTGGTGGGAAACTTTGGTAGTTTCATGACATACTGGTGAGCAAAGCCCCACAACAGCATCACCCTTCCTCTGTTTTGGTTCCATTAGGGGATCCGAACCACCATCTCCAACACTGCCGGTATCCTCCTCCTCCTCCTCCTGAGCACTGTCCCCCTCCCATTCACTTTCTCCAGGCTCACTCCCTCTCATCATCTTTAAATGGAGACACAGTTTTCAATTTAGTATTTTCTGATTTCGCAACAGTCAGCTGTCCCTCTTCAGGTTCTGACTCATGGTCAAGCTCCACACTCTCATTTGGGAATGGGAAGCTGCTATCAAGATCAGGTTGCGCCCCACCACCACCTGGAGTCAAGGGGACACCAACGACCTCCTCCTTGATCACTGTACCCGAGCCAGACACTGTGCTATCTCTTGGACTGCTCCTCTTGTCATTGCCTCCCCCAGCCCCCCACCAGCATGGATGCCACAGATGTGGCAAATAAATATTTTGCTACACTAATGCCACCGCCACTGCCGACAATTACTCCTTTATTACTACTACTGGCCATGGAACCCATAGATGACACTGCTTGTAGACGCAGTTTTTTTTTTTTAGCTGCAACACCCTTTGCCCCACAGAATTTATGCACTTTTTGCTGCCTTCCTGGCACATCACCATTTAGTTGAGCTTCTCCCAAGTCATTTATATAAACAGAGTAAAGTATGGGGTGATGAATGTAATGAGAATTTTACATACACCTGAGGTGTTGGATGCTACATAAACTCGAGAAGCGGTTGAGGGGTTTATTACATTCAACACTCAAGGGTGTGTGTAATTGAGTTTTTACACTACCCCATATTTTATTTAATATAATTGCTGGGTCGTGTTATTTTGCCACAGCAATTGTATAAAAATAAGATTAAATCAGTTGCTGTTCAGCAGCCATCCTGTCTGCTGAAGCACGTCCACGGCCCATGAAACCAATCTCTTTTTTTTTTTTCAAGATTTTTTAATGTAAATAGGCAGCAGCTTAGAAAAGTTATGTGCAGCTGCAGTCTCTTTAAATATTGCTACTGCCGAGAGCAACTGGAGGTGCTGGGTTCAGGTGGGTTTAGTCACGATGACTTTGGATGGCTGGCGCCTGTGCAGATGCAAAGGAAACCAGCGCGTGTTTGCTGTTATAAACACTCCTTTATAATGACAAATTACTAACTGGTTTCCTTAGAAAAAACACGACCCAGTTATTATATTTAGATATATAATATTGTAAGGAAAAAAATTTAAAGGAACCCTGCATTACAACTAAATAGCAGCAGGAGACAGCTCCTCCCCTGAGGGATTAACAGTGTGATCTGAACAGAACTGTTTACTGAGCTAATAGTAACTACAGTAAAATCACCCAAAAGATTGTTTTTTGATTTTTATTATTTTTTAATACAATGAGATTAACAAGACACACACGGCAGGGGTAATTAACAAGTTACTACTGTAAGTAACACCATTGCTTTAAGAACCAAATGAAACAACTACAACTAATGTAAAGAGACTGACACAATACTTCACTCAACCACACCAAACTGTACTATAGAAATAGCATTAGAAATCAAAGGCCACAGAGGCAAAATAACTAACAAGAAAGATAGAGGAAAACAAATAGGAGATATCTCCTGCACACTGACTAGGGTTGTTAGTTAAAAGCACTCATCGTAACTAATCCTTCTGGGCTGCCTTGCTAGCTGAAACACCTTCCCTTCTCCACACAGCAGTGCTTCTAGACAGAACCAAACCACTACTTTACATAAATCAGTAAAACCAGAAGCAAACAACGTTAATCTAGCTGCACAAGGCCATCTAGATCTTTTTGTGAGTGATTTTGTTTAGAAATACTTCGTTTTTGGACAGATTGTAAAGTTTTTTTTTTTGCTCAAACAAGCAGGGACTGACTCCTCTCCAACTCTCCCCTGAAGACTACACTAAACACTGCCTCCACATGGCATACAGCTCATTTCAGTACCATGTGACCCCCAGTCCCATAGTACATAGCAAACTTCACCTGTGGGCTCTCTTTTGCTGGTGAAGTTATTAAATTTGCAGTTCGTGAAGTTGTTCCTATACTATAAATTGACACTTCATAAGGTGAATTAACTTTGCGAACTGCGGTGAATTTGTGAGTTAATTCAGCAAGTAAGTTTTACAACTCACACACCACTAGGATAATTTTTATAACTTTGCACACCACTATGGATAATTTGTCCAATTTCGTACACCACTAGGGTAATTTTTCCAACTCAGACACCACTAGGGAGAATTTTTCCAACTTCGTACACCACTAAGGATAATTTTTCCAACTTGGTACACCACTATGGATAATTTGCACACCACTAGGGATAATTTTCCAACCGTACACCACTAGGGATAATCTTTCAACTTTGCACACACTGAGGATAATTTTTCTAACTTTGTACACCACTAAGAATAATTTTTCCAACTTTGTACACCACTAGGATAATATTTCCAACTTTATACACTGCTAAGGATAATTTTCCAACATCATTACACCACTATGGATAATTTTCCAACTTCATACATCACTAGGTATAATTTTTCCAACTTCATACACCACTATGGATAATTTTTCCAACTTCACACTCCACTAGGGATAATTTTTCCAACTTCATACACCACTGGGGTAATTTTTCCAATTTTGTACACCACTATGGATACTTTTTCCAACTTTGCACACACTAGGGATAGTTTTTCAAACTTCATACACCACTAGGGATAATTTTTCCAACTTCATATACCACTGGGGTAGTTTTTCCAACTTTGTACACCACTAGGGATAATTTTTCCAACTTTGCACACCACTATGGATAATTTTTCCAACTTCGTACACCACTAAGGATAATTTTTCCAACTTCATACACCACTAGGGGTAATTTTTCCAACTTCGTACACCACTATGGATAATTTTTCCAACTTTGTACACCGCTAAGGATAATTTCTCCAACTTCGTAAACCACTATGGATAATTTTTCCAACTTTGTACACCACTAGGGATAATTTTTACAACTTTCCACACCACTATGGATAAGTTCTCCAACTTTCTACACCACTAGGCATAATTTTCAATGTCATACACCACTAGGGTAATTTTTCCAACCATTACACCACTAAGGATAATTTCTACCAAGTATCGTACAACATAAAGGATAATTTTTCAACTTTGTACACCACTAGGATAATTTTCCAGCATTTGTGGAATGGCTGTACTCAATAGGCAGATCAGCACTAAAGGAAAAGTCTGTCATATTACCTAAGAAACACCACGTATTAAATAATATCTGGACTAACTTTTTAACTTATACAATAGTAATGGAAGAACAGTAGAGAAGCCCTTATCAACATGAATGAACTCAGATAACCCACTTAATTTTTAAACAAGTCTTATTTGATAGTCTTGTTCTGCAGTATGAAATGTATAATCTATTAAATACTTAGGAGTTACTGTAGACCATACGTTGAATTTTGTACTTATAGATACATAGATACATAGACAGTGTCAGCAGATAAGGCCTATGGCCCACCCAGTCTGTCCATTTGAGCTGTAAGTTCAGTTTATGTTTTCCTAGAAGTCTGTTGCCCTTACCCTGACCTCCAGAATTCCTTTATGTCTATCCCATGCATTCTTAAATCCGTGATTGTTTCAGTCCCCACCACTTCCTCTGGCAGGTGTTCCACTTGTCCACCACCCGTTCTGTGAAGAAATTCTTCCTCATGTTTCCTCTGATCGTCCTCCTCAACTTCATCCCATGCCCTCAGTCCTGGAACATCTTTTCGCTTAAAATAGTGTATTCCTGCACCTGTTCCTCCCTGTGAGATACTTGTATGTCTCATATCACCTCTCTCCTCCTCTCCTCCAGGGTACATGTTCAGTTCCTTCAACCTGTCTTCATAGGGCTTGTGATGCAATCCATGCACCATCTTTGTTGCCCTCCTCTGAACCTTCTCCACCTGTCTATGTCCTTACGTGGTATGGTCTCCAGAACTGTACACTGTACTCCAGGTGGGGCCTCACTAGTGTCTTGTATAACGGAATTATGACCTCCCTTTTCCTGCTGGTGATGCCCTGCCTATACATCCCAGCATCCTGTTTGCTTTACCTGCTGCCTTGTCACACTGTTCTCTACCTTGAGGTCATCAGAGATGATAACCCCAAGATCCCTTTCCTGCTTGGTGATTGCTATATCCTCACCCCCAACTGATATATTGTGCCAGGGTTTTGTCCCCATATGCATTATCTTGCACTTCTTTGCATTGAATTTCAACTCCAAACCCTGACCATTCTTCAAGTTTCTGCAGGTCCCTTCTCATTCTGTCTACACCCTCTGGTGTGTCTACTCTGTTACAGAGCTTTGCGTCATCAGCGAACAGTGAAATTCTGCCTTCTAGGTCCTGTGTAATGTCACTGATGAAGATGTTGAATAGGACCGGTCCCAGCACTGATCCCTGTGGTACCCCACTGGTCACTCTTCCCTCTGTGGAGTGACAGCCATTTACCACCACCCTCTGTGTCCTGCCACCCAGCCAGTTACCTACCCACAACACTACTGTCTTGCCTACACCCATATTCCCCAGTTTGTGTAATAGTCTTCTATGTGGCACAGTGTCAAAGGCCTTGCTGAAGTCCAGATAGGCCATGTCCACTGCCCTCCCCTGATCCACCTCCCTAGTCACCCAGTCAAAAATTCAACAAGGTTGGTCTGACATGACCTCCCCTGGTGAAACCATGCTGTCTTGGGTCCTGTAGTCCATTGACAACCAGATGTTCCACCAATCCTCCTTCAGTAGTGCTTCCATGATCTTACCCACTACCGAGGTGAGGCTGACTGGTCTGTAGTTCCCTGCTTCCTCTTTGTTCCCACTTTTGTATAAGGGGCCACATCTGCTGTCCTCCAGTCTTTGGGTACCGCCCTGTTTCCAGTAATCAGCTAAACAGGATAGCCAGAGGTTCAACCACCACCTCTCTTAGTTCTTTAAGGACCTTGGGGTGCACCCATCTGGCCCCATTGCTTTATCAACTCTTATTACTTCCAGTTCGTTCAGGACCCTTTCGTGTAAAGGGACTTGTGTCCATTTCTGCACCATTCTCACCCCTTGTACTCCTTCAGACCCATTACCCTCCTCTTCTCAGTAAAGACTGAGAGAAATACCTGTTCAATATGTCAACTTTACTGTTGTCATCCTCCACGCGGCCCCCATCCTCCCCCTTCAGTCTCACTATCCCTCCCTTTGTCTTTATTTTTTCACTTATGTACCTGTAAAAGGTTTTGTCCCCTCTACCCACTGATTTTGCAATGTGTTCTTCTGTCTGAGCTTTGGCTTCCCTTACTGACCTCCCTGCTTCCCTTTGCTTCTCCTAGTACTTCTCTCTATCCCCTTCTGCCTGTGTCTTTTTGTATTGCCTGAATGCAATCTTATTTACAAGTTAAAACTACTAAACCTCATAGTAAATTGCAATGTTATATAGATTATGCAGTTTCTTAACCTCAGAATACGGCTGGCTATAGCCAATCAAAGGACATAATGGTTAATTATGCATCTATGTAACTGATAATGTACCACAGAGCACCATAGCTAAAAAATAACCTTGATACAAAGAACAGGAAAATTTGCACTGCTGGCCTCAATTAAAACTCTTTATTGTCATGTTCTTGGAGGTTAGGATGGCTTCCTGTCCCCTATTTTACAGGCTGACTGTGTTTTGTTTTGTCTTTGGGATTAGGGAGACGGGAACTGCCCCCACCCCCCACCTCCACTCTTAAAAACATTACATAACACCACCCTACTGTGTCTCTATAACAAAGTACCACTGAGTCATCGAGCAGCACTGCAGGATCCACTTACAAAAATGATGTGTCACTAAACTGAACAATACCAGGAAACAAACACATGTCTTATAGTACTATATACAGGGTCATCAACAGTGACTATTGCTTACGTGGGGTGACAAACATAAACACATTCTCATTAATAATGTTGCGAAACAACAATGATGCACTGAATTTATTACTTGTGAGACTAAATTCATGTATGACCAAGGAGCAGTGCAGGGACTATGTGCAATCATTCACCTCTGTGATGACAATAATGTTTGCATAACAACACTAACAGCTCAGGTGTGCTGACCCTGATGCATTACTGAACCTAACATCAATTATAATAATGATGCGGTGTTCCATAACTAAAGGGACATTAGGCGCTTTTACACTGGCAGCTTAGTAATGGAATGAGCATGACAGAAAGACCTTACCTTTCTATCCGGTGCTATGTAAAAGCAATTTATTCCATTTTGAAAATAAACGGTCACCCGAACCGCACTCCATGGTTTGTGTGGTTTGTCCTGAAATGTTCCGTTGAGCACCGCAATGTAAAGTGTCCGTTCCGGCACTTCAGTGTGGCACAACTAGCTCTTGCGTGACAGCAACTGTTGTTGACATTCTACCATTTGCACCCCCCTTTCTAGGAAATCTCTCAAGGAGGACTGCACCGGTAGGGACGGCTGGACCTTTTGGGCACTTTTGTGCCAAAAGATGGCATCCATGTAATCAGAAGGCATAGCAGAACAGACTGTATCAGTACACACAGGTAACACTCATTTTGGCAGAGGAGCATGTGTAAAAGCACCTACAGAAACACAGCAATACAGTACAAACAGCAGGACCACATTTCAAGCTTTCATTTTCATGTATGACAGTCACACTGCATGCATTTTATATATATGATTTGAAACAATTTATTACAGACTGAAAAAGGAATAGCCTTGTTTATCATAGTGAGTGCCACAATTTATTTGGAGTCATGTACCATTTACAGTTGTACTGCCAAAGGTTACTGAACCCTGTGGATCTGTACCAGCAAAAACTAAATGAGCATTCAAAAAGTGGCTGAATATCACAGCTGTTTTGTTCACAAGCACAGTGCATATGTAGGGTAATCAGATGTTATCAAGAGCAAAACGAAGCAAAAAATGTATGTAAGCCACTCATGGAAACAATACATCCAAAGGCACACCAACACTGTTTGGTGTTGTTTTGAAGTCTTGTTTATGCATGTGTGTGTGTGTGTGGGGGGGGAGATAGGGGTTTGGGGTACAAAAAAAAAATAGTACATCGAGACCTGGTAGGCAATAATATGCTACATAGCAGTGAAAGAGGCAACAACAGTGACAGTCATTACAACTCGGAAAGCTCCATTCCTCCGCATTCATCGCTGCTGACAGGATTGTCTTCAGCTGGACTGTCCAAATCAGGACATGAATCTGGGCCATCAGCAAGAGGCTTGAAACAATAGGGATGATTGTACTCCCTGAAACACCTGCAACGCAGGACAAAGCAGTGACTTCATCTTCATCTGAAGACATTTTGCATTCAATGCAGTGCAGGAGCAAAGTCGTCACCAAATTACATCATCTCACCGACAAGCGTCGACGTACGGCTCAAATGTAAACAAGGCAAAGTCACAGTATGCAGTACCAGTCAGGGAGAAAATATAAATCACAATTTAAGGTCTTAAAACTGCTGAAACACTCAAAAAATCAACCGAAAGTGACAAAGGGCAATGTAAAGTGATAAAATATTGGGTCTCAGTAATATATGTGACTGACATTTGCATTTGATCTTTAATAGATTATAATGCTTTTTCAACTGCACTGTTGTCTTATCTTACAGATAAGTTTAAATGTGAATGTTTTAAATGAAATGATAATTCTGCATAAGGCATAAGTACTGTAGTTATTATATATTGTAGTTATTATCTAAACTGAAACATACTTGAAATCATATACATGTTCAAATCAGGTTACAATGTCATTTCAAATTGCATACATTTTACCTAATAGATCATTTTTGCTGTGAATTTGTAATATTTTAGTATCGTATATTAGTACTGAGTTGACGTGGAATCTAATATTCCTAGATTATGTGTTTTGTCATATATAGATTATTGTGTTGTATTGTATTGAATGTGCAGTGACTTAGGGTCCTGCCTGAAAAATAATTGTATTCCAGAGCTCTTATCCTTAATAAAAATACAAAATAGGGTTGTCAGAACCCTTAGAAGTTCTGGGTTCTAGTTCTAGTCTAGAACTTTTGAAAATGTTCTAGGGTTCTAATCTTTTTTAGAACTCGAACCCTATTTTTTTCGTTTTGCTGCCAATAATGAAGGAAATAGTGAAATACACATGAAATTGAGCACATGCTCTCAATTACAAGACAATAGTGAAATACATATGAAATTGAGGACAAAAGAAATAAAACCTGTTCAGTATAAGGGGAGAGAGAAATGATCCTGTGTGAATTTGGTATACTGGGTACAGTGCAGTAGTCCAAGGGCACACCGCAGGATGATGAGCTGGCCAGTATGCAACAAATGAGATAAAGTCACACAACATACTGAAGGGATTTTCCTGTCTCTCCTAAAAACGGGGAGATATATTTCTGTCATGTATTTAAAGATACCACACAAACAGCTGCTGAGCTACACACAGTCACACACATTGGGTAGGATAGTGTGGTCAAACGGCACACAGCAGGATGATGGGCTGGCCACACAGTACACCAAAGGAGACGGAGTCACACAACACAGTGAAAGGGATTTTTCTGAATCTCCTTCCAACAGGGAAATATATTTTTGGCATGTGTTTAAGGATACCACCACACAACTGGTTACTGGGCTGTATACGGTCACACACACTGGGTAGGGTAAAGTGCAGTCAAAGGCACACAGCAGCAGGGTGATAGGCCGGCAGTAGACAAGAAAGAGCACACACACACACACACACACACACACACACACACACACACACACACCACACATGAAAGGATTTTTCTGTCTCTCCTCCCAACAAGGAAATATATTTTGGTATATGTTTAAGGATACCACTACAACTTGTCTACTGGGCTGATCAAAGGGCACACAGCAGGGTGATGGACTCACACAGGAGGCAGTCGCACAACACAGTGAAAATGGATTTTCTGTCTCTTCTCCCAACTGGGAAATATTCTGACATGTATTTAAAGATGGCAGAATGAATACTGCCCAGTGCTATGGTGTGCTCAGGATAAAAATATTAAATTAAAAGCACACAAATTCTGGCACTACTACCACTAACACACAATTCAATAAGCAAGACACAAGACGTGTTTCAAAATCACATTTATTAAAGACAATCATGTAAAAATACTCCCTGAGGAAACCTTTGCAGGTGAAACCAGTAGGAGGTGGTGAGTTGTTCCCCTTGTCTCATGGTAAGGGTATTTTTACACACTGTTGGCTTTTAATAATTGTGATTTTGATGCACGTTTGTATCTTACTTATTGAATTATGTCGCTAGTGGTGGTAGTGTGGATATTATGCTGTGGTGTATGTAGGATACCACAGAACTGGCTTCTGGGCTAGACACAGTCACACACAACATACACTGGGTACAGTGCAGTCAAAGGACACACACAGCAGTTGATGGGCTGGCAGTGGCCACAGAACCCCACAGCAGAAACAACACAGTGAATACTGTGCAAAACGAACTGCCTTGTTGTATGTATCAGGAAGTTTGGGGTGAAAAGCCCTTCAACACAGTCATCATAGTACGATTTTTCACTTTGTTGAATTTATTTATTGAAATGTTGTACTAGTAAGCATATTGAACAACACAACATGTTGCTCAGTCTCATGAGTGCACCTGGGAGACATTTTTCCTGTTTGTTTCAACTTTCTCCGTTCCATTAATCTCTTTATCCATCCCCAGCCAGGGTGATCTCCTCTTGAGTGCTCCTGAGTCTGACCATTCTTTCCCGCCGTAACCCCGGCCCCACTCACCCCTTTTATGCAACCTTTTTGTTTTCAGCAAGGCAATACACATAGAAACATAGAAACATAGAAGTTGATTGCAGATAAGGACCCAAGGCCCATCCAGTCTGCCCATTTCTTTTCTACCTTATAAATGTGCCATCGGCCTTTGCTCTGTCAGTGACCTCATCTATTCATAGTCATTTGTATTGCTCCCTTATGCCTATCCCATGCCTGTTTGAAGCCCTGCACTGTATTCATAGCCACCACTTCTTGTGGTAAGCCATTCCATGCATCTACCACCCTTTCTGTGAAAAAGAATTTCCTCAATTCCCCCTTAATCGGCCTCCTCTAATCTCATGCTGTGTCCTCTTGTCCTGCTATTTTTCTTATATTTAAACATGTTAGACTCTTTCACCTTGTTTATGCCCTTAAGGTGTTTAAATGTCTCGATCATATCACCTCTCTCCCTCCTTTGCTCAAGGGTATACATATTGAGCTCTTCTAATCTGTCCTCATATGTCTTCTGATGCAGTCCCTGCACCATTTTGGTTGCCCTTCTCTGGACTGCCTCAATTTGGTTAATGTCCTTGTGAAGGTGTGGCCTCCAATACTGCACGCAGTACTCCAGATGGGGCTAACTAATGTCTTGTACAGAGGAATTACCTCCCTCTTACGACTTGTGATACCCCTACTAATACACCCTAACACCCCCTAGCCTTACCTACTGCTTTAGAGGTCTGCTTGATGATTTTAGGTCATCAGTGATGATGATGCCCAAGTCTCTTTCTTCTTTGTGACTGCTAGCAACTCCCTCCCAGCCTATAAGTGGCTTCAGGGTTCTCTCCCTATGTGCATGATTTTGCACTTTTGCATTAAATCCCAGTTGCCACTCTTCTGACCATTCTGCTAGTTTATCCAGATCTCTTCTCATTCTGCCCACCCCATCTGGATCATCTACTCTGTTGCAGATCTTGGTGTCATCTGCAAACAGACAAGCCTTTACCCTCTAGTCCATCTGCGAGGTCACTAATGAAGATGTTGAATAGGACTGGCCCCAGGACTGATCCCTGAGGTACCCACTTGTGACTTGCATCTCTTCTGACTGTATACCATTTACCACCACTTTCTGTTTTCTGAGTCAACCAGTTTGCCACCCAGTTGACCAACTTCACCCACCCCAAGCCTACCTAGCTTATTTATCAATCTTCTATGTGGAACAGTGTCAAAAGCTTTGCTGAAGTCAAGGTAGGCGACATCAACTGCTCCCCCTTGGTCCACCACTCTGGTTACCCAGTCAAAGAAATCTATGAGATTAGTTTGACAGGACCTTCCTTTTGTAAACCCATGCTGTCTTGGATCCTGTGCCCATGGATTCCAGGTGTTGCACTATTATGTTTACTACATCATAGAATAGTAGTCAGGGTACCATATAATTTGTCTGAGTTTACTTGGGCTGCAATGATTTTGTATGGGTAAATATACATGTCAGATACATTTTCTGTGTTTTATAAGCTTGTTTTTAGATTTTAGTCAGGTTTTTATTGTATTCTTTGCATATAAGCATCTAGGTTGTGATTGCTAAATGCAGGATCACTGTTACCAACTAGCTTATTCAAGTTTATAATCAGTAGAGCCATCCAAAATACCTCAGTTGTTTGAATAAAACAAGTCTGAATGAAGTATGTTCACAAAGAAGAAACTGCCTTATGAAACTTATGAAAATATTTCAAAGTTAGCACCCATTTAGTGTGAATTGGATCATTTGCACCTTTTCTCCACCTGCTGTTTCAGTCTCTGTGACAACAAAAAGTTTTCTGATAGACTGCTTCAACAAAAGCAAATGTTATGTATTTAAGTGTAATTATGTTTTGGCCAGTGGATTTTGAAAGCACAGTCAATGACATACAGAATGTAAGACCCCAGGGACTGTATGATACTGGTAGGCAGAGTGGTGCTCAATTCTAGAGGCAGTATAGCGCAGTGGTCTAAGGCTCTGAGCTGCAAATCTGGTGATATCCAGCAGACCAGACCTGGGTTTGAATCCCACAGCTTCCACTTGCTACTGTGTGACCCTGGAGCAAGTCACTTAACCTCCTTGTGCTCCCAGGCGCTCCTGAAAAAAAGCTTTCAGCTGTAGTGTACTACCTGGTTAAACAACAAACAAAAAAAAAACATCTGAGCTCAGACATGAAAACTGGGAGACACCTTTTCATGGACACAAAAAAAAAAAAAAAAAGCATCTACATGTCTGGGAGATGCATGAATCCATTTGAAGGTCCTCCAGTAATCACTTGTGGATTTTTTAGGTAAGACACTTTACTTCAAAGAAGCAAATTCAAGCAGGTTTTTTCGCTCCTCCTACCCCCCTGGCCATCCACTCCTTCCAGGCCTGCCAAGGCCCCTACCACCGCTGCTGAGTCCTGACCACCATCCACTGCCCCTTACTGCTGTGCCAGGTAACCCAAAGTAACGTTATTGAGTAGGCCCCTACCTCTGTAGGAAGCTACAGGGAGAAAGAATACCAAGAGCTTCCTGTGTATCCTGGGCATGGCAGTGGTCAGAATAGACACATGTCTGGGGCTTCCAGCTTATGGAGGGACCAGCAGCCATCCTTCAGTTGGTCAGCGAGTGTTCCCCATTTACTTAGGAGTGTGACAGGCCACATGATGTAAAGGCACAAGTCGATGTCTGTCACACTCCCCCTTCTGCAGTAAAGGCTGACATGCTGTCATGCCTCTGCTCCTCAAGGGCCAGCAAAGTGCTGAGCCGTGAACCCACCCTCCCTCCCAGGAGAAGTGAATGGTCATTGGACACTCAAGCCTTCACCCACCAGCTGGCTCTCAAACATCCAAGTCTGTTCCCTAACCATGGTCAGCGTGTCACAGGCAGAAATCCAATTCAGGCAGTTAAATCATAGATGGGAAAAACAAAGGTAGTCCACCTTAGCGTGATGGTTCAGATTAATTCACATCTGAGTTCTAACAAGCAAAGAGACCAAGTCATTTGTAACTTGTGCATGTGCCGTGTGGGTGTTGAAGAAAGGGGATCAAAGTGCTGTCACTACTGCCATCACCCCAAAGGGATGTGGACTGCATTGTTACTACTGCATACACACACTGAAGGATGGGGACTGTAGTGCTTGTACCATCACCACTGGTGGATGGAGAATGTAGTACTGCTGCCGTCCTATCTGAGGGATGGGGACCATAGTGCTGATACTTCCATCACACCTCAGGAATTGTGAATGTAGTATGCTGCCCATCACACTAAGCGATGAGGACCACAATGCTGCTGCTCTGTCACACCTAGGGAGGGAGGTCGTGAGTGCTGTTGCTGCTGCCATCACACCAGAGGGATGGGGGCCATAGTGCTGTTGGTGCTGCCATTGCACCTGAGGGATGGGACTGTAGTGCTGCTTCCATCACACCTTAGGGATGGAGACTATAGTGTTGCTGCTGCCATCACATCTTGTACCTAAAATAACTTTAAATTGGTACAAGGATAGAAGGATTTGTAATAGTGGAGGTCAAAATTGCTAAAATGCATGTTAGCAGAGTTAAAAATTGCTAAATAAAGTACACAAAACCAAACACCAGTAAAACTGGATTTTGACTTAGTAGACACGGTGACAATACCGTTTTTTACAATGTGCAAAATGGAATATGCCCTTTCTCAATCCCGGTAAACCAGTGTCCCTGGCTGTATGTTATGGCATGTGCAGGAGTTTCTGCATGCTTGGAGAGCAAAATTGGCAACAGAAGTCATAAGACCTCGTTTGACTCATTGACAGAGGCAGTTACAAAACTGGAAAAAAAAGTGATAGATTCAAATATTTAGTTTATGTAGTTCTATGTGTTGAATTGGGGGGGGGTGCAAGTTGTGATGTACGGAAGCAAGTGCTGTTGCTAATAAAACAAGCATTTGTCAATGCGAATGTTTGCTTGCTGGCATTGGCAGTAGTGATAAGTTACAGAGGCACGTAATAGGAATGGTGAAATGTTAATTCAAATAACCCACCACCACCCTACAGAAGTGACAGAGCATTGGGTTGTGCGTGCTTGGGCTCATCAGGCATAACGGCCACTGCCATTTCGTTCACACCGTTAATTCTGCAGACACTGACAAGTGGCTGCAGTGTTCCTTGGGGTCTTTGAAGCCCTTATGCACACCCATTTCATTAGGAAATATGGTGAGATGGAGTGCGATATGGAGAATAGGGTGAACTTTGGGGCCAAAGAGTCCAAGGCATACTACGATGCCTCTCACACTGGCTGCAGGGTGTGGAATGGTATGAGCATTACAGGCAAGAATCCCAAGTCCCACCCCTGATGCCTGTCATTCTCTACAGGGTTAGGCGTTATGGTTGGAAACCCTAATACCTCAGGCATTACGTTGGTATTTTCATCCAAATTTTCAACATGTTTTTGTGACCCCACCTCATGAGCAGGGAATATCAGTTTATTAGCTGAAAGCTGCTTATGCACAGGCGACTATGGCATTTTAGCACCACAGGTGCAAAAACATTCAAACAGGATGTAAAAATAGCAGCTGTACTGTTCAGGGGAGGTGTAAAAATGGCAATGTTGCAAATCTGCAGTAAAAATATTTAAAAAATGGTGAAGTCAACGAGCATACATTGAAACCTGCCAGCACACACTTAATATAATTAGGTTGGGGATTTTTACAGCAGATTGTCAACTCAGGCATTTTGGGTGCCTCCGATCATGAACAAGTGTCACTGTGATTTTCTCTATCTAATTTGAACAATGATTTCCCAGTGACACGCATCTCTACGCTGAAAGATGTGAAAACACACTTCAGCCATGTTGTAAAAATGACAGCTGTACTGTTCATAAGGAAGAGTGGAAAAATGCCACTAATTTGAAAATCTGGACTGAAAAATATTACTAAAGTCATGAAGATTCACGAGGGGCGTGGAAACTGCGCAATGCTCTCGTAACACATTTCTATGGACTTTTATTACCAAATTTTCTTATAGCCATTTAAGACCTCTGCTCATGAACAGTATAATTGTGATTTTCTTAATCTGTCCTAAACATTTAACTTCGCACACCTACAGCACCATTGGCGTAAGCTACATGTCTTGAAAAACACATTTCAGGGCAACATATGAAAAATGGCAGCTAGTACTGTTCATAAAGGGAAGTGTAATAAAATGGCAATGTTGAAAATCTAATTGAAAATATTAAATTCGCAAACTCCACGAGCATGCATAGGAACTCATAGCACTACCGCTTGAAAAACAGTCATTTTAGAATTTTTGCACAAATTTTCAACATAGTCATTTTAGACCTCTGCTTTAATGAACAGTGTCACTGTGATTTGCTAATTTATCCCGTACATTGATTTACGCTTATGGCTAACCATTATGCTCGCCACAATGAGAGAGCTACGTTTACGTGAGATGTGAAAAATGACAGCTGTACTACTCATAAGAATGTGTAGTAAAATGGCAATGTTGAAAATCTGGAGTAAAAAATAATGAATGTGAACGAACATATGAGTGTGTAGGAACTATACAACATACGCTATGTAAAACAGTCATTTTAGAATTTTCACCAAATTTTCAACATAGCCATTTAAGACCTTTAGCCATGAACAGTGTCACTGTGATTTTCTTAATTTGTCCTGTACATTGATCTCACACACCGACTACGCCATTTGTGCGCTACATTGGGTCAAACACGTTCTGGGTGAGATGTGAAATAAGCTGTACTGCTCATAAGAAGATGTGAAATGTGCAATGTTAAAAATCTGGATGAAAATATTGAAAATTCGCGAACTTCTGACGAGCGTAGGAACTACTTAACGCATAACAATCAAAACAGTCAGTTTAGAATTTTCCACCAAATTTTCAACATAGCCATTTAAGACCTCTGCTCATGAACAGTGTCACTGTGATTTTTCTTAATTGTCCTGCTACAGTGATTTACGCACACTGGCTCGCCATTGATTGCACTACATGTGGAAACATTTTCGGTGAGATAATGAAGAATGACAGCTGTACTACTCACCAGAAGGTGTGTGGTGAAATAGCAATGTTGAAAATCTGGGTAAAAATATTGAAAATTAAATGAACTTACGAACCTGCGTGTGAACCTCACAACACTGCCTTTCGTAAAACAGTCATTTTGGAATTTTGCGCCATTTTTCAAATAGGGGTTTTGGAACCTTCTCAGGCAAATGATGTCACTGTCATGGCATTAATCGGACCCAAAGGTGATTGCACAAGTGACTGCACAGTGACACGAAATCCCCTTTGAAGCCCGCTCCTGTGACATCATTCAGGGAAAACCATGCTAAATCTGGTGCAAAATTCCAAAAAGCCTGAGATATGCAATAAAGTTGAAAACCCTCTCTAGCCCATTATACGGCTTACCGCCATTTCCTCAGTTCAGCGATTCGGCTTTGAAGAGTGCAGAGCGTGTTCCCGGAGTCCACCGAGGATCAAGCGTGCGAGCCCGAGAGGAAGTATGGGGTGAGGGGTGGGGAGGCAGGTGCCAGTGGGTGGGTGCAGGTTGTGGGAGGGGTTGGGAGAAGTGCCGTGGGACCGCTTTTGTTTTGCAGGTTAAAAAAAAAACAGATGTGGGGTGTTTGCCATGCTGGGTGGGCCTCCTAGCGTGGCACAAGGACGGCTGGGGCGCGGGAGCCGACGGGATTGAGCACCCCGTCGGCCATATGATCAGCTGCCACGCTGGGTGGGCTCCCAGCATGGCACCCAGTACGGGGAGAAGACAGTGAAGCTGACGGAGAATTGGGCACCCCGTCGGCTACCCATTGGAGTTCAGCATGTTATGGAAGGCTTTGGGGAAGCGACCACAGCCAACGGGGATTGGGCACCTCCCGCCGGCCATAGAGTGTGTGCGGGGGCAGCATGCAGTATGCGTATGCGTGTGTGTGTGTGTGTGTGTGTGTAGGGGGAGCTGCATGAGCAAGCAGCGATATCTTATCGCTGCTCACTGAAGTCATAGGACAGCTCCAGCATGCATTACTTACAGGGCCGCGCCTTCGCCAACACACTGACTGAATTGGAGGAGGAGGTGACACCTCCGAAATCTCGGATGATGGCATTATGTTTCTTGCACATGCATGCAAGCAAACATAAAAATGCATTTTTATATTTGTTTAAAAACTGTTTTTCTGTCTGCTTACTGACTTCTTGGGCCTATCATAAAAATGAGATGCCTCATATCAGGGGGTTATCCCAGTAAAGGACAATTTTAAAACAGTAACAAGCATTTGTCAATGCCGAACGTTCACTTGCAGGTATTTGCAGTGGTGTTTGGCATGTATGGTGCTGTACCCTAATGCCCTGTGCAATTGCTGGTATTTGCACAATAAATTGTCAGCATGACCTTTTTGTTACCCCCATTGTGCGCTACATAGGCGGAAATACGTTTTGGGCAGGATGTGAAAAATGACAGCTGTACTGTTCATAAGGAAGTGTGGTAAAATGGCAGTGTTGAAAATGTGGAGTGGAAATATTGAAAATTCACAAAGCTAGGAGCGTGCGTGGGAACTGTGCAATGCACGCTCGTAAAACAGTCATTGTTAGGAATGTTTTCACCAAATTGTCAACACAGCCATTTTAAGACCTCTGCTCATGAACAGTGACACTGTGATTTTCTTAATGTGCCCCATACACTGAGTTCACACAGCGACTGTGCCATTGTGCGCTACATGGGCGGAAACACATTTTGGGCAAGATGTGAAAAATGACAGCTGCAGTGCTCATAAGGAGGTGTGGTAAAATGGCAATGTTGAAAATGTGGAGTGAAAATATTGAAAATTCGCAAACTTACGAGCGTGCATAGGAACTGCGCAATGAACACTCGTAAAACAGTCATTTCTAGGAATTTTGTCACCAAATTTTCAACACAGCCATTTTAAGACCTCTGCTCATGAACAGTGTCACTGTGATTTTCTTAATGTGTCCCATACATTGAGTTCGCACACGGACTGCGCCATTGTGCGCTACATGGGCGGAAACATGTTTTGGGCAGGATGTGAAAAATGACAGCTGTACTGCTCATGAGGAGGTGTGGTAAAATAGCAATGTTGAAAATCTGGTGTGAAATATTGAAAATTCCGGAACTCACGAAAGTGCGAGGAACTGCGCAATGCACACTCAGAAACAGTCATTTTTAGAATTTTTCACCAAATTTTCAACACAGCCATTTTAAGACCTCTGCTCATGATCAGTGTCACTGTGATTTTCTTAATGTGTCCCATACATTGAGTTTGCACACGGACTGCGCCATTGTGCGCTACATGGGCGGAAACATGTTTTGGGCAGGATGTGAAAAATGACAGCTATACTGCTCATGAGGAGGTGTGGTAAAATAGCAATGTTGAAAATCTGGTGTGAAAATATTGAAAATTCGCAAACTTATGAGCGTGCATAGGAAGTGCGCAACGCACACTCGTAAAACAGTCATTTTTAGGAATTTTTTCACCAAATTTTCAACATAGCCATTTTAAGATCTCTGCTCATGAACAGTGACACTGTGATTTTCTTAACATGTCCCATACACTGAGTTCGCACACCGACTGTGCCATTGTGCGCTACAGGGCGGAAACACGCTTTGGGCAGGATGTAAAATGACAGCTGCACTACTCATAAGGAGGTGTAAATGGCAATGTTGAAAATGTGGAGTGAAAATATTGAAAATTCGCGAAATCTACGACGCGGCATAGGAGCTGCGCAATGAACACTCAGAAACAGGCATTTTAGAATTTTTCACCAAATGTTCAACATAGCCATTTTAAGACCTCTGCTCATGAACAGTGTCATTGTGATTTTCTTAATGTGTCCCATACATTGAGTTTGCACCGGACTGCGCCATTGTGCGCCTACATGGGGGAAAATTTTTGGGGCAGGATGTGAAAATGACAGCTGTACTGCTCATGAGGAGTGTGGTAAAATGGCAATGTTGAAAATCTGGTGTGAAAATATTGAAAATTGAAAACTTACGAGCGCATGAGGAACTGCGAGAACGCAGACTCAGAAACAGTCATTTTAGAATTTTTCACCAAATTTTCAGCACAGCCATTTTAAGACCTCTGCTCATGATCAGTGTCACTAATGATTTTCTTAATGTGTCCCATACATTGAGTTTGCACTACCGACGACGGCATAAGCTAAATGGGCAGAAACACGTTTTAGGCAGGATGTGAAAATGACAGCTGCACTGCTCATGAGGAGGTATATAAAATGGCAATCGTTGAAAACTCAGGCAAAGAATGAAAATTCGCAAACGCATGTAAGCCGCAGTAGGAACCGCGCAACGCATGCTCGTAAAACAGTCATTTCTAGGAATTTTGTCACCAAATTTTCAACATGGCCATTTAAGACCTCTGCTCATGAACAGTGTCACTTTGATTTTCTTAATGTGTCCCATACATTGATTTACGTCCCAACAGCGCCATTGTTATGCACTACATAGGCGGAAACACATTTTGTGCAGGATGTGAAAATGACAGCTATACTGCTCATAAGGGGTGTGAAAATGGCAATGTTGAAAATCTGAATTAAGAAAAATATTGAAAATTAGCGAACTACGAGCCTGCGTGGAACTCCAAACTGCCGCTCGTAAAACAGTCATTTTTGGAATTTTGCACCAAATTTTCAACATAAGGGTTTTGGGACCCTTCTCATGGATGATGTCACTGTCAGTAGGCTATTTGGGCCAAAAGTTGATTCAGCGCGGTGACTGCGAAAACACCCTTCAGGCCCGAATAACGCCATGGCAGTGACATCATTCATGAGAATAGGTCCCAAAATCCCCATGTTGAAAATTTGGTGCAAAAATTCCCAAAAATGCCTGAGATATGCGATAAAGTTGAAACCCCCCCTATGTAGCCTATTATACAGCTTACCGCCATTTCCTCAGTTCGCGGTCGCCTTTGAAGAGTTCAGACGTGTTCCCGGTCCACCGAAGATCGTCATGCCGGAGTCCGGAGGTAAGTATGGGGTGAGGGGTGGGGGAGGCTGGGTGCGCGGTGGGTGGTGCAGGTTGTAGGAGGGGGCTGGGAGACGCGCTGTGGGACCGTTTTTATTTTACAGGTTTAAAAAAACGATGACATGGGACATTTGCCACGCTGGGGTGGGCTCCGCGTGGCAGAAGATCTGGGGGGCGAGGCCGATGGGGATTGGGCACCCCGTCGGCAAACTCTGGCAGGGGGAGCCAAGGAGCCGACGGGGAATTGGGCACCCGTCGGCAAAACAAATGGAACATTTTCCATGCTGGGGTGGGCTCCCAAGCGTGGCAGCAGGATGGCCGGGGGCCGTGGAGCCGAGCGGGATTGAGGCACCCCGTCGGCAGCTAACGTTGCCACGCTGAGTGGGCTCCAGTGTGGCACCAAAGCTTTGGGGCGGCGGCAGACGCGGGGAGAGCGCGGTGACGAGGGGGGGTGGTGTGATCGCAGTGCTCGGTATGGCAGCGGTGGTTTTCGAAGCAGAAGACCACCGCTGTCATAAGAGCTCCTGCACCCATTGGTCAGGATCGCCACGCCTGCTCAAGGGAGCAGTGCATTGATGGGGAGAGGCACACCCAAAGTGTGCTACTCTCCCAAACGCTCCTTGCGCATGATAGCGAATGTAAAAAATATTTTATTTATTTAAAAATATATTTTCTTTGGAATTAATTGTTCTATAGAATAACATACGTTTTGCAAAAATAGCAAGCAGACTTGAAATGATATTTTCAGAAACTAGATAGCAAAGTGACTTTCTTCCCGTATTTCTATAGTTATTGTATTTTTTTTTTACTGAGATAAGGTTGGGGGATATGTTAATCTGTACTGCAGGACAAACTGGGATGGCTTGGCTTTATGGTAATGTCATAATTTGCTTGAGTGAGTGACATTTGTGAACTTGTTTACTAGGATTGTCATTTAATTTGTCTGCAATTTGTCTTTATCACCAAGTCTCTTTCAACTGTTCTCATTTTATGTGTTTCGGATATGCTGCTGCTGCCCAGCTGCAGTCTTTAGTATTTTTTTTTTGGGTGGGAGGTATTTTGGGCAACATACTGTCATGTGGTGGACTGTGAGGACTCTGGGGATGGTGCTAGGGTGCAACTAAAAAGCATGGGGAGGGAGAAATGAGTAGAAATTGCATTAGAAATACCCTCCAGAATGCACCAAAATGTTAAAATTTCTGAGGCCTAGAGCAGCCCACCAGACCCCGCCTGTTATTTTATTTTTTCTCTGACTTGAGCTCCCCATCTATAGGAATCCTGGATCCGCCCTGTTCCTTGACCAATATTTTCTGGTCATGAGAACGTAGATTCCTCCTTGTATTACTATACTGTATATTATTGTAAACCAAAATTACTAAGGACTAATTTATACAGTAAAAGAAGATCCTCTTTGTTTGTGTGCCTCAAGTTGTGTAATCCAATCCATTTTCAATCTATCAGTGAGGCTACCATATGAGGCAGTATAGTGCAGTGGTCTAAGGCTCTGAGCTGCAAATCTGGTGACATCCAGCAGACCAGACCTTGGTTTGAATCCTACAGCTTTCACTTGCATACTGTGTGATCCTGAGCAAGTCACTTAACCTCCTTGTGCTCCCAGGTCGCTCCTGTAAAAAAAGCTTTCAGCTTAGTGTGCTATACCTGGTTAAACAACTAAATAAAAAAAATCATAGTGTTTTGATTTCAGTCTAGGAATAAATCTAGTCATTTTTCTTGGACCCTCCAACAACCCGATGTCCTTTTTAAATATGGAGACTAAAACTGTGATCCATAGTCCATAAAGGATCATCCATAGGTTTTATACAGGGGTACAATGAGGCTCTCAGATATTCCTACAAAGGTTTGTCTTATTTTGGTTAGCAAGGAATGGGCAGATCTTGCTATTTTTTTACACTGGCTATCTGCTGAAAGAGTTTCATTAACTATTATTCCCAAATCTCTGACACATGAAGCTGTTTTAATTATAGTTTGGTTAAGGGTATAAGTATATCTAGGATTGTTTTTGCCAACATGTAGAACTACACACTTGTCTGTGTTAAATTTCATATCATTTTCATATACCCATTTTTCAGTCTTGGCCAGATCTGAAATGAACTGAAAATGTTTATGAATTAGCTGGCCAGGTGGCGCTGAGGGTTGAGGTGCTGGACGCCACACCTTGCTCCATGCCGGTGGGTCGGCCGGGAGGAGTTAGGCTTGAGCGTCCCGTGATGACTCACCTACTCCAGGGAGGGTTGAGGCCATAGCCCGAACTCTTGCCTGACTCTGAGCAGAGGCTCAGAGTACTGCAAGCCCCTAACATTGGGGCATGGGCAGCTGCTATACAGCATGATGTTGGCGCGTGATGCCTTGACGTTGGGGGTCCTACACTGTAAAGGGGGGGGGGAGAAAATGGAGGAAAATGGCTGCCATCACCGGGAAGACGGAGCCCCCGGAGACATGCCATTGATGTGCCTTTGCCCGCCTGACGGCCCCCGGACTGACGAAAGTTCATTGATGGGGTAAGGGGGCTCTGCCTCATCCCCGCTCGGGGGGTAAGCTGAAGTTCCATGGGATCCAGTGGGGTCATTCAGGCGGGGTGGAAAGTAGAGGGATGTCTGCCTTGGGGCTCCTGAAGGGTCGGGGAAGGCAGGCTGGGAAAGGCGGATAAATAGCGATTTAAAAAAAAAAGGAAACGTTTATGAATAGTGGTGACTTTCGCCACACAGCTTAGTGTCATCTGCAAATTTAGTTATATAAGAAGGAATATTGCTATTCATATCTTGGACATAGATATTAAACAATAAAGGTCCAAGCACCTAATCCTGCAACACTCCACTACCCACCCTTCCCTCCTCAGAAAGCACTCCATTAACACATACTCTCTGACTCCTGTTAAGCAACCAATTTATATCCATTTATTCAAGTAACTATTGAATTTTAAAGAAATAAGTTTGGTAATTAATTTATCATGAACTACTCTGTCAAGGCTTTGAAAAATCCAGTAGGACTATGTCACAAGGATTCCCTTCATCCAGTTTTTACTGACATTATCATAAAATGTAATCAGTTTTGTAGTACAGGATCTTCCCTTAATAAATCCATGTTGTTTAACATCAGTTTGACCTGTTTCTTCTGGATGTTGTTCTAGCCTATTTTTAATAAGCTGCTCTAGTAATTTACAACAGTGAGAAGTAAGACTAATTGGCCTATAATTGTCCATTCTACCCCATCATCTGATTTATGTATAGGTACAACTAAAAGGCAAGGCAAGGCAAAATTTATTTAAAAGACGCCCAGCCCCGGAGGCTCTGGGCGCTGCACAAATTTTAAACAAAGTTTAAAAAACACAAACACAAAAACAGCACAGAATTTTATACAAAATAAAAATAAATAAATCTAATAAAATCACAGACTTTACTATATATACTAATCTAAGTATCAAAGGCTTGGGAAAAAAGAAGTGTCTTCTAAAGCACCTCTCCAATCATCAGGTATATGACCTTCACTTATAGACTTATTAAAAAGTAAAGACAAAGGATCTGACAACAGGAACTTCCTGTTTGGGAGCAGGAAGTGAGTGATCACAGAGCCACCAAAGACTCACCATCCTAGAAGGGCAAGAGTAGCTCTCCATCCCCTACAGCTGCTGGAGGTCCGACTCTGAGCAAGTAAGGAGACTACTGAGAAATATAGGAACTTCTTGTCTTAGAACAGGAAGCTCAGGAGCTAAAAGGGCACAGAGGCAGTAAGTAAGTAGGGGAAGGAAAAAAAACAAAAAAAGAGGAAAGAGTAAGTATTCCAAACAACAGTTAGGGGTCCATAAGAAAGACATGATGGGAGTGGTGCAGTGCAGTGGCTGTGGAGCAGCAGTCTTCCGGGAGACGTTCTGGAGGATGCAGTATTGTCCCATCTGCAGACACCTCTCTGGGCTGAGAGAGGAGATTGCTCATCTCCAGGCTGAGTTGGCCAAGATTTGTTGGACCTCTTCACCCACCCAGGGACCACCAGGTTCACTGACGTTGCCTCAGAGGTTGCCAAGAAAGAGGAGTGGTTGGACCACAGTGGGCTCAGGGAGGGTGAGGGTGGTGGAACAGAGACGCATCCCTCCAGTTGTACCTCTCCACAGTTTCTGTGCCGTTCTGGAAAAGTGTGGTTCCTCTATGGAGGCACCCACAGTGGAGACCAAGGAGGATGCTGGGAACCTCCACAAAGGAGACCCACAGGAGGGTGGCATGGGACCCCACAGGGGAAGGAAACAACTCCTGGTGGGGACTTCCATTGTTAGGAAGGTAGAACTGGGGAGGAAGTGGAGAGGAGGTAGGTGCCTGCCTGGCGCCATGGCTTGGAGGGACAGGAGCGATCCTCAGGATCGCAGGAGCAGCTGCACAGGAAGGAGCTGGATGTCATTGTCCACCTAGGGACAAATGACCTGGCTAAGAAAGGGATCAGAACAGTGCAAGAAGCGTTTGTGGAGATGGGAAGGGCTTTAGACAAATTGCACACGGTAACCTTCTCGGAGGTGCTGCCTGTCTCACGCACGGATGAGGCTAGGGTGATCCACACCATGGGATTCAATCAGTGGTTGAAAAACTGGTGCAGAGCTCAGGGATTTGGCTTCATTGGGGACTGGGGGTCCACCTGGATGGATGCTGGCCTATACTGGCATGATGGTCTGCATCTGTCCAGGAGGGGAACCAGGATCCTAGGTGATAGGTTTAAATACTTCATTGGCAAGCATTTAAACTAGCCAAGGGAGGAGGCACTGGAAAGGAGCAGGGAAATCCTAGCCCCCCGCAAAAAAATCAGGGTACTAAGTGAGGTAGACACCAACATAGAGATGTCAATAGGGAGAAGCGCAGAGGTAAATGGAGAAAGTGACAAATGCAATAAGGACAGGGATGGGGCACAAAGGGGTAAGGTGAGTACCAACGCCTGTAGTCTGGGCAACAAGCTCTCTGAACTGGTGGCCTTGATGGAAGAGGGATGCCTGGATATCGTAGCAGTCACAGAAACATGGTATACAGAGAACCATGACTGGGATGGTAACATACCAGGTAAACAACCTACAGGAGAGACAGGGAGGGCAGAAGAGGGGGTAGCTCTCATGTAAGGGAAGGGATAAAAGCAACTGAACAAAAGAGTAAACAGGGAGGAGAGGAGGAGGAGAGGAGGCACTGTGGGTCACCTTAGAGACTGGAAATTGCACCACAATCTGCACAGGGGTTGTATACAGACCCCCATGTCAGAGGGAGGGAATGGACAAGGATATGATAGAAGGCATACTTAGGATGGCAGAGAAGGGAGATACTGTTGATGGGGACCTAATATGCCAAATGTTAACTGGAGCACCTTTCATGCAGCCACATCCAAAAGCAGAGCCATTCTTGATGCCTTCAGGTGGCATGCCTCAGACAGCTAGTTTTGGAACCTACTCATGAGGAGCAATCTTAGACCTCGTACTCTCAAATGGGGACAGTGAGAGGATCTCAGATCTAGAAGTGGGTAGCCATTTGGAACAAGTGACCACCAAACAGTGTGGTTCACGATAAACTCAGCTACAGAGTCAAGCCATACAAAAGTGAGGGTTCTGGACTTCAGGAGGGCTGACTTTGGCAAGATGGGAGAGTGCCTTAGAAAAGCACTAGCAAACATGCTAGAAGGAGGGGTGGAGCAACAATGGGGAATATCAAAACTGCCATCACAGAGACAACAAGCCTTTGTGTGAAGCAAATAAACAAATCAAAATGAAAGAATAAGCCACTATGGTTTTCAAAAGAAGTGGCGGTGAAGGTTAGGGAGAAAAATATAGCATTTAGGAAGTATAAGGAAACACAGAAGGAGCAGGACAGAGAACTGTACCAGTTAAGGAAGAAGGAAGCAGGAAGGGTAGTCAGAATAGCAAAGGCACAAACTGAGGAAAAGATATCTAACTCAGTTAAGAAGGGGGCTAAAACCTTTTATAGGTATATCAGGGAGCGTAGAAAGACAAAGGGAGGGATAGTGAGGCTGAATAGAATAGATGGTGGGTGGGCAGAGAGTGACAGTGAAAAAGCAGGGATACTGAATGAGTACTTCTGTTCAGTATTCACAAAAGAGGAAGTGGGGGAGGTGCCTAATCCATTTAACAGAAGCACTCTGGAGAGGGGTCGATCCCAGTCCTTTCACAGAAGAAAGGGTTCTGAAAGAACTCCTAAAACTGAAGGTGGACAAAGCAATGGGGCCAGATGGAATTCACCCCAGAATTCTAAAAGAATTAAGCAGAGAACTAGTGACACCACTGACTACCCTTTATAACAAATCATGGGAGGATGGTGTGGTACCTGAGGACTGGAAGAAGGCTAATGTGATTCCCCTTCACAAAAGTGGGAGCAAGACAGAGACAGGAAACTACAGACCTGTCAGTTTGACCTCTGTGGTAGGGAAAGTGATGGAATCACTTCCGAAGGAAAGAATTGTTGTGTACCTAGAGGCCAGTGGGGCACAGGACCCAAGGCAGCATGGGTTCACAGCGGGAAGGTCATGTCAGATGAATCTAATTGATTTCTTTGACTGGGTGGCCAAAGTAGTAGACCAGGGAAAGTCTGTGTACATGGTCTACCAAGACTTTAGCAAGGCATTTGACACAGCCCCACACAAAAGATTAGTAGTCAAATTAACCAGCCTTGGAGTGGGTCCCAGGGTGGCAGCCTGGGTAAAACATTGGCTGAACAACAGGACACAGAAGGTAATTGTAAATGGAGTCCACCCTGAAGAAAGAGGGGTTACTAGTGGGGTACCACAGGGTTCAGTACTGGGTCCAGTCCTTTTTAATGTCTTTATAAGTGACATTGCAGAGGGACTAGAAGGAAAAGTATGCCTCTTTGCAGATGACACAAAGATCTGCAACAGGGTTGATACACAAGGAGGCGTGGAAAGGATGAGAAGGGACTTGGCAAGGTTGGAGGAATGGTCAGAAGTATGGCAGCTTGGATTCAATGCAAAGAAGTGCAAAGTAATGCACCTGGGAAACAAAAACCCAAGGGAAGATTACACAATGGGGGAGGTAGTAACAACAACAAAAATGGAAAGGGACCTGGGGGTAATCATATCAGATGACCTTAAGGTTGGCAAGCAATGTGAGAAGGCAGTAGGGAGGGCTGGGGGATACTGGGATGTATAGGGAGGCATCACCAGCAGAAAACAGGAAGTTGTTATCCACCTGTACAGACAGTTGGTGAGACCCCATCTGGAGTACTGCATCCAGTTCTGGAGACCCCATCTCCAAGGACATAGACAGGATGGAGGCAGTTCAGAGGAGGCAACTAAAATAGTGCAGGGTCTGCAAGAGAAGCATCATGAGGAGGAGGCTAAAGGAGCTTAATATGTATACCCTTGAGGAAAGGAGGAAAGGGGGACATGATAGAAACGTTTAAGTACCTCAGTGGAATCAACAAAGTCCAAGAGGGTAGCATCTTTCAGAAAAAGAGATGTGCAAGAACAAGGGGACACATTCTGAAGATAGAGTGGGGACGGCTCAGGTACAATGTGAGGAAGTATTTTTTCACAGAGAGGGTGGTGGACGCATGGAGGAGGTTGTGGGATCTGAAACTGTGGGAGAATTCAAGAATACATGGGACAGACATAAGGCAATTTTTGTGGGGGGGGTAGGAAGAAATAGGCTGTTGGTTAAATAGGATCTGCAGCTTATCCTTTAGGTAGGGAAATGGGCAGACTAGGTGGGCCATGCGGTCCTTATCTGCCGACAAAGTCTATGTTCCTATGTTTCTAAGGATATGCCAATGTACTTCCTGCCTTTTTTAATAAGATGGTGTTAATGCTATCAGGTCCTGGACTAGAGTTGATATTAAGCTGTTCTATGAGGTTAATAATCTCTTCCTCTTGGAAATATATATCCCTAGATTTAACAAGTTCTGGTATAATTTTCTTGATTGGTTTAGAAAATACTGAGCAGAAATAAGGATTGAATTTATTAGCAACTAATTTATCATCAGTTATTGTTCTACTTTAAAATAAATCTCCCATCCCAGTTTGATTAGGCACACTTTTAAACTAAAACAGAAAAAAATCAAACATTTTAAATAGTCAAAGCACTCTAAAAATAAATCAAAATACCGAATTAAATAATTAAAGCAATCAAATGATGACTCAAACTGTAGTCTCTTCCTGCAGCTATAAACTGAACTCCCTGCTTTAAGGAATAAACTACCTAGCTATATGCATTTACTGTGGTAAAATGTGTTCATTTAGTATCGTTCAAGATATAAACATTTATAAATTTCAGCTAATAAGCTGATAAAATGAGTCACTAACAATGCTAGTACTAACTAGTTATTAAAAACATGCTGTGTGCAATATCATTAGTGTATTAACACTAATTACATTATTTACCTCACAGGCCAGAGACTAGGGGCAGGATTCACAATGCAGTTTGGGACTAAATCCCACTATGCAACCCCAATGGCGCTCTGAAATCGCCACAGCTGTGGAGTGCCCGATTCACAGCCGCAGCAGTTGCATAGGGTGTTACGGCGGGTCCCATTGTCTGTAGCAGCCTCCCACAGCTGCGGTGCTGTCCCTGGCAACTGTACCCGAATGCTCCCATAATCCATGGAGCCAGTCGTAATCCGGCTCCATCTTTGTGAATACCCACTTGCGCATGAGGTTTACCCGCAGCTGCGGGACTTTCATGAGTTTCATGAATCCTGCCCTAACTTACTTAAGTAGGAAGCAGGGTTTGACTGCTGGAGGTTGCATGGTCTGCATAGCTGGCAATGGCATTTATGCTGGTTTATGAGTCTGGATTTTTTCAGTTTGGATGTATGTGGTGGAGGCGGCAGTGGCCAGTGTTATTGTTGGCAAACTTGGCATTTAATGATGCAGTGTACGCTGATTTTCTAGTCTATAGGCATCACATAGGAGAGGATGGAGGCAGGTGATCAGATGGCTGTATGGAACTGCAGCACAACTTGGGGAAAAATATGACAGGAAAACAAAACGGAATCTTAAAGAAATGGATTCAATTGATGAGGAGGAAAGGATGGAAAGAACATATTTCTTTTTATGCTTCAAGTCATCCTCATCAAGCAAAGATCCACAGTCTTCAAGACTGGGTTGCCCCCACATGGTGGGAATTCTTTCTCCAGCCATGCTTCACCTGATTCAGTAGAGGGCAGTTGGCCACTGCCAACAACCTCAGGCTCTTCAGGTTCATCTTCCCCTTCACCGACACCTTTATGTGGTAGGAACGGGAACATCATTGTGTTGCATGGAATGTGCCCTACATTTATTTTATTTATTTTAATTTTCTTTTGTGCCTCTCATGCCCACCATCACCCCTCTTCTTCAGACTGCTGACGCCACTGTTCTACCCGCAAGACTCAGCCTTGCATCTCCAGTTTCACCGAAGTCCTCCTTCAGCATTCTGTGCCCTGGGCAGCCTTGTCCCTGCTGGGGGCCTCCTCTAATGGTTGTGGAGGGAGAAACACCTGGAGCCTCCCTACTTTCCCTCTGATTGGCCAGCTTGTCCCTGCCAGTGGCCTCCCTGCTGACTAGAGAGAACTTGCGTTTGGTGGCGGCTGAGGCGATGTGCTGCTGGTGCTCTCAGCATCAGCTGGCATGGGAGGGACCACACTGCCATAATCCATTGTACCTGGTATGGCAGTTTCCTCCATTGTGCCCACCCACAAGGACACGCATGCTGCTGCTGTCCTGGGGAGGGGTTGCCTGGTGGTGCGGTTAACCTGTTTCATCAACAGCACCACAAAACGCCTCCACTAGAGCATGCTGCTGCAAAGCGATACAATAATTACCCCCAGGTTGGCTATGTGTGCCAGAGGGATTCCCTATAGATTGGCACCACGGAGCTGGCTACCATTTATTTTAATAAATGTTAGCATGCCCACATTTCTAGGGACAGATTTGTATGCCTGCCCTGCACAGTGGCCCCGATGAACTGAATACCCTCTCAACACTGACACTGGGGTGGACAGCTCAGGTATTTGATTACTACTGAAGTCAGTGCTGGCCAGTCAGTGACCTTGCTATTCCAGTACAACAAGGGCTCTTCCATGATGATAGCGGCCTGGTGTTTGCCAAATATACATCTACTATGCATTGCACTGCCACAATCCGCTGCCTCATCAGCATCCACCTTTTCCTCCATGTCTTCAATTCCGCCATCCCAGCGTGGATTTGTAGTTATTTTTCTGTTGCTGGGCATGTTTTATTAGCCCTTTTATCATGCAAGGTGGTAGTAACACCTGGTCTTTGTTCAGGCTCATGTAATTTACATAACTGTGACTTTAACATCTATGCCCCTTGTACTCGTCTTATTAGAAGATTGTTTACATTTTGGACCTGATCACACCCACCTTCAAGTATTGATGACAATCCCCATTTATAGCATACTGGCAATCTCAAAATCTGCAGACTACAGAATACCAGAAATATGGGTGCTGCAGTCTAAGACGTGGAGCATGTGTTCCATTAAAGAGCTAGTGTACTGCCTAAAACTAATATTAGATTTTAAAAGCAAGTAGCCATTATCTTTTATATCTGAACAGATCCAGAAGCAAATGGTTTGATACCTTTTATTGGACCAATAAAAGGTAGCAAACCATTTGCTTCTAGATCTGTTCTTAAAAGGACCAATATGGCAAAAAACTGAATCTGTATGTCTTTTCTATCTGAGGTACTTTCTTCTTTTCTCTTTGTTTAATTAGAAGATTGCTTACCTGATGTTAGTAGGTGTGATGTGTGGAACAGTTGTGAGCCTGGCAGCTGACATATCTTGCTCTACTGCTCCCCACTACATCATCAGCATTATGACCTCACTGTGTGACATCACTGCACTTAGGAACAGTAAGTGAGTGACTGCCAGGTCATTCACATGTGATATCACTGTTAGTGAGATCATAATGCTGATGATGTAGCGTGGGGTCAGTAGAGTTAGATATATCAGCTGCCAGGCTTAGAGCTGTTCCACACATCCAGCACAATATTATCACACAGAAGACTTTCTGATGAGCAAAAGAAAAAAGAAAAATACTTCAGAAGTGAAAAGTTACAACTACTACTTAAAATTTGCATTATTTTCCTGTCTGCCTGTTTTGGCTCTACTAGCTCTTTAAGGCACAGCTTCCTGTATCACCACCTGCTGTACATTCCAAAAGCATCTGCCTCAGCACCAATAGACATGGGATGGTCTGACTTATACAGGAAGTGTCCCCACTCACTGTCTGTGTTGCATGTTTGAATGTCCTTACAGCCTTGATCAGGGCATCCATTACTTGACACTGGTCTGTTGTCAGAGACATGGATACTCCAGCACTATCATAGTTTGAATGCAGCAGCAGATATTCAGAGATTGCACTGTACTGCTTCTACAAGTGCTCGATCATGTACAGTATCGAGTTTCATCTGGTGACATCTTCCAACTTCAAACGGTGCTGAGATAGTTTCTTCTGGATCTGCAGGTGCCTGAGATGGTCACAGGCCTTTTCAGAAAGGACAAAGTGGGCACAGATGCAATAGGCTACAGTCAACATGGACATGATATCAGGATATGCCAGAAACTCCTGCACAATGAGATTAAGGCAGTGTGCCAGGCATGGCACCTTGAGAAACCCCCATTGTTGATGCATTTCACTACATTTGAGCCATTATCCCTGGCTGTGAAACCTGCTTTCAGTGAATGGAGGTTCAGCCACTCATTAGTCTCAGTCAGAAGCAATTCTACTATTTTCTGACCAATGTCTGATCCAGCTACACTCTTCATTGCCAGCATGGCATGCTGGCGAATACCCAAAATGTTGCTACCACCCCAGTTGGGCTTAGTACAGTTTTTCCCCTGGCCAGAGTCAAATACTACCCAGATACCTGTGCACAGTGTGCTGTGATGCACAGATAGGAGCTACCAGCTGTTTGACCGCTGGTCCACATAGCCATACTGGGATTTATGTATGGTGATGCTGAATGCAGCAGGGCATGTGCTTGAATGAAAGCAGTGATTTGAGGTGTTTTCTGAACTGGGGTTGCTCTGCTTAGGTGCCTCTGGGTGCTAGTACTCAACCCACCACTGTTGCTATGATCACTATTAGGCAGTCCCACAGACTCCTCCTCATATCTTTAGTAGTCCTCCTCAGCCAACCCTCCCTCCACCAGGACTGTTTCCTTGCTGCTTCTGGATGCCTTGACAAATGCAGATGATAGGGGAGAAGGGCACCCTGCATTGACTTCCTTTTAGTGTCGAGTTCAGCGTAACAGGTGCCTGGACTATAGGTGTGTGTGTTGGCCACCAGTACCTAGGTATATGCCCTTTTTACGTTAACTAACTTGTGCTTGATTCAGGTGACAGATAGCACCTGTCTCATCAGCTGGATCCAGTGTATAAAATCCTAAACTAGGGATTTTGTACCCCTTGATTTTACAGGGTGGTGGGAGGGACAAGGAGGGGTGGAATGGATGTTTTTTCAGATGATTTATGCACTTTGGCAATAGATGACTCATGGTGCAATGGGCTCAACACTAGTAAGAGGAACAACTGTTAAAGTATTGGTGGAAACTTTGGTAGTTTCATGACATACTGGTGAGCAAAGCCCCACAACAGCATCACCCTTCCTCTGTTTTGGTTCCATTAGGGGATCGAACCACCATCTCCAACACTGCGGTATCCTCCTCCTCCTCCTCCTGAGCACTGTCCCCTCCATTCACTTTCTCAGGCTCACTCCCTCTCATCATCTTTAAATGGAGACACAGTTTTCAATTTAGTATTTTCTGATTTCGCAACAGTCAGCTGTCCCTCTTCAGGTTCTGACTCATGGTCAAGCTCCACACTCTCATTTGGGAATGGAAGCTGCTATCAAGATCAGGTTGCGCCCCACCACCACCTGGAGTCAAGGGACACCAACGACCTCCTCCTTGATCACTGTACCGAGCCAGACACTGTGCTATCTCTTGGACTGCTCCTCTTGTCATTGCCTCCCCCAGCCCCCCACCAGCATGGATGCCACAGATGTGGCAAATAAATATTTTGCTACACTAATGCCACCGCCACTGCCGACAATTACTCCTTTATTACTACTACTGGCCATGGAACCCATAGATGACACTGCTTGTAGACGCAGTTTTTTTTTTTTAGCTGCAACACCCTTTTGCCCCACAGAATTTATGCACTTCTTTGCTGCCTTCCTGGCACATCACCATTTAGTTGAGCTTCTCTCCCAAGTCATTTTATATAAACAGAGTAAAGTATGGGGTGATGAATGTAATGAGAATTTTACATACACCTGAGGTGTTGGATGCTACATAAACACCGAGAGCGAAGCTTGAGGGGTTTATTCAAGCATCCAACACCAAGGGTGTGTGTAAAATTTGAGTTTTTACACACTACCCCATATTTTATTTAATATAATTGCTGGGTCGTGTTATTTTGCCACAGCAATTGTATAAAATAAGATTAAATCAGTTGCTGTTCAGCAGCGATCCTGTCTGGCTGAAGCACGGTCCACGGCCCATGAAACCAATCTCTCTTTTTCCTTTTTTCAAGATTTTTAATGTAAATAGGCAGCAGCTTAGAAAAGTTATGTAGCAGCTGCAGTCTACTTTTTAAATATTTACTTACTGCCGAGAGCAACTGGAGGTGCTGGGTTCAGGTGGGTTTAGTGCGATGACTTTGGATGGCTGGCGCCTGTGCAGATGCAAAGGAAACCAGCGCGTGTTTGCTGTTATAAACACTCCTTTATAATGACAAATTACGAACTGGGTTTCCTTAGGAAAAAACACGACCCAGTTATTATATTTAGATATATAATATTGTAAGGAAAAAAAATTTAAAGGAACCCTGCATTACAACTAAATAGCAGCAGAAGACAGCTCCTCCCCTGAGGGATTAACAGTGTGATCTGAACAGAACTGTTTACTGAGCTAATAGTAACTACAGTAAAATCACCCAAAAGATTGTTTTTTGATTTTTATTATTTTTTAATACAATGAGATTAACAAGACACACACGGCAGGGGTAATTAACAAGTTACTACTGTAAGTAACACCATTGCTTTAAGAACCAAATGAAACAACTACAACTAATGTAAAGAGACTGACACAATACTTCACTCAACCACACCAAACTGTACTATAGAAATAGCATTAGAAATCAAAGGCCACAGAGGCAAAATAACTAACAAGAAAGATAGGAAAACAAATAGGAGATATCTCCTGCACTGACTAGGGTTGTTAGTTAAAGCACTCATCGTAACTAATCCTTCTGGGCTGCCTGGCTAGCTGAAACACCTTCCTCTCTCTCCACACAGCAGTGCTTCTAGACAGAACTCAAACCACTACTTTACATATAAATCAGTAAAACCAGAAGTAAACAACGTTAATCTAGCTGCACAAGGCCATCTAGATCTTTTGTGAGTGATTTTGTTTAGAAATACTTCGTTTTGGACAGATTGTAAAGTTTTTTTTTTTTGCTCAAACAAGCAGGGACTGACTCCTCTCCAACTCTCCCCTGAAGACTACACTAAACACTGCCTCCACATGGCATACAGCTCATTTCAGTACCATGTGACCCCCAGTCCCATAGTACATAGCAAACTTCACCTGTGGGCTCTCTTTTGCTGGTGAAGTTATTAAATTTGCAGTTCGTGAAGTTGTTCCTATACTATAAATTGACACTTCATAAGGTGAATTAACTTTGCGAACTGCGGTGAATTTGTGAGTTAATTCGCAAAGTAAGTTTTTACAACTTCATACACCACTAGGGATAATTTTTATAACTTTGCACACCACTATGGATAATTTGTCCAATTTCGTACACCACTAGGGGTAATTTTTCCAACTCCGTACACCACTAGGGAGAATTTTTCCAACTTCGTACACCACTAAGGATAATTTTTCCAACTTGGTACACCACTATGGATAATTTGCACACCACTAGGGATAATTTTTCCAACTTCGTACACCACTAGGGATAATCTTTTCAACTTTGCACACCACTGAGGATAATTTTTCTAACTTTGTACACCACTAAGAATAATTTTTCCAACTTTGTACACCACTAGGGATAATATTTCCAACTTTATACACTGCTAAGGATAATTTTCCAACATCGTACACCACTATGGATAATTTTTCCAACTTCATACATCACTAGGTATAATTTTTCCAACTTCGCACACCACTATGGATAATTTTTCCAACTTCACACTCCACTAGGGATAATTTTTCCAACTTCATACACCACTGGGGTAATTTTTCCAATTTTGTACACCACTATGGATACTTTTTCCAACTTTGCACACCACTAGGGATAGTTTTTCAAACTTCATACACCACTAGGGATAATTTTTCCAACTTCATATACCACTGGGGTAGTTTTTCCAACTTTGTACACCACTAGGGATAATTTTTCCAACTTTGCACACCATATGGATAATTTTTCCAACCTGTACACCACTAGGATAATTTTTCCAACTTCATACACCACTAGGGTAATTTTTCCAACTTAGTACACCACTATGGATAATTTTCCAACTTTGTACACCGCTAAGGATAATTTCTCCAACTTCGTAAACCACTATGGATAATTTTTCCAACTTTGTACACCACTAGGGATAATTTTTACAACTTTCCACACCACTATGGATAAGTTCTCCAACTTTGTACACCACTAGGGATAATTTTTTCAATGTCATACACCACTAGGGGTAATTTTTCCAACTTCGTACACCACTATGGATAATTTTTCCAACTTCGTACACCACTAGGTATAATTTTTCCAACTTTGCATAGCACTAAGGATAATTTTTTCAACTTTGTACACCACTAGGGATAATTTTTCCAGCATTTGTGGAATGGCTGTACTCAATGGGCAGATCAGCACTAAAGGAAAAAGTCTGTCATATTACCTTAAGGAAACACCACGTAATAAATAATATCTGGACTAACTTTTTAACTTATACAATAGTAATGGCAAGAACAGTAGAAGAAAGCCCTTATCAACATGAATGAACTCAGATAACCCACTTAATTTTTAAACAAGTCTTATTTGATAGTCTTGTTACTGCAGTATGAAAATGTATAATCTATTAAATACTTAGGAGTTACTGTAGACCATACGTTGAATTTTGGTACTTATAGATACATAGATACATAGACAGTGTCAGCAGATAAGGGCCTATGGCCCACCCAGTCTGTCCATTTGAGCTTGTAAGTTCAGTTTATGTTTTCCTAGAAGTCTGTTGCCCCTTACCCCTGACCTCCAGAATTCCTTTATGTCTATCCCATGCATTCTTAAATCCCGTGATTGTTTCAGTCCCCACCACTTCCTCTGGCAGGGTGTTCCACTTGTCCACCACCCGTTCTGTGAAGAAATTCTTCCTCATGTTTCCTCTGAATCGTCCTCCTCAACTTCATCCCATGCCTCTAGTCCTGGAACATCTTTTCGCTTAAAATAGTGTATTCCTGCACCCTGTTCCTCCCTGTGAGATACTTGTATGTCTCTATCATATCCCCTCTCTCCCTCCTCTCCTCCAGGGAGTACATGTTCAGTTCCTTCAACCTGTCTTCATAGGGCTTGTGATGCAATCCATGCACCATCTTTGTTGCCCTCCTCTGAACCTTCTCCACCCTGTCTATGTCCTTACGTAGGTATGGTCTCCAGAACTGTACACTGTACTCCAGGTGGGGCCTCACTAGTGTCTTGTATAACGGAATTATGACCTCCCTTTTCCTGCTGGTGATGCCCCTGCCTATACATCCCAGCATCCTGTTTGCTTTACCTGCTGCCTTGTCACACTGTTTCCCTACCTTGAGGTCATCAGAGATGATAACCCCAAGATCCCTTTCCTGCTTGGTGATTGCTATATCCTCACCCCCCAACTGATATATTGTGCCAGGGTTTTTGTGCCCCATATGCATTATCTTGCACTTCTTTGCATTGAATTTCAACTGCCAAACCCCTGACCATTCTTCAAGTTTCTGCAGGTCCCTTCTCATTCTGTCTACACCTCTGGTGTGTCTACTCTGTTACAGAGCTTTGCGTCATCAGCGAACAGTGAAATTCTGCCTTCTAGGTCCTGTGTAATGTCACTGATGAAGATGTTGAATAGGACCGTCCCAGCACTGATCCCTGTGGTACCCCACTGGTCACTCTTCCCTCTGTGGAGTGACAGCCATTTACCACCACCCTCTGTGTCCTGCCACCCAGCCAGTTACCTACCCACAACACTACTGTCTTGCCTACACCCATATTCCCCAGTTTGTGTAATAGTCTTCTATGTGGCACAGTGTCAAAGGCCTTACTGTGAAGTCCAGATAGCCATGTCCACTGCCCTCCCTGATCCACCTCCTAGTCACCCAGTCAAAAATTCAACAAGGTTGGTCTGACATGACCTCCCCTGGTGAAACCATGCTGTCTTGGGTCCTGTAGTCCATTGACAACCAGATGTTCCACCAATCTCTCCTTCAGTAGTGCTTCCATGATCTTACCCTACCAGGTGAGGCTGACTGGTCTGTAGTTCCTGCTTCCTCTTTGTTCCCACTTTGTATAAGGGGCTACATCTGCTGTCCTCCAGTCTTTGGGTACCGCCCTGTTTCCAGTAATCAGCTAAACAGGATAGCCAGAGGTTCAACCACCACCTCTCTAGTTCTTAAGGACCTTGGGGTGCACCCCATCTGGCCCCATTGCTTTATCAACTCTTATTACTTCCAGTTGTTCAGGACCCTTTCTCGTGTAAAGGACTTGTGTCCATTTCTGCACCATTCTCACCCCTTGTACTCCTTCAGACCCATTACCCTCCTCTTCTCAGTAAAGACTGGGAGAAATACCTGTTCAATATGTCAACTTTACTGTTGTCATCCTCCACGCGCCCCATCCTCCCCTTCAGTCTCACTATCCCTCCCTTTGTCTTTATTTTTTCACTTATGTACCTGTAAAAGGTTTTGTCCCCTCTACCCACTGATTTTGCAATGTGTTCTTCTGTCTGAGCTTTGGCTTCCCTTACTGACCTCCCTGCTTCCCTTTGCTTCTCCTAGTACTTCTCTCTATCCCCTTCTGCCTGTGTCTTTTTGTATTGCCTGAATGCAATCTTATTTACAAGTTAAAACTACTAAACCTCATAGTAAAATTGCAATGTTATATAGATTATGCAGTTTCTTAACCTCAGAATACGGCTGGCTATAGCCAATCAAAGCGTATTGCCAATGGTTAATTATGCATCTATGTAACTGATAATGTACCACAGAGCACCATAGCTAAAAAAATAACCTTGATACAAAGAACAGGAAAATTTGCACTGCTGGCCTCAATTAAAACTCTTTATTGTCATGTTCTTGGAGGTTAGGATGGCTTCCTGTCCCCTATTTTACAGGCTGACTGTGTTTTGTTTTGTCTTTGGGATTAGGGAGACGGAACTGCCCCCACCCCCACCTCCACTCTTAAAAACTTACATAACACCACCCTACTGTGTCTCTATAACAAAGTACCACTGAGTCATCGAGCAGCACTGCAGGATCCACTTACAAAAATGATGTGTCACTAAACTGAACAATACCAGGAAACAAACACATGTCTTATAGTACTATATACAGGGTCATCAACAGTGACTATTGCTTACGTGGGGTGACAAACATAAAACACATTCTCATTAATAATGTTGCAGAAACAACAATGATGCACTGAATTTATTACTTGTGAGACTAAATTCATGTATGACCAAGGAGCAGTGCAGGGACTATGTGCAATCATTCACCTCTGTGATGACAATAATGTTTGCATAACAACACTAACAGCTCAGGTGTGCTGACCCTGATGCATTACTGAACCTAACATCAATTATAATAATGATGCGGTGTTCCATAACTAAAGGGACATTAGGCGCTTACACTGGCAGCTTAGTAATGGAATGAGCATGACAGAAAGACCTTACCTTTCTATCCGTGCTATGTAAAAGCAATTTATTCCATTTTGAAAATAAACGGTCACCCGAACCGCACTCCATGGTTTGTGTGGTTTGTCCTGAAATGTTCCACAGGCACCGAATGTAAAGCGGTCCGCTCCGGCACTTCAGTGTGGCACAACTAGCTCTTGCGTGACAGCAACTGTTGTTGACATTCTACCATTTGCACCCCCCTTTCTAGGAAATCTCTCAAGGAGGACTGCACCGGTAGGGACGGCTGGACCTTTTGGGCACTTTTGTGCCAAAAGATGGCATCCATGTAATCAGAAGGCATAGCAGAACAGACTGTATCAGTACTACACAGGTAACACTCATTTTGGCAGAGGAGCATGTGTGTAAAAGCACCTACAGAAACACAGCAATACAGTACAAACAGCAGGACCACATTTCAAGCTTTCATTTTCAGTATGACAGTCACACTGCATGCATTTTATATATATGATTTGAAACAATTTATTACAGACTGAAAAAGGAATAGCCTTGTTTATCATAGTGAGTGCCACAATTTATTTGGAGTCATGTACCATTTACAGTTGTACTGCCAAAGGTTACTGAACCCTGTGGATCTGTACCAGCAAAAACTAAATGAGCATTCAAAAAGTGGCTGAATATCACAGCTGTTTTGTTCACAAGCACAGTGCATATGTAGGGTAATCAGATGTTATCAAGAGCAAAACGAAGCAAAAATGTATGTAAGCTTACTCATGGAAACAATACATCCAAGGCACACCAACACTGTTTGGTGTTGTTTTGAAGTCTTGTTTATGCATGTGTGTGTGTGTGGGGGGAGATAGGGGTTTGGGGTACAAAAAAAAAATAGTACATCGAGACCTGGTAGGCAATAATATGCTACATAGCAGTGAAAGAGGCAACAACAGTGACAGTCATTACAACTCGGAAAGCTCCATTCCTCCGCATTCATCGCTGCTGACAGGATTGTCTTCAGCTGGACTGTCCAAATCAGGACATGAATCTGGGCCATCAGCAAGAGGCTTGAAACAATACGGGATGATTGTACTCCCTGAAACACCTGCAACGCAGGACAAAGCAGTGACTTCATCTTCATCTGAAGACATTTTGCATTCAATGCAGTGCAGGAGCAAAGTCGTCACCAAATTACATCATCTCACCGACAAGCGTCGACGTACGGCTCAAATGTAAACAAGGCAAAGTCACAGTATGCAGTACCAGTCAGGGAGAAAATATAAATCACAATTTAAGGTCTTAAAACTGCTGAAACACTCAAAAAATCAACCGAAAGTGACAAAGGGCAATGTAAAGTGATAAAATATTGGGTCTCAGTAATATATGTGACTGACATTTCATTTGATCTTTAATAGATTATAATGCTTTTTCAACTGCACTGTTGTCTTATCTTACAGATAAGTTTAAATGTGAATGTTTTAAATGAAATGATAAATCTGCATAAGGCATAAGTACTGTAGTTATTATATATTGTAGTTATTATCTAAACTGAAACATACTTGAAATCATATACATGTTCAAATCAGGTTACAATGTCATTTCAAATTGCATACATTTTACCTAATAGATCATTTTTGCTGTGAATTTGTAATATTTTAGTATCGTATATTAGTACTGAGTTGACGTGGAATCTAATATTCCTAGATTATGTGTTTTGTCATATATAAGATTATTGTGTTGTATTGTATTGAATGTGCAGTGACTTAGGGTCCTGCCTGAAAAATAATTGTATTCCAGAGCTCTTATCCTTAATAAAAATACAAAATAGGGTTGTCAGAACCCTTAGAAGTTCTGGGTTCTAGTTCTAGTCTAGAACTTTTGAAAATGTTCTAGGGTTCTAATCTTTTAGAACTCGAACCCTATTTTTTCTGTTTGCTGCCAATAATGAAGGAAATAGTGAAATACACATGAAATTGAGCACATGCTCTCAATTACAAGACAATAGTGAAATACATATGAATTGAGGACAAAAGAAATAAAACCTGTTCAGTATAAGGGAGAGAGAAATGATCCTGTGTGAATTTGGTATACTGGGTACAGTGCAGTAGTCCAAGGCACACCGCAGGATGATGAGCTGGCCAGTATGCAACAAATGAGATAAAGTCACACAACATACTGAAGGGATTTTCCTGTCTCTCCAAAACGGGAGATATATTTCTGTCATGTATTTAAAGATACCACACAAACAGCTGCTGAGCTACACACAGTCACACACATTGGGTAGGATAGTGTGGTCAAGCGGACACACAGCAGGATGATGGGCTGGCCACACAGTACACCAAAGGAGACGGAGTCACACAACACAGTGAAAGGGATTTTCTGAATCTCCTTCCAACAGGGAAATATATTTTTGGCATGTGTTTAGAGGATACCACCACACAACTGGTTACTGGGCTGTATCGGTCACACACACTGGGTAGGGTAAAGTGCAGTCAAAGGGCACACAGCAGCAGGGTGATAGGCCGGCAGTAGACAAGAAAGAGTCACACACACACACACACACACACACACACACACACACACACACACACACACTGAAAGTTTTTCTGTCTCTCCTCCCAACAGGAAATATATTTTTGGTATATGTTTAAGGATACCACTACAACTTGTCTACTGGGCTGATCAAAGGGCACACAGCAGGGTGATGGATCACCACAGGAGGCAGTCACAACACAGTGAAAATGGATTTTCTGTCTCTTCTCCCAACTGGGAAATATTCTGACATGTATTTAAAGATGGCAGAATGAATACTGCCCCAGTGCTATGGTGTGCTCAGGATAAAAATATTAAATTAAAAGCACACAAATGCTGGCACTACTACCACTAACACACATTCAATAAGCAAGACACAAGACGTGTTTCAAAATCACATTTATTAAAGACAATCATGTAAAAATACTCCCTGAGGAAACCTTTGCAGGTGAAACCAGTAGGAGGTGGTGAGTTGTTCCCCTTGTCTCATGGTAAGGGTATTTTACACACTGTTGGCTTTTAATAATTGTGATTTTGATGCACGTCTTGTATCTTACTTATTGAATTATGTCGCTAGTGGTGGTAGTGTGGATATATGCTGTGGTGTATGTAGGATACCACAGAACTGGCTTCTGGGCTAGACACAGTCACACACAACATACACTGGGGTACAGTGCAGTCAAAGGCACACACACAGCAGTTGATGGGCTGGCAGTGGCCACAGAACCCCACAGCAGGAAACAACACAGTGAATACTGTGCAAAACGAACTGCCTTGTTGTATGTATCAGGAAGTTTGGGGTGAAAAGACCCTTCAGCACAGTCATCATAGTACGATTTTTCACTTTGTTGAATTTATTTATTGAAATGTTGTACTAGTAAGCATATTGAACAACACAACATGTTGCTCGTCTCATGGTGCACCTGGGAGACATTTTTCCTGTTTGTTTCCAACTTTCTCCGTTCCATTAATCTCTTTATCCATCCCCAGCCAGGGTGATCTCCCCTTGAGTGCTCCTGAGTCTGACCATTCTTTCTCCCGTAACCCCGGCCCCACTCACCCCCTTTTATGCAACCTTTTTGTTTTCAGCAAGGCAATACACATAGAAACATAGAAACATAGAAGTTGACGGCAGATAAGGACCAAGGCCCATCCAGTCTGCCCATTTCTTTTCTACCTTATAAATGTGCCATCGGCCTTTGCTCTGTCGTGACCTATCTATTCATAGTCATTTGTATTGCTCCCTTATGCCTATCCCATGCCTGTTTGAAGCCCTGCACTGTATTCATAGCCACCACTTCTTGTGGTAAGCCATTCCATGCATCTACCACCCTTTCTGTGAAAGAATTTCCTCACATTCCCCCTTAATGGCCTCCCTCTAATCTCATGCTGTGTCCTCTTGTCCTGCTATTTTTCTTATTTAAACATGTTAGACTCTTTCACCTTGTTTATGCCCTTAAGGTGTTTAAATGTCTCGATCATATCACCTCTCTCCCTCCTTTGCTCAAGGGTATACATATTGAGCTCCGTTAATCTGTCCTCATATGTCTTCTGATGCAGTCCCTGCACCATTTTGGTTGCCCTTCTCTGGACTGCCTCAATTTGGTTAATGTCCTTGTGAATGTGTGGCCTCCAATACTGCACGAGTACTCCAGATGGGCCTAACTAATGTCTTGTACAGAGGGATTATTACCTCCTCTACGACTTGTGATACCCCTACTAATACACCCTAACACCCCTAGCCTTACCTACTGCTTTAGAGGTCTGTTGGATGATTTTAGGTCATCAGTGATGATGATGCCCAAGTCTCTTTCTTCCTTTGTGACTGCTAGCAACCCCTCCCAGCCTATAAGTGGCTTCAGGGTTTCTTCCCTATGTGCATGATTTTGCACTCTTTGCATTAAATCCCAGTTGCCACTCTTCTGACATTCTGCTAGTTTATCCAGATCTCTTCTCATTCTGCCCACCCCATCTGGATCATCTACTCTGTTGCAGATCTTGGTGTCATCTGCAAACAGACAAGCCTTCCTCTAGTCCATCTGCGAGGTCACTAATGAAGATGTTGAATAGGACTGGCCCCAGGACTGATCCCTGAGGTACCCCACTTGTGACTTGCATCTCTTCTGACTGTATACCATTTACCACCACTTTCTGTTTTCTCAGTCAACCAGTTTGCCACCCAGTTGACCAACTCTGACCCACCCCAAGCCTACCTAGCTTATTTATCAATCTTCTATGTGGAACAGTGTCAAAAGCTTTGCTGAAGTCAAGGTAGGCGACATCAACTGCTCCCCCTTGGTCCACCACTCTGGTTACCCAGTCAAAGAAATCTATGAGATTAGTTTGACAGGACCTTCCTTTTGTAAACCCATGCTGTCTTGGATCCTGTGCCCCTATGGATTCCAGGTGTTGCACTATCCTTTCCTTAAGGAGTGCCTCCATAATCTTGCCCACTACTGAGGTAAGACTGACCGGTCTGTTGTTCCCCGCCTCCTCCCTGCTACCACTCTTGTGGAGTGGGACCACATGAGCCCTTCTCCAGTCTTCTGGGACCTCTCCTGTGCTCAGAGACTCACTAAACAATTCTGCTAACGGCTCTGCTAGTTCCTCCTTTAGCTCCTTAAGTACCCTGGGATGTATGCCATCAGGTCCCATTGCCTTATCCACCCCTGAGCTTAGCAAGCTCTTGTAGGACCCTTTTCTTTTGTGAAGGAGTAGTGCTCACCTCCCTCCCCTGTGGCCATGATGCTGAGCTGTGGGCCCTGCCCTACCTTCTCTTCAGTAAATACTGAGCAAAAGTATCTATTTAGATAGATGCCTTTACAGGGTCCTCCTCCTCACATGCTCCCTTTTCTCCATTAAGCTTAGCAATACCCTCTGGACTTTCTCCTTCACTAATGTATCTATAGAAAGTCTTGTCACCTTCTTTTACTGTTCGTGCTAGTGTTTCCTCAGTTTGGGACTTTGCCTGCCTTACTGCCTTACCTGCTTCCCTTAGGGCAGTTTGGTATGCCTCCCATCTTCATCCCGCTGTGTTCCCTTATATTTTCTGAAGGCCAGCCTTTGGCTCTGACCTTTTCTGCTACTGTATTTGAGAACCAAAGTGGTTCTTCTTCTTTTGCACTTCCTTTCTGTCTAACACAATGGGATGTTGCTTCAAGTATTGTATCCTTAATGCTTGCCCACTTTGCCTGTACCTCCTCACCTGTGTTTCTTTTGCCAGGGCTAGCTTAACTCTGTTGGCCATCTTATCAAAGTCAGCTCCTCTGAAGTCCCATATTTTTGCTTTGGAATGGGATGATTTAGATGTAGTAGCCAAATTGAACCATACCATGTGATGGTCACTGGCCCAGGTGACCTTCTACCTGGAGATCTGTGATCCTTTGTTAGTCAGTACTAGATCTAGGATAGCCCTGTCTCTTGTGGGTTGCTGTAGCAGTTGTTTGAGGCCTCCCCTGCAGGGAATCCACTATGAGTCTAGTTCTGGCAGATGTTCCTGCTGGTATTGACCAATCTGTATCTGGCATGTTGAAGTCTCCCATTATCAGAACCTCCCTTTAGCTGTCATGTTTTGTATATCTTCTAACAGTAATGTGTCTATGTCCTCCTCTGGTCTGGGGGCCTGTAGACAACCCCAGTTCTTATGGCTGTCCCATTTCTGTTTCCAGGGTGACCCACAGTTCTTCTGGCTCCTTATGTGTATTCTGAATTTCTGTAGCTTTGATATTTTCATTAACATACAGGGCCACCCCTCCCCTTTTTGCACCTCGGTCTCTTCTGAACAATACATAGCCAGGTACTGAAGTCTCCAAGTGTGGTTACTGGTAAACCACGTCTCACTAATTGCTACTATGTCCAGTTTAGCCTCTGACATTATTGCCTGCAGGTCTGGGATCTTATTTCCCAGGCTGTGAGCATTTGTGTACATGATTTTCCATTGGCCCAGATTTTGGTGTGTTAGTTGTTGGGTGAAGTTTGGCATTACCCTGTGCATCGTAGGGGAGACAAACCTTTTTCTTACCTGGTGATGCAAATGAACGGCAAACACACTGAATTCCTGTTTGACCACTAGCTGAGGGGAGGGTGTTCTTCCCATTCGACGTATGGGTGCTGCACCTCTCCCCATTTGCTAGTTTAAATATTCTGCAAAGACGCCAAACTTCTGCCCCAATGCACTGACTCTCTTTAGTCAGATGCAGTCCATCAAATTTAAAGAACTTGGCCCAGAACTGTTGCCAGTTCCCTACAAATCTGTGTCCTTTTCCTGGCACCAGTCCTTGAGCCACGTGTTTAGCTCCCCTATCTCCTCTTCTGACCTTCCGTCCATCTGCTCCTTCTCCCAGACTGGCAGGATCTCAGAGAAGGAGATGCCGGACGAAATAGATGATAGTTTGTCACCCAGCCTGGTCAGGTGTTCCTTGGTCTCCACAACTGACGGGCTGGCGAGATCATTAGTCCCTATGTGTACTAGGACATCAATGTTTTCTCCTGCTTTGTGAACAATTTTAGCAATGCGGTCAGTGTCTCTCCATGCTGATGTACCTGGGAGACATCTGACCATCACCCCTGGCTGGAGATGGGTATCAACTCCCCGAATCATGGAGTCTCCTATGATCAGAAGTTTTTTGGATTTCCTTTGTGCTTGTTTAGTTTTGGTTCCTGATTTGGGTGAGTTTTGTTGTGCTAGCTCCTGTGCTGCAGTGTCCTGCTCTGCAGTGTCTTCTGCCTCTTTATTTGATTTCAGAGATAGAGGCAGATACCTGTTTGTAGTGTTTATATGGTTTTTGGAGGTAATGTGTTGGAGAGCAGAGAGTGATGGGGCACCTGATTTGCCCCTCCTAACCACCTGCCAACCTCCTGGACCAACTACCCTCTGCGGTCGAGGTTTTTCTGTTGGATGCTGTGGGAAATGGCGGGTGGTTCTTATAATGTATTCCTCTTCAATATGAAATTTGAGGCGTGCAATCTCTGCCCATGCTGCCTGGAGCTGAGACCTAAGATCTCCAAAGGCCCAGCATGTAGGACAGTGTCCTAAATCCTGTAAGACTGTCCTTCTGAAAATTGTTCCACAGTACCTGCAGTTAATGAAATCCATTCCAAATAAGTTGCTGGGTTTGTAACCTAGTCAGAGTAATTAGAAGGAAAAAAAAACCTTTTTAAAATTTTTCAAAACTGAATGCTGCCTGATAAAATGCAGTTGGGTGGGTCTAGGATTGGACCTGAAGCACTGCACTCCGCAGCATGCCTTCCTCAATTGGAATCGGACACAGGACTGGAGCCGCGCAGTCACACTTCACTTATCCTGAATTGTGGATCCCGCGAGGCTTACCCCTCCGATCATCTTTCTACCACCTGACTGTACAGCAGCTGGTCATGTGATGGGGACTCCGAGGCGACCTCGCTGCCCCCAACTATCTTGAGCTGCACAATAGGGAGGAGCTGAGCAGAAATGACTTGGAAACATCAGCGCAACGGGAGGGAGGAGGAGCGACACTCCGACAGTAAGTCAAAGTAATAATTATTTTCAAACAACCAGGCAGCAAAATGAGCACTGTGATTCGGACCCTTTTGCGAACCCTCTAGTGTTCGAGTTCTAATTAGAACTCGAACACCAGGGTTCGAGGAGGGTTCGAATCTTTACCGAACTAGTTCTGACAACCCTAATACAAAATACAAATACAGTAGTCAGCTCCATATATCATAATTTTAGTATAATATGTTATTTATTGAATGTACTGAATTTAATACTGTAATATATTTATCATGAATTCTCTTGTTTGAAATGCATTGCCTATTTTTTAGAAATTAATAAAAAAATTAGAAAGGAAAAAATGGAAGAGTCAAGCTTCAATACTGTTTCTGGTGACTGAGCAGGATCAGTGGAAGACTTTGTACAAGTGGATGTAAATTGAGTTACTAGTAGTAGAACCACAGTTACTGGTAAGCAGTTTATTTGTTCATGCCTTCCTATTCCTGGACATTTGGCTCATAAGAATCCCATCCAGGAAACAGATTCAGCAATCTAGATGACCTGCTCTTTCCTCCCAAAAATGTGCGGTTACCTGAATTTCTCAAAATTCCATTTGGTCCCAATGCAGAGGGTCTAATTCATGGAAATGATGCTGGACTCCCAGAAGGCAAAATCTTCTTGCTAGAAGACAGGGCAGGGTCCATTTTCAAGACAGTCTAATACGTCCAAATTATCAAGTCATGGTTCACTCCATGTTTTTTTTTCAACTCTTTGTATCCTCCATGGTGGACACTGCTAATCTCCGACACCCTACCGGACCCGGGGTCATTTAGGACTTACCAGCGCTATGCAGGTCCAGGGCAGAACTCCTAAGCCAGCCTGGAGGCATCATCAAGCAGTGTCCCTGATGTTTCCACCATTTGATCCCTTCCTATCTTCCTGGGACCCCAGAAGCAGCTCCACATGGGTGTGGAGGCACTCATGTGTGCCATAGCTCCAGACAACAGCCCCTTCCGCCCTCCCCTGGCATTGCACCTGGGCTCTGGGAGGTGGCACCACCACCCAGCCTCCAAAGAGTGGCAGCCAAGCACTGAGAGGCTCATCAGATCCCACCCAAGGTGGAGCGCTGCCTGCTGGCAGCAACTCACGCTCCTCTCCCCCCCCCGCCAACCTCCGATGACCCATGCCCATTTCCAAACCTGGGTCACTGGCATGGTGCGAGGTGTGGTGTCCAGTGCCTTAGCCCTCTGCACTACCGGGCCAGTGGCTCACTCCATGTTGCACATGTTAGGTCACATAGCACCAGCAATTCTTCGGTACCTCTGGGGAGGTTTCACATGTGGACTTCACAATGGATGCTCAGCAGCGAGTGATCTGAAGCATGAGAGCCCTTGAATCATCCCATCAGGGTTACAGGCCCCTCAAATAGTTGCTACTGTGGTGGATCAACATGGGGAAACTTTTCCAGGGTTTCCAGTTTTCTCCACTGTGCCCACAGACAAGGATGACAACAGCTACATCATGTCTGGGGTGAGGAGTACATTGCTATGGTTTGCAGATTGAGGAAGTCTGGTAAGACTAAGTACAGTATCTAGAGAAATGTTTCAGTGATGAGAGTCACTTTGTCTGGACCTCAGTCCCTAACAAATGAGGTCCTGGGGAAAGTAGTTCACCCAGAGACAGACGTGTGTGTCATGTTTTACATTAACAAACATGATGGCACTTATTCCTACCCTCTATGTGAGAAGACAATGAGGGCTTGGATTTGGCAATTGAAAAACAAGGTCCAGATCCAGACCACTAAACTTCCAGGAGTAGAGAATGTACTCATGAGTTGGACACTGCAGAATTTAACCTTTTTGGTTCCTGACACAACACAAGAACTACCACTATGCTACTTGTGAAATCATGAGTGTGGTATTTTCTTTGACAAGGTGCGTTTAGGCTGTGATGGATACTTTGCTTTTTCCTATACCTTTCCACTGTTCCCTCTGGGGCAGAGAGTGCTATTCAAGTTGGAAGTCAACCATGGGGAGTGCAGGATGCAGCATATTCTTATAGCCATTTTTTTTTGCTAAGACAGATGTAGTACCTGTGATGCTTGGACAGCTGGTTCTGATTACTGTATGATTTTTGTAATATAAAAATGTGTTATTGAGTGTCTCTCATGAGGCATGCTGAGTCAGCCTGTGGGATGATCCCCTCCCAGGTTTCAATTGCAAGCTATTAACCTAAAAGCAAGGAGATAATTACAGGCTAGAAGAGACACAAATTAAGGATCTCCTATTTATCGGGCTTAATTGGAGCTGCCAGCTGCTAGGATGAAAATCTTAAACTTTTATGACATTTAGAGGAAGATACAGGTTATGTCACTTAGGTGCTAAGTCATAATTGTTTCTTTGATGTCTGTGAAGCAGGAAACTGCTCATGGATGAAAGAAGATACTGGAAAATCGCAGACTTGATTGGGAAGTCACATGGGGAAATGAGTTTTTGCTGATGTCACCTTAGTTAATTTACCTTCTGAATGATAAGACATTCTGTTTTGTATAATAATTTTTATATTCTGATAGGGAGGAGCTAGGTGACCTCATGCAAAAAGGTTGGCAAAGACAGTTTTAAACAGTATTCTGTTTTCCACTTAGTGACATACATGTTTGGACTTTGAAAAAAAGCAACATCAGGCACTGTTAGAAGGTAGACATTAGAAAGACAAGTGTAAGTGTACTGTGGTAGGAGATTTTGTTTGTATTTATAACCTTGTTTTTTTTAAGTGATTGTATGGTTTTGTGATATATTGTTCTGTATTTACATTTTACATATTTTTATCTATTTTAAAGTAAACCTCTATTTTAAAGAGACTGCTTGGTGTGCCTCTGAAATTCTTTCTTTGATAAGTGAAGCACATATGGTTAAAGTTGACACTGTGCATAGCTTACTGGTAATACCAAACTGGAAAAAGGTAAGAGTTTATCTGAGGTCTTTCATAGAGTGCTAAGGGTTCATTTTGTACACCTGGTTAGGTGCCCATAGGTGAAATATGTCTGGCATTTCCTTGAAGAGCAGAATTATCTGAGCCTGTACATTGGGTACGCTAGCAAGAGGTTCACAGTTTGAATCCCTCCAGAACTTGAGACCAAAGGTTGATTTGAACCCACAAAACAGACGGGAGGGTTACCCTGTTCTGTTCCTGTTCACAAGACTGCACTCAGAGGTTGGCACTGTGGGAGCAGAGGGCCTGACCTGCTGAGTGGATTTGTGACAGACTGGTTGGCAGTGGTGTGCATTAGTTTGGTATTACAAGCTTTTATTGTTCAGTATGTCAGCTTGATACTGTACAGCTCATTTGCAAAAAAAGTGCAGTGATTTTTTTTTAAAAGAAAACAGAACTATATCACTTGGCTTACAGTCAAGTTCCTACCTGTTGTATTTTCTTTCTAAGTGCAAGTCATAGTAGCCGTAGTTAGAGAAGAAGATGGCTTCCAACTACAGCGGGCACACTGTAGACTACTTAAAGCAGTTGTGCAGGGACAGAGGAGTCCCGTATGATGTGAAAGTCACCAAACAGAGCCTCATGGATGCCCTGATGGTTGCAGATACCCATCACAGACAGTGACTGTAAGATACTGAACCTTGAATGTGGAAGGGCCAGCGGCCAGTACAGTGTCCAGATCCAGTGAGGAGGGCAGCAGGGCCACTGCCAGCAAATGGTCACAGCAGCAGGGGAAGGTTACCAGTATCCTGGATCCAGAAGTACTCAGGCTGCAGATTGAGTTGTGCAGAATGGAGCTGGAGTTCCAGACAAAAGAGAAGCGAGAACAGCGTGCTGCAGAGTAGAAGGCTGAGCGAGAGATTGTTGAGAGGTAGAGCAAGAACAGTGAGCTACAGAGGAGAAAAGGGAGCAAGAACGCTGAGAGGTAGAGTGAGAACACCAAGAGGCAGAGCAGGAACAGCGGGAGGCTGACTGTGAGGAGTGTGAGCGCCAGAGGCAACATGAACTGGAGAAGCTATGACTCCAACCACCAGCATCAGAGCAGGTAAGTGGCTTGAGTTTAACTGGGACTACAGGACTGGTTTACACATTGAATTCCAAATTGATAGCTGAATTTAAAGAGGGGGAGGATACGGATGCCTTTTTAAATTCTTTTGAAAAAATTTGTATTCAGGCTAAAATTCCTAGGGAGTCCTAGAGCTTCCAGCTATCCCTGCTACTTACCGGGAAAGCTCGGGATGCATTGGGTCAAATGGACAATGAGGACAGTGATAATTACAGCAAACTTAAAGCTGCACTGTTAAAAAAATTTGAATTAACTGCTGAGTCATACAGAGCTAAATTCCGTAAGCTCAGGAGAAGCCCTGACATGAGCTATGAGGAGCTGGCCATGAAACATCAGTTTTTAAAATGCTGGTGGGAAGGAATTGAAGCAAACTCTGTTGATAAAATTGAAAATGTGATTCTTTTAGAAAATTTTTTCTGGGCATGCCCAGCAGAGCTGAAACCTGGCTGGAGGACCGAGATCCCAAAACAGTGCAAGAAGCTGCTGAACTCTCAGACCGCTATGCCAAGAGCAGACCTGCTCTGAGAGCGAATGGGGTGGGCATGGCAGCACAGAAAGGAAAAGCGCCTTCAGGGCAGCTAAACCCTCACTGCCTCCACCAAAACCAGTTAGCTCCAGGTTTCAGAGAAAAATTTCTCTGAGAAAAGAAATGAATGTTGGTTGTGTAAAGAAACTGGGCATATTACAGACAGTGTCCCAAACGGACAATCAGTACGCAAGGTGGTGCTAGAAAAGAAGTGGGTTGTTTGTGTGTCCCTGGAAGCATGCCTGTGAACATGAGGGAACACATGCACCCAGTCATGGTGAATAGTGTACAGATGCAAGGGTTAAGGGACATAGGGGCATCCCTGACATTGGTAAAAGGGGATCTGGTACAGCCTGGTCAGCTTATACCCAATAAATACATCACTGTATAAGACTTTACTGGTGGGGAGAAAACATTACCCCTCGCTAGTGTTCTCCTAGACTGGGGTGAAACAGGGTGAAATGTGCAACAGGTGGCTATATCCAAAACCTTAGCAGTGGATGTGATCCTGGGCAACAATCTCAACAAGGGGATGGTGTGTGCAGTTACCCGCAGCCAAGCAGCAAGGGAAAATTGTAGTTCCCTGGACCCCACAGAAGCCATTGTGAAAACCACTGCGAGGCTGGTTCCCCAGCCTGTGTCTTCAGATGGGGAGATGAATGAAAAGGGGATAGAAATTTCCCCAGTAGCAATTAACCACACAGCTACAGAGGGTTGCTCCAAGGAGGGAGGGGTGACCCATTGTCAGAGGGTTGGGGCTGACAGAGATCCTGAGTGCCCTGATGCTAATGCTAGGGACCCTAGTTTAGAGACAGAAGGGGGACCTGTCCCATGCCTTGGAAATGTGTGAGGAGTTTGCAGCTGCTCAGAGAAGTGACCCTAGTTTAGAGAAGCTGAGGGCTTGGGCAGACTCTGATGGAGCACAGGGAGGTGACGGCAGGCATAAGGTTTATTGGGAAAATTGACTTATGTATACACAGGCTGTGCAGACAGAGGGAGGGGTGCTAGGCAGACAGCTTGTCGTTCCCCAGGGGTATTGTGAGCAGTTGCTCAAGATTGCACATGATATGCCCTTGTCTGGTCATCTGGGAATCATGCGCACTACACGGTGGTTGGTCCAGAATTTCTGTTGGCCTAACTTCACCCAGCAGGTGAAGGAGTATTGCAGGTCTTGTCACCAGTGCCAAGAAATAGGAAAGGTGGGCAAGAAAACCCAAGCCACCCTGATTCCATTGCCCATAGTGGAGGAGCCATTCCAGAGGGTGGGAATGGATATTTTGGAGCCTTTAAATACCCCCAGCTCCTCAAGGAAGAGATTCATCCTGACTGTGGTGGATTATGCCACTCGGTACCCAGAGGCAGTCGCTCTATCCTCATTGAGGACAGACAAAGTGGCAGATGCCTTACTTGGGATTTTCTCCTGTACTGGGTTTCCGCAGGAGGTTATCACCGATCGAGGGGGTTCCTTCATGTCGGACCTGATGAAATGTTTCTGGGAGAAGTGTGGGGTGGTGCAGAGATGTGCAACACCGTATCACCCACAAGCAAATGGGCTTGAGGAAAGATTCAATGGTACCTTGAAGTCAATGCTATGGGCATTTGCTGAACAGTGGAGGACTGAGAACACTTCCCCACCTGTTGTTTGCATACAGGAGGCACCCCAAGAGTCGACAGGATTTTCCTTCTCGAACTCTTATATGGACGCTGGGTATGTGGACCCTAGACTTGATCCGGGAGGACTGGAAGGCAAGCACACCACTCAGGGAACTCCCATAGTGGATTACATCCTTAAGTTTAGGGAAAGACTGAAGGAGCTTATGGGGACAGCCCAGTGCAACCTGGCAGTTGCCCAACAGAAACAAAAAGTGTGGTACGACTGCAGAGTCAGAGCTCGCTCATACATGGTGGGTCAGGAAGTCATGGTCCTTATTCCAGTCCGGAAAGACAAGCTGCAGGCTGATTGGGCAGGACCGTACAAAGTAGTTAGGAAGGTAAATAACATGAACTATATTATAGAGTTATCTGACTGAAGACAGACAGAAAGGATGTACCATGTCAACATGATGAAGCCATATACCGATAGGGCTGACATGGTGTTTGCAGTGTGTAGTCCTGGGGAGGGGACAGATGAAGAAGACCCCCTTCTGGACTTGCTGGAAGAAAGTAACTGGGAGTCCTCTGTGGAGGCAGTTAAATTGTCTACCCAGCTGACCCCAGACAAGATCCAGGAAGTAAGGGAGGTTTTAGCAGACTTTGCCCCATTGTTTAGCGCCAAGCCTGGACTAACCCCCTTAGCGATGCACGATGTGGAGATGGGCACAGACGCCCATACGGTGGACAGCATACCGGGTGTCAGAGGCTGCCCAAAAGGACATTAGGAGGGAAGTGGAGGAGATGCTGGATTTAGGGGCAATCCCAAGATCCTCACAGCCCCTGGGCCTTACCCATAGTCCTTGTGCCCAAGCCAGATGGCTCTACTTGTTCCTGTGTGGACTATCGTGGACTGAATGCAGTCATGAAGTCAGACACCCACCCGATGCCCCGGATGGATGAACTCCTGGACAAGTTAGGAAGGGCGACCTACCTTATGACTATTGACCTGACTAAGGGGTATTGGCAGGTAGATTTGATGGGACAGAGCTAGGGAGAGGTTGGCGTTCATCACTCTGATAGGCTATTTGAATTTAAAGTAATGCCTTTAGGAATGAAGAACACCCCGGTCACTTTCCAAAGGTTGGTGAACCAGGTGTTAAATGTTGCTGAGGAGTATGCTGTGGTGTACCTGGATGACACTGCCATCTTTACTGCCAGCTGGAAAAAACACCTGTCCCACCTTAGGGAAGTGCTGGGCAGGATACAGAGGGCTGGGCTCATTGTCAAAGCTGAAAAGTGCCAGTTGACCATGGGAGAAGTGGCATACCTTGGGCATGTGGTAGGCCAGGAACAGCTCCGTCCTAACCAAATAAAAATAGAGGTGATCCAGGCGTGGCCTAGACCAGAAATGCAGAAGCAGGTCAGGAGTTTCCTCGGGACAGCAGGGTACTATAGAAAATTTGTACCCAATTACAGTGCCCTGGCTGATCCCCTATCTGACCTAGTAATGAAAAGGATGCCAAAGAAAATTACCTGGGGGCCAGCCTGTGAAGAAGCCTTTACCAGATTGAGGAGGTACTGTGCAGTGCTCATTTTTTGACAAGTCCTGACTATAGCAGACCCTTTATAGTTCAGACTGATGCCTCAGACTTGGGTATTGGGACAATACTGAGTCAGACAGCCAACCGAGGGAAAGATCACCCGGTAGCGTACCTGAGTAAAAAGTTACTTCCCAGGGAGCAGGCATACTCTACCATGGAAAAGGAGTGTCTTGCCATAGTGTGGGCCCTAAAGAAGTTGGAGCCATACTTGTATGGGCAGCATTTTGTGGTACAAACTGACCACAACCCCCTGGTTTGGCTGACACAAATGGGGAAGAACAATGGTAGATTGTTAAGATGGAGTATGATATGACAATCTTACTTAGGGCTGGAGTGAAAAATCAGAACTCAGATGGATTGTCTCGTGTCTATGAGGAGTGAACTGATTTGGGAAGCTTGTCCCATGCAGGGGACAGAGACCCCAAATTCAGTCTAGGTAGGGAGGATTGTGACGCTTGGACAGCTGGTTCTGATTACTCTATGATTTTTGTAATTTAAAAATGTGTTATTGAGTGTCTCTCATGAGACATGCTGAGACAGCCTGTGGGGATGACCTCCCCCCCCCCCCAGGTTTCAACTACAAGCTGTTAACCTAAAAGCCAGGAGATAATTACAGGCTAGAAGAGACACAAATTAAGGATCTCCTGTTTATCTGGCTTAATTGGAGCTGCCAGCTGCTAGGATGAAAATCATAAACTTTTATGATGTTTAGAGGAAGAATACAGGTTATGTCACTTAAGTGCTAAGTCATAAATGTTCCTTTGATGTCAATGAAGCAGGAAACTTCTCATGGATGAAAGAAGATACTGGAAAATCACAGACTTGATTGGGAAGTCAATTAATTTACCTTCTGAATGATAAGACACCCTGTTTTGTATATTTTTTATATTCTGACAGGGAGGAGCTAGGTGACCTCATGCAAAGAGGTTGGCAAAGCCAGTTTTAAACAGTATTCTGTTTTCCACTTAGTGACATACATGTTTGGACTCTGATAAAAATCAACATCAGGCACTGTTAGAAGGTATATATTAGAAAGACAAGTCTAAGTGTACTGTGGTAGGAGATTTTGTTTGTATTTATAACCTTGTTTTCTTTAAGTGATTGTATGGTTTTGTGATATATTGTTCTGTATTTACATTGTACATATTTTTATCTGTTTTAAAGAGACTGCTTGATGTGCCTCCCGAAATTCTTTCTTTGGCAAGTGAAGCATATATGGTTAAAGTTGACACTGTGCATAGCTTACTGGTAATACCAAACTGGGAAAAAGGAAAGAGTTTATCTGAGGTCTTTCATAGAGTGCTAAGGGTTCATTTTGTACACCTGGTTAGGTGCCCATAGGCGAAAGATATCTGGCATTTCCCCGAAGAGCAGAATTATCTGAGCCTGTACATTGGGTACGCTAGCAAGAGGTTCACAGTTTGAATCCCTCCAGTACCCACAAAACAGACAGAAGGGTTACCCTGTTCTGTTCCTGTTCACAAGACTGCGCTCACAGGTTGGCACTGTGGAAGCAGAGGGCCTGACCTGCTGAGTGGGTCTGTGACAGTACCCACTACTTCAGCAGATGGCGTTGCAGAGTCCAGTGGACATGCCCTTGCAGACAGTCCTATCCCAGTACCAGGGCCTGTTATTGCACCCAGACCTCTGATCCTTTCACCTCCATGCTTGGCCCCTAAGACCATAGTGGTCAATAGAGTTGGGATGTGCCATCGTTTTTTCCAAATCCTGTTATCAGCCAGAATACCATCAACCAGAAACACCCATTTCTACAGTATGTGCATGCCTACTCCCTGTCAGTCAGTAAGATAACAGCCAGTCATGGGGGTAAATGGAGGGTCTGTGCTGTTCACTGTTTGAAGACTGACACCTCTATTATGGAGTGATGGTTGAGTTGGGCTGACTGGGTGTTAGCGTATTGGGTGCTCAGTGGGTGGGCCAGGGAGAGTGATTTGAAAGTGATTGAACGAGGGTACCATTATATCACCAGGGATTAAATTGTGATGTTTTATCACCATAACTGATGAAGATTGGGTGGGGTGGGGGGTCCACTAGACTTCCAGGGACTGGAGACAGCATTTAATTAAGTAATAAGGCATGACAAGGTGTGTGTTATCGTTTAATAACATCACTCCTGGGGTGGATTGAAGCACGAGGTGAAGCTGAGTGCTTCCACCACCCCAGGGGTGACGTTATTACACAATAACACACACCTTTGAGTGCCTTATTGCAATTATACAATGGCTTGTTGGTATATACAGAATAAAAAAATAATTTTGAAGAATGTTTTTGTTTGTGTGGGAAAATATTTTTTCTTAAAAGAAGATGATAATGCAACAAATGCAATGCAATCAGTGGTGTTACAGTGATGTTATTGTGTAATAACATCACCGTCTCAATGGGTCAGCAGTGAATCAGCTTCTTACATTTTTCCTTGCCATTGTATAGTTACCATTACCATTGGGGATTGGGTAGAGAAGGGGATCCACTAGTCTTGTAACGGTTGAATCTGATGTTGAAACACTATTACCAACAGGGATTGGGTGGGAGGGGTCCATTTGACTGACAAGGGTTAGAATTGAGATTTAATCACCATGACCGATGGGGATTGGGTGGGGATGGGGGTCTAGTAGGCTACCAGGGATTGGATCTGATGTTTAATCACCACTACCATTGAAGATTAGGTGGGGAGGAGGTACACTAAACTGCCAGGGATTGAAACTAACATTTAATCCCATTACCAATGAGAATTGGGTGGAGAGGCTACTAGACTGCCAGGGATTGGAGCTAACGTTTAATCCCATTATTGCTGGGGATCTGGTAGGGGTGCCACTAGACTGCCAGGGGTTGGATCTGATGTTTAATTGCCATTACCAATGAGGATTGGGAAGGGAATGTCCACTAGACTGCCAGGAACTGGATCTGATGTTTATTCGCCATCACTGATGGGGACTGGGCATAGAGGGGGGTCCACTAAACTTCTAGGGGTTGTATTTGACCTTTAGTCACCACTGACATTTAGTCACCATTACCAATGGATTGGATGGATGGCTGGGGTGTCACCAGCACTAGTGCTGCTGGGGGGAGGGGGGTTGTGCATCACTGTGAGTGTTGATTAAAGCAGAGTTCTTTAAGCATTAGTAGAACCAAGGTACTTACGAGTGGTAAGGTAGCTCGTCCGCACCAGTCCTAATTTGTGAGTGTTAGCATTTGATTCAATATTAGGTGAGTCAAATTTTTCAATTTATGACTGTCTGTCTTTGGACTGTTTTTTTTTTTCCCCCATTGAGTGCGACAGTATCTTGGTTCCCCTATTTGTGTGTGGGGCAGGCAACTCCATCATGTGCGCCAGCCTTGCACCATGCGTATCGTGGCTCCACAGCCTGCGTGTGTTCTTTAAGCATTAACTAGCTATGTCTTGGCAGCCTGTTAGTGCTTACAGAACATGTTGAATATTCTACTGTGCCCTGTAAGTAAGAGGACACCCACATTTTTATGGATGCAGTGGTGTATTTTGTGCATCAGTACCATCCATTATGGGCAACACTTGGGGACCCTTTGAATATAGTCCCTTCCCCATCCAGACACACTCAGCCCAGTTAGCATGGTGCTATGCCTGTTCACACCAATAACCTTCTGACTGTGGGGGCTGAGTCTTGCATTAAACAGTTACATCAGGTACAGCCTGACTCGACAAACTGCAAAACAAGAACCCGGAATGATGAATTTCATTGCTGGGAGAGGGATTATCACTCCTGCAGCAAGTTTTTGGAGAATCAAACTCAGTATCACAGACAGTGAGCTGCTAAAGTATCAAGGCACTTGTGCCACAAAGCAGCCGACATGCCGTTGGCATCATTTTTAGAAGGCAGTTGATTTAATTAAGCATCAGCCTTTTGTCCCAACAAACTAATGGGCAAGCATTTGCCGAATTTAGAGAAGTTTTATATCCGAAGTCCCAGCAAGTCCAGCACTTTGCCAATCTCAGCTTTTGATAAGCAGACAAAGAGATTTTAATTCTGTTGTCTATATTTCAGGTCTTTTGGAGGATATATTTTAATTTATATAAGTTATGTGAACTGAATCCACAGGAAATAAATGGGTTTGGTTTTGCTGTTGGGTATCCAAGTGAAAAATGAATGTGTATTTTTCACTTGGGTACATCATAACTAATATCACTGGGGCATGTATTATTGAGTGACAATGCAAACTAACCAATGCACTACTTCATTGCCTTTCACAATTTATTTATTTATTTTATTTATGACTGTTAATCGGGTAGGTGCACTGATCCCAGGGACCGTTTTCAGGCACATCCCAGGCCACGTAAAGTGGCACAGGGTAAATCTAAAAACAACAACACTGAGCAGAAGAGCATGTACACAACGTAAATGGTTACAAAAATGCATTTGAAAAAATACACAAAGTGGTAGCAGTTAGAGGACAGAATAACAGGATCAGTGCAGGAACAGATCAAGAGAGTGTACAGGATGAGTAGTCACTGGGGTACACCAGAGGCTGGACAGCCAAGGGGTAGGTGAGTGGGGGGAGATGGGAAGGGGGGTGGAGCAGGGGGAAGAGGGTGGACTACAGGTCTGCAGAAAGAAAGAGAGGGGGGGACTAATCTGGGAAGCAGTGGCAGGTGGATGCCAACAGGAGCCAGTCTTTAAGATGGGTCTTGAACTGGCAGTGGGTGTTAATGGTGCGCAGTTCGGCAGGCAGTTTATCACTTTATCAGAAACATGTTTCTTAAATTAAAAGCAAGCAACTGGCCCCAAGTTCTCCCCCAGCAGCTATCCACCACTGGTTTAACTGCATGACTGTTTTACTTAAAAGTATCCTGTATTTCCTTGCAATAAAAACAGCAGTTCTGAATTCAGAGCATGCACGACATACCTCAACAATATGAAAAACAGAACTCTGAAAACAAAATTAATTATTCTACTATATCTATATAAACTGAACATGCAATGTGCTGACTGAAAATAAACAATTTATTTCCATTTGTGAGGGGAGAGGATTTTGATAACCCATTCATGGCTTTGCCACTCGAGAGATATAGCCTTCCACTTCACTTATGGAAATAAATTATTTTTAGGCAGGCCTCCGCATACCCCTTATGTATTTTGCTCATACAGGACAGTGAAACTACAGCTATAGAAACGTATGAAAACACATTCAGATCTGTCACCAGTAGCGAGCTACATATGACATTACTACCACCATACATGCAGCTGACTATTTGTGGTGGTAGTAGTAGTGATGTTATTTGCTGCCCTCTACTGGTGGCAGATCAAAATACCATTTCATAACATTCTGCTTGCACTTTTTTATTTGCTTAAAAATTGATCACTGGGAAAGGGAGACTGAGCTGAGGCTTGTTTCCAGGGGGACCTGGGGGAAAGGGGAAGAGGAGTACAGGGAGTGTAAACAATCACAATAAAACATCAGAATACAGTTGCTTAGACAACAATTGCAGGTGCAAGAGTAATGTGGTATGACTGTCAGCTTTTTACTTAATTTTCTGCCAATTACAAAACAGTGCCTGCAGCCATCTGTATGGCTTGAGATAACAATTTATGGTCCTCAATCCCAATACTTTATGAATTTGAGTTTTTATAAGATTTCCATTTACTGTCATCCCAGCCTTAATCACAACCACCGGAGCCTCTGGGTGCTTTCACATAACAACATGGTGCCGGAGCGTCATCAAACTTGTACATGGACAAGTTGAGAACATTTTGTTCACTATTATCCAAGTGTATGCTGTAAAACCAGGTAGAGAGCTGATACAAGTAAAGTATACCCCTTTGAAAAGCGAGCGCTATAGGAGGGTTTAAGGAGTGATTGAAATTGTGAGCCATGACTTCGGGCATGCCCATCATCCTACTTTGAAACGTCACCCTGCCCCCCCTCTGCTTGTTTTGCTCTGTATTTTTAAATGCTTTTTTCTTAGCCCTTATGGCCTCCCCTACTTCCCTTGTGAACCAGCTCTTTTTTTTTACCTCTCTTCATCTTGTCAATTACTCTTGCACATAGATCTGTTACCTCCGTTGTCCCATTTTCGGTCAATACCCATTTTACTGCCTCCCCATCTCTCTTACCTCCTCTTGTTTCTCCTGCAGCAGCTCCCTCATTCTTCCCAAATCAGCTCTCCTAAAATCCAGGGCCTGATTCTCAAAACTCGGCACAAGACACGCCAGTGGCAGCTTTTGCCAATTGCCAGTGTACCAGGGACCCTGCATCTGATTCTCTATTGGTTAGGGTCCCAGCGGCAATGTCCTGCACCTTGCAGAAACTGTAGCTGTGTGACGAAACAGTCAGTGCATCTGGATCGTGTGCCATAAGCTGTGGGGCAGCCATGTGCCACTCTAGGACATCCCTGGTCCCCCCCAGCCCTGGTCCCCATTTATTAAACTGAAACATGTCCCTGGTGGTTTAGCAGACCCCCTTCCCAGCCCTGATCCCTGTTTATTAAACTTAAACACATCCCTGGTGGTCTAATGGACCCCCCAGCCTTGATCCCCTTTTATTAAAATGAAACACATCCCTGGTGGTCTAGTGGACACCCCAGTCCTGATCCCCTATTATTAATAATACTCATGTCCCTGGTGGTCTAGCAGACCCCGCAGCCCTGATCCCCTTTAATTAATATTAATCACATTCCTGGTGGTCTAGCAAGCCCTGATCTGCCCATATAATAATAGATATCATTCCATGGTGATCTAGTGGATCCCCACATCCCCTCCCTGGCAGACATTGCCCCACCACCAGGCTTCCTACCCCTCCCCTCCCATCTCTGAGCCAGCGACCGGCTCAGCCCTCTACTCTCCACAAGGTCTGGCCACTGACTGAGCTGTCAGTGAGTGTGTATTGTAATACAGTACATGCTCATTGACTGCTCAGTTGGCAGCCGGCTATGATGGAGAGCATAGGGCTTTGGTGGCTGCCGGCTTGGGGATGGGACAGGGGGAGTGGGGTGGTGGGGCACTGCCTGCCGTGGTGGGGTGGGGGTGCACTAGACCACCACGGAAGATCAAGGCTGGGAGGGGGTCTGCTAGACCACTAGGGACATGATCAATTTTAATAAAACGGGATTGAGGATCAGAGGACCACAGCACATGTTCCCTCCTGCCCAGTGAGGGCTCCGAAAGTGGTGCAAGTGCTCTACCCTACCAGAGGGTGAAAGTCTAAGTACCCTTAGACCAGCCCTGGCTGGTCTAAGAGTACTTAGAATTTCACCCTCTGGGAGGATTTACAAAATCTTGAATTAGGGGATATAGCAGCTTGCATTTGCTGCATGCCCCCTAGTGCCATGCCACAGCCCATTGTGCGCCGCAGAAATTTGGCACTAGCCCCCTTTGGTGCATGCAGCCTGTGATTGATGCAGGCTGTGTTTGAGAATTGCTCCCTGTGCATCTTTTGGCACGAGTGGCACTTTGCACCATTCCTTGTGACGCAAGCCCCTTGCACCATTCTGGGAGCTTTGAGAATCAGGCCCCAGGACTTTAGTTTGGGAACTGATTTTTTTTGCCTCCAGTTTGGCACTGAACGAAACTGCTGGTCATTGGTTTTCACTGGATCCAGCACCCTCCCCTCCCCCACACTATCCCTATTGGTATGCACCAAGTGTAGGATTGCTGACTTCCTAGTAGGCTCCTCTACCCTCTGTAGTAGGAACGTATCTTGAAAGACTTCTACCAGCTGTTGGTATTTTGCACTTGCTGTTAATGGAACTCTCCAGTCCACATCTGGCATGGTGAAGTCCCTAAGCCCTGCTGCCCTACTGATCTCATTCCTTATTCCCCATCCACTTCTTCTTTTTGAGATGGTGTAATGGGCATGGCTGCTCCATTACAGTTCGCACACCAAGAAAGGCAATAAGTAAAGGACTACTTACCTGGGTACAGAGAAGCCAGAAGTAGCGGGTCTTGAAGGGACTATGTCTGTCGTACCTGTAAAATCTTATGTATGTATGCATTTATTTTAAGAGTTTCACCAGGAAAAACATACTGAGCTAATGGCTCAGTTCCACATGTATCCTAGGGGGTTGGGATGTGGAGAGTGCAGTAATATGTTACTGTACATCAGTAATGTTACAGTTATACAACAATAATAATTATAATAAGTAAAAAACACACAGTAGACAACTGAGAGGAATCACAAAGTAAGTAATGCAAAACATAGCATATCAATAGCAACAGTTCTGCAAAGTGCAACTGGCAGCAAAATAAGGGAGGGAAGGAAGATTGTTAGTACAACGGGGACTAGTCAAAGGTTAAAGTGTACCAGTTAACTAGAGCGGAGGGGATTGCATGGAGGGGGAGCAGTGGGGTTGGCTTAGGATCAGCGAACACTGCAGGAGTGAGTAGTGAAGTCGCACAGGAGGGATTTTAATGATATTGAGGAGGGAGCATTGTGAATAGCAACAGGAAGGGTGCTCTAAAGTTTGGGGAAGCAGAAGGAGAAGGCAGCTTGACCAGCAGAAGAATTTACTGGGGAGAGAGTGAGAGAGCAGGTGTCAGAACTACAATGGGAGTAAGAGGTGAAAGGAGAGGATGGAGGTAAGGTGAGGGGGGGGAAGCCCAGCCAGAATTTGGAGACGAAGGTAGCACAATGGGTGAGGTGTCTGGCATCAAGGAAGGGCAGGGAGAGTGAGGAATACACGGAACAATGGTGGATTCTGTGGAGGCAATCCAGGGCAAAATGGCAGAAGGACTGAAAGAGGAGATCCAGCCCGGCAAAGGTGGATTTGGGAGCAGCACTTTATACAATGTTGCCATAATCAAAGATAGGTAGAATCATCTTCCTGACAATATTTCTATGTGCAGGAAGTGGGATACTTGCTTTGTTCCTGTAAAGTGTCCCAAGTTTAAGGTGTAGGTTTTCATAGATGGCATCCAGTTGAGTAGAGAAGTCCAGGTGACAATCCAACCATACCCTGATGTATTTAAAGGAGACTTCCTCAACCCCAACACCATCAAGAGTCTGGAAGGAGGGGAGGGGAGGGGAGAGCTTGGCAAGTATCTGCCTAGTGCTAAAGGTTATTGAGACCATTTTTGGCATTGAGAGACAGCTGGTTGGCCTGAAACCAGTGCAGGATGTTCTTGAAAGGCAGTTGGAGAGAGGTCATGTTGTCACAGGCAGAGGAACCAGAGGCACAGAGAATCGTGTTGTCTATGTACACATGAATGGAGGCAGAGTAGCAGGTGAGGTGAAGGTCATTTAGGAAAATGGAGAATAGGATGGGGCCAAGGACAGATTCTTGGGGACACCAGAACATATAGGGAACAGATAGGGAAAGGAGGGGAGATGGTGTCACCAATACGTATAGCTTGAGTCCTACCCTTAAGGTATGGGCGAAGCCACTCAACAGAGATGGGAGGAGAGCCCAGCTGCTATTAGGTTTTTTTTTTTATGGAACACTTTTTTCTGCCACACACTCTGGGCATCCTTCTGGGGTATACCCTCAGCTGTTACCTTCTACTCACTTGCCTGAACATCCTTGATCGGAGGAACTCCCACCACCCAGGCAGACCTAGCCCCCCCGGATCACCCACCGGGGTGGGCTCGTCCTCCCCAATGGCCTTTCTGTGATTAGAGAGGTCCTACCGTGGGTAGTGTGGGAGCCTGGAATCCTCCGATTGCGGGCCGGTTGTTGGGACAGAAGGCCCCTCAAGACCCCACTGCTCTCCACGGAGGGTGGCGTGATTATTTCTGCATTTTCCTGTGAGCCCGGCCAGCAAGGCGACATAGCGCTATGACTCTGCCCCCTAGGCATCTGCCGCGCACCCTACTTATGGCAGTCCCTAGCCACTGCCATAGGTCGCTCAGTGAGCGGGCGCATCCCTGACCCATCCTGAAAAGAGAGAGCAGTCCTCCAGATGCTCGATCTCTTGCCTCCCCTGCTGACCCCTGGGCACCCAGGCTCATTTCCGAACCCAGGTCACCAGCGTGGTGTGAGTTGTGGCATCCATCGCCTCAACTCTCAGCGCCACTGGTACGGCAACTGCTATTAGCTTGCCCAGGAAGATGAGGGTGGGCAACAGCATTGAAGTCTTTGGCCAGGTTGACAAAAATGGTGGAGGTGACCAGCTCCTGGTCCATGCCAGAAAGGATGGAGTCAGTGAGCCTAAGGAGGGAGGTGGTGGTAGAGTAGGATTTCCTGAAGCCAGACTGGAAGGGAGTGAAGAAGGAGGAGTCATCAAGTAAAGGGAAGAGTTGGGACTGAATCAGGTATTTCTGAAGTTCATCCAGAGAGGGAAGGAGGGAAGGAGATGGGACGGTAGTTGCCAGGGAGGGGTTTTCCTCCTTTGGGAAGGGGGTTGACAGTGGTCTGCTTCCACAGATCAGGGACTGAGGCAAGTGACAAGGAGTAATTGAGGAAGTGGGTTATGGGAAGAGCAATAGAAAAGGTGGAGAGAGAAAGGAGCTTGGGGTTAAGGACATCAGGGCCCTCTCCTCTGTGTGGGTTGAGATCAAGAAGAGGCCTTGAGGGTCGCGGAGGGACTGGTAAGGGAGAGGAAGAAGGGATGTTGGGAGGGACAGAGGAGAAGAAGCAGGTTCATGCTGAAGGGGAGGGAGAGTTGGGGAGGCAGAGGGAAGGAGGAGAGGGCACAGGTGGTGAAAAAGGAGTTGGAAGATGAGGTACTAGAGTGGGATTGGAGATGGGGAAATTGCCCATCTTGAGGATGGAGGGAGGGGACTGGAGTGTGGGGAGAAGAGAGGGGTGGATGACCTTCCAGAACTTTGAGGGGTGGTTAAGGTTGTCCTGGAGTGTAGATGCAAAGTAGTCAGCCTTTGCAACCCTAGTAGCTCTGGTACAGGTGTTACAAAGTGGCCTGTATTTAGCAAAGTCAGATGGTGCGCCAGTGGACATGAGGGTCCACCAGGCATGATCATATACTCAGTGACAGGCCAGTAACTCAGCCATGATCCAAGGAAGGTGTGAACCTTGGACCTGAGTTTTCTTGGGGGACATGATGATTCCTGGCTGACAGGAATTTGGAATTAAACAATTCAAGAGCTGTGTTAATGTTGCTGGCTGTTGGCATGGGGGACCAGTTAGTTGCCATCAGGTCAGCAAGTAATGAGACTAGATCCAGTGAGCAAAATGATCTAAGCTGAATGAATTTAGGGGGGCTTTGGGGTGGTGGATCTTGTGCACACAGTAGACCATATGGAGGTGTGAGCATATCATTACTGTCATATGGTATATGTGATTGTCTTATTACTGAATTGTCTAGGCCACTAGAAGGGTTGGTGGGTGGTTGTAGCATCCTGGAGGGCTATACCAACAGCAGTTACGCTACCCCTAAACCATTCCTCCAGGTGAAGGCACCCGTTCGCTGAACTCAGGCCCCTCAGCCTGTGCCTAGTCACGTAGGCAGGGGTAGTAGCCCATAGGATAGCACCACCTGGGGTTACATCTTGGAGGCACCACTGGGATTTGTGCCCTCTATTGGTCAGAAGTAGGAACTGCAGCCCAGAGGAAATTTAAGGCAGAAATTGAAATGGAGGCGCTTATTAAGCCCAAGTGGAAAATTGCTCCCACAAGCTGGTCGTACACCAAATGATGGGGTGGAGTGAGGCTGAGGGGGTAGATCCCTGACATGCCATATTGCTACTTGATATCCCGCTAGAGACCACTAATAACACAATTGCAGAAACTGTGGGGGAAGTTAAATGTCTGGGGAAGGTTGAAATAAGGGGCGGGACTCCGATCTGTTTGATCAAACCCTGGTGGCCCTATAGACCCTGAAAAAGTACTCCCTGTTATCATGCCCGAAGGGTCCCAGAAGGGGTGGAGAGTAATCCATTTGCATAGAAGGGTTCAAGGACAAACTGTTAAGGCTGTTGGCTACTGAAGGCCAGAAGGCCAAGGAATTGTTAAAAATGCTGGACATCTCAGGGGAGACCATTTCCCTACACTCTCCCCCCGGTCCCCCATCAACTCCCAGAGCATCCCCTGTCGTGACCTCCTCCCATAGTGATACCGTCTGTACACCTGGACTCCTATCGCAGGCTCAGACTGTTGTCTGGTGCAGTCCCTGTGCCAGTGGGGGAGGACAACTTGGAAAGCTGCATGGACTATGCTACTCCACTGGTCCAAGAGTGGCAATGTTCAGAAGGAGAAAAGAGAAAGAGACTTATGGAAAGTCTAAGGGGCCCTGCACTGGAAGCAATCCGATTTCTCCAAGCCACTAACCCAGAAGTCACTGCAGCTGAGTATCTCTCTGCCTTAGAGGGGGTGTTTGGCAGCACAGAATCCAGGGAAGACTTAACGTGCAAATTCAAGTCTGCTAAGCAATGGAAAAATGTAAAATTATCTGCTTTTGTCACCCAAATTGAACGGGCCTTGCAGAGGGCCCATAGAAAAGGGGGAGTGCCGGCTAGTGAACTGAACCGAGTCAGACTGGAGCATATCCTGAAATCTGCATTTCCGGTATTCCAGTGTGCTAATGCTGAAATTGAAATTTCAAGACAGGAAAGCTAACCTTTCCAAATATTGCTGGCTAATGAAAGCGATTCGAGAGGCCGAGAACGATGAGGAGGGACGGGAACCCTATGACGGGTTTGCCCGCATCAACCAAGTCTCAGATCGGCTCAATGAGCAGGACAAATCTACTGAAATCCAGCAAGTCAGAGAACTGCTTAAAAAGGTAAAGGAGATGTGGGCCAGTCAACAAGCAGCAGTGGAAGAGGACAGAAGCTCCCATCCTTGCCCGTTGCCAACCGAGACTAGGAGTGAGGTTTCGCCTGGAGGCGTGGGGGCCCATGCCATTGCTCCTGAACACCGGGGTGAGTCCAAGCTACTAGAAGAGATGAGAGAGCTGAGAGCCCTAGTGGGAGACCTCATACACGCCACCCATACATCTGCCCACTGGGGAAGTAGCGAAGACAGAGAGCCTGAATCAAAGTCAAAGGAAGACCATGGAACTTTTTCCAATTGGCCCAAGGTTTGTGAAGAATCTAATCACTCCAGTGACCCCAAGGAACAGGTGTTCTGCTACCAGTGTGGAGAAGACGGACATACCCAACGGGGCTGCACCTCCCTGGAGAACCCACAAAGGGTTACCACCAGACTGCTAACCTTGGTTCACCAAAGCAATATAAAGCCCCAGCCAGGCCCACCAAAGAAATCCTATTCTTCCAAACCACCCTTCCCTGACTGGTCTGAGGTGGTGGGCCCCTCCATGGAGACTACAGTGACCGTCAATAGCATTTCCACTCATGCTGTGTTGGACACAAGTGACTATTATGTTTCAGGATTGGTATGACCAGCACTTATCTGACCTTCCACTTCAACCCCTCGAAGGACTACATGTGTGGGGGTTGAGTATAACATCCTATCCCTACCTAAGATATTTTCAAATCTGGTTGTCTTTCCCTGTGGCTGTAGCGGGTGTGGATGAGCAAGTGGAGACCCTGGCCTTGGTGTGCCCACCCACAGGACTGTATGACGGTGTCCCTCTACTAATTGGTATGAATGCCCATCTGTTCAGGCGGTTAGCTCAACTTTGTCAAGAAAAGCAAGCCAAGTGAACTGGACGGGCCCTGTATATTCTGGCTTTAGTACAGTGAGCCGACGACTTGCAAATGCAGACCCAGAAGATGGAGAAGGATGAACTTGTGGGATAGTCTGGAAAAAGGATTCTGACTCACTTGTACTACTCCCCAATGCTCAGTGCACCATCAGTGGTGAAGTGCGCTTAAAGATGGATTTTAAAAATAAAATCCTTATACTGGATGCCCCAGAAGAGGGGAAACTGCTTGAGGGACTGTTGGTCAAGCCTAGCATTCAACCTGCTCGGACCCATGCCTACGCTCAGTGGGTAGTGGTGCAGGTCTAGAATATGTCAGATTGAGAAGTCCGGGTGAATCGAGGGTGTACCCCAGCCACTGTGTATTGTGCAGATACTGCCTTGCTGCTCAGCAAGAAGTGCCCCATCGAGAGTGATGAGGTGATTCCTGACTTGTTCAACTTAGGGGAGTTACCCCCATCCTGCTGAATGGAAAGACAAGATTAGCCGGAAGTTGTCTCAGAGGAGCCAAGTATTTTCGTTGAAGGAATGGGACGTAGGTTGTGTCACCAGGGCTGAACATTGCATCCAACTCCCTGATGAGAGGCCTTTCAGAGAGAGATCCCATAGCCTTGCCCCAGCTGACATAGATGATGTTAGAAGGCACCTTCAAGAAATGTTGACCACAGGAATCATTCAAGAGTCTTGAAGCCCTTATGCTTCCCTAATTGTGGTAGTCCGAAAGAAGATTGGGTCCATGAGGATGTGTGTGGACTACTGGATGTTGAATCGGAGAACTGTTCCGGACCAGTACATCATGCCCCGTATCCAGGATGCCCTTGACTGCCTCAATGGAAGCCAGTAGTTCTTAGTACTTGACCTCTGGAGTGGGTACTTTCAGACCTCGATGGCCCAGGAGGACCGTGAAAAGACAGCCTTCATCTGCCCCCTGAGCTTCTACGAGTTCCTATGTATGCCTCAAGATATTTCAGGTGCACCCACCACTTTTCAGGGGCTGATAAAATGAGCGGTGGGAAACATGAACTTATTAGAGTGCCTTGTGTATCTTGATGACGTCATTGTGTTCAGCCAGACTTTGGAGGAACATGAAGCTCACTTGTTCAAGGTCTATAGTGCTATTTATTGCCTATTGGTCAAGTACTCATCGACTCTGTACCTCCAGACACTGCTCCTCCCAGGCCTGTAACTAGAGCTGCAACCAAAAAGAGACAGATTACCCCTTCTCCAGCTGTCAAGGATTCAAGACCTTCCCCTAGGCAGGCCCAACGTGACATTGATTGCCAGTCGGAGTCAGATGACAGTGAGTGTGAAGCCTCATATTACCCATCTTATGAACTGCGTCAGTTGTTTCAAGATAATCCCATTCTACACGGCGTGCCTCAGGGATCAATTCTTGGTCCAATTTTGTTCTTGCTCTTGATTAACGAACCACCTAACTTCTGTGGCGGTGCGGCAGTGCAACTCTACGCTGATGCTGCAATCTTATATCGCTCATCTAAAAACATGGAATCGCTAAACCAAAATCTTAACTCTGATTTTAATATACTTGAAACCTGGTTCTCAACTAACCATCTAATCTTGAATACAAAAAAAAAAAAAAACAAAGCCACGTTATTTCACAATCCCTTCCATAAAATGTGTACTCCACTCCAAATCTGCTCACTGTCTGGCAACACCATAGAAGTAGTTACAATGTTTAAATATCTTGAGATGGTCCTCGATGCCTCCTTTTCACTAGAACCTCATGTAGTACAGCTCACTAAGGCGATTAACCAAAAGCTTGGTTTCCAATACCACATCCGCCCCCTACTATCCGCAAACGCCTGTCAAAAAATTGCACCCACATCCCTTCTCCCTATATTGTTATACGGTGCTCCACTCTTACTCACTGCTCAACCCACATCCCTTGCTCAGCTGCATCAAATCTATCATAGGATTGGACAATTGCACTAGGCTCTAACCCCAAACAACATCACTGTGACACCCTGCATTCTCTCCAATGGCCCAGTTATGAAGCTAGGCTACAATTCCATACATTATGCTTTGTTTTCAAACTAGTCAACCTCTTTTGCCCTCCGTCTCTCAGTGGAATTGTGTATCGCAAAGCCTACACCCACCCACTTAGGTCTACTTCTCTTCCTTTATTAGCTATCCTGAAATGTCGCCATCTGTCGGGTAAGGGCTCGTTTGCCTATTCAGCCACCTCTGCCTGGAATTCCCTTCCACCTACTTTACTCAACGGCACCACCTTATCTCTCTTCAAAAAAGAACTTGCCTCTCATCTTCTTAAACTACCCCGCTGCAACTGTTTTGGTTAGTTTTAGCTAAGGTTTCAGCATGGGTTTCGGCATGGACATAGTACTGTCACAGCCTTACTAGAATTTATGGGATTCATCCATGACTCACTGGAACAAGGGATCTTGGTTGGGGCAACTTTTATAGACCTAGCCAAGGCCGTTGATGCTGTCAATCCCACACTCATTATCGAACAACTCACTAGCATCAAACTTTCCCCAGACACCTCCACTTGGTTCTCTAGTTACCTAAACAACCGGTCACAGCAAGTGAAAATTGGAGATACTCGCTCTGGAAGCAGGCCAGTATGCTCCAGGGTCCTACAAGGTTCTATCTGGGGCCCACTATTATTTAGTATCTTCGTAAATAAGCTCCCAAACTCTTGCAATGACCACATACTTCTTTATACGGATGATGCTGTTATTTTCACTAGTTACTCACAACCAAAGCAACTTCAGGACCAGCTCCAGCAAGGTTTCCCATCTGCTGAAAAATGGTTTACTGACCAGAAGTTTATCTTGAACTACAAATAAACTAAGACTATGATGTTCACCAGTAACCACAGCAAGCACAGAAACTTTCCGCTCACCATCACCAATGTTGAGGGATCACCCCTAGAGCTAGTCCAACAATTTAAGTACCTGGGTATAACTATTGACTCTACCTTGTCCTATACCCAGCACATTGACAACACCTCAAAGGCAATAAACAGAAGAATAGGTATGCTTTACAGACACAAACCCAACCTGACCCCTGATGCTTTGCACCTTGCCATTCATAGCTCTGTTATGTCACTCGCTGACTATGGCATCATCATATACGGATCAGCTATGGACACAGCCCTCCGGCACATCAAAACAGCCTTAAATAAAGCCTGCCGTCTTCTCACCGGTGCTGACTGAATGACCCACACATGTGATCTTTACTCCCAGGCCAACTGGCTACAATTTGACAGCAGGCTCAGATTTCAAACCTGTCTGGTTGCAAAAAAAGTCAGCCTTGGTATGATGTCACCTGGCATCCAAGCCCTTCTGACTCCTTCTTTAAACCAGTGAGCTACAAGGAACTTCTTCAGCCAGATGTTCGGAACCCCAAGGTGCTGTACGGCACTAGGACAACATACTTTCACATACAAAGCCCCTCAATGGAGCAATTTGCTGCAATCTGATATATTAAATACAACCACGCTGGGTTCCTTCAAACATTTGGTATGACCTAGTCGCTGAGGCTACCTATGACTGCTACCACTTAGACTGCCTCCCTGCTCCATATGTACACCTTATGTCTCACACTCTACCCGCATTACCCTACTGTACCATCACCCCTTCAGAACTCACTCTCTGCTACCTCCTCCCCGCTTATCCCCACCTATCCCTTTCCTCCCACTTCCTTCCCTCTCACCTACCTCCTTCCCCTTCCCTTGTCCACCTCTCCCCTCCACTTTTGACCTGCTATACCTTCCTGCCCTTAGTAAGCTAGCTATTACCTGACTCAGGCATACCTTGTACACTGCCTCTGTTGTTTAAATGAACTGCACTGTCTGTTTGGAGTGTATTTGTTTAAAACCCCTTGTCTCTATCCTTTACCTATCCCAATGTGTCTAGTCCGACCTCAGTTTTAGTCTGTATTTTTTCAGCGAACCTATGGCTTTTGCTGAATTCTACCTGGATATATTCCAGCCTGGTGATACTTGCAATGTACCTGTTATTGTAATTGTTATCATGATGATGTTTTTCTTTTGATGTGGTACCTATGTAAAGAGCTGTTGCTCAAAAGTATGAATCCAAGATTTAAATAAATAACTAAATAAATAATCAATTCATTCTCCACCTCCCCTACACCTTCTGCCTCTTGGCCTGCATTCCATCTGGTGCTCAAACTTTGTATTGTGCAATTGCACTGTAAATATGTATATTCTAATGTATTTATTTGTATATATACTTTAACCATATTTAACCTTGTGTAAGGTAATCTTAAGGATGCTTATGTAACTATCTTGCAGTGATAGCTCTGTGTATTCCTTTAACCTGTTGTTATTTCTTTTCACACAATAAGTCCTTGTACATGTATGGTTGTATTGCTATGCAATTGTCATTTATTTGTACACAATAAGTCCTTGTACTTGTCAAATTGCATTGTACTGTAACTGTTTCCTGGGTTGTCACTGAAAAAGGGACTGCATGGTCTCAGTGGGCCTACCCGGTTACCAAAATTCAAATAAATAAAAATAAATAAATGTGCAATCTCGGAGAGGAAGCTGGAACCTCAGGACTGCCTAACCCTCCAGCCTTCTTCTCAGATTCTGTGCCCCCTGAAAGTGAGGTACAAAGTGTGACTTCTGAAGTAGCTGACTCTTTGTGTCTGATCAGGTTGTTCGAATCACCAGAGAGACAGCCTGCAACAGAAAGCATCCCTGGTGACATACCAGAAACTACAGAACTGTGTGGAAGCAATGATCCAAACCCTGCTATGACAAATGGCAATGATGAGATAAATGATATTGAAAGTACTGGTCAAGTGTTGCAGGATCTAAGTTCTATGGAATTCCCCCTGGATGATGAATCTAGGCCTCTTTCAGACTCCAGTACTGAGAGCAATGTTGTGGAACTAGAGTTAACAGAACAAGGAGCTGAAAGTGCTTCCCATGTAATTCCAGTCCCCAGTGCAGAGGTACCCCTCTCTACAGGAGCAGATTCCAGTGCAAATGTTGAAAATCCTGAACCTGTACCTGTTCCCCCAAGAAAGTCTGGAAGAGCCACCAAACCAGGGATACACCTCAGTTACAACTCCCCTGGGAGGCCTGTGGATCTTCCTGTACATGTTGTCCATAAAGGAGTCTACATTTCCAAAAGCTCACTTCCCAAATTGAGCTATTCTGCTACTTCCAAGTTAATTGTCAAGCCCTCAAACTTTGGTGCCCCTGCCCCATGCAGCCCTGAAACAGCTGATAGGGATGGGCCCCCAACCATGTTGTTTAAAGTATAGGAAATAGCACAGAGCTGAATGGTCAGAGTAATGTGGTTACCTGTTTGAACTATTCTTTGAAATGCTGTTATGTATATGACAAAAGTATGGAAACTGTTATCATTACAGAAAGTTATTGCTGTCATGAATAGGTATAGTAATGCTTAATGTTATTTACTTTTCCTGATGCATCAGTCTTCTTTTCTTACGGTATACCTAATGAAACATGCATGTTATCTTATAATGTGTTTATAGACTGTCATAGTAAGTATAGACTTGATGCGGATGCCATGTTTTTCCAGACAAGGAAGAGTGTAATCCCGCTACAAATAGGGGTTCCTATAATGTCTTCCTGGGCTCGCCTAATGCCCACTGTCAGGATGGTGTCCTGTGTCTGCAGTAGTTTAATGTGTCAGCATGAGGGTGCTCTACTAAGCCTCCGTGCCTGTCTCTTTAAGAGAACCCTTATGTTGTGTGAGAAGATTAATCTGGGCTGGGTCCGCGTGATTTAAGGCTCATGACCAGCCAGACAGTACATATTTCTGCTCTATTCTGCAGTCGCTATTTCCGCAGAGGGAGCTCTGTTAGGAACTGTGCTTATTTGCTGTTTATTTGTTATAATAATAGTGCTGTAGAAGTTTGTTTAACCTGCTTCCATTTGCAGCATGAACATTTAGATTGGAGCCACAATTTTGGTTCTGGAACTGCCAGTGTTGGACCAATCTGAACCTCAGGGGACCTAAAATGAAGACTATCCACAGAGGTCTTGTGGGATTAAAATCTGTAGGAATTGTAGTTTTTAAGGTTTGGCGCCTAAATGGACCTGGAGGGGGAGCCCTTTCTATGACAGACAGTTCCATCAGCCAACTGAACCTTTTGGATCACTGGGAAACCCCCAGAGTTGCCTGCTGCAGTGCGTCAGTTAAGAGTTGGAAGTTAAAGAGTGAACAGCTTGAGTCATCGAGCAGCTGCTCCTGCGTAGGAGCGCAGGAGAAGTGGCGGGAAAGCTCTGCTGGCCTGTATGCTACATCTTCCAGTGTGAAGAACTGCTTTGAGTGTGAAGGTTGGACTTTATCCGATTATTGAATCGAGACCTGAAACCAGAAGAGGAAGGTGTGTATTTGCTGCCTGCAAGTGGACCGAATACTTGCTCCAGAAGCGATTGGCCTGTCAGGTACCGAAGCGAGCCTCAGATCGAAAGTTTGCGCAGAGATCCTGTGTTATTGCAAACAGACCTTTATCTGAACTGTGGCCAAATATTCAGAGTGCTTATAAGTGTGCTGAAGGTGTTGTGTGGGTTGCGATTTGGTTCCCCACACCAAGTTCATTGTGTGTCATCTGATTTGCTTGTTTTGGGTTTATTGCAATTAACTGAGCCATCCGGCCCCGGATTACAAATTTCAGGTTGAGTGCATGCTAATTGTTTTCTTTCCTAAGGGCCCCAACAACAGCTGAAATGCCGGCCTACCTCGGGCAACGCTTCAGGCTAGCCTGTGTAACAACAGGGTACCCAGGGTTGTGTGACTGGATCAGAGGGGCTTATAGTGCATGCCTGTTCAGCCTGAGTTTAATCAGATCTGCTAATCACCTGCTAGATTCACACCCCACCCTTGTTCACATCCCCCTGAATAAATCAGATTGTGGTTGTTTACGTTTATCCTGGCTAGTGTGTACCTTCTTGGTGGGGGTATTGTACTGCCATTGTATTGTTATAGCACTGGTCTTATTTTCCAGGGGGCCTCCAGGGCAATTGCAGCAGCTCCAGCCCTGGTGGTAAGTGCAAGAGGTGTGAGCATATCATTACTGTCATATGGTATATGTGATTGTCTTATTACTGAACTTTCTAGGCCACTAGAAGGGTTGGTGGGTGGTTATAGCATCCTGGAGGGCTATACCAACAGCAGTTACGCCACCCCAAAACCATTCCTCCGGGTGAGGCACTTGTTCACTGAACTCCGGCCCCTCAACCTGTGCCTAGTCACGCAGGCAGGAGTAGTAGCCCATAGGATAGTGCCACCTAGAGGTTACACATTTATTAAATAGCTATGGATTTTGCCAGTTGCTATAAATTTATTTAAATAGCTCAATACGTTTACTGCAGTGCTACTACTAAGCCACCTTTTTTGTATATGACAGATTATTTTCTGTTTGGGTGTATATTTATGTACATATATTTTTCAATATGAGTGATTTATTTAAAACATCTGTGGCTATGCACAGAACGATTAAGATGATTGTAACCCCTCTACAAATGGGGGTTCCTGAAAAGTCATCCTGGAGCTTGTCAAAATGCTCACTGTCAGGCTGGTGTCCTGCGTTTTTGCTGTTTAAATGTGATTGCCAGAGAGTGCCTATATAGCCTCTGTGTACTGTCTCTTTAAGAGTTGCCTGGATTGCAGTCATAATTAATCTGAGAGGGAGCTCTGTTGGAAGATGTGCTTGTTTGCTGATCATTTGTTAGAGTAGTAATAATATTGCAATTTGTTCTAACCTACCTTCTTTGCAGCATGGACAGTTCTGTTTGTTTCCATCATCTTGGTCCTGGACTGCTGAAATGGGTCAATCAGTGCATTTGGGACTCTAAAATGGAGCCTGCCTACAGGGGCTTGGTGGGGTCAAAACTTGTAGGAATTGTAGTTTTGCCTTTTTGAGCCTAAAATAACCTGGAGGGGGAGCCCTTGTTGATTGACAGACAGATCAGCCTACCGAACCTTTTGAATTTTGGGGAAGTCCCAAACTGCTTGCAATTTCAGTTAGATCTAAGTTGGGAAGTGAAGAAGTAACAGCTCAAGGTAGTTCGAGCAGCAATCCATAGTGGATTCACACGGGAGAACTGCAGAAAGGCCCGAATTTTGGCCTGCATGCCTGCCTGCTGTCCCTGAGAGGGAACTTGTGCCTTTTTCGGACTGAATCCAAAGTTGGAGAGCGAAGTAAGCTACTGAATTGTGACCAGGCTCCCACCTGAAGACGACTGAAGATTTGCTGAATGTGATCAGCCTGTCTGGACCACCAGCCACCTCTGAACTCCCAGATTGTGCAGAGACTCTGTAATTGCGACCGGAGAGCCTTTTGCCTGGTACAGTGGAATTTCCTTACATGTGAATATGTTGTGTGCTTATAGTGGGTTGTGATTTGGTTCCCCACTGTGGTTTGAATTATATTCTGCTTGCTGGAAGCTGCATTAGAATTTCCTTACGTGTAAATGTGCTGTGTGCTGCCAGTGGGTTGCGATTTGGTTCCCCACTGTGGTTTCAACTGTATTCTGCTTGCTGGAAGCTGCATCCAGCCCCCACGGACTGAATCCAAAATCATCTACATTGGGCCTGGACCTTGCAACACTGGCCCAGCCCGACTACCCGCTGCACAGAGAAAGCCATAGATGAGAGACCTGCCTGGGGATCAGCCCCCTGCTCAACACTTGAACAGGAACGACGCCTCGGTGATTCGTGTGTGCCCTGCTTCTCCGGGCACTCCAGCTCAACAACCTGCAGTCTCGATTTCATCCTGTCTGTGTCCAGTATTGGGTATCATGAGTAAACATCAGGGTAGCTCCCAGCAACAACAGCTAAATCTAAAGTGTTGTCATCTGATTGTCTGGTTGCTTTTTCTTTCACGAACTGAGCCCTCCAGCTCCGGATTACAAATAGTGTGTGTTGTGCATGTTGCCTTCTTCCATCACAGGGCACCAACCAGCTGCAATGTTCCTGGCTAGCCCATCGTCTCCCTACCTGGGTACCCAGAGGTGTAACTGTGTGGGGACTTAAAGCACATGCATAACTGTTTGATTAATATAGCCTTTAAGCCAATCAACCTGATTACGCCCCTTCCTTGTTCAAGTCCCCTGAATAAATGAGATCTGAATTTTTCTGCATTTAACCTGACTGTGGTTCCAGTTTGTGCCAAGAGTACTGTACTGTTGCTATTTGCTTTGCATAACCTTGTTTTACAGGGGGTCCCCAGGAACCAGCCCTGGTGGTAAGTGCAAACAGGGCGGGTACTTGTATGGTGTACAAGGGGTACTGTGAAAGTGATTATCGTATATTGCTCAGGCCACTAGAAGGGAAAGGGGGGGGTTACAGTGTCCCGGAGGGCTGTGCCCTGGTTAGTTTGACCACTACCAACCCTGGCCTCCGGATAGAGGCACCCGTTACAGAACCTAGGCCCCTTAACCTGCTACTAGCCAAGCAGGCAGAGGTAGTAGCCCTTGGGATAGCACCACCTAGCGGTTACATGATGTTATAAATTGATCTTGTGTCTCTCAGTCAAGTCATGCCTCCTGACGAAGGGCTTAGACCTGAAGTGCCAGGTCGATTGGTGTGTATTGTTTAAATTTAAATTTATGCACACTTTCAATAAAGCATTTGTGCTTGAAGCCTTCAATTTTTTAGCATGCTGATTTTGTGACAAAAAGGTGTGCACTTGGTTTCTGGTTTGAGTGCGGGGAATAGCAGAAGGGAGAGTGGAAGAAGAGGAGGAGGTGGTGGGAAAGGAGATAGAATGGAGATGGGAGGGAAAGGAAGATGCGGGGAGGGAGCACAGTAGTGATAGGAGGGGGAGAAGAGCAACAATAATTAACAGCATGAACACCATGGTTGAAGGTTGTATGCAGTTGCTCTGAGTAATAGAGCAGGCATATGGAAGCTATACAAACAACTGAGTTCAACAAAATTAAACAACAGTGGTACTATAAGGCAACTTTGAAAACAGGTAATACAAATTAAACAGCAGTGATGCTATGAGGTAGCTGTATAAGTAGGTCATCCAAATTATTAAAGCCAGGGGTGCCACGAGTCAGTTCTAATGATAGATTATACAGATTATTCAAAGCAGTGGTACTACAAGGCAACTCTATAGCCAGATATTACAGACTGATAAAGTGGTGCTGTGATGCAGTACTACAGGTAGGTAATATAGGGGAGCAGGCTTACCACAGGTCTCAAGATGTGACAGTCACCCCGGGAAAACACTGTCCCTATGATGCAGACTGTTACACTGGAGGCCAGTTGAACTTGAGCCTAAATATAAGTACATTTCTGAGAGTCAGCATGAAAATGCTGGAGATTGTAGGCTGATCACTTGACCCTCCAGGGCACCAAATGGTATGAAGTTAGACAGTGGCCAGGTTGAAGGGGGGGGCTCCTTTTCAATGCTTGCACCTCTCCTGGAGTATTTTGATGGGATCCACAGCAGGAGGGAGATAAATAGGCTCCAACACCAACAGACAGACTTCACTTTATCCATGACAAATGGGAGGTGTACCAATGACTGTACCCAATGGTTTACCTATGCCGACTCGACAACAGTGTTGTCAAGGTTCGGCATAGCGTGTTCCCTGATGTTGACAGGCAAAATTTCGCCTATCAGACATCTGGTGTTTTTCTATCGGGGGGCTGTGCCCCCGAACCCCCGTGCCTCCCTTCAAGGATTGTTAACTCTGAGTTGGAGTTAACAAGAAGGGTGATGAAAGTCGGCGAATGGGCGAAATTTCCCCCGGGTGCCCCCCACAGTGACAATTTCGAAATCTGTTGAAATTGTCGCTGTGGGGGATTTCACCATTGAGGTGTTGACTTTTGGTTGGCATACCATACCAAATAGCACCAGAGAGGAAGGGGTGGATTTCATCACAAGCACCTAGGAACATGAACTGCAGAATCTCTTTGTGAGCACTAAACCCCAGAATATTGAACACCTGGTCCAAAAGGCCCAAGATCTGGCAGACAATTTGAAACAGTACCAGAAACCACCCAGGTCTGGGCCTTTTGACAGTCAGGCCCCACCAATGGGACCTCCGCATAGGTCACCAGAGGACATGAGGAGCAGTCAGACCAGGCAACTACAGCCAAACCCAGGTTGAATATCGTCTTCATTATCAGGCGAACGGAAGTGTTTCAGATGTGATAGCCCAAGTCACCTCAGTTACAACAGTCCTCAAAAATCTCCTGCAGGGCCAGCAGCTAACGTTGTAAATGTTACCATGCCTTTGGAAGAAACCAGCTTAGCTACCACTGCAAGTCCACAAGAAACTGCAACAGTCACAAAGGAAGCAGCAGGTCCACATGAAGAAGGGAGGATTCAGTTGTTATACCTCACAGTTACACTGGCAGGGACTTCAGTGCAAGGTATGGTCAACACAGGAGCAACCACCACCATTATCTCATATAATGCATGGAAGAGTTACTCAGATGCAGGGTCCTGGTACCAAAAAGGGACAGAAGTGGAAGCCAGACTTGCTTCAGAAGAGGCCTATCATTCATGGGGACATGGTGAGGTGGAGACTGGAGCATTAAGAAAGAAGTGGCAGGGCCATGCTCTATTTTCTATCCTTCTGTGGCTGATGTGATACTGGGTATAGACATTATTGGAGACTTAGAATTAACAGTTGATGTCTGCGGCAGGAGTGTGTCCACACCACAGGGTTCAGCAGCTCTAACCTCGGGGGGAAAAAAAAAACAGTTGCCGAGTCATCCCTGGTGCAGATGCCAGAAGAGGGGACCACTGAACAGGTTACCACCAGTGCAGCTCGGCTAAGGCATGGCAAGGCAAAATTTATTTAAAAACGCCCAATCTCAGAGGCTCTGGGTGCTGTACAACACAAATAAATACATTTTCAATTTAACAAAAAAATGCAAAACATATTTAAATACATTAAGAGCACATCCTGCAATCATCATATTTAACCAAAATTTAACATTCACTCCTGAAATGCTTGGAAAAATAGGAGGGCCTTAAGGCGAGCCTTGAAAACCTCCAAGGTAGGGGCCCCCTTAACACCAGGGGGCAGCGAATTCCAAAGGACGGGGGTGGCAACATTAAAAGCTCTGTCACCAGCAGATCGCAACCTCGTCCTAGGAATCACCAGGGGCCCCTACAGGAAGAATGGAGGGGGAGGACAGAGAGAGCAGGTACATGAAGGTCTAACAGATAACCAGGACCCTGCCCATGTAGGGTCCTTATAGGTGAGAAGACCCACCTTAAAAAGAATCCTCCACCTAACCGGCAGCCAGTGCAATTCATGCAACACCGGTGTAATATGGCAAGATTTTTGCAGCCTAGTAAGCCTGTGTTTTGCACTAGCTGCAGTCTGCAGAGAGATCCTCCTGTGACCCTGAGGTAGAGCGCATCACAGTAGTCAAGCCTTGATGTAACTAAGGCATGTATCAAGGTGGGGAGGTCCAGAGGTGGAACAAGGGGCTTTATCCTGACGTTTCTGAGATGGAAGAAACAGGAGTGGACCGTGGAGGAAATTTGTGCCTCCATAGTCAAATTCCTATCCAGTATGACATCAAGATTTCACACCCAAGAGGAGGTCTGCAATGAAACAGATCCCAGAACAAGTCCAGTCACTGATTCAGAGGCCATCCTATCACGCACTCTGTTCAACTCTACCACCAATACCTCCGTCTTATTGGCTAATCTGCAGTGCTACTGAGAAGGGATAAAGTACTGAGTCCATAGAAAAGTCTCAACTTTAGAGGATGGGACAGCAAGATGTGGGCTCCTAAAGGAACCGATTGTAGAGGCAGCAGCATGTTTCAGCAGAGCATCTGGCTTTAAGAAGCCCGACGGCCGCCGCCATTTTTGTAAAGTAGGTCCGGGAGTGAGGAGACCAGGGCAGCTAGCTGCATAGAGGAGCAAGGGGGGAGGAGGACGGAATCATCGAGAGCAGTCGGGAGCAGGCTTGGAGGAGAGAAGGGTTTTTTGGCCCATCCCGGCCCCAACCTCTTTTAAATACCTGAAGGAGGAAGAGGAGCCAGTACCAGCGTGAACCTGCAGACCTAAAAGTGTTCACTGCCCTCTAGTGTGAAGAGGCGGAGGAAAGCAGAACAAAAATATCAAAAAGGAGCTGATCACTAGTGGGCATCGGAGGAGGACAAGGGGAGTAGTATCCAGCAGGTAAGGGCAGCTGGAGGAGCTCGTAAGAGGGAGTGTCTCTAAGGCGAGCTGTGGAGTAGGAACCTAACCCAACTGGAGGGACCTAGTTTTTGGATGAGGTAGGGTGACGTCCTGTTCTTAAGTTCCAGCTAAATTCAGGCTTAAGGTACTGTGACCGATTCCATTTCTGGCCTTTGCTGGCAAGTTGGACCACTGTGGTTGTTCTGGGACTTTGGGGTGACTAAGTCAGGGTGGGCTCTGTTTGTTGCTTTTCTTGCAAGGGGGTGGTGGTTGGAGACACTGCTTGTAAAGGCACCAGGGCTTGTATAGATACTACTAATAGGGCATAGATACTACTAATACTGCATAGACTGCTCTGGAGGATGCAGCGCAAGGATTGTAAAACCGCTGTGGGCATCTTGATGGGTAGAACATTGCCAAGGGGGATAGATGGAGAGGGTTAGGGATGGATTTATTAGAAGGTGGGGGGGGCTAGTGGGGACAGTTGGGGTCAGCATGGGGGGGTGAAACAGGGGGAAGGAAGCAGGATGCAAGGAGGGCCAACATGGGAAGAATTGTGGGATGCAATGGATGTGGGGCGGCAGTTTGGATGAACATATTGTGGAGGCTCAGAGGGTGTCCAATCTGTAGCAGGTTATGGAGGCTGGAGGAGGAGGAAGTGCTGTGGCTTGGTGGAGAGCTGGAGAGGATGGGGGGGTACATTGAGGCAGGAGGATCTCATCCAGGGAATAGCATGAGGACACCACATGGGAGGAACAGAGATGCAAGGAAGGGATGGGGAGGGAGGGAAGGTGCGAAACTGACAAGGGGTCTAGCACATGTGGGCAGGCTAGGGTCGGGGAAGAGTCAAAGCACAACCAGGCAGGAAGGGCAGGAAATGGTTTGCTATGCTGGTGACACTGGGGAGGAGGAGGAGGAGGGGTGCGTAATCTCTGGGGCAGGAGGAGGGGAGGGAAAGCCACGAGGGACAGGAGCCGGTCAGAGGAAGGTGGCAGGGGAGTATGGGAGAGAAGCACTGATGGCGGGAGGATGATACAGCCTGAGTGGGGGAGCTAGGGAGGAGCAGAGGGAAGTGGAGGATAGGGAGGGGGTGGGGAAGGGACAGGAGACAGGACAGGGGAGAAGGGCGGAGCAGAAGGGGGAAGGATGGAGTTAGCGAGGGGGCATGTGCTAGTTATGGGTACCCTGGGAAAAGGGTGGAGGAGGGGATAAGGAAAAAGAAAGGGGTGTGCTAGTGCTGGGTGATTCCATACTTAAAGGATCAGATGGGGCACCAGGGGGAAGGCATAGTAGGATATGGATGGAGACTATACCTGGGCTAACAGAGGACAGGGCGGGGCAGGCGGTTCTTAAATGCGCAAGGAGGGGCAGGAAGAAAACGCATGTAGTGCTGTATTTGGGCACTAATGACCTGGCGGGGGAGATGGTGGAAGTTGTGAGGTGGAGGTTTGAGGAACTAGGAGGGCTATGTGAGGAACTGGGGGAATCAGTGGCCTTCTCAGAGGTACTCCCAGTACCCGATGTGAGTACGGGAAGGAAAGGGAGGATTGGGGAGTTCAACACTTGGCTGGGGGAATGGTGTCAGTCTAAGGGGTATGAGGTGGTGGGAGATTGGGGCACAACCTGGGACAATAAGGATCTATATGCAGGAGATAGGCTGCACCTGAATGGACTGGGGAAAGGGGTATTAAAGCAGAGGTTGGAGGGGTACATAGCATCAAGAATAGATTTAAATTAGTGGGGGGGGTGGCATTAGGACAGCTGGTAAGCAGGGATCCGAGAGGGGGAGCCTAGCATGCCTACCCCCCCCAAGCTATTTAGTTATTTAAGCATTTCACAAGGAAGGCATACTGAGCAGGCTACTGCTTGATTCCAGATGCATCCTGGGGGAGGTACAAACATAGTTGAAGAAAACAAGTGCATGTTACAAAAATGGCATGAGAGGACAATTGATACAGACACGTGCAGAAACTGTTTTGAATACAAGCATTAAAGTATTAGGATAGGCAGCAAACATTAAATGTGCAATAGGAAGGGAGACCAGGCTACCTCAGTGTGGACTGTTATTAGGCCTGGGCGCATGAACAGGTAGGGAAGTAGTGAGCTAGGAGCATAGAGTTAAGGTGTGTGGGGGAAGAGAAGTGACAAATGTTTGAGGGGTGACAGTTCCATAACTTAGGCAACTAGTAGCTAAAGGTTGCTTGTCCCACAGTAGTGGATCTAAGTGGGATGAATAGGATCCGTGGGTCATTGCTTCTGAGGGAATATGTTTGGGTGCTTGTGTCGGCTAGGGCAGAGATGAAGTGGGGGGGTGACTGGGACCAGTACTTGGCCGAGATTTTGGTGCAGTGGGCCTGCCTGCGGTTATCTAAAGATGTAAGGTTCATTGATTGGTAGAGAGCACAGTGATGGGTGGAGTAATGGCAGTTCAGGACAAGGCGGCAAAAGAAGTGGTAGAGGGGGGTCCAGTCTGGCTAGGGCAGACTTGGTCCCCGCACAATAGACAACGCCTCTGTAATCGAAGACAGGGAGGATCATTTTTTTGCACAATGGCCCTGCATGTAGAGACTGGGATATTGTCATGGTTCTGGTAAAGTGCACTGAGCCTGGGGTGTAACTTCTTGAGCATGGAGTCAACATATACGGAAAAGTTTAGATGCTGATCAAGCCAGACTCCGAGGTACCTGAATGAGGTGCAGGCCTTGAGTGATGTCCCGTCCAGGGTATGGAATGTGATAGGGGAAGGGAGCCTGGAAAGTCTTTGCCTAGTGCCAAACGTCACTGAGACAGTTTTCTTTGCATTGAGGGAGAGTTGATTAGATTGTAGCCAGAGCTGGACCTTATCAAAGTCCAACTGTAATCTGCTTATAGTCTCTGGGGCTGATGGGCCAGATGTGTGCAGTACAGTATCGTCTGCATACATGTGTATGGAGGTGTGAGGGCAGGCGGACGGCAAGTCGTTAAGAAAGATAGAGAACAGTAGTGGGCTAAGGACTGAGCCTTACGGAACCCCAGTAGTAACAGGGAGGGGGTGGAGGTGGCAGAATTGACTCTGACTGATTGGGACCTGCCAACAAGGTACGAGTGGAACCATCTTGAGGCCCAGTTGAACAGCCTAGCATTGGTGAGTTTGGTCCGGAGGAGTGAGTGGGAGACTGTGTCAAATGCCTTGGCCAGGTCAATGAAGATGGCGGCTGTGATGTGGCCAGCATCCATCCCAGTGAGGATGGAGTTGGTGAGCCTAAGAAGGGAGATAGTGGTGGAGTGGGATTTCCTAAAGCTAGACTGGAAGGGGGTGGAAAAGGAGGAGGAATCAAGAGAGCTATAGGAGAGGTATTGGGGATAGGGACACAAGGAGAGGGAAGGAGGGGAAACCAGGGTGGAGGGGGGAAAGCTCAGGTTGTAGGGTGATCTCACTGAATGTGAGACGCTTAGGTAACAAATTAGCCAAGCTACAGGCTCTCTTGGCCATGGGGATGGTGGACATTGCAGCAATCACTGAAACATGGGCCACCCAGAACCAGAACTGGGATATGATGATCCCAAGGTACAGGATATTCAGGAAGGACAGGGGTAGAGGAAAAGTGGGGGTGGTGATCTTTGTGAGGGAGGGCATAAGGTGTATAAGGGAGGAGGGGGTGGAGGGCAAGACAGAGGCCCATGGATGCAGTTTCAAGACTCCAAAAAAAAGACACGGAGGGTGGGAGTAGTGTACTGGCCACCAGCTCAGGGGGATGACCTGGGTAAGGAGCTGGCCGAGCAGATTAGAAGGGTCTGAAGGAAGGGGAACACAGTAGTGGTGGGGACTTCAACCTCCCTGGGGTGGACTAGAACACCTCAACCACCACGTGTGTAAAGGAGCAGGTGTTACTAGATACATTTCAGGACTGCTTCCTGATGCAATTGGTCCACAAGTCAACTAGGGTGGGAAGGAATCTGGATCTGGTTTTAACGAATGGGGAAGCTGTAAGGGATCTGAGAGTGGAGGATCCCCTGGCTGATAGTGACCATCACACAGTGTGGTTCACACTCAACATGGGTAGGGAAATGGGAGGTACAGGTACCAGGGTGATCGATTTTAAGGGAGCAGACTATAGAAGGATGGGGGAAATTTTGTTTAAGCACCTGATGGGAATTCAGACAAGCATGAGTGCTAGCCAGAAGTGGAATATCATTAAAAAGGGGCTAGCGGAGGCAACTGAGACTTGCACCAGGACACAGAGCAAGAAGGGTAGGGCAAAGAAGCCAAGCTGGCTGACTTGGGAGGTCATGGAAGGGGTGAGATCCAAGAGAAAGGCATTCCAGAGGTTTAGGAAATTGTGAGGGCAAGGGGACAAAGATGAGTACACAATGAAGTCCAGGGAGGTTACCAAGTGAGTCAGAGTGGCCAAGGCTTCCAGAGAGCTGAGACTGGCACAGGGAATCAGGGACAGGGAAAAAGACTTCTTCTGCTACATTGGCAAGAGAAGAAGGAACAAGGGCCAGACTGTGAGGATTAACTCATTGAGTCCAGTAGACACCATATGGTGTTGGAACCTCCATTACAGAACCTGACCCAAAATGGCCACCAGGACTCAATGAGTTAAGAAGGATGGGGGGGGTGGAGAAGGAGGGGGACCAGGCAAAGGCTCTGAATGAGTACTTCTGCTCTGTGTTCATGAAGGAGAAGGGGGCAGATACCCCATGGGAAGGGTGGGGTGGGCAGAAGGGGGCGGGGTGAGTGATATCAGAATTACAGAGGACAGGGTGCTGGAAGGGCTAAGGGTGCTGAGGGTGGACAAGGCACCGGGGCCAGATGGCATTCACCCTAGGGTACTTAGGGAGCTAGCAGAGATCCTGGCAGGGACCACTGGCAGACCTGTTCAGTACATCACTGGACACAAGATGCATGCCACAGGACTGGAGAATGGCCCATGTGGTGCCCATTCATAAAAGTGGCCCGAAGGACGATTCAGGCAACTACAGACAAATGAGTCTCACTTCAATCATGAGGAAGCCCATGGAGTCAATCCTAAAAGAGAGGCTAGTGATCTTTTTGGAAGACAGTAGTCTCCAAGATGGTCATCAACACGATTTTGTCTCGGGCAGATCCTGCCAGATAAACCTAGTCGAGTACTATGACTGGGTGACCAGGGAACTGGACAGGGGCCATGCAGTGGACGTCCTGTATTTAGATTTCAGGAAGGCCTTTGACTCAGTGCTACATAGGAGGCTGGGGGGAATACTGGAATACATAGGGGTGGGAATAAAAATGGTCAATTGGATCACCAACTGGCTGAGTGGTAGGCAGCAAAGGGTGGTGGCAGGGGGACCTCATCACCAAGGGATGCTATGAGCAGTGTACCCCAGGGTTTGGTATTGGGATCGGTGCTGTTTGGGATATTAATAGCCGATATCTTAAACGGTATCCAGAGTAGGATCAGTTTGTTTGTAGACGATACTAAGATAGGAGCTGTGGTAGACAACATAGGGGGGTGAAGGGGGCTGCAGGAGTACTTGACCAAACACAAAAGTGGTCGGAAACATGGCAGTTGGGGTTCAACGCCAAGAACTGCAAGGTCCTGCACCTAGGAGCAAGGAACCAGAGGAGGAAATATCAATTGGGAGGGGTACAGTTGGAAATCACCGGGGAAGAAAAGGATCTAGGGGTACTAATAACAGGGAGTATAAACTACTCAGCTCAGTGCAGGAAAGTGGCTGCAAAGGCAAACAAGATGCTGGGGTGCATAGCGAGGGGAATCTCCTTCCGGCATAGAGAGGTGATCCTTCCCCTGTACAGGTAACTGGTCAGGCCGCACCTGGAATACTGCATAGAGTACTGTCGTCCATTCCTAAAAAAGGGCATCAGATTGATGGAGGGGTGCAATGTAGGGCAACGAAGATGACAGAAGGACTGGAGGGAAAATCCTATGAGGAGAGGCTGGGGGAGCTGAACATGTATTCCCTGGAGGAGAGATGGGGGGAATATAATTAAAACCTTTAAATACTTAAAGGGAATAAACAAGGCTAGTATGGAATGGATCCTTCAGATCAGAAGGGGGAGGGACATGAGAGAGCATCCACTGATATTGGAGGGTGGAGATTCAGGAGGGAAATAAGGAGACACTTTTTCATGGAAAGGACGGTGGACAAGTGGAATACTCTGCCCGAGGAAGTGGTATTGTATAAAATGGTGGGGGGATTTAAGAGGGGTGGGACAGAGTGAGGGGGTTGCTAATGGGAGAGGGAGGGGGGAAGCTGCAAGTTGAGGGGCTAGCTGCACAATCAAGCAGATTCGATAGACCATGAGGCCTGTTTCTGTTGGCATTTTGTATGTTTTTATGTTCTACAGCAAATCCCTGAGGTGATGTCAGAGCCGGTGGGACATACCCTATCCTTTAGCCATGCTATTAACACCGGTGATGCACAACTAGTGAAAAGTCAACCCTATCTCTGCTTACCACAAAAGAAAGTGATCATTCACAAGCAACTCACAGAGATGCAGGAAGCAGGAATCATCTGGCGTTTAACCTCAGCATGGTCTTCCCCAGTTGTTCTTATTCCTAAGAAGGCTGCCACTACCAGATTCTGCATTGACTTGTAAGCTCAATTCAGTGACTGTGGGAGATGCTTACCCAATGAAAAACATGAGAGAAACCTTTAGTGGACTGACTGGTGCTAAAATTTTCTGCATTCTTGACCTTCAGAAAGGTTACGAGTCCAGGGCAACTAGACGGCATGTGCAAAACAGCATTTACCACACATGAAGGGTTGTTTGAAGTTACTGTACTGCCATTGAGGCTAAATAGCACCCCAATTTCCTTCCAGTTGCTCATGCATGAGGTTTTGAGAGGAATCCAGTTCAAGCCCTGTTTGGTCTACATGGATGACATACTTGTTTACTCAGCCACGCTAGAAGATCATCTCATCCATCTGATCGAAGTACTGTAGTGACTGAGCTGTCACAATAGAAAAGTGTTCCTTTTTGCTGAGTCAAATAATGTTCGTGGGACACATAATCTCAGATGAAGGAATCACTCCTGAATCCACAACTGGAACCCGTCCAAAACCTTCCAACACCAAGAAAAGTGAAAGATATTCAGCACTTCATGGGTCTTTACTGGTATAGACCATTCATCCCAAATCTGGTAGAGTTGGCAGAATCGATAAACGCTTTGAGGAGAAAGAAACAGAAGTGGTGCTGGGGCATCGACCAAGAGACAGCATTCAAGAGAATCAGGGACAGCCTGATTGAAGTTTCAAAGCTGTACTTTCCTGATTATACCCTTCCCTTCCCTTCCACCTAGCCACAGATGCCATTTTTTTATTCTTTAGTAACTGGGTAAGGCCCACTAGGCACAGGTGCCTTTTTTCAGTGGCCACCCAGGAGCACTGGGGAGATTAAGTGACTTGCTCAGAGTCACAAAGTATGCAAGTGGAGTTTTGTGGGGGGAATCAAATGCAGGTCTGTCTGCTGGATGTACCAAGCTCATTCACAGCTCGTTACTCTAACCTGTAGGCTACACTGCCAGCCCCATGTGCCCCAGCAAGTGATGTGGCAATTGGTACAGTACTCTATTAGGTCAAAGATGGTGTTAGGAGAGTGGTCTCCTACTGCTATAGGACCTTGCAGCTCACAGAACAAATATATCATACCTCTGAGAAAGAACATCTACCAATTGTGCGGGTTATCAAATGTTACTGATGTTATCTGGAAGGACAGTCTGAGTACATGGGGAGTCAGCATGATGTCATGAATGTCAATGACATGGACAGAACCATTCCTCCTGTCAGGTGCAGTGTGTTTATCACTGGTGCCACAGAAACAGATGAAGACCAATTAATATCATTCACCAGGACCAAACTGGTAGCAGAGCAAGATACAGATCTAGAGATCAAACTCATTAAGAACAGCTTGATTTGTGGTGGCAGTTCAGTTGAGCTTCAAGGGCCTTGGAAACTCCAGGCTCAGCAATATGACTTCATTGTGATGGATGATTTTCTGGTACTACAAGACCATGATTTAGCTTGGTGGAGAGCTGTTGAGCCTACAAACCTTGTGCCAAAACTGATGAAGGTTATGCATGACTGCACAATCTCAGGCCACCTGGGGCAAAAAGAAACCTTGGATGGGGTATGAAGTTGATTCTACTGGCCAAAATTGTGGAAAGATGTTCTGGAATATGCCCAAACATGTTTAGTCTGCCAGATGACCAAACTGGACAACCAGAAAGTTGCAGGGAAGATGATTGCTAATGAGCCAAGGGGACCATGGGTAACCCTTGCACTGGATTTGATGGAACCTCTGCTGCAGACATCTAAGGGAACTGAATACCTATTAACCATTATGCACCAGTTTACAAAATGGGTTGCAGTATTCCCATTGAGGTGGGCAACCGCAGATATCATCCTCACCAAGTTAGAGATGGACATTTTCAGTAGATGCTTTGCACCAAAGTCCTCGGTCACTGACAATGGACCTCAGTTTTGTTCTGGACAGTGGAGAGAGCTCTATAAGACAATTAAGAGGGAAAAACAACCTATCACAAACTAAGCAAAACATATTTTCATAATCAGACAATCAATACATAATCATAAAGGCCAGAAAAAGCCTAGTTAAATAAATATTTAAATACCACTTTCTTAAAACTATGGTGGGAGTCGATTTGATTTCTTTAGGAAGAACTTTCCATAGGCCAGGAGCTGTGACCATGAAAGCCTGCAGTTGCCCGCAGATTTTAATTGTGATATTGTTGCTCATAATAGCCCCTGGCACATAAAACAAGTAATTCTGCCTGGTACATTGGGGCGGGCTCAAGAAGATACAGAGGGCCCAGTCCGCTTTGAATGTCAATAGAAATACCACACAGTCAATTTGCCATCTAACAGGCAGTCAGTGCAGAACCCATAGTGAGGGAGTGATGTGATCTGACTTCTGATGGGAAGTCTGCTACCTCACTGCCAGCTGCAGGCAAAGGATTAACTGCAGGGCAAGCCATTGTTGAGCACATTACAGTAGTGACCAGATTAGAGGAGGTGAAAGCCTGCACCAGTGTATTCAGATCAACTGGTTCCAGTTATCACTCTACCTGTGAATGATTGCTGAGTGACTAGGATAAGCTCCCTGCTCTCCTGCAGTGACAACCTTGGAAACAAGACTGTTGCCATAATGATGTTTCCTAAAATGGAGAAGCTTACCTCGCAGCTATGACAAAAAGAGGTGCAACATCAAAATAAATGGACAATTTGGCTAACCCATATCATGGCCAAATGCCCAGATATTATTACCTAAATTAAGGAGCTGACTACAGTTAGCTAGGCTCTGACTGACCCCCTCCTAGGGGGAATGGGTGAGGGCCCTGGGGGAGAGGGAAGAGGACGGGACAAATACCAGGTCAAGTGGCAATATTTTCGATTAATTTTGGTCCATACCTTTGCTCCCAAATTGATATTGATGAAAGTTTATTTCTTCTGCTTTTACAGTGGTATTTTATTTAATTTATTTTATTTGTTTATTTATTTATTGAGGTCTTGGATTACACCAGTGAGCAGATGTTCATTAATAGGTTCCACGTTAGTTACATAGACAATACAATACAGATGACAGGGTTATATATGGTACAGGTAAGTTACAGGGTACAACAGCATTAAATAGCATAGGCAGTACAGCAGCTAGCCGGCATCAGACATTAACACCCTACTTGGAAGCTCTCAGAGGTGAGAAGAAGGAGGGGTTACAAACATGGGTGAAAGGAGTAAGGTGGGAGCATCTGAGGGGGTAGGGAAGTGGGAGCGATGTCATGATTAGGGGATAGGTGTAACCTAAAGTGCTGGGATTGGTGTCCCTCAATCCAATGAGTTGTCAGGAGGTAAGTGCAGGTAGTTGGTTGATGCTCCAGGAGGGTGCTAATGGTAACAGTCACATTTATTAGATTTAACTAGGTGCTGCCAGAGTCTGCATTTGAACAATTCAATAGATGTGGTATTGATAACGTCAGGAGGTAAGGCATTGGTCCATAGTGGAGCACGATAGTAAAAGGCACATTGTGCCAGGGCTGTGTGGCATCTGGGAACTTTGTAGGTCTGAATGGAAGAGTTCCTTATGGGTCGGGTGCTTGAGTGTGGAGTTAGGAGGTTTTGGACCCCTGTGGGTAGTTGGTTCAGGGAGCATTTCTTGGCAATGAGGCAGGTTTGGTAGTTTATTCTGTGCTTCAGTTGTAGCCAACCTGCCCGGGTGTAGAGCTCAGAGATGTGCGTTAGTCTTTCCGCATCTGTGAGCAGTCGGCTCGCCTTGTTTAGTGCAGTGGTGATGCAGTTTAGGGATGTGTCTGTCGCCGACCCATAGATTGCCAGGCCATAGTCAACGAGGGAGACTATCGAGCTGTTGATGGCCAGGTTCAATGCCTCATGTGTTAGGCAGTGCCTACGCCTGTATAGGATCCCTATTCTTGTATTAATTGCCCTTGCTGTGTTGTCGATGTGTTGGATATATGAAAGTGTAGAGTCAAGTGTGCTGCCCAGGTACTTGAAGATGAGATATAGATGTGGTATAGGTATAGATGTGCCTATTAACTTTCTGTCATTATGCATTCTATAAATACCAACTGTATTTTTGCAAATAATCTTGCTGTACCAGAAGATGATAAATGAGATGTAGATGATTTTCTGAGCCCTTCAATTAATAAAATTGAAGTGTAAAAAAAAAAAAATAACGATGTTTCTTACCCTGGTTACAGCATCACTTCACGTTACGGCACAAATGTTGTACCTATACCTTTATACTCAGTTTAGATCACCCTTTTGCTCCTATCCTGTAAGATGCCCCTCCTTTCCCATTTTGTGTCTACTTAAGCATTTTTTAAGATATGAAATATGGTGAGCATTATTAAATATGGTTGCTGACTGCAAGGTTTTCCTCAGTATTCTCAGATGTATTTTAACACTCCTGGTTAATCATCACTTTTCTTGTGACTACGATCAACTAGCATGCAACAGACACTGCCCTCTGACCTTATGGGACATGGGGATTGGGGATCGGGGCAAACACCAGACTATAAACATAAGCTCTAACATGGTGAATATAACATGAAATGTGGTGTCATACAAATGGATCTGGAAAGGAAAATCCGCACCCACCATTGTTGCCTCTATTCCTTCCTTTCCGCTCCCCCCCACCCTTATGTCTCCAGTCCCACTGCTCTGCCTTCATTGGCAAATACTGATTTGGATCCCTTCCCTCCTATCTGTCTTCTCTCCTGTCCCCCTTAGCCCCTCCTCTTACTCCTTATGCTCAAGGGACACCTGCACCTTCTCTATCTCCCCGCTCTCACTCCAGTCAAGCTGCTTTCTCCTACTGGCTCCCCTCTCCTCTTTGTCTAGTCCCCTCCCTACTATCCCTATAACACCTACTAAGGATCACTCCTCCCCCTCCATGGTCCTATCTCCCCCTCCCGACGACTCCTCTACTTCTTTTCCCTCCTCTGCTTCTAATCTCTCATCTTGGCAGAGGCTTCTGTTTTCCTGGTGTAATTATGCTCCTGCCCCTCAGCCCTCTCTCACAGGAGGGCTCATCTCACCCTAACTCAGCTTCTAAATCTCATGCTGCCTGCGCGTGTATAATAAAGGAATAATGCATGACAGGGTGTGTGTCGTGCTGGGATAACGCCACACCTGGGGGTTGGGCACGAGGCCGCAGGCCGAGTGCGTCCAATGCCCCAGACGTGGTGTTATCCCAACTGACACACACCCTGGAGTGCATTATTCTTATTATACAATGGCTCGTTGTTATACAGAATAAAAAAAATCATTTTAAAGATGTTTTTGTGTGGAAAAATATTTTTTGTTTTTAAGAGAAGATGAAACAATCAAGAAAATGCTCCCTCAAATGCTCATCTACAGGTTCACAGTGAGGCTGAGACTAGACCCGTGGCGTTGTGCTGGGATAACGCCATGGGTCCAGACCCAAACTGACCAATCACAGTCCAAGATTCTTACTTGCCATTGTATAATTGTGAGCAACCTGTCTACAGTCACTGTTTTAAATTGTTAGATTATCAACTGAGCTTTCGCACTTGTAACGACTGTAATTGCACTTCTTATGCTTGTAGCTGCCTGCCTACTCCCCCACCCCCGAGTCACACGTGCAAATGAGCCTTGACCCACTGTGCCTTTCCCGGTTAACAAACTTTCAAATCAAATCAATCAAGTCAATAACATTAACAACTTGTGAAGGACTGCAGAATGATGGCCTCCATTTTCAAAAGGTTAACACGGCACAAACCAGGTTTGTGCCATGCTAACCTGGAATAGCATTGCTGTCGGGGGGCGCACCCATATTCAAAGGATGCTTATGTGCGATGCACCCTCGACAGCGCTGTTACGCACAATATTGTGCTGCGCCTATGTAACTGAGGGTTCCCTCATGCATATGCGGTGCAGCACAGTACTGAAAGTTTTCAGAAGTGCTAAATGGCTGCCAGCAGCGGCGCAGAAGCTTGAATTTTGAAACCCAGCAGCCCCCAATAGTGTGCATAGAGGGTGGGTGCCTGCACCCAGTCCAGCGTACTATCAAGAGCTGGGTACCCTGGTGATTTAGCAGTCTTTCACTAGCCCCGATCCCCACATACATTAAATAAATATCATCATTGGTGGTCCAGTGGCCATTCCCCTGCCCTGATCCTATACATATTTTACAAAAAAGCATTAGTGGTCCAGTGGTCCCTCCCCTGCCTTGATCCCTGTACATGTCATAAAACATACCATAGGTGGTCCAGTGGTCCCTCCTCAGCCCTGATCCCCTGGTATATAATACATAAAGGCAGTTCTGGTGGTCTAGTGGTTCCTCCCCTCTCCGCTGTTCTCTGATCACCATTCTGAAAAAAATTACAATACCTTGGTAGTCTAGTAGCCCCCCCACCCCAGAAAGTAGTGACCCACCACCCCGCTCTCCCCCAACCTGACCCAAGCCAGCGACCGGCACAGCACTCCTCACACCGCCATGGCTGGCCACTGAATAGACTGTCATAGAGCGTGTACAGTATACAGTACGCACTTATTGACCTCAACCAATGAGTGCATACGGTATACTGTATGCACTCCATGACAGTTCAGTTGGTGGCCTGCCATGATGATGTGAGGAGTGCTGTGCCAGTTGCTGGCTCGGGTTGAGTTGGGGGCGGGCGGCGTGTGGGTCACTACCTGCCAGGGTGGGGGGCCACTAGGCCACCAGGGTATTGTATTATTTGTCGGGATGGTGATCAGAGAATGGGGGAGGGACCACTAGACCACCAGGACTGCCTTTATGTCTTATATACCAGGGGACTGGGGCTGAGGAGGAACTGCTAGACCACCAATGATATATTTTATGACATGTACAGGGATTGAGGCAGGGAAGGGACCGCTAGACCAGTAATGGCTTTTTGTAATACATGTACAGGGATCGGGGCAGGGGAGGGACTGCTGGACCACTAATGATTTTTATTGTAATACATGTACAGGGATTGGGGCAGGGGAGGGACTGCTGGACCGCTAATGATTTTTATTGTAATACATGTACAGGTATCGGGGCAGGGGAGGGACTGCTGGACCGCTAATGATTTTTATTGTAATACATGTACAGGGATCAGGGCAGGGGAGGGACTGCTGGACCGCTAATGATTTTTGTTGTAATACATGTACAGGGATCGGGGCAGGGGAGGGACCACTGGACCACTAATGATTTTTAATGTAATACATGTACAGGGATTGGGGCAGGGGAAGGACTGCTGGACCATTAATGATTTTTATTGTAATACATGTACAGGGATCGGGGCAGGGGAGGGACCACTGGACCACTAATGATTTTTATTGTAATACATGTACAGGGATCGGGGCAGGGAGGACTGCTGGACCATTAATGATTTTTATTTTACTACATGGACAGGGATCTAGGCGGAGGGGGGGACCTGGCCTGGCACACTTGGCTGCGGTGCTCACATGCAGATGGGCCCATAATGGGCATGCAAATGGCCCCTTAGTGCCACACATGCCCAATGGGCTCATCTGCATGTTTGGGCTGAATATCACCCATAGGGGCCATGGCGCTAACCAGTGTGTGCCACGCTTTATCCCTATGAGCGGTCTTCGATGCAGATCTCTGGTGACGTGGCACAAAGCATGGTGACTGCCTGCTGTGCGCCACACTACCATGGCCCGATATTCAAATAGATAGTGTGGTCAGTTCGGATCACACTATTGATTTAAATATGGTGCCAGAGCCGCCTAGCTCTATTTTTTCATGTGGCACCCCCGTGTGCGCGCGCTGCCAGATGGCTCTGAATATGGTCCCTGAAGTGTATTAAAACTGCTGCAACATGGCCTGCTGCTTTAAATAAAATAAGTAATCCGCCCTATTAGCCAACTGACCAAGGGGCTGCTAATAATGGCATTTTGCTGGAGCAGTGCATAAATCAAGATGAACATGGTCACTGCACACTACCCATTTACCAACAGCAGTCTTTCAGTCTAATATAACTTGCTTTGATCCTAATTTATTAGGTCAGGTGAGAAAAGGTCAATTAGAAAACCTAAAAGAATTATCTGTGCTAACAGTCGATTGTCTTTAGAACTGACTGTTAACTCAGTGAGAAGGTCATTAATGTCATTTTGCAGCATCCAGGAAAATGATTTAAAATATAATAATCAGAGAAAAGTCAGCTGATATTTCATTCATTTTCTGATGTTATCACCCCTCATTACATCATTTATTACCAAAGATATCTGCATGAAAACAGGATCTGTGCATCCCAGACTTCAACTCATCCTACTGCTTTTCCACCAATGAAGGCATGACTTTGTTTGTGACATCACAGCCTTTGCTGTGGAAATGACTATGATGTCACAAACAGGGACTGGGCCATGGTTACACCTGGCTTGTGAGTGAGAAGGTCAGTATCTACACATCTGCATGTCCAGCCAGCAGGAGTTGTTCATACACTGGTGGAGATATCATAGCCCTTTACCCCAGAAGAATCCTAACTAGCCACTTCGGCAATGAAACCTGTGTTGTGCCAGAACACAGTGGCAGTGCCTTAGTCAGTTTTGAACCCAGGTTCCTCCACACCTTAGCAGCAGCATTGCAGGCACATTCAACAGCTTAAGGAATTCTTGGTTTTGTGGTTTATGGAAAGATTATATAACAGCTACCAGAAAAAGGAGTGATCTGATCAACTGATTGTGTTTTCAAAAGGGCTACGCTAATTGCTGGCTAAAAACTATACAATGTTCCTGCTGTCAGGCACAACCCGTGAAGAATGTGCACAACAGTACAGTTTCTTTAATTAACAGAAATGAATCAATCAGTCAGTAAATAAAGTGCAGCCTTTACCATGCTCAGGAGGAGGGGGAGGTGCCTAATCCAATTAACAGAAGCACTCTGGATAGGGGGTTGATCCCAGTCCTTTCACAGAAGAAAGGGTTCTGAAAGAACTCATAAAACTGAAGGTGGACAAAGCAATGGGGCCTGATGGATTCACCCCAGAATTCTAAAAGAATTAAGGGGAGAACTAGTGAAACCACTGACTACCCTTTTTAACAAATCATGGGAGGATGGTGTGGTACCTGAGGACTGGAGGAAGGTGGATATGATTCCCCTTTACAAAAGTGGGAGCAAGACAGAGGCAGGAAACTACAGACCTGTCAGTTTGACCTCTGTGGTAGGGAAGGTGATGGAATCACTTCTGAAGGAAAGAATTGTTGAGTACCTAGAGGCCAGTGTGGCACAGGACCCAAGGCAGCATGGGTTCACAGCGGGAAGGTCATGTCAGACGAATCTAATTGGTTTCTTTGACTGGGTGACCAAAGTAGTAGACCAGGGAGGGGCTGTGGACATGGCCTACTAGACTTTAGCAAGGCATTTGACACAGTCCCACACAAAAGATTAATAATCAAATTAACCAGCCTGGGAGCGGGTCCCAGGGTGGTAGCCTGGGTAAAACATTGGCTGGACAACAGGACACAGTAGGTAATTGTAAATGGAATCCACTCTGAAGAAAGAGAGGTTACTAGTGGGGTACTGCAGGGTTCAGTACTGGGTCCAGTCCTTTTTAATGTCTTTATAAGTGACATTGCAGAGGGACTGGAAGGAATAGTATGTCTCTTTGCAAATGACATAAAGAGCTGCAACAGGGTTGCTACACAAGGAGGCATGGAAAGGATGAGAAGTGACTTGGCAAGGTTGGATGAATGGTCAGAAGTATGGCAGCTTGGATTCAATGCAAAGAAGTGCAAAATAATGCACCTAGGAAACAAAAACCCAGGGGAAGATTACACAATGGGGAGGAGGTAGTAGTAACAAAAAAATGGAAAAGGACCTGGGGTAATCATATCAGATGACCTTAAGGTTAGCAAGCAATGTGAAAAGGCAGTAGGAAGGGCTGGGGGGTTCTCTGGGATATATAGGGAAAGGCATCACCAGCAGAAAACAGGAAGTTGTTATCCCTCTGTACAGACAGTTGGTGAGACTCCATCTGGAGTACTGCGTCCAGTTCTGGAGACCCCATCTCCATGAGGACATAGACAGGATGGAGGCAGTCCAGAGGAGCAACTAAAATGGTGCAGGCTCTGCAAGAGAAGCCATACGAGGAGACTAAAGGAGCTTAATATATACCCTTGGGAAAGAAGGGAGGGACATGATAGAAACTTTTAAGTACCTCAGTGGAATCAGCAAAGTCCAAGAGGGTAGCATCTTTCAGAAAAAAAGATGTGCAAGAACAAGGGGACACAATTTGAAGATAGAGGGGGGATGGCTCAGAGGCAATATGAGGAAGTATTTTTTCACAGAGAGGGTAGTGGACACATGGAACAGCCTTCCTGAGGAGGTTGTGGGGTCTAAAACTCTGGGAGAATTCAAGAATGCATGGGACAGACATAGGCAATTATCGTGCGGGGTAGGAAGAAATCGGTTGTTGTTTAACTAGGATCTGCAGCTTATCCTGTAGGTAGGTGTAACTCCCCTACAAATGGGGGTTCCCGAAAAGTCTTCCTTGAGCTTGCCTAAATGCTTACTGCCAGGCTGGTGTCCTGCGTTTTAGCAGTTTAAATGTACTACCAGAGAGTGCCTGTATAGCCTCTGTGTACTGTCTCTTTAAGAGCTGCCTGGGTTGCAGTCATAATTAATCTGGGAGGGGGCTGAGTGTTTCTGTGCTTGAGTCCTGCCCGGGCTGCCAAATAATCGCTCCATTCTGCCATCGCTATTAGCGCAGAGGGAGCTCTGTTAGAAGATGTACTTGTTTGCTGATCATTTATTAGAATAGAATAATATTGCAGTTTGTCTAACCTGCCTTCTTTGAAACATAGAAACATAGAAGCTGACGGCAGATAAGGACTGCAAGGCCCATCCAGTCTGCCCATTTCTTTGCAGCATGGATATTTCTGTTTATCTCCACCATCTTAGTCCTGGACTGTTGAAATGGGCCAATCAGTACCTTTGGGGATTCTAAAATGGATCCTGTCCCCAGGGGCTTTGTGGGAGCAAAATTCTGTAGGAATTGTAGTTTTGGGGGTTTTGTGCCTAAATGAACCTGGAGGGGGAGCCCTTGTTGTGACTGACAGAGAAATCAGCCAACCAAACCTTTTGGATCCTGGGGAAAATCCCAGGCTGCTTGCAGCTTTTTTCAGTTCGAGTTGGGAAGTGAAAGAAGTAACAGCTCGAGATAGTCCTGCATAGATTCACGTGGGAGAACTGTGAAAGGGCTGAGTTTTGGCCTGCCTGTCTGCCTGCTGTCCCTGAGAGGGAAATTGAAGTTTATTCAGACTGAATCCGAATTGTGAGGACGATTTAAGCCACAGAACTGTGACCAGGCTTTAACCTGAAGAAGACTGAAGATTTGCCGAATGTGATTGGCCTGTCAGGATTTTCAGCCACCTTTGAACTTCCGGTTTGTGCAGAGACTCTGTAATTGCGACCGGATAGCAATCTGCCTGGTACAGTAGAATTTCTTACATGTAAATGTGCTGTGTGCTGTTAGTGGGTCGTGATTTGGCTCCCCACTGTGTGCTAAACTGTGTTCTGCTTGCTGGAGGCTGCATCCAGCTCCAACGGACTAAATCCATTTGCATCTCCATTTGGCCTGGGCCTTGCCACACTGGTCCAGTCAGACTACCCGCTACACAAAGAAAGCCATCAACAAGAGACCTGCCTGGGGATCAGCCCCCTGCTCAACGCCTTGAACAGGAATGACGCCTCGGTGATTTGTGTGAGCTCTGCTTCTCCTGGCACTCCAGTTCAACATGCTATCTCAGCTGCCGACCTCACCCAGCTAGTTGCTACACCCACTAGACAAAACTATAAGGCTGGCACCAGCTCCCTTCTGGACTGGATCCTGGCAAACTACCCGTCCCGCATCTCCCATGTCTCCATCTTTCCCGACTCATTAAGTGACCACTCTCCAGTCACCTGTGAATGGTCAAATAAATTCAACGTCCCACCGCCCAAACTAATTGCAAGCAGAATCCTCCCACGTGGCCAGCTGAGGCACCTCAAATCCCACCTCAGACAACAAGACTGGTCCCCTATTTTCCTAGCAACAGATGTCAACTCTGCACTTGAGTTCTTTATCAACACCTTCAACACTGCTTGTGACTCCTATGCCCCCCTTAAAAAGAGAAAAGTCGAAGGGCTTTGCAACCCTTGGCTCTCAGGGGAGCTCCTAGCACTGTTGAAATATAGGGACCACCTCTGGGCTCAGGCTTGGGACACAGGTAGGCAAGCAGACATACAGAACTACAAACGTGCTAGAAATGACTGCACTAAAGCAATACGCCTAAAGAAAAGAAGCTACTACAAAGATGCTCTTACAAACACCTGGGGTAAAGGGAAGCCTTTCTGGGATAACCTAAAAGAAATTACGGGGAAATTACCCAAATCATCACCCACCATGCTGGAAGTGGATGGGACTATAACACTGGACCCAGCCACTATAGCAAATACATTTAACAAAACCTTCTCGGACCTCAATAGTGTGCTCCTGCATGACTTCTTTAACCCCTCTGCTGCACCCCCTCTCATCAACCTGCTCCCCCTCTGCAACTCGCCCTCCATTTTACTTTAGAGCAGTCAGGATGTATGTAGTGCGCAAATATATCAGCAAAGCAATCGCAGGATCAAGAACCAGTGGAGACACTCTTGACCTTAAACTACTGTCTCTCACACTAGATGAAGTGCTACCTCTCTGCTTACACATATTTTCAACTTCTCCCTCACCCTCAGCCAGTTCCCCGATAGATGGAAATCCGCAATCGTTACGCCTGTCCACAAAAGTGGGGACAAGGCCCATCCTAGGAACTATAGGCCTATATCCATACTCCCCCCCCCCCAAGGCCATTGAGCGATTAGTCTTAGTCCAACTGATGGAATACCTGGCTAAGCATGACATCCTTTGTAAACAGCAACACGGCTTCTGAAAAGGCCACATCGCTACCTCGGCCCTCCTAGAATTCACAGAGCAATTCACAACTCACTTGACAATAATCAACTAACTGGTTCAGTCTTCATTGACCTGTCTAAGGCTTTTGACACCGTCCATCACCAACTACTCATCACTGAGCTTCAAACTGCTGGGCTCTCTGCTGAGGCTACATCCTGGTTTAAGAGCTACCTGGAGAACTGCTCACAAAGGGTGAAAATTGCTCACACCCCTCTCTGAAGCTAGACCCGTCTGCTCAGGAGTTCTGCAGGGATCCATTCTCGGGCCACTCCTTTTCTGCCTTTTCCTAAACAATCTCCCACAATCCTGTCCAGAACAACTCCTGCTATACGTGGATGATGAAGTCATTCACGCCTCTCACCGTGACCCCTTACTACTCCAAGAAAAGCTCCAGATGGGTTTTACCTCCATTGAAAAATGGTTTAACAGACAAAAGCTGGTGCTCAACTACAAGAAAACAAAGGTGATGCTTTTCTGTGGCTCCAGTAACAAGCACAGGTCTAAACCCATCTCAATTGCAAACTGCCATGGTGCTGTCCTAGACCAAGTACACTCCTTTAAATATCTTGGCATCACCCTCAACAGCCACCTAACCTATGGCATCCACACTGACACTGTTGCCAAAGCTGTCAACAAGCGTATTGGCCTTCTCTACAGGCACAGGCAATGCCTCACCTCAGATGCCTTTACGGACAGCCGTACAGAGCTCTGTGGTCTCTCTAATTGATTATGGACTGGTTGTCTATGGCTCTGCTACTGACACAGCCCCAAGGTGCCTATGCCTGGCACTAAACAAAGCCTGCCGTCTCATTACTGGATCCCACTGTCTTACCCACTCATGTGCACTGTATGCCCAAATGGGTTGCCTCCAACTATCAAACTGTATTAGGTTCCATACCTGTCTAATGGCCAAGAAGATCACATTAGGCCTTGCACCCCCAGGAGTCCAGGCGCTCCTACGTGCAGCCCGCATCCCCCGCCTCACCAGGGATTCTAAAAAATCAAATTCTGCACATACCATGGTGTTGCACCTCGCAGAGACAAAGGTCATTTACTCACCGTGCACCTTTCTGGTATAATGGACTCAACAAAGACATCATCACACTGCAAACGCTTGGCCAGTTCAAAACCAACATTCGCCTCTAACTCTGCCTCCAGCTCCTGTGACTGTTGCTCCTAATCTGCTATCCCCTTTTTGCACTTCTCCCTCTCCATGACACCCTTTCCCTACCCCCTGCCCTGTCTCCTTTCCTGGCTTTAGCATTTTAATCCTGACAAGGCCCTAGGCTGCTCCACTGTTTTCCTTTTGAGTGTCCCCTCAATCCCTCAACCTTCCCTGTTAATCCCTTGCCCTGCCCTGTTACCTCTCCTTCAGTCCTCTGGCTGTTTTCAAGCAGCATCACACTGCATTGAATCCTTTGTACTGCATTGCTCAATGCCCTGTACTGCATCGTTCATACATATTTCTGTCCTGTACCTTCTGCCCCCCCAAATTTATTGTATTTCGACTGCTTGAATTGCCTATTTCAAAGCCTGTTATGTTTGTATTGTTTTTCCCAAGTTAACGTGGAACCTTTGTAAAACAGCCATGGCTCAAAGGTATTGTAATCCTAGAATATCAATAAACAAAAACAATAAAACCTGCAGTCTCTATTTCATTCTGCCTGTGTCCTGTATTGGGTATCGTGAGTAAACATCAGGGTAGCTCCCTGCAACAACAGCTAAATCTAAAATGTTGTCATCTGATTGCTTTGTTGTCTTTTCCTTCACGAACTGAACCCTCTGGCTCTGGATTACAAATAGTGTGTGTTGTGCATGTTGCTTTCTTCCATCACAGGGCCCCAACTAGCTGTGACACCGGCCAACCCCGGGCAACGGTCCTGGCTAGCCCACCGTCTTCCTACCAGGGTACCCAGAGTGTGTGACTGTGTAGGTACTCTGAAGTGCATGCATAACTGTCTGATTGATTTATCCTTTAAGCCAATCAATCTGATTACACCCCTTCCTTGTTCAAGTCACTGAATAAATCAGATCTAAATCTTTTTGCATTTAACCTGACTGTGGTTCCAATTTGTGCCAAGAGTACTGTACTGTTGCTATTTGCTGTGCATAACCTTGTTTTACAGGGGGTCCCCAGGGTCGAGCTAGAGGAACTAGCCCTGGTGGTAAGTGCAAACAGTGTGTGGGTTATTGCATGGTGAATAAGGGTCATTGTGAAAGTGATTATTGTATATTGTTCAGGCCACTAGAAGGGAAAGAGTGGGGTTACAGTGTCCCGGAGGGCTGTGCCCAGGTTAGCTTGACCACTAACAACCCTGACCTCTGGGTGGAGGTACCCGTTTCAGTACCCAGGCCCCTTAACCTGCTACTAGCCAAGCAGGCAGGGGTAGTAGCCCTTGGGATAGTGCTACCTAGGGGTTACATAGGGAAATGGGAAGACTAGGTGGGCCAAGCAGTCCTTATCTGCCATCAAAGTCTATGTTTCTATGTTCTATGCTCAGACCAGGCCCTTTAAATAAAATAAAATATATAAAATAATAGCTGGGGAGGTGGTTATAAAGATAATTTTACACCCCCCAAGGTGTGGGATGCCATATAAACCCTGAGAGCAAAACCTCAGGGGTTTGTAAAGTCATCCCACACCGAGGGTGTGTATAAAATTTGAGTTTTACACACCTCCCCAACTTTTATTTTATATAATTGCTGGGGATCGCTTTTTTGCCTCAGCAGTTATATAAAATAAAGAGAGATCCTCATGGAGCCGTGCATTTGGTAGAGTTTCACGTGGTCCGCATCTCGTGCTGAAAATCTCAGCTCATGTTAGAAGCCGTTACTTTTTGATAGACAGGTTGGGAACTGGTCATTGTTTTGTTTCTTTTTTAAATTAACTTACCACCGATTCCCACTGGCAGCGAACTATGAGGCAGTGCGGAATGGTGGGCAGACAACACGGAACACTGGAGGAGCGGTATGTGTGCATGCTCAGACCCATTATAACTCGTGGGTTATAACGGGGAAATTATAACCCGCTTTCCCTATGGGGAAAAAACACTCCCCAGTTATTATAAATAAGTAATTACAGACATACATACATAAATAAATAACGTGCACATTTGTACCATGCTCAGACCAGGGCCCTTTAAATATCGATACCATTTTAGTCTATTTAAATTGTTATAGAGCTGATCCATCGGTGCAGCCGTAGTGTTACTGCCTGTGACACAAGCAACCTGCAGCCAGCAATGGGTGCGAGTCATTGAAGGCTGACGGGGGAGGAAGGATTCAGTGTCCCAAGGACAGTTCTCCTTACTTAGGAGGTGGGGATGCTGCTCCTACAGTGTGACTGCCAACCGGTGGTGACAAGTCAGCAGCAAAGTTGGGAGCAACAGAATAGGAGTAGTTGTTGCTGAATGTTAGTCAAGCATGCGTGCCAACACATGCTTCCACAGCAACATCATCGCACACCAGCAACCTGGGGAGAAAAACAGGAAACTGAAGGAAAATGCCATCCTTCCAAGTAGACACCCCCTGCAAGTTCTTGCACAACTGACAGGGCTGACCACTCACCACTCTGTGGTCGGGGATACATGGTGGGTAACCGGTAAGTCCATGAGAAGGTCGATGATAATTAGGCAGGGGGAGTGCGTCAGATGAGACTGGAGAGAAAAAAGCCTCCATAGAAACAAATGTTACAAGGGTGCTAGCAGTGATTAACTAGTATTATACAATGGCAAGAAAATTTGCTGGACTCTGATTGGTCAGTATGTCCCTGGCACAGTGAGGTTATCCCAGCACAACTTCACTGTATTGATTTTTTGTAGCTTATATAGCTTTTCTCTTAAGAAACAAAGATATAGTGTCACACTAAAAATCTACTAAAATATTTTTTATATATATATATATCATCTCTATTTTCTCCTCCTGCAAAGTGGATCCCTCACGATCCCCCGGCTGCTGACACCCATACCCCCGGGCCTGTCTGGCACCCCCACAGGGCCGGCCTTTAATCGCTCATGCTACTCTCTCAGGTACCGGGGGGCGCCGGGCGTGGCAATCAGCCACCAAGATCGCACTCCGCCATTTTCCACCTGTTTTTTACTCCCCGAGAGCCGGATGTGCAATGGCGTCCGAGCACAACGTGCCACCGCCCGCCATGCTCTCCCCCATTCTGCTGCTCAATGCTGTGCCGCTGGCCTCCACCAGCTGTCGCTGCAGTGCCCCAACCCTCCCCAGAGGAAGGAGAGCAGTCGTGGGACACTCAATCCTTCCTCTCCCCTGCCAACCCCCGGTGGCCAGAGCGGTGTGGTGTGAGGTGTGGCATCCAGCGCCTCAAACCTCAGCGCCACCGGGCTGGCTCTAAAATATTTTTTAAATTTTTTTTTTATTTTGTATAACAACGAGCTATTGTATAATAGCAATAATGCACTCCAGGGTGTGGGTTGTGCTGAGATAACCTCACTTCCGGGACATTGGACATACTCGGCCTGCAGCCTCATGCCCAACAATCCAGGAGTGAGGTTATCCCAGCACAACCCACACCCTGTCATGCATTAGTGCTTAATTATACCATGGACCTTGGACAGCAACCAATCAGAATGGCAGGCTGGCACCTTACCTCCGTTGTAAATCCTCTGATAATCACCTCAAAAGGTGCCAGCCTGCCACACTCGCATGCTATCCTAACAGTAAATCCCTCCAATAGCCGAGACAACTTCAGATAGCCACCATATTGTGTACCTCTAACACTCAACTAACACCTCAATGCCAAAAAAAAAAAAATGCTTACCCCCTTTGACCTTATTGATAACGAACAACTAGATGCAGTATTCCACGCTCTACAGAATCAATTTAGTGAAAATCACAGCATCCCCCAAAGCAGCATACCTTCAGAAAAACTGAATTTCCCGGTACTCTGTCAGTCTTCAGCGGCTGAAACCATGGACATCTACTGTCGTACACAGCCGGCAACAGCACAGCATCCCCTGCAGCATTAAACTTGAATTCGGCGGGCCACATCAAGTATATTCAAATGTCCAATCACAGCGCTTGGCTCTGCTTTCCCTCTATTCCATTTCCACCACCGCATAACTAACTCGGAAGTTGCATGATGGCAACTAAACTATTTTTCGTAGCGTAGCAAAAAATACAGTAAAACAAAAAAAAAAACCAAGCAACCTCTTGAACTATATTTTATTATATTAAAAACATATGAACTTTGGTATAATCACAATAAGCCACTTGGGGTGTGGGTTATTGGGAAATTCACTGCAACTGGTGAGTTACCAGAAAACAAGCCTGGGTGGTGGCCACTCAACCGTCAATCTGATAACCCTGACACCCTCGGCTTATTGCTTAAATATCAGCAGCAGTGACTTGATAAGGAGTGCTACATTCTAATATCAACAAATAAAGCCCCCAGCACTCAGGAACTCCAAGGCTTGTGGTGCTTGTGATATTCACCACACCCCCGCTGAGCAGCATTTGGTTTTATGTTCTGGCTGTTTAATACCCCAGGGTTTGATTACCTTATGGCATGCCATGTGTCTTATGTTCAAATTGCTTAATTGTCTTCAAAATACCAAAATACTGGTATATATGATATTATTGGACCCGCAACTTGTTTGGTAAAATGGTTACTGCTTAAATCATACAACCACTGGAAATATAAATGGGCCCCTCCTGGATCGCTTGGTCAGATGCCCGAGTTTTACAACCATGTCCAGATGTTTTGGACCCAGGTCACATTACACACAGCTATGGTATTAGATTTAACTATAGTATCCCCATGAAAATGAGTCCTAGTTTATGCATTTTAGGTGACGTCATGGGGTCCTGCCTACCACCACTTATTAAAAAAACACAGTGGTCACTACGAGATCTTCAATCTACAGCCGTGTTTTTTGAGTGTTTCAGCCCTCATTTGGGGTACACAGTGATGCAACCCTTTCCTGCAAATCAACACTTGGGAGCTGTGAAGTGTAGCGCCCCCCCCTTCCCAAAGTCTAGGGGCCAGGTGTTCCAGGGAAGGGGATTCCAAACAATAGAACCTCAGATCAACCTTTCTCTGGCACCAGTAAAACATGGAGCGAAATTTCTCTTACCTCGACACGTTTTCTGAACGACTGTCCCGGAGCGCCCCAACACTGGATCTGATCTTTTCCCCAGCAACTTCTTTCAGGAGAGCAGACTGGGACAATTCATTCTTCAGCCTTACAGGACATCCACCCACCAGTACCGGAGCCAGAGGGTGCAGGAACATCTAGATTGCTTCGAGCCCCACGGGAGACTATGGAAGACCCCTTAAACTAAAGGACTGGTTATTTCATTTAAAATCCTTTAAAAGATTAATCACAATCGACTCCAAATTCTCCCAAACTAATCAGGCTTATTCTCCTGAGCTCAGGGGTCCCAATTGCTTAAGAAAAATAAAATGCATAGCTCCATGGGGCTAAAAACTTTTTACATGGAATGCATGAGAGAGGAACTTTTAGGGCAGTATTTAGGCATGGAGAGATTTTCTACTGGTACAGACTACAGCAGCAGCACTTTACTCAGGACTGAGAATTTCTCTTAAATGACCAGAAGCATGAAGCTCCCATATCTCACTGGCACTGGTAAGTACCTATAATATCTGCCTCCAATCTTACTTCTCTTAGACGGATTTATGTAGCTCAGTCCCCAATTTCTCCCATACACTGACACAGCTTCCCTTTTGCAGCCTGCTAGTTCCTCAGCTGCCTCTTCCCCAAACATGGGTCTCTGAATCACTCTAGCCCCTAGTCCCGGACCGGCCTGGTCCCTTTGGCTTTTTTCTCTCTCTTAACTGGTGTCCAATTACCTTTCAATGGAGCTAAACCTCCAAAAGCAGTAGTCACGGTGGCACCATTTCCTTAGTTTTCTAACATGTTGCCCAAGCTGTGCACCCAAATGTGCCACCGCCTAAAAGGCCCCAGGAAGAAAGTCTCTTTACCCCACCTGAGGACCCGCATGGGCCTCAATCCGAAGCCTGAGGACCTGTCCCTTCATGCAGGCCCCATTTATGAATAAAGGCCGCAACCACACCACCTTCTTACCTCCCAGGCCACCCTGCCACGTGGGGAAAGGACCGGAACTGCTCCCACCAGCCCCGAATCCCTGCAGAGGCCCTGCCACAACCTCTGCAGCTTGATGACCCAGGAAACCACATCATGAATCGAGACCTAACCACCCACCTGGGATCCTGCTCCACCTGCCCTCAAACTTGCTCCTTGGATGCTCTCACTACCCAGTCCCAGGGGCACATGACTCATATGACTGCAAACTGCCTTTCCAATGTCCTCCCTCAGATGCCAACTCAGCAGCCTGGCGCATCACCGCTGAAAGCTGCCAAAACTGCCTATGGAGGGGGGAACCCCTTTCAACTTCCCTACTGCTGTGTCCGCCAATCTCTCACTCTCACTCCCTGAGCTCTGTAACTGGGTAATAAAATTACCTTTCTCAGGTTCTTGTTGGAACTGCACAAAAGTGAAGAAATGACATACAAGTGGTGTCCAGCACATAAAGTGATTTATTTCTGGTATATAAAGCAGGCTTACAACCAAATCACAGTGATAACACCGTGGAGAACACCTCCAATCTTTCTTACCTATAGGCAGCAGCAAGTCTCTTCTTCTTCTCAGAGAAAAACGTGCCATGCAAAGGGTCTTATACCCCTGATAATAACCATAGCAACTACTAAAAAGATATATAAAAGTCTCATCATTGGATAATGGCAAATAACCTGACTTCTTACTAGCCTGGGAAAGCATGCTGAGCTTGCAGAAAGACAAGATAACTAAACAAAGGACCTGTATTCGTGAAGGCCACTTGTGGTTACATACATAATTGCAAGGTAATTGCTGTTCTGCACTAAAACTGGAGATGGTAGTATTGTCTAACTAATGATTATACAATGGTATAAACAGAGGTGTCTCCCAAGTGGTACAATTAGAATGATGGTAAATGCATTATGATTCTCAGTAAAATACAGTAGAACTCAGATCCTGACACTTATGCTTATACGATAAGTGCCTGTGCCCTATGTATTACTGTCTGCGAGGTAGGGGGCCAATCAGGGGTGCTGGTCCATGGATAACAGCTCTCTATGTATATATATCCCCAGTCTGCTGCCCCAAGTGGTGGTCAGCAAAAATTACCTCCCCCAGAGCACCAAACCGTCCCTAAAGCCCCAGTAGAAGGGGACCCTAAGATGAGCAATGAGCCCCCTCAAAATGAGGGGGGCTTACACTCTCCCTCCACCCAAGAAACCCATTCCCTCCTGAGAATGGTGGTAGAGAGCCAAACAAACCCCCCAACCAGCAGACTAAGTATGCACACTCCCTGGACTGCCAGCAGAGGCACCTGCAAAAGTTGACCAAAGGGAGACCCTCCAAGATATCTTTGACTCCCTAAGCTAAAATACTCTACTGTACCTGTGCCAGAAGGTTCTAAAACTTTAAAGTACCAAAAATTAAGGAAGACATTGCAAAAAATCTTTAAAGCATTGAAACATTTTGGATTAGCCAGTTATATACACAATTGAGGTAGATTCAGATGCAAATTCCCTTAACCCCTTATACCACCCACCATGTTGCAAAAACAGTTAAACTGCAAACAAAAATAAGCTTTTACTGTTTATACACACACACACACACACACACACACACACACACACATATACACACACACACACACACACACACACACACACATTCACCAACACTCATCCACTCACACTTCAAGAGCTGGGCCCCCCACCGCAGGGACCACACGCTCCAATCACCGAGCCGACTCGGCCCTCGGACCAACAGCTCTCCTCAAGCTGCCGCCCAAGACCTCCTGCCCAGATACACAGCCTTCCAGGTAAGGCACTAGCCACCAGCCAATCAGAATGTGAACGCCTTTCCAGGGCCCGTTCCGATTGGTCCAAAGCTCTTCATTGACTCTGCTCTCTCAAAACCGGCAAATTTTAGAGTTATTAAGGATATTACTGAAATGAATGCTAAGTTACAGCCTGTATAGATTTTACAAGTCTAAAATTGTCTAAAAAGGGCTGTGATTACAGTTCTCGCTTGAGAAATTTTGCTGCTCCATTCTGCCCCAGACTTTTTGGTGCCCAAACCAACTGCTCCCACTGTTCTGTAAATTTGGCTCTCTGCTGGGCTGTCTGTGCCTTTGTGCCTTGGCCAGCATATTTAATCTCTCCTTCGCTTCTTTTCTTCAGCTGGGACCCCCACCGCAGGGACCGAAAGCTCCAACCATGAGCCAACTCGGCCCCCAGACCGATGGTTCTCCTCAAGCCGTCGCCCGAGACCTGCTACCTGGATACACAGCCTTCCAGGTACGGCACTAGCCGCCAGCCAATTTTGTCCCACCGGCGCTGTGCGCCAGTTCCCTCCCACCCTAGCTTGACACTTTTATTTATAATCAATCAGTGGTCACCTGATTGCCATTTTTTTTCTATCAGTCCTGTTCCCCATTGGCTCCTTATATTTTTCTACCACTAGAGGCATCTGCTAGCTGCTTTCCCCTCCTTGAGCCGCAACTCGCTAGCTCACTATATCCCCTTCATTTTTCCCTGCTCTCTCTTGCCAGCAGTATGGAGTCCTGGCAGGCTTTAAACCAAAGGTATGTACTCTTGGTATTGCCCCTAGTATTCCTTCCCACACTCCACACTGAGCTGCTGGGGGGCTCACCCACACTGCTAGTACCACTGACGGTGGATAACAGCTCGGTCAGTCTCTCTGGAACATCTCACCTCCCAGTTGCTACATTCCTCCCTCACTACCCGGTGCTCCCCTGTGCTATTATCACCTCTGTGTCTGTTCAGCTCATTATCCTCCTTAAGATAGTATCCTCTCCTATGTCTCTCTTGCTCCCCCCCCCAGAACTGCAAAATGGCTATTCTATAGTTCATTTAAGGAAAGCAGGCCACTCCAGCTCCTTATTCTCTTGTTCCTTCTAGCACCTAGTGATATCCACCCAAACTCTGGCCCTCAAAAAGCCCAGCCCCTAGCCGCTGCCCATCCAGCTACCACTCCACTTTCACTACCAAATGGCATTAAAATTATCCACCTAAACATAAGAAGCCTTGTTCCCAAAATCTCCCTACTACAACCCATGGTACATGCCTATGCCTCTGACATCATTGTGATCTCTGAAACTTGGCTGTCCAAAAACATACCGGACCATGCTCTCTCTGTCCCTGGCTTCACCATCTCAAGACAGGACAGGACCAGGAGAGGTGGCGGTGTGGCTATCTATACCTCCCCTTCCCTCCAGTTCACACCTACCTACACAACCACTGTTCAATCATCCCACGAGGCTCTTCTTTTAAAAATCTCCTATCCCCACACTGTGCCCATCTTTGTCACTGGAGTTTACTGCTGCCCTGGGCAGCCACATTCTAAGATCACTGACTTGGTCACAAAGCTCTCCTCAATTGCCATTGGTGGTGAACTATTTATCCTGAGTGACCTAAATCTAAACTGGCTGGCCCCTTCACTGGCTAATATTCAATCCACCATCGAAGCCTTAAACCTCCATCAACTTATCCTGGAACCCAGTCGCCTCAAATATAAAACATTAAACCACTCCCTGCTGACCTAGTCCTCATCTCCCATCCCCATCGAGTAGTGGTCTCTGGGCTACTACCAGACTCTATCAGTGACCATCACAAGACCTTTGTGGTGCGTAAAATACATAGGACTAAATACCCAGCAAAAACTATTCTCACTAGACCCTTTGCATCACTTGACCTTCAGTTATTGCTTCATGACCTCACACAAGCTGACTGGTTCACTCTTTCCTCAGTGACCTCAGCTGACAAGGCCCTTGACTCTTTCAACACCAGATTCTTACAGATTTAGAATTCCCAAGCTCCTTTCCACAAAACCCAGCTCCGCGGTGGGCACCTCCCCTGGGTCACTCCTGAGCTTCTGGCTTGCCGACTAGCTTGTGACCTCACGTGGCAATGGGCCAAAGTCTCCCACTGCCCAAGAGATCACCAATGATACCGAGAACTTCGGAATGGCTGCACAAAAGCAATCCGCCTTGCCAAAGCCGATCACTTCAAGTCCAACTTCCAAGCTAATACTAACAACCCATCCAAATTCTGGAAGGTCATCCACTCCCTCTTCTTGCCATCCACTAACCCTCCACCACCCACCCTCAGGCACAATCACTCTGTCCTTTCAGAACCTATGGCCAATGCCCCGCCTCCCCATCCTCCTCCCTCTAATAACTCCCACCCCCCTTCAGTTCTGCTTCTCTCCTGTCTCACCTGACACAACTCTTCAAGTTCTCCTTGCACTAAACCCTACCCAAAGCTCCTCACCTGGTGGCCTGGATCCTAGGCTTCTCTCCCTCTCTGCTCCTGCCATTGCCTACCCACTCTCTCTTATACTAAACCTCTCTTGAGACTGCCACAGTTTGGAAACATGAAGTAGTCTTCCCCCTCCTGAAGGGGGGTGACTCCTCCTCACCCGGGAACTATCGGCCTATCTCTCTTTTTCCAACCTTAGCTAAACTAGAAGAACACATAGTTCTCAACCAACTCTCCTCATTCCTCTCTGACTCCGCTCTCTTCACACCCTTCCAGTCTGGATTCAGGAAATCCCACTTCACCACCACCTCTCTGTTGAGGCTAACAGAGACCATCTCCTCTGGCTTTGACAAAGGCCCTATTACCTCAGCTATCTTTGTCGACCTGGCCAAAGCCTTTTATTTGTTTATTTAGTTTTTGTTGCCCGGGTAAGTGCACTAGACAAATCCTGCCTATTTTCAGGCACGACCCCGGGGAGGGGGATACAGATGAATGCCAACTGACCTTGAACCAGATGAAGCTGTTGGTGGTATTTTTTTTTTAGTGAAAGAGGGAAATTTGGCCAGGACACCAGGGAAATTCCCCTACTCGCCAGTGGGGGACCCTTGCTGATGGACGCTCCGTCAGTTAAGTCAGCTGGTGTACCTGCAGGAGGATGCATCTCTGCTCCTGCAGGTCCAGCACCTGAGATGCACTCTATGTTAGATGGAAGGAATACTGAGGTTATATCGCCAGTTTTGGACACGTCTGTCCTTCTAGAATTGGATGAAGCTGAGCAAATTCTACAAGATAACCTGCTTACTGAGAAAAAAAGGTTGGCTGACCTGTTGTCTTCAGCAGAATTGAATTTTACTCACCAGAAGCATTTACTCGAGGAGGAGAAGAAAAAAAGGAAATGGTTGAGTATGAGCCCTGTGTCTACAAAAGGGAGGAAATTTCCTTTAACAGACTCTGAAGTGAGCTCCGTTTCAGGGACAGAGTCTAAAGATTCTCATCTTGGTTTTGAAAAAGAAAACTGGTCGCCGAACCAAGCATTAGAACAAGCTGGCTGGGTTCTGAATGATGCCGGAGGATGGTCGCCTGACCCTAATATTCCCTTGCCTGGTTCTTCTTCAGTCCCTTGTTTACATCCCACTCCTGGACTTCAAGATGGTTGCCACAACAAGTTCCTGGATTCAAACTCACTGGCTCTTGCAGCGAATGCACAACCTAGTTCACCTCTGGACTCTGTAGAGCAAACTCTGCTTCTACCTGACATTTCGGACCGCCAAATCATTCTGGGGGCAGATGATACTCCCTCGAAAACCTCTGAAAATCCCGTTAATCCTATGACAGCAACCACCGAGCAAACTCCTAGTTTTGCAAGCCTCTTCCACAAGTTACCAGTCAATGCTAAACGTCGACATGCTGTTCGCATCAGATACACCAGTGGCCTAGAGTCTCCACCTGACAGAGCTTTCGTCGGTCGTTTTTTGATCAAACAATCTCTAGGATTTTCTCCCTCTGAGGTATTTGCATTTATTCCCACTCCAGGGGGAACACAGTTTTGATGTTAGTTTTCGATCTGCAGCTTTATTAGACACATTTTGGCAAACTTATTCAGTAGTAAAGGACTCTGAGATCTGGACACATTTTTTTGTACTACCTTTAACTGTTCCTACTTTGAAAACTGTTGCTATTCTTTTTAGAAATGAGGGGGTTAATGTGAAAGACATCATTTATTGGTTGGAGCAAAAATGCGAAATTCAAGGTCTCCCAGATCCCATCATTGATACTGAAGGGTTTTGGACAGGTGGGTGGCGCTTTAAGGTACAATTACGAATGTCTACTGCTGGAATTGTACATTTACCAAGTAGTTTCTTTTTAGGCAGGGATGGGGTATTCTATTTTATCCTGGGATGCCTAGAACCTGTTTTAAATGTGGCTCCCCTTGTCATGTTAGCAGCAGCTGTGATAAAATTTGTTGCTCCATGTGTGATATGCTGGGTCACTCGGGAGCTCACTGTACTGCTATCCCAAAATATAGTCTTTGTGATACCGAGGGCCACACTTTCACTGAATGTTCCTGGGCCTCCCATAATACTTCAGATGCTGATTTTGCTGAACATGACTTCTATGTCAATTCAGCAGTCCACAAGTCTGCTAGACCACGTTTTTACTCCTACTCGACAACCCCCCTCCCTTCTGTTCCCATTACAGATCTCATTTTATCTGAAGACCCTGTACTCTTAGCTCCCTCCTCCATTTCTGACCAGATACCTGCCCTCTCAGTGACAGAACCTCTTACCACACCGGTAACTCCAACCATGCCTCCCCCAGACCTTCAGTCCTTCCGCCTTGTGAAACAAGGACGAGGTAAACAGTCACTGAAACCGCAAGGCGCTGAACCTTTGCGGTTACAAAATCAATATGCACCACTCAAATGGGGAGACACTGAAATGGATGATGTTTCCGATACATCCTCTATACTAGAAGTTTCCTCAGGAACAGATGATTTGGACCCTGTAAAATCCAAAGTTAAAAAGAAACGATGGGGTACTAGAGCTAAGGCTAAAGAAATTTCTGTTCCCACTACCTGATTTTCTTTTTTCAATGCCTGATTTGTCTGTAGCATCCTTGAACACCAACAGTATTAGGAATGAGTTACGACGTAAGGCAACTTTTGCCACGTTTGAAGCTAGTCCTTTAGATGTGTTATTTCTTCAGGATACTAGACTCTATACTAGCGCAGAAGCTGTTGTAGCTCAGACCGACTGGAAGTGGGGAACACGTTATTGGTCCTAAGGTTCAGATTTATGTAGCGGTCTTGCTATTTGCTTTTTCTCTCATGATGTTCCAGTTTTGAAGTTAGTGGAGGTTCAGCCTGAAAGGATTTTTTTATTGGATGTGATACTTTATAATTCCTTTTTTAGACTAATTAATTGTTATGCTCCTCAATCTAAAACCGGACGTATTACTTTGTGGAAAGAATTTCAGCCTTTTCTTTTTACTTCCAAAACAGTAATACTGGGAGGAGATTTTAATTGCAGTTTATTACGATCAGATAGAGGAAGGAAGACAGAAAAGGTGTTTTGCGATGTGGTTGCATTAAAATCTGTTTTCGCCCAATCTAATCTAAAAGATGCTTGTCACTACATCCTTCCAAAGCCCCTCCATACGTTTCATAAAGGAATATTATCTTCCTGTATTGACTATTTTTTTATTTCTGCTGGGGTACATGTTCAATCCTGTAATACAGAAGTTACTGCTACTTCGGATCATTGTTTGCTTAGTATTTCTTTATCTGACGTAGCTGAGATTTCTTATGGGAAAGGGTCTTGGAGACTAACTACTGCATTGTTTTATAAAATCCTCCAATTTCCTATGCTTGACTTACTAGGATGCTAGAGAATCAGTTTTTTGCCTGTATGATGATGCTGTTTGTTGGTGGTTAGATTCAAATGGGATTTCATTATACAGTTGAAAACTAACTCCAGGCTTTACCATACTGATAGAAATAAGTGATACTGAGAATTATACCATCGATTACAAACCCTTCAGACTCAAGAGCCTCTTTCATGCCATACATCCCAACGTATAAGGCGATTAAAACTGAGCTCAATAAACTTCAGTATAACAGATTCCAATCACTAGAGCAAGAACAAAAATTTGGAACCCAAGGAAAATCTTATTTGATTAATCCGTATGAAAATTGCAATTTTAGAAGAAAACAAAAACATATTGACCGACTTGAACTGCCCGATGGGTCTTATGTTCATACTAGGTCAGATCTGTTATCTAAAATAGATCGTTACATCATAAAAAAGTTTGGTACTGCTTTTACAATACCTGCTACTGTTACAAAATGGCTTAAAGCGTTACAGTTACCTCAGATTTCACAAGCACAACAAAAGCTTTTAGTACAGCCTATCTCTGCCCTGGAATTACAAGCTGTTATTTCTTCCCTGTCTTTAAATATGGCTCCAGGATGTGATGGGTTACCTTCTGAATTTTATAAATGGCTTTGGTCACACTGCCCAACAGAACTGGTCCAAGTTTATAATGCTTTACTACAGGCACATGCAATTCCGGAACAACTGAATATTGGTACCCTCTTTTTTCTTTATAAAAAAGGTAATAAGTTGAGCCTTGACAATTGGAGACCACTTACATTGTTAAATGTAGATTTAAAAGTCCTCGCTAAAATCTTAAATACTAGACTAACTAATGCACTTAGTGATGTTATCCATCCCTCCCAAACTTGTTCTGTACCAGGATGTAAAATTATGGACACTTTACTTCTCTTATGTGACTTGATTGATCACTGTTATACCTGTAATATCCCTGCATTTGTGCTAGGTTTCGATCAAGTTCAAGCGTTCAATAAAGTAGCCCATGATTTTTTTATGGACTTGTTTATCAGAATATGGTCTTCCTCAGTCCTTTGTATCTATTTTACAAAAATATTATGCCTCTGTGCTAGTTCGCCCCTTACTGCATGGACATTTCGGGACCACACATAAGATTTTGAGAGGCATACACCAAGGTTGTCCATTAAGTCCGCTGTTATATATCCTAACCCTGGACCCAGTACTATGTGCAATATATTCAGACCCCTTGATTTTAGGGATTCAACATTTTCAACTCCCTCCTCTTAAGGCCTGCGCATACGCTGATGATTTAGTAGTAATGGTATCTACCCAGAACTCTGTTCTATATGTTTTACAGTTTTTACAAACCCTCACTAATAGTTTTGGAGCACAACTTAATTTGAATAAAAGTTTTTGTCTGTCAATCGCTCATTTAGATAGTTCCTTAACCTGTTTCGGAGACCTTCCTGTTGTTTACTCTCCTCAACAATTTTTAAGGGTTTATTTTGGACCAGGAGATATGTCCCTTTTTAATTGGTCTTTAAAACTTGAAGCAGCTACCTATAGGGTACGGCTCTGGCACTCATGGACAACGCACAAAAGCAAACGTGTTTATATGATTAAGTCCTACCTTCTTTTGTTTTTTTTATATATTGGTCATATTTTTCCCATCCCAAAATCTCTAGAGTACGAGGTCTTTAGTTGTTTATTTTCAGCCCTATGGGGATCACGATTGAATCCAGTTAAACGAGGAATCACTTATTGTACAAAAAAGGAGGGTGGTTTAGGGATGCCTAACCCTTTAGTGTTTTTTTTTAGTATTTTCTTTTACACCAATTTTGTTCCTGTTTTGTTTCATAATTCCCAGCCTTGGTGTCAATGGCTTTGTCACACCTTACATGTTGTTTTTTCTGGTTGGGATGTTGCAGCAGTCTCTCAAAAAATCTGAAAACTTTTTCCTTTCCTTTGCATATTAAATATGGGTTGGACAAATTGAAAGCTTGGTCATTCCCCAAACAACATTTTTTTACTCTGTCTTGTAAACAGTTTTATTCTTCTATTATGGATATACACTTTACATTAGAACCTTTTTTAGATAGATCTTTAACTGACAGACAAAATATTTGCAAAATGCTAAATGATTCTCAATTACCACATAAAACTAGGGATATCATTTGGCTTAGTGCGCATGATAAATTAAATGTGAAAAATAACCTAAAACATAAGGAGTTGAAAGAACGCATTTGTCCTAGACCTGGATGTGAACATCTTTTGGAAACTATTCCACATCATTTTTTGAGTGTCCCTATGTAGTGAGTCTCTGGAATTTAAGTAAACAAGTTTGGTTTTGTTTACCTTTTCAATTCTTGAATTACGATATTTTTGTATTAGGGCTTCTGTCGAATCAATGGAGACCCTTTTTCCCCAGTAGTGTTCTTGTATTATTTGCATATTTAAAATATTGGATTTGGCAAAGCAGATGTCGCTATTCTATACAGAAAATCTATATACCACATTCAGTATTATTTTCCTTGATTTCAGAGGATTTGAAACATTATACTGAAAAATAATTTTTGAACTTGACTCCTGCCATTAATCAACAGTACTGGTGTAATTTTCCTCAATTCTGACTTTTTTTACACTGTAGGTAGTTTGTTTGAGTTATTATTCATTTTGTATAACTCAGTTGTGGGATTTAACACTGTTTGAATTTATTTCTGATGTTATAAAAAAAGCAAAAAAAAAACACAACAACATTCTCTTACTCCTGGAGTGAGGGGGGAGGACCCTTTTATATATATTTCCTTTTTTTGCATTTGCATTATTTTGTGTGAATTTTCACTGTTTGTACTTATTTTGGTTAGTATCAAAGGATTCATAAAAAATTCCCTACTCTTTAGTGGGGGGGGGGGGCATTTATACATTTTTCCTTTTGCACTTATCTATTAATGTATGATTGTAATACTTTTTTTTGGTTTTATTTACCATATGTTTGGTATATTATTTTCTTTTGTGACTTAACACTGTTTGTACTAATTTTGTTTTGATGTTATGCTGATTAACATTCCCCCACTTTTTTAGTAGGGGGAGGGGGACTTTTAAACATAGTTCTCTTTGCACTTATCTAATAAGGTATGACTAAAATACTTTTTTTACCTTTGTTTACCTTATGATTTGTATATTATTTTGTGTGACTTAACACTGTTTGTAGTATTTTGTTTTTGATGTTATAATAATAAAAATTCCCCTACTCTTTTAGTGGGGGGGGGGGGCATTTATACATAGTTCTTTTTGCAATTATCTAATAATGTATGACTGTAATACTTTTTTGCTTTTGTTTTATTATATGATTTGTATATTATTTGTGTGGCTTAAAATTGTTTGTATTATTTTGTTTTTTGATGTTATAATAATAAAAATTCCCCTACTCTTTTCGATAAGTGCCATGGGATCTTTAATATCCACCTGAACTTCCACCAATCCAGGCAGATGGGACCTCGGTTTAATGTCTCATCTGAAAGACGGCACCTCAGAAGTGCAACACCCCTCTCATGCTGCATTACAGTGTCAGTACTGGGATATTAACCCAAGTGCCAGATGTGGGAATTGAGCCCACAGTCCTCTGATCTCCCAGCCTCAGAGGTGAGTGTGCTACCTACTGAGCCACTGACACTGTCTCACACCCTCTTCTCCTGCACAGCCTATCAGTTGCTGGACTCTCTCCTTCTGCCACAGGCTGGTTCAGTGCCTATCTGTCCAGCAGGTCACAATCAGTCAGAATTGCTGATGTTACCTCTTCCCCCTTGCCTATAACCACTGGAGTTCCCCAGGGTTCTGTGCTAAGCCCTATTCTGTTCTCCATCTTTTTTAAATGACCTCCCCCGGGTTTGCTCTGCATTCAGCATCCACACGTATGCTGACGATACCGTTCTATTTACTTCTGGCAAATCTGTCTCTGATATCTCTAACAGGCTCCAGTCCGACGTCACAAAAGTCCAACTCTGGTTTAGTTCTCATCAACTTTTTCTAAATGCCAAGAAGACAGTCTCCCTGTCCTTTGGCACAAGGCAGAGACTTGCAAGGCTAAGTCACCTCCCCTTCTTTCACACCTTTGATGGGACTGTTCTTGAGGACTCCTACTCATTCAAGTATCTTGGCATCTGGCTGGATAGATACCTAGACTTCTCTGTACCTCTGTACATATTGATGCTGTTCTGAAAAAACTAAGGCCCAAGCTCAGGGCCCTTTTCAGAAACCACAGCTGCATCCCACTCGCCGCCAGGCATGAGCAGGTACTGAAGATGATCATATCTATTTTTGACTACTGCGACATAGTCTATGGTGCTGCCCCACAGTCCTCCCTATCCAGACTGGACTCTCTCTACAATTCTTTCTGTTGTTTCGCTCTTGAGGCCCTTACCTCACTCATCATTGTGATCTTTACCGCTCCCTAACCTTCCTTCCCCTTCACAATCGGCGTGCGCTACATGATGCTAAGTTCGCCTCTAAATTTTGGCTTGTATCTCTCCCCTCCTACCTCTCCTCCTCCCTTGGTATTCCTCCACCCTCTCTTTATTCCCTGAAATCCCATGCTGACACATGCACCCTCTCAATCCCCAGTAGATCTACATCCTTTGGTCAAAAAGCCTTCTCTTACCACCTGCCTAAAATGTGGAATGCTCTTCCTCCACAAATCTGCAACCCTCCTCCCTAAATTATCTCACTTCTGCTCTGCACAATTACCTAACACCTAACTGCACTTGCTCCTGACCCCTCCTTGCCTACCAACGTCTCTCTCTCTCTCTCTTTCTCTCTACACCCCTTACCTCATTTGCACTTAGCTGCCCAATATTGCCTAGCTCTTACAAGTGTGCCATTGTTTACTTATGTTTCCTCCCTTGCTGCTACTGTATCACCTGTGCACCGCTTGTAATGTATTTGTATGCATTGATTGCAATGTACCCCATGCTTTATGGCTCTGTAATGATACTGTATGTATGTATGTATTCACCTTTTGTACTGATGTATGTATTTATGAATTCACCTTCTGTATATCCCACTCCTCTTTTCCCCCAGGACATACCGTGAGATGAGTATTGAGTTTCTCAGTGTATCTTTCCTGGTGAAACAATTCAATAAATAAATAAATTAGATACCCTGACCCTAATTGGTAAGAAAAGTTAAATATAAACTGTCAATTTGAAATTACAGTCATTAGAATGTTTTACACATTACGGTCTTACAGTTCTCCCCTGCTCTGATGAGCAGTCTTCCTGGCACAGTCCATAAGTCTCTCAGGAGGATCAAATGACAGGATCACCATCAGGTAGAAAGCAAATGTCAGGGTCTGGCTTTGTTTTGATGTCCCCGAATGAATCCTTGGTTATCGTAATATTTCATTCGGCACTCTGCCAAGTCCTGCACTAAGGCGAAGTGCTTAAATAAAGTTAAGCCAGACCAGGGCGCTGTGTGATACATAGCTCTTGCTTTCTGGAACAGCTGCTGAGAGGGACGTCCTCCATGTCCAGGCCCAGACTGCAGCTTTTGAAGTTATTCTTTGTACACCCATTCTTCTCTCATTTCTTCTATTACGTCCCACATCCTCACAGAAATATATTGATAGTCCAATGCAGGATTTTCAATGTGCATCTTCCCTCTAACCCACCTCTCCACCTGGGACCATTCAGATATTTCTCTCACGTTGGTCTTCTGGCTACTCCTGGCTCCAGCCAGGTCCAATTACAGAAGGACACATTGAGAGGATCACTTCTGTTTGAACCATCCATCCTGGACAGAATGGCTTTGGAACGGACTGGCAAATGTGGGATTCAGTTGGCCAGGGTCACCACTGGATGATGAAAAGGCCTGGGAATAGCTCTATTAATCTCATAGTCTGCAAACTGGAATCTTTTAGAGAGCAGTTTCTCCTCATCAAACTCTTCTTCCCCTGGTATCTCCTCTGTTTTATTAGTTACCTCAGGAACTGCACCAGGAGCTCCCAGCTTAATTACAGATCTAGTCACCACAGCTGCAAAGGCTTCAGATTTTAAAGACAGGGCCGGTGGGCTGCTGCCGGACAGGGACCTTGGAGGGGACCCCCTGGGCCCTGGGGAGTCACCAAGTGGACTTCTCGGGCCCCTGCCCCTCCCTCTGCCAGGGGGATAGCTGGCACCCAATGGTGAGGAGTGGGGCACACATCAATACTCCTCACCCCCCTTCATCACCTCTGATACTCCTTCCTCTGCTACTGCCTCCACCACTATGTCAGGAGAAGGATCTCTTGGCTTCTTCCCTTCTGGCTCTCAAACTTGCAATGAGAGCTTTTCCATGGCCTGGACTCAGCATTTCCTTGTGGCCACACAGAGGGAGGCCCCTCCAAAACACTAGGGGGGTATCCCCAATGAAAAACTGGTGGAGCGCGATCAAAGATTCCTCTAGGGACAGGGCTGGATTAGATCGAGCACACAGGTAGTCTCATAATACCTTTTCCCATGTATCCACATCTGATACATCTTTCATCTACTTGACCTCTTTCTCCTGAATTCCAGAGCCACGATAGGAGTGAAGCAGGAACCATAGCCATTTGTTCCTCTTGGGGAGCAGCTTCCTCAGCCTTAAAACCTCTGCCTGCCATCCTATTGCTTTGCTCCATACAATCACCTCACAACTCCCTTTCATAAGGTCTCTGGAGAGGGGAGCAACAAAACAGTTCTCTCTTTTTTTTTTCCAGAAATGCCCCTGCTTCTTCAAGCTCAAACAGGTTTTCTAACAGCTACCACTCTCTCTGAATCGTCTCTATAAAATGATGCTGACCTTACAGGTCCCTTTTCCTCTCACTTGCCACCAGCCAATCAGCAGGCTGGAGAGGGGCATGTGCCCCACCAGTCATGTGTGAGCACCACATCAGAGAGTAATGAGGCCTAGCCATCTGTGTAGGCCTACCCCACACCACCTCCCAATTTTAAATGCACCACACGGCCTAGGACTAAGGAGGCCAGTCCCACCAGCTCCTCTGCTCCAGAGTTTTGAGGCTAATTTTGAATGCTGGGGGAATGCAAGAAAATCCTGAATGAGCCCCCCACTCTGTAGCTCCCCCTTCCTAAATATCTAGGGGTCAGGTGTTCCAGGGAAGGGGACCCAGACTATAGAACCTCAGACTAGCCTTTCTCTGGCACCAATAAAACATGGAGCAAAATTTCTCTTACCTTGAGATGTCTTCTGAACGACTGTCCAGGAGCCCCAACACTGGACCTGATCTTTTCCCCAGCAACTTTTTTCAGGAGAGCAACCTAGGCAATTCATTTGTCAGCCTTACAGGATGTCCACCCTCTGGTTCTAGAGTGAGAGGGCACAGGAATATCTGAATTGCTTTGAGCCTCATGGAAGACTATGGAAGACCCCTAAAACTAAAGGACTGGTTATTTCATTTAAAATCCTTTAAAAGATCAATCACACTGGACTCTGATTTCTCCAGAACTAATCAGGTTTATTCTCCTGAGTACCTAAATGATTAACAGGGCTCAGGAGTACCAATTGCTTAAGAAAAATAAAATGCACAACTCCATGGGGCTAAAAGCTTTTTACATGTAGTGCGTGAGAGAGGCACTTTTAGGGTAGTACTTAGGCATGGAGAAATGTTCTACTGGTACAGACTACAGCAGCAGCACTTTACTCAGGACTGAGAATTTCTCTTAAATGACCAGAAGTGTGAAGCTCCCATATCTCACTGACACTGGTAAGTACCTGTAATATCTGCCTCCAATCTCACTTCTCTTGGGCAGATTTATGGAGGTCAATCTCCAATTGCTCCCATACACTGACATTGCTTCCCATTTGCAGCTTGCTAGTTCCTCAGCTGCTTCTTCCTCAAACACGGGTCTCCGACTCACTCTAGCCCCTAGTCCCGGACCGGCCTGGTCCTTTTGGTTTTTCTCTCTCTCTCTTTCTCAACTGGTGTCCAATTACCTTTCAATGAAGCTAAATCTCCCAAACAGCAGTCACGGTGGCACCATTTCCTTAGTTTTCTTACGTGTTGCCTGAGCTGTGCAACCAAATGGGCCATGGCCTAAAAGACCCCAGGAAGAAAGTCTGTTTACCCCACCTAAAGACCCTCCTGGGCCTCAATCCCAAGCCTCAGGACCTGCCCCTCCACACAGGCCCCATTTATGAGTAAAGGCAGTGCCCACACCACCTTCTTACCTCCCAGGTTCCCTGCCATGTGGGGAAAGGACTGGAACCGCTCCCACAGGCTCCAACTCCCTCCAGAGGCCCTGCCACAACCTCTGCAGCCCTGATGACCCAGGAAACCACACCACAAACTGAGGCCCTACCGCCCGCCAGGATCCTGCTCCACCTGCCCCCAAACTCGCTCCCTGGATGCTCTCACCACCCAGTCCCCAGGAACTCATGACCCATATGACTGCAAACTGCCTTCCCAATGTCCTCTCTCAGATGCCCACCCAGGGACTCAGTGCATTGCCACTGAAAGTTGCCGAAACCACCTAATGGGGGAGATCCCTTTCAACTGCCCTACTGCTGTGCCTGCCAATCTCTCACTCTCACTCCCTGAGCTCTCTATTTATATTTATATATATATATATATATATATATATATATATATATATATATATATACATATATCCCCAATCTACTGCCCCAACTGGCAGCCAGCAGAAATTACCTCCCCTTGGGGCACCAAACCATCCCTAAAGCCCCAGGGGAACGGAAACGGGAACCCTAAGGTGAGCAATAAGCCCCCTCAAAATGAGAGGGGGTTTACATAAGCATTGTGGATGAACAACTGGCTCCCACCCCAACCTAATCCTGGAGGTATTTATTTTAAGAACCTTCCACTGGCTTCTGGCTTCCTTCAACAACCCTGATCTCACTGTCTTTTCCCTGCCTCTCCTGGCTCCCTCCCCAGAGCCACGATTTTGGCCCCAGAAATGCTGCAGGCTGTGGGAAGCATCCATACATGGACAGAAAGTTCTTGCAGTGTTACAACTCACCACGACCATAGCAGTGACCCAGTGGGGCCAGACTGACTCTGGGTGTGTCCACACCAACAAAAATGCAATGTAGCTGCTGTTGTGCACCACTTGGAGATGTGCAGACACATAAAAGTGAAAGTACCTTTACCTTCTTAGTGTTACTGCTGGTTCAGGAAGTGCAGTGTTTTGGAACTACAAGGCATGGGGGGGATACTTCTAGTGGGGTAAGAGTGCTGGAGAGATAAGTGTGGGAGGACCAGAAAGCATGTGCCTAAGTTGATAGAAAGAGGCAGAGATTGTCTTGCCTCAACTGTATCACTAGGCAGTGTGGTCAGTAGGATGTGTTGGGTGTGCAAAGCAGCCAGACTCCTCCAATCCAGGTATTACTGTGAAATGCAAGGTCAGTTATGAATAAATCTGCCATCATCAAAGATTTAATCACAGACTAAAGAACTGACCTAGTGCATATCACATAACCTGGCTGGATAACTCTGAGGGATCCACAACTCGAGCACAGTGATGGAGGGGTGGCCTTCTTTTTTGGATATGAGCTAGGCTGTATGGTGTCCCCAGCTGGGGGTGTGATATTATTTGAGTAGGTGGCCCTCAAAGGCTTGGCTGGTCTGAGGTGGAGGATTGTTTTTGTCTACTACCTTCTGGGTGGTGGGCCAGATGTCCTGCAGTAGTTTGCAGAGTAGTTATCTGCAGTGCTACTGAAGTCTCCAAGATTAATGGTTCTTGATGACCTTATTGCCTGGGTAGATGACACCTTTAATAAATTTGCCCTCAAATTCACAGAACTCTCAAGAGTAAGGACTCATCAATACTGAAGAGGTCACACACATGACCTAATTTTCTCATCTGGTTTGGAGACAAGTAATATTTCAGTATAGCCAGTTGACTGATTGGACCACTGCACCACCCAGCTCAGTGTTGATTCCTCCAGTAAGCCACCTCCAACCGGGGATGTTATCCAGTATTGTGCCAAATGGAACCTGGGTCCAGAGAGATTTATAGGTCTACTGAAATACCTTGAGCCTGGATGCTTCGTCCTCTAGGGGGTGCACTGCAGCAGTCATGACCTATAAAAAGACCTTGTCCACTGCAGTGGACACCTTAGTGCTGATTCATTCCCACTTTATAACTTTGTACCACAGCGTGCCTTGGTTTTCTGAACAGCTTCAGCAGTTGAAGGTCCAAGGAAAGAGGTTAGAGTGTAAGTGGAGGAAATTACACATACATGTCAATAAGCTTGCCCTGCTGGCATACTTGGATGGCTACCAGGTGGCAACCTGCTCTACCTCTGAACAGAACAAATTCCTCTTGCAACTGAGAAGAACAAACCTGCTGCAGTTTTTCCACATGGTTGACAGTCTTCTTCAGTGTGCCTTTCTCCGATGCAGGAGACTGGCCTCCCAGGAAAGGAGTGGTTTAATTAATTTTTCAAGGATAGGGTTGTTGGCATCCGGGGTCGCATTTCTTTTACTGCTATCTAAAAATGTTCACCGTAGTTTAAGACAAGGAGGAACTGTCATGTCTTAGGCTGAGTTCTGCCATGTGGATGAGAGGGACATCTGGCAGGCGGACATTGGCTTGCAAAGCATTACTTGAAATCTGGACCCTGCCCCAACTCGATCACTAACTGCTGGGATAGGAGTATTGACTCCAGTTTTGATTGGAACTGTCAACACTTCGTTGTGTTAGGACCCATTTCCATGGCCCCTAGAAGAAGTATTATAAGACTAATTGATTATTTATAAGGGGTTCCTGCTCATTGATTTGCTACTGGATCGATCATTAATGGCCAGTTAATGACCGATCCAGATGTGCAACTTTCACGACCGGCCACCTCACAGAACTGCAGTGTATTAAAGTGTGGCACCAGGAACACAAACAGACATGGAAATCACTCGTAGTGGCAGCTTTGGGTGGTACAAAAACAAACACAAACCGTGGTGAATGAGAAGTGCAGCTGAATCCTGAATCAGTGAAATTAGCCTCTGAATCAGCCAAAACCCATATCAGGGAACAAGACTTTGCCATGATAACTGAAGTAACACCCTCTAGTTTTTGGCCAATTCAGAAGTTACTTTCACTGATTTGGGATTTGACTGCGATTCTCTCTCTTGCTGCGATTTCTGTTCGTTTTTGTACCAGAAAAAAAAAAAGTCAGACAAAAAACAGCTACTAAAATTGAGCCCATTTATACACATGCAGACCAAAAAATTAAAAAATCACAACTTTCCTGGAGTCTAAGTGTCGACCTTCTTCATGCCGGGTCGGCGGACGTGCACACACATCATCATAACATGAAGTTTAGTCATAAAAAGGTCACACACCAGCTCTGCCCCAAAAAACTCTAAAAAACATAAGTAAAATTAACAAATATTGGTATTTCAAGAAACAGTTATCCGTATAATAGCAATAACGACCACACTGGCGGTTGTTACTTGGGGAATTAACAACCTTGTGGCAGGTGGTTGCCCGAGGCACCCCGCTCAGTTATTAATCCCCAGGAAACAACCACCAGTTCGGTTATTATTGCTTAAGTAGTGAAGTAGAAGTAGAAGAAGAAGAATCAGTATTTATATAGTGCACCTTTGTGCACACTGTGTCCCAAAGCACTTTACAAGCAATGCTAGACTGTGGTAGTGAAGTGACTGAATGTGTAGTGGCAGCCTTTGTGCACATCAACAGCCACACACAGTGTTGGGCAATTGCATGAACTGGTTTTTCATGGGATCGGGCATGTTGGGCTGGTTCCCTACTCTTGCAAAATGTGCCTTGGGTTCTTTTACTTCCACCTGGACACCCACCAGGACAGCACCAGAGATGGGTAGAAAGGGCCTTGGTTTAATATCTCATTTGTAGGACAGCACACCCTTACAGAACAGCATCCCTTAGCACTGCACTCGGGTGCCAGTGTTGATGTTATGAGCCCAAGCCTGATGTGGAGCCCTTGCTCATGTCGTATGTAGACTTGACAGATCCCACAAATGTTAGACCTATCTCCAACCTGCTGTTCTTGGCTAAGGTTGTTGAGACAGTGGTTGCAGAGCAGTTAGTGGACAACTGGAAAGCACTGATGTCCTGGAACCATTCCAATCTGGTTTTAAAGGCATCACAGTAAGGAGACCACTCTTGTCAGAGTATGAAGTGGTCTCCACCTGGCAAGGGATCAGGGATCTTGATTCTCCTCAGCCTGTCATCAGTCTTTGATACCCTGGACCAGCAGGAATTCAATGCAGGCTTGGGGAGCATGATGGATTTGCCAGGACTGTTCTTTAATGGTTTAGGTTCTTCCTGGCAGGGAGGGAACTATAGGCAGCAAATGGACCACATCGGTCATGCCAGGCTGTCCTAAACTGTTGCATTCCCCAAGGTTCTGTCCTTTTATTAACATTGTTTGATGTGCATATACTGATGCAAGGAGACATCACAAGGTGCGGCAGCGTGGGTATTCTTTGCTATGCCAATGATACTCAGTTGTGTGTATCTTTTGCTCACGGCAGACCAGAGTCGGTACCATTATTAGTACACTGCCTTACAAAGGTCAGTGCTTGAATAGCATCCAACTGGCTGGCATGCAACCCAGGCAAGACAGAATTGTTGTTGGTTGTCACTGATCAGCAGGCAGCTATAAACATAACAGTGTGGCCTGAGGCTCCCCTCACTTAATGGGGTTAAACATAAGACTGTTAGGGAAGTATATAGTCTGGGAGTGCTATAGGTGCCTGGTGCTTGAATCTCAGGTCTCAGCCATTGTCAGAGTCTACTTTTATCATTTTAAAAGTATCACCAGACTCTGCCCCTTTCTGAATCCTGCTAATTGATGCACCCCAGTGCAAGCCTTCATTTTTTACTTGAGACTTGACTACTGTAGTGTGCTCTACAAGGGCTTGCTTGATAGTCTTATCCATCACCTGCAGCTAATTTAAAACACTGCAACAAAGCTTCTGGCATCTGTCCAAACACTAGATAGACAGACAGACAGACAGATAGATAGATAGATAGATAGATAGATAGATGGACAGACAGACAATTAAATATTCCTTTCTTAAACCAAGGCACAGTACACAGAAAAATAATGTCAAATGCTATGTAAACAAACATTTGTCAATGCCGAATGCTGTCTTGCTGGCATTGGCATTGGTAGTGCAGGAGGTAGAGATGCATAATAGGAATGGCAGTGAAGTATTGAACTGATGCCAACCTCACCCCCACCCTGAAGAGACACATTTTCAACATAGGCATTTTGGGACCTCCCCTCATGAACAGTGGCACTGTGATTTTGTTAATCTGTCCCAAAAGTTGATTTCCCACAGCGACCACACCATTCTACACCATAGGTGCGAAAACACATTTTGGGCAGGATGTGTAAATTGACAGCTGTACTGTTCATAAGGAGGTGTGAAAAAATGCCAGTGTTGAAAATCTGGCATGAAAATATCGCAAATTTGCAAAGTTACAAGGGTGCGTGGAAACTGTGCAACGCATGCTTGTAACAGTCATTTTATGGACTTTCATCACCAAATTTTCAACATATGCACTTTAGGACTCTCTGCTCATGAACAGAGTCACTGTCATTTTCTCAAACTGTCCCAAAACTGATTTCGCTTTAGCTATTCTGTCTCACGTAGATGCGAAAATAAATTTGGGCCAGGACATGTAAAATGACAGCTGTACTGTTCATAAGGAGGTGTGAAAAAATGGCAGTGTTGAAAATCTGGCATGAAAATATTGCAAATTTGCAAAGTTACAAGGGTGTGTGGAAACTGCGCAATGCATGCTTGTAACAGTCATTTTATGGACTTTCATCACCAAATTTTCAACATATGCATTTTAGGACATCTGCTCATGAACAGTGTCACTGTCATTTTCTCAAACTGTCCTGAAAACTCATTTCGCACAGTGACTGTGCTATTCTGCGCCGGAAGTGCGAAAACACATTTTGGCCAGGACATGTAAAATGACAGCTGTACTGTTCATAGGGAGGTGTGGACAAAAGCCAATGTTGAAAATATGGAGTGAAAATATTACAGATTCATGAAGTTACGAGCATGCGTGGAAACTGCGCAATGCACGCTCGTAAAACAGTCATTTTTTGGAATTTTTTCACCAAATGTGCAACATAGGCTTTTTGAGAGCCTACCTCATGAACGGTGGCACTGTCATTTCATTAATCAGTCCCAAAAGGAGATTCTGCGCAGTGACCACAAAATCACCTTTTGGGACTGAATAACGCCATGACAGTGACTGAATTCATGAGGAGGGGCCCCAATAACCCCATGTTGAAAATATGGTGCAAACATTCCAAAAATGCCCAAGATATGCACCAAAGTTGAAAAAACCCTATTTATACCATTATACAGCTTACCAGCATTTCTTCAGTTCACGGTCGGCTTTGAAGAGTGTAGACGTGTTCCCGGTCCACCGAAGATCGTCGCGCCAGACTCCGGAGGTAAGTATGGGGTGTGGGGAGGCAGGGTGCGCAGATGGTGGGCGCGGGTTGGGAGGGAGCAGGACAGACCGCGAGGGACTGTTTTCTTCTTTACAGGTTTAAAAAAAAACATTGCAGGATTTTTTTTTACAGGGCATTTGGCACACTGGGTGGGCTCCCAGCATGCCACCTGAGTGTTTTGGGGAGCTAGCCGACGGCAGTGGGCACCCCGTTGGCACATACCAAAGGGGGCTAGAGTCGAGGATTGGGTATCCACTTCGGCACACAACAATAGAGATGTCCACGGGGAGTGGGCTCCCCCGTCGGCACATGAACTGGGTCAGGGCATGCCAACATGGGGATTGGGCACCCCCAAAGCTGGCACTGTGGCAGGCGGTGGCAGCACTCACTGCCACCATGTTTACTAGAATGCTTCACCAGGAAAGGCACATCGGGAGGTGCCGCTGTGTGACGAGTTTGGCTGTCATTGCAGCGGACCTTTTCTTAGATGTGCTCACCACATTACATGTTGCTGGTGCGGTGCCTGCATGCTGCCTTATTGGGGAATGAGGGATGCACCTACTGATGTGTGCCCTGCTTTCGACCACAGTGACCGCACCTCCAAATCTGCTACTACTGCAATATGTTGGCTGGTGTGCAAGCATGAGCCAACATAATAAAAATTAAACCATACAGGTTTTTGAGAAACACTGATATAATAAATACATTGAATAAATAATCACTAAGACATAAAAATGTTGCTGTGGTCCTGGACATTAGCAGGGTGGACTTGGGGAAGATGAAGGAGACACTTGGAGGCAGCGTAGTAAGGTGGCAGAAGCGGAGGGTGTGGAAGCCAAATGGGAAATCATCAAAGGAGGCATAATGGAAGTGAAAAACTCCAGCATCAGAGGGATAAAAAAAAAGAAATAAAAACAAGCAGCCAATCTGGTTTTCCAGGGGTAGGGAAGTAAGGAAGTAAGGGCTAAATGGAAGGCCTTCTGAAGCTTCAAGGAAGACCGTAGTGAAGAAAATCGAAAGGATTACCAGGAAAGACTAAAAGAAGCCAGGAAAAAAGGTAATAAAAGCAAAGATGGATACAGAATTGAGTATAGTGGAGGGGGTAAAATAATAGGGACACTTGGGTGGAGGACCATAGCCAGACAGCTAACATACTGGTTGATTACTTTTGTTTATTATTGATAGTGGAGTGCAAGCACCAAAAAAGAGAGTGAAAGAACTGAAATTAAGACAAGTTGTGGAAGACAGAGCAGCTTGGGTGGGTCTGTTCAGGTGGTCACTGGAGACAGGGGAAGTTTTTGTGGACTGTAGGACAGCAAATGTGGTGCTATTCCACAAGGGTGGTGACAAAGATGACCTAAAAAGTACAGGCTGGTTAGTCTTACAACACCTGTGGGCACACTACTGGAGTCTATAATGAAAGATAAAATTGTGGGGGCTTCAATGGCCCAGGGGAAGCACTACATGCTCCAGTGGCAGTGATCTGTGTCCAGTGGCTGGGGAGCTGAGATGGTGCAATCCTTGCAAAGTACTGAGGGAGTTTGTATCCTCTACAGGGTGTCACTACATGCATGTGAAAGCTCATACGTGGGGATGCATGAGCTTCACCAGAACACCTGAGTGGGAGGGAGGGAGGGAGGGAGGGAGGAAAAAGGGAAAAACCCATGTCTCCTTGCTAATGCTGTCAGTCCCCACACTGTGTGGATCCCCACTGGCTGGAAAGACCTTGCGGGCAACAGGGGCATGGCGCTAATGTGAGGGGGATGAGATGGCACCTTGCAGGGGTGCCCTATGTTATTCCATACAGCTGCTTGGACTGGGACAGGGGGCTGGCAGAAAGGGACCAGGACCTGACCTCAGGAGGATACATCCCTGGCACCTGCCCCATAGGTGCCACTGATCACAACACCATTTTTGGGCAGCAGTGTTGGCAGGTTGAGGGGTGCAAGTGGTGGCTGGGAATGGTCCCAGGGCACTGCGGCATTTCCTAGGTATCATGCCCCCTGTGTGTAGGCAGGCTGCTGCCTGCCGATGATGTTGTGGTCAGTGGCACCTATGGGGTAGGTGCCAGGGCTGTATCCTCCTGTGGCTGGGTCCCGGTCCCTTTCTGCCAACCCTTGCCCCGGTCTGATCAGCTGTCTGGGATAGCACAGGGCAACCCCACAGGCTGCCAACTCATCCCTTGCACATTAGTGACATACCCTCATCGCCCCCAAGTTCACCCCCCATACGTCTTCTGCCCCCTGGTCCCCTCCTGGCAAGCATTCCTTCCCCCCACCTTCATGGCCCTTTGAGTGCTGAGCCAGGCAGGGGTGTGGATGGATCCTTCCATCAAAGCCTGCAGGTGCACCACAATGTTGGTGCATCCCTGTGGAAGTGGCAGATCTTGGGTCTTGGGTGCAGGGACTCTCATTTTTTTTAAATTATGGTGTAGGGTCCTTGACACACCCTGAGATTACCACAGCACTAGATCGCTGCAACTTGCAGCAACCTAAGGGCTCTTTGAAAACTGAGCCCCTGGAACAGTCTTCCAGTGAAGGTGGTTGGGGCAAAAACAGTGGTGGGCTTCAAGCATGCATGGGATAGACACAAAAAAATCTTGGTAGGAAAGCGAAGGCAAGTAGCCAGAGATCAGGTAGGGTCTGTTCTGCTGGCAAATTCTGTGTTTCTGTGTCACAATCACAGTGGTAGCAGGTGCTGTGGCCATGGGTATAGGAATAATGGTTGCAGTGGCTGCAGTGGCGGTGACAGTAGAAAGGGTGACTTCCACAAGAATGGCACTGACAGTGGTGGTGGGGAGAAACACACTGGTTGGGGATGTAGCAGCCACAATCGTAGCTGTGGGAACACTGGTAGTGGTGGCTGCTGCTTCCTACACAAGGCACGTAAACTCTTAATGCCCTCCTACTACTGGCACAGAACACTGTGACAGTGAATGTGAAGATGGAACAGGTGGTGACGTTAGTAGTAGTAGTAGTGGTATTGTTGGTACTAGTAGTAGTACTGTTCTCACTGCTACCAGAACCAGAAGGCTTGCTTGGGGAGAAAAATATCTGAGCCCGCTTTATAAGGGAAGACATCAGTCTATCATTATCTGTGTAGTCTATCTCACCCCTTCTCTGGAATTGGATTGTTTATCAATAATATACAGCGGAGCAAGTAAGGATGTAATGCTGTACTTTGCAGTAGATGACATGCTACAAAATATTGTATGACAAGAGTTCTTAAAAGAGTAGTACAGCACATATGTTGTACAGAGTGTTTTGATTTGTGTGTTTAGTCGTGATGTGTCCTTCCCTCTGTCTGCTATTAGGAGTTTTGTCTAAATTTTCCTACTAGTTTTATGGCCTCTAGGGATCTCCACATTAGAATGTTTTTTTGGTCTTCTTTGTCCTGCAATGCATCCTGTCTCATGTGACAGTGATGCATCTGGGACCACTGATTCAGTGAGGGAAAGTACTGCAGCAGTAATCTGAAGATAGAAGCCTGGTCTCAACTAAATAACTCAAATTCAATATTATTGTTTTTTTATACGTTTGTCTAGATCTAGCCAGCAGGAGCAAATGTTTTGTTTTAAAGCTTTTAATTTCATCAAACTACATCCAGCCACAAACAGCACACAATCCACCCTAGGCCATCAGTGCAATAGTTAGTAAAGACTCTGTATTCTTACAAAATACCCATTCAATTACACCTCAAGTGATTGCTGAGTTATAAATGTAGCCTTCAGTGCCCACTGGATAAGTTATTGCTGAATCTATGGTCCTAGATGCATCACTGTCACATGAGACAGGAGGCACTGTAGGAGAAAGAAGAGTAATAAACCATAGTAACATGGAGCTCCCCCTGAGGCCATAAAACTAGCAGGAGAGGCAATAAAACTAGTAGGCAAATTAAGAAAAAAACTTAATAGCAAACAAAGGGAAGGACACTTCAGGACTAAACACATAAATCAAAACACTCTGCACAAGCTATGTTATTGCAAATTTTGACTGCAGCGCTCCTTTACTTGTCATTGAATTACACTGCTCCCTGCAACATACCGCAGCATTTCACAGTAATTCTCCAAGGTATTGCATTGCATCTTGTTTGGTGCTGCCGTATGAACTGATTGATGTTTTGTAATCGTGATGCACTGTTTCATGCTTGGGTAGGATATCTGTGGAGTGTTATGTTAGGAGGGCTTCTCAATCTCCGTCTATTTTAACTTTCAATATTCATTTCAATGCTCTTGAAAGGTTCCATATTTATTATGTGTTTGTATGTTGCTGACATGCCCCTGACAAAGATCAGGTTCCAGTCAAAGTACCAGGGCTTTGTCAGCATTCTCCAGCCTTAGCACAAATAAATGTATTGCCAACTTTATGCTCTGTTCTTTGTTTGTCTTTTTTTTTTTTTTACTGCCCCCGAGTGCTTCCTTTTTTTTCTGCATAGATTATCTCGGGGCTGGTGGCCCAGGGACAGCACCAGTGGTACTCTTCGTGGATGTGCTGCACTCTTGTTGGTCTATCACCCTGCCCCAGTCATCATTTGGGACTGGCAGTACAGATGCTTTTTTGGGGCTGGACCAAGCATGTTTGCGAGGTTGCTAAGACATGATGGATCAGGTTACTAGTCATTACTGTGTAAAACACAAGCTATTACTAGGCGTGAGGGATCAGGTTACTAGTCATTATTAAAACACAAGCTATTACTATGTGGTGTCTGTGCCTGTGACGCTTTACTTAGTGCATTTGGAACAACAATAATAGACAATCCAACCCTAGCAATTATACTGTACCACAAAAAGCAGTAGCAAATAGAAAGACTGCTACTAAGAAGGAGGAAGAAGAGAACAACCTTGTCAGTTGCACATGGAACCAAGCAAGGAACAAGTGGATGACACACCCACAACTCCATGAATCAAACCTGACCCACTGAGAACTGCACTAGTTTAATTTACAAAATTGTACACACAGCCATGCACACACAAGGTGCAGACTCATGTAAAAATATGTATTTCCCACACATAGCCAACTAGTGCGCACTAAGCTGTGTGTGTGTGTGTGGGGGTGACAGATGACACACTCCTCAGTTGTACAGGGATCCAAGCCCTGAACCAGATGACTAACAGCAATAATTCCATGAGACAAGCCTTACCGACTGAGAACTGCAAACGTTTAATTAAAAAACTGTATGCATTCAGCTGTACACAAGTGGGGCCCAGCCTTATGAAAAAAACACATTACACATGCACAGGCAGCTCGGGTGCAGTGAGCTGTGGAAGTGGGGCAGGAGTCAGCCGTCACACTCCTCAGCTGTAGGGGGATCCAAGCCAGGAACCAGATGATTAACAACAACAATTCAGTGAGTCAGTCCTGACCCACTGAGAACTGCAGCAGATTAATTCAGAACATGCCTGCTCACAACCGTGTATGTGCAGGACGCAGCCTCACAAACTCAAATATTATGCACACACAGGCAAGTCGTGCGCAGTGAGCTACAGGAGGGGGAGTTAGCAGACACCCTTCTCAGCCATGCAGGGAACCGAGCCTGGCACCTAATGACAGCAAAAAACAAAACACAAAAAATAAAATGTGCTTCACCAAAAACTCACACTGGAGCTGTGTGCCAGAGAGCAGCGGAGGAGGGGAGTGAGCAGTCAGCCCTCTTGGTCCCTGTTATCGAACACAGCAGCAAGGACAACAAGCATTTGTCAATGCCGAATGTTGTTTTGCTGGCATTGGCACTGGTAGTGCAGGAGTTAGAGAGGCATAATAGGAATGGCAGTGAAGTATTGAACTGACGCCAACCTTACCCACACCCTGAAGAGACACATTTTCAACATAGGCATTTTGGGACCTCCCCTCATAAACAGTGGCACTGTGATTTTGTTAATCTGTCCCAAAAAGTTGATTTCCCACAGCGACCATGCCATTCTGTGCCACAGGTGCGAAAACACATTTGGAGCAGGATGTGAAAAATGACAGCTGTACTGTTCATAAGGAAGTGTGAAAAAATGGCAGTGTTGAAAATCTGGTATGAAAATATTGCAAATTTGCGAAGTTACAAGGGTGTGTAGAAACTGCGCAATGCATGCTTGTAACACAGTCATTTTATGGACTTTAATCACTGAATTTTTAACATATGCATTTAGGACCTCTGCTCATGAACAGTGTCACTGTCATTTTCTCAAACTGTCACGAAAGCTGATTTCGCACAGCGACCATGCTATTCTGCACCGGACGTGTGAAAGAAAACACATTTGGGCCAAGATATGTAAAATGACAGCTGTACTGTTCATAAGGAGGTGTGGAAAAATGCCAGTGTTGAAAATCTAGAGTGAAAATATTACAAATTCATGAAGTTCCGAGCGTGCGTGGAAACTGCGCAACGCATGCTCATAAAACAGTCATTTGTTGGATTTTTTTCACCAAATTTGCAACATAGGCTTTTTGAGAGCCCGCTTCATGAACAGTGACACTGTCAGTTTGTCAATCGGTCCAAAAGGTGATTCCACACAATGACCACGAAATCACCTTTCGGGACCGAATAATGCCATGAAAGTGACTGAATTCATGAGGAGGGGCCCCCAATAACCCCATGTTGAAAATTTGGTGCACAAATTCCAAAAATGCCAGAGATATGCACCAAAGTTGAAAAAACCCTATTTATGCCATTATACAGCTTACCGGCATTTCTTCAGTTCAAGGTCGGCTTTGAAGAGTGCAGATGTGTTTCCAGTCCACCGAAGATAGTCGCGACGGACTCCAGAAGTAAGTATGGGGTGAGGGGTGTGTGTGGGGAGGCAGGATGCGCAGAGAGTGGGCACGGATTGGGGGAGGGAGCAGGACAGACCGCAAGGGACCGTCTTCTTCTTTTACAGGTTAAAAAAAAAATTGTGGGCTGTTTTTTTTTTTTTTACAGGGCCATTTGGCACACTGGGGTGGGCTCCCAGTGTGCCACCTGAGTGTTTGGGGGGCTAGCTGATGGGTGATTGGGCACCCCCGTCAGCACATACCAAAGGGGGGGCTAGAGCTGAGGGGGATTGGGCACCCCCCCTCAGCACACAACAAATGGGGGGGCTACTATGCCAATGGGGAGTGGGTTCCCCCGTCGGCACATGAACTGCGTCAGGGCATGCCGACAGGGGGATTGGCCACCCCTGAAATCGGCATTGTGGCAGGCGGTGGTGGCAGTCACTGCTGCCATGTTTACTAGAATGCTTCACCAGGAAAGGCACATTGGGAAGTGCCGCTGCATGACAAGCTTGGCTCTCATTGCAGAGGACCTTTTCTCAGATGTGCTCACCACATTATGTGTTGCTGGTGTGGCGCCTGCATGCTGCCTTATTGGGGAATGAGGGACGCACCTACTGATGCATGCCCTGCATTCGCCCACAGTGACCGCACCTCCAAATCTGCCACTACTGCAATATGTTGGCTGGTGCATAAGCGTGATCCAACATAAAAATACCCAGTCAGAAAGAGAAACCAAGATTTTCTGACACTAATCAAACAAATATTATTGACCCAAAACAAGCCTGTGGAGGAAAAAATTATTTCTTTTTTGGTAAGTTTATAAGGTCTCAAAAGTACTGTAGAGCCCATTCTCAGAAATGTCTGTCTCTTGTCCTTTACCAACTCAGAGTCGGGAGGTCACATGGTGTGCTTTCCTATGAGCTCAAAAAACTGCCTTTCATTTTTTAATTTTTATTTATTTATTTATTTAGTTTTGGTTTACCTGGTAGGGTACAGCAGGCAAGTAAATGCCTATCTTCAGGTATGTCCCGGGAGGATACAAAAGTGGGAACAATAAACACAAGAAGAGACACAGTACAGAAAAATAGCCTGGGGTCAGGCACACAACATAGGACAGGAGCAATAAGCAGTTCAGTAAGTTTACATGCATGGGCTTGAGAGTAAATATATACAAGTGATTATGACTTTACAGTCAGTAGACAGAGTATAAATAGACAATAAGTAAGCAACAAGACACTACGGGGCGTGTGTTGAACAGATATTACTGCACGCCCAGGGGTGTAGTAAGGCACGAGGCCACCGGCCGAGTGTCTTCAGACCCTGGACGTGTGGTAATATCTGTTCAACACACACACTGGAGTGTCTTATTGCGCTTATAAAATGGCCACCTTTTTTATCTTATAAAAGTTTAGACAAAAAAATATGTTTATATTTAGAAAAAAAGATGATTTAATTGTTTATATATACATAGATACATAGATACATAGATACATAGATAGTGTCGGCAGATAAGGGCCTATGGCCCACCCAGTCTGCCCATTTGAGCTTGTAAGTTCAGTTTATGTTTTCCAAGAAGTCTGTTGCCCTTACCCCTGACCTCCAGAATTCCTTTATGTCTATCCCATGCATTCTTAAATCCCATGATTGTTTCCAGCCCCACCACTTCCTCTGGCAGGGTGTTCCATTGTCCACCACTCATTCTGTGAAGAAATTCTTCCTCATGTTTCCTCTGAATCGTCCTCCCTCCAACTTCATCCCATGCCCTCTAGTCCTGGAACATCTTTTTCGCTTAAAAATAGTGTATTCCTGCACCCTGTTCCTCCCTGTAAGATACTTGTATGTCTCTATCATATCCCCTCTCTCCCTCCTCTCCTCCAGGGAGTACATGTTCAGTTCCTTCAACCTGTCCTCATAGGACTTGTGATGCAATCCACGCACCATCTTTGTTGCCCTCCTCTGAACCTTCTCTACCCTGTCTATGTCCTTACGTAGGTAAGGTCTCCAGAACTGTACAGTGTACTCCAGGTGGGGCATCACTAGTGTCTTGTATAGTGGAATTATTACCTCCCTTTTCCTGCTGGTGATGCCCCTGCCTATGCATCCCAGCATCCTATTTGCTTTACCTGCTGCCTTGTCACACTGTTTCCTGCCTTGAGGTCATCAGAGATGATAACCCGAGATCCCTTTCCTGCTTGGTGCATGCATATCCTCACCCCCAACTGATATATTGTGCCAGGGTTTTTGTGCCCCATATGCATTATCTTGCACTTCCTTGCATTGAATTTCAACTGCCAAACCCCTGACCATTCTTCAAGTTTCTGCAAGTCCCTTCTCATTCTGTCTACACCCTCTGGTGTGTCTACTCTGTTACAGAACTTTGTGTCATCAGCGAACAGTGAAATTCTGCCTTCTAGGTCCTGCGCAATGTCACTGATGAAGATATTGAATAGGATATATGATAAAATAGCCCTTCCGCCTATTTAAAAGTGACGTCATTATGTAGTTGCGAGTGGTACTACTGATTTCATTTTCTTGCACTACCCCAGTGCTCTTGTGTACTTCTAACAGTTTTTGTTTTCTGGTTTTATTTTTTTTAATAGGAACAAGCTCAGACTGGGGAACTGAATCTGAGGGATGCTGAGCAGGGGAAAATCCGACTGGTGCCATGCCCTACTATTTGAATCCTGGTCCAGTGACTGTTCCTGTGGGCAGTTGAAACTCCAAGCCTGTACGGAGCTCAGGCTGTGGCCTGCTCCGTGCGGGTGGGAGTATTCATGAAAGTAAGACAGCCAGTGTGGTGTGGGAGACACTGATTGGAGAGCCCCCATTCTTTTAGTACTTGCAGGTTTTGCTACGGTCCTTTTTTTTCCTACTGAGAAAGAAAAATGAAGAGTGAGTGGCTTTAAAGCCTCGGTGATCTGCCATGCTGCTAAAACAATGGCAGCCTTTAAAAAATGAACTTTCCATGCCTAGCTCTGAACATTCAATTTAGGGGCACTGAGTTCTTTGCCTGTACTTTTTTTCCCCTACGTGTAATAAATATAGGGCACTGCTTTTCTAGCCAATCACTAGCCTTATTTTGCTATGCCCATTTTATAATACAGTACATATTTGGTAACGCGTATAAATATCCAACCGAATATGGATATACATTCGGCAACACAGTATACAGGCTAGGATTGCTTACTGGGGCATTGGCCAATGAAGCTCTGCGAGACTTGGAAATCTCGCCGAATAGTCTTTCCCAAATACTGGTCGAATAGTGAACTATTTGGGAAGGTGATCTGAATATTCAGGAAGCCGTCTATTCGTGGTATTAGGGAAATACCATTCAGCCCATGCACAGCCCAAGTTACAGTAACACATTACTTTTGTATTCCTTCACATTACTTTTGGGATGGGTGAAGCTTTTGTTTTAAGAGGACCCCCGGGGATCTTATTTCTGTGCCCCATCCATTTTGTAAAGGGGTTATGATTTTTATTTTTTAACTAGGGACTCATTTCTATGCCCAGTCTTCGGGGTCCCCAATTGCCATGTCCACTTTTTCTGGTCCTTGGACGTATGCTGTAATCTTCATGAAACTCTCTATCATACCAGTCAGACATTTTAAACTGATTGACAGTGGCATGCAGCATTCAAAAGTACTCTCAGCGACAGTGTTGGCTGAAGAGTAGAATTCAAGAGTGCACATGCCAGTTTGTAACTAAAAACGTCACTCAGTCCGAGGCAATAAATGTTACTGTTACTTCCATTACATTTCCCTTCAAGTAGTGTGTTACTAGTTAACTAATAAGTGATATTAGCTACAAGTTACTTCCACTGCACTTCTTGTGTGATTCGGATAGTGCTGAATATTGAATGTGCTGTCAAGTCTCACTCCTAAAAATGAAATGATTAACAATGCAATGCAACAGCTCCTTCATTCTTATGCTTTTAAATCTGGCTCATATTATCAACAGATTCGTAATTTATTTTGGGCAGTTAAAATCCTATTCCTTCTTTTTTCTTCATCTTACTCATTTTAATGTTCTGACCTCAACAGTATGAAAGTGTATTTTTTTTAAACATCACTGAGTTGTTGTTTTTTTTAACCCCAACTGTTTTCTTTACAAGATGAACTTCCTTCTGACTGGGGACGGCACTATGCTAAAAAAAATACTAATGTTTACATTTATGGTGGTAGTTTGTTCGTAGCATCTTGTGGAGAGTGAGACCACATTCCACCCACCAAGATGTTTTCTTTACTATTAGAAAGTTCTCATTGAAGACCATTTTATAGTGTGTGGAGTGCCTTCATTGTGTATGGAAATTCATACCCCTGGAAATGTTGTTCTGCTTCAGTAGTAATGTACCTGTTGCAGCACGACTACACCTTGTGTGCCCTGTCTGCATCTGATCCCTAGTCACATGAGGGGCTCCGTGGCTTATTGGGACAGGGGGATCAAAGAGTAGGTATGGGCCCCCACCAGGGACAAGATCTGCGGTGCCTAGGGCCAGTGGAGGAGGTGGAGGCTATGCTACCATATGAGCAGCATTAGCGACTATGTGCCTCCCTCTGCATGGCCACTGTAGCATCTTCAGAGCCCAATCAGCCCCTCTCAGCCAGCCCCATGAACCTTCACAGTGGGCTGGGGGCTGTACCAGCACAAACCAGCACCAGAAGTAAATGATTTACAATTCTGATGGAGATAAGGTAGACCTTGGAGGACTGCTGTATCCTGCAATCCACCACTCCATCCTCACTCTTACTGCTGCTTCCTCACTCAGCTGGTTCCACTCCTACCTTGAGGTCAGGTTGAAAGCTGTCCATATCAGAGACATCTTCCCCCCAGCTGCTGATCTGCTCAGTCATTCCCCAAGGTTCTGTCCTGGGATCATACTCTTCTCTATATTTCTAAATGACCTCCATTCAGCCTGTTCTTCTGTGGCCATACAAATGTATGCAGATGACATTATTATATTTTTATTTTTTTGCTCGGGCTCTGTATCCATGCCCATCTGTCTGTGCCACACACACGGTGCTCTGCCCTATGCTGCCATCACAGCTGCCAGCTCCTAAACACCCTTGGCTTTCCCCCGAGGGGCAGGGCCACTGGTGGGTCCCCCTATCCTCCCCAATGGAGACAGGTGGGTAGATCAGGACCGGGAACCCAGGCGCCAGCTCAAGGTCTGCTCTGTCGGGTGGATGTCATGTAGCAGAGGCAGAACCTCCAATTTTTCCCTTTGTAACCCCCCAGGAGGCTGATGTGCAATGACGTGGGCACTAGTAGCACATCTGTCACGCCTCCACACAAAGTTGTTGCTGGTTGCTACCGATCCCCAGCCTCTGCCAGGGATTGGTATTGTGCCAGTTACTCACCTCACACTCACCCCAGAGAAGGAGGGCTGTCACCAGGACAATACATCTTTCTCCCCCCCCCCCCGCTGAACCTCTGATTCCGGGGTCCATTCACAAACCTGGGACATTGGCGTCACAGACAAAAGCCCTACCACTGTGTCAGTGGGTCAGCCTTATGCAGATGAAATTATGCTATTTGCTTCCGACTCCTCTGGTGCTGACCTTGCTGTCTGTCTACAGCAGGATTTCAACAGTGTTCAGTGTTGGTTTCATTCCAGTCTCCTCTCCTTCAATGCCAAGAAAACAGTTTCCATGAATGTTGGCTTCCAGAAGAGGCTTACCAAGCTCTCTCCCCTCCTCTTCTTCCACACCCTTCATGGTACTGAGATTAAGACTGTCTCCTCCTTTAAGTACCTTGAGGTCTGGCTTTTCAGTAACCTTGACTTCTCCATGCACATTGATGCCATCTACCTCAAGTTCCACCTCAAAGTGGGTGTGCTGTACAGAAACAAAGCCAGTATTGCAGTCCCTGCTCATCGTGAGTTAGTCATGAAGATGATTCTCCCTATCTTCAACTACGGCAACATTGTCTATAGCACAGCTGTTAAGTCCAGCCTTGGAAGATTGGATCCCCCTTTCATTCTTTCTGCCATTTTACTTCGGAATGCCCTCCTTGTACACACCACTGCTCTCTCAGTCTCTACTCCTCCCTCTCCCTCCCTTCTCTTGATGCCAGATGACTCACCCACTGTACCACCATCTCCTCCAAATTCCAGTTTGGCTCCGTCCCTCCCTATCTTTCCACCCTCCTCGTTCCCCCCCCCAACCATCTTCCTCCTACCCCTTCTGTAACACTGCTTCCCTTTACCTCTCCCACTTATACAGGAAAAGCTTCAGTGGGCCAAGCTGCCTTCTCGTATCATTTTTCTAATCTCTGGTCTGCTCTTCCTCTGTCTTTCCACTCAGCCCCATCCTTCTCCTCCCTCATGTTCCTTCTTTGTAACTTTACTACCCCCTCCTGCAACTGCTCCTCCTGACCTTTGGCTTCCCCCTTCCTGTTTTGTTGATGGCCCTACGCATCCCCCTACACTCAATAATTTTCCTTCCTACCCTTGACTAAACTGCTCCATATCAGTTGCTGCATCTGGAACTCAATTGTTTTTGCACCTGTATCTACCCTACTGCACTGACATTGTTATCTCTCACACGTTCGAAGCCTGGGTGGTAGTGGCTTACTCTTTTTCTGGGTTGCTCCCAGAACTATACTGCACTAGTACTCAAGTCGCACTGTTATACCAATTTATTTTGTGTTGTCCTGATTATCTGTCTGTATCTTGTGTTGACACACCTGTAATATATTTTACCTTTATCATGTATTTTGTATTGGACTATGTTTATTTTTGTTACCTTTGTACCTACAATTTATTTTCACTTGCACATCTTGTATTGCTTGTTCTACTATCCCTTCATGCCAAGACACATCCGGAAACGAGCTGTTCTCAGCTCAGTATGTCTTTCCTGGTAAAACTCGTGCAATAACTAAATACATAAACAGAGATTAGACTAAAGCGTCCCAGTCAGGAATGATTACAGGTTTTACTGGTGAGCCTACTTTCTGAAGTCAGGATTATCCACTCAGGACGTATACCTTAATCTGGCTCTTCTCATGGGGAGGGTGAAATACCAGGGGTAAAACCCCATAGGGCCAAAAACTCTGGAAAATTCCACTCCTGTCCCAATTTTACATCAAGCAACACTCCTGGAATTCACAAACTTGAAGCAAAAACACTGAACCTAAGAAAAATGTTGCCTAGTTGATAAGAGTGCTGAGCTAGACTGAGGAAACGCCCACTCAAACTCTGCCTCTGAGAGGTCTGATTATACCTCTTAACCTTTTATCCCTGAAATGAGGGACATAGTCTCTTAAAATGAGGTACCATGAGGGACAATGGCCCTCATAATGAGTGGCACAGCCTTAAACATGGAGATACAAGCTCAGAATAATGTGAAAACCATTGTGTTTATTACTACAAAGTTTATTTTTAATTTAGCATTTTAGAATATTATGAATTTCTGCTTTAAAGTCTAAATTTACAGCATATTCTCTGTGTGGGCAGCGCCTTTTCAATGAGTGACCGATGAGGGTCAGAGCAATTATTTTGAAAGGTAAAATGAGGGATGTCCCTCATAGTCAGGGATAGTTGGGAGGTATGGCTCTGATCCCAGCCACTCACCGACCTTACTGGCTTGCCATTCTGCAAAACAGTTCAATTCTACACAACTGCACAGGCTGGAAAAAGTTTCACAGTGTGATTTGGAATTTGGGCCACTCATAGAATTCATGAGCCACTTCGCTCATTCCTGATTGCGCTCACCAACATGGCTGCCACTTTGACTCATGAATACAAACTTCAGTTAGAGCTGCATTTTTTGACTGGGTAATCCATGGTCCTTGTCCAGACATCTGCTGTTACTTAGAACAGTAGTCTGGTTTTTGAGCCATTTTGAGTGCTCATGTGCTCTTATAACAGATTGTAAGGTATCAAATCGTTCACTGTTTTGACTGCATCTCCAGGTTACAAACAAGTTCTGATGTCAAACAGTTCTTTGTGAAACCAGTCAGTCTGGGAGGTGTAAGGCATGGCTATTAAGACCATTAACAGTAAAATAACGTAATCTTTTCCACTTTGCATTTTAAGTATGGTCTTTTATAGCTGTAACAGGACTCCAGTTTTTATACCTGTACATGCTCTATTGTTTTCCTTTTTGGGTCTGTCCTATATTCTGACATGTTTTAGACTTGTTTTTGTGAAAGAAATAATCAAATTTTGTATTGCCATTGTCACTACATTGAATTGCCCTCACCTGAGTCTTCAGCAGCTACTGCTATCAGTTTTCAAAGTACCTGGACATTCTGTGACATCAGTTACATCATTCCAGGCCAGTCAGATGAATTGCATGGAATGGGGTAACTGATGCCATGGAATGTCTTAGAAAAATGAAAAGAAAGAGTACTAGCTAAGAAACTGCTGCAGTGAAGGGTTCCTAATGTACTGTAGATCTGAGGCACCACAAACGTAGACAATTATTAAACAGTGGTCACGGCATATTAGAATACCTCACTGACATGGAGAAAAGGGGGTATAGAAAAAGAATCCTATCTTTTAAGCAGCAGTGCATGTTAGTGTAACCCCTAGATGGCGCTATCCCAGGGGCTACTACCCCTGCCTGATTTGCCACTAACAGGTTGAGGGGCCTGGATCCAATGGCGGGTGCCTCCACCCAGAGGTCAGGGTTTGCAATAGTTAAACTAACTTGGTCACAGCCCTCTGGGACACTGCAACCCCCCTTTCTTCCCACTAGTGGCCCACTCAATATATCAGAATTACCTTCACAGTATACACTACCCCCAGGTCTGGTTCCGGCACTGGGACCTCCTGTGAAATGAGATACAGTGCAACAATCACAGTACAGTACTTTAACATGACAAATACCTCAGGCAGTATAACTTTGCTGAAACAAGCAGCTCTGATTTATTTAGGGGATATAACAAGGACAGGGAAATCAGGTTAATTAGCTTATCACTCTAATAATCTACCTATGGCTCTGTGCACAGGCCTATCCCTATCAGTTACTGTCCTAGGTGCCCAAGCCCTAGTGGCTAGTCAAACCGTGGCAGCTGGTAGGGGCCCTTTCACACAAGAAAAGGAGAATTAAACAGTCAGCAGTACAGTAATTCCATTTGGATTTAATGTGGCAATTCAACAGGAAGCGACCTGAATTAGTACTCACGACCTCCAAATAAGATAGGGTCCTTCAATGTCAGCAGGGCTCACTTGAGGTACACAAACCTCTTCACACATCCATATAAAAGAAAGCACTATACCAGGCAGGCTGCATCTGTATCCGATCGCAATTACTGCACAATTCCGGGAGAACACACAGCAGATTCAGTTCCTGACAGACAGAGTGCAATTTTCAGCAATTCCTCCAGTCTTCTACAGGGTGAGCCTGGTTTCTACTCTTCAGAGATCCTTTGATTCTTTTCACGGGCAGTTCAGTCCTAACAAGCTGCAACCGAACTCTGGGCCTTACACGTTTTTGACTAAAACTGCACACTGAAAAAGCACGAGGGCTCCTTCCTTCTTCCTGCCAAAGCTCAACTGAAACTCCAACCCGACAAAACCGGGCACTTCCTTTGAGTTCCTCCCAGTTCTTGACTGGATTGGTTGTCCTCACAATAGACTGCTGCTGTTGGTCCAAAAGGCACTGAAGTCTAAACTACATCTCCCAGAGTCACTGCCCATACAATCCTCTTGTGGCTGGCTCAGATTATGAGTCAAGTTCTGATTACGTCAAGGCACCATTTTAGAGCTAGCTTACCCACACTGATTGGTCCAGTTCAGCAGTTCAAAACTAGAATGGGGAACTAGAGACAGTTGACTGCAAGCAGTTACAACTGACTGCAAAATGATGAATTGGCAGCAGCTCGAGTGGTACTCAAGAGAAGCACACAGTCCCCCATACAAACTAATTATGTCTGCAAGCAGACAGCTCTTAAAGAACAGTACCAGAGGTTCTAAAACACTCACTGATAAATGGCTTAAACCAAACACCATTCAGGCTTGGAGCATTCAAGCAAGCTCCTGGAAGTCTTTTGGGAACCCCCATTTGCAGGGGGGTTACACCCTTCCTGGCCTGGGAAAGCTTGACGTCGCGTCAAGCAAGTACCCCCATAAGTTTCAACTGCAACCATATACATTTGCATTAGGCTCACACATGTAATCATCAGTCAATATATCATTTTACCAAGAACACATTTCTGAAACATTGCAGTACGTCACTCTTTACACAGTATTACACACATTGTACCATAACTCAAGTTATTACCTCTTGTACATGAAACCTGAAGAGGGGCCCTTCCTATCAAGTTCACTTAGGGCTGGATGGGGCAAGGGCACCATATTAGAGGCAACACAAGTAACTTGGAGTTAGCACTGGCTCTCAGTTTGGGCAATGAGCTCGGGGACACATACACTCCTTTATGGACAACATTGAGAGGCAAGTCCACAGGCCTCCCAAGTGAATCATAACTGAGGTGCACCACAGGCTTTACAGCTCGACCAGTCTTTCTAGGGGAACTGTTATAGTCTCTGCACTCTGAGCCTCATTTTCAGCATTGTCCTCACTTGTCAGGGAGTCTCCATGGGGTAGAGAGGCTAGAACTTGGGGCACTTTCAGCTCCAGGAGTTACAGTTTCTGAGTCCACAACATTTGGCTCGCATGGAGAGCTTTGGACACTGGCAGTGGACTGTCAGGGCACTCAAAATACTCTTCTTGTTCGGGTGTATCACCAGTCTGCCCCAATCTATCATTTTCCTCCCTAAGCTCAAACAGTTCAACCATGCACAATGATTCCATTTCATCTGATCTGATGCTTTGCACTTCACTTTCTGGGAGCATTGGCTCCAGGGATGAAGCTGGGGGCTTAGACAGTCCAGAAGGCCCAGCTTCATCTCCAGTATTGACTAGGGGATTGCCCCAAAACAATTGACTCAGTTCGTAAGAAGGATAGTATTCAAAGTCACTCTCACTTTCTTCCGATATGGACTGACAGTCATGCTCAACTGGGACTTGTGGAGGGAACACTTTAACTTTGCTTCTGTAGGTGCAGACTTTCTTGATCTTTTCTTAGCAGCAGCTCTAGTCACTGGTCCAGAGGGGCATCTTCTGGGGCTCAGACTCAATTAAGATTTGTCAATGGGCAGTAAATGATTTCTATGCATTGTTTTACATCTTTTGAATTATTCTCAGGCCTTACTTTGTACACTGGCAGATCATCTAGTTTGCCCACTACAATGTGAGGGAGATGGTGCCATCTGTCAGCAATCTTGTGCTTGCCATGCAGTCCCAGATTTCTTAGCAATACCCGATCTCCCTCCTGGAGTTCCTGTGCTTTCACCTTTTATCATACCTTTCTTTGTTGGCCAGATTTCTTTGGCAGCCATGGTTTGAGCCAGTTGGTATGCATGAGTTAGCTGGGCCTTTAACTTTGCACATACTGTAAATAGTTGTCAGCTTGAACCCCATCAGGAGACCCCCAAACACACATCTACTGGTAGTCGAGCTTCTCTTCCAAACATCAGGCGGTAGGGGAGAATCCAGTGGCATCACTTTTGGTGCAGTTATAAGCATGTACCAGGGTGCTAATTTGTTGGCTCCATCTAGGCTTGTCCTTTGGGTGCAGGGTGCCTAGCATATCTAGCAAAGTGCGGTTGAAGCGTTCAGGCTGTGGGTCCCCTGGGGTGGTAAGGAGTGGTTCTGGACTTTCGCACTCCCCACAGAAAGCATCTCTTTGATCAGGCGACTCTCAAAGTCTCTCCCTTGATCAGAATGGATTCTTTGTGGAGCCCATAGTGAACAAAGAGTTTTCTACAAGTACTTTGGCCACAGTGGATGCTTTCTGGTCTTTGGTGGGGAAAGCTTGGGCATATCTCTGTGAAATGGTCAGTGACCACCAGCACATTACTGATATTTCTTTGATCTGACTCCAAACTCAGAAAATCAATACAGACCAGCTCCATGGGTGCACTGGTGGTGATGTTAACAAGGGGCAGCCCTCTGGGGCAAAGCTTTCCTCTGTAACAGCGACTACAAGTTGAATGTGTTGCTCCACATCAGCCCCATCTTAGGCCAATAGAATCTGGATCTCACCAAGTCAAGTGTTCTGTCTATACCAAGGTGCCCCATGTGGTTGTGCAAGGACCTCAGTACTGAGTCTCGAAAGGCAGTGGGCAGCACTAGTTGTTGTGTCTACTTGTCCCCCTCTGTCTACTGTTTCTCTGTATAACAGTTTATTGATCAGTTTCAACTTAGGACCTTCTTTGTATAACAGTGCAGTTCTCAAATCAGTGGGCGTAATTTGGACACATCTTTTCCTGCATAGAGGGCTTCTAAAGCTGCTTTGATCATGGGATCGCGGGATTGAGCCGCCCGAATACTGTCATTGTCCAGCTGAGGCAGTGCACCAATGTCTATTGCAGAAAAGTGGCAATAAGCAGCAGGTATGCAATTCTCAGAGGCTCCCAAGCAATCCACCATGCAGTCCACTGCGTCCGTGGACATTTGTTCCTCCTGTCAAACTTCCGGCAGAGTGCGAATGTCAGGTTCTGCCAATCGGACCCAATCATTCTGGGGAACAGGCCTCCGGAGAAAGCATCAGCATCTATGTGGTTCAGACCTGCTCGGTATTCGAGAGCATAGTCATATGTAGATAATGCAGAAAGCCACCTATGGCCAGTGGCATCAACTTAGCTGAGGTCTGCACATAGGTCAAGGATTATTGTCAGTTTTACTAGTATTTTAGCCCCATACAAGTACTCATGGAATTGGTCAACAATAGCCCACTTCAAAGCTAGGAACTCTAACTTATGTACAGGATAGTTCTTTTCGGATGGGGTCAGGCTTCTACTGGCAAAGGCCACTGGTCTCAGGCCATTCTCGTGCTCTTGGTACAACACAGCCCCAACCCTTGCAAGCTAGCATCAGTGTGCAGGACGTAAGGTTTTCTTGGATCGGCATAGGCCAGCACTGGAGCATGGGTAAGTTGATATATGATCTCATGAAAAGCAGTCTCACAATCAGGAGTCCAGCGGGCCCAAATACTTCACTCGGATGAAAATACACTCTTTCAGTCTTGAGGGGCTGACTTTTGGTATTTTTGTGGGTTGGGGATACCCTTGAGTAAGAGTTAAGTAAAGGCGGATCACTCTTGAATAGTCCTTGATGAGCGCCGATAATAACCACAGAATCCCAGGAATCTTTGCAGTTCTTTTAGATTTTTGGGCTGTGGCCAGGTGGTCAAGGCCTCAACTTTACTTGGGTCGGTCTCTATTCCTCGGTGGATACTATGTGTCCCACATACTACTGATGTTTGAAAGAATTGACACTTATCAATGGACAGTTTAAGGCCAAAGTCCTCCAGTCGGTCCAATACCTTAAATAATCTGCTCTCATGTTCCTCCAGTGAGCTGCCAAACACAATAACATCATCTAGGTATACCAGGCACTCTAGTAAGTTCATGTCCCCACTGCACGCTCCATCAATCGTTGAAAAGTGGCTGGGGCACCTGAAATCCTTGAGGCATCCTCATGAATTCATAAAAGCCAAGCGGACAGATAAAGGCCGTCTTCTCCACGGTCTTCTGGGGCCATCGGGATCTGTAGTACCCACTGCGGAGATCAGCACAGAGAACCACTTGCTCCCGTTTAGGCAGTCCAAAGCATCCTGAATGCGGGCATTGTGTACTGATCAGGGATAGTCCGCGGTTTAAGTGCGATAATCCACACATCCTTACTGTTCCATTCTTTTCCTCACTACCACAATGGGGAAGCATAAGGGCTTCTGGATTCTTGTATTACACCAAGCTACATCTCTTGCAGATGCCGTCTCACATCATCTATGTCAGCAGGTGCCAGGCGTCGAGACCTCTCAGAAATGGTCTTTCGTCATGCAGCGGATATTGTGCTCAGCTCCTTGCGCATCCTACATCCCATTCCTTTAAAGAAAACACCTGGTCTCTCTGGGCAAGCTTCTCACTGATCCTCACTTTCCATTCAGCTGGCAGCGGGAGTCGCGAAATCAAACAAGTCAGGCGTTACTCTGTCATTCTTCCTTGAACTCTTGCTGCTGGGTAGCACTGCAGTGTCTGCACAATGCACATTAGCCAGGATGCAACCTCTGTTTACTCGAATGTCTCTTTCAGACACATTATGAACTTGGACCATTACCCTTCTGGCATAAGCATGGGCTCTAGCGGGCAAAATACTAGGCTTGACCAGCAGTCCCTCTGGCAATTTTCCATCACCTGGTGCATCCAACATTAATATTTTATTCTTAACATCCTTTCTGATCGGACCTCTCCCTGTAAGGTACACTGGGCATTTGGCCAGGATCAGAGACTCAGGATCCTTCTTCCATACAATTCCGACCGGTTCCTCTGGTTCTGTTTTTCAGCATCTCTCTGTGCCTCATAGGCCTTCTTAATTAAAGCCGGAACTCTTAAAGCTCTACTAGTCTTTGACCCCTGTTTTCATAACACAACTGTGCCAGCCTTCGAACATATGAGCATTTGTTCCAATCAACAAAGGACACCATCATACAGTCCAGTGGGGGACACACTAAGGCTAGGGTCTCTACTTGTTAGCCACTCCAGCCACGGAGGTGAGGAAAGACAGCCAAATTCGGATATACCCGGAATAGGGGTAGGCCTTCTCACTTAACCCCCCATACATGCAGTCCTTCTAATGGTTGTAAGGATACGTCTGACAAATGCTTCTGATACCAATCCTGGAACATAATTGTCACTTGGGAGCCACTGTCTAATACAGCTCTTGTAGACACTCCATTCACCTTTACAGTGGTCTCCATGGAGGGACCCACTATTCTGGACCAGTCTGGAGAGGCGGTAGTGGGGGCCTGGGCAACTGACCTTGCCACAAAGGACATGAATTAGCATTTTGGTGCCCTCACTGGGATCATGTCGTGCACCTCTTAACCACTGATTTGTTCTCGAAGCTCTCCTTGTAGCCTATATGCAACTTTGTCAGTGTCTTTTGGGGACTGGCATTCCCTTTCATGTGCCCATCTTTCCCACAATTATAGCAAAACATACTTTCTGGAGTTTGAGCTGGCCGGGCGCCACACTGGGAGCCAGGGCGGGGTATTACTAACTGGAAACCTGGGTGCCATCTCTGTCTGCGGTGATAAGCATTTGGAGACATCTCGTCAGTTTCTCCACTTCCATGGTCAAGGAATTGAGTTTGGAGCTGTTATCAGCAGGAGATACATGGTGGGTACCCCACCCCCATAGAGATGCAGTCGGATATAGGTCAGGGCCCGTACTTGCAGGCGTGGCCTTCATAAAGGGACTGTTTTGAATTCCGGATCTCTCTCAACAGTTACCCCATTGTGGCATATCTTTTCCTTGTCAGAGCACTCATTGACTGTCAACCTCTGCCCTGAACTTCACTTGATGGGTCACCCTCAGTCACTCGAATTCGTAGCCACAGCTGTTGGTGCAGGTACCTCCAGGTCGCCTTTTCTCAACTCCTCAATTTCTCTCATTAACTCATCATAGGAGGGTGGGGATTCAGTCGATTTGCCAAGGCGTAACTGAAGCAACAGCAGTTCTGAGAGGGGGCAGACTTAAGGATTCTGTCCAGTCTGGTTCGGTCCAGTTCAATCGCTGGCAAACTACCCTTTCTGAGGGCATTCTTGCAACAATTTTTCCAGCCGAGAGACATACACAGACAACAACTCCCTTGGTACTGTTGTGCATTTCTTACTCTCCACCATAGGTCCTCATCAGATCTGGGCTCCCATACACATTCTCAAGGCCTCAAGATAGGCCTGTGCAGTCGCTTCAGGGTTACTGGCCCGTTTAGCGGATGGTAGCCAGGGCAGGACCTCGGAGGCTCTCACTAACCCTCTTTAGCTTTTCACCTTCCGAGCATTGCCATTCTAGCACTTGGGGGCAACATAGTCTATCCAGGTCTCCAGTCATCCTCCTTGGGGGTGGGAGGTGCCAGAGAAGATCCTCAGCCTTGTGAGAGTCGTGACTAATGGCAGGTGCAGAAATAGGAGTCTGCATTGGTTCAGCCACCATTACGGGCACTGGAGCAGGAGAGGGTGTTGGGGAGAACACCCCAGGTGGCAGAATAGTTTCTTCAAGTCCTCCACAGTTTTCCCTCTCCCAGCAACCATTCAGCAAATTTCTCCTCAAAGTTTCAGATAGTGGTGGGGGCTGATTCCCCCCCGGATCTTTACTGTCCTTAGTTATCACTCTCCAAGCAGTGAGGGCTCCCTCTGGGGTAATGGTCTGTGGCACTTTGGAGCTATCTATGGGATCCTTAAACTCTACTAGGGCCAGGAAAGTGTGGGTGAGCAGATTAGCATGTCGACCCACCACCACAGGGTTTTGTAAACCTTCCACCTTGGAAAGTACTCCCTGCACAGTGTCCGTATTGATGCCCAGGGGGATGTCCAGGATAAGCATAGCATTTTGGGGGTCGATCTCCTCCCCAGTACACCACTCCACCAGCCGGTGCACAGCCACTTCTGTCGGGGTACCCATTTTTTTTTAACAGTGGTTCGTAAATATGGCCACTAGAGGACACACAATCCCAGCGGTGCCTCCAAGATGTAACCCCTAGATGGCGCTATCCCAGGGGCTACTACCCCTGCCTGATTTGCCACTAACAGGTTGAGGGGCCTGGATCCAATGGCGGGTGCCTCCACCCAGAGGTCAGGGTTTGCAATAGTTAAACTAACTTGGTCACAGCCCTCTGGGACACTGCAACCCCCCTTTCTTCCCACTAGTGGCCCACTCAATATATCAGAATTACCTTCACAGTATACACTTACCCCCAGGTCTGGTTCCGGCACTGGGACCTCCTGTGAAATGAGATACAGTGCAACAATCACAGTACAGTACTTTAACATAGACAAATACCTCAGGCAGTATAACTTTGCTGAAACAAGCAGCTCTGATTTATTTAGGGGATATAACAAGGACAGGGAAATCAGGTTAATTGGCTTATCACTCTAATAATCTACTATGGCTCTGTGCACAGGCCTATCCCTATCAATTACTGTCCTAATGTACCCAAGCCCTAGTGGCTAGTCCAAACCGTGGCAGCTGGTAGGGGCCCTTTCACACAGAGAAAGGAGAATTAAACAGTCAGCAGTACAGTAATTCCATTTGATTTAATGTGGCAATTCAACAGGGAGCGACCTTGAATTAGTACTCACGACCTCCAAATAAGATAGGGTCCTTCAATGTCAGCAGGGCTCACTTGAGGTACACAAACCTCTTCACATCCATATAAAGAAAGCACTATACCAGGCAGGCTGCATCTGTATCCGATCATAATTACTGCACAATTCCGGAGAACACACAGCAGATTCAGTTCCTGACAGACAGAGTGCAATTTTCAGCAATTCCTCCAGTCTTCTACAGGGTGAGCCTGGTTTCTACTCTTCAGAGATCCTTTGATTCTTTTCACAGGGCAGTTCAGTCCTAACAAGCTGCAGACGGAACTCTGGGCCTTACACACGTTTTGACTAAAACTGCACACTGAAAAAGCACAGGGCTCCTTCCTTCTTCACTGCCAAAGCTCAACTGAAACTCCAACCGACAAAACGGCACTTCCTTTGAGTTCCTCCCAGTTCTTGACTGGATTGGTTGTCACTCACAATAGACTGCTGCTGTTGGTCCAAAAAGGCACTGAAGTCTAAACTACATCTCCCAGAGTCACTGCCCATACAATCCTCTTGTGGCTGGCTCAGATTATGAGTCCAAGTTCTGATTCGTCCAAGGCACCATTTCAGAGCTAGCTTACCCCACACTGATTGGTCCAGTTCAGCAGTTCAAAACTAGAATGGGGACAGACACAGTTCTGGCTGCAAAGAAAGCAGGTTAGACAAACTGTAATTTCATTATTACTCTAAATAATTTCTGGCAAACAGTTACATCTTTCAGATAGGTTCCCTTTGCACTCCTAGTGACTGCAAAATGAAGTGAATTGGCAGCAGCTCGAGTGGTACTCAGAGAAGCACACAGTCCCCCCATACAAACTAATTATGTCTGCAAGCAGACAGCTCTTAAAGAGACAGTACCAGAGGTTCTAAAAACACTCACTGATAAATGGCTTAAACGCCAAACACCATTCAGGCTTGGAGCATTCAAGCAAGCTCCTGGAAGTCTTTTGGGAACCCCCATTTGCAGGGGGGTTACACCAGCACTGAAAGTTTTGACCTACATTTGCTTATTCTTTTAGATTGTTCCTGGTTTCCCGGCTTGTATGCCCCACCCCCACCCCAATTTTTATCCTGCTTTAGTAATTGCTTTTATTTTATTTAAAATAATAAAATGAGCATGTCTTTTAATATGCCCCACTTTAGATTTTCATCACTATTTTCTGGTGTTTTTGAACACGGATTGTTTACCATCACTTTTCTTGTGACTACTAAGAACTAGCATGCATCAGACACTGCTCCCTGACCTTATGGGACAAAATGTTTCAAGAACAGCTGAGAAGCAGCATGGCTTCCAGAAAGAATACAACACCTCCATTGCCCTTGCCGCAGCCACTTCTGACATAAGGACCACTATGGACAGGGGCAATGTTTGTTGGCCTCTTGAAGGTTTTTGACACGGTGGACTGTAAGTTTCTATGGGCCCGATTCTCAAAAAGGGCTTAGAGCGGCATAAGTGGCGACAAACAGCAGCCTGCAACAAAGCCCCCTGCACCAGGGACCCTGTACCAGATTCTGGTACAGGAGGGGTCCCGGCACCTAAGTCCCCACTCTTGCGGCAACCCCTCCCATGTAGCAAACACCTGGCGCATGAGAAGGGTCTGCTGAAGGCTCCTTGCAGCAGGTGCAGGTGGCCCCTGCCCCGATCCCCAATGTTCTTGTATTCCAGACTGTATGAAGTACCCAATCCCTGGTGGTCTAGCGCCCCCCAACCCGATCCCTGATATTGCCACCATAATAAAAAAGTACATTCTATGCCCCCACCCCATTCTCCAACGTTGCTACAGTTAAACATACTTAATTCCATGCCCCCACCCCATTCCCTGACATTGCCACAATTAAATATAGTTAATTCCATGCCCCCACCTCGTTCCCCGATGTTACCACAATTAAATATAATTAATTCCATGTCCCCACCCCATTCCCCGATGTTGCCACAATTAAATATAGTTAATTCCATGTCCTCCCATTCCCCGATGTTGCCACAATTAAATATAGAAACATAGACTTTGACAGCAGATAAGGACTGCTTGGCCCACCTAGTCTGCCCATTTCCCTACCTAGAGGATAAGCTGCAGATCCTATTTAACCAACAGCCTATTTCTTCCTACCCTCATTAATTCTATGCCCCCACCCCATTCCCCGATGTTGCCACAATTAAATATAGTTAATTCCATGTCCCCTGCCCCGTTTCCCGATGCTGCCACAATTATTTATTTACTTTATTTATTTCAGTACTAGGAGAATACCTTTTGAGCCAAGGCTCTTTTACAAGGTTCTGCGTCATGTACCACATTAAAAAACATTTTGAACAAACAGAGAAACACTCAAAAGTGCTTACGAGAGTAAAACAATCTCGAACATGGGGCCTACCGAGACAAGTGCATGATCTGCAGGGTTTGTATAGAATCACAATATGTAGCTAGCAGATGTTAATCATTGCAGGCAATAGTTTAGTATGGAAGCAGTTAAGAGCAAGCATTTTAATTCAGCCCATTACAGGCCTCCATTAATGAAAGTACTTGTAACGGAGAATCAGAAGAGGAGAGACCACCCAGGGGGTGGCCAAGATAGTAAAAGGAGAACAGTGTGGTCAGACGTGGAGGAGAGGTATAGCTAGTGTGCATGGAGGGACATAGTTGTGGGGAGACAGGGCTGGGGAGAGAGAGAAGAAGCCTAACACAGGGTTTGCCCAGAGAGGAGATGCGAGTGTTTGTAATTTGGGGGTGTAGATTTTAATTAGGTGAGTGGTAGTGAGGGATATCCAGATAATTATGTAGGTGAGAATTAAGATGCTGAGGCTATCTGGAGGGTAAGACCAATACAGGGATTAGGAAAGAAGAGCAGCTCATGCCTGAGTATACTTAGGTAGGGCAATCACGCTCCCCGAGGGTTAGCAGCTGTTCCCGCAGTTTACATTTGAAAGACCCAATCTTAGATTCTGATAGGAAGATCACCACAGATGGAATTTAGCCAGAGTGGGCCACGGTATGCAAAAGATCTTTGCCCCTGTCTTGTGTGACAAAAAGGGATTTTGAAGGTCTGTTTGTCTGAGCCTCTAGTGATGCGAGTATTGATAGTATGAGAGAGAGAGAAGGTTTTGGAGACCAGGTGTGGTGAAACCCAGTGCAGTCTTTTTGGCAAGTAGGCAGATCTGGTACTTCAGCCTGAACATCAGATTTAGCCAGCCAGCTTGTTTTTACAGCTTGCAGGTGTGTATGAGGCGTTGAGCCCCTGTAACTAGCCTGCAATCCTTGTTTAGTGCTGTTGCAGCCCTTTTGAGGGTTGTGTCTGTAGCTGCCCCATATATAGACAATCTATAGTCAATTATGGGGATGATCGCACTACCTACTACAGACTACAGAGCATCAGTAGATAGACAGTAGATATATTAAATATAATTAATTCCATGCTCCCCACCCTGTTCCCTGATGTTGCCACAATGAAATATAATTAATTCCATGCCCCCCACCCCATTCCCCAATGTTGCCACAATTATAGTCAATTCCATGCCCCCCACTCCAATCCCTGATGTTGACATTATTAATAATAAGGTAATTCCAGTGGCTCCCTCCCTGAACTCCGACTGCCTTGTTGTGTATACTTGCTCATACACAATCTTTTATAGTGTATGGGCAACCATACGCAGTACTCTGTGAACACAGGAACAAGTTTTTGTAAAAAAAAAAGGCTTACTTCTGTTTCTGCCGCTGCATGCTCGCTTCCGCGTTGCTGTGCGCCGCTCAATTCGCGCATCTTGTGAATGTATTCGATCTTGTTGTGCTGCACCAGTGCGTACTCGGTGCAGCACAACAGAATATCGACGCACCGAGTGCAAGAAAACAACGCTGTTCCAGGCATGGATTTCCATGCGGAACAGCGTTCTACCATACACTATATAAGTAATACTGTAATATAAGTGCTGGCACCTTTGGGGCCATGGAGGGGGGCATGGGACATACTTCCTATTAATACTGATGCCATCTGGGTTTGGGGAGGGGGGCCATTGGAATTACCTTATTATTAATAATGTCAGCATCGGGGATTGGGGTGTGGTACATGGAATTAACTACATTTAATAGTGGCAACATCAGGGAAAGGGGTGGGTGACATGGAATGAACTACTGTTAATAGTGGCAACATCGGGGATCAGGGTGGGGGCATGGGATTACCGACTGTTAATAGTAGCAACATCGGGGTCAGGGTGGGGGCATGGGATTACCGACTGTTAATAGTAGCAACATCGGGATCAGGGTGGGGGCATGGGATTACCTACTGTTAATAGTGCAACATTGGGGTCAGGGTGGGGCATGGGATTACCGACTGTTAATAGTGGCAACATTGGGGTCAGGGTGGGGGCATGGGATTACCGACTGTTAATAGTGGCAACATCGGGGATCAGGGTGGGGGCATGGGATTACCGACTGTTAATAGTGGCAACATTGGGGGTCAGGGTGGGGCATGGGATTACCGACTGTTAATAGTGGCAACATTGGGGTCAGGGTGGGGGGCATGGGATTACCTACTGTTAATAGTGGCAACATTGGGGGTCAGGTGGGGGCATGGGATTACCGACTGTTAATAGTGGCAACATTGGGGAGTCAGGGTGGGGGTCATGGGATTACCGACTGCTAATAGTGGCAACATTGGGGGTCAGGGTGGGGGCATGGGATTACCGACTGTTAATAGTGGCAACATCGGGGATCAGGGTGGGGGGCATGGGATTACCTACTGTTAATAGTGGCAACATTGGGGGTCAGGGTGGGGCATGGGATTACCGACTGTTAATAGTGGCAACATTGGGGGTCAGGTGGGGGCATGGGATTACCGACTGTTAATAAAGTGGCAACATTGGGGTCAGGGTGGGGGCATGGGATTACCGACTGTTAATAGTGGCAACATTGGGGGTCAGGGTGGGGGCATGGGATTACCTACTGTTAATAGTGGCAACATTGGGGGTCAGGGTGGGGGCATGGGATTACCGACTGTTAATAGTGGCAACATTGGGGGTCAGGGTGGGGGCATGGGATTACCGACTGTTAACAGTGGTAACATAGGGATTGTGGTGGGGGCCACTATACTATCAATGAGGGGTATTTTCAATTTGCAGATAGGGGCACATCGGGATCAGGGTGGGGGCCACTATTCTACCAACAATGGATATTTTCAATTTTAAAGATAGGGGCACATCGGGGTGGGGCCACTATACTACCAATGAGGGGTATTTTTAATTTTAAAGACAGGGGCACATCAGGGATCGGGGTGGAGGGGCCACTATACTACCAATGAAGAGTATTTTAAAAGATAGGGGCACATCGGGGATTGGGGCAGGAGGACTATGGCACATTGCTGCAATGTGCATAACTCACATGGAGGGTGAATTTCTAAGTACCCGTAGACCAGCTCTGGCTGGTCTAAGGGTACTTAGAAATTTGCCTCCTGGGTGAGTTTTGAGAATACAGTTTTAGGTGCTTTGGCAGCCTGTGTCTACCGCAAGCCCTTGCCGCAGTCCATTTGGTGGTGCACAGGCGGCACATGCCCCATTTGGTGCAGGCAGCCTGCGATGTATGCAGTCTGCCTTTGTGAATCACTCCTGGGGCATCGTTTGGTGAAAGGGGCACCTTGGGCCAATCAGTGGGATGCAAGCCCCTTGCACTGCCCAGGGCACTTTGAGAATCGAGCCCTATGTCTCAACCTTAGCACCACTGTTTTTTTCTGCTCATGTTGTTGCCTGGTTTTCCAGTTACTTGCATGTCTTATAACAATTAGTTAAATTCAACAGAACTTTGCCTGCGCTCACTCCCTGTCAAACTTAATGTCCCCCAGGGCTCTATCTTTGAGTCTCTTCTGTTTTCATTTATACATAAATGACCTCCCTCAGGTACCTGCCTTATGCAGCTCTACCCTGCATGCAGATGACTTAGTGTTGCTAACCAGTTCAAACAATATCAGGACTAATAACTCCCAGTTAAATGATGATTTCTGAATGGGTAAGAAACCCCTTCTTTCTATTAAAATACTTTGAACCTCTTGGGGGGGGGGGGGATTTGGGGCTCCCGCACCTATGCCATTACTATTTGGCAGCTCAAGGAGCCCAGTTGTGTACTTGGGCAAAACAGCATCTGGATTCGGGATGGTAACCGATTGAAGAAGCCACATCGCCTGGCAGAGCATTGTGGACGCTGCAAACAAATGTCATCCCTGCCCAGGTTTGGTCACAAACCTCAAACCATTGGCTCAGACACTCCCTCCACATCATTTTGTGCCTTTGCAAACTCACTAACACTCCCAATTTAATAGGTCCTCTTTCGATTATTCGCCACGTAGAAGCTTTTCTCCCAACTCAAATGGACTCCAGCTACTACTATTGGGAACATCAGGGTCTCACAACCTTTTTTCAATGTACAGACTCTGTAGGCTTCCTCATCTTTGCCAGACTGAGGGATAGGTACTCCCTCTGTCGGGAAGACCACTTCACAGATCTGGAATGTTTTACATTCCACAGACACTCTGCAATGTATACGCAAGGATTGGATGCAGTTAGAATCTTTTTTCTATGATGCAGTGAAACTCAAAGATAAATCTGGATATATAACAGTTCTTTACACAATCATCACACCCAGGCATCCCTCTCCACTAGATAGGATTCAGGATAGATGGGAAGGGGAAAGTGGAGGGGAGATCTTGCCGGCCCAGTGGTCTCGTCGACTTCAGAGGGGATGGCAGGTTACCTCACCTCCAACATGGAGGGAATGTAATTGGAAGATCTTGTCCCATTTTTTTCTGGAACCCCACAATAGCAAAATATTTTCATCCTAACCTTACAGAGGAATGTTGGCGGCACTGTGGGGAACCTAACGGCACTCATTATCATATTTTTTGGAGCTGACCCAAGCTAGTTGGATTTTGATGTAATATCCACAAGGAGATCCAGATGCTGATGGGTGTTCCTCTTCCCTTTGCTTTTACAGACCTTGTCCTTAGCTTCCCTGGCGTGTGGTCCAAGAAGGGCCATGCAGCACAGTTGGGACAGATTTTGAGAGTCGTGTCTTTTTAATGTATAAGTGCTAGGTGGCTTTTCCCTGACTCCAACAGAGTAAATCAGTGGGCATCCCGGGTCACAGAAACAGAACATATGGAAAGGATAATGTACACCCTACGCCTGGACCTGGAGAAAGTTTTGGACATTTGGCACCCGTGGTATGAAAGGGTGGTGGGGCAGCCAACAGAAGATAGTGATTAGACCACTGGGGGTGGGAGGTGATGTAGGAGGGAGAGCCCGAATAGGATTCTGGTCTTAAGAATGGTTCAAAACATCAAATCTCTTATGAAGACCTATGTGTCTAATTCCACCTGTGTTGGGGAGGGATGGGGGTTTATGTGCCACGTTGTTCAAATGTTTATGTTTACCTCAAATTCTTGGTCCAGTTTGTATTTTCAGAAATGATAAGTTGTCGGCCCAGTGGCACAGAGGGCTAAGGCGCTGGCACCTTACCTCGAACCATGCCAGCGACCGGCGCCGGGTGTCGGCAGGGGGAGAAGAGGACTGGCGTCAGAAGGACTGCTTTCATCTCCCGGGGTGGGTTGGGGAGACTCCTCACTCTGTAGTGGCCCCTGATGGAGACCAGGAGCAGTACACATGTGGCGCAACAAGGGAAGCCTGGAGGAAAAATAAGAAAATGGCACCTCGATTGACCAGATGATGGCCGCCCAGACCCTCACCTCCACAGAGACCCGAACAAGCTGACCCAACCTCAGCAGCACCTAGGGCCAAGAAGGTTGGCTGTAAGGCACTTTCTCCCTGGAAGGAGAGAATCCGCCTGATGAAGGGATACGTCGGGTTACCCTCGGCCAGCTGCAATATGAGGCCAGGGGGCTGGTGACAGGGTCCCGGAGGGAGGATCCTTGGCAGTGGCCTGAAGGAGAGGCCGATCGATCGAGACGTGAGGGAGGGAAACAGATAATACAAAAAGAAATGATAAGTTGGTGAATTTACCTAAGATATGTCTGGCTTTGTACAAATTTTAACATTAGTCCCTTTTTATCATAGAGTAAGGTATTTTCACTTAGTAAATCACATGTGCAAACAGGGCGAGACAGCGGTTTGGATTCCTTGCTACAGAAGGACAAGTACGCCTTATGCCCCTAGTTTGTACTTTATTGTGGTTTCTTATTATTTTTTGATATTCTGATACTTTGTTTGTTGTTCTGATTACTTTATTTGTGGCCTTATATAATTATTACCATAGCTGTAACTGATGGTTTTATTTTGCTATTGTCCACATGTCACTACTTGTTTGAGATCAATAAAAACATTTCTGAGTTTAAAAAAAAAAATGATGAGTTCTGCCACATCCAATCCTGGCTCATTGTGAAAGTGTTGGTCTTCAGTGTTAAGAAGACACAAGTGATGCTCTTTGAATCCCAAGGTAAAATCGATTCCTGTCCAAAACCACCAGGTGGTCACTAGTGCTGACGGGTCCCCCATTAGCACTGCACTCTCTTTTAAGTATCTTGGTGCAGTTCATGTCCCTCTGCTCAAGTTCTCTTTGCACATCTTTAATGTTTGCAGGACTGTAAAGTGGGCCTGGCATATAAGGACAAACATATCCTTTTATCCTATGGCTCGTCTCGCCCTTGCTAGGGGTGTGCATCTCTCCAGCTTTAATATATGGGCCTATTTCCTATGCCAGTGTTGCTAAGTCCATGTTACATAAATCAGTGTCAATGGCTCAGCAGATTGCACTCTCGCCTCTGAAGATCAGAACGTTGTGGGTTCTAGCCTCACACCAAGAGCTTGGGGTAAAAATCTCAATATTGACATTGTAGTGCAACGTGAGGGGGGGGTGCTGCACTCCTGAGGTGCCATCCTTTGGATGATATGTTAAACTGAAGGTTCTGTCTGCCTCTTCTGATGGTTGTTCCAGCAAAGATAAAGATTCCATGGCACTTCTTGAAAAGAGTAGGGGAATTTCCCCAGTGACCTGGCCAAATTACTCCCATTCACTACAAATGCCACCGACAACTTAATCTGGTTCAATTTCAGTTGGTTTCAATCTGTGTCTCCCTGGAAAAAGGTTGAAAATAGGCAGAATTGCCTAGTCCCCCTTTCCTGGTCAACAAAAAGTAAATAAAATAAATGGGACCCAGCCTATAATAGCTGTAGGTTTGCCCTGTCTGCAGCCTGTCTCATATACACTGCTGTGAGCTCTACAGTAAATGGGCTGGCTAGTCCCTGCACATAGCCGTTCATTTGCCTGAGATGTTTCATTGACAAGGTAATTGGGACTACTACTCCTGCTGTCTTTGCAGGTCAGTTAAAAGGGAATGACTTGGCTGGCTAATCGGCGCAGTGGTACTGCTGCTACTCATGATGCTGGTGACCCAAGTTCAGGAATGAGTGCGAAATGTTGAGGGCAGGGGAGAGGAGGTTTGAACATCCTAGAAGATGCCCTCCTCCTTTGGGGAGGGTGGTAGGGCAGCTCCGCTGCTATACTGTCACCTGGGTGACGACAGGTAGCAGTGCAATGGAGTGACTAAGAGGGAGGGCAGCCAGCTCCGCTGCTATACTGCCACCTGGGTGACCACAGGTAGCAGTGCAATGGAGTGGCTAAGAGTTAGGACAGCCAGCGCAGCTGCTATACTGCCACCTGAGTGACCACAGGTAGCAGTGCAATGGAGTGGCTAAGAGTTAGGACAGCCAGCGCCGCTGCTATACTGCCACCTGGGTGACCACAGGTAGCAGTGCAATGGAGTGGCTAAGAGATAGGACAGCAAGCACTGCTGCTATACTGCCACCTGAGTGACCACAGGTAGCAGTGCAATGGAATGGCGAAGAGTTAGGACAGCCAGCACCGCTGCTATACTACCACCTGGGTGACCACAAGTAGCAGTGCAATGGAGTGGCTAAGAGTTAGGACAGCCAGCCCCACTACTATACTACCACCTGGGTGACCACAGGTAGCAGTGCAATGGAGTGGCTAAGAGTTAGGACAGCCAGTGCCACTGCTATACTGCCACCTGGCTGACCACAGGTAGCAGTGCAATGGAGTGGCTAAGAGTTAGGACAGCCAGTGCCACTGCTATACTGCCACCTGGCTGACCACAGGTAGCAGTGCAATGGAGTGGCTAAGAGTTAGGACTGCCAGTCTCACTGCTATATTACCACCTGGGTGACCACAGGTAGCAGTGCAATGGAGTGGCCAAGAGTTAGGACAGCCAGCGCCGCTGCTATACTGCCACCTGGGTGATGACAGGTAGCAGTGTAATGGAGTGGCTAAGAGGGAAGGCAGCCAGCTCCGCTGCTGTACTGCCACCTGGGTGACCACAGGTAGCAGTGCAATGGAGTGGCCAAGAGTTAGGACAGCCAGTGCCGCTGCTATACTGCCACCTGGCTTACCACAGGTAGCAGTGCAATGGAGTGGTTAAGAGTTTGGATTGCCAGTCCCACTGCTATACTACCACCTGGGTGACCACAGATAGCAGTGCAATGGAGTGGCTAAGAGTTAGGACAGCCAGCGCCACTGCTATACTGCCACCTGGATGACCACAGGTGATAGTGCAATGGAATGGCTAAGAGGGAGGACAGCCAGCACTGCTGCTATACTGCCACCTGGGTGACCACAGGTAGCAGTGCAATGGAGTGGCTAAGAGTTAGGACAGCCAGCGCCACTGCTATACTGCCACCTGGGTGACCACAGGTAGCAGTGTAATGGAGTGGCTAAGTGTTAGGACAGCCAGCCCCACTACTATACTACCACCTGGGTGACCAGAGGTAGCAGTGCAATGGTGTGGCTAAGAGTTAGGACAGCCAGCGCCACTGCTATACTGCCACCTGGATGACCACAGGTGATACTGCAATGGAGTGGCTAAGAGGGAGGACAGCCAGCACTGCTGCTATACTGCCACCTGGGTGACCACAGGTAGCAGTGCAGTGGAGTGGCTAAGAGTTAGGACAGCCAGCACCACCGCTATACTGCCACCTGGGTGACCAGAGGTAGCAGTGCAATGGAGTGGCTAAGAGTTAGGACAGCCAGACCCACTACTATACTACCACCTGGATGACCACAGGTAGCAGTGCAATGGAGTGGCTAAGAGTTAGGACAGCCAGCGCCACTGCTATACTGCTACCTGGATGACCACTGGTGATACTGCAATGGAGTGGCTAAGAGGGAGGACAGCCAGCACTGCTGCTATACTGCCACCTGAGTGACCACAAGTAGCAGTGCAATGGAGTGGCTAAGAGTTAGGACAGCCAGTGCCGCTGCTATACTGCCACCTGGCTGACCACAGGTAGCAGTGCAATGGAGTGGTTAAGAGTTAGGACTGCCAGTCCCACTGCTATACTACCACCTGGGTGACCACAGGTAGTAGTGCAATGGAGTGGCTAAGAGTTAGGACAGCCAGCGCCACTGCTATACTGCCACCTGGATGACCACAGGTGATAGTGCAATGGAATGGCTAAGAGGGAGGACAGCCAGGTCTGCTGCTATACTGCCACCTGAGTGACCACAGGTAGCAGTGCAATAGAGTGGGTAAGTGTTAGGACAGCCAGCACCGCTGCTATACTGTCACCTGAGTGACCACAGGTAGCAGTGCAATGGAGTGGCTAAGAGTTAGGACAGCCAGCCCCACTACTATACTGCCACCTGGGTGACCAGAGGTAGCAGTGCAATGGAGTGGCTAAGAGTTAGGACAGCCAGCGCCACTGCTATACTGACACCTGGATGACCACAGGTGATACTGCAATGGAGTGGCTAAGAGGGAGGACAGCCAGCACTGCTGCTATACTGCCACCTGGGTGACCACAAGTAGCAGTGCAATGGAGTGGCTAAGAGTTAGGACAGCCAGCGCCACTGCTATACTGCCACCTGGGTGACCACAGGTAGCAGTGCAATGGAGTGGCTAAGAGTTAGGATAGCCAGCTCCACTACTATACTACCACCTGGATGACCACAGGTAGCAGTGCAATGGTGTGGCTAAGAGTTAGGACAGCCAGCACCACTGCTATACTGCCACCTGGATGACCTCAGGTGATACTGCAATGGAGTGGCTAAGAGTTAGGACAGCCAGCACCGCTGCTATACTGCCACCTGGGTGACCACAGGTAGCAGTGCAATGGAGTGGCTAAGAGTTAGGACAGCCAGTGCCGCCGCTATACTGCCAGCTGGGTGACCACAAGCAGCAGTGCAATGGAGTGGCTAAGAGTTAGGACAGCCAGCACCGCTGCTATAATGCCACCTGGGTGACCACAGGTAGCAGTGCAATGAAGCGGCTAGGAGGGAGAGAACACACAGGCTGGTGCCCTGCTATGCACGTTCCCATGCAAGCGCATGCACCTCTGAACCACCTGTGTCTTAAGGAATGAAACAGGTGAAAAAGAAGAAACAGCCCAGCCATGCAGAATGACAACTCCACTATAGCAGCAGGCCCCATGCTCACTGATCTAGGTAGGCTCCTGATGACTGAATATTGTGCACCCAAGGGACCTAGCCCCATCCTGAGGGCTCCACCATGGGAGGGGGGAAATGACGGGGGTAACACATGGGAGCAGTTAAGACCAGGGAGAAGGTGAGGTAATGGGGCTGAGGTGCAGTGTTGGCTTGAGTGGGTGCCAAGGGCCAAGGGGTAGTAAGGAGCACAAACATAATAAGAATAAGGAATAACTCAAACTACCTACTTAAGCAATAACAGCTAAGAAGCTGATAATTTCTGAGGGATAAATGACCAGCTGGGAGGAGAGGTGGCCCGACTGGCTTTGAGGTTGCTATAAGCCTGATTGCTTGGTTTACTTGGTTGAAATAGACAAAGAAGGCATAAGCCCATTTGATTGTCTCCTACACTGGTAGGTTTACTTATTCAAAGTTCCGGTTAACAATAGCTCATCTAGAGAGGTTTTAAAGCTTCCAAAGTTAGTAGCTTGTATTGTGTTTGATGTAAGGAATTCCAAATTCTAACTGTTCTAATAGTATAAAAATTAAGGGTGGGATATTCAGACTGTGCCAGGCAGGGGAGCAAGCCTGGGCGAAGCACAACTGGGCTGCGCCAGGACAGGGACCAGGCGATATTCAATGGTGCTGCGCCTTGGCTCAGCACCATTGAATACGGCACTGAGGGTGCACGCACAGAGCAGTGGCAGGAGGGGAGCGGGGGATACGCTAGCGCAAGTGCAGTTGTGCTAGGTGCATCAACTGCGATATTCAGCACTGGGCATGCAAATGAGACCATTATGCATTCAAGGCGCAAATGGGGCCATTTGCATGTCATGATGGCCCCATTTGCATGCGGTGTGACTTGCGCCTGGTGCCCTGCCAGGCTTCGTCCGTCGGGAACTGGCACCCTCCTGCCCCTTGGTGGGCTCCACTCCCGTTCGCCTGATCGCAGACATGTGTAATATTAAACCCTGGTGGTCCAGTGGACAGATCCCCATCGCCTGATCGCAGGCATATGTTAATAATCCATGGTGGTCCGGTGGACCGATCCCCATTGCCCAAACATGGGCTTAAGTTAAAACTCCCTGGTGATCCAGTGGAACCCCCCCCCCAGTGCCCGATGAGCCATTCACATTTTGGGTCTGTGTAGTACAGTATGGTCTGCATGTCCATTGGCCCATGCAGTGGACCAATAGGAGTACAGCCCTACTGTACACTGTCAGTCGGCGGGCGGCTTGCGGGTGGGGTGCTGCTGTCCGCCGCTTACTGGGGGGTGCAGGGTGGCGGGGGCCTCAGTGGGCGGGTGTGGAGGGGGGTACCACTGGACCACCAGCGTGCCCTTAGATCATTCCACCCACGATCGGGCACTGGAGGGGGGGTTCCACTGGACCACCAGGGAGTTTTAACTTAAGCCCACGGTCAGGCGATGGGGATCGGTCTACTGGACCACCAGGGACTTATAACATATGCCCGCATTCAGGTGATGGGGATCGGTCCACTGGACCACCAGGGATGTTTGTATCAGAGGCCCGTGAATGGGCGAGGGGGGGGTACGACACCCCCTGGGCAGGGGGCATGAGGCCCATGTCTTGGGAGGTCGGGTGGCCACCCACAGCAGGCGGCTGCCGTGTTGCACCTTGCAATATGGTAGTTCACCTGTGGGTGGTCAGGATTTGTTCCTGGTTTCACCAGGCACATCTTTGCGCCTCCCCTGAGTGGTGCAAGGTGGGTATGTGCCAGCATATGTGCCGGACATCCCAGGCTGAGTATTGGGATATGCCGCATATGCATGTGCACGCCCCCCACACTTGTGCTGCATACATTACTGTTGTGCCCCGGTGCATCGGGGTTGCACAGTGCAACCTGCCCCATTAAATATTGCACCGGGGTGCATTGGTTGGTTGCGCATGGCACACCCCTGTTGCGCCATGCGCAACCCTTTTGAATATCCCACCCTAAGTCTTTTAACTGTATTAACTCTAGGCACACACAGTTGTTTTTTGTGAGACCTAAGACTGTTTTTCCTTAGGTTAAGCTCAATGCCACACTGTTTCATTAAAGTCTGATTTTGTAATATTTTATAAAGTAGGAACAAGTCACCCCTTTTCTTCTTGTTTCTAGTTTAAATAAATTGAGTTGGGTTAAACGCTTCTCATATGATAGACTTCTCATATCTTTGATAGATTTAGTAAGTTTCCTTTGTGTTTTTTCTATAGCAGAATATCTCTTTTGTGGTAAGGGTTCCATAATGGAGATCCATAATCTATGTGTGGTATTATATATGTCTTATATAACTTGAGTTAACATTCTTTATTCCTTGTGACAAAGGCCTTCTTTATGGATCTTATTAATCTATTTGTTGTAAGTGAAATCTGATGACACTGGTCAAATGATGAAAGTTCTTTATTAATTAGAATCCCTAGGTCTTTTTCCCTTGTAGATTATTTTAATACTGAGTCATTCAACATACAGTTACAGCAAGGATTTTTATTGCCAATGTGCAGTACAGTACATTTAGATTAATTAAATTTCATGTCATTTTTAATTCCCCACTCTTCAATCTTTTTTAAATCTGTACACAGGATTTAATGCTGTTCCAAGGAGGAGACAGTTCCACCAATCTTGGTATCATCTGCAAATGTTTATATAAAACTACAAGAACCCTTGCCCATATCACTAATAGACCGGACAACACAGGCCCCAGGACAGACCCTTGGGGCACTCCGCTACTTACAGATCCTTTATCTGATAAAACTCCATTTATTCTAACAGATTGTTTTCTGTTATTAAGCCAGTCTAATATCCAGTTGACAATGTAGCTGTTTAAACCCATTTTAATTAGTTTATTGATTAGTAAATCATGTGGAACCGTATCAAAAGCCTTCCTTATGTCAAGTAATATGACATTGAGTGGTATTGCTTTATCTAGGTTCACACTTACAAATTCATAGAATTAAATCAGATTTGTAATGCAAGACAACCCTTTTTGAAATCCATGTTGAGAGAAGTCAGTTAGACCAAGTCTAAGTATTTCTTTATCAATCTCTTTTTTTTAATAGTCTTTCCAGTAGCTTCCCTCATATTGATGAGAGGCTGACTGGCCTATAATTTGCAACACTCATTCTGTTACCATTTTTATGTTGGCTTGCCGCGCTTGCACACAGGTCAACATATTGGGAGAGTGGAGATTTGGAGGCGCAGTTGCTGTTGGGCGACTGCAGGGCACGCATCAGTAGATGCGTCCCTCATTCCCCAATAAGCCAGCATGCTAGCGCTGACACCAGCATTATGGAAAGTGGACAAAACTTGTAAACAAAGTGCCGCTGCAATCAGAGACAAGCTCGTTATGCAGCGGCATAAAGACATGCCTCCCATACGTTCCTTTCCTAATGAAACATTTGAGAAACATGGCACAGAAGCCCCGCAGTGGGTGAAGCTCGCGCCCCCTTGTGTGACCAGCGACAGGGGAGCCCACTCGGCCGGCATCACTCCTCAACTGTTGAATGCCGAGGTGGTGCCCAATCCCCTCGGCTCGCGCTCCCGACTTTGTTTGCCGGGGGGTGCCCAATCCCGGCAGCATCAACCCTCCCCGTGTTGTGTGCTGACGAGGTGCTCAATCCCGTCGGCTAGTGACCCCTCCCAAACCCACTTGGGTGGCATGCTGGGAGCCCACCCCAGCGTGCCAAAACAGTCCAGCGCCTTTCTTTGCTGCAGGTGCCCAATCCCCGCAGCATTAACCCCGTGTTGTGTGCCGATGAGGGTGCCCAATCCCGTCGGGCTACTAACCCCCAAACTGACTTAGGTGGCATGCTGGGAGCCCACCCCAGTGTGCCAAAACTGTCCCATGGACAATTTCTGTACCTAGAATACGAAACGGTCCCTCGTAGTTCAGGTCCGCCTCCCCCACCCGCACTCCACCCACTGCGACCCTGCCTCCCCTCACCCCTCATCTCCATACTTACCTCCGGAGTCCGGGCGCGACGCATCTTCAGTGGACTGGGAACACATCTGCACTCTTCAAAGCCGACCGCGAACTGAGGAAATGCCGGTAAGCTGTATAATGGAGCGAATAGGGTTTTTTCAACTTTGTTGCATATCTCAGGCATTTCTTGGAATTTTTGCACCAAATTTTCAACATGGGGTTTTTGGGGCCCCTCCTCATGAATTCTGTCACTGTCATGGTGTTTATCGGCCTCGAAAGGTGATTTTGCAGTCACTGCGCGAAATCACCTTTCGGGGCCCATTAACGAAATGACAGTGGTGGTGTTCATGAGGTGCCCTCTTAAAAAGCCTAAGTTCCAAATTTGGTGGAAAAAATCCAACAAATGCCTGTTTTACGAGCGTGTTGGCGCAGCGTTGCTACGCAGGCTCAGAATTTCGCATTCACAATATTTTACTGCCGGATTTTCAGCATTGTCATTTTGTACACCTCCTTGTGAACAGTACAGCTGTCATTTTCCACATCCTGCCTGAAATGTGTTTCCGCACCTCCGCGCAATGAGCAGCTTAGGCGCTGTGGGAAATCAGTGTTTGGGCCAGATTATGATAATGACAGTGACACAGTGCATGAGCAGAGGACCTAAAATGCCTATGTTGAAAATTTGGTGATGATATTCCATAAAATAACTGTGTTACAAGCATGCGTTGGCAGATTACACGCCTTTCGTGCCCGTGCGTGCATTTGTGATATTTTCAGTCGGATTTTCACCATTGCCATTTTCCACACCTCTTGATGAACAGTACAGCCGTCATTTGACATATCATGCCCAAAATGTGTTTTCGCACTTCCGGCGCAGAATAGCGTGGTCGTTGTGCGAAATCACTACTTGGGACACTTTGAGGAAATAACAGTAACACTGTACATGAGCAGAGGTGCTAAAATGCCTATATTGAAAATTTGGTGCCAAGCCCATAAAATGGCAGTGTTGCAAGCGTGCATTGCATATTTCCCACTCACCCTAGTAGCTTTGCAAATTTGGTATATTTACATGCCACATTTTCAACACTGGCATTTTTTTTCCACCTCCTTATGAATTGTGCAGCTGTCATTTCTCACATCCTGCCCGACATATTTTCCCGCACTGCACTACCAAACACCCAAAGGGACACCCTACTGCTTGTCACTCTCTGCAGGGTGGGGGTGGGTTGGCATCAGTTCAATACTTCCCTGCCATTCCTATGATGCATCTGTCTAACTCCTGCACTACCCATGCCAATTCCAGCAAGCCAACATTCGGCATTGACAAATGCTTGTTAAAAATTTGGAACAATGGCCCTTTTCCACTCCATGGGAACTAGCCCAGATTGAATGGATTTATTAAATATGATTGACAAGGGGTTAGACAGTACTCTGGCTAGTTCTTAAAGCACAGTCGAATTCAGCTTATCAGGCCCCAAGGAGGTTGATATTTTAAGTTGTAATAATTCCTCATAAGTCTGTTTTTCCTCAAGTTGTATTAGTTGACTTTCATCTGGGCTTTGTGGTGATGCAGTATTCCCTTTAATGTTAAACACAGATACAAAGTATTTGTTGAAGCACTGCGCAATGTTTTTATTATCTGTGATCTCAAGCCCATCATGTGTGATATTTGTAATTCTATTTCTTGTACATTTATTGTTATTTATGTACGCATAAAAGCTTTTATCTTTCTTTTGGGCCAACTTCATTTCAAAGTCTGACTTGGCATTTCAAATTCATTTTTTAACTTTAGTTAGTTGATTCCTGTATATGAGTTTAAGCTCAGGAGATGGATTTTTTTTCTAATTTTTTAAATGTCTTATATTTTTTCTTAATTTGGCTTTTGATTATTTATTTATTTATTGATTCTAGGATTACAATTACCTTTGAGCCCAGGGCTCTTTTACAAAGCGTCCACGTCATAACAAAGGTTGAACATCATGGGTTACAAGGTTTACAGATGTTGCAAAAGAAGACCTTCGACAAAGATAGGATGGAGGGCGGTAGGAGGTGAGGAAGAGGGCAGAAGCAGGGGTCAGAGAGGAGCAGGGAGGCAAGAGGGCAGGGGAGGGGATAGAGTGGGAGGTTGGAAAGGTGCGAGGCAGCCAGGCGGCGTTGTCAGTGACAAGTGCGGGAGAGGATGGTGTCCCTGGAAGGGTAAGGGCGGTGGGCATGGGGCCCGGCAGAAGTGAGCGTAAGAGGATCGGTGAGGAACATTAGCCATGTCAATCACAGGAGCTGGAGGCAACAAGGGTGTTTTGGAGCCTGGATTTGAAGGCACCAAGGCCGGTGGTGGTGATAGTCTCATTTGCGAGACCATTAAACCAGGAGGGTGCCCTGTAGGCGAATGAACATTGGCCTTGGCTTGTGTGGCAGCGAGGGATCCGAAACAGTTGTGACTTGGATCCCCTGGCAGTTCTAGAGCTGTTTTTTGTTTGGAGAAGGGTGCAGACTCTGGGAGGGGTGAGCCCCAGCTGAATTTTCTTTGCCACCACACAGGTTTGGTATTGAATACGGTTTTCAAGTTGCAGCCAGTTTGTTTATATATAGAGGTCGCAGGTGTGCGTGAGGTGGTTAGCTCCAGTGATGAGTCGACAGGCTTTGTTTAGGGTGATGAACAACCTTCTGAGTGCCGTGTGAGTGGCGGCACCATAGATGACAAGGCCATAGTCTATCTGGGAGATGATGGAGCTTTGAACAGCGGCAGCAAGGGCCTCTTTGGTCAGGTGCCTCCATAGGCGATAGAGTAGACCCAGTCTGGAGTTCGCAGTTTTTGCCACACTAGTTATGTGGGTAGCGTAGGACGGTTGGGAGTCTAAGGTGATTCCTAGATATTTAAAGGATTCGACCTGATCCAGAGGGCTTCCTAAGCAGGTGTTCAAGGAGAGTTGGAGATGTTTGTGCTTGTTTTGGTGGCTGGTGAAGATCATGGCCTTGTTTTTTTTCTGGTTAAGAATTAACTTGTGTTCTTTGAACCAGTTTTCAGCCAAGGTGAAACCATGCTGAAGGATTTGTTGTAGGTGGCTTGGGTCCTGATTGGAGGCAAGAATCACAGCATCATCTGCATAGAGTATAATTTGTAGTGGACTGGAGGTGGGGAGAGGGTCGAGGAACAGGCTGAAAAGTAGTGGGCCCAGGATGGAGCCCTGGGGAACTCCCGAGCGCACTTCTTTAGTGTCGGAGAGCATGTCCACTATTTTTACACATTGGGTCCATTTGCCAAGGTAGCTGTCGAACCATGCCACAGTTTCAGAAGAGAGGCCAGAGATCTGTAGCTGACAAAGCAGGAGGCGATGGTGGACGGTGTCAAAAGCCTTTGACAGGTCTATGAATATAGCCCCAGTTAGGAGACCTTGGTCTAGGAAGTTGTGGACAGCACCCGTGAACTCAAGAAGGGCAGTGGCAGTGCTATGCCCTTTTCTAAACCCATGTTGCTGCTGGCAAAGTATGTTATGTTTGCTCAAATAGTCGGTGAGTCAGAGATTTTTTTATTAAACCATAATGGTATTACACCTTTCTTGTTACGTTTGTTTCACATGGGAACATATAATTCTAGAGCCTCATGGACAATATTTTTAAATGTGTTCCAGATGTCTTCCACATTTAACCCATCTAGTAACCTGTTCCACTGTATTTGTCCCAGTATTTCTTGTAGTTTAATCCAGTTGGTAGTTTTATAGTCAGGTATTTTTGTGTTATCGTAAATTCTTGTCCTTTTAGCCAGTATAGTACACTGAGTTATATTATGATCACTGGATTCCAGTGGGGCACTAACCAGAGGGTTTGTTAAGCGTTCGGGGCAATTTGTTATTATTAAATCTAGGATATTATTTTCTCGTGTAGGTTGGCGAATTAACTGGTCACAGCCACAAGATGTTATAGGGTCAAGTAGTTCCTTTTCAAAATCTGTTTTACCAGTTACAGTAAGTCATTCCAATTAATACTGGGTGCATTAAAATCATCTACCATGAGGATGTCACCAGGTTCAGATACCATCTCAATTTCATGTAATAACATCGAATTATAGATACTGTCACTATTTGGGGGCTTGTAACATACCCCTATGATTAATTTAGGTACTGTATATAGGTAGGTTTTAATTTAAGCCATAATGTTTCTATATCTGATTTGTAGTCTGTATTCATCACTAAATTGGCATAGGATAACTCGCTATTGACATAGCAACAAACACCATCTCCGCGTTTATGCAGTCTAGTTCTGTAAAATAACTGAAATCCTTGAATGTTGTTACTCCATGTCATAGTGTCATCCCACCAGGTTTCTGTAACACATATGTCTATATGTTCGCTTTGTATTAGTATCTGTAATTCAGCTAGTTTGGATGTATTCAGACTATGAGCGTTTAAAATCAGAATTTTATAATTATGTAATGGTACAGTTTTTTGTGTTATTATTTTGTTGTTGTTAATAATTGTATTTCCCATAACACCCATAGCAGCTAGTTTAAAGGATGCAGTATAATGTTTTCAAATGTTTTACCAAGCATGAATGCCCCTCTTTTGCTAAGGCGTAATTCATCCCAACAATAGTTAGAGTTATTATTTATAAATGATTCCCAATGTGTAACAGTGTGAAACCCTCTCTGGAGAGTCCACTTCCAGAGCCACTCATTAAAGGTCTTTATTTGTTTTTCTTTAGCATGAATAGCTCTTGGGATAGGTAGAATCTCTGAGAAGTGTACTTCACAGTCTAAGCTCTCTAGTGTGTTACCTAACTTGATGAATTCATCCTTCAGCTCTTGCATTGACATTTTATTCAGGTCACTAGTCCCTACATGAATGATAGCCAAAGGGTTGTGCCCTGCAATTTTTATTATTTTCCTGGTTTCATTGTGTATATCCTTAAAGGTGAAGGGAACAACTTACCCATCTGTGATGCCGAGTTTCATTTGCCACAATGCTGCGCACTCCGTTGTGCATCTGTGTTATCCAAATGTGTTTCCCCAATCATTTGTTTTTCCCAAAATTAAAGGTTTATGCCTCGCTATGCCGCGCATGTGTAATCGCGCCTTCCGTTTTCTTTTTTTTGGGTGTTTCAGGAAGTAAGCGCGTGCGATGCGTGATGACGTCTGTAACTGGATGGAAGCAATTGCTGCTCTCAATACTGAGCTGTACTACAATGGCCACTTATGCTGAGAGCAGTGATTCAGACACTGAAAACTATTCTGTTTGTGGCCAAATTATCCCTTACAGGTTCGAGCCACTGAGAGGAATGGGTACAGTTGCTGATGTTAGTGAGAGCAGCGAGTCTGAACAATCGGAAGATGAGCAAAGTAACGAAGGATTCTACCCAGTGGAGCTATGGTAGTAGTACCATGTTTGTTGTATATCTGTGTGTGTGTGTAAGACCTAGATTTCACTTTGAGGTGTCTCTGTCTTTTATCTTTCTTTCTAAAACCGTTGAGACGCCTATATCATAGCCTGCTCCCAGTACTGTGTCCTTTTGAAATCGTCATACCACATTCACTCGGTGTGTCTGCCATTCAATGTAGTTACCATTCTGTTTTGACATAATTAGTCAATTGTAGACATTTTTGTTTATGCTTTTAATAAAGAACAGTAAGCTCCTTGGACTGAATAGGAGCTATTGTGGGGTGTGAAACAAAATGTTTTGTTCTGCCCCCAAAAAGAGGGGATGGGATGGTAATTTGTCACTGAGAGGCATGCAGCTTCATCTGTTTGCACTGCATATTAGCCTGCTCTAGCCCCATTATTGACACTGTATGTGGTGGTGCTTATGAGGAACCAGCAATCAAATCACAGCTCCCACCCAATGTCTTCATGCATATATAGTAGCACAGGGTACTGTGTTGGTCATTACTGGGCATGTAAGAGCACAGACTTCTTTGTGATTTGTTTCAAGTTGGCACCTCACGTGGTCCTCCCTCCCCCCATGTGTAGATGGTGGTACAGATTAGGTCACTTTACTTTACATGCTATCAGGAGCTGAAAGCAGCAGTGTTCACATATGCAGAATTGAACCTCAGAAATTTCCTGATGGAGGATAACATCCAGACCCACACTGCAGAAGGAAAAACTGGTGGGTGTATTCAGTGCCATGCTGCAAGTGGTGCAGATAACATGGATTGTAAATCGCTGCCATATCTACAATCTGCTCACTTGATAGTAACCCCTCCCTACGCACAGAAATGCATATCACAAGTTAAATAGTTTAAAATAAATGCAAGGTCAAGCATATCCAGGGCATGCCTGAAAATAGGCAGGTTTTGTGACTAGTGCACTTATGTGGTTACCAAAAGCTTATAAAGAAATGCATAACAATGCTTTACTAGTAATTGTGCTTTACAACAGTTGCTTTCACCTTGAATGTTATGCATCATCATTGCACTGGCAATCTTTGTGCCCATCTTTGTGCCCACCCTTCCAGTCCATCCAACCACGTCAACCACCAGCTCCAGGGCTTACCTGGCTGTTATGTTCCCCCACGGATTGCCTCTCCCCCCCCTACACCCACAGCAGGACTGCTGGACAGACCTCCCTCCTACATGCAGTGCCACAGTCCTGAGATTGAATCAGGCCCTAGTTTGTGTTGCATGATCTGCAGTGGGCTGGCTGGTGTTATCCCACTGGCATGGTTCTTCATCCTTTCGCATCCTTAATTTTCTCCCTTGCCCCGTGGTCTCTGTTGCATGCAATGACTGCCACATACTGTGTTAGTCCACGTCAGGCTCTCTGCTTCACCACCTAGCCTATGCACATCTGCTTCCATGTTTGTTCCTTGCACTTACTGTGCTTTGTAAGAGGCTACTATGGCTGCCTGGTACAGCAGGCAATGTTTAATTTATGAAGCACCCAATTCCTTGAAATTCTTGTCACTGTACAGAGTGCAGACAGATGATAAATATAAAAAAAACACAACATAATAAATAATAGTAAAATCAGTAAAGTAAATAATATAACAACATTCAAAAGCTTGTTCACAATGGTGTATCTTCACACCCCATGTTGAGGAGCTCATCAAGGGTGCCATTTCACTGAATGTTGGCTGCAGCTGACAAATAACATCACCGACCTTTCACATCCACCCGCCTAAACACCGTCCTGCATAAATGCTAACACAGTGTACTGTTTGGGCATTACTGTGCATATCACTGACCAAATATTCTTGTTTGTTATCGGGAGCAAGTTTACACCAAATGTTGTCCTCCCTCCCTCCCTCCTTCCACCCATGAATAGGTGATTGTACCATGTATTATATTTGTGTGTATTGTTATTATCACTATATTACACTGTCATATGATCCACATGGTCTTCTGCTGAAGTAATTGTGCCACTTGCCTTGTGCCTTATAACCTTCCTGGCATTGTGGTACAATATGCAACATTATCATCTGCAGTTACCCTGACATTTCATCAGATACTGTATATATTGATAGTAATGATAGTACATACCGATAGTTTCTTTCTTCAATATATTTTACAGGTGTTCCTGCTCCACTTGTGAACCGATGCCAACCAGGGTGGAGAACATCTGTTGTCATTACTACCCACAAATTATGAGAAGACTAGATGGAACATAGCACAACTGTATTACCCAGCCGATTGGTTTCTACAGCACTTGCCTAGACCGTGATTCCTTGGAAACTTCATACTATGAGTTCATCTATGAGGATGGTCCTCAAAGTGATGACTTCACTATCCATGAGTAAGTAATTTATTTGTTTCTAAGTTTCTATTTTCCCCCCCCTACCTCCATTCCAAAGTCATCATTAGCACCTAGGAATCATCCCTCTGACAATTGCTTTATATTGTTTGACCCTGGTTCCCCATGTAGCCATGGCTTTTCCACCCAGGTAGGGACGAGGTGGAGCCCCGACACACCGATACGTCAACTTTTGTCGGTCCAATGCGGACAGGTGGGTGATGGCCCATTGAGGGTAAGCTGCAGTGCGTTTCTGTAGATGTTGTGCGTTTCTTTGTTTCTCTTGAAGACGGTGCATGTGCCCTGACGTTTACGCGTAAGCAGCTAAGTCTGCGATGTGCACCCCCTAGCTGCCTTGTGAGCTCGCTAAGCCCCAGACCTTCACTTGGGACAAATTGCACACTGAGGTGCTTGACAGGGTGCTAAGTCGACAGCCTCTACCAGGGGTCTGGAGACACCAATCTGCTTCCCAGCCCTTCCCCCCTGGGGCAAGCATGCCATCGTTGGATGCTTTGTGATCCCCTGGCAGTACCCATGCCATCCTGAGTCTGCTTCTGAACACAGGTTTTAAGTGTCACAGGAGCAAGAGCAGGTGCACACTGCAATTTATACAAACATATATGGTACTTGACCATCTCTATTCATCATGGCTATTAAAAATAGGATGCACTTCATTCCAGGTAAAATGTTAATGTATCCCTAATATGTACCACAGTAGAAACAGAGCTACTTCCTCAACCTGCTGACAGGCTGCCATGCTGTCACTGGAACACATGCAGACACACACACACGCACACACAGTCACACACACACACATATACCCCTCATTCTGTGGTTGTGTCACCAGGTGCAGTCATCGGCCATGTTTTTCCAGGGGTACATATTAGGTATCCTTTAATTTTGTATTACTGGACTGAAGCATATTGTATTTTCAATACCCATCAAGACTGGAGCAGGTGAACAATCATACATGTTTGTGGCTGGATGTGAAAAATTCAGTGCGCACATGCTCTTGAAGTTTCATTGGGACATGGATTTTGTGTAACGCTGACCATTACTGTTTGGATGGTTACAATGGGGCACTGATGCCACCATCAAAAATACACAATGAACAAATTACCAGGCAGTCACAAACACAAAGAAATGCTGATTAAAGGATGAAATGGATTACTTGAACTCAGTCATGGCTAGAGGGGAGATAGGGCAGTGGCATGTTGTGGCACAGCATATTTTCTTTTATGTTGACATGGGGTGGCAACAGTTCGTCAGTACATGAATGTGTAGTGCAACTATAAAATTGAGGACTACACCACTGGTTGGTGTGCTCTGAGTGTCACAGTATCTTGCCACAATGCCTTCGTTCTTCTGTATGCTACACAAGGTGTGTATACTACCGGGTTCTGTATTTGTTTCTGTAGTTATGGTTATTTTATTCTTTATGGCACAGATATTGAAAAGGGTTGCGCATGGCGCCATGCGCAACCCACTGATGCACCCCTGAAGCGATATTCAATAGGGATTATAAGAAGGGTCTGAGAAATGGAGCTTTCTGATTGGCTGCAAACATTCTAACAGCCTTATGTTAATGTTTTATTAACATACATGTAGAGCTTAGCCATATGCTGAACAAGGTTTAACACTGCTTAAAACATTTTTTATTATAATAGCAATAAGGCACTCCCAGGTATTATGTTAATGGTCAGTTAATCACCTTCTAGGGGTATGTGGCACTCGGCTACAGCCTCGTGCCTGAGTACACTAGAAGGTGATGTAGACTCCGTCTTTCTCTTTCCTATGTTATGCCTTATTGCTTAAAAATTGTGCGCACAAATCCCGGCGCACCGGAGCGCATCAGTACTGTATGCAGGCACAGGTGGGGGAGCGTGCCCATGCATAACTGCACAGCCCGATATTAAGCCCGGGATGCAGAGCCATCATGCACAACCCTTACCTGCTCCAGCACAAAGTTCGCCAAAAAACAAAAGACAACTGATGGCCACCCACAGCTCAGCTGCCGCATTGCAGGGCACAACACGGCAGCTGCCAAATATGGTGTTAGCCACCGACTCCGGCTGCACCTGGCGGCGCCCTCCATGCCCGATCGTGTGCATCAGTGAAAAAATAAGTGGACCGCACTCTGCCCGATCGCGGTCATCTGTAAACAAAACCTCCTATTACCCTGGTGGTCTAGGTATCCCCCTCCCCACCCACTGAGCCCCACCGCCCGCTCCTTCCCCAGCCAGTGGCGGCAGCACCTAACCGCCTGCCACCTGCATATATATCTGGAATGTGTAATGCGGTGGGGCTGCCATTGGCTCACGCTCAAGGTGTCAGTCGTGGTGGGGCGGGCAACAGGCGGGTAGGCTGCCGCCCCGGCTGGACGGGGAGGCGGGTGGTGTGGCTCAGTGGTGTGGGGAGGGGGGTACCCAGAACCACCAGGGTAATAGGAGGTATTTGTTTTACAGGTGACCGCGATCGGGCAGAGTGCGTCCACTGGTCCACCAGGGATATTGGACTTTTTAACAAATGCCCGAGATCAGGCAGAGAGCAGTCCATTGGACCACCAGGGTTATAGGAAGGCTTTTATTTTTACACAGATGCCCGCAATCAGGCTGCAGGGGCATCGGTTCCGACTTCAGCTGCTGCATGGCAGGGTGCCAGGCGCAGAAGTCATCGAGATCGATTGCACCCTGCATGCAAATGGGGCCATAATGACATGCAAATGGCCCCATGTGCGCCTTGCATAAATTATGGACCCATTTTCATGTCAACTTTTGAATATCGCTGGTGCTGTGAATGGTGCAATGGCACTTGCGTTACTGCATCTCCATGCTCCACTCTGGCCACTTGCGCTGGCGCAGTGCCACTGCACCATTCACACTGGGGGTGGTCAGGGTGCAATATTCAAAGCTGCTGAGCTATGGTGCAGCTCCGTTGAGCATCTCATGAGAGCCACACCCTGCGCAGCCAAGTTGAGTCGCGCCCAAGCTTCGCGCTACAGCCTGGCGCAGATTGAATATCCAGGCCCATGTCTTTTATTGTATTTCTTGTTATATTGTCAGAGTTGCACAGAACAAAGTCTCTTGTTGCAGCAGTCTTGTATCCTCTGCAGGTAGTACACATTTGGACAATCACTTGCTATCAACATGGATTACAAGCCATGATGTGGTTGTTCTGATCCATTGGAAGGCACACCAGAACTGTCTGAACTGTAATGATGAGCTCTGTACATCATGTGTGGTGTGTGACATCCATTGAGGTACTCCACCCTGTACTACATTTATGCGTGTCTGTGCTCATGACAGAGCATCCAATGACAACAGTGGCTGTCTGAACACAGTGTCATACAGCGCCATGACCTAATCTGTGGGGACATGTATTACAACAATACACTGATAGGTGGCAGGCACACTCTAGCCTCGGATAAGCAGCCAGCCTCCATAGTATAACATTGCTGTTATCCAGATGTTATATAGTCTCCCACCACAGATGGGTTCTGAGTATCTGTTGATAGTCCTAACATGCAAATGTACTATAATCATGTGAAACTGCATCAGTCTGATTACCTGTATATGTAATCATTACATAGATAGTCATGCATAGTGTATACTTCAGTGCTGTTCTGTATTGAATTACTTACATTCACATTCTCTTTTTCCTTTTTTTCCTTTCAAAGACAGTACCGATATGTGTCTTACCGTCGATTTGTCAGATGGATATTTTGGAAGCTTGGAAGAAACATTCGTAAAGTTCTCCCATCGTGTGTTGTCAACAAAATACGTTCTGCATTTCCTTCTGAACAATATTGTGGATTTAAGTATCCACGGCTGACTGTAAATGATCTACTGTAACAACAGTATATAACATGTCTTTATTACAAGTGTTAGCTGTTCATGTTATGACATTGGTTATACAGGTACTAATTTTGTACTGAAATGTTAATGTTTTGTGAATGTTATTTGTAAGCAATAACCCATTCCTGGGTGTGCGTCTATCATGGATTAACCAACAGCTCAGGTTCGTTGTGAGCCATGATGCTGCTGGCAGAATGTCCTCACAGCACATGGGCTGTTTATTAATCCACAAGAAATGCACACCCTGGATTGTGTTAACACCTGGGACTATCATATTGCACTGTTACCATGGGAGGTCACATAGGTCAGAAATAAACAGCCATTTTAGAAATATGAAATAATACACTACAGGGTGTGCATACAACATGTTTTTACTGCTGGCAACGGTCATAACAAGGAAGAAGGCCTTGTCCAAGTGCCTTTAGCCCATGGCATGCCTTAAAATATATAGCATGCACACACCTGGAGTGTCTTACTGCGTGTTATAAAATGGGATCCTATATTTATTTAAATGATAACAGGCAATAAGTCCTTCTACAGACATACTGTAAATATTCATGAGCTCATTTGCATATTTCACCACACACATTCTCACACACACAAGACATGACCTGGGAGTGAACATGACAGGGCAGCAGCAACAGTCCATGTTCCCAGACTGCAACTGCCAGCAGTTTGACAGCGGGAAAGAGACCGAGACACATAGGCAGCAAAACCATTGTAGTGTGTCACTTCTCATCCAGTTTCTGTTCTGCAACAGCGCGATATGAGCAGCAGAGAAAAACAGCTGGCATGGCTGTGTCTGCCTCTCTGCCCCTTCACATGTCTGTGTCAATGTCAAAAAGAAACCGGATATCAAGACACAGATTGACAGTTGCTGCCGATGTGTCTCTGTGTCTGTCTCTCTGTCCCATTTTCAGATTGCTGGCGATCACAGAATGAGATCAAGGACTGTTGCTGCGGCTCTGTCATGCTGTCTTTCATGGTCGCAAAGTGCTGAAAACAACTTAAAGCAGGCGGGTTTAGGGTGATAGACATACATGATGCTGCAGTTCCCTGTCTTTCCTCAATGTTTTGACACACATCAGTCAATTCTCATTTGCTGATTGTTTTATACTGTGTTTTGCACATCTCTTCACATCCCATTTTATAACTGCAATAAGTCATTCCCGAGTGTGCCGTTATTGTGCATTAATTGACACACGTGGCGATGTGACTACACTTGGCATGTAGCCGTGTGACTCACAATGCACCTGTTGCGTTGATGAATCCACATAAACTACGCACCGTGTTGACTCACTTTTACACTTGCAGTCGCTTTTACAGAGACAACTGTTGTCTGTACAACATTTAACAAGGCTGTTTAAAACTCATAATCTGAAACAGTTCAACATGACATTCAACATGTATCTAAAAAGATTATACTTAGTAGTTATCATTTGAAGTTTTCTGTTTTAAGAGCAGCTTTTAACTGTACAATATGTAACAAGGCTGCTTACAACTGATATTGTCAAACAGTTGAACCGGACATTGTATATGTCTCAAATCCATATAAGGTAGTACTCATTACTTATGTTGAGTATTTCTTACATAGCAAGTGTTGTCTGTACAACATTTAACAAGGCTGTTTAAATGAAGTTTCTCATATAAGGTAATGGGCTTCATAGCCAAATACCTTATATCATCAGGAGCTCACAACTGCGAAGATTCTATTGTTAAACTTCATAACGTTAGCAGTGGAAGGGATCGTAAGTGATGCAGAACCATTTATGAGCCGATCACGTCCAGCCTCCTGGTGTCCCCATTCCTCCCCAACTGCACTGTGTAACGTAATGCTTTAATTTTGGTGTTTCACTGCACTGGTAAAAATTGATGAAATACAGCGTTACAAATAGTCTCCATCACAGTTTCACACAGGCAATGGAGTTATGGAGGAGCTGGGTACCAGAAACCTGGAAGGATCAGCTGGTCAAGGGTTCTGCGCTACTTATGATTGCTGTCCACTGCAAGCCATGAAGTCTCACATGACAGTCTTTGCAGGGTGGAGGTCAGATGATATAAGGCTCGCGTATGAAGACCAATACCTATAGTAACAACGTTGGAAATTCAGTTTAAGACTCATACTTTGCAATAGTTCAGCACAAAATCCAATATATATCTAATATGCTGCTAATGAAACAACTGAATATAACATGCAATGTCTTGTAAACCATGGCTACATGAATGGATATAGGAGACATTTCTAAGTTCAAATTTATCGATTATGTACCATGTATCCCTGTGAACTCCTTGTACATCAAATATTGAGTAAATATTGAATGACACGTCAAATTGCAGAAATGTGCTTGCTTGTGACGGGTAATATACAGAGTTTGCAGTTTTTTCAGCTCAATAGTTTTCACACACAATAAAATTGCATGTTGATGAACCTGCAGAAACTTTGTGTCTTGCCTTATTACTGTACATAGTAATTCAATAATATCGATCTGTAGGTATACATGTTATAGTAAGGCAGCAGAAATCAGTACAACAGATGGTTCAATCCACGTACATGAATAAATGAAGATGTCATAAATATCTGCCTTTGTAATAATATATTCATATTGCAATATGGCATTGAACGTCACCAGTTACTTTCTCTTTGCAAATCGACTTGTGTGACGTTGTACTAACACACACTTTTCAGTTTTTGTGAAAGTACTGGTTACTGCATTAGGCTTGCCAAATTGGTAATTTGTAATTAATGTCTTTGCTGAGCCATAGCTGGGATACTGATCTCGCAGATCGTAAGTTGCTTCCATTAGTTCTTGTTGGTATGCTGTGAAACAAAGAAAGGAAATGTTGTGTTGAACACCCACACGGTACACATTGCAAGGTATATTGGTATGACAGCGAAGGTGTGTAAATATATACTTGGTCTGTTCCTGTACTGTTCTACTTACTGTAAGTGCATGGCACCTTCACTTGTTGCACTATGCTCTCTCCTTTCTTGTACTTCGGGTACGTCACTCGCCACTGTGGTTTGCCATCACGACCAATTATCTGGGCACGTCCGCTGTTCTCATTATAATGTAGGGCACTGAGCAGCAATCTGAAAGTGTCACACACATGTAATCAGCATTATATTGCCACTGACATCATGTTCTACAAAGTCATTCTTGCACAGTGCCTGCAGTGGAGACAGCAGTACTACAAATGCAGCCTTGCAATAGTAGTGCACAGTGCCATAATGATTCACTTCTACATGTGTGAAAGTGAAGTTGCAGTACATTGACCCATCTCATCAGCCTATGCTCAACCTGTCCTGCAGTAAACATAACTTCAATGCTCTTACTTAACATTACCCATAAGTCGTTAAAATCATCAGGATCAACAGCCCATGCCATCAACACCACAAACCATGTTTTGTAACAACAGTTACAATTATAAGCACCCGAACTTGTTTACAGGAACCGACACTTGTATCCCCCTCCCTCCCCATAGTACGATCTCTGGTACAGTTGCAATAAAGAACTCCCTGGTACTGTGTTGTTAGCACCCCTCCCTCCCATAGTCGCAGTCAACCCTGCCCAACTCAAGGAAATGTGGCCTTAATGACATGCAAATGTCACCATTTCTGCCATGCATGCTGTATGAAACCATTTGCATGTCCAGGTATCAATATCTCAGAAATGCGACCAGCGCACCCACAGTACCAATGCAGATTTCAAGTCATACACCTCTGGATCCTAGATGTGGACCGATCTGTGCCTCCAACAACCCTCCCATGGGCAGACCCTGCTGTGTGCAGGCACTCCTAGGACAGGAGTTAGGAAGAGGGAGAATGGGAGATATCCTGACACTCTAGGGGCACACTCTGTTGGTGTTGCTGTGGGGGGATTGATCAGAGGTAGGAAAAAGTGGATCAAGAGTGTACCTGTGGTAAAAAAAAAACAATAAAAAAAAGGTGATTTTTAGTGGTGTCAGGAACATAACACATATTACATGTCAATGTATGTTACATTCCTACCTTGCTTTCATTGCATCATAAAAGTAGTGTACAGACTTTGGGCCAAAGTAAATTACTACTTTGTGATAAGATTCAAGGCCGGACGTTTGTTCGTAGGGTGATAGCTGTTCAATATCCTTCAGAAGTCTCTTGTTCCGAACGACAAGCTCCAATTCCTTGTGAGCCTTTGCACCTGAAAAGAATTGAGTCAGTGATTATATGACAAAACAAAGTACATGTATCAACGAATGGCATAGGGGTATGAAAGATTTAAAGACTGCTTTGATGTGTCTAACACTACCGGTTACATCTGGTCATCATCTTCAGTGATGTCTACTGGCACCACACAGCACACCATGTCATATAAGACTCACACACCACTCAACACCAAACATTGACTCAGATAGACAGTACCTATATGCTGGTTTTGGTACTACCTGAGTGTGTGTGGATGTGTGCAGTGGATTGGACATTATACAATGGGGTATGAAAATCCAGTAGCCTCATTGGTCAAAACACATCACATGACAGTAATAAATCCTCCAGTATACCAACTGTAAAAGTTTTATATCACTATGAAGGCAAAAAAAAAGTTGAACATTGTATAACAGTAATATACCGTGACAGGGAGTGGGTATATTAGTGGGTTTAACACTTGGGGTGTGGTTATGCCACTCGGCTGTGCCTTGTAACCGAACCACACCAGGCGTGCTAAATCCACCAATATACCCACTCCCTGTTATGGTATATTGCTTCAGTATACAACAGTGGTGGCAGTATAGCCTAGAGGTTAGAGGAACCAGGTGTGAACAAGCTTGATACATCCAGCAGACCTGAGTTTGACTATCACAACCTCCACTAGCATACTGTGCTGCCCAGTGCACCCAGGTTGCCCCTGAAAACAGGCACTTGTGCCTAGTGGGCCTTACCCAGTTACCAAACAGTCAAATAAAATAAATAAAATAAAAATAAAACAAACAACAGGTAAAGCAAGTAAACGACGTAATACAGCATGCTGTGCTACTGTACAGTACATCATGTACCAATATTTCAGTTTCTTACTTGTTGCTTTGAAAAGTTGGGGAACAGTCCGGTTTTACAAAGTGACCTTTGTAATCACTAAATCACAACAGGGTATGGGTTATTTGTGTCATGTAGCACAGCCAAGTTACTCAAACTCACAAGATGTGGGTAAATCACCCATTATACCATGGACATAACTGAACAGCCAAAGAAATCGTCAGAGTGGCAGTTTACCACCGTTGTAAATGTAACCAATTAGCCATGATGGGGTGTGGGTTCCTGGGGGATTTACAATGGCTAGAGTGGTTTGCCCATGAGGCACAGCCATGGTAAATCCCAAGAGAACCCACATCCCCCAAGTGGCTTATTGCGGCTATACCAAATACTGTGTTTTTTTTAACATAAAACAGTACTTGGTATACTGCTGAAATAGGTCACTGAGTAGTACAGCACCCTTTTTCTTTTTTCCTACTGATGCACGGAGCAGCTATTTTACAGTCTCCGCTTAGCGGTTAAACAAGATGGCAGTGGAAGTTCCTTGACTTCACCATTGGAATTTGTTTTTGCTAAGATGACTCTGGCTGTCACGTTTTACATTGGTAATGATACATTTTACAACAGTGGTAAGGTGCCAGCCTGCTCTTTTTATTCATTGTTCTGAAAGGTGCATAGTATAAGTAAGCAACATGACATGGCTGGGTGATGATAGTACTGATATATTTGCAATCCCAGCAACCACAGGCACCCGGTCTGCAGTCTCATGCATAACTATGCATTTCGGTTTGCAGGTCTATCAGTAATACAGAGAAGCGGTCATGTCTCACTTCTTACCCAACCACTAATCACAAGTGCAGTGAATGTATTTACCTTGATCAATCCAGTTATGTTCTTCAAGAATGCCATGTTCACAGTGTTCAAACAGTTCACTGTGACCTTCATGGATGTTGGAGATGTGATTTAGAACACTTAGCCATTTCTGGACAGCCATTGCACCATGACCACCGCTTGATGCAGCGCACCAATACAGGTGATTGGTAATCCCGTGTATCCACGGTGTCAATTCTGCACATGTCCATAACTTCGACTTGGCCTCTAACTTCTTCGCCACACCTGTGAAAGGTTAGCATCAGATTTTGTTGTATTACAGTAACCGTGAACGACTAATATGGCAATAGTAAGTCAAACACCACCTATTACCTTTGGCAACATGCCACACATCAAAAAGGTGTTTGTACTGCTGTCTATGCTCTCTTATGTACTTCTTCACAGATGGGTGGCGGTCTGTGATCAGAGTTGAAATCTGAATGGAGTTCCCTTCAAGATACTCGAGGCAGTGCTTCAGTCCCTCCAATTCCATTGCATTTGAATTGCGGACCTCATTACTCTATTATTGAATACAACAATATTGACATGAAAGTAGCAGAGCTAAAACTAAATACAGTGTTCACTGTAAGGAAAGTAAGTGTGTACCTGCACAAGCTCAACATGTAAGACCTTGTTTGTTGACAAATCCATAAGGCTATAGCTGCCATACTTGGCACTATGTCCCGGGCTGCAACAGCGGGCATCACAGCCAAGGGTTAGTGCTTCACTCAAGCTAGCAAGTGTTGCATTTTGTCTCTGTTGCCAGACACGGTGCACCGCTGAGATCAAATAGGATCTTTGGATGTTGGTAGCGTCCGCTACAAATCATTGGAATTTTACGGCATGGAATAGACATAGTGCTGCTTGCGGTGAAAAGCCACAGAAAAAATCCCAGCAGCGACCTCTAAGTTTCCCATTGGTAACAGTCCATGCCGAGGTTGACTTTCCCATATAGTTCTATGTCCCATGCTGCAAACCGTTCCACACAAATGAATGAACCCATACACTTTATTATTTTCACAGTGCAATGTGACAGGCACAGAGAACAAAATGCAAGCAAGATTGCTGAACATGATTCGAACACAAGGAATTTTCTTTGTGGTCGAGCAGAGGGATTCCTTTCCAAGGTGTGAGCTGAGATCAGAAATGAAAAGGGATACTAAGTAGCTGTTTTAATTGGAGTATGAAAATACCAAGTTGTTACTGTGTGAACTGAAGTCACCTGTCAGGCTGATCCGAGTATCAACATCAGAGTCAGAATCAATATCCGCGATCCATCATTGTCCAATCAGGATCATCATTGTCATCATTTACATCTTCACCGTTGCTTGACTCCTCATCTGACATTTTGTCATTGGCTGTAGGACATAATGCAGGTTGAAAAGGGTCTTCATACTGTGTACCAGCATCTATCATGACTAACGGAAGGCACTGTACTCCAACTGAACACATCTTTAGTTTTGCTTGTGTTCCTTTGGACATTGTATTCAGTTTTGTTTGTGTTGCTTTGCCACGAACCTAGATAAAACAGTTAATGATTACCTAGAGAAACACTGTGAAGGACGCACCAAAACAAATAAATTAGCAGTTCCAGAACTTACAGTACCTTACTTTACAAGCAGGTAGTGAACTGTCATATTACAATAATTGACAGCATGACACAGGCTTATAGTAACAGTCTGTTACTCAATGCCTATGGGATTCATGTAGTATGAGGTGCATCCCAGTGTCACCTTGACCAAAACCAATGTTAAAGTGGAGTTACAGTATACAACCTGATACTGTATCATGTTACTAAAGAAATAAATAAATGTCACAGAAGTGGGATACAATGAAGCGGTAATATATGACACGGTATGGTATATCATGACATATCGTCATGCCTCATATGCATTGTGATGCACAAGGCTGCAGGCCAAGTGTCTCATGCACCAGAGAAGTAACCATATGCCATGATGTACCACACCATCGACTGTATTATTGGTATGATAAAATGGCCCTTAAATATTTCAGCAATTTATTCCTCCATGATGTGGGTATACTGGAGGATTTACCACAGCTGGCGTGGTTCGGTCACAAGAAGCAGCCAAGTGACCAACCACACAGTCGTGATGAGTCCCGAGTATACCCACACCTAGGAGGGATGAATTGATATTATCAGTGGCAAATGTTGTTTTATTTATTTTTATATATTTTGTAAGTAATTGAGGTCCATACGGTTGGAAGGAGGATGTCATTGTCGTGATATTTCCAGAGTGTTTCAGCGAGCGGCGACAGGAAAAATGGTGTCAGTTTGATTACAGTGAAAGCGATTGGACTGGCATGAGATAATGTTGGCTGGCACTTTTTTCCATGGGTACACTGGAGGATTTACTACTCTGGGAAAGGTACCAGGCAACCAATCAGGATGCAGCATATGGCACATTCCATTTACTGTATTCTATAATTGTAATTATACAATGGGTAAATTCAATCAGTCAAATCCTGCTACCTGATTGGTTTGGCTGGTACCTTCCCCAGCATTGTAAATCCTCCAGTGTACCCACTGGAAAGGTATCAACCAACTGTATCTCGTAGCAATCAATGTATCAATATGACACTTTCACGCCAATCAAACTGCCGGCGTTTCCTGTCACCGCTCACTAACACAGCACAGTACATGTAAAAAATTGGCATCCTCTTTCGAACTGTACATTATCACTGAATTAGAAAATATTTAAAAACATTAAATGAACAACATTTGCCATTGTATAATAATTTATCCATCCAGGGTGTGGGTATGCGGAGGACTTAACAGGAGTGGTGTGGTTCAGTCACTCGGCTGCCTCCATGGCCGAACCACACCAGCCGTGACAAATTCTCCACTATACCCACACCCTGGAGGGATAACTTGCTTAAATGACTCATCTCGGTAGTCAGTTTTGGAGTAAGGGATATTGTGTGTATCACCAAAGATAATGACATACATGTGACAAACTGGATTTACCTCAACACGAATCTGAGTTGCAATAGTCCGTGTATGAATTGCGGATGACGCATCACTGAAGGACTGAAATGATGCAGACAGAATGCAATCAGCTTCATGGCTGCTTGACTTACTGATATCCATTTCGCAATCAGTTGACATGGAGCACCCTTCCATTGGTTCAGATGGTGTGATGGTGACATCAGATTCCCCGTTAATGTCACACTGAATCAATTCAGACATCATGGAGCTGGATGCCTTCGGTTCATCTACAAATTCATCAGCAACATTAGGAGTACATGAGCCCAGAATCTAGAAATTTGTAACATAAACAACATGTTGCTACTCATATGTACTTTAACTGAATAAGAATATTACAGAGAAATATAAAAAGAAAACAAAATTTCAGGGGTCAGCTACAAAAACAATGTCACTTGGTTGCAGCTGTGGAATCGCACAACAAATGTAGCGGAATATGTATGTAACTAGCAGCATTGGTTATGACAGCAGCGTGCAGCATACCTGCGTTTCATTGATCGACATGTTACCATTTACAAGTATACTAGGGCTCAACTGTATGTTTGTGTGCTGGGGTGGCGGTATGGGGTGACCCATATGTCCAGTCATCCAGTATGCTTCTGCATCATCGCCGTATAATAGCACAGTAATAGACAACATCCCACACTACTTCCTCTCCCTCACCCCCCACCCTGAGACTATGGGCCACAACCTACACCTGTAGCTCTCCCAGCATCTTATGAACCCATCCACACTTACAACAGACACCACTTCCAGAGGCAACACAACCCAGAGGTCAACAGCACTGTCTGACAAGTACTTAGTCCTTGTCTCCACCCTTACTGTGCCACTGACACAGTAAAATCACAATTCAGATAAATACATTGACACCTAACATCAACACGTGTAAGCTTGGTGCCATAGCTGTGTCTTTTGTGCCTTCTTACAGACCTCCACAGTCAGGCACTCCTGCTCTTGACATAACAAGTCGTGGCATGTGAAATTAACCCCCAACCCGGATCAACGTAATCATGGATTCACCCAACAGTTCCACCCCAAGTCATATGCGCAACCCCCGCCGCATTGGTACCGGTGTTCCTATTGTACACACCTCCCCTTTCTCCATGTTACCATATGTTCCACTACCTAACTGCTAAACAACAACACCTCGCAATACACAACAGTTAACTAGTAAGTACTACATCCACCACCTCCCATGGGTCTACTTGCTTGAAGCTCCCCTTTCCTTGCCTTCAACATCCATTCCCAAGGCATTCAGTCCTCCATCCTCAACTCCATCATACTCAGTTGTACAAGTTCTCTGCTATCTTGCAGTCACAGAAACACTTTGCCATCTACAACCTCCTCCTTCATCCCGATCTGCTGAGCCTGTTGACATCACACTCCCATCTTCCTCTGTTGAGCTTGTTCACATACCACTCTCATCTGCCCATGTTCATGGCCTACCGCTGCATGTCCACAATACAAGACCTTCGTGCCTGGGTTGGCACATGATGCTGGATACACATCCTGCGTAGTATGTGATTTCAGTTAAGCAATAAGGCATGACCAAAGGTTATATTAATGGTCTGTTAATCACAACTTCTAGGGAATTGCTGTGGCACGGTGGCAGTGCCACATGCCCCTAGAGGGTGATTAACTGACCATTAACATAATCCCTGGGAGTGCCTTATTGCTATTATAATAAAAATGTTTTTCAACAGTGTTACAGCTTGTTCAGCATATGGCTAAGCTTTCTACATGTATGTTAATAAAAGATTAACATAAGGCTGTTAGAATGTTTGCAGCCAATCAAAGCTCCATTTCTCAGACCCTTTTATAATGGTAGCTTGGTATAGATGTGCAACCAATGGTAGCATGCAACTAAACTGCAAATTTGAGATACATAATGTAACCAACTGTGTTTGTGTGTGGGGGCTATATGTAAACAGTGTCAGCATTTGCATGCTGCTGCATCACGATAAACTACATGAGGTGTTCAAGTATGTATGCTGAGCACAATTTGTGTTGATGAAGGGGTCCACGTACATAGTCTATCACTGCCAGTATCAATTTGCAAAGCATACTGAATGGTTGCACAAATGGGAAGTTGGTGGAGACTTTCCCTAACATTGGTTACATTTACATAAACAGCAATTTCAACAGCAATATTCTAATCATCTGTGTGTGTGTGTGTGTGTACAGGGTGGTGGGTAGTGGGTGATGGGTTGCACATATTGAAAGCTACGTGACTAATACATGTACAGATCCAGTATGTATGTTGCACAGCATGTCTTGACACAGGTCTCAACATACAACACAAAGCAGTGTTGTTCTACACTCACAATCACTGTTCCCTGTGTCAGCACATGCTGCAGATTATGCATACTGGTCCATACAATTCTGGGTGGGAGGAGGGTTAGGCAAACTATGGTTGCATCCGCCTGAATTGAAATTTGTAGCATCCTGCTGTAAGTGACTAAGGGAGGAGGGGACGTGTGGTTACAGATGCACACATCTGGTGAGATAGTAACTGCTGACACATACAGAGAAGGTACAACACTGGTCCCCAAAAAAAAAAAAATAACAAACACTGTCAGTTGAAATCAGTGATGCAAAACACAACACAGGCTGAATGTAAGAATGAGATGGCAACAGCAGTGTGTGTTATAGTACAATTGAGGCTCTAGACTGACCACATCGGTGTCTCTGTGGGTGTCATACCTTACCACAGTGTGTGCATAAACACTCAATTGAAGTAAACATTCAGCAAAAGAAGAATGTAGGTGATCAGAACAGAAGTGGGTAGTGTACAATACTATATCATACCTCATTAATTACGCTGCATGGTGGCCAACTTGATGTACGCTTCTTCATGGGTGCAGGCAAGGATGGAACAGCAATCCATCTAGGTATCACTCCCTTCTTCAAATTGAGATGCTTGAAGCCACACTGACGTGCTATTTCAGGTAGCATAGTAAAATCCTGTAGGCTCAAAATGATCTCGCTGCAACACACCACGTTGTCCAGGGTCCCACTGAAGCTCGCGTCTGCAAGCATGAACCAGGCAGCCCTAAGCTTCTTTGACTTAGGAACATAAAGAATGATTTCCCACTTTTGGAAGAATTTTTGCATAGTGGAGCTACATGAGTACAGCAGCTTCCTACACACACTAATTCTAATTATTAAACCAAATAACAGTTTACAGTTAATCAATCTGAGCACATCAGACACAGGGCACCACAAACAATGGAATGAGACCAAACACAGGGGAAAATACATGTTTATTATTGATATAAAATGTATCAAAATAGATGTAATAGCCAATAACATGGTTGTAGAACTGAAAAAGGGTGGCAGGTCATAGAACTACATGACAGCATTAATTGGTCAGTACAAGCAGAAGCGGGATTTCACTGAAGAGATTAAACCAGCATTGGTATCTGTGTGTTGGGGGGGTGTTAGGGATGTGAAGTTATGGCACTTTGTTGTTCCCTGTCACTGCACACTGAAAATATCAAGATCGGGATAACAACGTCCCTTGGCAAGATGTTTGTAATACTACAACTGTTTCGGTGACATTCCACACACACAGGGCTTCTAATGAGCAGCTGTTAACACCCTATGTATGGAAAACTGTTCACCAGACTGTGTACTACACCACAGATAAGCACAAAATGTCACTGCAATCGGCCGGGGGTTCCAGTTATTTACGTGCAACAAGAACTCTCCTGACATGCGCAGTGATGCGGCCAGTGGCCGAGAAAAGGGGAGGAACAAGACGCGGCTATGGAGCAGCAATAAAATAAAAATTTAAGAAGCCTGTGAGTAAAAAACAGTTCCTAACATTGCGATTATACTAATTTGGGCATGTATGATGGATGCATATACATGAATTGTGCAAATCACGCCGTTTCCGTTCACCTTTAACTCTAGTTCTACGGAAAGATGAGCAAGTTATATTTTGTTTATCAGATCTGCAAACTATTTTGTCGATATATTTAATGATTAAATCACCTAAAATAAAGGACTGAGCTCAATAAAAGCTTTGTTTTACTTACTTACAGGTTTTGATTGGAGTGGCACGAGCTGTGTGTGCTCACAGCGTCAGTTGGCAGCTGGATTCGTCATTTCTAAAACACCTAACGGCTGATCCAGTAGCCAATCAGAAGCCTTATTAGGCTCTTGAATATTTAACTGGACTTATAATTAGGCCTAATGATCAGCCCCTGCTGTTTGTATCTAAGACCCTCATTGCTTGGGGGACAAGGCCTTTGCTTTATGTGCTCCTAGACTCTGAAACACTCTTCCATCCCTGGTTCACAGTGCCGCCTCCCATTCTTTCTTCAAGAGGTCCCCCTGGGACGCCCTGAAGGCTGACTCTGTCTGCACATGGACCTAGTCTTCACAAATATCCCCCCATATGCTGGGGTTCCCTGCACTCCCCAGAGCTTATACCTAAATTGGTTTATACACTGTCTGCCCACATTAACTTAGTGATGGTATTATATAATGCGCTGATTTCTAATGTTCTGTTTCAGTCGCCATTGTAAACTGGATCTTGTGTCTGATATTGTACAGAGCAGCTAGGAATGCATGTGTTAAACATATACGTACTGCCAAATCAAACTACTACATCGCCACCCTCCAGCAGGCTAAGTGAAACCCTGCTAAAATTTGGATGACTCTAAAATTGGTTGAGGTTCATCAGGCTACTCCCTCCATCCCCTCCAAGATTCACGTCAAAGGTGCTGACATTGAAAACTGTGACCAGATCCTAGAAGCGCTCAATTCGCTCTTCGCAACCTCTGGTTTGGCATTCGATTCATCGCCCTATGCCAGTCTTGTCCCTCCTCCTCTGGACAACAGCCCTCTTCAATCTCCTCTCTCTCTCTCCAACCCTTTCAGTTGCAACCTGTCACTTTCAAAGAAGTAGAACACCTTCTTACTAACCTGGATACTAGAAAGTGTGGTGGCGCAGATGGGTTAGAACAATTCTTCTTAAAACTAGGACACTTCTGCCTTACAGACCCCATACTCCACATATTTAATCTCTCCATTGACACAGCTAGAGTTCCCTCCTGCTGGAAATCTGCCCATATCACCCCTCTATTCAAATCTGGTAACCCCTGCAATCTCAATAACTACAGGCTCCTCTCCATCTTGTCTATCCTCTCTAAAATCTTTGAAAAACTCATCTACTCCCAACTAAAATACCATACTGAAACTCACTCTCTCCTCAACCCTTCCCAATCTGGCTTCAGACCTAGTCATAGCACCATCTTGGCCCTTGCAAAAGTTACAAATGATTGGGTTACCGTGCTCGACTCCAAAATGGTCACTGGTGTCATCTTTTTGTATCTCAGCAAGGTGTTTAACACCGTTGACCATGACCTAGTTGTCAGCAACCTCATTAACCTAGGTGCCACCCCCTCAATTGCCCAGTGGTTTAAAAGCTACCTCTCGGGTAGATCTCAGAAAGATAAGGTTGATGGCTTAGTATCATCCTCACTACCTGCCACTAGGGGTGTCCCTCAAGGATCCATTTTAGGGCCAATCCTTTTCTCCCTCAATATCAATAACCTTGACGCTAATATTAAAAACTCCAAACTCCATTTCTTCGCGGATGATACAGTCTTGTATACGTCAAAACCAAACCTCACTGAGGTCAGGAACGAACTCCAAGCTGACTTTGCACAACTTGAATTGAATCTCATTAATTCTAAACTGTTACTAAATGCCAAAAAGACTAAAACCATGTTCTTTACCCTTAATAACTCTGTTAACACTCCATCAATCCCGACTAATGTCTTTATTGTCACCGCCCTAGGTGAACCCCTTGAATGTGTTCCAAAATTCAAATACCTGGGAGTCTGGCTAGATACCAAGCTTTCTTTCAATGCCCACATCAATAACCTCATATGCAAACTCAATGCCAGGTTAGACTTTTTCTTTAGAAATAAGTCCTTATTCCCGACCGAGATTAGGACTAGACTTGTTTAGCCCACGTTCCTGCCATTACTTGATTATGGCGACATAATCTACAATGCTACTTCACATCCAGTCTTCTTAAATTGGATGTCCTCTTTCATTAAACCCTATGATTAATAACTAATGCACCCTAGCGAACCCACCACTGTGACCTTTATGCGCTGTTGGCTTGACGTTACTCTCTACCAGACACCTGATCCACTCTAGTATATGGATGCTTAAAATTCTTCTGAATAAGCTCCCAGGATACATATCTTCCCTTGTTCGTGCCTCTCACTGTACATACTCCCTTAGGAAATTGGACCTCATTCTCCTAGATATTCCTAGGTCTCATACTTCCTTTGGGAAACGTGCCATCTCCTCCACCCTCCCTTCAGTTTGGAACCACCCCCAGTCTGTACCTAAACTTACCAGCCTTGTTTCTGTCAAATTTTTCAAAGCTTTAGCTGGAGTTAAACTGAAAGACATATGCAATTGTAACTAGTACTTGCCTTGATTCATCTGGGGTCATCCTCAGGCAGCTTGCTAAACTCAAGGCACTTTGTAAATGTTTGTACATATTGTATGTATACAAAATGTTTCCATGTACTCTGTTACTATGTACCAAAATTTTATGTGTTATGTACCATGATTGTATATACTTTCTTTGCCTTGTATATTTATAGATTCCTGATTCATACTCTCAGGACCTCCTGGTGAATGAGGCTGCTCAACTGAGTTATTCCTGCAATAAACTTTGACGTGACTTGAGTTTTGTGTTATGTTTTGCTATCATGTCTTCCTGTGCCCCTTGATCTTTCGGCGTTATAGTTGTAATATCATTTGTCTTTATTGCCTTTCTTAATAACACTCCCAGGGTGCACCTGAGAATAGCCACTGTAATTTCCAGTGTGCTTACCTGGTCCAAAAAAATCAAATAAACAAACAAACAAATAAATAATCAATAAATAAATGCAGATGAAAACGTGCTTTGAGCCATATTAAAAGGAGTGTGCCATTTAATATTTCAAATATAAAAGTGTGTCAAGGCAGACTCATAATAGGGAAATAATGGCATGATACAAGACAGGAGATAAGGATCAATCTAAAATGGAACACAAGTATAGGTCAAAATTGTCACCGTAACAGGCACTGCTGCTTTGAAGTCTTCTCTGGTACTACAAATGACCTTAGAGGAGCAGTGATGTACTCAATCATTAAAAAAGAGTGGGCCCGGGGGGGGGGGGTTGGATTGTGGTTTAGTATCCCTGTTTTCACCTCATCCTAGGGGGTGGGGACCCTATCAACTTGGTCCTAAAAATAAAACTACTTAAATAAAAAAATAAATAAGTGAATGTTCATTCCACTCACGATCTTCTTCTTACATATAGAAACAACTTTAAAAACTAAGTAGTATTCAGAGTTTCTATTGCTGGTGTTTTTTTAATAGCCATGAAAAATCCCCCTCCTATCCTTACCAGTTTCCCAGAAACTACCATTCCATGTGGGGTGATGGTTAGGAAGGAGCATTCTACTAGTGGAATACTCCAGAATTTTGAATTCTTGCATTCCATAGTGAACAGACATACCACGTATTGAAAATGTAGAAAGACAGATGACTGACAGATGGAAACCATCTGTGGAGAGTCTATTTTACATTTCTTTTAGCAATATTTTATTATATTTTTTGTGTCTTAACTTTTAGAGTGTTTGCTTTTTAAAAGTTGTCAATGGACCCATTTTATAAGCACAATAAGACACTACGAGGCATTTGTTGTGCCGGTTTTAACCCTCTTCCAGGGGCTAAAGGCCCTCAGCCTGTAGCCTTGTGCTTTACTATGTCCCTGGGGTGTGGTAAAACCAGCCCAACCAAAGCTCTGTTTTGTCTTATTGCTGACATACATGATCAGCCTGTTTAAACAGTGTTTCCAAAAAGCTATAATCCACTTTTTAGAAGGTTTGGAGAAATAATTCACTGTTTATAAACATGAATTACTTTTCCACTCAGCTGCCTTAATCAGCATTGTACACCAGCCAAGCAGAAAGATGGCATGAAACATGAGCTGTTTTAGGCAACTGAAGTTCAGTTTAGCTCACAAACACTTTCACAACAGCACCTCAGTTGCAGAAAGTGCTTAAAATAAGAGCACTAATCTCAGATAATAGATTCCTTAACCTCTACATTTGTGACACAGGTGGCTCTGGGTCGGAACATCGCTGACCAGAACGGCGCAGTCAAGAACTGTGTGGCACAGATGCTGTCTTTTTTGGTTTTAGCCCCCCATACCCCCTGGACTAAAGGATTTTCACTTCTGGGGAGGGGGGAGTGGATCACTGGGCAAGATGAAATTTGTGGGACCGTGGAATACTGTTTCCACTGACCCTTGTAAAAAAAAAAAAAAACGCAGTATCGATCGCCAAAATCTAAGGAGACCAGGATTAGAACCTGGTCTCCACTGCTGCCTGGCCAAGCTGCTCTATGCTTCAGCCCTCCATACCACAGGAGCAGCTCAGCCAGCCTCCTGGATTCTGGTGCCCTTTTCCATTGTCAGCACCATGGACCGCAACATGGGGTTCGCTTACTGCAACAGTTCTTAAACTTTGTCATAGTGAGCCTCCCCTAAGCCATGAAAAAGATCTTGAGCCTCCCCCAAAATACTGAAATATTTTTGGGCCTCCCCATAGAAAAATAGCCTACTTTTCACAGTACATCAGGAATAAATTGAAACCTCTTTGCGTAGCTGGCTCTTATGTTATTAAGCTTATAATAACCCCCCCAACAGGACAACCTACTTGCTCCAATATTTTGACTCTTGAACCATTGTTGCCCCTTATGCCATACCTTCATGGGTCAGACTGCTTTTTCTGTTGCCCATCTAACTGGAATAACCTCCCTGCCGACCTCTGCCTCTCCCCCTCTCACCCTGCTCTTAAGCAACTTTTCAGGGATCATTTTGCTCCCTCCTGCTCTTATTCCTAGTACCTGTATGGTTAACTCTTGTATTTGGACAGTTCTGCTGCCAGTCTTATTGATCAACTGTTCTTCGCATTGTTGGTTTATTGTTCTTAATTTGTTTGCACTTTTATTCATTTTGTATTGCTTAAGTGTTTTGCAGTTACATTTTGAATTGTATTCTCTCACTACCCTTCCCTGGGTACACCTGAAATAAGCCATGGCTCAGTGTACAGTACCTTCCCTGGTCACTGACTTGTGATTAAATACATACATTCACCTGCTATTATCCTCTTTCAGTTTGCCTTATCCCTTCACTCAAACTCTATAAAGTTCAAAATTTAAATACAGTACTTTTTCAAGACTTGCTTGACCCTCCCCTAGAACAGGTTGGGGCCTCCCCAGAGAGGCTGGCCTCACCATTTGAGAACCCCTGGCTTACTGCAAGCGCTGTAAATCCCATGTCGCTGTCCATGGTAGTGCTATCCAGACTAGCAGTCAGTTGACTGGCGCTATTCTGGTAGCACTATTCTTGGGGTTACCGACATGGGCTGCTTACTGCATTACATACCATTAAAAAAACCTGAGAACTTGCAGGTAACTCTGCACCTTGTTAGTGTGGTGAGGGTTTGGATCTCACAGGTAACTCTGCACCTTGTTAGTGTGGTGAGGGTTTGGATCTCACAGGTAACTCTACACCTTGTTAGTGTGGTGAGGGTTTGGATCTCCTGGGTAACTCTGCACCTTGTTAGTGTGGTGAGGGTTTGGATCTCGCAGGTAACTCTACACCTTGTTAGTGTGGTGAGGGTTTAGATCTCGTGAGTAACTCTACACCTTGTTAGTGTGGTGAGGGGTTTGGATCTACTTGGTAACTCTACACCTTGCTAGTGTGGCGGGGTTTGGATCTCAGAGGTAACTCTACACCTTGCTAGTGTGGCGGGGTTTGGATCTATAGGTAACTCTACACCTTGTTAGTGTGGCGAGGGTTTGGATCTAGAGGTAACTCTACACCTTGTTAGTGTGGCGAGGGTTTGGATCTCGCAGGTAACTCTGCACCTTGTTAGTGTGGCGAGGTTTGGATCTGTGATAACTCTGCACCTTGTTAGGTGTGGTGAGGTTTGGATCTACAGGTAACTCTGCACCTTGTTAGTGTGGCAAGGGTTTGGATCTCGTAGGTAACTCTGCAACTTGTTAGTGTGGCGAGGGTTTGGATCTCGAGGTAACTCTCACACCTTGTTAGTGTGGCTAGGGTTTGGATCTGCAGGTAACTCTGCACCTGTTAGTGTGGCGAGGGTTTGGATCTGCAGGTAACTCTGCACACCTGTTAGTGTGGCGAGGGTTTGGATCTCGCAGGTAACTCTGCACCTTGTTAGTGTGGCGAGGGTTTGGATCTCGCAGGTAACTCTGCACCTTGTTAGTGTGGCGAGGGTTTGGATCTCGCAGGTAACTCTGCACCTTGTTAGTGTGGCGAGGGTTTGGATCTCGCAGGTAACTCTGCACCTTGTTAGTGTGGCGAGGGTTTGGATCTCGCAGGTAACTCTACACCTTGTTAGTGTGGCGAGGGTTTGGATCTCGCAGGTAACTCTACACCTTATTACTGTGGCGAGGTTTGGATCTAGAGTAACTCTGCACCTTGTTAGTGTGGCGAGGGTTTGGATCTCATGAGTAACTCTACCTTGTTAGTGTGGCGAGGGTTTGGATCTACTTGAGTAACTCTACACCTTGTTAGTGTGCCGAGGGTTTGGATCTCGCAGGTAACTCTACACCTTGTTAGTGTGGCGAGGGTTTGGATCTCGCAGGTAACTCTACACCTTATTACTGTGGCGAGGGTTTGCTCTGGAGCTTTAATTTTTTTTAAACTTTGTGTCATTTTCAGTTGCAGTACAATCGAGTAAAACACATATGGTTTACAGTCCAAGACTAACAAGATCTTATTGGGGAAACAACAAGCCCTTAATACAAAGAAGAAGGAAGAGCATCTACCATATTACGGTTCATCATAGGAGGAGATCCTAAAATGTTAACATAAAAAGCTCTAAAATTCTGAATTTACACTAAAGCTGTGCTCATAGAAATTACGAGTCCATGAGTAGTCCAGGAAAGTACAGTCCCCAATCGAGGTTATGTATTGCTAGGCATACAGCCTAAAGTTAGGAATAAATGAGCAGCCGAACTTGCTTGCAAGAGAAAATGCCACAGAAAAAGTAGTAAGACCAGGATCCTTCAACTATTTAGAACATCAAAAACTCAGAAGGCATTTTCCCAAAATATGTTTGTCAACTTCAAGGTAGTAAATAACAGAATCCTGTACAGGGAAATCAAAATTACTGCATTATGGAACAGAGATTTTAAACACAATTATGCAGTGGCTGAATAAAGCAAAATAAACAGGTAGCTGTAAACGGCCCTAAAATATAAGGGCTAGAGATGCAGGTAATTGAACTAACAGGCAGTAAGAACTGTGATCATATCATTACTTTTAAGAAATCAACAGTATCAGATCTCCCTTCTCAAATCCAGAGACCTGGCTTGGTGTATCTACGAGTCCACCACTAGCCAAGCTGACCTGTAATATTACAGAACACTACGCAATGCCTGCACAAAGGCTGTACGCACCGCAAAAGCCAATTTCTTTGGAAACAAATTGAACCATACTAGGTCGACACCTGCCGAATTCTGGAAAACCCTCCACCCACTTCTAAGCTCTGCCCCCTCATCCACACCTGTTTTCTCCAACTCTTCCGGCTCTGATTCTTCTTAGGCTGCCTCCTCTATCAATTTCTTCTTCACCACCTGTACCCTTCCCCCTGGCCCACCCCCAACGCTCTCTCCTACATTCCCCGTACCCTCCCTCCCACTCCACTAGTGGGTTTTCCTCCCCATCACGGACATTCTCCATGCTGTAAAAGTCCTAAACCCCTTCAAATGCAGCCCTGATGACCTCGATCCCAGATTATGTAAGATCTCGGCCCCTGACATAGCCTCTGTCTTACCTATTTTAACTCTACTTAATAGTAGAAAACAGGTTAAAATAATTGCCATTTTATAATCTATCTATAGCATAGAATGACGTGGAACCTTTGTAAAAGAGCCTCGGCTCAAAGGTATTTGTAATCCTAGAACAAATAAATAAATAAATAAATAAAAATAGCTCAATGCACTGTCCTGAAAGTATGGAAACTGGCCAAGGTCATCCCCCTTCACAAAGAAGTTGATCCCTCCTTACTGGGAAATTATAGGCCCATCTCGCTTCTCTTTGCTCTCTCAAAAATCCTGGAGAAACTCATCCCATCCAGACTAAACTCCTTCCTTGACACTTCCAACTCTCTAAGTCCCTTCCAATCTGGTTTTTTAGAAGTGCCCACTCCACTTCCTCTTCCCTGCTCTGCCTCACAAACCATATCCAAACTGCCATGGATAAAGGTCATCTCACCATGGCGATTTTCGTAGACCTTGCCAAGGCATTTGATTCTGTCACCCACAACCTTCTGAACAAGTTCCTCCTCCACAGACTGGTTCAAATCCTATCTCACTGGCAGAAACCAGTACATGCAATTAGGCCAAGGTAAGTCCACTCCCCTCCCCTTCCCTCTCCTCCTCTCTCCTCTCTCCATTGGGCCCCACTCTCTTCTCTCTTTTTGTCAATTACCTCCCTTCTGTCTGTTCGCCAACACACACACACACACACACACACATGTACGCTGACGATACTGTCATCTTTATCTCAGGCCGCTCTTCCACTACTACCCAAACATCCCTGCAGGAGACCTTTATAAAAGGCCTTAAGTGATTTGAGGCTAATGACCTGAGGTAAAGTACCAAAAAAAAAACGTCGCTATGGCATTTGGTTCCCCCCAGTGCTTGGCCAAACTCTCTACCCCACCTTTCCTTCTTCTCCCCGAACAGTACATTGATTAATACCGTAAAATCCTTTAACCACCTAGGGGTGTAGCTGGACCCCAAGTTAGACTTCTCTGAACAAATTGACTTCATCCACACCAAACTCTGGCCCAAGCTAGGAGCCTTATATAGAATGAAAGACAGCCTCTCGCCCCCGAGCAGCAAAGAATTAATCATCAAGTTAATACTCCCCACATTTGACTAAGCTGATGGTGTATATAGTTCAGCCCCCCAAATGTCCCTCTCCAAACTTGACCTTCTGTGCAATGCTTTCTGTCGTTTTGCCTTAAACCTCCCCTTCCAAACCCATCACTGTTCTCTGTACTCTGCCCTGGACCTCCCCTCCCTTACCTCTCGTCACTTTACGCACTGTGCCATGTTCATCGGCAAGTACTGGTTTCCTGCCCTCTCCTCCTATCGCCTTCTCCCTCCTCAGGCTATGGCCTCAGATCTCATGATTCTCACACCTTCAAATTCCTGACTCCACACTCCCAAGCTGGCAAGATCGCCTTCTCCTACAGACTCCCTACCCTATGGAATCAACTCTCCCAATCTAGCCACCTTGCTCCCACTCTAACCACGCTGAAACATCAGTTGAAACTTCTCCTATCACTCCCTTGCAAGTGCTCCCCCCCGGCCCACTTTAACATCCCCCCACTCCCCACACCCTAAACCTAATATTCTGTCACCCCTACCCTCCCTCCTCTCTTATGTATTTACTTTCATCTGCCCCTCACCTGTGTCAACAACCCTCCGGGTACTGGTACCCCTTACTAGCTGGAGTCACTATCTCTCTTTCTCCTCTACTTACTATTATTCATTGTAAACTTATTCATCACCTCAACAAATAGCACTTACACCTGTACTTGGATATTCCTAAGTCATCCTGTATCCCAAGTTGTATTTATTGCCATTACTGTGATTTGTGCAATAATTGCATCTAAATTGTATATATGGTCAGTGCTGTATCCCGTTATGCTTCTGCACTGTATTACTGTTTTACTTCCTTACTGAAATTGTTGCAGTGCTTGCTTGACTCTTGTATATCCCACTCCCCTTTACCCCGGGTCGCGCCTGGAAATAAGCCTTGGCTCAGTATACCTTTCCCAGTTACCAAAATTTTAAATAAATAAATAAAGATACACAACACGGCAACATCTGAAAAAAACGTTAGTAAAGCAGAACAGTCCCGAGCCCATGTGGCAAGGAGGTGGATGGTAGAGTGTACTTGCTGTGGTGGAAATGTTCAAGTGTCCTCACCCCCTGTGACCTTGGAGTACAATGCGCCAGTCTCCCATTGTTTGACCAAGACTTGAGCAGCCCACTTACCTACCTCAATTGGGTTGGTAAAAATGCACACCTTCCCAGTATGGACAGTAAGCAGGCGAGCAGGAAATACAGTTGGATGGGCTATATTAGCTCAGTGAAGTTCAGCTTCCACCCCTTCAAATTATTTGCACCATTGCCTCATGGTATAACTGATGTCTGGAAATATATGCACTGTATGTCCATCTTGAGAAAGAGACACGTTCCTCCACCATGCCAGGCTCAACAGCTGATCTCTTTCACCAGCACCAGTAGTTACCACTAGCAGAGTCCAGGGCTCCTTGGAAGACTCAGGCCACCCATGTGGCATAATACGGTAGGCTTTTTGAAAATGGAAGACAACAGGGTCCGATTTTGGTGACATGCATTCCACTAGCCACTCCTTGGTAAACATTATCAGGTGGTCTCCCTCAAGCTCTTCAGGTAACCCGATAAGACGAACATTTGTGGCTGGTATCTGGTTTTACATTGTTTCCAACCTGGCCCTGAAATGCTGTGTCTCCTTAACCACCACAGCTGTTGCGCTTGTCATTGTAGAAGTCTGTTTTTGGATGTCTAGCATTTCTTTCTTGATACAATCAACCATGGTTTCAATCATGGTACCTCTGGAATTAAAAAGAATCCACTTGCTGACTCAGATCTGTAACCGATGAAATGAGGCACTGCAACGTATGCCCCAAAGTCTGCAGAGTCTCTATGCGGGACCTCTGTGCCACCATGATGTCAAGGGTGGCCACCAAAGGCAATGACTGACTGGCCGCTGCATTTTTCCCTTTTTCAGAATCCTACCGTCCCACTCTTTACGTGGATTTCCCATGTGGTTCTTGACATAGTTTGCTTTCCAGCTATCTAAATTTCAGAAGTCAATATTTCACAATAAATTATTTTAATGTTCAAATTGTGCTGAATAATGCAGGAGTTGTCATCAGGTGCTGCCTCTCTGTTCAGGCTCCACGGTGAGCCCTCCCCCCCAGCTTTTTTTTTTTTTGCGTGAAAATCTGCACCAAGATATATATTTTCGCAACACATGGTAGGCTAGACCTATTTTTAACTCTACTTAATAGTAGAAAATGGGTTAAAATAATTGCCATTTTATAATAAAAATATTTTGTTTTTGGCTCCAGTGGTAAGTGGCACAGCAAGCTCTGCATCATAAGGGCCTTCAAACTTTGCCCTCACCACAATACCTTGGTGTTGAGTTGCCAGCTTGTTCTTCATGGTTGTGGTTAGTTATTCTCTATATTATACAATGGATTCATTTCTTATGTATTAAAAAGTAAAATAAAAGTTTATGAATATTGTTATTATTTTTTTTTGTATGTATACATTGTAAAAAAAAAAGCCATGGTGTGTTCCATTTTGACCAGCAGGTGGTGCTATTTTATGTTTATACAGTATATACAATTATTGTCGTCCCTTGTGGTTATAGGAGTGTGTCCTTAAGTTCTTTTGGTGAGAGAACTGTGAAGCAGAGCTGAGCAGTTCTGGAACACAAACAACTTGAGAAGAAACTCATAATTGCAAGAGACACAGGAACGGTACATATTAATAGATTATACATGTTAAAGATTTTTGTTTAAAAAAAAAGAAGTGAAAATTTTAAATCAAAATGTTTTTACAGGTTGAAACTAACTTTTTCAGCCACTAGCCAGCAGGGCTAGTTATTGAAAAAATCCACCAGCCCCACAGGCTTCTCACTAGCCCAGCACAAATGGGTTCAGGGACTGCGTGGTCAGGGCTCCATGCTACTGCTGCCAGCTATCCCTGTGTTTGTTTCTCGAGTAACTCAAGATGGAAATGCCAGCACAGAATGGAGCCCATAGACTGGTGATCCTGTGCCCAACCCCTGCCACCTGTCACACACACACACACACACACACACACACACACACACACACACACGCACACACATACGCACGCACACACGCATGCACACACACACACACACACACACATACACACACACACTGCAGCCCTAGCCTCATGTTCATAGTACACAGCAAGATTTTTTCACTTTTTTTTTGTATATTTTTGTTAGACTTTCAGTAAGTATCATCTTACAAAAGTACCGTACACAGATGTCTCCATGTTACAAGCATTAGTATATCGATATTGGTGTATTCAGACAAAAAACAGTGGAGAACCCCCAACTGACACATGTTGAGGGGAAATACCCACAATAGTAATAATCCCAAGTTACCAAATGAATACATCCTAAAGAGGGGTCTGGAGGGATGGCCAAACCAACAAGCCCAATAGAGCCTGCCGGCTGATGGGCACCGCACCCAGCTCCCCTCAACAGACCATAACCATTGAAAATGTTACAGAGGCTCCACTTAACTTTAGCATTTTAAGAACAACATTAATTGTGCTAGGTATACTGTCCTATCCACCATGGTGGACTAACACAGAACCCCAAAGAAAGACAGCAGGCACATTGTCATATTCAAACTAGGGGTAGGGTCCATCAGGAGAAATATTCCAGACGGAAAGGTCAGTCTGTATAAAAAATTGAAAGCCAGTTCAAAAGTAGAGTGTCTGACCCAAGACCACTAAATATATATTTAATCCACATAGACCCACTATTCCCCAGCTCTCGAGCAACATCCCTTTTAACAGACTTTTTAATTTGTATAGTAGGTTTACTGTACACCCACCAATATATTACATGCTAAAAGTCCACCAACTGATTATTTGCCCTCTGTTTCCTCATCCGTGGACACCAAACCTCTTTCTTGCTCCATAAGGTCCACCATTTTCTCCACCTCGTGCGGATTGTTGAATAGGTACATTTTGCCCTGCCACTCAAGTTGAAGTCTGGCTGGGAAAAGAAGTTGGTGGGGGACTTTTAGTTGTCTCAAGTGGCTTCTCACACCATCAAAGGCGCGGCAGCATTAGCCGAGTCCGTAAGCAGACAGAAAATTTCAGGCAGCATCTCCTGTAAATTGGTGGCGTCTTCTAGCCACCTCAAGCATGCGATCTCAGTCGCCACACCTGTGCATACCAGGATAAGATAAGGGCCCAGTCATCTCACCGACAGCTGTCCTGTGGTAAGTCGATAGGTTCGTTCAATAGATATCTGATCTGCCTCTTCCCCGAAGCCCAAGAGGCTAGGGATAATGCTTCGAGCAAAGTAGAGAGGGTCTTCACCCACGGCAGATTCTGGCAGTCCCAAAATATGGACATTGCTCTCCCGAACCTGGTTCTCCAGAAGGTCTCAGCATTGCTGCATCCATGTGTTTTCCTTAATTAGGCTTCTCACACCATCAAAGGCATGGTAGCGTTGTCGAGTCCCATAAGCTAACTCCTGGAATAAGTTCAAGGCCGCGTCTCCATAACAAATTTGGCGACATCTTCTAGCCGCTGCTAGCATGTAATCTCGGTCACCTACACCTGTGCATACCAGGATAAGAATCCAGGGCCCAGTCATCTCACTGACAGCTCTCCTTGGGGAAGTCAATATGCCCGTTCAATGGATACCCAATCTACCTCTTCCCCGAAGCCCAAGAGGCTAGGGATAATGGTTCGAGCAAAGCCGAGGGGGTCTTCACCCTTGGCAGATTCTAGCAGTCCCAAAATACGGACATTTCTCTCCCGAACCTGGTTCTCCAGAAGGTCTCAGCGTTGCTGCAGCCATGTGTTTTCCTTAATTAGTTTAGTGGCTGCATCTATTGTTTTGTTAGTTGTGGTCTCTAGTTTGTCTACTGACTGCTGAGTCATTTCCATTTGGGCTTCCAGTGCAACAACACGAGGGGTAAGGGAGTCAAATTTACGGTCCAGGTCTTGGACTGTCCGAACCAGCTGCTGCAGAGTGGTATTCACTGTCACCAAAGACACCTCCTCCGATCCTCCACCACTTGATGTCCCAGGCATTGTACTCTGAGATGGCCCAGCTTCTCGTTGCCCTCTCAGCTGGAAAAAGTCCCCAGATGCTTCCACAGTTCCTTTATTTTTCCCCATATCGGTTGCTGGCACCGTTCTATTATGCTCAGTCAAACTAGTTAGGTGAGAGAGGGGCAGAAAATTTATATAAAATAGCAAAATAGTTCAAAATTTCACGGAGCTTCTGAGAAATGCTGCCTCCTGCTAGGTTGCTCAGCAGCACCCCCAAGATTTTTTCACTTTAACAGCAGCACTGCAGTCAGTCAGCAAACACAGTAATATTTAAATTCAATTTACAATATTTCCTCATAGTTTCTTAGTTTCTTTTTATGAAACTACTTGAGACTCACACAAACCTCACTAACAAATGACTGCTCTGTGTGCATTTTTAAATATTTTGTAGCATCATTCTTTGCAAAATCCCTCCGTCCCACACAATATCACCAAATGGAGTCTGGAAGTCTCTTACCCAGCACTGTGCATGTAGTTAATCGAGGGTAGCCTGCTTCCGGTGACTGTGGACTTACCCTCTCTCAAGTCACCTTTGCACTGAACTAGACACACTTTGAGGCACACTAGTCTCCGTTGTGCAAGGAGCCACTTTGCTGATCACTCAGCACCTGCCTGCTTGCCCGCCAATTGTTACTCAGCAGCACTCATTCCTGTCATCCCCAGCTCTCCTCAACAAAACCATAAACTTGCACGTGCATCGCACAAATGAGGAGCGAAGATAGATCAGGACTGTGGGCATGTGTGGCGATGAGATAAAAAGTATGTTTTAGTAAGTGCTGAGCACTGGTCCAACCAATGGACAGAAAGTGAGGGCAGGTGGGTGGTGGGGGAAGAAGTAGAGCAGTAAGGTGGGTCAACAGTGGCAGAGCAAGCTGAATCACAAAAAAAAAATGCAGGAACTTGCAGACATCAGGTAGTGTTGAAGCAGGGGAACAAAAATAAGATGACACAAGGGGAACAGCATTCCCGGGCTGAACTCATGGTTAGTGTTGTTCAGATAGTGCTGTTGTGTATATGATTGCTATCCATTGGATAGTGCCAATATCTGACCAAGGATCTCACCGGATATCCGACCAAAGTTGGATGTCGAATCCGGGGTCGGATCTCAAATGATCTGAGGTTGGATCCTGGGAGCCTTAATTGGAAACATGGATACAACATGGATCCGCTGCTCAGATCAATTAACTGGATCCATAGGAGCCAATGCATTTGTCGGATCTGTGCACTGGATCTGAGATGGTTGGATCCATGGTCGGATGGTGCTACTATCTGACCACAACAACTATCTGGCTAAACATCTGGTATCTGTTGGTATTCTAATTTCTAGGATACTATCTGAGCAACACTACTCATGGTGCCTGGCAGGCACTTTAAACTACTGATTCTCCCCACCCAATGAAAAATCTGCATGCATTTGGCAGTCAGACAGGTGCCAGTTTCAAACCCTGTGTTTTACTTTGTTGAGAAGTAGAAAACCCTACATCAGAAATGGGCTATGCCAGCAGAACATAGAACTTCAGAATTTCAGAATTATTTGCATGAAACACCTTCTTGTGTATCCAAATACCACCACTGAGATCACTGCTACAGTTGTAATAGTGGTTTCATGGACATTATTAATACATTATTGATTGAGATCAGTCAGTAATATATGAAATTTTTTTTTTAAAAAACTTCTCCGAACATACCCGTTTCTGGGACAGCTGTGCGTGAAACGCACTCTTCATAAGATGTCTCTCTTGTGCAGAGGAAAGGAATGCTCTGATTGGGCAGGAGTGCTCACTTGATCTATGACAGTTATAGCAGTACCTGGAATGTTTAGAAATAAACAATCCTGCTTTGCTAAGAACAATGTCATGATTTATAATCTGAAGATACAGTGGACTGCGTGGTGGAGGGATATAAAGTAGATAAAATAATCTGTTGGCCGGGACTTTTTCCTCACCTGTGAGTTGTTGGATTATTTTTTTTATTTATGTAGTTTATTTTCTATAATTGACATACTTCATAACTATATTTTGCTATTTGTTTGCTTGTTTTTGATACCATATACTAGGCATACATTTGCCTGTTTTCAGGCACAGCCTGGGAGAATTACAGACTTACATCTTCAAAAGTGGTAACAGATTAAAACAACATTGGGAGGTCATAATAAGTAAAAGCAGCATACATAAAGAAAAATATAATAGTGCTTATAAAATAGGCAGGGAAAATCCTGCACCCTGATTGCTTGTTAACTGTGCATTAGACCTGTCCAATGCACAAGTAAAAACAAGTACAGTACTCAAAAGTCAAAATGCAGTACAAAAACATTAATGTGCCACATAGAACGTTCAGTGTCAAACACAACCAGCAAGATCAGTGCAGGCAAGGGGACTATTTTATGTAAAATTAAGACAAATATTTTCATTTTTTCATTTTTGAACCCATAAATTTGTATTTTTAAACACTTATGAAATACAGAGACCCATTTTATAAGCGCAATAAGACATTCTGTGGATGTGCGTTAGGCAGTTCTAATGCACAGCCAGGGGCTGAAGGCACTCAGACTGTGGCCTTGTGCCTTACTATGCCCCTAGCCGTGCGTTAGAACTGTCTAATGCACACCCTGTTATGTCTTATTGCTTACACAGAAGATAGCAACAGGAACATCACTGGGAATTACAATAAGCAGCGAAGTGCAATGACCATCAATGATAAAAACCAAACATGCAGTTTTAAGAGACAAAAATCAGAGAGCCAGCAACTGTTGGTTGCCATACTAACATACTAAAATGCCTGCAGAATAGGCCTAATGGTCTTTCATGTCTGCTCGTTTGGTCAGCCCCCACCCTGGGAGCTGACCTTGCTGCCCCCGTCGCCCTCTCTGGCTTCTCCCTTCCCAGTCCCGAATATTCTCACTGCACAGGATTTTGCTTCCAGAATCCTTCCCCTGTACCTGTCCCACCCCCTCTTGAACCCCTCCACCATCTCTGCCTCCACCAACCCCCTGGGAAGTGCATTCCATGGCTCCACCACCCTCTCAGTGAAGTAGCACCTCCTCCTTTCTCCCCTGAATCTGACCCCCTCCAGCTTCCACCCATGCCCTCTAGTTGTCCCCCCTTCCTTTGGAGCACCCTGACTGCTCCTCCCCTATTTATCCCCTTCATGTACCTGAAGATCTCTATCATGTCCCCTGGTCCCTTCTTTCTTCCAATGTGTACATATTTAGCTCTTCGAGCCTCTCCCTATAGGCCCTGTCCCCCAAGCCCCAGATCATTTTCGTTGCGCTCCTCTGGACCCTCTCCAGGAGTTTGATATCCCTCTTTAAATGTAGCCTCCAAAACTGCACGCAGTACTCGAGGTGTGGCCTCACCAAGCAGTTATACAGAGGGAGTATCACTTCCCTCCTTCTGGAGGTGATCCCCCTAGCGATGCATCCCAGCATCCTGTTGGCCTTGGCCGCTGCCCTCCTACAAGTCTCAAGAGTTGTTCATCTTGACATCCACCACCACCCCAGGTCCCCCTCAGCCATTGAGACTTGTGGCATTTCCCCCCCAGGGTGTGCACTTGGCCATAAACAAGAAAAATTTGTAATTAAGTGGTCTTTGAAAGTTTGGGACCCAGATATGAGTAAGAGCTAGAACAGGTGCAAATTATGCTATTTTCTCTTCCGGACAAAACAACTATTCCAGATTTTATTGGTTCTGACATTCTGTATATTTATCTACTGAGACCCCTCCAGGCATTTGGTAAAATCTGAAATGCTGCAATGTGAATGCCTGGAACCTATACAATCCAGGAATGGCTATTTGTCTGGAACAGAGTAAATACTGCAATGTTTGTACATGTTCTAGCTGTTCTGTTTTTGACAAGTTCTGGATTTTACCAAATCCCTTGGGATCTTTTTCCTCTATAATATCTTTTTGTTTTTCTGCCACAAAGATAATTGCATTTAGTTTCACTGACGTTTTAAATCCTGTAATTTAGGTTTCATTTATTTATAAATAATTTGTTTTTAAGCACTCTATGAACATTTGAAACATAGATACTATTGGCAGATAAAAGTCTTGAAGCCCATCCAGTCTGCCCCAAAACTAGCCTAGTATTTAGATTGTCCCTCATGGACATTTACCTTCCCCGTGCTGTCCCACTCCACTTGCACCATTCCCATGTGCATATCCCACCCCCTTTTTGAACCACCTTCTGTTTCAGCACATACAACCTTCTCAGTGACCTTGTTAAATTTTTCTACCACCCTTTCCACAAGAAAGGACTTCCTGACATTGTCTGCACCCCCCCATCAGCTTTGCGGAGTTTCCCTGATGTCAGTGTTCCCACTCAGCGTGGCATATCCCTGCTGACTTTTACTCCACAGAGGTACTTGAATATCTCTGCCTTGTCTCCCCTCTACATCTTATTCTCCAATGTGTACATATTGAGGCCCCCAACTGCTCCCCATATTACTTCCCCTGCTGTCCCTAGGTCATTTTGGTTGCCATCCTCTGCACGAACTCTAGTCTCTGTACTTCTAAAATTCAGGCTCCAGAACTGCACACAGTACTCATGCGGTCAAACCAGGGATCTATATAAAGGAATTATCCCCTTCCTTCTCCAGCTACTAATGCCTCTCCCCATGCATCCCAGCAATTATTTTGCCTTGCCTACAGCCTCGTACACTGTGCTGATGCTTTCATGTTCTCTGTTATTAACACCCTCAGGTCCCTTTCTTCCATTTTTCTCTCCACAACTACCCTGCCCATCCTGTATTCTGTCCTCGAGGGCCTGGCCTCTATGTGTATTACCATGCACTTTTTGGCATTACATATCTGCTGCCACACCCTTTATCACCTCTGCAGTTTTTCCAGGTCCTCCCTCATGGCCCTTACCCCTCCTTCGCTCTCTCCCTTTCACAGATCTTAGTATCACATGTGAAGAGGTATATCTTCCCCTGAATCCCCTCATCTATATCATATATAAATATGTTACAAGAGGACCGGTCCCTAAACCAATCCTTAAGGCACTTCACTTGTGACCTCCCTTACCTCTGAATGTCCCCCATTTATGACTACCCTCAAGGTACTCCCACTCAACCAATTTCAAAATCACCCAATTATTTTATCTCCCACACCCAGGCTGCTCAGTTTCTTAACCAACAGTCTGTGTGGGATGGAGTCAAAGGCCTTGCTGAACTCTAGATACACGATGTCCACTGCTTGACCCTTATCTACAGCTCTTGTCAACCAACTGAAGAATTACATCTTACTTGTTTAGTACAGCCATCCACTGGTAAACCCATACTGCCTGGTGTCTTGCAGATTGTTGGTCTCCAGTAACCATGCCAGCCTCTCCTTTATTATTGGTTCCACTACAGACATCAGACTGACCGGTCTATAATTGCCCAGCTCATCTTGCCTCCCACTTACGTGCTGGGGAGGCAAATCTGTCCACCAATCCCCTGGCTCCTTCCCCATTTCTAAGGAGCAGTCGAAGAGATCTGCCAGTGGTCCTGCTAGAGCCTGCCCCATCTCCGTCAATACCCTTGCCTGCATCCCATCAGGACCCACTGCTGTATCCATTTCAGTGTCTGCAAACTCTTTCAGATCCTGTCCTCCATGATGGGCTTCACTTTGGCCCTTGCACTTGACTCCCCTACTGGCTTTAATGCTGCCTTTTTGCTGCAGGCTCTGTTTCCCACATGAACACTGAACAGAAATAATCATCTGGCAGATTTTCTGCCCTTTCTCATACTCCCAACCCTACCGCTTAATGATTTTGACCACATCTTCCCTTGTTTTGTACTGCTCTTGTATATATTAAAATAACATGTTTTACCTTTTTAACCCCCTCCGCTTACCTCAGCTCTGCATCTGCTTTCACCTGGTTCACCATTCTATTGGCCACCCTCAGCCTTTCTTGATATTCCATCTTGACCACTTTTGCCTGACTTGTTTTCTACCTGATGAAAACCCTTCTTCTTTCCTTCACTGTCTTTGCCACCGTCATGAAATACCATAGTGATTTCCTTCCTCTCTTGCCCTTCTTCACCATTTTTGTGCAGAGAACTGTCGTCTTCAGTACTCCCTCCTTTTCAAGTCCCATTTGCTGCCCACTCCTACCACTGCTTTCATCCCTGCAGTCTGGGGACTTTACCCAGGTAAACTGTCATTTTAAATGTTTTATTTGGCAAGGCTGAAAGCCTGGGGTTCTGTGGAGCAGCGAGCGACACTTACCATGCCCCCCACCAAGCGCTTCATAAGGGTGCAGGTCCCATGCATGTCCCAGATACCTGTTTCTTTGCTGCTGCCATGCAGCTGCTAGCTCTCTGCTTACCCTTCCTGTACCTTGTTGCTGCATGCCCTGCTCCAGGTCTCTGCTCTGATTCCTCACTCCTGGTGTGGCTTGTTTTTTCCCTGGCTCTTTTTCTGGTGCCCTCCTGTGCCTTTCTGCTCCATTCTTTCTGTGTGGCCATCTCTGCCCAGTGACTGGGGCTCCTGGCTTGTTGCTTCTTGGCTCCTCACATGGCCACTGTCTGGCATTCTTCCTCTTGCCCTGTGATGCGGTCCCTTCTTTTGTCATGGCTTTTGCCACTCTCCTGCCATTTGGCTTCATGATCAGCTACCCCTTGCCATTCTGGGTTTCTCTTTTCTGCTCAACCTTTGAGCAGTTGTTTTCCTACCCTTCACATGGGATTCTGTTGCTTGGCAGCTGCTGGCATTGTTCTTTGTGGGTGCACTCTTCCCCTGTTCCTTCTTCTGTGTATTCATGTTCCATTCCTCCTGGTCTTCCATTGTCCCCTGCTCCGGACCCTGGGGCCGGGGTGTTTTTTCTTGTCCCTTTTTTCCTCACTGCCTGACTCAGATGGTGGTTTGTCTGGCCTCTTCTACCCACCTCCTGTCCTGCCTGGATTCCTGCTTGGCTAACATTGGGTGCTGTTCTTTCTCTGCTGCTTGGCCTTTATTCCTCTGGGGACTGTCTTGCTCCCTGACAGATGCTTCTTCTCCTGCCTCCCCCAATTTGCTGAGTGCTGTTAGGCTTGGCTCCTTTCTCCTCCTTGTCTGCTGCACTGCCCCTCCTGCCTTTCTGTCTCTTCTTTTTGGGAGCAGTATGTTACAGCTGACTGTCACTCCTCATGCTTGCTGTCCCCCTGCTCCTGCTTGTTCTTTCAAGAATGGCTCTTCACCATTGATTCCCACTAGTAGGTTTGAGTTGGAGGCGTTAGGACCCAGTGGGAGCCACAACCTTTTAGAAGACTGGCACCACGGTAAGCAGTGCATATGCATGAAGTTGCGGGTCAGTGCATGTGGCCTCTAGTTTACTGCTTTGTCAGCTCCCACCCACCTCAGTTCCCATTTTCCTGCTTTTGAGTGCGCATCAGAGATGATGTCGCTCACCCACCAAGAGTCAGAACTTCACATCTGTATGATGACACCATTCAGTTCTTCTAAGTTTATTGATTAAAGCGGGAGCTTATTTTGGTGTCAGTTTAGTTTTTTTTATCACTTAAATAGCTTAGTTTCTCTCTCAGCGCTTCCGAGTGTCAATTGTCGATGAACATGGAGGATAGTAGTGGGCCTAAGAGGCAGGTTGCTTTGGCACATGGGCCGTGTCCAGGTGACTCTTTCCTCTGGAGACGGGTTCTGACAATGGGTAGTCCAGTACTTTGGAAGAAAGGCCGTCTTCCCATAAGTACAAAAAGAAGCGGTACTAATGCTGCACACGCTCAATGTCGGGATCGTGACAGTGCTTGACATTGACCTCTTCCTCTTCTTGCAAAAGTGGAAGTAACAGTACTGGTTGAGGTCACTCTCTGAGAGATCTGCCTTGAGGAATTCAACTTATCAGAGTCTGAGGTCCTCACCATTGTCACTGGAAACATTGGGGACTTCTAGGCCCAGGAGGTTAGTGTCTCAGGCCCAGCACCCCTCTGTCTTTAAGTGAGGGCTCTGTTGGGAAATTCCATCACTGTACAGCTCTTATGGTGCAGGAGTGCTGCATCTGGCTCAAGTGGCACCACTGGTATCACCAGCCCCTGACACCTCAGAGTCAGTTGGAGTGGCATCGCAGGTGGTGCTGTGATAGTATGGAAGGGTGTTCACTTGTGGCAACAGCCTTCGGGTCCTTGCCAGGAGCAGCACCAATTATGTCTGTCTTACTTGTGGTTTCACCTCTCTCCTGTCTGGGGACAAAAACAGCCATGGTGCCATACTCCAATGCCATCTGGGTCTCCAATGCCAGCTGTAGTGTTGCATCCTGTGCCAGGTTCATGTCCGGCCCAGTGTCACATGTGGTGTTGGGCCTGGTGTCACGTGGACGCACAGTGCTGAGAATCCTCCTGGTGCAACTCATGGTATCAGTTCAGGCACCCCCTCTGACATCGGTCCTTCGCCCCTTGGTGCTGAGACTGCTGTCAATGGTGTTTCCACATCCATGTGCTGTGTTGTCGGCCCTGCAATCTCACTGTCTCTGCTATCCTCCTTGTGAGGAGAGTGAAGAGGGAGATGAGTCAGTTTCCAACCTCATTATCTCTGAAAGTGGTGAGGATGACTCTTGTTATGGTCAGAAGGTCTCAGAACCAATTTCTGTGTCTTTACCTCAGGAAGACTTATCTTTCTAGGCTCTGCTCAGAAATATGCACTCGGCATCGGATTTCAAGCCAGCAGCCATTCGCCAGGCTAGATGCCTCCAGCTGGAGCTTCTAAACATGCTAATATGCCAGTCAGTTTAGTTCCTCCTATTCAACCCACACTAGAGACGTTGTCTGATGCAGTTTGGCAGAGACCTGCTTCGGTGGCAGCTGTTCCCAAGCAGGCAGACAGGAAGTATACTGCTCCTAAAAATAAACCAGTGTGTTTCACTCTGCCTACAGCTAATGCTATTGTTATTCTCATTGAGAATGACAAGGCCTATGTGCCCAAAGAAGTCACTGCGCACACCACTAATAGGGAATCGCACATGATTGGCACTATGGGCAAATGAGCCTAACCTTCAGTCACCCTTGGCACGAGGATCGCTAGCTACCAAGGACATTTTTACAAATATGAGTACACCCTCTGGAGTAAGCGGAAGTCTCTCACAGAGATTATGCCAGATTCAGAGGCTAAATAGGATATTCTGCTGAATGTTAAGCAAGGTACTAAATCCAATAGTCACCAGCTCAAGGCCTTTATGGATGCCTTTGATGGGGCATCCTGCTCTGTGGCTGCAGGCATTTGCAGAGGGCATTCCTGGCTGAGGACTGCTGGCTTCACCCAGGATGTCCAGCAACAGGCAATGAATGACCCCTTTGATGGATCTTACCTGTTTGGACAGCAGGTAGAGCAGTCTCTCATGGTGTCTAATAAAACTGGAACAACTCTTAAGGCTTCCAGACCAGTTCCCTTCAACTCCCAGAGAGGCAAGGAACATGGATCCTTTAAAAACAAGCAGTCCTTTTGTAACAAAGGCAGGGGAGTCCAAAACAACAGAAGTCAGCCTCCCCGGCCTCAAGAGAAAGCGCAGTTGAAGGCACAGGTGCTGAAAGTCCCTAGTGCCACTATCAATCTGGATCTCCAGCTCCAGTCCTGCCTCACCTACCCATGGTGGACTCTCATCCTCTCAGTGGGGGGCACCTGACCCAGTTTTACCATCAGTGGGACTCCATCACAATGGACAAGTGGGTCCTCAGGATTATCCCAGAGGGGCACTCCTTGGATTTCACAGAACCCCCCTCCAGACCATCCACCAAGGAGGCAACCCCCTTTGTCAGCCCACATGTCAGGGCTTCTTGCGTATGAGATTGCAGGCCTTTTGAGCAACAAGGCAGTGGAACTAGTGCCGGATTCAGAACAGAACACATGGTTCTACTCCCACTACTTCATAGTTCCAAAGAAATCAGGGGGCATGCACTCAATTCTCAACCTCAGAAATCTGAAAAAATTCAGGGATTGAGAAAAATTAAAATGATTTTCTTGGCGCCCTGTTATTTTACCTGAACCATCAGGACTAACTGACATCACTAGATATGCAAGATTCATACTGGTGCACCCTAGTCATCACAGATACCTACGTTTTGTTGTGCTGAGGTAACATTACCAGTTCACAGTCCTGCCCTTTGGGCTTTCCTTGGCACCACAAGTGTTTACAAAGTGCTTTGTAGTCTTCACAGCGCATTTCAGGAAACTGGGACTCCAAGTCCTCCCGTACTTGGATGATGGGCTAATTTCAAGCCCGTCCAAACAGGGGACAGACCACATAGTGGCACTGCATCTCAGTTCCTAACTTCTATGAAAGTCTTACTGAACCTTGACAAATCTCAGCTATCACCCTCCCAGCAACTGCTTTTCATAGGAGCTGTTCTGGATACAACCCTGGCTTGGGCCTTGCTTCCAGGCAGCAGACTTCAAGCAATTCTGCAGATTGCATGCTACATCATGGAATGCAAAACTGTGGAAGCACACTCCATCCAGCACATGCTGAGTCTCATAACCTCCTCAGTGTTCACAGTGCCCTTGGTGCATCTACACGAGGACTGCTCAGTGGATGCTCAGTGCTCAATGGTCACAAGCATTGTACCCACAGACACACCTCATTCAGGTGACCAAACACCTGGTAAGGTCCCTGACATGCTGGTCAGGGGAAGAAAATCTGCTCCAGGGTGTCCCCTTCTTCCCACTGAATCCAGAAGTGGTTCTCACCACAGATGCCTCCCTGCTGGTGTGGGGGGCCCAGTGCCATGGATTGTGCAAGAGGGCAAGATGATTCTAGTGGACCCCTACTGACCTCGACAAATATGGTTTCCTCTGTTGATCAGATTTTCAGTCAGCAAACTGAGGACTCTACCACTCAAGATGGACATGTTGACACAGTCTCAGCTGGTCCATCCCAACCTGTGCTCCCTTCTTCTTCAGGCCTAGCTCCTGATGAGATAGACATGAATAGGTACTAGGTATTTCAGAGGGTTTCTGAAATAATTTTGGCAGTACATAAGCCTTCCACCAGGAAGAGATACACAGCCAAATGGAAAAGATTTTCCATCTGGTGCTCCAAAACCCTCACAGACCCCTGCAGGTGTCCTCCTGAAAAGACTCTGGAGTATTTATCGAACATGTCTGTAAAGGTCTACCTTTGTGCTATTTCGGCATACTACAAGCCTGTTGGTACTCTCTACCTGGCATGGTTGCCACTTTCAAGAAATTTCTCGAGGGCATCTTATACACAAGGCGTCCCATCAGGAAGCCAGAAGCTGCCTGGCACATCAACCTTGTGCTGAATATGCTCACTCGCAAGCCATCTGAGACTATTGTGAAGTGTGACTTGAAGTTCTTAACTTGGTAAGCAGCATTTCTGGTGGCTATCACCTCTGCTCACAGAGTATCTGAAATCTATGCTTTGGTCACAAATCCTCCGTATACTATTTTCCATAAAGACAAGGTAGTTCTCTACACACACTACAAATTTCTGCTGAAAGGGGTGTTGTAGTTCCATCTTTTCAGGCCCTAATCCTGCATACCTACTTTACCAACTTCAAGAATGAGGGAGAGCACTCTCCACTCACTAGATGTTAAGAGGGTCCTTAGGTGTTCATCCACTTTGCCCCTCATAGGCCCAGTAGGCTTCACCTTCAGCTCTGTACTGTTTCCCTGCAACCGTGACTGGGCTTGTTTTGGGTATTCAGTGTGCCCGCCCACTGCTGCTCCGTAACTCCCACCAGCCTGCCTAGGCATCTTTCCAGTCCTCTCTTTGGGGCTCACCTTTACCATTACTATCTAGCATTTCTACTCTACTTACTGCTTTCAGGAAAATGCCTCACCAACCAACAATGGGCACATGCCCCAATGGCATACAGGTACATGCCCGCCAACAAGAAGACATACGCCCATGCTCAGCCCCTCAATGGCCCAGTATGCTTTCACCTGTCTGGCTTCATAGCTTCATACTGCAGCACTCCATATCTTCTCATCCTCTGTGGCTCCGTACTGCAACGATCAGTACACTTTCACCTTCAATGGCTTCATACTGCACCAACCCAACCTGCTCAAGGGATCAAGTTCTCATTTCTACGAACCCCACCAGGAGTAGTTCAGGCTGCCAAGCCTAAAGCAGCTGTCTCCAGTCTTCCCCTTTTCCTTGGGGTGTTTGAGCTCCAGTGTTCCTTGGCATGGTTTCAGCTATGCTCCCTGACAGCAAGCCTTTGGCTCCTCCGTGGTGCAAGACCTTTGGTCGGACGGAGATGCTCACATATTCTTTAGCATGCATTGGTGTATAGCAGGCCTAACTGATGCCTGGGTCTTTAAGCATTTTGTCCAAAGCCTGAAGAGACAGCGACCTGAAGCCTTGGATCCCTAGAAGTTTCCTCCACAAGGGTTTTTCTTCTCCTCTCCATGCTCATTGTCATTAACTTAGTTAGCTTCTTAGTCTGTAGTTAGGTGTTTTCCACTGTATGAATTGCAACTTAGATAGTGGCAGTTCTTTGATTATTCACTGGCTGCTTTACTCGTGGCCTTCCCTCTTTCCTAAATGGAGGTTGATGTCTGACAGTTTTACTACACGCCTTCAACTCTGACTCGTTGGCTTCTTCCCTAAGGTACCTTTAGCCAAAGGACTGCAGTCCTGCAGCATCTGAAGTGGTGTAATCCTCCTCAAGAAGGTTCCTGTGCCTCCAGTACCCTGACAAGGGTGTTAGTTTGCCATGAACAGAGGGTACAAAAGGCCACATAAACTACAAGTAAATAGTGCTTGAAATTCTTAAGTTGCACAAGCACAGCACTCCATGCTACCAGCTGTACTAGTTACTCCTTACATAGTTGCCTGCTGAACCATTGAACCAAATATGTTTCTATTTTGTATTTTTTTTATTTAAAACTTTTATTGAAGCATGTGAAACAGAGAAAAAAAATCAAATCAGGTACAGTTTCATTCCCTCAAAGTACAACACTGATTCACAGACCATAACACACATTCCATAGTTACTAGTCCTTTAGGCATCACACCTATAGACACCCATATTTTGACCTGAACAGTGGACATTCTAGATATATTTGGACCTACCCTGCCCACAGCCACCATTCCATAAGTACTCTGTTGTGCGGAACTCCACCCAGTGACTGGCCATACCCACTGTTGGGTAAGTTACTTTTTCTATTACTTTCTATTACTTTTGGAAACGTGTTCCAGAAAGCTCTGTGCAATCACTAGCAAGGATGGAGAAGTACTGGAAAAAGTAATACACCTTACAGTTACAATTACGTATGTCTTTTTATACAAAAGTAATATGTAACTGTAACTGATTACATTTATTTGAAAGTAACTAGTAACTAACCTATTACTTTCAAATAAATGTCATCTGTTACAGTTATTTATTATTTTTGTATTTTTTTTTTAATAAAAGAAATAAGTCACTGTACCTGTCAGGTGTATTACTTTTTCTGGTACTTCTCCATCCTTGCTATTGACTGCACAGAGCTTCCTGGAACAAGTTTCCAAACATAATAGAAAGTAATAGAAAAAGTAACTTACCAAACACTGGCCATACCCTATATTATCAGGATAGTAAGTGTAGATACAACACCCTATGAATGCCTCCATCGGGGATGAAATCTGGATCTACTGTACATTTGAGACATAAAACACCCAGTGTGGCCACTTGGAAATAAATTGTTCAGCTCTTTCATGAATGGACGCTGTTATCCGTATTTTATATTTTTAAGTTGTCTATGAATAATGTAATGCACTGGGTACTGACCATTTAATACTTATGTTGAGGGAAAAAATCAGTTCACATCAAAGAAAAAAGTAAAGGTAACTGTTTTTAGCTACATTTGGTGCATTCCTCTGAAAAAATATAACGTTAATTAATCATAGGTGTCACAGTTCCTCTGAGAAGCCCCGGTGGAATGCAATAATGACACTGCATTCTAGAAAGCATGTATTCCCTGAATTAGTGAGGCACTCAGAATTAAATGTGCTCAACCCTGCTATAGCATATGGGGGGCTTGTGCTTCTGTATGGAAATTCATATGCCTGAAAAAGTTGTTCTGCTGTAGTAGTGACGTTTCTACTACAGCAGAATGACTTTTCATTCTTCTGCAGTAATTACGTCACAGCACAATGCTCCTGCTCAGTGGTTCTCAGTAGCGCTACCGTTACTGTCCTTAGACTGAAGAGCGCAGTCAGTACTGTTAAAAGAAATTGTACTGTGACCGGACTGACAAGGTAAAAAAGTAAATATGTGAGAAGGGGTGGAGCGAAAGAGTTAGATGTGGTCATAACTGTAGTAGACAGTGACAGAGGTTTCAGGTTTGCAGTGGCAGTGGTGGCAGAGAGAAAGGAGGCAGGAATGATCCTTATCGAGTCTGTGACTGAAATCTGATGCTATTTTTTTGTTAAACACAAACTGGCTAACATCATGGTTTCCTATGCACTATATAAAATAATATATAGGAAACCATACATGCCAAGGCTGTTTTCCCCACCTTGTGGTTACCATGAAGATAGGGACCTCTCAAGCTTAGCACTTGAGGTGACTCTATTGTCATAGTAACCACTCAGTGGGAAAATAGCCTTATAGTATATGGTTATGGCTTACTGTGACTAGAAAGCAGTGGCTTTCAAATTCTTGTTGTAGGACAGTTCAAAGGTCAAAAAAGTTGTTGTACTATCGTTCTGACGTCACATCGATAATACAACAACTTTTCTGAATTGCCCTACCACCTGATTGGTTGATTTACACTGGGGATTCAAAAAATGCTGGAGAAAATGGCAGCTTCACTTAGCGAGCAGTCAGGCAAGCAGCTCACAAGTACAGTTTTGACACTGACTATATTGACAGCTCCGTGTGGCCAAACTGTCAGTTTTCGGTATTTTTATTTGTTTAAATCTACTGGCACAGTTACTGATGACAAAGCAGAGTGGGATTTTCAGCGAGGAGTCGGGAGAACTGGTAACTTCTGCGGCAGGATCGCATTGCGGAGGACTGCAACTTTAGGTAGGGAACTGAAAGAATAACAAAATGCCCAGTTTTAATGCAGGAATGTGAACGTTGAGGAACCATATACTATATAAAATAGTGGATGGTTGATCATCCACAACGAAAGCCGTGTTTCCATCTCGGGAGTCGATGGTGTCATAGAAACCTCTCGACTTTGCTCTCAAGGTTTCTGTGACACCATCGACTCCCTCGATGGAAACACAGCCTTGTTGTGGATGGTCAACCATCCACTATTCTATATGTTGTGCATGGTTTCCCATACATTGTTCTATATGATTTAATTATTTTTCAATTTATTTATATTTTTGCCCTTTCACTTGTGCAAAGCAAACATATTAGTGTGATTGTGGATTTTGAGAGGTGTGTTGCTCTCAGTCCAATGCAGGGCAGTCTGCAAGGGGCTAGACAATGTTAGACCAATCATCAGCCAGACTGATTATGACACTGTTCTGGTCTTGTTGGGCAGAAACATTGTGTAGTTTATAGAAAAGAGCCACTCAAATCTTAGCGTGGCTCTTTCCTTTGATCTGCAAAATGCCACCCAACAAGCAGAGCTGATCATCTTCATAATCAGCCTGCTGTGATCCTCCCCCACAATGTGAAAACAAGCCCTTCTGACACTGGGGTGTCCAGTCCTCAGTGCTGGTTAGTACCCCCTGCCTATCCATTTTCACTGTGTGTCACTGGGGAGCCCACCCCTGGTGCTGCGCAAACATAACACCGATACTGGCATGCCCAATGCCCAGGGCGAGTACCTGAAATAAAGAACACCTGCCCTCAGTCCCTTCTACCCCTTCCTTCTTAATTTTCCAACATTGGGTTGTGCAATCCCTGGTGCTGGCTACTACCCCCAGGCCACCTGTTTTTATTGTGCAACACCACGGAACCCACCCTTGGTGCCGCCAAATGTAAGAAAAACATCTCTTACTCCCTCCCACCCCTTCCTTGTTAATTTTCCAACACCAGGGTGCCCAGTCCCCAGTACCAGCTACTAACCCCCATCCCACCTATTTTTCACTGTGCCACACTGGGGAACCCACCCTTGGTTCTGCTAAACATAACACCGATAGTGGGGTGCCCAATTCCCTGTGTCAGTACCTGAAATAAAAAAAAAACTGTCCCTCTTGGTCTTTTTTATTTTTCTACACCCTGTAAAAAAGGAAACTGTTCATCGACATCTGTTGCTGCCACCAGCCCACTGCTGCTATTATCCTCCCCATCCTTCCTTCCCACTTAGCACTCACCACCCCAAATGCCCCCACCCCTTACTTAACTACTGGGGTCCAGTGCCATAATCTTCTCTGGACCAGAGACATATCTTCACTCTTCAACACTGGACTGGGAACTGAGGAAATCAGGTCAGTTGTTCAATGTATTTCTATGGGTTTTGAACTTGTCCACATTACTTGGTCATTTTTAAATATTTTTCCACAGATTTTCAGCATGGCCTTTCTGGGTCTCCCATCTCATGAGCAATGGCAGTGAAATTATGAAAATCTATCCCCAAAAATGATTTTGTGGTCACTGCGTGAAATCACCTTTTGGGCAGGATTTGAAAATTTTCTCTGCCTTGTTCTTGAGGTGGGGTCATAAAAAAGCTGTGCTGAAAATTTGAGGTAAAAAATATTAAAAAGCTACAAAGTTATGAGCGTACATTGAAAATTTTCAATGCACGTGTAACCCGTAGGTGGCGCTATCCCAAGGGCTACTACCCCTCTCTCCTTGGCTAGTTGCAGGTTGAGGGGCCTGGGTACATAAACGGGTGCCTCCACCTGGAGTACAGGGTTGTTAGTGGTCAAGCTAACCTGGGTACAGCCCTCTGGGACACTGTAACCCCCCTCTTTCCCCTCTAGTGGCCTAAACAGTAGGTGACACACACTTTCACAGTAACCCCTATCCGGTTCTGTGCATATGGAATATCCCCTCCCCTAAGGTTCCCCACAAAATCATCCAGGTTAGAAACTTTGCCAGATTAAACCCGGACCTGTTCCTGGAGGAACTCAGGTTTACGGACTGGTCAACAGTCTATAGAGCACTGGATCCCTCATCTGCCGCCGCCGTGTTCCACAACATCTTTGTGGATCTACAAGATAGGCATGTCCCTATCACTAGGCGTAGGATCCGTGGGACAGCCACCCAGTGGCTGCATGGGGGCCTCCTCTCCCATGCGTGCGAGAGACAAATGCTGGCATCAGTTAAAATGCACACACGATACTGCCTTGCTACAGCAATACAGAAAACTCAGAAATGAGTGCAAGAAAATGATCAGGGGGACAAAAAGTGACTTCTGCAAGGCCGCCCTTCTCAGCTCTGCTAAAGACCCCAGGCGGTTCTGGAGAACCATTCAATCACTGGTCGGCGGTCGCTCCTACTCCGGGGTCACTGACATGCTCATCAAAGGAGTCTCCTGCAACAATCCTCACGTGATTGCTAATGAACTAAACTCTCATTTCACTGAACTCCCTTCTGCTCTCCAGCTCAGGTCCTCAGCCCGGAACTCAAGCGGCTCTGCCTCCCACGTCTGGCAGTCTGGTCTGCCCGCCCTCCTTTTGCCTAAAGAGCGGTGCTCGGAGCAGGTGCGGTCTCCTTCTTGGTCTCTCCCAGAATGCTAGCCCCGGCCCTGATGACCTGGAGCTCAAGCTTCTCAAACTAGGAGTCCCCCTTATAGCCTCCCCGGTGACCCACATTTTCAACCTATCCCTTACCCAGGGACTGATCCCTGATATCTGGAAGGTTGCCAGGTCGTCCCTGTCCCTAAGCAGAAGCGACCCCAAAATCCTGGGCAACTACCGTCCCATAGCTATTCTCTCTGCTGTCAGCAAGCTCCTGGAAAAGGTGGTCGCCAAACAAATCTCGGAGTATATCCACTCCCATGGTCTGCTGACCCTGGCCCAACACGGCTTTCATAGAGGGCACAGCACTACCATGGCTCTCATCTCTGTCTCTTCCAGTATCAGAGCTGCTATGGATCAGGGAAAACTCTCAGGTGTGGTATCTATTGACTTATCCAAGGCATTCGACCTCGTTGACCACGACCTGCTTGCCTTGCAGATGAGGTCCCTTGGTCTGTCCCCCTCTGCCCTAAACTGGGTCTCTGACTACCTATATGACAGAAAACAACTAACTAAATTCAATAAAGTCCTCTCTGGCCCCCGGCCTGTTACCTCTGATGTCCCTCAGGGCTCTGTGCTGGGTCCCCTACTCTTTTCCCTGTTCATCAACAATCTCCCCGATGTGGTCTCCAGCTGCCGTGTCATCATGTATGCGGATGACCTGGTTCTCCTGGCCCTCCTGTGATACAGCCACACTAAACCGACACTTATCTGAAGACCTCTGGAACATCCAGGCATGGCTCTCCAACCATAAATTGGTCCTCAATCAAAACAAAACCCAGGCTATGCTCTTGGTTCAGCTGCCAAAATACGGCCTCTTCAACCCCCTTCATATCAACTACGAAGATGGCTCTCTCTCCCAACCGTGACCTCCTCAAATATCTTGGAGTGACGCTTGATCCCCAACTGGACCTTGGTAGTCATATCCATAATGCCTGCAGTGGGGTAAACTGTAAGCTAGGGATGGCCTACAGGGCTCGGTACAACCTTACTCCAGCGGCTCACATAGCTCTTGCCAGGGGAGTACTACTTCCCTCCCTCAACTACGGCTCCCTCATATTTGCTCATACTTCTAATTCCCTCCTAAGCAAGTGGAGCACAATGTACAACAACATCTGTCGGTTTGCCCTGGCTGCCCCCCGCCTCACCCATCACTGTGAGCTCTACGAGAAGCTTGGTTGGCTATCCCCGCTCAATCACCTTAACTTTAGCACTGGGTGCCTCATGAAAAGTACTCAGCTCCGCACCCTCCGAACTGACCCGTTTCTTGCCCCTGCTGACCTCTCCCCTACCTGCTGCGATCCCAAGGCCCCGGACTACTAAATGTGCCTACCACCGCACCATCATGGGGACGGAGTTTTGCTGTCCATGGTCCCAGGCTCTGGAACTCCTTTCCTGAAGAGCGTCTGTACTGCCCTCTCTCACAAGCTTTTCTGGATCTCCTTGTGGGATCATCTTAAGTTGGCCTCTGCCTGTGAATGCCCTAAGCCCTTAGTCACCCGGTGCCCACTGGTGCCGGCTTCTTCCTCTCCTGCTCTAGGCCACCACTCTTGCGCCTATGACCTCGTCCAAATCCCCTCCCTTGTTGACTGACTCTATGATGTTCCTATGCTCATAAATCCTCACTAGCCCTATTGGTCATTTGTATTTATCTCCAATTCATACCTTTGCCCCAGCATTGTATCTGGGTGTACTTTACGTAATTGTAAAAACTGTAAAAATTGTCTTTTCTCCTGTTTCTGTATCTAATGTATTCGTCTGAACCAACTGCTGTATTGTTGTACCTGTTGTACCCTTTTGTACTCTCCCGGGTCGTTCCTGAAAATATGCATAATATTTGTCTAGTGTACTTACACCGTAAACAAAAACTAAATAAATAAGTCCCCACTCGGTTGGCACTTACCACCAGGACAGGTTTCACCAAGTCAGTCCTGGAGACCCCCTGTAAAACAAGGTTAGGCACAGCAAACAACCACAGTACAGTGCTCTTGGTACAAACTGGAACCACAGTCAGATTGAATGCAAAAAGAGTTAGATCTGATTTATTCAGGGGACCTGAACAAGGGAGGGGTGTGATCAGGTTGGTTGGCTTAATGGCTAAATCAATCAGACAGTTGTGCATGCAATTCAGAGTCCCTATACAGTCACTCTGGGTACCTAGGTGGGAATAGGATGGGCTAGCCTGGAACGTTGCCTGGGGGAGGCCAGCGTTGGAGCTGGTTGGGGCCCTGTGATAGAAGAAAGACACATGCACCACACACTATTTGTAATCCAGAGCCGGAGGGCTCAATTCATGAAAGAAAAAACAACAATGCAATCAGATGGTAACACTTGAGATTTAGCTTTTGTTGCAGAGAGCTACCCTGGCGTTTACTCATGATACCTCATACAGGACACTGGCAGGATCAAATTGAGAATGCAGGTTGTTGAGCTGGAGTGCCAGGAGAAGCAGGGCCCACACGAATCACCGAGGCATTGTTCCTGTTCAGTGCATTGAGCAGGGGGCTGATCCCCAAGCAGGTCTCTCATCGATGGCTTTCTCTGTGGTGTGAGAAAGCTGGCCAAGGGGAGATGAATGTGGATTCAGTCCAGTGAAGCTGGATGTAGCCTCCAGCAAGCAGAACACAGTCCAGCACACAGTGGGGAAATAAACCAAGACCCACTAACAGCACACAGCACATTTACATGTAAGGAAATACCACTGTACCAGGCAGATGGCTTTCCAGTTGCAATTATGTCCTGACAGGCTGATCGCGTTTAGCAAATCTTTGATCTTCTTCAGGTTTTGAGCCTGGTCACAGTTCAGTAGCTTTAATCGCTCTCACAATTCGGATAAATTCACAAGTTCCCTCTCAGGGACAGCAGGCAGGCAGGCCGGCCAAAACTCAGCCCTTCCACAGTTCTCCCACGTAAAACTACACAGAACTGCTGCTCGACTATCTTGAGCTGTTCACTCTTTCATTTCCCAACTCAGACTGCCTCTAGCTGTAAGCAACCTGGGACTTTCCCCAGAATCCAAAACATTTGGTTCGCTGATCCATCTGTCAGTCACTGCAAGAGCTCCCCCTCCAGGTACATTTGGTCGCCAAAATTCCAAAACTACAATTACAATACAATACAGACACCATTTTAGGGTCCCCAAAGGTACTGATTGGTCCAAACTTTCAGCCACGAGCCAAGATGGTGGCACAATGCTGAAATGTCCGTGTTACAAGAAAGGCAGGTTAGGCAAACTCCAATGACATTACTATTATAACAGCTGTTCAGCAAATAAGTACAACTTCTCACAGAGCTCCCTCTGCGCAATTAGTGATGGCAGAACAGAGCTATTATCTGGCAACCCAAGCGGGACTTGAGCATAGAAACACTCAGCCCCCACCCATATCAATTATAAACTGCGATATAGGCAGCTCTTAAAGAGACAACAAACAGAGGCTATACAGGCACTGTCAGGCAATAACGTTTAAACTACTAAGACAGAGGACACCAGCCTGACAGTGGGCATTTAGGCAAGCCCAAGGAAGACTTTTCGGGAACCCCCATTTGTAGGGAGGTTACACGCTTCCCTGCCTGGAGAAAACGTGGCCGCGTCAAGTCTGTACCACCACAATATTAAAGATGCAAGATATATGAGACATATGTGACACTAGCATACTATGAAAATAATATCTGATGCATCAGTTAACATAAACTTATCACATTACTATACATTTCACTATATTTCACTATATCATATCTTCATTGACATTACTTATGCATGTTTCATACATGTGATACTGATTCCACTATGATTAACACACTATTAACAATATAATATTGATTCATGTAATAACTCCTTGTACATTAAACAGTGTAAGAGGGGGCCGTTCCCTATCAGTTAACTTGTGGCTGGATGGGGCAGGGGCACCACACTGAGAAGGAAGAACAATTAACCTGGAGTTGGCTTTCAAGCTCAGTTTGGGTAGTGAGCTTTGAGAAACATAAACACCTTTGTGAACCACATTGAGAGGCAAATCCACTGGCCTTCTAGGATAATCATAACTGAGGCGCAACACTGGCTTGACAGCTCGGTCAGACTTCCTGGGGGGAACTGGCACAGTCTCTGGACGTTCAGCACTAACTGTGGACCTTTCTTCATTTGCGAGGGGTGCTTCTGCATGGATTGAAATGTCCAAACTGGGAGCACTGTCAGCTCCTTACTCTGCTGACTCTGTTTCCACAGCATTTTGCCCACCGTTATCTTCAGAAGAGGGCCTAGGTGACTCATTCTGAGGAGACTTTTGCACATTTAGACTTTGCAGCACAGAAGAGGTGCTGTCAACACTTTCATACTCTTCTTCAAGTTCTGGTATGCCACCAGGGAGACTCAAACCATCAGTCCCTTCTTCGGGCAAGTCAAACAGTTCTACAAGACACAGAGAGTCTGCAACCTCAGATGTGATACTTTGCACTTCACTTTCAGGGAGCATTGGCTCAATGGAAGAAGTTGGGTGGTTATGCAGTCCTGAAGGCCCAGCTTCATCCCCACAATTCTACAGAGGATTGCCTCGAAACAACTGACTCAGTTCATATGACGGAAAATAGGCATTGTCACTCTCACTGTTATCAGAGAGGGTCTGACAGTCACTATCATTCTGGGCCTGCTGACGGAAAGGCCTTGAACCTATAACAACTGGGGCAGGTTGACTCTGTCTCTTTTTCTTAGCAGCATGAGTCACCGGCCCAGGAGAGGCAATGTCTGAGGGTTCAGCATCAATAATTACTTGACTGATGAGCAGTAAGTGATTACGGTGCCTGGTCTTAACAGCTTTGGAATTATTTTCGGGGTGCACTTTGTACACTGGTACGTCATCCAGCTTGCCAACTGCTATGTGAGGTAGATGGCACCATCTGTCAGCACTTTTATGCTTTCCATGCAGTCCTAGATTGCGCAGCAACACGCGGTCCCCAGGTAATAGCTCTTGAACCTTCACTTTCTTGTTGTGCCTCTCTTTGTTAGCAAGGTTTCTCTTGGCGGCCATTGTTTGAGCCAGTTGGTATGCATGGTTCAATTCAGCCTTTAGTTTCTGTGCATATTGTAAATAGTTCTCAGCTCGGACCCCATCCAGGGAGACCCCAGAGCAGACATCAATGGGCAACAGGGCTTCCCTTCCGAACATGAGTCGATAGGGAGAGAATCCGGCAGCATCTCTTTTGTTGCAATTGTAGGCGTGAACCAAGGTGCTAATTTGCTGACTCCACTTAGACTTATCTTTAGGATGGAGAGTACCCAACATGTCCAAAAGGGTGTGATTAAAGCATTCTGGTTGAGGATCCCCCTGCAGGTGGTAGGGGGTGGTTCTTGACTTCTGCACCCCCCACAGGGAGAACATTTCTTTGATTAATCTACTTTCAAAGTCTCTGCCTTGGTCAGAATGGATCCGCTGAGGGGCACCATAGTGGACAAAGAACTTTTATACTAGCACCGTGGCCACAGTAGAGGCCTTTTGCTCTTTAGTTGGGAAGGCTTGTGCATATCGTGTAAAATGATCGGTAACTACCAACACATTGCTGATGTTCTTTTGGTCAAGTTCTAAGCACAGGAAATCTATACAGACTAGTTCCATGGGGGCACTGGTAGTGATATTGACAAGTGGGGCAGCCTTCTGAGGCAGGGCCTTCCTTTGGAGGCAACAACTGCAAATCTTGACATGGTGGTCGACATCTGCCCCCATCATTGGCCAGCAGAATCGGGATTGCACCAAGTTGAGGGTTCTGTCAATACCAAGGTGTCCCATCTGATTGTGGAGGGACCTCAGTACCAGCTGTTTGAAAGCTGTGGGCAGGACCAACTGTCGCTTGTCTATTTGACCACGGCAATCCACTGTCTCTCTGTATAACAACCAATTATACAACTTTAACCTGGGGCCTTCTTTGAACAATAGAGCAGTTCACAGGTCAGGGGAACACAACTTAGACACATCTTTCCCAGCACGCAGGGCGGCGAGGGCTGGTTGAATCATGGGGTCTTGGGATTGAGCCCACTGAATGCTGTCATTATCAAATTGAGGTAAAGCACTAATATCTAAAGCTACCAACAGTCCCTATTTTCCCAGGACAGTCCCTATTTTAGGCAGCATGTCCCAGTGTCCCCACAAGTTTTGCAAAATGTCACTTTTGTCCTGGTTTTTGCTTACTTGTCCCAGTTTTGTCCCTTTTTTTTTGCTGGCTGCTAATCCGTGAGTGACAGTTATTTCAGCACCACTGTGGTGCTGCTCGGGTGGATAACAGTTTGCAACTTCAATCCCTGCACCTGTGTTGCACCCCAAGCATATCAGTGGGAGCACAATAAAGCATGTTCCTTCCTGTTAGATTAGACTGGGTAGTAGTGCAAATAAGTGCATGTGGATGTCTGCTTGCCAGCAGATAAGAGGGGCTCTCGATAGAGAAGAGACTAGCAGCAGTGAACCAAGGTACCTGAACCTGATCAGCTGTGGGGAAGTGTGTGAAAACAATCTGGTGTGGTGGTGGGAGTCACTGAAGTGAAGTTTGTTCAGCAAATGAGGTGAGTGTAAGTGGGTTGGATGGAACAGTCAGAAGGAGCAATACATGCAGCTCGAATATCTGATCACAATTTAACACAGGTTTGCTTGTAATGAACTTTCTGTACATCATGATTTGGAACTTGGTGCAGCAGAATGATGTATTGCTTTAATCTGGATGTTTGCTGCTGCCGTTACTGTGAGGCGGCATTGCCAGAGCAAGCAGCAAAATGTAATTGTGTGCAGCACTGTCTGTGGCGGTGCCCGTGGGAGTGACACGGTGGGGGGTGAGGTCATGGTCAGGATGGACCGTCCCAGTTTTAGGCCTCGGAAAGCTGGTAGCTTTACTAATATCTAAAGCAGAGAAATGGCAATAGGCTGCTGGTATGCAGGTGTCAGGAGGGCCCAGGCAATCTACTAGACAGTCCACTGTGTCTGCAGATGTCTGTTCATCTCTGACAAACTTTTGGCGTAATGCTCGAATGTCAGGTTCAGACAATTGAACTCAATTACTTTGGAAGCAGGCTTTCATGACAGGGCGTCAGCATCAATGTGGTTCAGTTCCGGTCTGTATTTTTTTATTTATTTTTATTTTATTTATTTAAGTTTAGGAATTACAACCCTTTGAGTCAGGGAATCATTTACAAAGGCTCCATGTCATACATTGAAATGAGGACAAAATACAGAGTAAAACATAAGGTATAGAGACAAAGAACAGTGGCAGAATGAGTACAGTACATAATACATAGACCGATAACTACACCACGATGCATAAATTATGAGTCATATAACTAGAGTCAGAGGTAAAAATTTGCAGCAAATACTTAGCCCAGGTATAGGAGTTTATGTGCAATCACAGTGGCAGTTGGATATAATGTGGGTTCGCAGCACAGGTTTAAAAGGCCCCAACCTGGGAATAGAGAGGGCAGTGTCAGAGAGGGAGTTCATCCAGAGTGGCGGCCGGTAGCAAAAGGACCTTTGGCTGGCAGTGGTCCTTGCGAAAGGGATGCGAAAGGTGGAAGTGTTTGAGTGCCTTGTGGCCTGCATCGGGGAACACGTTTGTAGAAGCAAGAGGCAACCAGGGGTGTTAACCCTAGTTGTATTCTTTTGGCAAATAGGCAGGTCTGATAAAGTAGGTGTCCCTGAAAGTTTAGCCAAGATGATCGTTTGTAGAGTTCACAGGTATGTGTAAGGGGATCACAGCCTGTTGCTAGCCAGCATGCTTTGTTAAGGGAGTGCTTAACGCTAGACAGGGCAGTGTCAGAGGCAGCGCCATATATGACAATGCCATAGTCTACCAGGGAAAGGATGGAGCAAGAGATGGCTAAGTGGAGGGCATCAGGAGGGAGATAGGGCCTATATTTATACAGGAGACTGATTCTAATATGTATAGCAGAGCAGGTCGATGATATATGCTCTTGGAAAGTAAAGGCCAAGTCAAGGGTGATCCCTAGGTATTTAAAATTGGTAACTGCTTCCAGCATGGTACCCTGGGAGTTTAGTATAGATAGTTTGGTCATGTTGTGCTTATGTTGAGGGTGGGCGAAAAGCATGACCTTTGTTTTATTGTAGTTGAGGACAACTTTGTGGGAGGTGAACCATGTTTCTATTTCTGTGAAGGAGCCCTGCAAGTTTTGCTGGAGCTGGGTAGGGCCAGGGTGTTGGCTAAAGATCACCGTGTCATCAGCATACAGGAGCTGGTGTTCAGTGGAGACCAGAGGGAGGGAGTTTAAGTATAGGGAGAAAAGGAGCGGGCCAAGGATGGACCCTTGTGGAACGACAGATCGGACTGGAAGGCTAGTAGAAAGGGTGCTGTTTATTTTTACTTGCTGGGTACGGCCATGGAGATAGTTTGAAAACCAGTTAGTAGTCTCTTGGGAAACACCAACAGAGAGGAGGGAGTTTAACAGCATACTATGATTGACAGTATCAAAAGCTTTGGAGAGGTCAATGTATTCAACAGCATAATCATAAGTCGATAAGGCTGAAAGCCACCGGTGCCCAGTTGTGTCCAATTTAGCTGAAGTCTGTACATAGGTCAATGAGTTATTGTCGGTCTTCACCAATATCTGTGCCCCATAGAGGTACTCATGAAACTGGTCAACTATGGCCCACTTTAGGGCAAGGAATTCCAGCTTGTGTACAGGATAGTTCTGCTCTGACGGGGTCAAGTTCCTACTAGCGAAAGCTATGGGCCTCAAACCATCCTCATGATCTTGACACAGTACAGCTCCTAGGCCCAGCAGACTAGCATCCGTGTGCAGCACATAGGGCTTGGTAGGATCAGTATAGGCAACAACTGGGCATGGGTGAGCTGATATATGACTTCATAGAAGGCTGCTTCACATTCAGGTGTCCAAGTCCCAAAAGGCTCACCTGTTCGAAAATACACTTTCTCTTGATCTTTGATAGCCCCCTTTTTGTATTTGTGGCTGTTGGTGGGGTAGCCTTGGGTGAGGTTAAGGAGTGGTCAAATCACCTTTGAATAGTCTTTGGTGAACCCGCAGTAATAGCCGCAGAACCTCAGGAAACGTTGCAGTTCTTTCAAGTTATTGGGCTGGGGCCAAGTAGTCAGAGATTCAACCTTGCTGGGATCTGTCTGTATCCCTTCTGCAGATACTATATGCCCCACATATTTCATGGATGTTTGAAAAAACTGCCACTTGTCAATGGACAGCTTGAGGCTGAATTCTTCCAATCAATCTAGGACTTTAAACAGCCAGGTCTCATGCTCCTCTAACGTGCATCCGAACACAGTGACATCATCCAAATACACTAGACATTCCAGCAACTTCATATCTCCCAACGCACGTTCCATCTGTCTCTAAAAGGTAGTGGGGGCACCAAAAATCCCCTGTGGCATCCTCAGAAATTTGTAGAACCCCAAAGGACAGATGAAGGCTGTTTTCTCATGGTCCTCCGGGGCCATCGGAATTTGGTAAGATCCAATACTGAGAACCACTTGCTCCCATTCAGGCAGTCCAGAGCATATTGTATATGTGGCATGGTGTATTGATCGGGGACGGTCCAGCGGTTCAGGGTTCAATAGTCAACACACATCCTCATGGACCCATTTTTTTTATGCACAACTACAATGGGAGAGGCATATGGGTTCCTCGACTCTTCTATAATGCCAGAAGCAAGCATTTCCTGCAGGTGTCTCATGACATCATCTATGTCCGCAGGGGTGAAGTGTCTGGATCGCTCTTGAAAGGGTCAGTCATCATGCAGGCATATGTTGTGCTTGGCACCTTGGACACATCCCACGTCCCATTCTTCTAATGAAAACAACTGATCTCTCTGGGTGAATTTCCTGCTAATTTGGACCTTCCATTCGGCTGATAGGGAAGAATCACTGAAGTCAAATAGGTCTGAGGTCACCCTTTCCTTCTTGGTGGAATGTTTGTTGCTGGGTAATACTGCCATGTTTGTGCAATGTACTGTAGCTAGGCTATGCCATCTGTTCACTCGGACTTCCTGATCTGACACATTTCGAATCTGGACCATTACTCGTCGTGCACAGACATGGGCATGGGCAGGTAGGATGCTGGGTTTGACTATTAGAGCCTCTGGCAGTTTCCCTTCACCTGGTGCATCCAACATTAATATTTTGTTCTTCATATCTTTCCTAAGACAGACCTTCCCATGAATGGTACACTGAGAATTAGGTGCTAGCACCAGAGATTTAGGATCCTTCTTCCACACGATCCCCATAGGCTCATCTCAGTTCACTTCATTGGGTTTCTGTTGCAAATCATAAGCCCGTTTGATTAAGGCTGGAATTCTTAGTGCTAGTCCAGTCTGTTGCCCTTGCTTCTCATGGCAGAGTTGTGTCAGTCTCCCAAACATATGGGCGTTGGTGCCAATTAACAGGGGAACCTCATCATATAGTCCGGTGGGGGGACACACTAAGGCAAATGTCTCAACTTGTTCATCTACCCCGGCCACAGCGGTAGGGAATGACCACCAGATCCGGATATATCCCGAGTACGGATAGGACTTCTCACTCAACCCCCACACATGCAAACCTTCTAAGGGTTGTAGGGACACTTCAAGCAAATGCTTCTGGTACCAATCTTGAAATACTATAGTTACTTGAAATCCACTGTCCAGCATGGCCCAGGCAAATACACTGTTCACCATCACTGTAGTTTCCATTGAAAGGCCCACCACCTCAGACCACTCAGGTGATATAGACTTGGATGTCGACACTGCAGTGGCCTTGGACGAATAACTGTTTCGGCCAGTCCCACCTTGCGTCCGCATGTTGTTCCATTGAATCAGGGCCAACAACCGAATAGTAACTCTTCACAAATTCTCAGGTGAGCAACAGGTGAACTGGATGTGCCCATATTCTCCACAGTGGTAACAAAAGATGGGCTCTCTAGAGTCTCTGAGTGGTAGCGGTTCGTCTCCCTGTTTGGGCATGTTAGGGGCATCTTAGGGCCCTTCTTTGACTTATGACTTGCTTTCTTGGCCCTCTGGACTTCCACAGGGGTTAGTGACTTGTGTGGTTAGTAGCAGGTCCCCCACCAGGACCCTCAGCTCTTGTACTTCTTCCAGCAGGTTACTCTCAGTCCGGGATTCAAAAGAGATGATGTGCACCCCCACCCCACCAGGCAGGAGCTCGCTCTTTAACTCAGGAGGTGCCTGATAGAGGTTAGTATCTCTGGCTGCCTCAACAGCTTGTTGACTGACTCTCAACTCTGTCAATTCTTTAATCAGTTTTCTCATCTGCTGCACCTCAGCCTTGTCACTTCTTTTGGGGGTCTGACAGGTAAGGGCAACCCCGGCATAGGGCTCCCATCCCTCGTCATCATTCTCTGCTTCGTGAATCACTTTCATGAGGTGACAATACTCGGGAGGGTTAGTCTTCCTATCCTGCAGTTTGAGTTTTAGCATCATCACACTAGAGTACCTAACTGATTTGAGAATATGGTCCAACCTGACCCAATTCAGTTCACTAGCAGGCACCCCTCCTTCCTGTGGGCCCTCTGCAGAGCCCTCCTGATTCTGGTAACAAACATAGACAGCTTCTCATTCTTCCATTGCTTTGCAGATTTAAATTTCCACAGCAAATCATCCCCAGACTCAGTGCTGCCAAAAAAAACCTCCAATGCAGAGAGGTATTCAGCAGTAGCCCCTGGGCTGGTCAATCAGAGAAAATGAATGGCCTCCAGTGCAGGGCCCCTCAAACTCTCCATGAGTCTCTTTTCTCCCCCTCTCACTGCCACTCCTGGACTAGGAGTGTGGCATAGTCCATCCATGTTTCCAGGTCATCCTCTCCTATGGGCACTGGGACTGTGCCTGAGAAGAGTCTAAGTCTACGGGAAGAGTCCAGATGTATGGATGGCATTACTATGGGAGAAGTGACCATGGGGAGACCCCTAGGGGAAGCAGGAGATGCTATGGGAGACTGAAAAGGAGTGGTATCTTCAGAAAGATCTAGCATCTTCACTAACTCTTGGGCAGATCGCCCCTCAGAGGCTAACAACTTAAGCAGCTTATCTTTGAACCCCTCTATGCTGGGGAACCCCCCAGGGATAGCTGGGTCACTGTGCAAATGAACGCTCCTCCACCCCTTCTGAGACCCTTCAGGCATAATGACAGGGGGCACCTTCTCTGGATCCATAGGAAAGCTGCAAGAGAGGAAAACCACCATGGTTTGATCAAATAGGTCCGAATCTCTCCCCTTCACTTCAGCTTTTCCCAAACACTTAACTTGCTTGACAGTCTCAACAATAACAGCATTAGTAGTTCCTAACGGGACGTTCATTAACAGGAGGGCCTGCTGAGGACCTACCCCTTCAACCTCACTCAACCCCATCATACGGTGCACTAACAGCTTATGGGGGGCAATCTTAAGCTTAGGCATAGCAAGCGCCTCCATTTTGTCACAATTTTGGAAAGTGGGGTTGTGGTACCCACTTCTGGCCACTAGACGGTGCTAATCCCAGTGGTGCCTCCAAGATGTAACCCCTAGGTGGCGCTATCCCAAGGGCTACTACCGCTGCCTGCTTGACTAGTTGCAGGTTGAGGGACCTGGGTACAGAAATGGGTGCCTCCATCCAGAGTACAGAGTTGTTAGTGGTCAAGCTAACCTGGGTACATCCCTTTGGGACACTGTAACCCCCCCTCTTTCCTCTCTAGTGGCCTAAACAGTAGGTGACACACACTTTCACAGTAACCCCTATTCAACATACAAGTTCCCACTCGGTTGGCACTTACCACCAGGACAGGTTACATCTAGTCAGTCCTGGAGACCCCCCTGTAAAACAAGGTTAGGCACAGAAAACAACCACAGTACAGTGCTCTTGGTACAAACTGGAACCACAGTCAGATTAAATGCAAAAAGAGTTAGATCTGATTTATTCAGGGGACCTGAACAAGGGAGGGGCATGGTCAGGTTGATTGGCTTAATGGCTAAATCAATCAGACAGTTGTGGATGCAATTCAGAGTCCCTACACAGTCACACACTCTGGGTACCCAGGTGGGAATAGGATGGGCTAGCCTGGAACGTTGCCTGGGGAGAGGCTGGCGTTGGAGCTGGTTGGGGCCCTGTGATGGAAGAAAGACACATGCACCACACACACTATTTGCAATCAAGAGCGGAGGGCTCAGTACATGAAAGGAAAAAAACAACAATGCAATCAGATGGTAACACCTGAGATTTAGCTTTTGTTGTAGGGAGCTACCCTGGTGTTTACTCACGATACCTCAGACAGGACACTGGCAGGACGAAATTGAGACTGCAGGTTGTTGAGCTGGAGTGCCAGGAGAAGCAAGGCCCACATGAATCACCGTGACATTGTTCCTGTTCAGGGCGTTGAGCAGGGGGCTGATCCCCAGGCAGGTCTCTTGTCGATGGCTTTCTCTGTGGTGTGAGTAAGCTGGCTGGGCCAGTGTGGCAAGGCCCAGGCCAAATGGAAATGAATGCAGATTCACTCCAGCGGAGCTGGATGCAGCTTTCAGCAAGCAGGACACAGTTCAGCACATAGTGGGGAACCAAATCACGATCCACTAACAATAGCACACATCACATTTATATGTAAGAAAATACCACTGTACCAGGCTGATGGCTTGCCGGTCGCAATTACAGAGTCTCTGCACCAAACCGGGAGTTCAGAGGTGGCTAGAGGTCCTGACAGGACGATCACATTTAGCAAATCTTCAGTCTTCTTCAGGTTTTGAGCTTGGTCACAGTTCAGTGGCTTTAATCGCTCTCACAATTTGGATTCAGTCCGATAAATTCACAAGTTCCCTCTCGGGAACAGCAGGCAGACAGGCCAAAACTCAGCCTTCCACGGTTCTCCCATGCGAAACTACACAGAACTGCTGCTTGACTATCTTGAGCTGTTCACGCTTTCACTTCCCAACTCAGACTGCCTCTAGCTGTAAGCAGCCTAGGACTTTCCCCAGAATCCAAAATGATCGGTTCGCTGATCCATCTGTCAGTCACTGCAAGAGCTCCCCCTCCAGGTACATTTGGGTGCCAAAGTTCCAAAACTACAATTCCTACAAAATTTCCTCCTACAAGAACCCTGGGGACAGACATCATTTTAGGGTCCCAAAGGTACTGATTGGTCCAAACTTTCAGTCCCAAGCCAAGATGGTGGTGCAATGTAGAAATGTCCACTCTGCAAGAAAGGATAACAGCTGTTCAGCAAATAAGTACAACTTGTCACAGAGCTCCCTTTGTGCAATTAGCTATGGCAGAATGGAGCTATTATCTGGCAGCCCAGGTGGGACTCGAGCATAGAAACACTCAGACCCCACCCAAATCGATTATGAACTACGATATAGGCAGCTCTTAAAGAGACAATACACAGAGGCTATACAGGCACTGTCAGGCAATAATGTTTAAACTAAAAAGACACAGTACACCAGCCTGGCAGTGGGCATTTAGGTAAGCCCAAGGAAGACTTTTCAGGAACCCCCATTTGTAGGGGGGTTACACACGCTTGTAACTTTGGTAATTTTCAATATTTTGACCCCAAATTTTCAACATAGCCTTTTTTTCACACCACTTCATGAATGTAATCATTGTCATTTTTCAAATCCTGTCCAAAATGTGTTTTCACACTTGCAGCATGAAATAACTTTCAGGTAGAACTTGAAAATTTTCTCCACCCTTGTTCAAGAGGGGGGTGCCATAAGAAGATGATGTGGAGCATAAGAAGGCTATCTTAAAAATTTGGGGTGAAAATATTAAAAAGCAACAAAGTTATAAGTGTACATTGAAAGTTTTCAACGCATGCTCGTAACTTTGGTAATTTTCAATATTTTGACCCCAAATTTTCAACATAGCCATTTTTCACACCACTGCATAAGTATAATGGCTGTCATTTTTAAAATCTTGGCCAAAATGTGTTTTCACACTTGCGGCCCGAAATGACATTTCGGCCACTATTTTATAAATTACACCTCTCATGTTCAGAAGGTGTGGTCATAAAAAGACTATCTTGAAAACTGGGGCCAAAATGTGAAAAAACAACTCCGTCATGAAGAAATGCTGAATTGTTTCAGCGTTTACGCATGGCTTTATTTTTGCAGATTTTGACCCCTAATGTTCGACAAATCCATTGTGTTCCCACACCTCCTGAACAAGACAGGTGTCATTTTTCAAATCTGCTCTGAAACTTGTTTTCACAATCACACTATGAAATCATCTTTCAGATGGGATTTAAAAAAACTTCCACCTGCCTTGATCATAATGTCAGGTCGTAAAAAAGACAGCTGTAAATTTTTGGGTCAAAATATGGAACCCATTGAAAATTAGATATCGCCTCTCAGCTGGCCTGTCCTGGGTAAATACAATCTAAAAATGTGTAAAAGCAGGACACCACTGAAAATGAGATAATGCATCTCTTCTGGTCTATTCTGGGTAACTATGTAGTAAAAATGTGTACAAGCAAGAGCCAGTACAAAAGCAGAGCAAGCAGCGCACATTTGGCATTGAGAACTACTTGTTTATAGCTTGACAGTTTAACAAGGTTACAACTAGAATAGTGAAAACCACTGAATTAATAGAGCATGTCAGCTGAGGATCCTAACTTTAACTTTGATTGCCTAACAAATTCAGGGGAGTGTTGTGATTGCCTAATTCAGGGGAGTGTTGTCTCTGGGTACTTAACACAATCCCCTGAAAGTTAATTGATAACTAGGTGCTCCATAGTGCGAAGGGCTACATTTGCATCGTAAATGTCATGTTTGTATAACCACCTGTGGGACCCCATGCCTTGAAGGCTCCTTGGCTTATTCCAGTATCAAAGGCATTCGCAGCAGCTGGATCTGGAATTACCTGATCCTCATACCGGCTGCACCAGATGTGAGTTCCCTCAAACAGGACTGGTTCAGGGTGTAATTGAGTGTCTGGACTGCATGTTTTGTGTGAACTGAGACTTTGATGAGATTGAGCTCAGGGAGCCCCAGGGGTTCACGGACTGCAGATGGACCTCATTAATTCAGGTGTCTCTGTAGCAGCAAATTATCTGTCATGTAGCAGACCTCCAGGACTGCCCAAATGGAGCAATTGAGTTTGCCATTGCCCCTTGAAGTGCAGGGGCTGAGCTGCCATCAAGCCACATCTGTGAGACATCTTGTCAGAACAGGATAACTGTCTGGAGCCTGAGAATCTGTGCTGTAACAGCTGGTGAATCTGCCACTGAAAAACTGAAAGTAAGCAATGTTACTGCTTATAAAATGGTGTCTGTTTGGTTCTGGCTCCTCATTGGCCAGGACCCCATTGCATAGTACTGCGATAGCCTAGCATATACCCCTGCTCAGAAGACATGATGAGGTGCATTAATCGAGAGCACAACCGGTCAAGGTCACAAAGGTCAATATGCTAATTACATATCCTTAGGGTCAAAAAGGTCACAATGTAGATAAAGCAGCCCGGGAAAAACACAAAGTAATAATACAAATAAAAAGAACCATGACGACCCCTCCCCCCCACACACGAACAACTTTGCTCAAGAATCGCAAACCGTTAAGGAAATCCATTCAGCAACTTTGAAAAAAAAAACCTACTTTCTACTCAAAAATCCTAACCTCAACAGTCAGTGCTGCCCACACAAGAAAAACTGTTTAAACTGCTAATAAAAACACAAAAATATGTCCAAACTATGATTCTCAACAACAGAAACATGTATAAATACATCACTAAGCCATCAGTAAAACTTCTATAAACACTGCTCTAAAAGCTACTAAAATATCCACTTACTTATCTGACAGACAGCAGCAAACATAGGACAGCTCAAACTCCCTGCTTGAACCTCATCAGCTGCACAGCATTGTACGTGTAGCCACCCCACCTCCTCAATTGTCTAAGGGCACACAATGTTACTAGAGGGGAGGGGGCCTACCCCGAAGAAACCCAGAACAGAAACATCAACAGCCTGGAAGGAACATATATAAGGTACCTTACCATGGCCTGGGTTCTATCTGCAGAAAAGTGACACTGCTATCACTCACATCTGCTCTGGATACTTGGCTGAAAACCAGGAGACTTCCTCTTCTTCCATCTTCTCAAATGAAGCCCCCTTCCAGCACCCCAGCCCAGAAGCACAGGAACAAATACATGCTGAAACTTAAAAGCTCCCCCCAAAAGAAGTCTGGTTAGAAATTCATTAGATCCTCTACAATTTATCATAAGACTAAGTTATGAATTTAAAAACTCTCGACACTCCGGATTCAACAACAAACCAATTTATTTCACCTGAGGTCCCAATGATTTAAAAGGACCCAGGGGTCCCATTGCTTGCTTACACACCTTCTCCTCCAGCTCCATGGAGCACAAACTATTTACAGAGCCGGGGGCACATTGCTGGGAGAACAGATGTCCTAGGCAGCATTCCCCTTCAGGCAGCTACTGAACCCTCGGATGGCATACCCGAGTCTTTTTTCTGGATTCTTCAACAGCCTACAGAGCCAACCCACCCTCTGGCACCTGTAAGTTGGTCTCTGTCTCTTGCTTGTTCTTTCCCTTTTACCCTGGTCAGACATCCACCTGTGGAGAGGAGAGAGGCTTACTCCCACCTGGTTCTGTGCCACGGGGAAGTAGGATTTTCCCACCCTGACCAGTTCCTTATAGCCATTAAGTTGTGTTAATGTGTCTGCCCTTTCCACCAGTTCTCCTTATTCCAGAAATGTGTGTGTGTGTGTGTGGGGTGTTCTCCTGAATACCTTTTGGTCTGCGTCCCCACAACCTTACCTCCTGTGCTTGCTATAAGTCACTGGGACTGGAGGGCTTCCCAAGGCCTATCCTTTACTACCTTCTGGCTGCCCAAACAGCTTGTGAATGGGCCCTGAGATCTGCCCCTCCAAGAGGCTCCATAAAGGGTGGGAAGCCTCTGGCACCCCCCTTTTACCCAGACCTGAACCACCCTGCCACACGGGAACCAGGAGGGTACTGCCACCACCCCTTCCCTGGAGGAATCTTGCCACAAAACCTCCAGCCCTGGCAGTGCAGGCCTACCTTCTACCAGGCCTGAGACCCACCAAACTCCTACCCAGGGCACTCTCACTACCCCTCACTCCCTGGACTCCCATTTACCCCCCACGACGCTGGCAGGCTAACTACTGCCCTGCCCCGTACTGTCCACTGGTGCCACATCGCTGTCATACTGGCACTACCTTCACTTATGAGGGGGGAGGGGTTCCCTTCTTGAATCAGACCCGAACCCAGACCAACGAGTTCCTTCCTGCCTGCCTGTCCTGCCATTTCCCAGCCAGCCTCTCCTCCATCTCTCTTCCTTTTCCCATGCCACCTGCTTTTGTGGGCTCCAAACCTGCCTCTAGTGGCAGTTTGAAGTATAGCCCAGAATGATGTCTACCCTCCCCCCCAACTACCTACTAAAACCTTGACTGGGGGGGGGGACACCAAAGGGTGGGGCCCCACTTACTCGTAAGCCCCCTCAGTGAGAGGTGTCTTACACACTTAAGTGAGGAGACAGGACATCTAATCAACAGCCTAGGTTTCTAGATCTAATGCATATCACATGGAAAGTACAGGAAGCACAGACCAGGCTTCCAGCTTAACCTTACAGATTACTTGGAAAGTGCAGGAAGTTAAAAGGAACGGAAATATGTGCTACTTGGCATCAGTTAGTAATGTTCTTGTTTACAGCAATGAAAGTCATACCTCCAAATGGTCCACATTTAACTTAGTACAGTGGTTTAAGGCTCCGAGCTGCAAACCTGGAGACCTGAGTTTGAATCCCACAGCCCCCACTTGTATACTATGTGACCCTGAGCAAGTCACTTAACTTCCTTGTGCTCCCAGGTTACACCTGTAAACAAGCTTTCAGTGTAGTGTCTCTCTCCTGGTTAAAAAAAAAAAACTGTACCTGAATAAACACTGATGTGAAAAACTGTATTTTCAGCTGTTTTCTTGTAATGAACAAAATTTTGCACAGTTCTCTTCATGGAACCAGTAATTTGGAGTTTTTACTATGTCACAGTTTGTGTGCAGAATGCTAAGCATGAGCTGTTGACCTATCAGAACCATGCTTAGAGTTCTGTGCACAAACTGTGACATAATTAAAACTCTTACTGGTTCTATAAAGAGAACTATAACAGAATTATGCTCATAAAATCAAAACAATGTTAAATACAGTTTTTCACGTAACTTTTTCTTTAGGTACATCACCGCATCAACAGTACTTCCAGTATGGAAATAAGCCATCTTTAAATCTGGTGATCCCCTACTAATTGATGACTACTGACCCACGTCTACCCTCTCCCACCTAAGTCAAATTATGGAAAAAATCATGCACCAGCAGATCTCCGAACATGTAACGAACTACAACCTCCTCTGTCCCCAATAACATGGCTTCAGGAAGGGCTACAAACACCACCCCAGCCTTGACGTGTTTCACAAACCACCTTTTCCTGCAACATAGATGAAGGCAAACTCACTGGTGCCGTCTTTGTGGACCACACCAAGGTCTTCGATCTGGTAGACCATAATATCCTCCTAAGTAAACTGTTCCACCACATCCACTGCCTCATTCCAAGACTATCAATCAATCAATCAAAATCTTTATTTATCCAGGCGAACATCGTTGTATAAAGCTCATTTACAAGATGGACCTGGTTAAGGTTGGTCAAAATAAAGTTACATACAACAGTGACAATATATCATTAAGGCAACAAATAAATACAGAACTCATTTACAGGATTGGCCTGGTGAATAACAGTACACAATGGATTTATATACAACAGTGACAGTACAGCATATGACACAAATAATACAAGGTAGGTGCTCAGTGCAGCGGCAGAATAAAACAGAAGGGAATAGTGAGGGTGGGGAGCTGGGAGGGCATGGTGGGTATGGGAGAGCATAAGGGAGGGAGGTAGAGGACAAAGCTGGAAAAGAGGTAGCTAGCTAGCTAGAGCTACCCCTCTGGTCGAACCCAGATAGTCTGCACTGGGGGTTAAACCTCCACCGCCTGGGAAGTTCTTACAGGAGTCCCCCAAGGATCTATTCTCAGACCCACCCTGTTCTCCCTGTATGTAAACTCCCTTCCCAAGGATAGCATCACATGCAACCCTCTACTGTACTCTGATAACCTTATTCTATACCATAGTACTAAGACACCAGCCATCCTCCCCACCACACTTATAAACAACTATGGTGCCACCCATGAATGGTTCCTAACTAACAGGCTCCTGATCAATGCCAAGAACGCTAAGGCCATGGTCTTTGGATCAAAATCCAGGCTAATCATGGTGGCTGGGAACACTGCTTCTCTGTCTTAGTATCCTATAGCCTGACAGCTCAATGCTGGAGTCTATGACCTTCTTCAGATACCTTGGAGTCACTCTTGACCCTGTGCTGACTTTTGCTGACCATGTAGGACTTACTGTTCAGTGTATAAACCAGAAAATAGGAGTCGGATACAGGCTTAAAGATTACCTGTCTCCAGAAGCCAGACTCGTCACTGCCCAGGGCACCACATTCCCTCTAGTGGACTACTGCTCTCCCAGTTACACACAAACCACATCCTCAGGACTTTCCCAACTAAACACGATCTATAACAACATTTGTTGGTTTGCCCTGATGGCATCTTGCTCTACACATCACTGCTCCCTCTACCAGACAGTGGGATAGCTCCCCCCACAGCTCCCTCATGACTACCTCCTAGACTGCTTTGTAGATAAATCCATTAGGGAAAAATATGTGTGTCTCCCTCACACCCCTACTCAAGCCAAAGCCATGCCTTCCTGGCCTCTGGAACTATTCTAGCTTCATGTTAGAATGCCCACAGGTTACCACTTGTATGGGCATAAAGGCCTTCTCTTTAGCTGCTCCAAACCTGTGGAACAGCTTGTCTCCTCCCCTACTAGGCTCACACCCCCTATTTAAATCCCACTATAAGACTCTCCTTGCTGCGACAGCCTCCCATTCCTGTCCCCTGGGTTGATTGCCATTCCCTACCTAAAGCTTTCAAGTTCAAGTTGTTCAAGTTTATTGCAGGAAAGACTCCGTTGAGCAAGCTCATTCACAAGGAGGTCCTGAGGCACATACACATACAGTTCGCAATTACATAGACAGGAGATATAAAATGTAGAACAACAAAGAAAAAAAAATATATAATACAAGAGGTATACACAATAGAAGTCCTTATGCTATATATGCAGTACATTCCAGCTTTAACCTTGCCCTAAATTATGCAACACATTTCAGCTTAATAAGTAGAGAGCCAGTTGGTACCTAGGAAGTTGACTTGGCACTGGGGGCCTAGTAGCACCTACATATGTCTTTTAATTTAGAGATAGCTAGTGTTTTGTAGGAGTTAATTGATACGATGCTGGTTAGCTTCAGCATGGCTTGTAGTTGGTTCCAAATGTTTGGGAGGGCATATGAGACAGCTCTTTGGCCAGCTGTGGTACGTGTCCTGGGAACATCTAGTAGGATAAGGTCGTATTTCCTTAGGGAGTAGGCGCTATGCGAGATGTGTATGGGATACGTTAAATAGACAGGCAGTTTGTGGAATGGTAATTTGAGGGTCCAAATGCCAGCATGCAGGAGGTGTCTGGTGGCAAGAGACCTTTTCAACCTTTGAATGGTTGTATTTTGCATAATGTCTCTATAAGATGCTGGTACTGGATTGTTTTATGGGGGGTCCTGCAGTGCTGCTATACCATTGTGTACGTTACTTGTTTGTATTGTATTCACTTTATGCACAGTTTTATACAAAACTGTATAATATTACCTAAGTGTGTTCATCTGTTTCTGTAACTACTTGCAATAACCTAACCCAGGGGTTCTCAAATGGTGAGGCCAGCCTCCCTTGGGAGGCCCCAAGCTGTTCCAGAGGAGGCTCAAGCAAGTCTAAAAAAGTACTGTATTTCAATTTTTAGTTTTATATATTTTGTGTGAAGAGATGAAGCAAACTGAAAGAGGATAATAGTGAGTGAATTTAATGTATTTATTTGCTAACAGGTGACAAGGGAAGGTGAATGAGCCAAGGCTTATTTCAGGTGTACCCAGGGAAGGGTAGGGAGTGAATACATTTCAAAATGTAACTGCAAAACAATCAAGACATACACAATGAACAATAGTGCAAACAAATATGAACAATAAACTAATAATGAGAGGTGGTAATTGATCAATTTGTAGCCTGATGGCAGAATAGCCCAAATACAAGGGTTGAGCATAGAAGTGCTAAGAGCAATAGCAGGAAGGAGCAAAGTAATCCCAGAGAAGTTGCTTAGGAGCAGGGAAGGAGGGGGGGAGAGGCAAAGTATGTAGGAAGGTTATTTCATATAGAGAGGAAACAGAGAAAGTAGTCTGACCCATGAAGGTACTGCAACAAGGGGTAACAAAGGTTCAAGAATGAAAATAGCAAAGTAAGTAGGTTGGCCTATGGTGGGGGGGGGTACAATAAGATAAATAACAGTATTTGTTTATTTTACTTATTTGTTATTCAGATAACACCTCTGAGCACATGAGCTCTTTTTCAAAGGTTACACATCAGTATAAGACAAAGAACTGAATGTGAGCCAAGTACTCAAAGGGGTTTCAGTTTATTCATGGTGTACTGCGAAAAGTACAGTATGTTATTTTTCTTTGGGGAGGCCCAAGATTATTTCAATTTTTGGGGGAGGCTCAAAATCTTTTCCATAGATTTGGGGAGGCTCACTGTGACAAAGTCTGAGAACTACTGACCTAACCTATTGTACCCATTTTCCTTTGTACTCTGTTGTTGTGCCATCTTCCTGGCCTGGGTCATGCCTGAAAACAGTCCCTTGGATCAGTGCACCCACCTCGTCAATAAATAAATGAATAAAATAAATAAAAAGCTACCAATTAAAAATCTTTTCTTGTCCTCTTTGAAAGTCAGGTATACTTATTTTTAAAGCTATCGGACCAACCATAGCCATACTACCATAACCCACTCCTTGCAGAGCAACCACACCCAACTAGTACAGCTTACTAGCTGCAATCTAACCCCTGCCGCATATCTAATTTATGCTAATACCCTAAAGCCAACCATTTAAAGATATATTACCAAATTGCAACACTACTACACTGCTAAAAACTAAAATAACTAAACATTTTATAAGTGGAAAAAGGATACTAAACATTTTATAAGTAGAATAAGGAAACTCCATCGGGAGGATTATGCTATGTCATTGTATCTCATTATGGTTAAAGTCCCTCACCCTTCAGACTCAGGATTCCAACTCACTTTTTGCTACATTAATATAGCATAATCCCTCCTCTGTCATACTTATTCCTCACTTAATAGAAAGGGAGGCTTTCTTATGCTAGTCAGCATACTATCAATGCTGAATATTGCCAGTGGAAGGTCAGAGAGAGAGAGAAAGAGGTGAAATGCCATCCATTTCTGCTTCTGGGTCCACCAGTGGGTTCCAAAACCCAGTACCAGGCTATTACCACCCTAGGGACAGGAGGCCACAGTGTGAGGGATGGTGCGGATGCATAGCAGCCAAGTTGACCAGAGGAGAGGAGTACCCCAAGCCTGTATCATCCAGCATAGACGCACGGTGAGCTCCTAGTAGAACAGTGGAAGTGAGAGACCAGAGAGATTGACCCCACTGCCTGATATGGACCACTACCAGCTGCAACACAGTGCCCTGAAGAGTGAAGGAAATTTCAGTGGGACTGTGAATAAAATAGGGCTTGCCCCTACAACTAGGGAACTGCACTAACTGTTGGCCAAGGAGGTGGGTGCAAGGTTTGTGGATTTATCAAAAGCATTTGATACTGTGACCCATGCGATCATGGGCAGGAGTCTACTGGATATTGGGGTTGACAACCTGCCAGTGGTTTCTATCATATTTACAAAATAGAATTCAGGAAGTACAATTGGACAATGTTATGTCTAATAAGGTCGTAAATGGGAGGGGTGTGCCCCAGGGGTCATTATTGGGGACTACCCTATTCCTAATTTATGTAAATACAGTTACAAATTGTTTGGGAAATACTCAAACTCGTCTTTATGCAGATGATACCATTCTTATTACATCAGGTATAGGTAAACTGGAGATGGAAAGAAGCTTGCAGGAAGATTTTTCTACCCTCTGTCACTGGTTTATGATTCTCGCCTTGTGTTAAATGAAAAAGTTCAAAGTAATGATTTATGGGACTAAACAATCTCATAAAAAGGGTAAAGAGATTTGTATCAGAACAGCTCAGGGTGTAATCCTTGAGCAGGTTTCTGAATACAAATCCTCCTGACAAAGTGTCCCAGAGAGGACACGAAACGCTGGGGTAGTGTGCTACAGGTTTTTATTATTGCCCCCATGCTATGAAGTTTGGCGTGCTTATTTCTGGCTTTTTGAATGCTTTTTCAGTTGTGTCTTTTCCTTGTTTGTTGTATTAAGCACCCGATCGTTTCATGCAGTGCTAAGGCACCTGTTTTTGGACCTTCTGAATACAAATACCAGGGCATCTGGATGGATCAGAGCTTAAATTTTGAATTACATATTGAGAAAATGGTTGATAGAATTGAAACACATATGGATGCCTTTAGGCACTCAAAGTATTGTCTAAATTACAAAATGAGAGAATCGGTGGTTAATCAAGTATTCATGCCAATAGCTGATTATGGAGCCCATGTTTATGGACTTACAAACAAGCTAAATTTAAGGAAAATAAATAGATTACAAAACAAAATGACATGTTTTATATTAACATGTGACTTCTTTACCCACCATTGTGAGATGTATGATAGGGTGGGGTGGAAAGATTTTGAGACCAAACGAGACCGGAAATGAACTTGTCCAGAATATAAAGCATTATATTCAGGTACTCCGGAATATTTAATTGAAAAATTACAAGAATAGGTCCATAAGCATCGGCTCAGAAACAGGAGGTGGGGGGGGGCAAAGTCTTTTGTGTGCCCTAAAATGAAAAATAAGTGTGGGGAACTGACTTTCTTAAATCAGCTCAATAAAGCCTGGAATCATATTGATCGGGAGGGGAAAGAACTAACGAAGACATCTAAAGTTTTTATGCAGCAAGTAAATAAAAAACAATGGGATGACTATACATACTGGGCTGGATATTCAAACTGCGCCATTCATAGGCGCAAGCCCTTGCGCTGCGCAAAATAGTTGCGCAAGGGTGTGTCCTGGGCGATATTCAAAGGAGTTGCGCTATTGAGCAACTCCTTTGAATATCACCCCCCAGCCACAGCCACCGTGCATGGCGCAGTGGAACTTGCGCCACCGCAAGTTGACAAAGTGGAGCATTCAACTTGTGGTGGCGCAAGTACAATTGCGCCATGCGCAAAATCATGATATTCAAAAGGTGACATGCAAATGGGGCTATATTTCATGCAAGGCGCAGGGGGGGCCATTGCATCTGATTATGGCCCCATTTGCATGCCATTAGCATGCAGGTGCGCCCGATCCCGAGGACTTCGCCTGGCGCCCTGCCAGGCAGCAACCGTGGGGAACAACGCCCCTACGGCCCAATCGCGGGCAAAAGGTGCCAAAAACCCCACCGCACACCCCCACTGGCCCGATCGCGGGCATAAACCCCGCCTCACCAGCCCGATCGCGGGCAGCAATGTTTCTCCCCAACATCCCTGGTGGTCCAGTGGACCGATAAGCCCGATTGCAGGCTGAGTAATGAAACACCCCCCACCTCTGAATATATCCCTGGTGGTCCAGTGGACGATCAAGCCCAATGCGGGCTGGGTTTTCAAACACACAACCCCCACCTCGATCATATCCCTGGTGGTCCAGTGGTCCGAAAATCCTGATCGCGGGATGTAGTTGTCAACCCCAAACATCCCTGGTGACCTAGTGTCCCCCACCCACAGCCCACCACCCGCTCCCCCGCGGCGGCGGGTGGCAGCATCCCACCCGCCTGCCGCCCGCCGCCCGCCGACTGACTGCCGGTAGGGCTTCGCGCCCGTGGTGCAGAGCAGAGGCCAATGGGTGTGCAGCCATACCGTATCGAACAGTCCAGTTTTATTCATTCACAAAACTAAACTGTCTGGTATGGTGGGCTGCACACCCATTGGCTCTTGCTCTGCACCAATGCGTGCAGCTCACCGGCAGTCAGTCGGCGGGCGCGGGGCGGCGGCGGTGGATCACTGCGCCCTGCGGGGAGTGGTGGGGCTTTAATGAGTGAGTGAGGTGAGGGACAGTAGGTCTGAGGGATGTGTTGGGGGGTTGACAACCACATCATTGGGATTTTCGGTCCACTGACCACCAGAGATATGATCGGGAGGTGGGGGTGTTTGAAAACTTCAGCCCGCGATCGGGCTTATCGGTCCACTGGACTGCCAGGGATGTGTTGGGAGGGGGGACACATTGCTGCCCACGATCGGAATGGTGAGGGGCACAGAGAGTGGGTTGAGGTCCAGCCACAGGTGGCAGCTGCTGTGTTGCGCCCTGCAATGCAGCAGCTCACCTGTGGGTGGCCCTCAACTTGATCCTTTTTTTTTTGGATCAAAGTTGTGCAGGCGCGAGGTTGGGGTTTACATTGCAGGACCCCCGTGTTGCGCCCGGTTGAATATCGGTTTAAAGTTTATGCATGGTTCCTCCCTTCCAGTTCAGCATGCATTCATTTGCATTGCGCTGTTGCTCAGCATGTTTTCTGTGGCGCAACTGCCTCCTGCTGAATATCGCAGAATGGCGCAATTTCGGACTTGCGCATGTGCAACCCTTTTGAATATCCCACCCCCTGTAACTATTTAAGATTCGGGAGGGGTAAATGTTTAAAGTGGAGTTTGAATGACAATTTATAGCATAGTCATTTGTAAATGGCATGTTCTTAGATTGTGTCTCTGTTTTGTCTATACATACTGTTTTTTATTGAGATGTACTTAAACTGTTTGTATTATGGTGTAATTAATCTGTGAAGTACTTTAAGAACTGTACACAGGATCATCTTGAGAACAGGTTCTTTGAACCTAATGATGTTGTAAGCCAACTTCCTGTATAAAAAAAACTTTTACCACTACTGCTACTACTGTTGGATTCGGCCGGCCAGCCAGCCTGGAGTTATAAGTACCTCTGTTTAAGGTTTGGGTTCAGCCATTTTGCAATTGTATGGTCTTTGGGTTTGGGGTTTAACTGTGTTCACTGAGCACTGCTGCTATTTAATTTAAAGTGCACAAATGCTGGTCAACTATGGTGCAACACCTGTGGGCCTACACCGATTCATGTGCAACACCCATGGGCCTACGCCTACACCAATTCAGCAACTGCGTATCCTATAACTTGTGTGGAGTGCCCTAAAAGGTCTAAAAGGGAATCACACTGCTACCAGCAGTGAGAGGTTAACACCTCCAGTACAGGAGAGTCAGCTCAATACTGTCTTACGGATTGTGTTGTGGGGCTGGGCTGCATGTGAGGGCTGTGCCTAAAAGGACATTCTTTAGATACAGCCCAGAGATTGATTATTTTGGCTGTGCCTGCTCAGGGCGTGTGAAGAGTTGCCACTACCTTTGTGTTGGGACTATGTAGGGAAGTTGAAGACCATCCTCTAGGAAACGGCTACCTCACATTACCAACTAATTCCCCCCTCCCCCCTCCAGGGTTTGCAGCCCAAATAAAGCTGTATTCACTGTTTACAGTCATTTGTCTCCTGCAGTATATTAAGAGCTAAGTGAATGCTTTTTGAGGATTGTACAGCCATTGTGTTTAGGTCCATGGCTGGGGTGACTACTGTGGGGAGGTGGGTAAATACATTATAACAGAGGATTGTACCATTGTATTGTGGTAACCCATCAAAATCGCAACTGCGGAACAGTGACCCGTGACAACTGCAAGGGAATCACGATGCCAATACCTTTGCGTAACTGATGGTTCCCTCCATCCCCGAGTGGTGCCCCCCCCCCCCAGAGTTAGAATCCTAAAGAAGGGGTGTGGGGGGGCAACCGGTTGCCATTCTGCAGTCATGATTATGATATGGAACCACCATTATTCCACCAACACCCTATAATCCTCCTTGGGTGGAGGCACTACACTACTTTCTATCAACTGTTATGCCCCCCCCCCCCACTTGTCAGTGGATACCAAGCAAGCCAAGGAGGCACTGTGACATCTATGGTGACCCGACGGTGAGTAACGTTGTTGGGGCTCATGCCTTCCAGGCATGTGGGATGTCACCTGCCTTATATTTGGTAAGCATAATGAAAAATATAGAAAATTGTAGCATTGTGAAGAATAAGGGCCTGTTGACTAGTGCAGTTTTGCTTGGTACCCTTATTGAATTATAGCCTCTTGTTTGGGATTCATTCTCAGCCAAGGTACAACTAAGCAGAGCAGTCTTTTGAGCTGGTGGCTAAATGTAGCTGCCATCATTGATTTACTATGACATCTGCATTGGTTCCCCTCGAGGGTTACACTAGATATTGCATGCCAACTTTTAGTTATAAGACATTATCAACTGACATTCCCATCTGCTTGCTAAATCTTTTTTTCTTATTATCAGCCAAAATTACAACTGAGGTTACAAGGCATAAAGCTACTATGCACACCTCTAATGAGAACTTATTTGGGTAAAAAATCTAGCCTGGAATAAGTTGTTCTTCAAACTAAGTGTTACTTGTTGTCATAAATGGTTCCAAATCAAAGGTAAGGAAATTCTGATTAAAAACATTCAATGTACTTGCTTTTCCACCCCTCATGTCCCCTACTCCCCACTCTTTTTGACCCTGCTGCCTGCTGGACTTCACCGTCATGCTCATCTCTCCCCAGGTCATCCAGCACCTCAAGACCAGAGTAACTCTTCTCTTGGTCCACCCCTTCTCCTACCAAGGAGAGGAAACCACCACTCTGTCAGTAGTGCTGGCTGGGGTGACTGTGCTGTTGAACTAGGTGGTCAGGTGGCAGTGGGGAACTTGGGAGGAGCCATCATCTGGTGAAACAAGATGGCCATTTCCCCCTGTTCTGAGTCCCTTCCTCTGCTGACCTCCCACTGGAGTGCACACCTCGTTGGCATCCTGGGGGGTGCTGGCCAGTGCGTGGTGTCTTACATCAGCCAGTACAACATGTACCCACCAGGTGCCACTCTTTGGGAGAAGAGTGAGAGCATTCTCAGGGATGGTCTGTCACCCTCTCTGCCGGCCACCTCTGTGGGTGTCCCAAGATCAGGGATCAAAGCCTGGTCATTAGCATGCCAGAGTGGTCTCCCATTGCTTAGTGCCATGCAACCTGTCTCAGTGCACTTGTTTTAAATGTAACTAGCTTTCAATTGTATTATGTATTGCAACAAATCATTGTACTGCTTTGTACTATTCTTTATGCTCAGGTTGTTTCTGTAAAAGAAACTTGTTTCCAATAAATGGGAAAGAAAATGGTATTACAACATTGAAAAATGTACAATTTCCACATATGCAATGATGGACATCGAGTATGACACAACTCATATGCGTTACATATAGAAGAAGGCATAATTATAAGCAGTCTCAGAAAACATAGGGTACGTTTCTTGAAGTCTCTGGGGTAGAAAGAGTTGAAATCAGTAGGGTCCAGGTAGGAGGAAACATACTGGGGTGACTGGGTGGGGTGGGGGGCACAACATATGAATTGGTGAAAATAGTATAATGCAGCTCAAAAAGATAGTCCTAAGGAGGCAAGTTCCTAATTCCGATATGAACCATTAGCTTATATTTCATTTCTAAAGGAGGCAAGACGGGCATGCTGTAACCCTGTATCAGCTTTTGTATACAGATGTGTTAGTTTGATGTATTAAGAAAAGGAACATAGAACATTCTGCATTTCTTATGGGACAAACTGATATAAAGTTATGGAAGACATGCATTACTTTATGCATACTGAGCTGGTAATAGCTCATTGCCAGATGTGTCCTGGTTTAGAACGGAGCAGGAAGTAAGAGTGCAAAAAGCAACTATTCAACAATACACAGGTACAAGTAACCGCTAATAACATATAGTGACAATGCATGGGCTCAAAGTAATCACAATTAGCATCAATACAACAGGGGCATATTGCATGCAATAAGGTACCCAGGAAAAATGCATAAGTGAAGAGTAATCACAATATCAGCATAGGGAGGCAGTCAATACAGTAAGGAAATGTATGCTGTATGTACACTGAGGTGCCACGTCATGCACTGGACTGCATTGAAGTAAAAAATTTCAATAAAGATTAAATACAAAAATAACTTTGTTCCAGTGAGCTTAAGCCAGTAAACAAATGAACAAATGAAATTAACAAAAAGTCAAACACAAGTTATAGTCTGTCAGGTCTTTGCTTTGAAGCTGTATAATATCAATCTGAAAGTTGGAGTAGCTTATTGGAAGGCTGCAGTCTGTGGTTCTTGGTGGGGGGGGGAATAGCTCCTCCCCCATCCTCTACTTAAACATGCCATAACCTCGCTCTGCTTAGAAATCACTTTTCCTCGCTAGTCGTCGGTGCCCGTGGTCTTTCGGCTGCTCCTGCTGCTGCCTCGCTTGTCCTTGTTTTTCTGCTTTTCCTACTTCTCTCGCTTCCATTTCCTTGCCTCTGCTCATTTCTCCCCTACTTTTTTGTCTTCTGCTCTTCCCCTACCTCGGTGGCTCTCTTTCTCTTTGGGGTTTACCTCTTCTTCCCTTCCGAGTGGCCACTTGGCCATGCAGCTGTGCGCTCCGTTTTCCGCCATTTCGTTTAGACCTCCTGCATTCTGGGCTGCCTCCATAGTCTGCTTCTGTTCTCTGCTGGGGATGGTTCTGCTCATTCTCCGACCACCACTGTCTCCTCTACCGGTGCTTGGCAGTGACCCTCTTGCATTTACTGGAACGCCGTTCTCCGCATTCCTGCCGTTTCATTGCTGTGCGCCTCCAGACCTCCGCTTACTGCTTCTGGATTCTGTCTCACTGGTTGAACCTTTGCTCTGCTCATCTCCTAGCTAATACTACCACGCCATGCCGGTTGCTCCGTGACGTGGATCTGGGCCCACGTCTCTGCTATACTTCATTTACTAGGCCAGCCTGCACCACAAAACAGCGTGTCAGTTCCCTGGAACTCCTCCCACAACTCCGACTATGACAGCACATGGGCAGCTGCTTCCAGGTTTAATCATTACAAATCCCAGTCACGTTCCACGTCTTGGATATGCACATTGGTGGCTGCAGCTTGGGGGAGTGGCGAATGACCTGGCAAATGTCGTGGAAAAAATATATATCCTTCTGATACTTTAGTTTAAAATCAGGCTCAGGACTACTGCATGCAGTAATGAGAAAGTTTAATACATATGCATATGGGAGTTCATTGTCTCCGGCATCAGCAGAGCTCAGAAACCCACAACAAACTCCCTTAGTTACAGTCGTACAAGGCTTATATATACTATTGCTTGTCAGTTTCTATTGGTTACAATTTGCTGCAGTGTGTTGGCACAATTTTTGTTTGCGTATAACTCTGATTGGGCAAGCTGCTCCTAAGTTTCGTTGCATAAAAAGCAAGAAATGCACACGTGACTACGGGGAAATGCTTGTCTTAAGTTTCATACTTTAGGTACTGTTATTTCTACATATTGTCACTGTATTTTTCCTTTACACAAATCACAGAACTGTATTAGCCACCACTTAGACTGCTACATTTGTCTCATATATTCTACAGCCATTCTCGGAGCTTCCTTATTATAGGAGCCTGCTCTGCTGCTGCTTTGGTGTCTCTCTCTGGCTCTTCAGGGGACATACATTACAGCTACTTGCTCTTTTCCTAGGATTGCCACTTGGACCTCAGCCCATACCTCTCAATCATTTGTCCCCCAGATGTGGAACATTGCCTCTCAAAATGTTGAACAAATGAGCAAAATGTGGAACACTTAATCAAATCTTTACCTAGGAAGCTCAGAACACTGTTAAAATGTTTTCATTTATGTTCAGAAAGTCTGTTATTAATTGAATAATATATGTTTTGCATCATTTACTATAGATTTGTGCTTTAAAATGTTAATACTGAATGTGGGACAAGTCCTCACAATGTGGAACAGGGAGCTTTTGTGAAGTAAAATGAGGAACGTTCCTCGTAATGTGGTACAGTTGAGAGGTATGCCTCAGCCTTCCACTTTCTGTACATTGTAAGATGTTCTACTTGCTAGCCTCATCCACCTGTGCACTGGTACTCCTGTATCTGCCTTACGATGTGTGCTGGATTGCCTCTAATGCATTTCTTTGGACACTGCCTTGCAACATGGCTCAACAACCTGGTAGTTCTGTGAGGATTCTTCTCTATTCAGTGGACAACGCTTCCTGTTCTTCGTTGCCGTCGCCCATATCTACGTCCCGCATCTCTGCCTCTCATAGACATTTGCTAGCCAAAGCTACTTTTGAGTTCATCCTACGCCTTCCTTGCCCACAGTTATCTCAGATATGGATTACCACCTATCATCCCGACTTTCCTCCGAATTTGGCATTGTGCTTTCCTGGGTTCTGCATCTTCTGGGCAACTTTCTACACCACCAATTCCACTTCAGCTGTCCTTATAAAGTACACTGCATTGGATCTCCTTCCCTACATTCCAGCTGGATCATTGTCCCTGCTGGACATTCACAGAGTGTTTCCTTGGATGTGTGCTCCTCACCCACCTCTTCTGTATTCGTATTACTATACTTGGATTATCCTTCGTGCTCTTCAGACCTGACCAAATGGGGGCCTACCTGCTGCTCAATGCATTCCACTGCCTCAGCGACTCACGTGGGGTTTTGCCTTCTCTTCTAGAACCTAAGCAATGGTGGACCACTTGGGGACCCACCATCCTATCCTGCTTCACCCTGTAAGGGGGCCTGGCTGCTTGATTGATGCTTCCATCTCACCTCAGCCAACCCATGTGAGAGTCTTGCCTTCTTTACTGGAATCTAAGCAATGGTGGATCATGTGGGATCCCACCATCTTCTCCTGCTTCGCCCACAAAGGGGGCCTGGCTGCTTACTCATCGCTTTCCATCTCATCTTGGCCAACCCATGTAGGGGTCTCGTCATCTCTACTGGAACCTAAGCGCATGTGGAGTCCATCATCCTATCCTGTTTCACCCCACATGGGGGTCTGATTGCTTGCATCAACACATTCTGTCTCATCTCGGTGACCCACATGGGGGTCTCACCTTCTCTACTGGAGCCTTCAGTCACTACAGATGGACTACATGGGGGTTCCTCCCAGTATTTCAGCTTATCATATTATGGCAATAGCGACCCACATGGGATCTTGCCATCCAAAACATTTGAGCTTCAAGAAATTCTCCTCGCTCAACATCTTCCATCTTCATCAGCAGACCCCGGGTCTCATTTTCTTTCAGCTGACCACCTGATACTTACTCGATATTTGGAGCATTCGTACACTGTTACTATAGACCTCAGGGATTTATGCTCCAACTTGCCTGTCTCAGTCCTTGGACTTCTTAGGCAGATTGTCCCTCCTGTTATGGTACATGTTTAGCCTACCATTGCACTGGAATTCTGCTTCAAGTGAGCCTCCCATTTGCTTAAACTCATACCTCATCACCGTTTCCTGCTTGCATTACTGCAGCCTATTTCACCTTCTTAGATTTCTATGTCCTCAGTCATTTCTGTTGGCAATCATCTCCAACCATACTGACTGTTCATGAACGCTAAACTGCTGTTTCATTTGCAGCTCCCTCGATCACGGATTACCTTCGCCCTCGCCCAGTTGTCATTCCTAGCTGGATCTCAATCTGCCAGAACTTGTCTTCAGCATTGACTTGTTGCTCATCCTCAAATTGGACAACAGGACCTGGAAATATAACAAGGAAGTCTAGCCTTCATCTGCCTATATACATTTCTATGTGTAGACAATTGGCTTATCTTCTTGCCAGATTGTACCTAGTTCTGCTTCCTGTTTAGGACACCATTTGCTGATCCTATATCTGCTTCCCTCTTGACAGCATTGAAGGACACCCGTCATCATATGGTTTCCACCTTGATGGCCTACCGCCATGCCTCTGTTTCAGCACTTTTCTGGGATAACTCTGCTGCTACCTTGTCCTGCCTAGGACTGTTCTAGCCTTTCTCAAACGTATTCCATTGTACCTTGACCAACCTACATGAGGTTTCTGCCTCCATAGACTAACCTACAGTAGTGGACTGCGTGGGGTCCCACCATCTCCTTGCTTTGCCCACATGAGGCCTGGCTACCTATTCATCCACTTCAAGTCTCCTCTTAGCTGCATTCTTTTCTGCTGTGGCTGACCATCTGGGACTCAACGTTTTTACTGGAACTCAGTCATAGAGGACTATGTGGAGTCCACCATGTCCAGCTTCGCCTGTTTAGGCCTGGTTTCATGCTCAAACACACTGCTACATTGCCCTCAACAGGGCTACATTACTTTCTCTACGTATTCCTGCTTTGCCCCACAAGGGTGCCTGGAGGTTTCTATCCGCTTCACCTGCAAGGGCCTGACTTCCTGCTCACTGCACTCCAAATCACCCTCAAAGGGCCTATATTGTTTACTTTACGCATACCTGCTTCACCCCGCAAGGGGGCCTGGAGGCTTCTGTCCACTTTGTCAGAAAAAGGCCTGGCTTCCTGCTCAACGCACTCCTACTCACCCTCAACGGGCCTATATTGCTTACTCTACATATTTCTGCTTTGCCCCATACGGGGTCTGGAGGTTTCTGTCTGCTCCGTCCTTTCACGACCTGCCAGCCTGCACTCTGCAGACCCGCTTCGCCCCACTAAGGGCCTGGTGGTTTTACTGTAATTATGCATATCGGAGCACATGGGATCAACATTCTCTCCTACTCTGCTCACAAAGGAGGACTTGCTGTTTACTCATCATAATCCAGTGCATCTTTGGAATGGATTTCTTCTTCTTCTTCGCACTCCAGGATTGACCATTAAACCAGTTCTACATTCTCGCCCTTCCAAGGTGTGATTCCGTGCACAGCTGTTGGTCGAATTGCCTGATATGTAAACTACTCACCTTATACACCTATAGATATAATGGACTGGGATTCGCTAACAAGATATGCTACCTTCTTTTCTTGGTGGACACTCATCATCAGCACCCCAATTCCAGGATTACTTGCTTGCAATCAAACTCAAGATCTACTCTGCAATCAAAACTCAGGATTCAGGTTAGAAAACAACTTACTAATACTTGGTTACTTTAGGATTACTCTCCTTTAGTATGCTGAGAGGATGGGCAGGTCAATAGCCATGGGTTCTCGGAGGTTTCCCCCAAGGGGGTTTTCCTCTCCTGTGTGCTACTGGCCATACTCTCCAGAGTTGGAGGAGGTAATCACATTGGTTATTACATTTCTTTTGGGCCTTCAATCCTACACTTAACTAGCATCCCGCCAAGGGTGGGATATAGAGAAAGGCCAAAAAATCAAGTTCTAACAACAATTATATCTCATCCAGTTCAAACATTCTAAGCACCAACCATATCTCATCCAGTTTCTACGTACTACAAACACTGACCTATGTTCCTATCCAGCGCCAGCGCATCTAAGCACTAACTATACATTATCCAGCTCCTACATACTACAAGCACTGTCCTATGTACCAGTCCAGCTCTAACGTATCTAAGCACCAACCATATCTCATCCAGCTTTTTTTTTTATTTAGTATGCTTTTTGTCGTGGTCACCAGAGGCTCAGACCCGCTTCTCGCCTAACCCCCTCTTCACTAACAGGATCCCTATATGGCGATACCCCAGAGGCGGGGTTGCATGGGCAACATGTGACCCCCACAATGCCGGTACAAGTTGCCCGTTGGGGAGCTCCACTGACATTGCTGCCTCCATGGCTTGTCTCCAGGGCGGGGCATGGGGGCCGGGCTTCCCCATCACAGACGCCGTTATTAGGTCACCGGGAGATACGGCGGTGGCGATCGGGGCTGGCGGAGTGGAACATTATGAAGAGTGCCTGCAAGGATTTTTTCTAGTGAAAGACCTCAGGAGGGTGTGGCATGCAGTGATGTAGGGCGCTGGTCGTGTGCCGACATCTGGCACATCCTCCCCAGCCTCTCCGGTACTGGTCACTGCTGGCCCTTGGCCTCGACATGAGGTCAGTCTTGTGCCTGATACACAGCCCCCCCAGAGAAGGAGAGCCATCCCTAGGATGCTCAATCCTTTTCCCCCAGCCTGCCCTCTGACTCCCGAGTTTGTTCTTGAAGCCAGGTCATCAGCGTCGGAAGCGGAAATCCAACTGTTGTGCCAGTGGGCCAGCACCACTCCATTATTTATAACTGAAGAATTTCCCCCAATACAAGATCTTGATACTTTAGAGTACATCTGCCTCTGAAGCTTGTTCACCACTTGAAATCATAATGCTCTGTTGTGGCATCACAGTGTGTTGCTATGGAAATAACTGTGATGTCACAAGCAGAGTATTACGACATCAGGTTGGGAAGAAGCAATAGGAGCTGATGAACCCTCAAGGAACAACTATCCTGTTTTTATGCATATGGCATCAGTAGCAAATAAAGTGGATGAGAAATACAGAGCTGATATAAGCTGTTTTGTGTCCAGATAGTATGCTTTTCAAAGTTCTTCTTGAGGCGTCGGGGGCTCTTTAATATTAGGCCATTTATAAGTACAATTACACACTCCATGGTACGGTATTTGTTGGGAGATGCTTGCGCTCCTCAGGTGTGTGCTGAGTGTGTAATGGATGTTGCCACTTCGATACAGTCAACCCACCAAAATAATATGTAAAACAGAGGGACTTACCTGCCGCAGGGTGCCAGGGTAGGAGTCTGAAGGGGTGATGCCAGTGTATCTGTGAAATAAAGATAGAAAAGGGGTCACAAAGGATCCACAGCTCTTAGGGGGTTCAGCAGGGTGTAAGGGACAGGATAGAAAAAAAAAGTTATACTTATCTGATTAGGTAGGACCCCTCGTCCTGTCAGACCTGTAAAAATAAAAGAAGAAAATAGGTTAGTTAGAAGAAAAAAACAGTAAAAAAGGCAGAAACAGAGGAAAGGGAGTGAGGTTTGGGGAAGGGAACCTCAGCTAGGTTCCCTTTGCCTCTAGTGGTGGCCGAGTGGCCAGTAATGTGGTTAGTAGCCCAAGTGGGCTAGTGAAGGCTAGTGGGGGCTAGTAGCCCTTTTGAGAAATAAAGTAGGCATTGGTGGTCAGTGGGGCTTGGAAATGCCCTGGGGGGCCACAATATAAAATATTGTCCTGGTGGTCTAGGGGGCTAGCATTAGGTGTTGAGGTTAGCGTTTTGTTTAAATAAATTAAACCCTTTCCTGGGGTCTATGGAGGGGCTCCTTGAGCCTTTTATAGTGTGGGCATTGATTGGTGGTAGCAGCAAAGAAGAGAAGCAAGTGAGGGCTGCTGCGCAGCTGAAGGGCAGCCTGCTAATAGCATGACCACGCTTAGTGAGAGTGCCTGCGGGTTCTCTAAAACTCCCAGCCCACACGGAGTTCAGGCTGTGGCCTACTCCACATGGATGGGAAATAGAGGGACAAAAGAAGCCAGTGGGAGGTGGGGGAGGCAGTAGCAAAAGCACCTCCCCCCACCTTCCCGATCGCAGCTCCAGCGGCAGCATTTTTTAATTGCTTATGCCCTACTGGGCTTAAGAGGCAGAGGGAAGCAAGAAGAAATGAGAAGCTGCCTTAAGTGAATCCACACTGCAGCATTAGTGTAAGCGGGGGGGGGGGTTATTGTGCAAGAAAGCGAGAGGCAGAGCAGCAAGAGTGGTGGGTGCCACATACGAAAAGCCACATCATGGCTTAAGTGAATAGCTGGTGGGTTAATTTTTAAAATATAAAATAAAGCCTGCAGGGTGCAGGCAAAGGATGGAAGTGCTCCCCAAGAGGGGAGAAAATAAATAAAGAGCCGCACTGCAGCTGTGTGGGAGCCCAGAGGGGCTGAACTGTGAACTGGAGGGGGGGACAGAGAGAGAGAGAGATCATTTGGGCTAAAAGAGCCCACAGACAGCAGCAGCAACAGCAAAGCCCAGAGGGGTTAAACATTAAATAAATAAATATATATATATTTCAAAAAAACATGTGGCTACCTGGGGTAATGCAGAAGCTCCAGGCAGGCCATGTTGTTGTTCAGCATGCTGGCTGATGCGGATGTCATTAGGACATCCTGATGTCAGCATCGGAGGCAGGATCAGCCAGACAGATGAATAAAAGTGGTTCTTTCTCTCCTCCCCACAAAGCTGACAGGAGTTCTGTGGGAGGGCTCTGCCACAGGCAACTCCTACTGAAGAAACAAGAAACAAGCATTTGTCAATGCCGAATGTTGTCTCACTGGCATTGGCACTGGTAGTGCCGGAGTTAGAGACGCATAATAGGAATGGCAGCGAAGTATTGAAGTGATGCCATCCCCATCCCCACCCTGCAGAGACCAACAGGCATTGCAGTGTGCCTTTGGGTCGTCAGCTATAACGCTCATGCCATTTTACCTCACCCTACCCTGTAGACAATGACAAGTGTCGTGGTGTGCTTTGGGGTCTTTGGGCGTTATACTTACCCCATTCCATAAGGAAATATGCTGACGTGGGTGCAGTATAGGAGAATGGGGTGAACTTTGTGGCCGAACACTGCAAGGCACACCACGATGCCTGTCACTGGCTGCAGGGTGGGGGTGGGGGTGGAATGGCATGAGCATTACAGCCGATGATCCCAAGTCACACCCCTGACACCTGTCAGTCTCTACAGGGTGGGGTGCTACAGTTGGAAACCCTAACACCATAGGCGTGTGATGGTATTTTCACTCCAAATTTTCAACATGGGCTTTTTGTGAGCCCATCTCATGAAGAGCGGCACTATCAGTTTGTTAGCTGAAAGGTGGTTTTGCACAGTGACTATGCCATTTGGTGACACAGGGAAGAAAACACATTTTGGGCAGTATGTGGAAAATGACAACTGTATTGTTCATGAGGAGATGTAAAAAACTGGCAACGTTGAAAATCTGGAGTGAAAATATGAAAAATTGGTGAAGTCATGAGCATGCATAGTAACTGTGCAACACACGCCCGTAACCCAATTATTTTTGGGAATTTTTTTAACCACATTTTTAACATAGGCATTTTGGGACCTCCCCTCATGAACAGTGGAACTGTGGTTTTGTTAATTTGTCCGAAGCGTTGATTTCGCACAGTGACCACACCATTGTGCACCACAGGTGCGAAAACACATTTAGAACAGGATGTGAAAAATGACAGCTGTACTGTTCATAAGGAGGTGTGAAAAAATGCCAGTGTTGAAAATCTGGCATATAAATATTGCAAATTTGCGAAGTTACAAGGGTGCGTGGAAACTGCGCAACGCACACTTGTAACACAGTCATTTTATGGAATTTCATCACCAAATTTTCAACATAGGCATTTTAGAACTTCTGCTCATGAAAAGTGTCACCATCATTTCCTCAAACTGTCCTGAAAACTGATTTCGCACAGTGACCTTGCTATTCTGCGCCGGACGTGCGTAAACACATTTCGGCCAGGATATGTAAAATGACAGCTGTACTGTTCATAAGGAGGAGTGCAAAAATTCCAATTTTGAAAATCTGGAATGAAAATATTGCAAATTCAAGAAGTTACGAGTGTGTGTGGAAACTGCGTAATGCATGCTCGTAAAACAGCCATTTTAGGGATTTTTTCCATCAAATTTGCAACATAGATTTTTTGAGAGCCCCCCTCACGAACAGTGACACTGCCATTTCATTAATCGGTCCCAAAAGGTGATTCTGCACAGTGACTGCAAAATCACCTTTCAGGACTGAATAACGCCATCACAGTGCCTGAATTCATGAGGAGGGGTCCCAATAACCCCATGTTGAAAATTTGGTGCCAAAATTTCCCAAAATGGCTGAGATATGCACCAAAGTAAAAAAAAAAAAAAACTATTTATGCCATTATACTGCTTACCGGCATTTCTTCAGTTCGCGGTGGCTTTGAAGAGTGCAGACGTGTTCCCGGTCCACCAAAGATCGTCGCGCCAGACTCTAGAGGTAAGTATGGGGTGAGGGGTGTGTGTGGGGAGGCATGGTGTCAGAGGGTGGGCGCGGGTTGTGGGAGGGGGCAGGGAGACCGCGAGGGACCATTTTCTTTTTTACAGGTTTAAAAAAAAAACAAACATTGCGATCAGTTTTTCTCTTTTAGGGGATTTGGCATGCTGGGGTGGGCTCCCATCGTGCCACCTGTGTTTTGGGGGGGAATGCTGGTAGTCGACAGGGATTGGGCACCCTGTTGGCACACAATAAAAGTGAGGGGAGTGACATTATGCTGATGGGGAGTGGGCTCCTCCATCGGCAAAATAAATGGGGAAGGGGATTAAAGCCGATGGGGATTGGGCCCACCATCAGCAAAGAAAGACTGTTGGGGGGCACATGATGCCGAGGGGGATTGGGTACCCACTCGGCATACATTTTAAATGGAAGGGGGGTCATTATGCCGATGGGGAGTGGGCTCCCTCATCAGCATTGTGACAGGTGGCGGTAGTCACTGCTGCCATCTTGCGTGCACGTCGGGAGGTGTGTTGAGGTCCTGCTGCATGACAGCTTCGCTCTCATTACAGCAGACCTTTTCTTAGATGTGGTGGCCACATTAGGGATGCATGATGTCAGCGCCTGCTGCTGGCTCATTGGGGAATGAGGGACGCACCTACTGATGCATGCCCTGCATTCGTCCAACAGTGACTGCGCCTCCAAATCTGCTACTACCGCAAGATGTTGGCTGGTGTGCAAGTGTGAGCCAACTTAAAAAGGTAAGGAAAGTTTAAAGTGACAAGATAGTCAGATAGGAGGCTATCACTGCCAAGGTAGAAAAAAGTATTTAAACAGGAAAAGTTAGTCAGATAAATTGATTTACAGAGCTGTTGGACCTTTACATTCCAACCAAAGGAGGAGTGAGAGAAAGTTCTGTTATTTTTTCCAGTTAATTGCCAGTACATCTGCAGAGAGTTTATTTTACAGTTTAAAGTTGTAGGGAGGTTCTACTTTTGAGGTAGCTTATTTTTCCATCATCTTGATTGCACTATTCTCCTTCCTACCATACCGAAGATGGTTGGTGTGAGTACTTCAGAAATCTGGTATCTTTTGATAAGAACCCCATTACCAAAAAGTTTTGCACTTTATGCTCCAGCAACCTAATCTTACAGAGTGCTCTTGGAGTCCAATACTTTAAATTTTCAAAAAAGCCCACCCCCCACTCTCTTCACCTTCCAGACCTTGATTAATGCATCCCACTTTCATCTCTTGCATTTTCATCATGTTCCTTTCCCCTCTATGCTCTGTTTCACTGGTTCTTCGAATATAGTGTGATTCACCTATAAAAAGGGCTCCTTTCTCTTTAAAATCAACTTGTAAACAAGTTAATAGGATGCAAGAAGTGTTTTATCTTCCTGCAAAGTTTCTGACTTGCTCTCCATTTACGCTCCCTTTCCTATTGGTTCTATTAATCAGTATTATGAATACAAGGCCGTATATAAAGGAGTTTTGATACCCTAGATGTTATTAAAGTTATTTCCGACATGGTGCTATAAGGTATTGGGCTTCATAGCCCAATACCTTATATCGTCGTGAGCTCACTGCTACAAACATTGTAATTTTTAAGTCAGTAGTTTTAGTAGGGGAAGGGATCATAACCGGTACTGAACCCATGGCCAGCCGATCCCTTCCAACTTCCCGATGAGCCCGCTCCACCCCTACTAGTTAAGTGACTGCTTTAATTTTCCTCTAGGAGTGTTTACAATTACTAAAATCTGGTATTTAAAAAAGCTCCCATAGACTTGTATGGGTCTTGCCCCCGAGCTCTCCCTGGCCACACGTCACAAATTCTGAGAGCAGCGGAGTTGGGGTGGAGCGTGTTCACTGAGAAGTTGAAGGATTGGCTGGCAGTGGTTCTGCACCAGATACAATCCCTTCCCCTACTAAAACTACTGCAGTGAGCTCACAACGATATAAGGTATTGGGCTATGAAGCCCAATACCTTATATCGTAAATTTCCTTTAAATATAGCCAAGTTTATGGACCAATGGTATTAGGAACATTTTAAATACTGTTTTTGGTGTTTGTTCTATCAATTAGGTGTTTATTTAACATATTTAAGCAGTATTGCACTTTATGTTGTATGTTTATGTAACCCCCCTACAAATGGGGTTCCCGAAAAGTCTTCCTTGAGCTTGCCTAAATGCACACTGCCAGGCTGGTGTCCTGTGTTTTAGCAGTTTAAATGTGATTGCCAGAGAGTGCCTGTATAGCCTCTGTGTACTGTCTCTTTAAGAACTGCCTGGATTGCAGTCATAATTAATCTGAGAGGGAGCTTTGTTAGAAGATGTACTTGTTTGCTGATCATTTGTTAGAGTAGTAATAATATTGCAGTTTGTTCTAATCTGCCTTCTTTGCAGCATGGACAGTTCTGTTTGTTTCCATCATCTTGGTCCTGGACTGCAGAATGGGCCAATCAGTACATTTGGGACTCTAAAATGGAGCCTGCCTACAGGGCCTGGTAGGGCCAAAACTTGTAGGAATTGTAGTTTTGGGCTTTTGGCGCCTAAAATAACCTGGAGGGGGAGCCCTTGTTGTGACTGACAGACAGATCAGCCAACCGAACCTTTCGGATCTTGGGGAAAGTCCCACACTGCTTGCAGTTTCAGTTAGATCTGAGTTGGGAAGTGAAGGAGTAACACCACGAGATAGTTCAAGCAGCAATCCATAGTGGACTCATGTGGGAGAGCTGTGGAAAGGCCTGAGTTTGGCCTGCATGCCTGCCTACTGTTCCTGAGAGGGGACTTGTGCCTTTTTTTCGGACTGAATCCAAACTTGGAGAGCGAATTAAGCCACTGAATTGTGACCAGGCTTTAGCCTGAAGAAGACCGAAGATTTGCTGAATGCGATCGGCCTGTCAGGACATCCAGCTACCTCTGAACTCCCGGATTGTGCAGAGACTGTAGTTGCAACCGGAGAGCCATTTGCCTGGTATAGTGGAATTTCCTTACATGTGAATGTATTGTGTGCATATAGTGGATCGTGATTTGGTTCCCCACTGTGTATGAACTGTGTTTTGCTTGCTGGAGGTTGTATCCAGCTCCACGGACTGAATCCATATCCATTTCCATTTGCCTGGGCCCTGCTACAATGGCCCAGCCAGAATACCTGCTACACAGAGAAAGTCATCGATGAGAGACTGGCCTGAGGATCAGCCTCCTGCTCAACACCTTAATCCCACCATTATCTGAGACTTTTGAGGAGAAATTTGCTAAGTTGTTGCTGGAGGAAGGGAAAACTGTAGAGGACTTTTAAGAAACTATTCCTGCCACCTGGTGGTGTTCCTTCCCGAACACACCCTCCCACTCCAGCACCTGTTACTGCCCCGCCTTCTGTGCCCATGCCAATGCTGGCCCCTATATCTGAACTTGTCATTAGTCACGACTCCTACCGAAGTCTGAGAATCTTCTCGGGCACCCTCCCCACCCCCCAGGGGGAGGATAACTGGAAGACCTGGATCAACTATGTTGCCCCCTTGGTACCCGAGTGGCAGTGTGTGGAGGCTGAGAAGCAGAAAAGAATCATAGAAAGTCTGAGGGGCCCCGCCCTTGAAGCCATTAAATTTTTGAGGTCCGCGAAACCTGATGCATATGCTCAGAAGTACCTATCTGTACTTGAAGGCAATTTTGGGAGCATTGAGTCAGGGGAGACTTTGATGTGGAAATTCCAAGGTACCAAACAATGGAAGGGAGAAAGTTTGTCTGTCTATGTTACTTGCCTAGAAAGAGCTCTGCAGAAAGCTTATCGGAAAGGTGGGGTAGCCGCCTATGATTTGAACCATGTGAGATTGGGGCACATACTGCAACATGCCAAGCATTCTAAACTGCAGATCATCCAGTTAAGGCTCCAGGATAGGAGAGGTAACCCACCTGACTACGGTGACTTGGTAAAAGAACTCCGGGAGGTAGAAGGTGAAGAGGGAGATTGTAATTATGGGGTGAGTGCAGCCCAAAGTGATCATGGCACCAGAAGGCCCTTCTGAAATGGAGACCACTACGAGTGTCCTGCGGTGGGCTAAATGGTGGGGGAGGAGTTGTTGAACAAAGTCAGAAAAGTACAACCGGGTGCATTCACTGAGGTATCCCCTGCTGACAGAGACCCTAGCCACTGTCAGGACGTGACTGTTATGGGGGTTGGGTGCACCCTCAGGCATCCTCTACTATGGGTGGCTTCTCGGCTGAGCTCAAGGAATTGACTGCCACCCTAAAGAAACTTTTGAGACACAGTACACTACCAGCAGAAGTCAGATTACAATCTCCTGTTGATGCTCCAGCTCCTGCTATGTTCTCACCAAGGATGCCCCGAGAGTCTGTCATTTGTCACAATTGCGGCAAGGATGGCCATATGAAGAGGGAATGCCGGTCTCTGAAGGACTTAGAGAAAGTGGTGAACTGGCTTCAAGGAGAGCTTCGGAAAACGATTCAGTGGTCAAGGGGTCACAAAATGACAGCAGTAAAGACTTTGGCCAGCCTAACTCAAACCTCTCTGTGGCTAAATCATCTGTCCAGGCCCCTGCTGTTGTCCCTCCAGACTGGTCCAAAATAGTGGGCCCTTCAATGAAGACTACTGTGGCTGTGAATGGTATTCCTACTTGGGCTGTGCTTGACAGTGGGTCGTAAGTGACCGTTGTATTTCAGGACTGGTATGACAAACACTTATCTGATGTGCCATTACAATCCCTGGAAGGCCTACATGTGTGGAGGCTGAGCGACAAGTTTTATCCCTACCTAGGATATGTCCACCTCTGGTTGTCTTTTCCTGCAACTGTAACTGGTGTAGAGGAGCAAGTAGAGACACTGGCCCTAGTGTGTTCCCCCAACGGACTGTATGATGGGGTTCCCCTGCTAATTGGAACAAATGCTCACACGTTTGGGAGATTAGCACAACGCTGCCATGAGAAACAAGGGCAACTGACTGGATGGGCCCTAAGAATTCCAGCCTTAGTAAAAAGGGCATATGACTTACAACAGAAACCCAATGAAGAGGACCCAGATGAGCCAGTGGGGATAGTGTGGAAAAAGGAACCTGACTCCTTGGTATTGTCCCCCCAATGCCCAGTGCACAATCCATGGAGAAGTCCACCTAAAGAGAAATGTAAAGAACAAAATATTAATGTTGGATGCACCAGCTGATGGAAAGTTGCCAGAAGGATTATTGGTTAAACCCAGCATCTTGCCTGCCCATGCCCATGCCTATGCACAACGAGTGATGGTCCAGATTTGAAATGTGTCAGATCGGGAGGTCTGAGTGAACAGAGGGTGCACTCTAGCTACAGTACACTGCTCAGACACTGCAATACTACCCAATAACAAGTACTCTGGCCAAAAGGAGAGAGTGACCCCGGACTTATTTGACTTTGGTGATTGCCCGCTGCCAGCTGAATGGAAGGTTAGGATTAGCAAGAAACTCGCCCAGAGAGACAAAATGTTTTCATTAAAAAGAATGGGACATGGGATGTGTCCAGGGTGCAGAGCATCATATATGCCTGCAAGATGACCGGCCATTTCGAGAGAGATCCCGACACCTCGTCCCAGTGGACATAGGTGATGTGAGGAGACACCTGCAGGAAATGCTCACTGCTGGCGTGATACAGGAATCAAGGAGCCCATATGCCTCTCCCATTATGATTGTGCATAAGAAGAATGGGTCGGTGAGGATGTGTGTTGATTATCGAACCCTGAACCAGTGGACCGTCCCAGATCAATACACCATGCCCCGTATACAAGATGCCCTGGATTGCTTGAATGGTAGCAAATGGTTCTCAGTAATGGCTCTTCGCAGCAGATATTACCACATTCCGATGGCCATGGAGGACCATGAGAAAACCACCTTCATCTGTCCTTTGGGGTTCTACGAATTCCTGAGAATGCCACAGGGATTTGTGTGCCCCAGCCACCTTTCAGTGACTGATGGAACGTGTGGTGGGAGATATGAACTTGCTGGAATGCCCAGTGTACCTAGATGATGTCATTGTGTTTGGACACACATTAGAGGAGCATGAGACCCGACTGTTTAAAGTCCAAGACTGATTGGAAGAATTCGGCCTCAAGCCGTCCATTGACAAGTGCCAGTTTTTTCAAACCTCTGTGACGTATGTGGGGCACATAGTATCTGCAGAAGGGATAGCGACTGATCCCAGTAAGGTTGAACTACTGACTACTTGGCCCCAGCCCCATAACTTGAAAAACCTACAACATTTCCTGGGGTTCTGTGGCTACTACCACAGGTTCATAAAAGACTATTCCAAGGTGATTTGCCCGCTCCTGGATCTCACCCAGGGTTCCCCCCAACCAGCCATAAATACAAGAAAAGGGCTGTCAAAGAATCCGAGAAAGTATACTTCCAAACATGTTAACCTTTTGGGCCCTGCTGGACACCTGAATGTGAAGCAGCCTTCCACGAAGTCATATACCAGCTCACCCACGCCCCCATCCTCGCCTATGCTGACCCTACCAAGCCCTATGTGCTGCATATGGACACTAGTCTGCAGGGCGTAGGAGCTGTACTGTATCAAGATCATGAGGGTGGTTTGAGACCAGTGGCTTTTACCGGCAGGAGCTTGACCCCATCAGAATGAAACTATCCTGTGCACAAGCTAGAGTTCCTTGCCCTAAAATGGGCTATTGTTGACCAGTTTCATGAGTACCTCTGTGGGGCAAAGATATTGGTGAAGACTGACAATAACCCGTTAACCTATGTACAGACTTCAGCTAAGCTGGACGCTACTGGTCACCGGTGGCTCTCTGCTTTATCAACCTATGATTATGCTGTCGAATACAGGTCAGGACTGAACCATATTGATGCTGACGCCCTGTCATGAAGGCCAGTCTCCAAGAGTCATTGGGTCAGATTGTCTGAACCTGACATCCGAGCATTGTGCCAAAAGTTTGACAGAGATGAACAGATGTCTGCGGACACAGTGGACTGTCTAGTAGATTGCTTGGGCCCTCCTGATACCTGCATACCGGCTGCCTATTGCCATTTCTCTGATCTAGATATTAGTGCACTACCTCAACTTGACAATGACAGTATTCAGTGTGCTCATTCTCTAGATCCTATGATTCAACCCACACTTCATGCCCTGTGTGCAGGGAAAGATGTGTCTAAGTTGTGTTCCCCTGACTTGCGAACTGCCCTATTGTTTAAAGAAGGCCCAAGGTTGAAGTTACTCAATCAGTTGTTATGCAGAAAGACAGTGGATCATAGTGGTCAAGTAGACAAGCAACAATTTGACCTGCCCACGGCCTTTAAACACTTGGTACTGAGGTCCCTCCACAATCACATGGGGCACCTCGGTATTGACAGGACTCTCGACCTGGTACGATCTCGATTCTACTGGCCCAAGATGAGGGCTGATGTTGAGCACCAAGTAAAGACCTGTAGTCGTTGCCTCCAAAGAAAAACCCTGCCTCAGAAGGCTGCCCTCCTTGTCAATATCACTACCAGCGCCCCCATGGAACTGGTCTGCATAGATTTTTTATGTTTAGAACCTGATCAACGGAATATTGGCAATGTGTTAGTGGTTATGGATCATTTCACACGGTATGCACAAGCTTTTCCAACTAAAGATCAAAAAGTCTCTACTGTGGCCAAGGTGCTAGTGGAAATTCTTCGTCCACTATGGTGCCCCCCAGTGGATCCACTCTGACCAAGGCAGAGACTTTGAAAGTAGGTTAATCAAAGAAATGCTCTCTCTGTGGGGGGTGCAGAAGTCAAGAACCACCCCTTATCACCCGCAGGGGGACCCTCAACCAGAGCATTTTAACCACACCCTTCTAGACATTCTGGGCACTCTCCACCCAAAAGACACGCATAAGTGGAGCCAGCAGATTAGCACCTTGATACACACGCATACAATTGCACCAAAAATGATGCTATTGGGTTCTCCCCCTACTGACTCGTGTTTGGGAGGGAGACCCGCCTGCCAGTTGATGTCTGTTTTGGGGTCTCTCCAGATGGGGTCCGAGCTGAAAACTACCTGCAGTATGTACAGAAACTGAAAGCTCAATTGAACCATGCATATTAACTGGCCCAGACAACGGCTGCTAAAAGAAATCTCACCAACAAAGTGAGGCACGACAAGAAAGTAAAGGCTCAAGAGCTACGGCCAGGAGACCGTGTGTTGTTACGCAATTTGGGACTACATGGCAAGCACAAAATTGCTGATAGGTGGCACCATCTTTTCTCATGAAGTAGTTGGAAAGTTGGATGATCTACCAGTATACAAGGTACACCCAGAGAATAGCTCCAAAGCTGTCAAGACCATGTACCATAATCACTTGCTGCCTATCGGGCCAAGTTATTATTGCAGCTGAGCCAGCAGACATTGCCTGCCCTGGGCCAGTGACTCGTGCTGCTGCAAAAGAAAGAGACAGAGTCAATCTACACCAGTAGTTACAGAGTTAAGATTTCCCCCACAGCAGGCCCAGAATGATAGTGACTGTCAGTCCACCTCTGACGATAGTGAGTGTGACAATGCGTATTACCCCTCCTATGAACTGAGTCAGCTGTTTCGAGGTAACCCTATGACTAATTATGGGGATGAAGCTGGGCCTTCTGGACTGTCTAACCCCCCCAGCTTTGACTTTGGAGACAATGCTCCCTGAAAGTGAGGTGCAAAGCATCACATCTGAGGTTGTGGACTCTGTGTTTTGTGGAACTGTGTGACTTGCCCGAAGAAGGGGCTGATGGTCTGAGTCTCCCTGGTGTCACACCAGAACTTGAAGACCAGTATGAGAGTGCTGGCAGCCCCATTTCAGTGCCACAAAACCTAATTGTGCCTAAACCTTCTCAAAATGAGCCAGCTGGACCCTCGTCAGAAGATAGTAATGAGCAAAGTGTTATGGAACCACAGCCTACAGAGCAAGGAGCTGACAGTGCTCCCAGTTTGGACATTCCCATCCATGCAGAGGTGCCCCTCACAAGTAACAAAAACTCCAAAGTTAGTGCTGAAAGTACAGAGACTGTGGCTGCTCCCCCCAGAAAGACTGGCCGAGCTGTCAAGGCAGTACTATGCTTTAGTTATGATTCCCCTGGGAGGCCAGTGGATTTGCCTCTCAATGTGGTTCACAAAGGGGTTTACATCTCACCAAGCTCACTGCCCAAATTGAGCTTGACAGCCAATTCCAGGTTACTTGTTTTTCCCCTCTCACCATGGTGCCTCTGCCCTATCCAGCCCCAAGTTAGCTGATAGGGAAGGGCCCCCTCTTACATTGTTTAATGTGCAAGAAGTTATTACCTGAAGCAGTATTGTGATGTTACTAATGTGTTAATCATAGTGGAATCAGCATTACCTGTATGAAACATGCATACGTATTGTCAATATGGATGTAGTAATGTGAAGTATATTGAAAGGTACAGTGTTGTAACAAGCTAATGATATATATGTCACGTTTATATTGCATTTTTGATATTGTGATGGTACAGACTTGACGCGGACACCAAGTTTTCCCCAGGCAGGGAAGGGTGTAACCCCCTACAAATGGGGGTTCCCGAAAAGTCTTCCTTGAGCTTGCCTAAATGCTCACTGTCAGGCTGGTGTCCTGCATTTTAGCAGTTTAAATGTGATTGCCAGGGAGTGCCTGCATAGCCTCTGTGTACTGTCTCTTTAAGAGCTGCCTGGATTGCAGTCATAATTAATTTGAGAGGGAGCTCTGTAAGAAGATGTACTTGTTTGCTGATCATTTGTTAGAGTAGTAATAATATTGTAGTTTGTTCTAACCTGCCTTCTTTGCAGCATGGACAGTTCTGTTTGTTTCCATCATCTTGGTCCTGGACTGCAGAATGGGCCAATCAGTACATTTGGGACTCTAAAATGGAGCCTGCCTACAGGGGCTTGGTGGGGCCAAAACTTGTAGGAATTGTAGTTTTGGGCTTTTGGCACCTAAAATAACCTGGAAGGGGAGCCCTTGTTGTGACTGACCGACAGATCAGCCAACCGAACCTTTTGGATCTTGGGGAAAGTCCCACACTGCTTGCAGTTTCAGTTAGATCTGAGTTGGGAAGTGAAGAAGAAACACCTCGAGATAGTTCGAGCAGCAATCCATAGTGGATTCACGTGGGAGAACTGTGGAAAGGCCTGAGTTTGGCCTGTATGCCTGCCTGCATGCCTGCCTGCTGTTCCTGAGAGGGAACTTGTGTTTTTTTTCAGACTGAATCCAAACTTGGAGAGCAAAATAAGCCACTGAATTGTGACCAGGCTTTAACCTGAAGAAGACCAAAGATTTGCTGAATGCGATCGGCCTTTCAGGACATCCAGCTACCTCTGAACTCCCGGATTGTGCAGAGACTCTGTAATTGCAACCGGAGAGCCATTTGCCTGGTATAGTGGAATTTTCTTACATGTAAATGTACTGTGTGCTTATAGTGGATCGTGATTTGGTCCCCCACTGTGTGTCTGAACTGTGTTTTGCTTGCTGGAGGCTATATCCAGCTCCACGGACTGAATCCGTATCCATTTCCATTTGCCTGAGCCCTGCTACACTGGCCCAGCCAGAATATCTGCTACGCAGAGAAAGTCATTGACGAGAGACCGGCCTGGGGATCAGACCCCTTCCCAATGCCTTGAACAGGAACTACGCCTCAGTGATTCGTGTGGGCTCTGCTTCTCCAGGCACTCCAGCTCAACAGCCTGCAGTCTCAATTTCATCCTGCCTTCGTCCAATATTGGGTATCGTGAGTAAACATCAGGGTAGCTCCCTGCAACAATAGCTAAATCTAAAAGTGTTGTCATCTGATTGTCTTGTTGCTTTTTTTTTTTTTTTCACGAACTGAGCCCTCCGGCTCCGGATTACAAATAGTGTGCATTGTGCATGTTGCTTTCTTCCATCACAGGGCCCCAACCAACTGCAACATTCCTGGCTAGCCCACTGTTTTCCTACCTGGGTACCCAGAGTGTGTTACTGTGTAGGGACTCTGAACTGCATGCATAACTGTCTGATTAATATAGCTTTTAAGCAAATCAACCTGATTACACCCCTTCCTTGTTCAAGTCCCCTGAATAAATCAGATTTAACTTTTTTGCATTTAACCTGACTGTGGTTCCAGTTTGTGCCAAGAGTATTGTACTGTTGTTATTTGCTGTGCTTAACCTTGCTTTACAGGGGGTCCTCAGGGTCAAGCTAGAGGAACCAGCCCTGGTGGCAAGTGCAAACAGTGTGGGTAATTGCCTGGTGAATAAGGGTCATTGTGAAAGTGATTATCATGTACTGTTAAGGCCACTATAAGGAGAAAAGGGGGGTTACAATGTCCCGGAGGGCTGTGCCCAGGTCAGCTTGACCACTACCAACCCTGACCTCTGGGAAAAGGCACCCGTATCAGAACCTAGGCCCCTTAAGCTGCAACTAGCCAAGCAGGCAGGGGTTGTAGCCCTTGGGATAGCACCACCTAGGGGTTACATTTACACTATTTTTGCACTGTTAATATGAACATTTTTTTACGAATTACCACTGGTATGTGTGCTAATTAATCATGTGATTAAAACTGGTGCTATAAAAGGAGTAATGAAATGGCTGACAGCAAGCAAGCATTCCTATTGGTTCTTAAGAGTGTGTTAATATGTCTAACACCACAGTAAAAAGATCAGGCTATGCCAAGCCATGCCAGGTGGGCACTGATCTTGCCCATTCTTACGGTGTTCCAAAATAGAATGTTTAAAAAATGAAAGCAGCCATCTTGTTTGCCCTTATCCACACCAATAAAAATTCAGAGATATCACTAAATCTACTAACCTGATTGTAATGGCAGACAGCAGCTTTGAATTAAGCCTGTCGGAAGATGATCTTCTACTCTTCATGGATCCAGACAATGAACCTGGGGAGAGAGAAACGGCAGTAGTTCATCCCACGGTCTCATCAACTGAAATAAGTACCGCTACAGAAACCGTGAGTAGACGGTTCAACATACTAACAGATCAGCAGCTTGATATTCTGGAGGCAGAAACAAATGAGGAAAAATACAGTTAGAGCAACTTCTTGGGCACTTAAAGTGATCGGTGATTGGGCAGCAGCCACCGGCACTACTATTATTAACTCGAGAAATGCCTCAAAACATGAGCTAAACAATATTTTCAGAAAATTCTATGCTGAAGCCCGCACAACCATGGGGCAGGAGTATGCAGTCTCCAGCTTCTGCGGTCTGCATGCAGCTGTAAACCGGCACCTTAGCTCGGTGGCAGTAGGCTGCCCAATGAAAATAATCACAGACACAGAATTCAAAAGCAGCAACTCAATGTTCACAGCTAAAATAAAACAGGATAGAAGGCAACAGAAGGACACTTCCTAACACCACGAAGCACTTACTGTCAGCGACTTACACAAACTGAGGAATTCTGAAGCACTGTCACCCCTGACCGCTCCTGGCTTAATCTGAAAAGTTTGGACTGCTATCCAAATCCACATGGCCAGGCGCGGCAGAGAAGGCCTCCGTCAGCTGAAACCTGAACACTTCTCTGTTAAAATAGATAAAAATGGGCTAGAGTACATCATGCTCAATTTCAATGAGCATACCAAGAACCATTCGCATCCCCTAGAATCGGACAAGCAAGGACATAGGGTATACATGTATTCCCAACCCAGTAATCCTTTGTGCCCAGTGCAAAACTTCAAAAAATATATCAGCAAATTCCCCGAAAACCCCAAAGCACTATACTTACACCCACAATGTTTATCACAAGCAAAACTAGATGAACGATCTATTCGGTATTCGACTGAGCCAATGGGGCTCAATTACTTTGCGACTATGATGTCACGCTTAAGTGAACAGTACCAGTTAAGTCAGCGTTACACTAATCATTGCCTAAGGGCGACTGCAGTACAGCTACTTTCTAACGCAGGTTTAGAAAGTCGGCAAATTATGACCATAACAGGTCATCACAATGAATCTAGTCTACAAAGCTACTGGAGACCAACAAAAGATGACTGAAAAAAATGGTTCGACATACTAGTCCCAAATACAAACAAAAATCACACACCACACACACTCCTCCAGTGAAGAAACTTTGCACCATAGCTCCCAGAAATGAAAAAATGACACCTGATGGTGGAAATGCAAGCTTAGTTCACATCCTGTGTCCCAGCACCTCCAAGACGAGCCAGCACGTCAGAAGCACAACACGGGATTTAAAGGAAAACAACCTCACAAAAAAAAACCTTGGACTGCCATGCATTGTCCTACAACCTCACACAGCAGACACAGCAAATGTGGAAAAGCAAGAAAAAACATCACCAAAATATATGGAGCTCTCACTGCAGAAAAATCGCCAATATAGCAATGCAGCATGTCATGCAGTGAGCGACCATGAAGCAGCAAGCCGAAAAACAAACCTGAACTTCAACGGAGTTATGATGCAGCACTGCAGCCTAACATCCCATGAACCTGTTTATTTTGGTAAATAAATGAAGAAAAATCTATGAGATACAGTAAAAATGTTAGAAAACAATATTAAAAAGCATTGTACAGTATAGATGTTATAGAAAAGTTATAAAGATGTTAAAATGCATTTGTTTTCATGTCAGTATTTCATTAATTCAAGACCTGATTTACAAAAAAATTGTGTTTGATCTTAACAATACATTTTAATAATAAAAACCTAGAGTTTATCACTTTTATGTACTAAAAGTACTATTTTACATTTAATATTACTATTTTACATTTTAAAATGTTATCTTAAAGAGTTTTAAATTATACATTAAAGGAACTATTTTTCCCTGCGTAGTAATTTTCTCATAAATAAATATAAATTACAAATAAAATAAAAATTGTAGCCTTTTTTTTCCTGCAGATAACATTGCCCGCCATTTCATAAGTGCAATACGGCATGACAGGGTGTGTGTTAGACACTTTAACACACGGCTAGGAGGCTAGATGCACTTGGCCTGTGGCCTCATGCCTCTCAACGCCTCCTATCTGTGTGTTAAAGTGTCTAACACAGACCCTGTCGTGTCTTATTGCTTACGTGAACACTAGGAGGCAGTATCTTTGAAAAAGCCTCAAACGTAGGTGAAACGTCAGTGAGTTTACTGGTATCCTTCAGGCCCTCTGGGTCTCTGTGAACTGAATATGGAAACTGAAAATAAACGAAGGAAATTGTCCTTTCTGCACTGAAATTCTGGACTCTTATTTTTTACCACCACTAAACAATTGTACTGGTGAGAGCCATGGCTGTCTTTTTCTTGTAGGGAGGGTTCACCTGTTGATGGAGGACTGAAGAGGACCAGAGGTACAGCCAAGTGGAACCAGGACCTCGGAGGATCAAGGATGCAGCAGATTCATCATACGACTTCAGAAGACAACGTCTCACCAATCCCTGGCCAGGGGCAACATATCAAAGAGCTTTATCATCCTTATGGACTTCGCCTTTTGAGTTGAGGTATCACAAACTGTGACTGCTAAAAGAGACTGAAATGTTCCAGGACATTTTACTATTTATTTGGGGTTTGGGTTTGAAATGGGTGTTGCAACCAAGTTAGATTTTTTGTCAAGAGAAAGAAAAAACTGATACTGTTTCTGTGCAAATGTCATGTTACTGTTTAGGCTGCGCAGCCATAGTTTTCCAGTCACTGATAGAGCCATTGTGAAGTAAAAAAATAACCGTGATGCCCAGATTGCTAAATAAAATTGGCTCTAATGTGAAAGAGATTTCTGCCTCTGTGGCAATTCCTACAGCACTGTTATTTATGGGTAGAATTCTATAATCCCAATTAATATCTGCCAGCCTTGTCACTAACCTTCCTTGCAGCTAGCCGGACTCCATCATCCGGGTAGGTGAAAGCAGGGTACTGGCAGGTGTTACAAGTGCTCCTCATCACACACCATAGAAGTGTCTATATAGCTCGCACAATGAATGCAGCGCCCTTGAGTGTGTAATTACCCACCTAAATCACAGACAACAAAAAAACAATACTCTTACTAATACTATAGGTAAGAAAAACATTTAAACAGCTAAAAAGTACTTTTCAGGCCCTTAACTTTGAAACAATATCTACAGGATTATGTACAACTGAATACTCAAAGATACCTTTGTAACTGTATGGAGTGGTGATACATGTTACATTAATGTCATTCAGGAGTTGTGTGAAATTATTACATCTTACAATATTATGAATGTTCTGACAACCACCTTTACCTTATGTAAAAATGAGTATTCTTAATAATACTAATGAACCTGGACCTTCAGAGACGGATGCCCTGAACTCCCTTGTTATTGTACCTGTATCTGCGAGTAAGCACATTGCCTAATAACACCCCTGGAGGTGTTACAGGATGGCATGACTCTTTGCTAAAGGAACCTTAGAGAAAACAACCAAAAAGCTAAAGCTGAAGGTGTGAACAGAATGGTCAGAAGATTGTCTTCTGCTAGGAAGAGAGGGAAGGCCATGATGCGGATTGACCAGAGAGGAGGTAGGAGTCACCCTCCGAGATCCAACACACTTACACAAAATTAACTACTTTTAAGATCTTCAACACAGATGGGAGAAAAAAAGTCCTTGTGTAGGAAACTTGTGGGGATCCAAAGCTTTAGGTCACATCTCTCCAGGCTTAATGCGATACTATTGAAACCCCAAGAGTGATGGGTGACCTGTAGCACTCTGCTGTGGAGCTAGGGAATCAATGAGCTTCTCCTTTTTTTGTAGGACTTCCATCTACAGAAGGTGCTAGAGGCTTTCCCTCTGAGGTGCATGTTAATGTAATGCTAAGGAATGTTGGGGTCATGGAAACACCCCAAGGAAGAGAGGACTGGACCAACTGCATCAGGCCTGACAACCTAAATACTCTCCTTTGATGGCAAGGCTGACAAATATAAGAAGCTGATTCTGTGAGGAGTTCATTCTTTGCAGTATGATGCCACAGACAGCAAGAGTGTACTGAGCCAATAAGGGATAGTAAGAGGGGCCACATGCCCAGTTGATGTAGGAGTGTGTTCCTGATAGTTGTTGGTAGGACTTATGCCTGATTGTCACTGGGGTGAGTGGCCATTTGCTGCTGATTGTTGAAGCATCTGCCTGATAGTAGTAGTTGGTAAACTGTGAATGGTAGGTGTGGTAAGAGACTGGTAACATTAAAGTTGAGTCATGAGGAGGGGACTGGACTGCCACCAGGGCAGACTGATTAGTATGTTTTAACAGCAACAGAGGGAAGGCCAAAAAGAACACCTGGTGTGAAGCACAGCCATGGCCAGTCGGCATGGTGCAATACAAAGCTAGAAAATATCACAACCAGAAAAAAGAGATGCAGTGTAGAAACAGTAGGAGAAGTAAAAGGGTATGGACTGATGGTTCCAAAACACACTAAAAGTGAAGCATTGCAACATCATTGGCCAGTAACTGAAGCCTAGTGGCAGGCACGGCCAAAGGATGGACAGAGAAAATGAGATGCAGGCCAAGCAGATCCCCTCCCATAATGGAACGGGGCAGCAGAATGTCAGTGAAGGAGGAGCAGTGCAACAAATATGAAGGCAGAGTACGAGACTGGCCCTCTAGCATGCCCCTGAGGCAAAAGAGCAATCGGGGGGGGTGGCAACAGGTACTGAAGTGCCTTCAGCCACAGATGCAGCAGGGTCCCTAGCAGCAGACTAAATAGGTAAGGTAAGAGAGAGAGAGAACGGCAGGAGAAAATGAGGTGCCAGCAGTGGAGATTCGGGAACAGCACCCCAGGAAGGAGCACCGGGACCATGAACAGGACGGTGCTGCCAAGATGGAAGAAGAGAGGCTAAGAGGAAGCAGCACCAATCCACTGAGTGAGTGGTGGGAGCTGCAGCAGAATGCTGCCAGAACAAAGCAGGATGGCACGTGAGGACAAGAGTAATGAAGCAGCAAGAAGCAGGATGCCTCAAGCAGCAGCCATCTGGCAAAAAAGTAGGGGCGTGACAGCGAGGATGGGCAGGGGAACCAGCAGCCGTGCAGCTGCAGCCAGCAAAGAAACAACCATCCTAAGGATGCGTGGGGCATGCATGCTTAAGTAGTGGGTGGTGTGATGATTGTTGCCTGCTGCCCCACTACACCTCATGCATTGCCTTGTAACTATTCAGGCAGGAAAAGGCACCCATACTTTCAGACCCTTCTCTTTCAGCTGCAGATACAAACCATGTGTTTCTCCTCTCCTCTTCCCCTAAACAGATGCAGTGTAGTCGTGGAGTAGTTGAATATTATCTTGTGCTCTGCATAAGATGCTGCTTCCTTGGTCCAAGCCCATTTTAGAACTGCCTCTATGCTCCGATAGAAAACCAACTGCACTATGATGGATCTGGGTTTAATTCTGGGGTCTTTTGCTTTAGGATCCACCAAAATGTGAGCATCATAGTGGCTGCCTTGTTTTCGGCCCCCTCCAGTATTCCATAAAGATTCTTGTGTCTCCCACTGTATTCCACATCATTAAGTTTAATGGTTCTCTTTCGCACCTCATGAGGTAGAGGAGCAGCATCCTGTAGTGTGGTGCCAGCCATCAACTCTCCCACTGTTCCATGTCATAATAGCGATCGCTATTATGGCAAGTGTACATCATTGAAACTCAGTTTCGGTGATGCACACTCGCAGCACAGAAAAAAAGGTGCCCGAGACCTACAGGTCTAACTTTTTATCTCCTTACTTATAGATTCTCAACTCCAAGGGGTTGCATGTCGGTGTGTGTGTGTGTGAAAAACTTAATAAAAATACATGCCACCAGGCGGCAAAAAAGGAACCCGCACTGTACCCGACCAAAACCCAGTACCCCGCACCTTCCAGCTGAACACCCTCCCCATGACGCTAGCAGTCCAGCTCGGCAGCTGCTCACCACAACTTCTCCCACATACCATCCCTTCCTGCTTCCCCCATCATGTGTGTGCGCGCGCATGTATACCCGCTACTTCTCATCACAGTTTTCGCCAACCCCAGTATCCAGTTGCCTTCCTTCCTTGGTAGCTGTAAACACAGGTGCCATAATAGAGTCGCCGTTTTTGTAGGCGCCCAATTTCGGTCGCCTTGTTCACGGACTACCCTCTCGGGCTCTTGAGTCCACCACTGTGGTGCATTTGTTTTCTGTCTTAGAAAGACATTTCTGAATATTAGAGATCTTACTGTCTACTTTGACCACAGTGTTAGCGATCTTTCTGAGCTCAGCGAGCAGGTTGGGATGGATGTCTGTGCACATTGTTTCTGATGTCTCAGCACTGTCCAATGCCTAATCCATTGAGGAGGCCAGCGATTGTGCATGGCTATGATCTGCTCCAACTTCTCACCTCAGCTGCTATCAAAGATTTCCATTTTTGGATGGGGTTCCCAGCACTGTGGGCCTCTAAACATCCGGCAGCAGCAAATTCGTGATGTTTGCTTATTTCTAATTGAAGATGACAATGAATTTAGTATGAATGTGAGAAGAGCGCAGGCTTCAGGCTGATATTATTTCAGCGGACATGACAGTAAGTATCACATTTCTGTTTTTCATTCTGCTGTACTAGTAATTTAAACTCAATAAAAATTAAAAAAGGAATAAAAAAGTATCTGCGTTACATATTGCTGACAGACATTCAGAGTATCACAGGCACAGCCCCAGGCAATTACATTAGAGCCTATGTTTTTTTTTCATCTATTTTTGCTTTGCTTGGCCATCCACCCCTCAAGGAGATCCCCTCTTGGGACTATCAGATCCTTACCTCATCCCCGTTACCCCATCACCTCTAAGTGCTTCTGTCTTTTGAAGTAAGCCACTGTGGCTTGCCCTCAATGCAGGGCTGTTGTCAGGCACCAGCTGATGAGGAGACGAACCTGAGTCTGTGGGTGCTGGACCTGAGGGTGGGCCAGAGTCCATCATTCAGGTTATGCTAGGATTTATCCTTTTTGGTGGTTCCCCCTCCCCTGAAGATGCCACAGCTACTGATGTCATCCAATGTTTTGGTGCATCAAGTGCAAGCCTGCATATTGACCTGGTGGGGTTCTTCCTCCCCGTTATGTGAACCCCACTGTACCTCCCCCTGCAGTCATGCAGGGAGCAGTGTGGCAGCAGGACTTGTCGCCCTCCCTCACTCAATCTTTCCCTCTCTCCCTCCCTCCACCAATGCAAGTAGCGTCCTCTGGGATGTTTAACCTTTCTCCCCAGCCAGCCATCTGATGATCCTAGCCTCTTCCTGAACTCAAGTCACTGGTTTCGTGAGCGGTAGTCCTACCTCTGTGCTAATGGACCGGCTCATTAAAGCCTGTTTGTTAGGGTAATGTAAGTCAGAGTTATTATGTACACTGTTTTTTCAGTAATGACACTAGCTGTTTCACTTCCAGCATGATAACCACCACAGAAGGGCAGAACAGACCCCAGGTTAATGTTCCATCCAAAGAGTGGCACCTCTAGCTGGGCAGCCCTTTGGACGCAGTGCTGCAATTTCAACACAGAGTGTTCAAGTATGTAAATTTCAATGTACTAATATTCAGTTTACATTCCAAACTTTTGTCCATAAACCTAATGCAGCAGTGCAATTTATAGAGACTAGAAAATATGTTGTTTTGTTAGAAACACCAATGCCAAAGTCATGAGATTCATCAGCAGGTACAGCGAGCTACATGTAGACTGCCTCTCATTAAGGGAGGCATCTGCCCTGCTGTATGCTTTTTCTCCATGGCTGATGATTCTGAATGTGGTACAGAAACTTCACTGGGGACAACCAACACTTATTCTAGTGACTCCCCCTAGTGTCCAGAAGGTCCTGATACTCGGAACTGGTCAAAATGGTTTTAGCAGGCCTCATGTGCATACTAGACAGATTGGACACTCCTACATCCAAACCCACACAGGTTACAACTAGTGGCTTGGCTCCTGAATGGTGAAAAATTTTTTTTTTTTAATTATTTTTATCCATTTTTTCCCCTGTTTTCACCCACCCCATACCTTGACCACGTGCTCAGGTGGAGGCATACGCATGCCATGCTCCGAGGTGCCCCCCAGCAACTTGTCGTCCCCTTTCACCTACGCTAGCCATCGGACCACCACCTGCTGGCATTGAAACTATGGGGAGGGTGACAGCCACCCCGAGAGAGGAAAGCTGGCTGCTTAATCCTGCTTTCACCCCCCCCCCCACGTGGCGACTCCCCGACGACCCAAGTCTGTTCCCGAACCTGGATCACCAGCATGATGTGAGGTAAGGCATCCAGTGCCTCAGCCCCCTGCACTTCCAGGCCTGAGTGATGAAGGTTTCTAAGGGCTGGAGACTGGGTCAAAGTGGTGGACACTAATGCAAGCCAGTGAGGCATGATCTACAACCAAGGCTTACTGTAGGGTTTAGGAAGGCCTTCAAAGCATGATGCCATACCCAGGGAGTGTTGTGCTTCTGTGCTGTCTCATACCCTAGATTTCCTTCAATAGGGATTAGACAAGGGCCTTTCTGTTTGCTTCCCTTAGAGTTAAGGTAGCAGCTCCATCAAATATCAGGGACAACATGGGTCCATATTCCATTGGCCAGCACCCTTACATCATCTGCTTCCTAAAAGCCTGTGATAAACATCACCTCCTGAGTGAGACTGCAGGTTCCTCCATGGCCACTCAATTTTGTTCTGGAAGCCCTTATGGATGCACCGTTTGAACCTTTTGGGTCTCACTGCGGTATCTACATGGTCTAGCTCCAGCAAAAAGAAATTTGGCTAGATGTTTGTGTGAAGCAATCTCAGAGGCTTTCTTAGCCAAAGGGGTGTCCCCTCCTTCCGGTAATTCAGGAGCACTCTACCTTGCCACATCCTCTGCAGAAAAAGCATCTGCATTAATTGATGATATTTGCAAAGAAGCTACCTTGTTTCCCTTCACACTTTTGCCAGTCGCTACCATCTGAATGTGTTTAGTTTTGCCAACTCTGCTTTTGGCAAGCAAGTGCGAAGTGCGGTGGTGCAGTACTGACTCCCACCCAAGTACGTACTGCTTCTTATGTTCCATGTGTATTACTTGACAATAGGAGCCATCACAGAAAGGAGCATTTAATTCCTTAGGTAATTCCAGTTGTGTGTAGGCTCTCCTAATCTGAGTCAGGACATTGCATAGTATGTATATTATTCTGGCATGCACTGAGGCCACAAGAGAGTGCTCCTTGGCACACACCAGAGGAGTGTCTACATCTCCCAATGAACGCTGCACCCTAAAGTGTGTTATAGCATTTTTAAAATGGTCTTGTATTATAAATATTGACATAACAAGTGCAGCACTGTGCATTGGTGAACACATATAGGCATGGCAGGAGACATAGTTCATCCAATCGGGGCAATATTTGTGGTGGCCATATTGACCTGTTTTTTATTTATTCTTTTTCCTTCCCACTGCCATGACTGCACCTGTCCCATTCTGCAACCACCCAGCCCTGCAATTTCACCCCTCAGTAAGGCCTTCAGGGTCTCACTCCTTCCGGAGTCCAAATTAGATGGTAGGCAACCCTGCCATGTTGAAAAGTCAGGTGGCGCAGGGCGCGAGTGTGCTAAGGCATCATCCTACAGTGCTGGGAGGTATTTTCTGCTATATTCCTTCTGCAAGATATAGGCACAGCATGCTACACAAGCACAATGGGTAGGCAGACAGCATGGTCACACATCTTCCCTCCCACAACTGTCTCCGCCTTGTCAGCACCACCTGTTGGCCCCCTGGTCACGTTAGTGCAGCAGAAGGCATACAATCTCACTCCTCAAGAAGGTGAGTGTCATCAGAGATGTTCATTCTCCCTCCTTCCGCCAGCCCTCCAATGTCTTGGGTGTGTTCCTGAACCCAGTACTAGTCGCAAGTGGCAGCACTGCTGCTGCACCAATGGCCGTCTCATCTTGACCCCTTGACTCATTTTATATATGAAGTATAAGATGGCAAGGAAAATTCTGAAACCTCATTGGTTGAGAGACATTATCTGACCATGCATTAAAAAACTAGCAATGCACAGTCAGCTGGAGTCTCTCATTACCAATGCCACAAAAGCCTCACTACCTAAAACAGTCACAGACTGGTTCATGTCTATAAGTTTGCCATTTAAAATGCATTTAAACAAATGGTCTTATGTTAAAAATCATATTAAAAATGTTTCAGTTTACAGATATTATATAAGAGCATAGAGCAATTTTGTAAGCACAGTCATAAAATTTGAATGCACTTCCTAGTGGCGTAAGGACACTTGGCCTTCATCTTGTGCCTCACTTCTCGAGGCGTGCACAAAAATCTTATAGTGTATAGTTGGTCCTTGTTCTGCATGGAGTTTTATATTAATTGAAATGGTGTACTAGAGTTCAAATGTCATAGAACCTGATTATACCCTTGTGTGTTGTAACAACGACAATGTTCCAGCTGATTAGAAATCCATCAGCAAACCGCCAGTGTCCACTCTCAGAACTGCTTCTTCTGTACTCAGAACTCCCGCGTGCACATCAAGCAGTGGGAATGAAAATAAACTGCAGTGACAGCTGCAGCATTTTTTTCACATTTGAGCGGAGAGCTAGTCTGAGAAGAAACGTTAGCAGCTCACATAAAATTCCACTCTAACAATTATATTTTAAAAGTAAATTTTTATTCATAACTTGCCTTTCAGCAGTGTTAGTGCGACTCCACTTTCCATTCTGCCATTTGATACTGACACGTGCGCAATCTCCCTGACTCTTAAAGCAAACAAACAAACCGAAAAAACAAAAACTATACACTCAGGCTTCTGGGTATATCGCACTTCATGAGCTTCGCTCTTGAGGTCTGATGTAATCAAAACCTCTCTGTGGCAGCATAGGCTGGTTCTACATGGTTGCCCAACCAGTATTCTCTATTTATTGCCCATCCTGTCGTGGTGTGTTGCTTGTGTAATTCTCCCTAGACCTGTCATCAGCAGATATTCTCAATTTATGCTATCACAGTGGAATCTCTAACCTATGGGAGAGTAGCTTTCACAATATCTGGCGACATCATAAAGGCCCTGCGCTGCTTTTCGAGAAAAGCAGTGAGAGCAAATAGAAATGGTTTATCTTCATCTGATTAGGAAGAGACACTGCATAAACCAAATGTGCCATGCCTCTTAGAAAAATGTGCAGGATATTCCTCTCAGTTCCCGTCATTTCACTTGAGGCTACACACTGTTCCACCTTTCATGAAGTGGGGGAGAGTGATGCACATTTGCAAAATGTCCGCCATATTTTTCTAAGAGTCATGGTATAAACCATTGTCAGTCTCTGTCTATCTATCTGTCTGTCTGTCTGTCTGTCTATCTATCTCTCTGTCTCTGTCTCTCTCTCTCTCTCTCTCTCTATATATATATATATATATCTGTCTGTCTAGCCATTCTGTGTCCTTTGTTATGTCTCTACCTGACTGCATGCCCATTCCCTCTCCCCACTTGGTGACATACCTCTTGGCTTCTGCTATGGTAGGCTGAAGGGTAATGCTAGGGAGTAGTGCTAGTGGTCCTGGCCACAGATTTAGATTCCCTCCCCTCGACACCCAACAAATTGAGGAATACACAGTGTGGTAGGTGAATGGACAAGAAAAGAGGAAAAAAATCCAGTTGTGTGACTGTTTTGTCATTCTTTGTCATGCAGAGATGTACAGACTTCTTGGGTGGTTGAAGGCACTCTGCTTCACCTCATGCCTTCCAACGCATCTTCGGCATCCATACTTTTTTATACTTGAAAATGTTTATTAATGTATTAGTTTTACAAAGAGAATATGTACAAAAGAAAGCAGGCAGAATGCAGAAGTATACAGGTCAAACATCAATTCATGATTGTAGATGTTGATTCCAGTGTGAAATAAATTAAGACAGTCATAACAAAGTCCTGGTGTGTCAGTTACTGTGTCCAGGATATCAGATATATACTTAAATAAATAAATAAATAACACAACATGAAAAACAAAGAATACCCAAGATCCCCATATGCTGAATACAGATGTAGCAAAATAATTCAGTCATTTATTGGTCTAATTAAGGAATAAAAGATGTATGAAGACAATACCCAAGAGACTAATATGTATTATTCAGCAGAGCTCCGTAAATTTGTTAAAAAATAATAAAATTATTGAATTTGTGTTCAGTTTTGTAGTTTATCTAGTAAAGACATAGAAATCAATTTTCAGAGCCCAGAGAATATCGCACGCTCCTGCTGCACAGATTGTTTGGGCATGGGGTTTGTGGCATCCTCCTGCCCAGCAATCGGGATTTTCTATCCCGAGGGCCAATTGCCACAAGTTAGACTAGCTTTTATCTGGTCTAACTTGTGCCATTTGGGGGAACCTTTTTACAGGGCTTGCACCAAATCTTTGTGCAAGCTACCATAAAGTGTGGAAAGTGTTGCACCTGCACCCAATGTACTAAAATCGTGTGCAGCTGCGACACAGGAGTTTGACACTGCTGTGCTGCCAAAGATGCAAGCCGTGCGTCACCTTTTGAAAATTGAGCCCAACGTGTTAATAAAATAAAATGTGCATGTCTTTTTGTTCTCATGTACTACCAACTCGGAAACCTTTGCCTTTGAAGTTAGATTGTCTCCACTGTGTCTGCAAGTTACACATGTGACTGGTAGTTTGTTGACTGGTCCCCTGAACTCCAACTCAGAAAAGAGTGACTGTGTTTGCTTTAGGTGCACCCTCCCACCATCAGTCCACTTGGTTCCTCTGTGTTTATCCCTTCTACAGCATGGTGGAGAGTGAGAAAACTGTGGTGTGCAGAAGGTGGTTCTGCATTATGCACGTAATCATATACGGTATGACCTACAAATTAACTTTTTTGAATTGAAATACGTGAATATCACTCCACATGACAATATGAAGTCAAAAAGCAATATTTCTTGGGAGGTATTGTAATGGTTTGTTTGGGTGCAAGTTGGGGGATAGGTCAGACATTTTAAATGAAATCAAGATGCCATGTGCTGCAACTGTTTTTTCTTTTATTTTACTTAATTACATCTATATGCCTTTCTGTGTAGCAGTATTTTCGCAGACTTGCATAATGGATTTTTGTGAATGTCATCTTGATCAGATATGTGACTGCACCCTTATTTAGGGTAGAACTGGTTATTCAAGGTTGTGCATCACTAAGACACCATAGTTGCGGTGTCCTTGTATGGCTGGATACTTAAAACAGCATCTGCCCTTTTTTTGTTCCCTGCATGTCTATAGTGCCGATAAATGAACAGTGTGATAACATGAGTATATTTTATAATTAGAGCACTTGTTTTTAATGGACATATCATATTTCTTCTCAGTAAGCTTCTCCATGTGTTTTGTGTGTCATGTGGTGCACACTGGGCCTGCATGGCTTTGGGGGAGAAACTGATGCAAAAAAAACCATCTGGCTCAGGCAGGCCTTGCAGGGTCCAGCACTGCTTTCCTTTACTGTATGCCCTTTCTGGACAGTTTGTGTGTTTTTGATTACTTTTATACCTCTTTAGCTGTGGTAGTGCAAGTACATTACAAGGACACCCCAGTGGAGGTGTCCTTATTATGCACATGATCCTGGGGCCCAATCACCCTTTTATACATTTTTGCATCTGTTATACCCCAAAAGCCATCCTGTTAACAGTCTACCGTTGGTACCCCCCCACTCACACCTCATCTTGACCGGTGTCCCTCAAGGTTCCATCCTTGGCCCAATCTTCTTTTCCATCTTTCTGAATGACCTTCCCATAGCCTGTGTCTCCTCTGACATACACGTGTATGCTGAAGACACTATAATCTACACCACCACCCCAACAGGTCCCACTCCAGCATGACTTTCTAAATGTGCTTCACTGGTTTAAGGCTAACCAACTCACAATGAACAGAAAAAAAAATGGTATCCATGATCTTTGGCACAGGCCAAAAGCTAGCTAAGCTCTCATCTTCCCCTACTTTCTGTACTTTAGATGGCACCCAACTTGAGGCAGTCCCAGCCTTCAAATACTTGGGTATTTAGCTTGACAGAAATTGGACTTCTCCACACACTTCGATGCTATCCACACCAAGCTCCACCCAAAACTCGGCACCTTATAGTGTAATAAGGACTGCTTCCCAGTCCCCATTCCCCATACACCAGGAACTTGTCTCCAAACTGATACTTTCCATCTTTGACTATGCTGATGTGATCTACAGCTCTGCCCCTTCTTCCTCCCTTGCCAGACTTGATACTCTTATAATGTGTTCTGTTGCTTTGTCTTTAACTTGCTCCCCTCCCACACCCATCACAGCTCATTGTACTCCGCACTTTCCCTACCTGGCCTATCACAACCCCGCCTGACACACTGCTCTATCCTTATTGCTAAGTACTGGTTTGACTCTTTACCCTCTTTCCTAGCTCCACTTTTTTCACCTATGGCTGCATCTGACTATGCTTTTCATTCCAGGGACTCTCCATACCCCATTCATACTCTTGCACAAGACAAGTTGCTTTCTCATACCAGCTCCCTGCTCTCTGGAACCAGTTTTCCTCCTCTCTCCAGCTTTCCCCCTCCCTCTCTTCTCTAAAGTGCCTTCTAAGGCTCTCCTTTGAGCCCTCCTGCTCCTGCCACCACCTTCCCTGATTCCATGTGCTTTTACAACAGTGTGTATTTACTTTTTTCTCTACTGCTGAATTGATTTTCTCACCCTTGTAGTCTATTTGCATTATCAACACTGTATGTATTATGTTTGTGCTAAGATGTACTATGACTGTATGTAATAATGTATGTAAGACACCTGTCTAAAGTTGAAATTTACTTAGGTATTATTCGGTCTAAACGATGTTATTTTTTACTACGTTTGCAAATTATCCCTTGTTGTACCCTGTCTCCAGGTCACACCTGCAAACGAACCTCGGCTCAGTGTGCCTTTCCCGGTTACCAAACTTTAAATAAATAAATAATACCAAGAGACATCAAACTGTTGTTTTTGGGTGCATTTCACAGCTTTTATCAATGAGCCTCTGCAATAGTTTGGTGTGCCAAGTGGTTCAGGTTGTGCACAGCATGGATTTACGGGTAAAACGTATGGTAAAATAAAGGATGTGGCTTGGGCAAGGCTTAAAGTTCAAATGCAAAGCTCTCAACATTCCTTATAGCTGCTGTGTGTGTTAAATAATCCCCCTTATAGCACCATGTATGTTGTATTTCTTAGTCAAATATATAAAAAAAAGATTTTTCTGATCTTTGATTCCAGTCTGTATGCCTCTCGATTCTCCTGATGTTGTTTTGACGCTCCTCATATTTGCCATGGTGGAGCGTGTGGTGTGATGACATCATTAGGAGGTATCCCACTTTGACACCTTGCTGCCAAATGCCTACTTTCCCCTGCCTAGCTTTACCGATGGTGCTTACAGTACAGACAGACAGTCACTTTATCTGAATGTTTTCCCATTTCACTATCACGATACTGATCTCTGTTAGTATTCGATATATTGATTGTGTATACAGCTGTTCTGTTATTTTTCTTTTCCCGATCTTTAGTTTCTGTCTGTAGTCCTCACACTGTGCCATGGTGTTTGTGTGAAGCTGCGTGATCAATAACGTTTCTGTTCTCTCCTGCATGCAACAGTGAAGCTTTACTTTTTTCAATATTTTATTCTGTGACTAACACTACATATTATTGATCGCAAGAGAACTGCAGCTGGAAACTCTGTAGTGTACTGTGTGGTTTTATGAATGGCAGCATTCAAAGCAGCTTACATTATATTGCTATTTTTGCATGTTACATCTTCCAGCAGGGCACTTTTATGTAGTCTAGCACATCCCTGTTATGTATTGCTACCACATGTCCACTTAATAACTGTCTAAATTATAAATCCCACGGGTTCTGTCTGTATTAATATGTATTTTTTTATTTCTGTATATGTTTAATATGCAGACAACACTACTGTTCTTTAGTTGTTCATTAGTCATTTTTTTATGTATTGTAGATGCCACCATTACAATGATTCAAAGTAAAGCACAGGTCACTTGAAAATGTTTCCAGTTTCACATAATGATTACTTGCTCCATATCGAAGTCTGTAACATGCATTTTCATTACTGCCAATGTGTAATATATTGTTGATGGCACCTCATCATTTTTTCGTGTGTCCTCTTTTTTGGCGTAATTCTTATTTGTTTTGCAGTACCATGTGAAGCAGTCTTACATCCACATAATTGGATTACTTATATTAATGATAATGTTAGACACATTGCTCTGAATGCCTTTTTATTTTGATGCCTTACTTCACCCAATGTATCAGTCTCCTCCTTCATGCATGCTGCACAGTGCCTGCTTGGATACTGAAATAATTCACACCCACACACCCCAACACACCCCTACACACCCCACAAAAAACCCCAGCAATTACTTTATGTGTACCAGCTTCACCAATTACCACTTTGTTCTTCACAGTTTATCATGACCATGCTGTATCATCATGGTTAGGACTTGTAACAAGCACCCCCTTCCCGCCCCTCACACCACATTTTATCACTGGTCGGATTATCAGACAATGTTGTTATGTATTTGCCACCAGAACTGAGGTTCAGTGCAAAGAAGTGCAAAATAATACACCTTGGTCGAGTGAACCCTGGGGAGAGCTACAGGTTGGGGGTGGAGCAGCATACTGTCACCAAAGAGGAACTGGACCTGGGGTTATCATCTCTGATTACTTTAATGGATCAAAGCAATGCACAAATGCGGCAGGGAGGAACAGTGGCCTGGTGGTGTGCATAGGCAGGGGTATCAGTAGCAGAAGGTGTGAGGTGGTGATGCCTTTGTATACAATAATGGTAAGGCCTCGTCTGGAATGCTGTTTGCAGTTTTGCAGGCCACACCTGCGCAAGGACATAGATAAGTTGGAGACTATCCAGAAATGGCAGCTCAGATGGTGCAGGGCTTGCAAAATAAAACATATGAGGACAGACAAAGGGATGTCAATATGTACTCTCTGGAGGATAGTAGACAGCAGTGGGACATGATGGAAACCTCAGCACCGCAAGATCATAAACAAGGTGCTGGTGGGTTATCTATTACAATGTAGAAAATGTATGTAAACAAGTGTGCACAATAAGAAATTGGAAGGGTTGAGATCCATTGGCAATGTGATACAGTTTTTCTACACAGAAAGGGTAATGGACGCTTGGAACAGTCTGCCACAGGTAGTAGTGTTGGCAAGCACAGTGGAGTGGTCTTAGCATGTCTGGTACAGGTACAAGGGGAGCTGCAGAAGGTAAGGGAGTGATGAAAAGCCATCGATCACATCAGGTCACTGGCAACATACAATGTATAGAGCCTATGGGCAGACTTGATTTGTCTGGCGGTCCTTATCTGCCGACAATTGCTATGTTTGCATGTATTCATTGTAGGAAAGGAGGGAGAGTGGGGTACATGATTGAAATAATTCTTCACATTTCCCCATAATCTGCCTCAATCTAATTTCATATCATGCCACCGCATTCTTGTCATTCTCTGATTTAAGAACATGTCTCAAACTTTCACCTTGTTCATGCTGTTATGGTATTTGATTGTTTCTATTCTGTTCCCCTGCTCACTTCTGGACTCCATCTGGTACATACTAGGGCTCCTTAATCTCTTCTCATACGTTTTGTTGTGCAAGCCCTGTACCATCTTACTCTCCCTTCTTTGGATCATCCACACCCTATCCATGTCCTTCATATGGTTCTGCCTTCTGAATATTACACGGTATCATAGGTGATGCCTCAACCACATTTAATACAGTGACATCAACAACTTCTGCCTTCATCTAGTTATACCTCTCCCTATACACCACAGCATACAACTAGCCATCCCTTCATTATGTCACATGTTCATTGTATTGGTGGTTACCACACCCCTTTTTGATTCACTGTACCTTTTGTGTCATTACCTTATTACATCCTGTGTTGTGTTGATGCACTAACACTCATACTGATATGTTATTTCAGTATCACTGTCTTGCAATTGTTGAAATGTTTTTTGTTTACTTATTCAGTGTTGTGAGATCATGAAGTAATGCTGTGCAGTTGGCTGTAAAAATGGGAAAGGATACACTTATAGCTTTTATTGATTTCCAAAAGACATTAAAAGACGGAAACAGTGGACCTTGGCAGTAAAACATGCAGGCTGGGAGCCTAATGAAAACACTGTTATCTGTACCGATCGTTTCTCAGAAGATCAATTTATGATTTCGCAAACTCTATTGGATCTAACAGGTTTTACTCTAGGCCAGCGTTGGTTAAAACAAGATGCCTGTCCCAGTATTTTTGCTTACAACGCTGAGAAATCGAAACATCACAGCACAGCAGCAGAGAAAAGAAGGCGCAGAGCGGTATTATTTTATGCTGGATTATTTTTCACTATTGTGTCATATTATGTACAATATAAAACACTTTATTCATTAGTTCATTGTACTTATTCAACAGGTGCTATCTCAACTTGGACTTCTGCCTGACAGTCAGCAACAACGCAAGAGTTCTGCGTCAGCAACCGTAACAAATATGCAAACTGCTAACGCTAACACAGTCACTGACATTCAACTACCAAGTCACGATTTCTTGCCACCACCAGACTTCCAATCAGCCAGAACACATTAGCCAGAGCACAGAAACTGCTTGTCAGACTGATGCATTGGTGAGTAATACCAATCATTACTAATTTACATTTTTTATGGTGCACATTCATACAATGCCTGAGAACGTGTTTAAGATGGTGTGTGGTAAAACATATAGTCAATGTCTTACCTTCATATTGCCTTTAATTTAGTAGATAATAACACACAGCATTGTGTGTTGTTTTTGGTCATTTATCAGCATCACCAATGCGTTTTGGTGCCCGTGGCCGCAGGCACATTGCACTCACAACACATGGTGTGTTTAGTATTATTCAGTAATAGCACATCCTGGTGTTGGTTACTGCACTTACAAGATGAGGTTACCACAGTGATAAGAATTGCACTGAGAGTGATGCTAGACACACTGGGGACATGTCGGGTGGAGCACACTAAGTATTCTTTTTTTGTTGTTTCACGTTTTCATTACATCTGATTGTAGTACAGAGGACTTGAGAATGTAGATTCCGCATCGTCATCTGGTATGATATCTCTGTGTATCTACTCCAATGTCTGTGATTGTATGTCAGTATTTTATTGGAGCAGAACAGCACGGGCATAAGGCATGGGTGAGTAGCAATGGTACCTGGAGGCTACATGGCACAGTAACAAGGTCACAATATGTACACAAGATGAAGATTGTCTGTAACTGTGTATATCTTTCCATATGTGTCACTAACTACAGCTGTTAAAATGACAACACATCCACAGAATGAGTAACTGCCACTCTGCTGGATTGACTAATGGTTGGCTGTCACTACTGTTTTGTCAGTTGTTTCACGAGTCATGCATAGCACAGTGATTCAGTCGTTGCATTTGATTCACACGAACTGTATGTATTTTGAGGATTACCATGTGATAATGTTCAATACACGCAAAATTGTTGTCTGCTTGCAAGATCACATTGTGACGATACAGCTGTAATGAATCCGGTACTGAATTAAAAGTAGCAAGCATTACTGTTTCTATGGATCTGCAATCCGTTTTATGCCTGTGCATTCAATTACATTTGCTGTAATTATATACCCAATATAATTTATACATTCGAATGCAACTGCTGTGTATTATATTATTGGCTCAACATGGAATGACTCCATAGCTTTTATTCAGTTAATTTCTGACACAATTTTCTCAGTTCAAGTAAAACACTATTTTACCATTGCAAATGAGAAAACTGTGACAGAAACAGCTTTTTCTATAGCATGCTTGTTGTCTTTACACACCTTTACAATCTTGTACAATTTGCTGTGCTGTGAGCACATCTAGTAACTGTCCCATCACACACCCATGATCCTATGGTTAAATAACTGAGCAAAATTCCACGATACGGTCTGGTTGATGCCAAAATTTACCCACCTGGTGTTTTCTCACAAGGAGCAGACTGAGTGAGAAAACACACCAAAGCAGGTAAATCCTGGAATCAACAACACTCTGAAGTTTGAGATCAAGATTATACAATGTTTCCCTTGTTTGTTTGTGATTACAACAAAGAAAAAATAGTTTTTCTGGCTGACTGGTTGGCTGTCACCTCTTCCGTGGGGTCATAGTACAATTTACATGTTGTAAATTGTGCCAGACAGCAAATCAGGAGCCATTATTGTTACAGACATTTTATAATTAATAATGCTTGTCTGGTACAGAAGCGGGTCACCCTCCATGCTCATTCCCAGATGTATAACTTATGAATATACCTTTCTTGTGCTGTAGCATTAACACACACCCCATCCTTGATATCGTCCTCAATTATGACTTTGTAAATATGATGTTGTCAGGTTTGAGTGGTCCACTACCTAACCAACACTGCGTGTACAGCAAGAAACAAAGTCTGTAAAAGTGACATCCTCCCGTTTATGTATGAGCACGCATGCATACCGAACTGTCAGTGATTACATACTGTATTGCAGTATGTGCTCATTCACAGCTCAGTCTTTCTCATGACACATATGTGACGGGTGGTATGTTTCAATGGCCATCAATGTTTCAGGTTTTGGTTGTGGGTTAATTTGGTCGGTGTACATACATTCTATAGTGGTTGGGTGTGTGTGGGGTACATCATACCTACATGAATTGATATTAAAAGGTTATACATCGTGTTCTCATCATGGAGCATTGAGCGTTTAATGGAACATGAACAGGAATAGATAGTAATATTTTCCATATCGTGTCTGTATCACTCATCGTGCAGTGGGCGAAAAGGCACATTGATGCAAATGGATCAAACAACCAGTACTATATTTTCTGATTCCGCTTCTACAAACCATGGCTTGTCTTAGGCTAGTCACAATTTTTCCTGCTATGACAGTTCAGTCAATCACATTTTGTGTAATGTGGTCACTTATGTCACTCAAGTGTGTCACATGACACGCATACCGGTATCTCAAGAAGCACAGTGAATTTCTGAGCATCACTTTAACAGTCTGGTGTTTTCTTGTGTGATTGACAATATGGAAATATACAGGTGACGTTAGCCATATCTGTTACAGATAACGGCCACAAAGGGCAGTCAAACATTGAAGTATGTCCCCTCTGGCGTAGGCAAATCCAGATTTCTGAGAGTAACACAAACATACCCCAGTGGCGTGCACAAGGGTGTTCAAGTATGTATTGCAACAAAACACATGGTGTCTGTGGGTACACAATATGAGCCCCCTGAAGTGGAAGTAGAACACCTGCTATCACGTGATGATACGTCAAGGTACTCCTTTGAAGAAGAGGAAGAATCCGATATGGAGATGGATCTTGAAGATGACCCTGACTGGGAGGTTTCATATTTTATGGACTCGGACTCAAATGCATCATCAGAGTACTCGGATGACGCAGATAATGATAGGTACTTGATGGAGCATCAATGATTTAGTCTTCTCTTGCATCATCACTTTGCTGTTGTCATTCAGGCGATGTGTTATTAAGTGCATTTTTGTCTTTTGTCATTTGTCTCTCCTTTATTATCTTTTTTTTTTAAAAGCTACATGGAGTTGAATGCTGACGGTCCCCCACAGAAGCAGTGAACTTTCCTGGTCTTTGAGTGTTCACTTGTGTTACTGCTGCAAGTATGCTTCATGTGCTTTGCAGAAGGGAAGGTCTATTTCAGATGGATGTTTGGTGGACTTGCAGTACTTGAACAAGTTTGTCCAAATGGGCATAGGCATCGGTGAGAAAGTTAGCCACGGCTAGGCACTCTCCCAGTGGGCAACCTTCTCATTGCATGTGCCATATACTTCAGTGGCAGTAGCCCTGTTTGTATCCTTAACTTCATGAGTCAGCTTCATATGCCAAGAATATCAGTCAGGATGTACAATCTCATGCAGTCTTCGTATCTTGTTCCATCAGTATGCCATATATGGGAACGCCATCAGCAAGGATGACTAGACTCAATGAAAGGCACCACAGTAAAACTTGGTGGTGATGCACGTTGTTGTTCCCCGGGACACACCGCTAAATTTGGGTCATATTCATTGATGGCTCTTGTTCACTCAAAGACTCTTGATTTACAGCCCATTGAGGTAATTTGCCACTGTGTTACTGTAAAACTAATACCTTTTTTGGCCATCACCGCTGTCCAGCTTGTTCTGTTGGATGATACTCTTTGTTGATAAAGTATTATCAATAGGTATCGAGTCATCCATACTTGGCATTGATACATAATGGAATGTTATTTATAACATGGGCTAGGAGCAGATACAGACATGATTAGTTTCGGGCCATCAGAAAACTTTGCATTAATTGCCATAAACACACAGCAATTAGTGATCATTCCCTAAAAAGTAATCATTGTGCCCTCTGTGTTTTGTTACACCATGTGCAATTCATTATTGATGACACCCAAATCTGTGATGTTGCTGTGATTAAGCACCGGTGTTACAGTCAGTACAGTAACTCCACACCCACCCCAAAGCTTTGTGTTCTAACTTTATCTCTCCATGCTCCTTTACGCAGCACCAAGCATATTGTCTGCTATGCGATGTTCTCTTAAAGTATCAGGGGTCTGTACTGTCCTTCTCCCCATCTGTCCTGTGGACCTTGCAGAACTGCAGTATCTCCGTTCTACACTCCATACCTCCTAGAAGCACAGCAGTAACTGGTCGACCACCGTGGCCAACCCCCGCCACATACACACACACACACACACACACACACACACACACAAGGATTTCATAATTAGCCGCACACACCTGTGATGCCGGCTGTCAAGCGACAGGGACCTTGGTCAACATGGGGCAACCAACATAGAGAGTGACAGAGCTTCACTGTGTCGGAGGTATACCTCACATTGTCACCAGAGACAAAGGTAGTAGCCTTGTTGTGAATCAAGCACCAGTAGTGCATCCGCAATGAACAGCAAGGGAGCGTGTCGCACAGTGGGAAAAGTCAGTAGCCACCCACGCTGTTCCCACTTTGCACTGAGCCACAACTAGATAACAATGGACTCTTGCCCTTCAGTGAGAGCGAGAGACATACGCACACAACCATACGTTACAGTAGCGGCACTCTCCGGTTATATCGGGCTGCGTCTCTGTGTGTGTGCGTGTGTGTGTGTGCAGAGTCATCAGTGAACACTGTGGTTTGACCAAAGCAGTGTTCTGTAACCGTGTGTTGGGTGAAGTGAGACACAGTGGCAGAACAGAGAGACCACTGTGAGCTTCCCTTGTAAGTTCAGTGTCTCACTGGCTCTTTAATTAAAGTACCATTAACAAGCGGGGTATACACTTCCCACAGCGACACCCCTACAGCGACATACGTCGCTGCCGACACCAGCACCAAGTCGCTGTACGGGATGCACTCGGGACCCGGCAACACTCTCCCCGACCTGCACACCCTCCCTGAGCTAACTCTGACCTGGAATTAGAATCCTTTAGTGTGGGGGGGGTTCGGGGGGGTTAAGAAAAAAACAGTCCCTGCTGTGCACGGCTCTCTGCCGACTGCAACTTGCAGTCAACAAGGAGCCTGGTGCTGCGATGACGGTCGAAGAGTTAGTTGTTGACTTGGCATTATAGAGCCAACAAGCGGAAATCTGTTTTATGTCCGAGTCCAGCAGTGACAGCATATGTAGCTGATACTTGTGTTGGTGGATGAACTGATTTTTCTGCATGTAATCATGTTTCACTCTATTTTGTTTAACGCGGTGACAGCCCATGTTGTAAGCACAGTAACACACTCCAAGGTGTGTGGTTATTATGGATTAATGAACACACTGGGTGATGTGAGGACACTTGGCCTTTGGCTTTGTGCCTCACAACGCACACTGCTTTTTCATTAATACGAAATAACCGCACACCCTGTCACGTGTTATAGCTTACTTATCACATGTGATGCACTACGGACATTGTGAACTTCTGATGTCATCTGTCGATGTCATTGAAAAGCAAGATTGCTTCATTGAACATATGTATATTTCCATTGTGCAACGAGGTTTCCAGCTCAAATGCTATGGAGCTCGAGGGACTGAAGCATTCACTCCAAAAAGTTAAGTTAGCAGACATACAAATAGAGAGTCTCACAACAGACCACCATGTTGGAGTCAAAAAGTATATGCGGGAGCAAGAGAAGGACATACGTCATTGGTTTGATGTATAGCACGTTGCCAAATGTTTAGTGAAACTGTTATGTATATATTTTGATGTTAAACAGTTCCACTAACAAGTGCAAATATGAATGCATGACAGAATCATTTGGAGAACTACAACGTGACCTTGTCTCTATCATGTTTCATGCAACTGTAGGGATTAAGAAGAAGATCAAAGCAAAGACCAAGCAGAAGGACTGTGCCATGCTATCTTCATGGTCAAAAGGAATCAGTCACCATCTCTATTGGTGTGCCAGCTCCAGCTGTGGAATTGGGGGAGGAGGTGGTTGCCAAATGGAGATCTATTCTCAATGATGTCCGTAACATACACCACAACCATGGTGATGTATTCAAACAATGTGTGCATGGACCCCATCAGACAGAAAATGGATAGAGAAAGGTGAAGTTCACTATTGATATGATACTGATAGCATGTATTGCCAAAGTAACATATGTTGAGTTCGGATACTGACCTTTGCAATCATATGCTTTTATGTGTGTTATTTATGGAGAAGTTGTTCACATGCTTCATTTTGTAGGTAGTTGTCTGCACAAGGAACTTGAAATAATAGCAATGAACAATATGCAGATAAAGGACATTGGCAAGTTGTCACCAGGAGAACAAACCTCGACCCTTGAGTCATCTCACAAGGTTGTCATCTTCTTTGCCCCTAAAATGACTCATTACTTCTATAACAGTATGGAAGCAAGGTACGTGTTGCACTTCCTAGTGTTACCCCAGTGATCATATCTTCTACTTACTTATTTTGAGTGTGTTGTATGAGTGACTAATGGAAATGAGTGGGCCCGTCCTAATCATCCGGTATGCAGTAATATCAACCTGATAAGCAATGCAGAAGTGAACATTTACCATAGCAAAGTGTGCTTCAGTTGTGTTTTTTTTCTGTGTCTTGAGGGGAGGCTACCACATCAGTTGTAGGAGATGTTGTGGTAGCCGTCGAGGGACAGAGGTTGTATCATTGTTATCGCAGGAGCTGTTGAGTGCCGCATGGGCGGCTGAGAATGACAGCGGCTTTGAAATATTTGGAGGTGGTCAATAAAGTCATAGAATTGGATTTAATTAAAAAGGAAGTGAGGTCCATAACTAGAGGTCACAGCACAATGAAAAAGATACTGGGGCAATGTGAGAGTGCATTTCTTCACAGAGTGGATGGTAAAGCCACAGAACAGAGTGCCAGACCTAGTATTGTGGGCTGAATTGGTGGAATAACTCTACATGGTATAGCACAGTGGTTTTCAACTGGGGGTTCGCAGCCCAAAAGGGGTCCGCGAGCACATGCCAGGGGCTCCGTGGGACAGTCTACAAAGTTGAAATGTAATCGCGGTAGTTTTAAACATATTTTATACCCCTGACAGTTCAGGCGTATAATAGTTCAAGCACAAGCAAGCACAGGTAAAGCATTGTCTTCCTCTGAGTGCTGCTTGCTTACATCAGTTCAGTAGCCTGCTCAACAGAGAGTGCTTGGTTAAAGGGACTGTCACTTTTCATTGACATCTATAGCCAGTCAAGCAGTCCCCTGTAAATCAATGTGGATCAAATCCCTTACTTTCCTGATGCAAACCAAAATATTTTTTTTTTATCAGTAATAAACACAGAAGTGACATCCAACACTGTCCAGAGGAGAGGAAACTTTATTCGCCCCACCCCCCAAGAGACAGACTCCAGTATAGGCAAGGAGCAAGCCAGTACAGACGTGGTATTGAGTCAACAGCAGCCAGAAGACAGCAGGCGTGTGTGTCTCCTGGCCATCTCTGTCCATTGTGGTGCTTGAAGCTTCATTCATTTACTAAAGAAAAAATAACTTGGTTTGCATCAGGAAGAGAAGGGAAGGGACGGGAAGGGATTCAGTCCACATAGTTTGGGATGACAGGGATGGGACAGATCAGGCAGGCAGCTGGCGGCAAGTGGCAGTAGCGGCAGTAGAGGAAGTTAGACCGATCGCAGCACAGGCTGTGTTCCAAGGGCTACTGTAATCATTTTGCAGCCATTTCGTAGCTGAAAAGTTAACTTAAAAAAAACTTGGAGGACATCTTATTGGGGGTGGAGCCGTGAAGTGTTCTTAACGAATCCCAGTTAGAAACAATTATTTTTAAATCACTTTTCTTTTTTTTTTTTACCTTTGTTTTACCAGGTGAGACACACTAAGCTGAACGCTTGTTTACAGGTGCAACCTGGGAGCACAGGGAAGTTAAGTGACTTGCTCAGGGTCACACAGTATACAAGTGGGGGCTGTGGGATTCAAACCCAGGTCTCCAGGTTTGCAGCTCAGAGCCTTTGCTCATTGCATCAAGCCCAAGTGTCACATTAGTACTTAAAAACTAAAAATTGTGCACTTTATAACTGACTAATCATATTTGTTTTAGTATAATCGCAAATATCTTATTAAAAGCCACATTATTTTATAACATTCGCTTGATGTTGTTTTTCATGTTGAAGTGTACCTAATGCGAGTTATTTGCTAGGGATCCCTGACAAGGCTGGAGGTTGGCCAGGGGGGCCCCCAGACCGAAAAAGGTTGACAACCACTGGTATAGCACATGGTGAATGGTGCTGAGTATAACCCCCCTACAAATGGGGGTTCCTAAAAGCCTTCCCGGAGCTTGCCTAAGGGCTCCCTGCCTAACTAGTGTTCGGTGTAATGCCGCTTAAATGTGGGCGCTAGGAGTGCTTTTAGAGCCTCTGGTACTGTCTTTTTTAAGAGCTGCCTGCTCACAGGCTTTATTAGTTTGTATAGGGGGGACTGTGGGTTTACTGCTCGAATCCCACCCGAGCTGCTGTTTAAATCGCTCCGCTTCTGCAGTCGCTAAGAGAGCAGAGGGAGCCTAATTGAAGGATGTAACTGTTTGCTGGGAAATATGTAACGTAACAGTAAAAATGTTGTTTGTTTAACCTGCCTTTATTGCAACTGGGACTCTATGTGTTTGGCCCCGCCATTTTGGACCTGAGCTACTGAAATGGGCCAATTGGGGAAGGGGGGCCTTAAAATGGAGACCGCTTGAGCCAACCAGAACTTGGACTCCCATGAGGAGCCTGCCGAAAGGGGGAATATATGATAGGTGCTTCTGGGAAGTGTAGTTTGGACCCGGGTGCCTTTTTTGCACCAATAGAGGGCGTATGCTGTGACTGGCAGAAAAAAGCAGCCAACCAGAGCTTGTAGAGTGAGAGGAAACTGCCCTGAACTGTCCTGGAGAGACAGAGTCGTTTGTGATCATGAAAAGAGAAGGAGCTCTGGCTTCTGCGCTGTGAAAGTCTTCACGTGGGAAGCGTATGTGCTAGGCCAAGAAGTCGGGTGACAGCATCACCAGAAGGAGTGGACAAGATCAGTGGAGGAGTGTAGGCAGAGGAGGCTGTACAGTTACAGCTTCCTGCCAGGCTCACCCTGTAGAGGACTGGAGAATCTGCTTTAATCGCACTTGGTCTGTCAGGACAAGTGAAGCTGCGTTGCGTCACCTGGTTTGTGCAGTGAAAGCGATCGGGAGTTTAAAGCAGCTGCCTGGTATGGTACCCCTCTGTGCTACATATAAATATGTGGAGAAGTGTCTGGATCACAGGCTCAGTCCTGCAAGTGGTGTGAGAGGGATCTTTCTGCAGGAGTCATGAGTACTAAATCAGGGTAGCTCCCTGTCAGATGTTGATTTTGAGGGCAAGATTTGTATGGCTGCTCACTGGCTGCATGAACTGAGCCTGCGGGCTCTTCTTAATCAATTTAGGTATCAAATGCTTGTTTCTTCATCAGGGCCCCAACCAGCTGCAACGAATAGGCTAGCTTTGTATTGCCTGGGTACCCAGAGACAGTGACTTATAGGTTTGGCCTGTGCACAGTGCCCTATATAATTTAGAGTGTTAAGATAATCAACCTGATTTCCCCCACCCTTGTTATTTCCCCTTCAATAAATCAGATTTGTTGTTTGCAAGGTATACTGTCTGAACTGAGTGTTTGTGCTCCCCTGTTGTGCATGGGTTATTTGATCACTGCAACTTATTTTACAGGGGATCCTCCATACCAAGTTGGCCAGTCCATCCTGGGGGTAAGTGTAAGTCATCACGGTGGTGTGGGAAGCATTTGTGGGCCACTAGTGGAAGGACAGGCGGGGTTGCAGTGACCCAGAGGGCTGTGACCGAGTCATTCTCAACTGTTCCAACCCCGACCTCTGGGTTGAGGCACCCGCCATTGGATCCAGACCCTTTAACCTGTTAGTGGTAAGGCAGGCAGGGGTAGTAGCCCTTGGGATAGCACCCCCTGGGAGTTACATGAGTATCAGGTGTACTGCGCTAGATAGCAGGGAGTTGGAGGTGAATGGGGAAAACAAAGGGCACAGTACAGGGGTTAGTACCGTCCTTTTCTGATGTTAAACTTCTCTGCTTCTACGACTGTATGACACAGTAACAGTTTTTAGTTGGTTTGTCTTTGCTTTTTATTAACAGACTGCTAATTGCAGTGCTCCACTTTAACGAGAACTCTGAGAGGGCGCAGAGATTGAGGAGAGATGGCCAGGCAATGTGGGGAGTATCGTTCCACAACGCACGCTGAGGAACACCGGTCGTGAAAGAGATCAAAGTTCCCATTACATACGATGAGTATTACTGTGCAAATAATAAAATACAAGAGCATATAGAGTACCGTGAACTGACTAGGGGAAACGTGTTATGCACAATGTCACTTTGTTGAACAAGAGGCGGGGACACATAGGCCTGCATTACTGTCTGGTTCATGCAAAAACTGTATGCATTGAAATCAGATATAGTGGATGACTCAGACTACTCCTTTTGACATATTATTTCATATTTTATATATTAAATGAGAAGGAGAGCAGTGCAAGACCACTCCAAATGCGACAAAGGTACTACACTTCCGGGTGGTCAAGGGCGGAGTGGTGGTGGGTACTACCACAGTCAGTGCTGAACTGGTAATGGAGTGATTAGGTATGCTGAGGGTGATCAACGCCATGTGTCTGGATAGCCTACATCCTCTGTTGCTCATATGCTGTAATCAACAACTGACCAAGGGGGTACTGGGGAATTAACGCACGCCCCATGTGCGTTGTTAGGTTCGAGTGCTTGCCACAGTGACTTAAACCAGCCGTGAAGTGCATTAATTTACTGATACACCCATGTGGTGGAGTGTGTTCTCGCACTTATGAAACAGCCAAGCTTATTTTAAAATGCAAAAAAATGAAAAGCCTTTTACAATCGGCATGTCGACTGTTGGTCTAAAGGGGCATTAATGAATGTTCACGTGACACTTTCTGCACAATATCAAGTCGTCATTTGACCTTTCATTAATGACCATTTTATAAATGTAATTACAGTGTGTAGTGGCATCATTATCTATGGGCCTATTTAACTTGTTCAGGGATATAGGATGGGAACATGAGGACTGGAAGAAGGCTAACGTGGTGCCACACCATAAAAGTTGCAGAGCTGAGAAGGATGGTAATTATCTCCAATTCATTATCACACTGGTGTCAGGTACAGTAATGTAAACAATACTGAAACAAAGGTGGTTCTGATATTTTGAAGTGGATGGGCTGCAAGACATTGGGCGTCATTGCTTCACTCGTGGTCGGTCATGTTATACGAACCATATAGGATTATTTGATTATTTGAAAATGGCGGTTGGTCATGGTGGGGACTGGACGTTGGCTATCAGTACTTCAGTATGGACCTAGACACGGTGGCCCTCAAAAATACGGTTAATACCTTGGGGACTCTGGTACTTGGTCAGAAAATAACAGGAAACCAGGGAGTATGGGAGAACACAGGTCGGGGGAGAGAGTGGGGGGTCATGGGGGAAGCCAAGAGACATAAAGGGCAAGGAAGGGCAGACATTAGTGATGGACAAGGAGGAAAATGGGGGAAGGGGAGGGGGACATGGAGAAATGGGTGTGCTATTGTTGGGGGATTCCATACCGAAAGGGATGAGATGGGGCAGTAAAGGAGAAAGCCCCAGTCTAATAGGGGTTGAGTCTATCACGAGTTGATGGCAGGCAGGGCAGAGCAGGCCATTCTCAAGTGCAAAGGGAGGAGTCGGAAGGAACCGCATGCTGTGGTGCATATGGGTACAAACAACTTGTCGGGGGAGATGGTAGAGGAAGTAAAGGGGAGATTTGAGGAGCTGGGGAAGCTGTGCGAGGGGTCCTTCTCAGAGGTGCTCCCAGTACCCTGTGCAACTATTGTGAGGACGGGGAGTTCAATACCTGGCTAAGGGAATGGTGCTGTACCAAGGGGTATGGGTTAGTCGGGGACTGGGGCAGGACCTGGGACAATAATGACCTGTATGCAGGGAACAGGCTACACTTGAGCCAGGAGGGGAATGTAGTATTCAAGCAGGGGACAGAGGGGTACATAGTGACAAGGGTAGCTTTAAAGTAGGTAAGGGGGTGGCAAGTGGTCAGCTGGTAGGCAGGGTTTCCGGAGGGGGTAAACAGACAAGCCTACTCCAAAGCTACAGTGTAGGATATCAGGGTTGGAGCAAAAACTGGGGTAAATTGAGGTGTGGTGGACAAAGGAGAAGGGTGGAGGGTAGTGTCACTAAATGCAAGGTGCCTGGGAAACAAAGCAGCAGAGTTATAAGCTGTCTTGGCAATGGGTCAGGTGGTCATTGCAGCCAAAACAGAAACTTGTGCCACCCGGTATCAGGACTGGGGTATGATGATTCCTGGACACAGGCTATTCAGAAAGGACATGGCAAACAGAAAAGGTGTGGGGGAAGGGGCAATCTATGTAAGGGAGTGAATAACGTGCACAAGGGAAGAGGGGGAGGAAGGTGGGACTGAGACCCTGTGGATGCAGTTTCAGGATCAAAAGGGCAGGGTCCTGAGGATGGGGGTGGTGTATAGGGCACGAACTCAAGGAGAAAAGCTTGACGGGGAGTTAGCGGAACAGATTAGGAGGGTTTGCAGGAAGGTGAACACAGTGGTGGTCTGGGACTTCAACCTGCCTGAGGTGGACTGGAGCACACCAACCACCACAAGTGCTAGGGAGCAGGTTTTACTGGGGGCATTTCAGGATAGCTTCCAGATGCAGCTGGTGAGAGTGCAAACTAGTTTGGGAAGGACTCTGGACCTTGTATTATCAAACAGGGAAGCTGTAATGACCTGGAGGAAGAGGACACTCTAACTGGGAGTGATCACCACTCAGTGTGGTTCACACTCAGTATGTGGAAGCAAACAGGAGGTTGGGGAACCAGGGTGATTAATTTTAGGGGGGCAGATTTTCAAAAAGATGGAAGGAATTCTGATTAAACATCTGTGGGGAATGCAACCAACCTTGTATATCAATCAAAAACAGGGCTGACAGAGGCTACTGGGACATGTACTAGGGCACCAAGTAAGAAGGGAAGGGCAAATAAGTCCAGTTGACTGAACAAGGAGGTAATGGAGGGGTGAGAGTCTATGTTTCTATGTATGTGTTGTGCCCCACACAGTACTGTAAGCACAGATTTTGAATGCTAGATTTGAGGTCAGAACCACAATTATATTCCCACAGAAGGTGAAACACATTCATTGTGGAACAACATTGGAAGCTGTGAAGTATAGCTGCATTTCTATTACATGCCAGATAATTATAATCTGATCGAAGAAAATTGGGCAAAAGATGAGCTGTACCTAAAAAGAAATAACATGACCTACTGGGAATTGAACCCGGACCACCAGAATACCATCCCTGTGCTCCAATCACTGTGCTACAGGCTCAGGGCCAGATATTCAAAACTGTGCTCCGGGGCTAAAGTGACACTGCCCAGCAGGCAAATGTAGTCTGGAGCAAAAAGCAAGCTATATTGAAAAGGAATAGCCCGGCGCAAAACCAGCTGAATATAGCAAGCAAAGAAAACCAGGCAAACAGGACCAGGAGTGCAGGACAAAATTAGCCCAGGAATAATACAGCACTGAATATAGCAACAAAGAAGTGCACACTGCCACTGTAGCCCATTAGACCCTGGAGAAAGCCAGTGTTGCAGGCGGAGAGCATTGTGTGTGATTGCACATCTACTGCAAACAACAATGTAAGCCACACGCTGCAGAACTCTGCTATGCTGAAGTGAGGTTTGTCCATGCTAACCTGATAACACAGTGCTAACACATTAGCCCGGTGCAAACTGGTTAGCCCGGGACAAATGGGAGATATATTCAAAGCTCCCATGCAGATGAGCCTACTTAGGTAATCTGTGGGCAAACAGGTGCATTTGCGTCTTATTAACTGCTGCTTAGCATACATTACCATGCAGTTTGCCGGGTGCCACTGCATGGAGCACACAGTGCCACCTATTGGTTGGAATGGTAGTACAGGCTGGATGCAGCAGGCCAAGGCATGCCCACAGCATCCCCTGTTGGTTGGATTGGAAGCACAGGCTGGAAGCAGCAGGAACTGTGTGTTGGCAGGCACAGACAGAGCAGACATCCTGCCCATGCAGCACTGCAAGCAGTACAATACAAGGTACATATATATAGTGAGAGCGAGAGAGAGGGGAGAGGGAGAGAGAGAGTGATAACTATGTGACACATAGCTAGATATACAAATGATATACACACACATATATATATATATATATATAGAGAGAGAGAGAGAGAGAGAGAGAGAGAGAGAGCGATAGAGATAGAGTTAGAGATAGTCGCACACATGTCCACTGGCCATATGTGCCCTTGTAGATGCCCCTCCAACAACATAGGCACCCCACGGTGGGTGTTGGTGGAACACAGTGGGGGGACCCACGAATGCATGGGACAAGCATAAGGCATGCCTGGTGGGGGTGGGAAGACATATACTGTAGGTTACGTAGGGCGTGCAGCATATCATAGAAACAGAGGTTGATGGCAGATAAGGACGGCAAGGCCCATCCAGTCTGCCCATTGTTTCTTCTACCTTATAAATGTGCCATCGGCCTTTGCTCTGTCGATGACCTATCTATTCATACTCATCTGTATTGCTTGCTTATGCCTATCCCATGCCTGGTTGAAGCCCTGCACTGTATTCATAACCACCCCTTCCTGATGTAGGCCATTCCATGCATCTACCACCCTGTCTGTGACAAAGATCTTCCCCACATTACCCCTACATATCCATTCATTAGGGACCTGGGCAGGCTGGCTGGGCCAGGCAGACCACCCTGCCGTCATGGTCCCTGTTACCATGTGTGCCTGTTGCACACCCTGATAGGCTAGTTGTCCCCCCATCCCCCAGCACATTTCCCGACCCTCGCTTCATGTAAAATATTAAAATTATCCTGGTGGTCTAGTGGTTCCCCCCAACCCCCAGTATATTTTCCGACCCCCGTTTCATATAAAATATCAAAATTATCCTGGTGGTCTAGTGGTTTCTCTCAACCCCCAGCACGTTTCCTGACCCTGTTCCCCATAATGTATCATATGTCCCTGGTAGTCTAGTGGTCCCCCCACCCAGCAGCGATGCCCGCACATCCCTCCCAACTGCCACGAATCTAGCCGGTGACGGCTCAGCCCCTCCTCACACCACCATGGCTGGCGCCAACTGAGAAATGAATGAGCTGTACTGCATTCCATTACAGTACAGCTCATTCATTTCTCAGTTGGCAGCTGACTGTGGTGGTGGGAGAGGGCTGAGCCGGGCCGCGCCCGATCTGTGGCAGATGGGAGGGATTTGTGGGGCAGCGCCTGCCAGGTGGGGATACCACTGACTACCAGTGACATGGGTGGTGCTCACTGGAACAGGGTCGGGAACCGTGCTGGGGGGTTGGGGAACCACTAGACTACCAGGGAAATGAGGATTGTCTATGGGGAATGAGGATGGGATACATGCTGGGGGGTTGGGGTAACCACTAGACTACCAGGGATATTGGGATATTCTACGCGGACTGGGGGTCGGATACATGCTGGAATAGGGAACCACTAGACTACCAGGGAAATGAGGATATTCTATGGGGAAACGGGGTTGGGATACATGCTGGGAGAGTGGGGAAGCCAGTAGACTATGAGAGATATTGACATATACGATGGGGAACAGGGTCGGGATACATGCTGGGGGGTGGGGTGGGGGGACCACTAGACCACCAGGGATTGGTTGTGCTGTTACTGGACACAGGGGTCGGGATTTGTGATGGGGGTTTGGAGCACCACTGCTATTAGTGCTGCATTAAAAGCAGCTTTTTCTCAGCGGTACCTAGCACTGCGCTACAGGTCGCGCTACTGCCTGTAGCATGGTGCAATGCTTTTGAATATGCCAGTGCGCCGGCATTCAGGGCCCCCTTCCCTCTGTCCCTCCCCTGCATACATTATGGTTAGCGTCAGCGCTAACACCTAGCTCCAGTGCTAACTGTACCTCTCAATATTGCAGTGGGGCGCAAGGTCGACGCTTGTCCAGCGCAACGGCTTTGCGCCTGGCACTGAGCTCTGAATATCTGGCCTTCAGATGACTAGATCTGTGGTTCCTAGACACATTTCCTTTCTCTAGTATTGGATATCCTGCAACTAGGAACAGTCAAGATGACAATTAGATGGTCCAGCCATATAGACCTATAGTTCAGTGGTGCAATACCACCGAAAGGAAGTGTGTCCAGGAACCCCAGTTCCAACCATGTGAGCCTGTGGCTCAGTGGTTAGAGCATCATGATGGTATTCTGGTGGCCTGGGTTCAGTTCCCAGTATGTTACATTATGTCTTTCTCGCTACAATTTGTGATTTTAATTGCTAAGCAGTGGCTAGTATATTTTAAAATAGTTTTTTTAGCACAGTACTAGGCTAGTACTGTGCTAAAAAAAAATATTTTAAAATATTAAACCTTTTTTTTTAAGTTTCCATCCATCACTTCTTGTAAAATTGGTGCTTTCTTGGCTGAGCATGTTAAAATGCTGAACCCCTAGTAAAGAGCATATGTATTGTTAAATACTGGTACTCTGCCACTAACAAGACAGGTATGTAGTTTTTGTCACCATTAAACCAATAATATGTTATCGCATTGTTTGGCAGGGGTTAGATCACTGTAAGCTCCATCACCTGCATGGGAGCACTTAAATGGCTTTTAAATTTGGTAATTACGTGCCTGAGGAAGGGAAGGGATCATAATTCGCCCACTGGGGTTCTGCTGCTTGATCCCTTCTACCGTCTGATTCGTTACCCTGCCCCTACGCTTAGGTGTTATATAAGCCAGTATATGGACAGCATGTGGCCATACTGCATGTAAGTCTGTTCATCATGTTTTTAATGGTATTTGAGCTGGACGTGCATTAAACTGATTTTGGGTACTGACATGCTATTAATTATCCAGTTGGTTGTTAGTTCTCCTCGGCCTATATTTGTACCAACAATCACTTTAATCTTGGAAAACAATCATGGAAAAGATGCCTTATGCATTACAAAACCTCTGAGCGCAGGGGTGTGGTGACAGTGTAGAAAATAGATGGGATCGTTCTACTGGTCCCTGTGAGGTATATTACAATCCCTTCCTTTTAAAGGGGCAGGATTTAAAATCAAATGGCACCTGATGCCTATGGTGCAGGCAACTCATGCCCAGTAGCTGCCTGCTGGTAGCACATCAGTTGGGCTAATCAATTTGAGCAATGTAAATAGAGTGAGTACATTTGGGCAACTGCAGTATGGGCGACCGCCACACTACAATGACAGCACAGTATGGGTAACAACATAAATTCAGCGATCCCTGGTGGCAAACTGTGGCACGGTGTTAGAATCCTAAAACTATGGGGGCATGGGGGGCACTGCCCCTCATGGGGGGTGCAGAGGGTCAAAGCCCCCTGCAAAAACAGAGATGTGCACCATTGATGGGATGCACCTGTTGCCATTACAATGTGCAACAGGTGCAAGTGGTAGCATAAAAGGGTGCGTGCAAGTGGAGGTAGTCAGGTGCTGTAAGTGGAGGTGGTATCATGACCTTATTGAGCGACTGGCACAGTTGGCAGCAGAATATGGGGCTTGTAGCTCCTATGATTATCTCCGCGGTCTCGATTATAATTTTCAGCTACAGGTGTAATTTAGTAGCTGTATAGTGCCTTGCTGTAGTGTACCATTGCCCAAATGACAGTCGCTGTAATGAATTCACCCAAATTGCGCTCATTCAAAAAAAGTCATACAAATGACATGGAGCCCTGGCTGCCTGCCTGCCCCAGGACCTAAAATAGCCCTATTTTTAATTTTCTTTTTCCAGGGATTAAGTCATTTTTAAACTCACTAGTAGCTCAATCCTACTTCCTGCTATCTTCGAAGCTGTGGAGCATCTGCTGCAGCCCTGCCCAGAAAACCTTGTTTGACAACACAGAGTAGGGAAGGGGCTGCAGGGCTATAGATAGCAGTATAATGCTATAGGGGTCAGCAGCTGCAGCCTTTGTATGGTACTGTAACTTGTAGGCACTTGTGCATGGTAAGGGATGGCAGTATTACATGTTCTGGGCGTGGCTGCAGTGGGCACTTTGCGAATTCTGAGATAGTAGGAAGTAGGATCAAGCTGTTTAAAATCTACTTAATCCCTGTCAAAAAAAAAAAAATTAAAGTAGGGCTATTTTAGGTCCTCCCCCAAACAACAGAAGGTGTCATCAACTCTTTAAGTGTAGTAGAGCTACAAGTTATGTAAGGGAATCTATCCTTTTTATGTTTGCTTGCGTGTGCAGCGCACAACAAACATATTGAGATAGTAGAGCATTGCAGAGGTGTCGCAGTGTTGTGGCCAGTGCAGCGGATGCTTGAATGGGCATGTCTCTTGGCCACCAATTAATGCTGAAGCTGGCGATAACAGCAGTTTCAGAGTAAGCGCCGTACTTGAAAGAAATCTGCTGCTGCAATCAGGGACAGTTTCATCATTGCAGCGGCAGTCCCCCTCCCTCCCAACCAGGCACACAGCAGGACAACAAATTTATTATTTTTATATTTTATTTCTTTATTACAAACTGAACCACTCAGAAGTACAATTAGATTATCCGCATCATCATAGACATGGTTTAAAGCATATACTCAGTTTTTTTGGAGTTCATGCAACTAGATCGAGCCCTGAACAGGCTGCTGGGTCCATCTCTCGGTGCTGCCACGGCTCCTGAATCTGGTCGCACCAGCCACCTCTCCCACCCGCCTCCGAGTTCCAGAGCACAAGGATCAAGCCCTGAACGGCCCGCTGGGCCTTTGTATTTTTTCTCTCGCTTCTTGCCCCTCTGGCTTAGTCTCTTTTACTGGCCTCTCCTACTTTTGTCCTGCTCTGCCCCTAAAAGTAACTCGCCTCCTCTCTCTTCTCCCACTAGATTGAGCCCTGAACGGGCCGCTGGGTCCATCTCTCGGTGCTGCCGCGGCTCCTGAATCTGGCCGCACCAGCTGCCTCTCCCGCCTGCCTCCGAGTTCCAGAGCACAAGGGTAAGACTCCTGCCTGGGGTCGGGGAAGTTGCTGGCAGCTTCCATTGGTCTAGCTCTTGCTGCCTTGCTTCCTGATTGGTCACCCGCTGCCTGTGCTGCCCCTGATTGGCTCCCTGTATCTCTCGGCTTTTGCTCTGCTTGCTGGGCTCTGCGCCCATTGAAAATCATAGACTTTTGCCATAAATTTTCACCGCCTCCCACCCCTCCTACCTTGGTTAAATATGCCAAACCCCACCCCTGGCACCACTCACCCCACCCTTCCGTAGCCCATTGGCTCTCCTGACTCTGGTCCTTTCCCACCTCGCCCGCCTCCATTTACTGCCGCTCACAGTGCCTGCCTGCTATTAGCACTGTCTTATACTGGGCTCTAGTTCTACCCACTCTCTTTTCCCTTGATACCCCCATCCCCTTTGTAAAATGCCTACCTCTTGGTCACTCCTCTCTCTTGTCTTACCCCTCCTCCTCCTCACTCTTCCTCCCATTTTCTTCCTCCGGGGCCCCTGCTACCCCTGCCCCCTCTCTCGCAATACCAGCTTAACGATTAGCTCCGTTTATGTCCTACCTAGGGTCCAGGTCAAAGGTCTCAATGATGTCCTCAAGTATATCAATGCCCAATCTCCAGGCGCTGAACTTCTCCTACTAGGTGACTTCAACATCAATTAGTTAGCATCAGATACAGGGGAGCTGAAAGATTCTATTGCATCTGCTAACCTCTCACAGATGGTTGTCTCACCAACTAGATCTAACTATAAGACTGGGGCTAGCACCCTGCTGGACTGGATACTTACCAGCCTCCCATCCAGGATCCTCAGCACCACCGTCCTGCCGGATTCCCTCAGTGACCACTCCCCTGTCGCACGTGAATGGTCCAACAAATTTCTCAACCCCCCCCAAATTCATTTACAGTAGGGTCCTCCCATGTGGACAACTTGCTCATCTTAAACACTACCTGATTCTCAATGACTGGCAACCTATCTTCAAGGCTACTAATGTCAACCTGGCCCTTGACTTCTTCATTGCCACTTTCAACAAGGCCTTTGACATCTTTGCTCCGGTTAAAAAAAGCAAAGCCAAGACACTCTGTAATCCCTGGATTAATGCCAAGCTCCTATCACAATTGAAACAAAGGGACCAGCTTTGGGCGGTGACCAAAACCACCAGCACACTGCCCAACCTTTAAAAATACAGACAGGCCCGTAATGCCTATACCAAGGCCATCCGACTACAAAAAGCTCCTTCTATAAGGATGCACTAACCAACTCCTGGGGTAATGGACGTGCTTTTTGGGATAACATTAAAGGAATCACAGGGATACAACCAAAAAACCCTCCTGCCATGCTGAAAGTTAATGGGACCACGACCCTGGACCCCCTGGTCATTGCTAAAACCTTTAACTCTGCCTTTACTGACCTTAGTGCTGTTCTCCCCACTGACTTCTTCGAAGTAGATAACTGCTCCTCTAACATCCATCCTGCTCAGGCCAATACCCCCCATTTCCTCTTTCGGGAAACCTCATTGAACGCCGCGCACCGCTACATCACTACTGCTATTTCCAAATCCAGAACCAGTGGCGACTCTCTTGACCTAAAGATTCTGTCACTAACTCTTGAGGAAGTTCTTCTACCCTTAACCAGCATTCTGAATCTCTCTCTCTCCGCACCAGTCAATTCCCGGACCTTTGGAAAATTGCCTCGATCATCCCGGTCCACAAAAGTGGTGACAAGACTAGCCACTCAAACTATCGCCCGATCTCGATTCTGCCTCCCCTCTTCAAGGCACTTGAACGAATCGTAGCTGACCAACTAACTGACCATCTGGACAAATACAACTTACTGTGCACTCAACAGCACGGTTTCAGAAAGGGTCACAGCACCTCCTCCTCTCTGCTTGAATTCACTGGGGCAGTACATAAATCCCTTGATAAGGACATGCTTACCGGAGCGGTTTTCATAGACCTCTCCAAGGCATTCGATACTGTCCACCACCAGCTGTTGGTCGACGAACTTCCGAACATTGGTCTCTCCCCTGACATGGCTTCTTGGTTCAAAAGCTACCTTGAAAACTGCTCACAAAAGGTAAAAATCGCCAATGCCCACCATGACACCTTACCAGATCGATCAGGTGTCCCACAAAGGTCAATCCTGGGCCCGCTCCTCTTCAGTCTCTTTCTAAACTCTCTACCACAATCCTGCACTGAGAATATCATCCTATACACAGATGATGCTGTTGTTTTTTCCTCTCACAAGGATCCCATGGTCTTACAACAGAATCTCCAACTTGCCTTCAGTACTGTTGAGTCATGGTTTTCTAGGCATAAACTTGTCCTTAACCACAAAAAGACTAAGTCCATGCTATTCTGCAACTCCCACAGTCGGCACAAGCTTCACCCCTTGACTATCATCACATCACATCACATGGGAATACCCTGGATCAGGTCCTACACTTCAAATTCCTGGGGATACTGTTGGACCCCTACCTCTCTTACGGTGCCCATGTCGACTCTGTGGCAAAGGCGGTGAACACCAGAATTGGTCTCCTCTACAGACACAGACAACATCTCACCCCAGAAGCCTTGAAGATTGCTGTACAGAGTTCTGTGGTCTCAATTATTGACTATGGTCTCATCATTAATGGCTCTGCCACAGCGACTACCCTCAGACGTATCTCAACCGCCCTCAATAAGTCTTGTCGGCTCATCTCTGGTGCACACCGTCTCACCCACACCTGCGATCTGTACTCTAAAACTGGCTGGCTACAGCTCTCAAATCGCATAAAGTACCTGACCTGCACAATGGCCAAGAAAATCAGCCTTGGCCTTGCAGCTCCGGGGGTCACAGCCCTGCTACAAAATAACAGGAATAGCATGCAGGCCACGAGAGGGTCAAAATCTCAACTCCTGCAAGTTCCCCACTGTCACACCTCCCAGGGTCAACATTCTTTCACTTACAAAGCTCCCCTTTGGCTGAACAGCCTCAACCCTGCCATCTCTATTGCTCCTACACTTGACACTTTTAAGTCTAGACTACAGTCGCACCTTACTGCCTCTAGCTCTTGTGACTGCCCCCCACGACTGTAGCTGACGTGTCCCTGGGGTCTCCTCTGCCTCTCTCGACTCCCATCTGGCTGCATCATTACCCCTCTGATGCTCTTATTTCATCGACATCCCAACTTCACCTGCCTTCCACTCCCCCCTCTTCCCACCCCCCTTCTTGTCGCCAGCACTTATCCCCTGTTACGTTTGACAACCGCCTATGGCTGCATAGTTGTTTGTTCCTCCTTTAACCCTCCCTTCTCTGTCTTCTTTACCTCTGTTTCCCTTCATCTAACCTTGCCCTCGCTGCAGGTTATCTGATCTCGTCTGAACATCTAGTACCATGCCTTAAAATGTTATTTTGTCTATTCTATAACTATAGTGCCATATTGTTTGACTATTGTTGTAATCATTCCTACCACTGTATGTCTATTTCCTATGACCTGGAACCTTTGTAAAAGAGCCTTGGCTCAAAGGTATTTGTAATCCTAGACTTGAATAAATAAATAAAAAAATAAATAAACTACATACATTTCATTATCTAACAGTTGTCAAATTAAATGTAAACTCCCTCCCACTGCTGCTGACCGTCCCACACCCTCCATTCTCCATCCCCTGCTGACATCGGGGTGCTCAGTCCCTGTGTCAGCATGTATCCCCTTCCCCCCTAAATGTGGCACACTGGGAGCCCACAACATTGTGCCAGAAACTATTTCTTTGATGTTGATGGTAAGCCCTATAATGGCAGTTAATGGTGGGGTTTCAACTTAGGTTGATATCTCATCCAGTGTTTGGAGTTTTGGTCCCAAATTTTCAACATGGGGTTCTTGGGACCCTGCCTCATGAACACTGGCACTGTCATTTTGTTTCTCTGTCTTGAAAGGTGATTTTGCAGTCGCTGAGTGGAATCACCTTTTGGGACCAATTAATGAAACGACAGTGCAACTGTTCATGAGGTGGGGGTCCCCAAAAACCCTTGTTGCAAATTTGGTGAAAAAACTAAAAAAAATGACTGTGTTACGAGCATCCCTTGTGCAGTTTCTACATATGCTCGTAACTTCATCAATTTTTAATATTTTCACTCCAAATTTTACATTGCCATCTTTTCACACCCTCTTATGAACAGTACAGCTGTCATTTTTCACATCCTTCCCAAAATGTGTTTTTGCACCTGTGGCACAGAATGGCACAGTCGCTGTGTGAAATCAACTTATTTTCTCATGGAATGGGGTGAGCATAAGGGCCGAAGACCTCAAAGCACCCTACGACACCTGTCAGTGTCTGCAGGGTGGGGCGAGGTGGAATGTCATGTGTTTTATGGCCGATGACCCAAAGGCACACCCCTCACACCTGTCAGTCTCTGCAGGGTGGGGGTTGGGGTTGGTGTTACTTCAATACTTCACTGCCATTCCTGTTATGCATCTCTCTAACTCCTGCACTACCAATGCCGATACCAGCAAGCAAACATTGATAAATGCTTGTTTTTATGTACAGCAATGACATCAAAAAGCATTCAAACAGTTTAAAATATTAACTTTTTTGTAGCTGAAGACTTTAATGTTGTTTCTTTCCTGTCAATGTGTCTAGATGAGCCAGATTGTCAGATATTTATTTTCCCTGTGAACAAAAAAGGGGAGGTACTCAGTATCAGCATACATACTAACAATTACATTTATAGGTAAGGGACTGCTCATATTTAGCACAGGATTTAGATCAGCTACGTGGTTGGCCATGCTCATCGCTTTCTGTGACAGCACCATACACCCAGTTCACAACCTCTCCATACCCCTAGTCCCCTCTTCCTGACCCTTCCTTTGCTGCCCATATCTGTAACAAACACTTGTTGCATGGTGTCACAACTCATTATGGCACCCAATCTGCATACCTTTAACACTGGCTGCACACTCGCCTCCCACCCTTTCCTAGTAGGAAAAGCAGTTGCAGGCAATGTATTCCTGCAGCTTCTGCTCCCAGAAACCCGGCACTGCCCTAATAATGTGCTATATGTCCGGTTTGTATGGAACACTGTTGACCCATGTCTTCACACATTTTTTCACATGAGCCCATAACCAAGAACTACACGATCATGTGCTTTTTGACCTTTTATTCCGGTGTCTCGCTATCAGTTCCTATTAGGCCACTGAGCTACAAAACTCCGTGAATAACCTCCATAGATCCTCAGATCTATTCCCAGACAGCTCTTCTGGGCAGTTGACCAGGCTGGTGGTGGCAGACTGCACCACCACATGCAGTCTTACACTACTACCACACCAAAACAAAGCCTGCCCCTCCCCGTCCGTTGGTCAGACCGGTATGGATTCCACTCATACTGAACTTTGACATTAACAACTCCCTCTCCAACGTATCCCCTTTACAATACAGTACCCAATCAGTATCATCATATCATCATACTCACCACGAATTCCCTGTAGCTGATGACGATCCCTGTTCTGTCCCACAGTGTCCACTCCTTCGTGCCCACCAGCAACAAAACCATCCACCCCTGCTTTGACCACCATGTCAGCCGACTCTGTATTTGTGGTCAACGCACCATATATCACCTCCAGCAGATGAAAGTGGAAAACCATGCTGCACCTGACTTCATCACCTCACCACTTCCTCTGACCTGTTTGAAGCTCACCTACCCCTACCCATTGTGCCTATAAATACATATATCATCATCTCATGGTGCACCCATGCTTCCACAATCAACATAGAAACATAGAAGTTGACGGTAGATAAGGACCGCAAGGCCCATCCAGTCTGCCCATTTCTTTTTCTACCTTATAAATGTGCCATCGGCCTTTGCTCTGTCAATGGCCTATCTATTCATGCTCATCTGTATTGCTCCCTTATGCCTATCACACACCTGTTTGAAGCCCTGCACTGTATTCCTATCCACCACTTCCTGAGGTACGTAGTTCCATGCATCCACCACCCTTTCTGTGAAAAAGAACTTCCTCACATTACCCCTTAATCGGTCTCCTCTAATCTCATGCTGTGTCCTCTTGTCCTACTATTTTCTTATATTGAAACATGTTAGACTCTTTCACCTTGCTAATGCCCTTAAGGTGCCGAATGTTTCGATCATATCACCTCTCTCCTCCTTTGCTCTAGGTATACATATTGAGCTCCGTTAATCTGTCCTCATATGTTTTCTGATGCAGTCCCTGCACCATTTTGGTTGCCTTTCTCTGGACTGCCTCAATTTGATTAATGTCCTTGTGAAGGTGTGGCCTCCAGTACTGCACGCAGTACTCCAGATGGGGCCTAACCAGTGTCTTGTAAAGAGGGATTATTACCTCCCTCTTACGACTTGTGATACCCCTACTAATACACCCTAACATCCCCTTGCCTTACCTACTGCTTTAGTGGTCTGCTTGGATGATTTCAGGTCATCAGTGATGATGATGCCCAAGTCTCTTTCTTCCTTTGTGACTGCTAGCAACTCCCCTCCCAGCCTATAGGTGGCTTCAGGGTTTCTCTTCCCTATGTGCATGATCTTGCACTTCTTTGCATTAAACCCCAGTTGCCACTCTTCTGACCATTTTGCTAGTTTATCCAGCTCTCTTCTCATTCTGCCCACCCCATCTGGATCATCTACTCTGTTGCAGATCTTGGTGTCATCTGCAAACAGACAAACCTTACCATCCAGTCCATCTGCAATGTCACTGATGAAGATATTGAGGAGGACTGGTCCCAGTACTGATCCCTGAGGTACCCCTCATGGTTACACAAACCTTGAATGAGGCCGCTAAACAAGTCTTCAAAAATTTTGATGTACAATATCCACCTTGAGTTTTGGTTTCTGATAACCAAATATGTATGACAATAAATATCTATACATATGTTAAATTTTAAAGTGGTTAAATTAGGTGTTTTTTCTGTACTGTTATTAACTGTATTGTTTCGATTGAATGATGTTGAATTGTTCTATTGTGATTGTGGGAACCTTTATCATTTATCCATGTCACATTTGCTGATGACTCAGTGTACTCCACGCAACTGTCTAGTCCTGATTTTGAGGCGTAACATATTAGTTAATGAATATGTGAATAAAGAAATGAGCACATATTACACCAGCTATTATAGCAGATTATGAGCAGATATTATACCAGATGACGGTATTTTGTGAGTGTGTCACTTTTGATGTAGTGTGTAACACAGCACAATCAGATAAAAATTGTTGTATTTTATCAAAAGCTCATGTACATCATCTATTTTTTATCTGCTGAATGAGGGCCTGATTGCTGAAAGCTTACGTGTGGCGTAACTTGACTTATGCCCCATAAAAGGGCTCAAGTAGCAAGTTATACCACCAGTTGCGACAACTGGTATTCTGCAAAGCAGCCTACGACATGCCACAGGCTGCTTGTGCCAAAGTGGACTTACACCATCAGTTACACCCTAAACCCCCTGCAACATGGTGCTAGGGGGTTTATGGCAGCAGCTGTGCCCTATTCTGGAAGGGCAGCAACAAAGTCCCCAAGAGCGCTATTCTCTAACAACCCCTGGAAGACATCCACCTAAGTACAGTTACACCAGCTTTTAGCTGGTGTAACTGTACTTACACACACTGGGGTTGCGGCATTATGCCTCCGGACCATCCCCAGAGGACGTGTCACATCCCACTACCAATGCCCTGCATGGCTTAGCATGCCACCCAATGTCCCTTCCTCGAGTTGTGTAAAAACAGTCCCACAGGTCATAGCATGCCCACAAAATGCCCCGTAACACAATACAGTCATTTGTAAGCCCCCTTAGGGCTGGGTATGCCCCCCAATGCCCCTATCTCATACACAGTAATTAGTAAGCCATGAAGGGCTTGGTATGCCCTGATCCCAGACACAGTAATTAGTAAGCCCAGAGAGGCAGCATATGTTCCCCAAATGCCCCGATCCCAGGTAATGTCAATCGTACACCCCGAAGGGCTTAGTATGCCCCCCTAATGCCCGATCCCTGAAATGCATGAGAACAAGACCCACACTGCTGAGCATGTCCCCCGCCGCCCTAAGCCACGATCCGCCACAAATAGCAAACCCCCTGCCGTGCAATACTCAACAATCCCTGGTAGTCTAGTGTCCCCCCACTGCACCACCCAGTAATGCCAGACCACCCCGTTAACCCCCCACCCCTACCCAGCTGGTGCCTGGCACAACCCTCCTCTCACCCCCACCGCCAGCCACTGTCTGAGGCCCATCCGTGAGCATACTACTGTACAGTACATAGTACATGCTGAGTGAATGACTTGAATGTGTACTATGTACTGTACAATAGTACACGCATGGATGGGGCTCAGTTGGTGGCTGGCGGCAGAGGTGAGAGGAGGGTTGTGCCAGTTGCCATCTGGGTAGGGGTTGGGAGTGGGGTGGTCTGGCATTACCGGGTGGTAGGTGGGGGCCCACTAGACTACCATGGATTGTTGGGTATTGCATGGCACAGGGGTTGCTATTTATGGCAGTTCTATGATCAGGGCATTGGGGTGCTTACAAAGCCCTGTGGGGCTGGTTGTTGCATCATCTGGAAGGAGAATGGGGGGGCACTTTCACCCTTCAGGACTGTGGATGCGGCTTGCGATATGCCCCTCAGGTATGCCCCTGGTTGGGCATACCTGTGATAATGTCGAAAGTCGCAGGACTTAGCTGCGGGTACTCTGCCCCTTACAGAATCGGGCTTAGGGTCCTTGGCGCAACTGCACCCCTCACATGTCATAACTTGCAACATGCGTAGGGATGCTTATAAAATCTTGCCCTGTGTATTTATCTTATTTTAAATACATTTATTGGTAAGAGGGTATCTGAATCAGAAGTCCGTACCTATCAACTGATTGGCCTAGGCATTGTGGAAACCCTTGTATGTATCAGAGGGTAACTGGTTCCTTATTGCGATGACTGCACATGCTGGCAGTATCTTACGGTTTCTTCTTTCTTGTCATTGCCATATGCAGTCGACAAAACCCCTGTAAGCCATGTATCACAGTAGTCTGTGACAAGGCAAAAAAGAAGGCAAAAACAGCGTTTACTGCATGTGAATACAAACATATATGACACATGTTAATTGTATAGTTGCACACCACGTTAAAAGGAGAACTGTGAGGTTACCACCAGGGTTATACGGGGATCTGTCCTGTTAACTGACTTTCATTTTTATCTTTAGTAAAATTGATGCTTTTTATGGGAGACCACACCAAGATCTGCCAAACTGTGTAGACACCAGAGATTCAAATTAAATAATGACATGGGGCCAGGCGAGGTTTTCTGAAATTGACAGCAATGTTGCCATTTTGAATCAATGACAAAAACTGCACTTTCATGGACATTTAGAGCAGAAAATGTGGACAAGCATACTAAGTGTGTGTGTGGGGGGTGGGGTGGGGGGTTGAGGCACTGTCAGCAAAGCTCTATGAACGTATGCGTGTGTGCGTTGGTTGGTGTATCGCCAGCAGAAATAAATGATGTGCTTGGGCCACTGTACAGATTGCTGCACATCACTAAGCTTAATTATAGGGTACAGTTCACTAGACCACATCACCGTAAGGACATACGCAGGCTGTGGGCAGTCCAGAGGAGGGATAAAAACTTGATGCATGGCTTTCCAGACTAGCATTATAAAGACTGGTCATCTGAGCTTAGTTTATACACCCTGGAGGAGAGGAGATATGACCATTGACAGACCACGGGTGTATTGGGGCATCAATGCACACAACGGGTGCTTTATGAGGCATGGGGGCTTGCCTGAGTAACTTCAACAAGACTGGAACTGCATTAATGACCTGATACACCCATGGGCTGGAGAGGGTTATCGCACTTCTACAACGTGCTAGCTGACTGTAAAAATCAAAAAAATCAAAAGCTTTTTACTACCAGCATGCCAATTGTTGGTCTACCAGGGCATTAATGAATGGTCAGGTGAAACATTCAGCCCATTAGTAAATCATCACGTAACCTTTCATTAATGCCAGTTTTATAGAAACAATCAAGCAATTGGTGGGTATAAAGAAGGCTCATACCACTGCTGCCCCTGCCCACAGCCATGCACGACTGAACCAGCTCTCAAATGCTAGTAATACACACCGCTCTGCTTGGCTGACCCACCTCCCAATGCTGATCCTTCCCCCAACCTTCATATCTTACCAACGTACCACTGCTGCTACTGGTACCAGCAATGCCTGTAACACCGACCTCCCACTGATGCGCATGGTCCCAGCAATGCCTTCCCCAGCCACCTACCAATGCTGCTCATGGCGCCACCGGCCTAACTCACAAACCTCACAGTGCTGCCTCTGCCACCAGCCCTGCCTGTCTCTCCCACCTACAACTACTGCTGCTCCAGCAAACATAACTGCATGACTGCACAGACTCCCAGTGCTGCTTGTGCACCCATCCTGCCTTGCTCACCCAACTCCCAATTCTGCTACTGCACCCCACACTGCCTGGCTGGCCCACCTCTCACTGCCATCCCTGGGCTAAGCAATGTCTTGGCCACCCACCTAGCAATGCCGCTCCTGCAGACATCATGTCTGACTCACACACATGCCAGTGTTGTCACTGAACCCAGCCATGCATGTCAATCACACCTTCTACTGCTGCTTCAGCACCCAGACCTGCATGACTCAACCACTTCCCAGTGCTGCAACTTCACTCCTGCCTGCATGGCTCTCCCAGGTCCCAGTGCTGCTCCCGGCCCCCAAACTGACTGTCTGTACCACATCCCAATGCTGCTCCTGGCACCAACACTGCCTATCTCACCCAACTCACAGTGATGCTCCTAGTCCCATCCATGCCTGGCCCACCCAAACCAGCTCACAGTTCTGCTCCTTCACCCAGGCCTGCCTGATTCAAATGATTGATTTCGCTTTATGTAATATGAACTGTATGGCGTACTCACTCATTCCTCGGTTCATTATCACCCACCCGACCATCAATTTCAATGTACTCATACAAACATGACATCAACACATCCTCATCAAGGCATATATTCTTAAACGCTTGAACATCGGTGACACAACGCACACTGTCAAGTTCTTCAGATTTCTCAGGCACAGCCAAGTAGTACCAGTGGCAATGATTCTCCCTTGGGGTAGGCATGAATGCACAATTTCCATAAGAACACCTGTCATGAAATGATGGGATTGAAAGAATGGCCTTGTAAAATGTGCGGTGTGACAGAATATTCATTATAAAGTGTAACACTACCTTCAGAACAGTGACAATTAATGTTTCCACACATGGTATCACTCCTGTCTCTGCTGATGTGCAGCAATTGCTTTGCAGAATATGCCTCAGAGACATCACTGATGCCATGCCGGTGAAATTCCTGGCACACATGTTGTAGTATCACACCGCCTATGGTAGCAATAGTAGACACAGTTGTCCGTAATAGTCACCAAATTTGTGACGTATCAGTCTGCAGCAATGGTGTGTGGTTCAATCACACACCTCCCACTGCTGTTCATGCACCACAAGGACTGAGTCATCAAACTCCCACTGCTGCTCCTGCCCCCAGCACTGCCTGACTCACCCGCATCCCACTGCTGCTCATGATCACAGACATGCCTGGACAACCCACCACCCACTGCTGCTACTGCTTCAAGCCCTGGCTAGCCCATGCTCCTCCCAATGTGGCTACATCCCCTCATTCCAGCCATGACTGTCTCACGCACATCCCAGTGATGTTCATGCAGACCACACTACCTTGCTCACCCACCTCCACGTTATGTCTTGCCACCAGGCCTGCCGAACTGACCTGCATCACAGTCCTGATCATGTTCACACACATGCCAGTACATCCCACCTCCCACTGTTGCCACTGTACCAAACACTCATTAGCCCACACACCACCAAATCCTGCTACTGCCACCCGCCCAACCTTGCCCACTGACTCACACTGCTGCTCCAGCACAAATCTCTTCCTGTCCCACCCTCCTCCCAAGGCTGCTTCAGCACCTCATTCCAGACATGCCTGTCTCACACATCTCCCGCTGCAGTTCATGCACCACATGGAGTGGGTCACCAAACTCCCACTGCTGCTCCTGCCCCGAGCACTGCCTGACTCACCCGCATCCCACTGTTGTTCATGATCACAGCCATGCCTGGACAACCCACCTCCCACTGCTGCTACTGCTTCAAGCCCTGGCTAGCCCATGCTCCTCCCAATGTGGCTACATCCCCTCATTCCAGCCATGCTGTCACACACATCCCAGTGATGTTCATGCAGACCACACTACCTTACTCACCCACCTCCACTTCATGTCTTGCCACCAGGCCTGCCTAACTGATCCACATCACAGTCCTGATCACGTTCACACACATAGCTGTACATCCCACCTCCCACTGTTGCCACTGCACCAAACACTTATTAGCCCACACACCACCAAATCCTGCTACTGCCACCCGCCCAGCCTTGCCCACTGACTCACACTGCTGCTCCAGCACAAATCTCTTCCTGCCACACACTGCTGCTACTGCTTCAAGCCCTGACTAGCCCACACACAACCAAATCCTGCTCCAGCAACTGGCCCTGCCTTTCCCACCCACTCACACTGCTGCACCTGCCCAAAGATCTTGCTTTCCAACCTTCCTCTCAGGGCTGCTCCAGTCCCTCATTCCAGCCATGTCTGTCTCACACAACTCCCACTGATGTTCAGCTCCTGCACCCAGCACTGGCTGACTGAACTGCATACCACTGCTGCTATTCACCCAATCCCTGAGTGGCACTCCAACCGACCACTGCAGAACCAGCCCCCAGCACTGCCTGACTCACCAACAGCACAGTGCTGCTCCTGCCACCAGCCCTGTCTCACTCACCCACCTCACAATGCTGCTCCAGTAGACCACACAAAATGGCTGAACTAACACCCACTGCTGCCTGTGTCCCTCCAGCCCTGCCAGTCTGAGAACCAAACACTGCTGTTTCATCCCCCTGCCCTGACTGAGTCACCCGCCTCCCAGTGCTGCTCCGGCCTCCAACACTCCCTGGCTCAACCACCTCACAATGCTGCTCGTTGACCCAGCAATTCATGGCCCACAAACCTCCTAACGCTGTCCACGGTCCCAGCCATGCCAGTCACACCCACATACCACTGCTGCTCCTGTTGCCAGCACTGCCTGACCAACACACCTCCAACTGATGCTTCTTCCACCAGCACTGCCTGACTCAAACACCTATCACAGCTGTTCATGCCCCCAACCTGCATGACTCACCCACATCCCACCGCTGCCCATGCACCCAGCACTGGATGACTCAACCACATCCCACTGCTGCTACTGCCACAATCCCTGACTGGCACAGCAACAGTCTACTGCTGCCCCTGCCCCCAGCACTGCCTGATTCTCCAACCACCAATGCTGCTCCGGCACCCATCACTGCCTGACTGAACCACATCACACTGATGCTCTGGCTCGCAGACATCACTGTCCCAACCATCTCCAACTGCTGCTCCTGCCACCAGCATTGCCTGACTCAAATGTCTTTCACTGTGCTAATGCCATCAGCCCAGCCTGACTTAGCCCACTCCCACTGCTGCTCCCAACCATGCCTGGCACAAACACCTACTACTGCATATCCTGCCCCCAGTCCTGCCTTACTCAAACACCTGTAACTGCTGTTCCTGCACAAAAACTTGCTTGCCTCACACACTGCCTACTGCTGCTGCTGCTCACACCAATGCATGGCTCGCCCAATCCCCACTACTGCTCCAGCCCAAAGCAATTCCGGACTCACTCGTGTACAACTGCTGCTCCAACTCTCAGCCATGACTTGCCAACTGTCCACCTCCCAATGCTGCTCCAGCCTCAGGCACTGCCTGAATCCCCAACCTCCCAATAGTACTACTGCACCCCACACTGCCTGGCTCCCACACCTCCCGATGCTGCTCCAGCCCCAGGCACTGCCTGAATCCCCAACCTCCCAATGGTACTACTGCACCCCGCACTGCCTGGCCCCCACACCTCCCGATGCTGCAGATGTACACACAATATTAAACTGATTGCAATTTGCAACAATCAGTTTAATAATATTGATAAAAGAAGAGAAGGCACAGTGACACACGCATGAAATTTTATTGACGTATAACACATAATGAGAAATGAAAAATAAAATAAATAAATACACATTGTCAAATGAAATGCAGGCACAGTAAAGCACGTGGCTATAAGAACAGTCAGCAAAGAAGCAGCAATAACTGATCCCTGAAACATAAAAAAATTACATAGACATAGCAGAAATGAAAGATTAGCTGAGGAGAGAATATTGCAAAACGGCAGCACAGAGACACAGACGAATAATTATTCATAGCAATACTGTGTGACATACATTGTATAGCAGCAGAAGAAAAATTACCAAAAAAAAAAGAAAGGAGAACATAATTATTTTTGGAAAGGACAAATCAGAAACTTGTGACAGCTGTCATGATGACGATCCATGTTACCTGTCTGACAGCTCCATTGAATCTATCTCACTGCTGCTGTTGCCAACTGCACTTTCTTGGGGAGAATTACTATGAGTAGCACTGGGGGGATTTGCTAAGGGCTCAAACATGTAGGGTACAACATTGCATAACGAGTGACCAGCACCACAAGACAAAACAAAGGAGGCAGTACAGTGCAGTGGTTTAAGGCTCTGAGCTTACAAATTTGGTGATATCCAGCAGGCCAGACTTGGGTTTGAATCCTACAGCTTCCACTTACATACTGTGTGACCCTGAGCAAGTCACTTAACTTCCCTGTGCTCCCAGGGTCGCGCCTGTAAAAAAGCTTTCAGTTTAGTGTGCTAATCCTGGTTAAACACAACTTAAAAAAAAAAATAAAAACAACTAGGTAGTTTTCCTTGTCAGAAAACATGCTATAATCTTCTTGTTTGACTCGCATTCCCACTTTGACAGGGCCGATTATACTCCCAATGTCATCACGCTTGACGTCTATGCACAGTACCAGGCGTTCAGCACTCGAGAAGGCACAGCATGGAAAGTCGAGTCGGGCACAATTTCGCCAATAAATTTCACTGAAACAATGATTTTAAATACAAAAATAACACTGTAGAATTTAAACACTGAAGGTAAGGAACGCAAGAAAGAACACGTAAAAAAATGGAACAGTTTTGCATCTGATCTATCACTGTGCCCTTTGCTTTATGTTATTTGTGGTGCTTTTATTTTTATTTTTTAACTATCATAACTGTTCAACTGTGATAGTTTATGTGCATTACAACTACACCCCAGTGTAAGTGTCCTTGTAATTCATTGGATTCTGGCCCTTCAACACCCTTTTTTAACATGTTTCCATCAGTTTTACCCCAAAGGTCATAACATTAATGCCAAGAGATGCCAAACTGTTGTTTCTGGGTACAGTTCACAGCTTTTAACAGTGAGCCTCTGCAATAGTTTGGTGTGCCATATGGTCAAGGTTGTGTGCCACGTGGCTTGGTTCCATGTCATAATGGCAAAAATGGAAAGGCGACTCGCATAACAGTGAGCATATGGTGCCGAATCCAACATCCGCTACACAGCTGCCACAGCAATCCCCATTACAACGATGGCACTGCACAATACCCTACCAACAAAACAGAATCTATCATTTAATGCAGGGGGCATAGCCCCTGCACCCCCCTTTCCGAGGGGCAAGATCTGGCACTCCCTATATTATTATAATCAACTCTAGGGGGCGGAAACTGGGGAAAAGGGGAATACACAAGAGGGGGGCTACCATGGCTGGGGCACCACAACAGGCTTCATTTCCGCATTTAACACACATGATCATACCCTCCCTTGTCATTCACCCTCGCTGTTCTGTCGCTCTACTGATCGCTATTCCCTCCCCCACGCTATACTTTTACAGTAACTATTCTGTCGGGCGAGCAAACTGAGTCACTCATATTTGAGTCGCTCAATTTGCTTTGCCAATATAATGGTATACTGGGTGGCTTTATGGGTAAACCTGATGGCAAAAAAAGGATGGATCTCGGGCAGCGCTTATACCATTCATCAGTAGGTCCCTTTACCATAAGCCATTTGTGGGGCCGTTTGGGTGCTTTTGACTGCTGTTATACCTGTTTAACTGTGACGAATGAAGTCCTTTTTGTTTCTGGATGATTGTTTAGGTGAGCAGTTGAGATCCCCTGGCACCTATTAATGAGGTGCTTTCTCTGGTATCCTGTGAACCATCAATAGCCTGGATTTCATTTTGTGATTTTAAATGGAGTTCCTGAGAATCCGACTATAACCACATCAGACTCGGACAAAGATGTGGAGTCTTCATCTCAAGGTGATGGTGGGGATAAAAATTCCCCAGGTCCTACATCTACTGCTTCTCTTGATGGTGTGGCAGAAAAACAGAAGAGCCCATAAAGAGTCAATGACAGAGTATCAAACAAGAATCAAGGCAGATCCAGACACATATAATGTTTTCCACCGACGTGAAACAGAACAGACTGCATTGTATAAGATGACAATGTCAGAAGAAAAGAAAGCCCAGTACAGGGGAAAAAGCCAAGCTTCAGATCAGGAAGAGCAGGGCAAAGAGAAGAAAAAAACAAGAAGATGACAGTACTGACTGTCGAAAGTGAACAAAGGCAGAAATAGATAAAATGAGGACACAGTGGAGTGAACAAAAAAAGAGACTGAAGGCCGCCCGTAGTGCAGAGGGCTGAAGTACTGTGCACTTTACCACTTACCCTGCCAGTGACCCAAGTTCGGGAATGAGCTCTCGTTGATGGGGGTCAGCTGGGGGTGGGGTGGGAGAGGATTGAGTGGTTGCTGAGCAGCACCTCTCCAGGATTGGGGAGGTTAATCTTCCTGGCTATCGGCTGCCACTGAGTAGGGGTTTGGTGGTAGCATCGAGCAAATGGGGGGGGGCTGGCACTAGGCTCAGTGGGTGGAGTGGGATCACTGGTTCTAGAGCACATGGGCACCTCCACTTGCATGCACTACTGTGTCACTGAGGTACCAGGGAGTGATGGGGAGAAAATGGAACAAATATGTCCCATCGCCATATATCATGGCCCCTGGGACTCTCAGGTTCCACATCATATGGCTCCTGAACAGCACAACAGCTGGGGGAGCTGTTGATGGGACTGGGGGATCCTGAGATACTGCTCGACAAAAGCCATAAGGTGGCAACTGGACAGGCAAAAAGCTCTATGGCAAAAACAAAGAGACCAAAGGAAACATGTAGCAGTTCAGAAAAGCAGAATAAATGAGCGAAGGCAGATACTGTCTGCATTAAAGAATTGGGGGACCACCTCATTAAATGCTATAGCTAAAATAGATGTCCAGTCCTGAATCTGATACCAGTTCATCGTCTGTGTCTGCTCCTCTAATTGACAGTACCCAGGACACCACTGTCCCACAAATGATCCCATTTAGCACTCAAGCTGGCAAGAGAAAAGTCATCTCACAGTCACTAAGCCTTGCCTAAAAGTCCTCAGAGGTTCACAGAGGTTGCCTCTTCAATACTACCCAGTATAACACCTCGAAGAAAGAAAGCAATTTTAGAGAAATGCATTCTTTTTTTTAATATATGTTTATTACTTTTTTTCATGACAACATATACAAACAACATTTAAGCTGCAATTAATTTAAAAAGGGTCAAGTTACTTTCAGTATCACTGGACAGTTACATAGGAGTGGTTCTAAGATATCCATTATTACTCACAGTGTATTACACTTTAGCTTTAAGGAATAAAATCTGGGTTAACACTTGATGTATACAGAACTCATCTGCGCCACAGCATCTCTAAATCATCTAAGTTATGTTTAATCTTTGCATTAATTTCTCTGTCACATACACATCTGCCATCAATTGTTGCCATATCTGGGTTGATGGGGATTCCTCCTTTAGCCAACATTTTGTAATTACCTTTTTAGCAAGCAGTATAGAGATAGACAGCAGTTCCCGGGTTTGTGATTGATGGTATTCATCTGGCATGGCTAAAAAAAGAATTAACCTAGGAGACAATTGGAGAGATGGGTTAAAAATTTCCTGCAGTTGCGTCTGTATGGAATTCCAGAATATCTGTACTACGGGCAGTACCAAAAGATATGTGCATGAGACGCCTTAGTCTCACCACATTTTCTCCAACAAGAGGGTTTTTTTTTTTTTTTTCTGTTTTATACCTCCTTCCTCTAGTGTCAGTCCCCACTCCTTCGGGAGACACAGATAGCAGTCTCTCCCCACTCCACAACCTCCCGATTCTGCCCCAGCGGTTCCACATCGAGCCGTGGCTGTACCCCCAAGGTGGGTATGGGGTGGGGCGCCATCACCCCGAGAATCTTGCAAGTGTCGGATCCACTGGGGACATCAGGCAGGTGCAGGCAATCAGGGTCTCTGCTGGGTTTCTGTCACCTAGGAGACCGTCACTGGTGTTTCCTCCTTTTTCTCCCTCGCGTGGTGCGCGTCCTTGATGTCAAGACGCTAGGCACGATGTCCACCATGCATCACAGCCGTCCCCTCTTGGTAACAGGACTTGCTGTACCCCAAGCCTCTGCTCGGGGTCAGGCAAACTGTGGGCCTTGGCCTCCCCCTTCCCCCTGGAGAAGGCAAGCAGTCGTGGGACGTTCAAGACTTCTCCCCCAGATGGCCCTCTAGTGACCCGTATCTGCTCCCGAACCTGGGTCACCGACATTGCAAGCAGAAATCCAACCACTGTGCCGACGGGCCAGCCAAGAGGGGTGTTTTAATGGTGCAAATTGTGTTGTACCGGTGTATAAAAAAATATGGAAAAACATTTCCAGGAGTATTCCTCCCACAGGTAGGAAGAAGTAGGCCTGTGGATATATAAGAGATATCTATCCCATGAACTATTATCTACCTCAGCGCCCATGTCTGCCTGCCATCTAAGGCAAAGGTAGTCTGTAGCTTATCCTGATATTTCATCAGTGCTCGATATAAACGCAAAATCACTGATAACAACGGGGCACCTGCTATAGTGTAAAGTACTAAAGTGATTAACATTGGTATAGTATTACTAGATGGCTGTGCAGACCTAAGTTTTAAAATGAAGCTGCGGACCTGTATATATCTGAGATAGTACATAGGTCTCCACTGATGCCTGGCAATTGACGTCTGGAAATCTACTATAGTGTTATTTTGCATGGCATGTGTGGGGAGAAAGAAGCTCCAACGTTCCATGTAGTGGAAAAAAATCATCCATCCTACCCAGGGGGAACTGGGGGTTCCCTGCTAATGGCGTTATCAGGTAGCGGAAGGACAAGAATGCTGGGCAGGCCATCGTGGTGTTCCAAGCTACAGGAGAGGTAGCAGTGCAGGGGTTTTCTATAGGGGAGAGTTGTGTAGTGTAACGTGGTTGTAATACTCCCCTAGTCATTGGATCTAATTCTTTCTTTATCATTTCTATGTCTTTCCATAGGGCTTGATAATTTGGGGAAAGCCAGTAGATCACTGTATGGATCTGGGTGGCTGAATGATAGTGTGCCAAATGTGGCAGTGCCAACCCTCCCTTTGACTTTGGAAACTGGAGGGCAGACAATTTTATTTGGGGTCTGCTCCCTGCCCATATAAAATGTGAGACCATTTTGTTCTGCCTACATGTATGTGACTGCTGTAATGGCAAGGATAAGGTCTGTACAAAATACAGGATCCGTGGAAGAAAATTCATGTGGATGTATTCAACCCAGTGGATTAATGGGAGATTTATGGAATTCCACCTGTTAAAATCTGACTGTAACATATGAGTAGGGGGGTCATAATTCACCATATATAGCCTTGCTAGGTCATTAGTGAGTTGAATTCCTAAATACTGAAAGGAAGACATATTCCACCTAATGGGAAATGTAGAACGAGTTTGAGGGCTGGGTTGGTAGGTAGACTGAAGTACCTCTGTATTGGTTGTGTTTATTTTACATCCTGCACATTCTCCAAATGTCTGAAAGAGGTGCCAAAGGTGGGAGAGTGATTGATCTGATTCTGTGAGGTAGATCAACAGATCATCCACGTATAGCACAAATTTCTGTTGTCTACCTTCTAGGTCCATACTGTGGATATTGTTAGATTGGCGTATGGCTTGAACCAATGGTTCTGAATAGATGCCGAACAGGAGAGGCGACAGGGGACATCCCTGTCTCGTCCCTCTATATAGGTGGAATGATGACGAGACCTGATCATTTATTGTCACATAGGCCTGTGGATCTTTATACAGAGTTTCCAGTATTTTGATAAAATCTAAGGGGAACTTCATGAGTTGTAAGGTTTTGAGTAAAAAGGGCCACGCCACCCAGTCAAAAGCCTCCTATATAATTAAACTGAGTAGTAAAGGAGTCTTGTTCCGGGTGGCATGGCAGAGGATATGCAGTGTGTGTTTGATGTTGTATTGTGTTTGCCTGGTTTTAACAAATTCCTTTGATCTGGCTATATAGTAGTGGGTAGTATTTTATCCAGTCATGAAGCTAGTAATGAGGTAAAGATTTTATAGTCAATATATAAGACCAAAATTGATCTGTAGGAGGAACATACTGTTTCATCCTTTATCACTTATCAGCAGCTGATTTCCAAATCATTTATAAAATTCTGATGTATACCCGTCTGGACCTGGGCTTTTAAGGTTATGCAGTTTCTGGATTATAGTACTGATTTCAGTTTGAGATATAGGGGCTTTCAAAGTATCTATATGTTGCTGGAGAATGTTGGGAAGTAGTAGGAATGATAAAAAGTTGTTTATCCGATCAGGATCTGATTGCTGTTCTGGGACATATAAACACTCATAGAATTGACGAAAAATGTCCAGTATCCGATCCTGGGCTACTTGTAGTTTTTGTGTCTTCAGGTCTTGAATTCGGTGACTGCTATAATGGTCATATGTTGGTGGAGACGAAAGGCCAACAATCTAGTTGCTCTAGGGCCCCCTTCATAATATCTTTGATGCAGGTAGTGGAGTGCCTCTTCTGTTTTTTGATTTAAAATTTCCTGAATTTTCTGTTGAGTAGTGTTCAACAGGGCTGTTACTGATGAGTCTCCTTGCATGCATTTAGTTTGCAATTCTTTCAAAGACTTTTGTAACTTGTCTAATCTTTCTGAGTGCTGTCTTTTCAAACTTGAGAATATAATCAGTTCCCCTCAGAGGACAACCTTCAGTGTATCCCATAATGTACTGGTCGAGATCTCTGGGGTCTGACTCTCTTCCTTTATTTATTTGCTCTGATCCTGAATCAGGGTACAGCACTCTTCTACATCAAGCATAGAATTATTGAATCTTCAAAGAGTTTGCATTTGTGGCCTACTCCAATTTAGCATTAGAACCACTGGGGCATGATTGGATAGGTTAATTAGTAATATTTTGCATTTAGTGACCATATGCTGATGTTCCTTGAAGATATGTATTAGGTTTATTCTCATATGTAAATGGTGGGGTGCCGAGTAGTGTATATAATAGCAGCATGTATGGGAGTTTAATAGTCACCAGGTATCAACACAGGAGCAGGAATGTAGCAGGGCCTTGCAATGCTTGGATGGGGCAGAGAGTTTAAGAGGGTGAGAATTAAAGGTATCTATATGGTCGTATATCATACTGTGATCTCCTCCGATGATGAGAATGCACTATTGTAGTGCCAGTACCATCCCTAGTAATGCATTCACTGTTGCTACATTGGTTCCTGGGGGAGCTAGAGACCGACCAACGTAACTAGTTGGTCGAGGTAACTCCCTGTTACTAATGTTAGTCTACCTTGTGGGTCTCTGTATGAACTTGCCAGTTGGGAGGGGATGGATTTCAGTATCAGGAGGGCTGTACCCTGCCTCTTGCCCTCTCTGAATGAGGAAGCTACCACTGTGCTCAAGCCAAATGTATGTAATTTTGCATGTTCAGTAGATGAGAGATGGGTCTCTTGAAGGAAAATAAAAGTAGAGTGAGCTTTTTTAATGTCTGTCAACACTTTTTTCCTCTTAATTGGATTATTTAAACCATTAGCATTTCATTGAGTACATCTTAACAGGTTGAATTTCAGCCATTTCTTACTGTATGCAATGGGTAGTATTAAATATCCCATATACAGGTAGTGTGAGGAAGAGCTTCCTCTGGGTTGCAAGGGAGGGCCAACAGGGCCATTGTGTGGTCCTTTTACCCCTGCTTGCCCTTTGAGAACCCCCAAACTGTTGTAAGACACCGCACCCTGAGTTAACATTTGTCCTATGTTGTGTCATAACAATTTCAGATAAGCAGCTATAACATTTAATCAAGTCTAACACACTAACATAAAGTAACAACAAGAAAGAACCGATTTCCATACCGTTGTTTGCAACAGGCAAAACATAGGCAGGGATAACTGAATTGGCTTCCAAGGTAGAGAAGCCCTACATTTGGCTCCTTTGGAATTCCGGACTCTGGGTAGCTGGAAAAATGAGTTTTCCCAGGCAGGAGATAAGATGACATCCATGAGGAAGTCAGGTCTCCTGGGGGTGAATAATCTCCACCCATCTCTAGGTAAGGGGTGACCATAGGTAAGAAGACGTCATCTAATCCCAGAACAAAAGTAAGTGACAGCATAAGCCGTATGGGAAGTATCATTGTGCCATTTGGTCTATGGCTCCTGAGAGTTGTTAAAAAAAAAAAAATTGGTTCTATGGGGAAAAAAAGGCAGACATTTCAGAGCAGGTGGGAGTCATGTTAGTGGGTCATATTTATATCTTTAAGACTTAATGTGTATGTAGTCCTGCTACTGTAGTGGCACCATGCAGTATACACCTGGATCCTGAGCTAAAATCCACATGTCTGTGGATCTCAGCCCCTTGCCACGGCCAACTCAGTAAGGGATGGTAGCACCCCTAGCACCACATGGTGGGAGTTCCTGACCGTGTGGGCGAGCACTTCAATTGTGCATGGCAATCCTACACTGGGGACGAAACTGGGCTTTATTTAGGGGAAACTTCACAATTAACCCTGTGTGCCCCCAGCGAGTATCACGCTACTCTTTTAGATATTATAAAAGTGCATCTCACCTGCGCCAGCCAGTGACAAAATGCCACTAAGGGAATGCTCCCCTTCCCAACTCCCCATCTCCACTCACCTTGTCCTCTCATATCCCAGCTGATTAGTCAAGCATGGGACTTGAGCAGAAGAGGAGTATAACCTCCCCTCTCTCCCCCTCTAAGTACAGCCCTCAGGATTTCCATACACCAGTTTTAAATGGAGGAAACGATCAGCAATTTGTGGTGAGGAAACAGAAACAGCGGTCTATAAATCACAAATTATTTGAAAGTTTCCCTCTTTTCTGTGTAGAGAGCTCAGTAAAACTAATATTTGTCATGTTTAGATGGGAGCGTGAGAGGGCATCCCCACCTCCACTCATAGCCCTATTTTACTGAAGACACTTCATCAAATAACTGAACTGAGGCTGCATGTACCTTTCATTAGTTTATAAGGGGGTCGATATCACGGGAGTCCTTTTATCTATTACCGGTTCCCAGTCATCATACAAGTGACCTTATCTGAGTCCTTAATCCGCGGGACAGCCCCTCGGGATTCAGTACCCCTATTACTTGTATGGACTGTGGCATTTTAACAATAACCCTTCCATCTGCTCCCTTTTTGCTAATTATGTGTCAAGCACTTGAGGGTCTCTCCTTGTGCTCTTTCCCATACACTGTGAGGGAAAGAAGGATGAGAGAAGAGAGAGAAAAAAATGTCAAGGGGGGAGCCGATTAGGCATCTACTCTCGCACCCTTCTTCATCTCACTTGCTGGGGACCCATTCTAATCTCTTCTTGGGAGGGGGCAGCAGCCAGTCAATACCATTCCAGCATGCTCCCCCTGCCCCCAATATCCCCCAGTTCACGATCTCCCCATCTTCCCCAAACTCCCATTCATCTTGACAATGAGGAAATCACAAGGGTCTAACTGCATGACAAGCTGTGTCCAACTTCAAATGTAAATCTCTTCTAATTACTTTCATCCCCAGGTCTGAAGTTAGCCACATCTGTACTTTTTGGTCATCGTTACTGATGAACTGCTGACAGGATCATCTGTGGGACCTCCTTGAAACTCATTGAGAAGGCCATGAGTTCCAACACGAGACCTCAGGCATGTGTCCAAATGACTCCCCCCCCCCCTCTTTTTAAGGTCTAATAAACGGTTTCTGCTCTTTATTTTTCCCCCCTTTTTAGACCGATTTCCCGGTTCAGCAGATATTTACTTGCACACAGTTTAAGTTTAGCTTACAAACTCCTATACCCATATTTCGGGGCAAGTCACGAGAAAATCAAGATCGAGATGGCCGAGGGCTCCCGTGAGGACAGCATGGTCCTGAATTACCACCTTGTGGATGTGCATCCTGTCCTGCCGGCCATGTCTATTATAAACACTGACAGAATTGTACCTTTTGGTATTTTGTCCTTCCCCCAGAGCTATTACTGCCTCAATTTCTTTCTTTTAATGTTATCTACACATAGTGCTTTGATATTTTCGGAACAGGGTGAATTCTAGCAGAACAACCTCCATCCCACTCACCCCCATCCTGTCTCCAACCTACCCTGCCACTTTCCGCTCAAAATCCCAACATCAGCTCAATTAACGTGGAAGAAGAGGAGAGAAAAAAGTAATTTTCTGACGAAAGACAGGATCATCCATGGGACCCTTCCTAAAACTCACCAAGAAGGCTGTGAGTTCCAACATGCGATCTCAGCCATGTGCCCCATTACATTTTAAAATCTTTTTTTTTTTTTTTTTAGGTCGGACTGCAGTCACTTTTTCTAATAAATGGTTTCTGCTCTTTATTTCCCCCCGTTTTTCCACCAATGTCCTGGTTTAGCAGATATTTACTTGCACACAATTTAAGTATAGCTGGATATCTCTTGTACTCATATTTGGGGGGGAAGTAAAAACAAATTTAAGATCAAGATGGCTGAGGGCACCTGTGAGAACAGCATGGTCCTGAATTACCATCTCACGGATATGTATCCTGTCTTGCTGGCCATGTCTATTATAAGCACTGGCAGAACTGTACAATTTTGGTACTTTCTCCTCTCCTCTTCCCCCTCATCCCCCCCAGAGCCATTACTGCCCTGGTTGCTTTCTTTTGATACAGTGTATGGAGAGGTGCTGTTAATGATGGATTTCAATGTAGCATAAAGCACTGTTCTGCTGCAGTAGTGACGTCTGTAGTGCAGCAGAATGACTTTTTGTTCTGCTGCACTAGGTATGTCATACTTGCATGCCCGTGAGCTTCAAAATAATGATCAGTTGGGCCACATGCTCGTCACTAAGCACAAACGAGCAACCAATTGTTTTTAAAAACAATGTTTCAGTAAGCACATAATGAGTGAGCTGGTTCATTTCATTCTTTGTTGATCTGACCAAAGCGTTTGACACCATCAGTCACGCACTACTTATCCACTCTCTCTCCTCCCTCTATCTCGCCCCTGAAGCAATCACCTGGTTCAAAAACTATCTCACTGACTGGACACAACAAGTCAAAATTAACACCACCCTCTCCGCCAAGCAACCAGTTCTTGTGGGTGTCCCTCAAGGGTCGATTTTAGGCCTCTACTTTTCACTCTCTTTCTAAACTCCCTCCCACAGGCCTGCAGTGGTAAGCTATTGCTCTATGCAGATGATGCTGTAGTATACTGGAAACATACCAATCCTAACTCTCTTCAAGATGCCCTGCAAGGCTGCTTTAGAGAACTAGAATCCTGGTTCACCGATCATCGATTAATACTAAACTGACTAAATCTATGATCTTTGTGCACCGCCAAATCCCCAATAGTAATGCCCTGCTATCAATCTCAAATTCTCAGGGCATCTATATTGAACAGGTTCCTAACTTTAAATATCTGGGCATCACGCTGGATACATCCTTCACCTACCACATACACATTTAGCATCTCTCCTCCTCTGTAAACACCAACTTGGGATTCTATACAGTCACAAACACTGCCTCCCCCCCCCCGGCCCTATGGCCGGCTGTAACCTGCTCAGTCCTATCTTTGGTCAGTTATGGGATAATAATTTATGACACGGCTGACCACACAGCACTTAACAGCATCAATCTAGCCCTCAACTAAGCCTGCCGACTGGTCACAAGCAGTGATAGATTAACCCATATGTGTGAGCTCTATAAGCGAGCAGACTGGCTGACCTTTGAAGGGAGACTAAAGTACCACACTTGCCTCCAAGCCAAAAAGATCCTAATGAATCTTGCACCCATGGACCTTCACCCTCTCATCTAACCAACCCCTCACAGGAGCACCCCTAGGCCCCTGGCAAGCACCCCCCTCTTAGTCCCTCACTGTAGGACCGCACTAGGGCAAAGGTCTTTCTGTTATCGTGCTCCCCTATGGCTTAATAACCTTCCTTCCTTCCTTCTTCCATCTCCCTGGCCCCAAGCCTTGGCCTATTTAAAAATGGTATCAAGAGACTTCTTTCTGACTCGGAGACATGTGGCTGTTACCAACAGTCATCCCTAATTCGGAATGTGATAGAAAACTAGCGCTTCCCATTACTCCAAACCTAGGCCTACAAACCTAACGGTACTTAAACCACAAACTCAAGGTTTGGCGGAGGCCTTCTGAATCCGTAACCTGTCCCACTTCACCTCGAAGACCCAGGGTCCTTTAACAACCCTAGAGATACTAACCAAGCAATGTAAATTATCCTGTACGGTGTAACCATGTAAAATTTGTCTTAATGTAATATTTCTGCTTAGTGAGCTATGTACAAATTGTCTTTAAGTAATGTTTATGTTTTGTATTGACGTGGAGCCTTTGCAAAGGAGTCTTCAACTCAAAGGATTTTAATTCCGAAATTTCAATAAAATAAAATAAAATAAAAATACCTCTGTACAGCGATGTCCATTGTGTTTCTCCCCCCTTGTTTACTGCTATGTAGCTGTGATAGCGTAACAAAATGTGGGTGGGAGTTCGCGAGGCAGTGTCAGGGGTCACAGGCTAGTGGACCATATACATCCTGTATTTTGTTTTGCTTTGTTAGTATGGGGCCCAGTGGGGGGTGGGCTCATTAAATGTTTAACCACTAGAAGCATGAGATCGGATCATTCCTGACTGCTGTACTGCAAGTACGCACCTCTTTCTTGCCTGCATTCGGTTTTTTTTTTATCCCTTCTTTCTTTTATTGTATTGAGTGTGTGTGTTTTTTTTTTCTCTTAATGCACAAGCTGTGCTCCATACGCTATATAGAACAGTGTATGGCTCCCAATGCACAAGAAGGCTAATCTCCAACCTCCTAGTTACTAGGGCGACTGTTAGACCTCTCGAGCTGCGCTCTTGAGGTCAACAGTCGCCATAGTAACTACCCGGTTGGAGACTAGCCTTGTTGTGCATCAGGAGCCATACACTATCCTATATGTTATCTATACATAGTACTTTGACATTTTTAGAATAGGATGAATTAGAGAGGAACAACCTTTGTCCCATCCAGCCCATCGCATCTCCAACCTACCCCACCACCTTCCGTCCAGAATCCCAACATCAATTCAAGTAACCAAGGAGGAGAGAAGAGAAAAAAAGTCATTTTCTGGTGAAAGTCTGCAAAAGTGCCTGGACGTCCTTCATTGTAGCTGCAGCATGTGCCTTTTGATCCTGAGTCTGTGAAGCTGAGATCGTGGTGATTAAGTCTGTGCTGGTCTACTTCTGCTATGTTGTGGCTGTGGTAGGGTGAATCCTTTTTGTTGAAGAGCAGTTGTTGCTTCCTGAGGATTTTCATACACCCCTGTTACCTCTGGAAAAAATATGTGGACCTTGGCTTGGAATGGCATTTGAAATCTTAAGTTTTTGTTTCTTAGGACTGCCAGTATTGGGCCAAACTGCCAGCGCTGATCCATTACAGCTTGTGCGTAATCATGGTTGTCATAAATCCATGTTCCCTCGAAGAAAACAGTTTTCCTTTGCTATATTCCCTGCAATATTTTTTGCTTGGTTGCAAATGACATAAACTGCAGGACGACTGATCTGGGTCATTGCTGGTTATGCGTAGGTGGACGGCCCTGTGCATGGTGGGCCCTTTCAGTGTGAAACTGGTATTCTTTTGGCAAATCAAACTGAAATCGGAAAATGTTCTCTAAGAAGGCAATCATATCCAACCCCTCTGCTTTTTTTCTAAATCCATACAGCCATGTTTTCACAATGGGATTTGCCCTCTGTGTCATTACTTTTAACTGCCAGCTTCTGTAGGCTTTTAATGGTATCTAGTAGGAGTCTATCTGTGCAATCAGTGCAGGAGTCCAGGTCAGATATGACAGCTTGATGTTCTTTAGTTATTTTTTTAAGCTCTGAGATATCTTCATGTAACCCCCTTGTTACCCGGGGTTACTAGAATCCCATTAAGACATAGTGGTAGGCAGGGAAGGCAGCTTGTGAAACTCCAGTTAAATGGGTTTCACACTGTCTCACTCTGTTCTCAGTCACAGCTGAGACTTGAGAGATGACATCACCATAGAACTGTCGCAGCTGCATAAGCCACATTGGAATCTGCAGTACAGGGAGTGAGTTAGAACTTTGGGAGTTTTCAAAGTCAGTCTTCTGTTTGTCTTAAAGCAAGAAGGAAGTCTACTGTTTTGTTTACAAGTAGAAGGAAGTGTTTTTCTAGTTTAAAGTGGTGGAGACTGCTGTCCAGGTCTCAGTGCCCCCTCCCTCCGGGGGGGGGGGTGGAAGAAAAATCCCTCTGTGGATTCCAGGGGCAATCCCCTATTTCCACTATAGAAGAAAGCTGCCTGTTTACAGTTTCTGTTCTTGTATAACAGTGAAAGAAGTGGTACTTCGCCTGTGGGGCACCTGCAACGAAAGGGTGAATGTTTTGCTCCATTTGAAGGGGCAAACAAATTGTTTCATCAGTTTGGAAATATAAAGAAAGCTGGGATGTGGACTGCTATTTGGGAGGACTATTTTACTAGGACAAACAAATGGAGCAGTCAAAAATCTAAAGTTTTAATGGATTTCAAGTAATGTTGTAGAGGGGGTGCTTCAGGTCATCCACCGTTTAGTCTACATTTTCAAAGTTTAAGTTTCTGTTTGTCCAGAGAAATGGCCAGGTATGGGCTGTGGGAGCTGGAGGTGGGAACACCCCCCATCTTTAGTAACCAGGTCCACCTCTACGGATTTCTTCTGTGATTTGCTACTTGCCTCATGCGCCTGGCCAGTGATGAGGTAGGTACCCAGACGTGGGTCGCAACTTGGAAAATCTCTCTAGGAGTCGCAGACTCTAAGTGGTGTGAGGAGCCACAGTTTGGAAAATATACACCTTGTCTGATGGGAGTCCAAAGGAAGTAAGAAATTAAATCTCTCTAGGAGTTGCAGACTCTAAGTGGTGTGGGGAGCCACAGAATATACTCCTTGTTTGATGGGAATCTCTGTTAAGTAAAGTTTGGGTTCATTCTTCAAATGGACCATCAGTCAAGTGGCCGGCAGGGGAGCCGGGCCAGTTATTGCTTCCTGTAGTTGGATTTACTTGGGTGCCCTGTGCAGAGTAGCCAAACCTAGGTCCTTTGTGCCAGGTAACCTCATCCTCCCCGAACCCAGGTCCCCACCAGGTTTTGCTGCCAGTGCCAACAGCAAGCCACCTGTCGTTTTAATAAAAAAGACAGGGGTGAGGGGTTACTTACTAAAACGACAGGTGGCGTGCTGTTGGCATTGGCAGCAATACCTGGTGGGGACAAAAGCATAGATGGTCCCCCAAGGGGCTACGTTCACTGTATATGCAGATAGAGACTACAAGGCGGTCCACTTGAAGAGTGAACCCATTTTTACTATTGTCTGGCTCTGGACCCACCAGGCACTCAGCCCAGACTTGCATGCGCTTTGGATACACAGCCCGACTGGTCCGGCTCCCCTGCCGGCCACTTGACTGACGGTCCATTTGAAGAATGAACCCAAACTTTACTTGGAGATACTCCCATCAAACAAGGAGTATATTTTCCCATCCTGTGGCTCCCCACACCACTTAGAGTCTGTGACTCCTAGAGAGATTTTCCAAGTTGCGACCCACGTCTGGGTTCACTGTTATACAAGAACAGAAACTGTAAACAGGCAGCTTTCTTCTACAGTGGAAATAGGGGATTGCCCCTGAAATCCACAGAGGGACTTTTCTTCCACCCCAGAGGGAGGGGGCACTGAGACCTGGACAGCGGTCTCCACCACTTTAAACTGGAAAAACACTTCCTTCTACTTGTAAACAAAACAGTAGACTTCCTTCTTGCTTTAAGACAAACAGAAGACTGACTTTGAAAACTCCCAAAGTTCTAACTCACTCCCTGTACTGCAGATTCCAATGTGGCTTATGCAGCTGCGACAGTTCTATGGTGATGTCATCTCTCAAGTCTCAGCTGTGACTGAGAGCAGAGTGAGACAGTGTGAAACCCATTTAACTGGAGTTTCACAAGCTGCCTTCCCTGCCTACCACTAGGTCTTACTGGGATTCTAGTAACCCCGGGTAACAAGGGGATTACATTCATAAATCCTTTCAAAATCTGTTTTAGTCTCTGTTCTGAATGCTCTGAGTTCCTCCAGTATTCGATCCAGCTTCTTCTTTTTGACATTCATATCTGACAGTGGTGTTGGATCTGGCAGCGCCTTTTGTGAAATTGATGAGGTTCTGATGTTGCCGACTCCCATCCTTCAGCATCTGACAGCAGCGGTTCCTTGTTTGGTTGGTTTCTTTTCCCTATAGATCTTTTACAGCCATAAGTAAATGCTGAATTAAGTTTCTGTTCAATTTGGTGTGGCTGAAGGCTGACTGTTAAGGAGCCGAGACGGAGTTATGTAATTAGGTGTCCATTAGGGTGGGTGACATCACCGGAAGTCGAGAAATCATTCTTACACCTTCAAAAATGAAATGCTTAGATTTTCTTGAAACAAAAGCTTAAACTCCACACTTAAAATCATTAAAATGTCACTAAGAAAGGATAATGTACAGCGTAAACGACTGTTATATCATTCCGTTCAGATAACAAACAGTTTCAAATCTTACGTCTTCGCAGGCAGTTTGGATTTAGCGGGAATGTCCTTTGTGCAGATCCACTCTTGGATGAAGACTACTTAATGGACAGGACAACATGAAGTAACGCAGCGCTTTACCTTTATCAACAATTTAAATTTTGTCAACGGGACGAAGTGTCGAGGGAATTGCTGTATTCAAATGTTTTGGGGAAAGAAGGTATACTGCTTAAGAAGGCACTTGAATCATTCTTACAAGCAATCTTTGATTAGTTCAAAGAGGAACATTCAGATATGCTAATAGGGTACAGCAAGTTTGTTAAACTGTTCCCCTTCCAACATCAACCCAATGTCCAAATATAAACTGGGGAAATAGGGAAGAATGTCACCATGTTCTCATGTGCATATGCCCCCTGGATAAACCCCTTTGGGGCTTTGCTGCTTCTGTCCCCTTGTCATCGTGTTGCCCAATTGCCATATTCTACATGTCACAGTATTGTGCTGTTGAAACCAGGGAAAGGGAGGCATGGCACCATGCTTTCATGTGCATATGTCCCCTGAGGAACCCCTCTTGAGAGTTGTAAACTTCTGTCCCCTTGTCCAGCTGTCCAGTTTGTCATATATGTCACAGTCCTGGGTGTAGAAACCTAGGAGAGGGAGGCATGGCACCATCTTCTCATGTGCACTTCTAACCCCTTGTCTGCATGCCATACCAGTTGTATCTGCTCTAACCTTGCCATGGGTTCCAGGGTGTCTGTGAGTTGTACCATGTTCGAGACAGGTACTTTTGCTTGTGTTTTTTGGCTCTATTAATGGACTGGGTTCAGTGACTTCAATCATTATTTTCTTAACTTAATAGAAAAGTGTTCCAACTGATGAATTCCTCTTTCTTCTGTTGTCCATGCTTGACTTCGTCCCTACGGGGTATTTCAAATTAACATCCTTTTCACTCTGCATAAAATAAAAATTAGAAATACATTCTTCTGTTTCGTCATGATTTTTTTTTTTCTTGTGGACTCTTTTTCTCTCCGGTCACGGTCTGTGGAGCCTCTGTCAGGCATCCTGCCTACTCCTACCCCACCTGAAGTCCTCCTACCTGTGCCTCCTCTCTCTCCCCCCTCCTCTAGCCACGCTTGGTACCCCCAGCTTAACCCCTCTGGGGTGGGGTCACCCGTCCTCTTTGGGCACTCTCAACAGTCAGCTCCGATGTGGCAGAGGACCCAGGCGGAGGAACCTGGAAGGCCAGACAGGAAGGACCTGACTGTGGGCATGGGGGGCAGGTGCCATCTCCTACTCCGCAGACTGGGGTTTTCCAGTTCTGGTGAGCTCTTCTCCCTCCCTCCCACCCAAGCGTGTACACATCCCAACACATGGCACACGGCAGCCCCTGCCTGCGTCAGGCATGCCAGCCATGTGCTGCTCAGCGAGCTGCAGCACTCCCAGTCTCCACCAGGAGCCGCTGATGTGCTGAGCAATCCCTGACCTCCCCCGGGAAAGAGAGCAGCCCTGCGGGCACTCAATCCTTTCCTGCCCCTGCCGTCCCCCAGCACTCTGAGCTCACTCCCGAACTCGGGTTGCTGGAGTTTTGCCATTAATATGCCATTGTCATAAGGAGTGCCCATTTACTTATATGCGGTATAGCATATTTACTGCCAGATTGTTATGATGCTGTTCATGTTACTCACAGAATGAATCTAATTAAAGACCTGCGAAACTAAAATATGAACTACAACTAAGTGATTTGTTGGTGTCTGTCTTATGCTTATAGGCCTACTTAGCTGTGTAACAAAGGTAGTCCGGGAAAACCAATATATGCAAGATTGTGACATGCACTTGTGATATAATGGTATCGTATACTGGAGGTTGAGTAGTGACCCACAGGTATGGACTAAAAACAATTGATTACATGTTGCAAACCAGAACAACTAAACAAAAGACAGAGAGAAGACATAGGCATTGAAATTGCAAATTTACTTTATTACTAAAAATAGCAAATTTGACAACATGGACACTGTTACCCATGTGATAGTTTCCATATTATAATTTACAATCCCATTTTTCAGAACTTAGAAATTGTGAATTATCTCTATATTTTGGATTACACAACTACCACATGTAGTCATTGAAAATAAGGCAGTTATGAAAATTGAGCAAACGTTTTTTTGAGAACATGAACGTCACATTTCTTGTCACACGTATTGTTCACAAAGCCATATACATGTATAGTTATGCTGCAGCTTTAAAACTTGAAAATGTACACCTGTTTTTCATAAATGATGTTGAAAAAAACTATTACCCTCAGTCCCCTTAAGGACAGAAGATTTGTGTTTTTTTTTCTTTTCCTTTCTCCTGACGCTGAATCAGCGCCTTAACAGAGGGAATTCATTATGTGTTAATAGTGCAGGGAGAGCGAGAGTGAGAGAATTCTCTAAAGATGAGTGGTGCATCCAGTTTACAAAGGACATAAAATGCTAAAAAGATTTATGATGTCTCCCTCTATTTTTCCTTTTTATTTGCATACTGGTGCTGAGCCTACCAGCTCCCAGCCACAAGAATTTTGGCATTCCCTTTCCCTAGCAACATTATAAATTCATGGACCGCTTTTTCTAATTATATTAAGTAATATGCATTTTATTGCAAGCTGTTTTAATCTTTTTCAGCATTTATAGGATTCTGAGATTGTGAAAGTAAACTTTTTTATTACAAGGAGATTTTTTTGTTCAGTCATTGCACCCTAATTATGAAACAGTCCTTGGGGAAGCTGGCATTTGGTGGGCTGTAATGAGACCAGCCTTATAATCCAGGTCATTATAAGTTGGATTTGAACTTTGTGGTTAAAAAACAAGTTTGGAAGGCGCCGTATAAAACTTTTATAGTGTGTACTGTTGCTATACAGCAGCCTAACACCAAGTGTTGAAACACTAGCCTTTAGGGGGACAATGATACATTAGAATGGCCGTGCAGCTCATATTTAGTGATGCCATTACCGTACCTTCCTGCTGTACATCTACAAATCCATGCACCCCACCCCAGGAGGGTTCTTCTTACCTGCAGTTTCAGGAGGCAACCAGCTTTCATTCATAGGAAGGATGCCCCCCCCCCACGCACACACACACACGCACACGAACCACACATATTATCAGCTATTCTAAAGCAGCAGCAGCTGCTGGTCCTTTTTTATCACTGTTCTATTAGTCCATTCTGTCCCTTTCAGTTCCTTCAGTCTTCTTGTGGCTGCAGTGGCCACGCTGTTCCACCAGCTGGAAAGGCAAAGGAGTAGCTACCATCCTAGTCAGTGTCACTCATAGGTTAGCCAGAAAGGGGATTGTAAACACTGGATGTCTGTTCCTGCATCATACATTTTAAAATATTGCTTAGCTCCAGTATGTATGTATTGCTGCCCCACAACAGTGTATGTGGGCTTACATTTTGGCTCTATGGAGCCCAGCCTGTACTGCTACCTCAGATTTCATGCTTCTTCCAGCCCCCATGGACTCAAACTCTTCAACTGGGACTGGAGGAAAAGCAGAAGTGAAGCATTAGTTTACGGTGCCTCCTTATTCTGCATTTATTTATTTATTTTTTGTTGACCGGATACGTGCACTAGACAAATCCTGCCTATTTTCAGGCATGACCCGGGGGAGGGGGACACAGATGAATGCCAACTGACCTTGAACCAGATTAAGCTGTTGGTGGTATTTTTAGTGAATGAGGGAAATTTGGCTAGGACACAGGGAAATTCCCCTACTCTGTGGGAGGGTTCCCTTACATCCTGGCATTCTGCCAAGATGGCCGTCCATGGAGGAGCTGTGGAGGACATGGAGGTGTTGGAGGCAGGGGAGTCGGTCTCCTCCCCTGTCTCTGTATTGCAAGAGACCGCATTGCCTAAGGACTTTCCTGCTACTACTGAGAATTCGCTCAACTTGCCATTGGATTTGGATAAAACCCTTTTTTCTCCTGTGGATCTGACCTTACAAGGTAACACCATGATTTCTTTTTTTTTTTTTTTTTTAATTCAAGTTTATTGACAGACAGTCGGCACACAGGTAAAACAACCAAACCTTACAGAAGATGATCCGTGACGGCACAGTGCCACTTACAGTGTTCCATTGGTAAATGACCAAAACAATTTCAAATTGTTAACTCCCCCCGGCCTAATTACTCACCTAACCTCCTTGCCCACCCACCCCAGGATTGCAAAGACTGAGGCAGATCTGCTCGTGAGGGAACGAACCAGGGTCTACTAACCCAACACAGGCTAGTTATGAATGAGCAAAGTAAAGGGCCTGAGGGGCCCCATACTCGGTCAATTCAAAGGCTGCCCCTCCTCACAGCCCCAAACTTTTCCATGCTTAAGTTAAAAAGCAGTTCTTGTAACCATTCCACATAACTGGGTGAGGTATTATCCAACCAGTGCCTTAACACTATTTTCTTGACCGAAGATGAAATCAAGGCCATATAGTATCTTCGGGACTTAACAGCAATACCAGTATAATCCCCTATTAGACAAATTTCGGGAGTGAAGCAATGTTCAATGCCCAATACCGAGTCCGCCTTGTGTTTAATTTGGTCCCACAACTCTTTTACCGGTGAACAATCCCAAAAAATATGCTTGAGGTCACCCACCGTTTGATGACACCGGGTACATAGAATGTCTGGGGCACGCCCAATCTTGTATAACTTGGAAGACGTCCAGAACAAATTATTTAAAAAGTGGTATTGCATAATACGCAATCTGTCCTGGGTAATATACTGGTACATATGGCGCCAAACAAGGTCCCAGTTCCGGTCTTGATCTCCCAAGTGGTCCGCCCAAAACCTCGGTTTGTTACCAGTATCTGTGTAAACTTGTTCAAATAGTGCTTTGTAAACCTTAGAGACTGCATGCGGTTCCCAAACTCAGCGGATCAGGGGTTCAAACCATGTCCCATTGATCTTTCTCTCTTTTAATTTGGACTTGAAATTCCCCAGCAAGTGAGTAAGTTGGTATATTTTAAAAGATTGGTTAGGCCCTATGTTGTACTTTGTTAAAACTTCTGCGACTGTTAGGCACCTGTCACCTTGCATGATATCAGCCACCTTTAACCCTTTCAAAAAAGGAAGCCAGGATTCCTTTATCATGTTCACCCAATCCTCAGATTAGGTTATGGCATATTGGCTGATAACTATCTGCACATGGGGAGAAGGAAGAGAGGCACACAATTGGATGTGCGTGACGAGGGGAGAGATTTAATTGGGGTAGCTGCTAGGCTAGAGGGGAGATTTTAGTGGGATAAAAGAAGAGCCTTCGGTACACGCCAGCCTCCTTTATTAACTCTGTTTCCAACTTAACCCAGGAAGGGGCATACGATAAAGTTCCAGGTCCCTGGGGGAAGGAGCCAGCATGTATTTACAGAGGTTGCTTGCCCAGTGATATAGTCCAAGTGCGGAGTTTTAAACCGCCTTCTCCTGGGAGCGAGTTTGTGATAGGCTCTGCGGGGTTTTCTTTCCCAGATGAAATCTGAAATAATTGAATGGAGTGCTCTGTGCCACTTTAAGGGTAACCATACATTAAGCATATTTAAAGGGTTAAAAATCCTCGGCAACACATTCATCTTTATTATATTGACCCTTCCCCAGAGAGAGAGCGGAAGTTTGCCCCATCTTTCCAGGTCTTGCTTTATAGTTACCTTAAGGGCATCCAGATTAAGTTTCACCATTTTGGCCTCTGAAGTGGCCAAAGTGATGTCAAGATATTTCAAGGTGAGAGGGGTCCAATGAATCCCCAGCTGCGAGATATCTGACTTGCAAAACTTAACATTAAGCGGGAAAAACTGAGTTTTCCCTATGTTGATTTTATAGTTGGATAGTTTGCCATAGGATACGATAAGGTCGAGCATGACTGGAATGGAGGTTCGGGGATGGCTGATATGAAGTAGGATGTCATCCGCAAATGCAGAGACCTTAAACTCCAGTGATCCAATTTTTATCCCTTTAATTTTAGGTTCCTGTCTAATACTACACAACAGTGGCTCTAAATAAAGATTGAACAAGAGAGGGGACAGAGGACAGCCCTGCTTAGTACCTGATAGCAAAGACAGGCTTGCCGGAAAAACTCCATTGCAGTATATTTTTGCAGACGGTGACCTGTATAACGCAAACACCATATCTATAAAATGGGCTGGAAAGCCGAAATGCTCCATGGTCAAAGACAGAAACCTCCAATCCACCCTGTCAAATGCTTTCTTAGCATCGACAGACAACAGACCACATGGGATTTTACTGTCTTTGGAAGCTGAGAAGATGTGGGATAGTTTGCGGAGATGGTCTGATGCCATTCTTCCAGACATGAATCCCACCTGATCCAGATGGATTAATCTAGGGAGGACCTTCGCTAAGCGAGCTGCTAGTATCTTTGCCAAAATTTTTATATCTTAGTTAATTAAGGCTATGGGCCTATAATTTGGAACCTTATCTCGATCTTTCCCTTCTTTGGGGATAAGCACTATCAGGGACTCAAAAAGGTGACTATCAATATTTTCGGAGGTAAAAATACTGTGAAATAGCCGTTTTAAACCTGGGATTAACTGCCTACTGAAACATTTATAAAAATTCGGAGAGAAACCATCCGGTCCGGGAGCTTTGTCAGCAGGGAGCGTCTGAATCGCATTTAGGATTTCAGAGTCTGAAACCGGGAAGGTGAGCATTACTTTCTGTTCATCCGTTATCTGAGGTAAATTACACACAGACAAATATGCCCTAATTTCCTTGTCACTGGGTCTATTGGGCATGGGGCTGTATAAATCCCTGTAGTAGTCCTCGAATTCTTTAGCAATTTCATGGGGGGTGGTTTTGATTGACCCATCAGTGAGGGATGATATACTTTGAATGATTCTGGATGTTTCGGCCGCTTTGAGGCGCATGGCAAGGAGATGTCCCGTCTTCTCCCCTTCATCTAAATATAGGGCTTTTGTTTTGTTAATGGCATACTCTGCCTTTTCTCTCAGAATGTCGTCATATTGGTGTCGGAGCCTAACCAACTTTTCTCTTATTGCCATTGGTGTAGTCTTTGAAAGAATATTCTCTATATCCCTGATCTGGGTAAGCAATTGCTTGTCCAAACTCTCTCTCTTTTTCTTCCTAGCGGCAGCTAACTTGATAAGCTCCCCCCTTAATACACATTTTAGTGCACTCCATTCAATGTCCCCCCTACCCGTCGTGTTGCAGTTCTCTTGCTCGTACTGTACTATACTCTGGCTTATACTGTCTCTAATCTCCGGTACACTGAGGAGCTGATTGTTTAACTTCCAGATGGTTTGCTTGGGGGTATTAAATACAAGATTTAGGGAACATCGGATCATGGAGTGGTCCGAGATGACCCCTGGCGTGATTGTACAATCTATCAGACCAGGGAGCATGCACTGACTCATTAAAAAGTAATTGATCCGAGACCTGGTTTTGTGGACCTCAGACAGGAATGTATATTCCCTCCTAGAGGGGCACACAGGCCCAAATTGTCTGCCAACTCCCTAAGGGCTCTTTGAGCCGGAGAGAGGCCCCTGTCTCGCCTACCTTCTCTATCCAATTCCGTATTGAATACCAAGTTCCAAACACCTCCCAACAACATTGGGAGATGGAGAAAAGGGGACAGAACATTTAGTAAATCAGCGAAAAACCGGGGCGAGTCTCCATTTGGACCGTATATACTACCTATCACCATCCTTGTTTGACTGATACGCCCAACTACTATTATGTACCGACCCTCAGGATCTGCCAGTTTTTCCTCGCAGACAAAAGGGATATTCCTGGATATTAGAATGGCTACTCCCTTACTGGTGGTGCTATCGCCTGCAGCGTATACCTGAGCTACAAATTGACGTCTCAAAGCCTTGGCTTCCCTCTCCAATAAATGCATTTCCTGCAAACATATTATCTGGGCCTTCTGCAACTGCAATTGTCGCAGAACCTTGTAGCGCTTCAATTCCTTCCTAGCCCCTTTAATATTCCACGTGATGAACTCCTGGGTGCTACCCATTGTCCCTGCGCTCTATTTGGAGTCTACCCATATTTGGCTGCATTCCAAATCCACCTTCCATCCTAGGCTCTCCCTCACGAGCAGATCCCCCCAAGCCGTTACCTTCTAGTCTTAATGCAACCCAGATCCCCTTGATCTCCTGCCCCCTCTCTAATCCCTATATGACCCCCCTTCGTCTCCTACTCCCCCCCATGTCAAGTGACCAGAACCTTAACTTAGATTGATAAAAGCATGCCCTCCCTCCCACCCATAAAACAACCTCCCGGCCCATGAGTTCGCAAGTTCCAAAGCTCCCGATTCCCCTCCAGCCTCCCCCTCCCACTGTCCGCAAGAACAATTACCTAACGGAAAAAAGTCTACTCTACTACAAATCCAATAACTGTACCTTCCCATGCCCAAAAGACTTAACCGCCCCCCAAGAAAGAGCCACCCAGCATCCCAGAATAAAGTCCTCCTGGGGCAAATCTGCACCAGGTCTGCTGCACTTCCGAATAGGAGACTTAACAATCCGACCTTCCCTGACCTGGTAAAGTGTTAACAGTAAAATGTAAAAGGGATGGTCCCTCCTTGCACACTGGGGGAAAAAATAAAAAAAACAACACTGCCCCAACTACTCTGCATGCACCCAATTGATCCCTGCTACTGTACTTCTAAACTATCAGCCCATTTACCAGGCAGTTAAACAACTCTATGGAATACAGAACACACTAACTACTTAAATATTGAAAATCCATGTGGAAAATGTCCAGAAGCTCGTGTCCGTGTAGTCCAATAACAAACAACTGGTGGGGAGAAACACACATGGCATGATTTGAACACTCCTCAATAAGATTGGTTTTCCCAAATAAGAAACAGCACCTCAAGTGGTCTCCGGGTACCTATAATGGGAGTAAACGGACAACAACAACAATAAAGGGAAAGGGGGGGGAAGAAGAGGTGTAATCCAGGGGGAGTGAGGCACTAAGATTGTAGCTTGCAGAAACCAGGGAATGCGGGGTTGATAAACTGTCGAAACTCCCTTGCAGAGACTTCACGGTGAAGAACGTGATACTGAAGCTCCCTCTGGTGGCTACCAGTCAGGACGACCTTACCAACTTCCAATAAAACCCCACAGGAAAGTTTCAGTCCACAAATTTCCGTATACGGGACCCCACAGCTCCGGTTCCAGTCAGTCGGACATTGCCATTGGCGAAAACAGGCGCACAGTCCCCCGAGTGAACTTTCAACAGCCCCCTAGTAAGCTTGCCAAGCTGAAAGATGTCACCATGATAATTAAAGCAAATATCAGCAGGTCACGCCGATGCTTAAGTGAAGCTTCCCGGGGTGTCGTGATACACTGCCACCTTCCCACAGGATCGCAACCCCCAGAAAACTTAGGTGCTGACCAACCAAATCTCGGGTTTCATTTACTGTTCCAGAGAGTTCAAGGCAAAAAATAAACAACATAGAGGGACATCCCTTGAGGTGCACTTAAACAGTCCTCCTCTCTCTAATGGAACTGACTATTTCGGGGTCTAGCAACAATAGCAGCTCGCTGCAAATTCCTACATACTGCCTCGTGAGTGCATCATCCTTCCACTTGGCTACTGCAATACATTTCTTTACACTTCATGACGAGCCTGCAACACTACATTGATATAATATTTACTTTTTTTGAACAAACCGAAGGGCCTCTTGTAATCCTTTTTCCGCAGCATGAGCATTTTCAAAGCTGGTCCACTGGCCAGACAGGACCACCTGCAAATGCGCTGGATACTTCTATACGAAGCGGATGCCTGCGGCTATCAGCTTGGTAACTCACCTGATGATACTCTGCTCTCCTTTGCGTACAGTTAATGGGAGATCCTGGGCAATTCTCAGCAAGGACCCCTCCCACCGAACTTCCTTGAGGTCTTTGATTTTTGTTAGGACATACTGTCTCTCCTGGTAATTTAGAAAGCGGAAAATCAAAATGCGAGGTGGAGAGCCGGCAGGAGGCATGGCCCTTAAAGCATGATGAGCCCGCTCTATCGTATAGTTGCCCCCGAAAGGTGTGGGGCCTGCAATCCGATGGAGGAACTTCTGGATAAACGCGATAGCGTCGGGGCCCTCTTCCTTTTCAGGGAGACTGACAATGATCATGTTATTGCGCCTGCTTCTTCCCTCCAGGTCCTCTATCTTCATCTCCATTTTGTTCAGTTTTTGCTTTAGTAGACTTAGCTCGGGCTCTTGTTTCTCCATCCGTCTTTCTAGCGAGGCGACCCTCACTTCCGTGTCTCCCGTTCGGCGAGATAGGTCCTCCAACGCCTGAGTAACTGCCTTAAGTTCCTCAGTCACTGTGCACAGCTCAGAGCGGAAGGGTTTGATCTCAGCTAAAAATTGCGCCAGTGTCAGGGGCTCCTTATCCGAGTTGCCGCTTTCATTTTCTGGTCCTCCTGTCTGCGGAGAAGTTCTGGCTTTTTTAGGCAAGGCCTTTGCCTGGGACGCCGGCGGGGTGTGCTTCGGCGGGGGTTTTTTCATCTCTGCATCCATCGGCTCCGGAAACTCTCACAAGGTGCTCTAACAATCTGCAGGCTCACTAATTGTGAATTGGTGTTGGTGTAAGTCCTTCTTAACTGGGTAAAGTAGGCTCGTAATGGAGCGGGAGGCCAGGGCAAACACAGTCAGGCAGCCGCCATGAAACCTGCACCACGTGACTCCCCAACACCATGATTTCTAATAGAGCTGCTAAAGTGGCATATCCTTCTCCTAAGAGTAATTCTGTGGCTGTGCCTGTTTCTGAACCTACTGATGTGGCTGCTGTAGATACTTTGCTTGTACTGGAAGAACAATGTTATTTAGCGCAAAAAGTTGAACTACTTGCTCTGAAACAAACTGCTACTGTGCCGTTTGAAGACCTTCCTGCTGACTCAATGTAAGACTGCAGTTTCCTTACCCATTGACGCTTCTGACAGCGTCTTGACACTTCCTCATTCCTTTCTTGCCAGACCTGAAATGTCAAAGTCTGTCTCTGCTGACAGTGGGGGTTCACCCGGAATGGTGTTACCGGCTGTCTCCGAGCCGGGCCTACAACAAGACCCTTCACCTGCAACCGGTACACTGAATCTGGATTGGTCGGTCGACTCAGCCCTCAGTGCAACAGGCTGGGAAAGAGATCCTGTTGCTGGAACTTGGCGCTCCGGTCCCTCGCCGATACAGACTTCTATGGACCCTGGAGAGACTGTTTTTTCTTCTGACCTGTGGTTGCCTGCCTCACCGTGACCCCCCTCTCCCTCCCTCCTGAACTGCAATTTACTCAGCACCCGGTCTTGAATATCCCAGTTGTTGCACTGCTAGAGGAACTCTCCCAGTTACAGACCCCGTCTTCTCCCAGTTTGTGACCCCGGGACCCTGGGTCGAGTCTACCGCCTGCTAGACAAACTTCCTTTGTACGCTCTGCTGCTTCTAAGACTTATGCCTCATGTTTTACAGTGCCTACTCATCAGGCTAAACGACATAATTGGTCTGACTGCAGTACTTGGTTGGTATGCCTGAACTACCTGATCGGATTTTTGTGGGTAGAACTCTTCCTAAGGACTCGATGGGCTTTGCTGCTTACGAGAGTCATGCTTTACTCCATGCATCCTCTGAAACACACTTTGATGTCAGCTTTAAAACTATGTCAGGTTTAGAGAAATTTTGGACTAAATTTCATGAACTGAAAACTTTACACTTATGGGCCCCGTTTAGTGCAGTTCCTTTAACTAAGCCTGCTCATAAAAATGTCACTATTTTGTTTCGTAACGAGGGGGTTAGTTTAAATGACATTACGGTATGGTTAAAACAACGCTGTACTATGCTTTCTGATCCAGAGGCTATTTTTGATTCTGAAAATTTGTGGACAGGGGGTTGGAAAGTAAGAGTGCTGCTTAGGATGACTGATGTAGGGGTGCAACATTTACCCAACAGTTTTATCCTAGGCAGGGATAGGGGAGTTCTCTTCTATCCTGGTCAGCAGAAGGCATGCTACAGATGTGGTTCTGTTAGCCACATTAGTAGTATTTGCGATGTTGTAAAATGCTCTGTTTGTGGTGAACTAGACCATGCTGGTTCTCAATGCGTGGAAGAGCCTAAGTGTGTTCTTTGTGAAGAAACTGGTCATACTTTCCAACAATGCACTTGGGCAGCACATAACTCTCCGATGCTGGCTGATGGGGAGGAACAGAGACTACTTATTACTGTGGCACAACATTCCAAGATTCGTGGTTTTTCCTCTGTTCCCCAGAGTGAACAGCCTTCAGAGGGTCTTCTCAAGCTTTCCCCTTTTTCAGCTGCTCCCCCTGCTGATGAGCCAGTATCCCCTACTTTTCTGCACACTGCTATAGTTGTCCCTGTTCTGGACCCCCCTTCCTCTCCCCTGCTTTGCCTAGTTGTTCTGGCGAGGTTCCCCTGTCTACTGTTGTCTCCCTGGCTCTTCCTGCAGGTAATATGAACCCGCCACCCCCCCAGAATCCTTTGTCCCTCATACTAGAGTTACAAGGGGCTCTCGGAAATTGGGGTCCTCTTTTCCTAAGGCATTGAAGGTGGGTGGTATCCCTTTAGCCAATAAGTTTGACTTATTACGTGACCCCTCGGAAAACACAGATTCTGACTCTTCCTCTGTACTTTCATCCTATCCCGAATTGACTACGGATACAGAGGTCCCCCCTGATAATCCAGGGTCACAAAAACAGAAAGCTAAGGCCAAGGTTAAACATAAGGACAGTGTGCCCAGGAGGGGTAAACCTAGGTGAAGATTCCTTTTTTTTGTTGCCTTCTAGCTGCTTTCTTTGTTTTGCCCAACTATTATGGCTCCTTCATTTTCCATACATACTGTGAATGTTAACAGTATTAAACGACAGCCCAAGAGGGATTCGGCTTTCTCCTTTTTATCTTGCCTTACTGTTGGGGTGATTTTGTTACAGGATGTGAGGTTTCATTCTCTTTCTGAAATATCTACAGTACAAAGGCTTAGTTTCCTGGCCTATCCTATTGGTCCTTTGGCCAGGAGACATGTTCCGGTGTAGGGATTTTGTTTAATTTACCTAATGTTTCTGTTCTTAAAGTACTTGATTTATACCCAGGTAGGCTGTTACTTTTGGATGTGAGTATTTCTGGAGTTTTATACAGGATTGTTAAAATTTATGCGCCACAAACCAAGTCACTTAGGATTGATTTATTGAAGCTTGTTTGCCCTTATCTGTATACCTCCCAGTATGTTGTTTTTGGAGGAGACTTCAATTGCAGCTTGTCCCTTAAAGATAAATCACACTCCTCTAAGATGAATAAATTGTTTTGTGATACTAATTTTCTGAAACAAATGTTGCAATCTGCAAAACTGAAGGATGCATATCTCCAGATAACTAATACACATACCCCCACCTTTCATAAAGGCCCTCTGACTACCCGTATTGATTTTTTTTTTGTATTCTGTCACTTGCCACTCTCTGGTGCTACTGTCCAGGTTGCAGCCTTTTCAGATCATAATCTTTTAACTGTTACCCTTGGTGATGCTGATACGAGATGTTTTGGTCCAGGCTCATGGAAACTGAATTTTCATTATTAAAGGATTCACAGTTGTTAACACGACTTAAATTATTTTTTCAAGCCAGGAAATCAGTTGTCATGCTCTATAATGACCTCTGGGGCTGGTGGTCTGATACTAAATCACACTTGCAGTGTTTGTTGAGACAATTTTGTCGACAATCTCACAATGATCAATGTTTTGATTACCAGAGGAAGCGCTGTCAATTACAAAAACTCCTCACACTTTCTTATACTACTGGTCATAATTTTACTGCTCAAATTATTCAGCTTAAACAGGAGCTTAATATGTATCACTCCAAACAATTTTCATTGTTACGACAACAGCAACAATTTGGGCTATCAGGTTCCTATCATGCTGTCTGCCTGTTTGACAGCTGTTCTAAATGGGTGGATAGTAAAGATTTTGGGTCCCTCTTTGATGGGACTATGACAGAACTAACTGATCCTTTAGATAGTCAGAGCTATGTGGCTGAATATACCAGGCTATTATTTGGTCCCATTGCCTCACAGGTAGAAGGAACCGTTACCTATCTCTCTCTCATTTGGACATCCCTGATGTTCCGCAAACGATTCTTGATTTTGTATCTAGTGATATTCAGATTCAAGAGGTGGGAGATGCGATTCGTGCTTTGAGATCGGGGGTGACTCCTAGCTTAGATGGTCTCTCCAATGAACTGTTCAAGTTATTGGATGTTGACCTATGAGGTGAATTAACAGCGATGTTTAATTATGTTTTATGACAGGATGTTCTGCCATCGAATTTGAATATGGGTAGTCTTTTTTATATCTGCAAAAGGGGGGATAGGAGATTGTTACACAACTGGAGGCCCCTTAGCCTTTTAAACACTGACTTTAAAATTTTGCCGAAAATTATTTCACTCCATCTGTTGAAAATTGCTCCCCTTGTAATCTCTAAGGCTCAGTTTAGTAATATTCCGGGGAGGAGTATTTCTGATCATATAATTTTATTACAAGAAATAGTTGAACATGGCAATCATGACCTGCTGAACGGCTTCCTGATCTCCTTGGACCAGAAGCAGACTTTTGATTAGGTCAGTTGTGACTTTTTATGGCATACCCTATGTCATTATAAAATCCCTGCTAGAACAATTTCTTGGATACAGTTATTATATCAAACAGCCACGACAGTCCCTATGGTGAATGGTTGGAAAGGTCCTATAATACCACTGAAAAGGGGGGTTAGACAAGGCTGTCCATTTAGCCCTATTTCATACATATATTTTTAGACCCTTTACTACGCTCTATTAATACATCCCGATCTATTGTTCTGCTTTCTACTCCATCACATTCTATTCCGCACTATGTAATGGCCTATGCCGATGATATGAGTTTAGTTGTAGCAGACTCCTTTTCAATTACTGCAGCTGTCCAGCATTGTTGGGATTTTGGGTCCCTTTCTGGAGCTGCTCTAAACTTGAATAAATGCGTGGGTAGACAATTGGGCTCTTGTGGTTTGAGACACACTGCAGTTTCAGACATTAGAATAACCTTGGACCCTATTAAAATTTTGGGTAGTTTGTTTGGGGACAGTTCTTTGGATATTATTAATTGAGGTCCTAAACTTGATTTGGCACAGTCTAAGGTTACTTTATGGAATAGGTGGAAAATGGGGAAGAAGAAAAGGGTGTATATGATTAAAACTTATTTACTTCCTGTGTTTCTTTTTTTAGTATATGTTTTTCCCCCTCTGCAGAGCCTTGAGACCAGATTATTGACTATTTTTTTTCAAGCACTATGGGGCAGTCGCCTCAACCCTATTCAGCACAATTTAACATACTTGCCACTTTCAGAGGGTGGTCTCGATATGGTCAATCCTTTATTTTTTTATAGTAGTATTTTTTTATGACCAACTTTAAACCTCTTTTGGTAAATTGTGACAAGGGGTGGGAATAATGGTTTTATGACACCTGTAACCTGTGGTTTGGCCTTTGGGAAACAAACTCTCTTAAGGTGCTATAACAAATCCCATCGAAACCGTGTTATGTTAGGGAATCTTTTCTGTGCCTGAAACAATGGCGAGTGTTGAGCTCTACAATTATGACCTTGAACAGAAAGGCTTTGTATAAGCATTTACTTACCCATGTTTGCACTGTTCCAGTTTCCTTCCCTAAATGCCTGGATAATTCCCTGAATGATCTTCTGACACTTTTGCATAATGCCAGGATCCCTTGGAGGATGTGGGACTTACATTGGTTGAGCTGTCACGAACGTATAAACGTGAAAGCGAACCAAAAACACAAACAATTAACTGAACGCTATTGTTCAAGACAATCCTGTATGCAACAAGAGGAAACTATTCAACATTTGTTTTTCTTCTGTTCTTACATTAAGGATTTTTGGTCTTATTTGGCCACCCAATGGCAAGAACCTATATTCTCATTTGTGTCTTATGAAGTTTTAATGTATGGTTCATTTTCTCAGGCATGGAAAAAGTGGAACATAGATTCTTTAAATATTGTCTTTACTGTTCTCAAATGGCATGTTTGGACTGCTCGCTGTCTCTTTACTTTACAACAACTGGATTTACCTCACCATGTCCTACTCTTCTGATTTGAAATCTGTTTATGTTTCAGACATACAGTCTACTCCCACTAGAACTCTGTTAGAATTATGGAAATGCATGCCGTGGATAACTGACTCAGATTTCCCTGTAACATGAATTGTGATTTATTGAATGTGTATTTCAATTTTTGTTTTTCCATCCTGTTGATTTGTTGTTTATGCTTATAGTATTTCTGTTAATAAAATATTCCCCTACTCTTTTCGATAAGTGCCATGGGATCTTTAACCGGCAGATGGGACATCGGTTTAACGTCTCATCTGAAAGACGACACCCAGAAGTGCAGCACCCCTCTCATGCTGCACTACAGTGTCAGTACTGGGATAGTAACCCAAGTGCCAGATGTGGGAATTGAACCCACAGCCCTCTGATCTCCCGGCCTCAGAGGCGAGTGTGCTACCTACTGAGCCACTGACACTTTTGCATGGCTCGTGCCTACATCAAAGGCAGCTTTACTGCCACTAATGACCAAGCCCAACCAATACTTTTAATTGAAACTGGGATTCCCCAATCACTGCACTGAACTAATTGGACATAAGTGCAATCCCACACACCCTGAAGTGGACACAGATACTGTAGTTTATGGGCAGAAGTCCTATCTAAAGTGAGGACTTCTAGGCCATTGCCCTTAGGACTACAAACTGGCAGCCATGTTTGTCCCCTCTCACCAAGGCAGTGGTGCCAGAGGACACCAATCAGGCTACAGTAGCCTAAGCCAGAGCCACTAGAGGGCTCTAGGGACTTTGGAGGACTTCATTATTCACCCAGAAGCGAGGCAGCCAATCAGCTGTTGAGTGATAGCTAGACATACCTCCCAAAAAGGGGATTTAGCCAATTGGGAGGCTGTCTGCTCTTGGAAAGACTTAAGCATTTTCCAGCAGTTTTTAGTCTGCCGGAGACAGTGAATGAGAGTAAACTGCTCATCTGACAGAATGAGAAAAAAGCCACAAAGGCACTTTGGAAGGAGAAGCGTGCTTATACAGCTACCATGGGGAGACTACAGTTCGCTTCACTGACAGAGAGACACTGAAGGTACAGATGTGGAGGCTATGGGTCCTGCAAACCAACTCTTTTACAGTTTGATTGGGCCAATATTTGGGCTTTCTGCTGTTAATTAAAGGGACCAAGCCATCCATACAAAATTGCAAATTTGGGGGCCTGGTTTAGCTTGTACTTGTTGTTTAAGTGCACCAAAACTGTCCAACACTGTGCAATACCAGTGAGCCTACACCAATGTAACTCCTGGGTACCCAGTCTTTCCCAAGGGCTCCCTAGGACTATGGGTAATTAACTGGCACCAGTGAGGATTGGGGCAATGCCCAACACTACAGCTGGACAGGAGCATTGAGTTGTTCTTGGGGTGGGCTGCATCATATTTTCGATTGTGCCTAGCAGGGCAGTGGAAGCCAAGCTAAGCCAGGATAACTTGTGAATATTTTATTTACTAGATTCATAGATTCTGTTGGCAGATAAGGACCTCCCGGCCCACTCAGTCTGCCCATAAAATCTCCCCTAATAGTGCTACCCAAGTCACTACTGGGGGGCCGTCATCCACCCCTCTCCATTATCCAAGGTACCCTTGTGTTCATCCCATGCACACTTAAAACCTGTGACTGTACTTGCCCCCACCACCTCTGCTGGGAGGTTGTTCCAGTCATCCACCACATTTTCCATGAAGAAGATCTTCCTCACATTATCCCTGAACCTACCCCCCTTCCAGCTTCATATTGTGATCCCTAGTCCTAGAGCATCTTTTTCTCTGGAAGATACTCTCCCCTGCACCTTGTTTATTCCCTTGAGGTATTTGAATGTCTCAATCATATCCCCCACTTCCTCCTGTCCTCCAGGCAATACCAGTTTAGTTCCATAAGCCTCTCCTTATCGGTCTTACAATGCAGGCCCTGCACCATTTTGGTTGCTCTCCTCTGCACCTTCTCCAATCTGTCCCTATCCTTTCGATGATGGGGCCTCCAGAACTGCACACAATACTCAAGGTGAGGCTTCACCAATGAACTGCACAGGGGGAAGTATTACCTCCCTCCTTCTGCTGATGATGCCCCTTTTTATGCAACCTAGCATTTGGTTAGCCTTTCCCACTGCCTTTCCACATTGCTTCGCCACCTTGAGGTCATCGGTAATGATCATTCCCAGGTCCCTCTCTTGCCTTGTGAACTCTAGTACCTCTCCCCCAGGTTTGTACTCTGCCCCTGGGTTTCTGACTGTGCCCCAAGTGCATTACTTTGCACTTCTTTACATTGAATCTTAGCTGCCACCTCTTGACCACTGCTCTGCCTTTTCTAGGTCCTCCCTCATCCTTTCCACACACCAATGTGTGTTCACCCTGTTGCAGATATTTGTGTCATCTGCAAACAGGCATACCCTCCTGTCCAGTCCCACTGCTATGGCCCAACACTGACCCCTATGGTACCCTGCTAGTCACCCTCCTGGAGTGCACCCCATTTACCACCACTCTTTGCCGCCTGTTGCTAGTACCCATTCTTTCCTGTAGGACCTCATTCCAGATCCCCCAATAATACCCACATAGTAACAAGGCAAACCCTGAAATATCCCTGACCACGGCTCACCAAGAAACCGACCTGGACCCACATAGCAGGTAAAAGCAACAAAAACCTGGCACATATTATATTAAACATATGATGGTAAGTGTGACATACAAGGCCATATACCCACTGAGGGGGTTAATTTAAACAATAAAACCACTCGCACATCGGGCTCATTGTCTTATTATCTAATTAACCCCTCAGTGGGTATATCTCCTTGTATACCACACATGCCCATCATATATTCTACACACATACATGCATCTATTTGAGCTCATCCCTATAGAAGTAGTTAGCAGTTATTTCCCTGTATATCCTTTCCCTTCATACACAATTGTGATTAAAACTAACGTTAACATCTAACTGTATTATGTAAAATAAAACATGGGTACGTTTGGTATGCTCAAAAATGAATCCACCAGCAGGATTAACCAGGTCATAAAAACAACTCGCCCTTCCAGATCATGGCTCTGTGATCTGGTTAGCCCCTTGGTGAGTTTATTCTCTTGTATACCACACTTTTCCATCATTTATTCTATATATAGTTCTACTTTTCTACTTGGTGTTTTTGGACGCCAGCACGCTGGTACTATTCTTCATATAAGAGTGAGAGCTGGTGCACTTTGTTTGTTTGATTACCTCCATGGTTACCAGTTTGTGGATATGGAATTTCCTAACTATGGGCCTGGACTGGTGAATGCATACATTGAAGAAAGCTAGTTTACAGTTTAAGAAAACAAGCCCCCCCACCCCCGCTTCCACTGCCACCCCAAACTTGGGAAACAGAGGATGTAGCAATAATGTTCTGAGAATTTGCTTTACACTTAGTGATGAGATTAAGCAGGTATGAGCACACAGAAAGTGTGTTCCCTGATTGTTCATTAACTGGTTTCACACTTGAATTGTAGTACTTCACGCCTCTGCAGATAAGTGTACCTGCCCCACAATGCCAGAGTGACAGATGGATACACAGAATGTACGCAGATATGTGCTGGGTGCAAGACCTGGCCCGCTGCTAACTAGGAAAACTGCGTGGGTGGCAGGATGGCTCTGCTTTTGGATCCTTTTGCTGCGGAAAGTAGAGGTCAAAATGAGAGTGAGAAAAGAGTTTGTCAGCTGTCACATTTTAATAAAATATTTTAACCTCCTTTGAGTCTTTTCTTGAAATCTTTCGACTATCCTTCTTGCCCTTGGCCAAATGCACCTGTGTGGGGGTCTGGTCTAAAACTAGGTCACCACTCCCTCTCTCCTCAAGCCCGTGTCCCCCTGCACAAGCAAGTAAGTGTGGCAGCCTCTATCAGGAGGGGCCTTGCTTACCTTTTTCCAGTTACTCCCCAATCCCCCCCCTTGAGGATGCAGCAAGAGGTAACGTTAGGCACAAGTGAACCAAGCTGCCACTTGGGGTGCCAGCATAGAAGGGGCACACGAAAGTAGAAGGTATGAGCAGAGATCAGTTTAAAAACACAAAAAGTATAAATATAAAACACAAGATTTCTTGTCACCCATGTATGCATAGACTTCAAACCACTTTTTGGATGTGGGGTGGGGCAGAGTGGAGGAGGGGGGCAGTGGGCGTGGCGAAGGGGACACCACAAGTATTTCTGCTTGGGGTGCCATTGAGTCTAAAACTGGTCCTGGATGCCAAGGCATGCTGGTGTATCAAGATGCACTGTGTTTGTGTGCCCCCCCCCCATGAGCACTTTACCAGCTTCATTGCTATCTGCAGTCTCCTAGGCTTTGGCTGGGTTTTAAAGTGAGTCTTTTTGCCCTTAACCTGGGGGAACACTGCCCAGTCTTTTGTAGTAAATAATATCACGTCACTCTGTGCTTCATTACTTGTATCCCTGCAGTTTAAGTGCTGACTCACTTCTGCAAAGTCAACGTATAAAATTCTTACCAACCTATTAGAGAAGAGAATGTATCACCCCCTCCCACACCTAGGAATGTCATGGTTCAGAAACTTATTTTGAGTCATGATCTTTGAAATCCCCCCCCCCCCAATTAGTGCACTCCGATGTTTAAGTTGGGTTGCTGCAGTAGGGGCAGTTGATTGTACCACTGTCACAGTGGGGTGATAAGTCACTCTGGTGTAATCCTGATGCAGACACCTGGCTTAAAGGCTCCCTCTGGGGGGTAATGGGTAGGGAGAGGGTTTGGCTTTCTTCCCTTCTCTTGTCCTTGGGTAATAATGCAAACCAAATAAACCGTGGTTTTTAGAGTTCAGAGGTCTTAAAAAATTAAGGTAGCTCAGAACAGCCTAGCAACGAGATAACAAGTCACACCAGAGACAGGAGGCACAAGCCATGGAATACTAGAGCTGGTTCCTGGTTCTTCTCATTCTGTCTGGAAGTTTGCCTGCCATCCTCTTGGGACTTATCAGTTGGAGAAGAGAGGCTGCCCTTCGGACACAAGTGGTGAGGTAGACCTGCTTTACTTTTTTCTATTGTGATCATTAATGAGGTTTTTTTCTAGGGTTTTTCACGTAAGACGCTCCTCTGGAGAAGGTAATACAGTACCTGCATACTGCACGGGCAGATGGAGGACAGGCAGTGTAGACTTGGCAGGTGGGATGGTTGGGACTAAAGAAGTTAATGATGATTCATATTTTTGGAGGTGATCTAAAATGCCCTTTTTGGTTGTGTGCCCCACCTCACCAGTACATTTGGGTCGTCATGGCTGCACCACAACCTCCAGGGACTAGTGGCTGTCTTGGTCTGCTGGAAGGGGGTGCTCAAAAGCTAGGTGGTCTGCACCCTCCTGGTTGTGAGTACCTCATCTCAGTGGCACACTAAGCCTCCAGTTGGCTCCAGAGTGGAATTCAGAGGCAACATTTCTGTACTTGATTGCAGATTTTCTGTTCAGAATCTGTCAGGCATACCCAGATATGTGAATGTCCCTTAAAGTGTGCGACAAAGAGATGAAATTAGCGACTTCTCGTCAAAACATGTAAATAAAGCCCTGAAACTGTACAACAGTGCTTTGGTGCTCAGTAATAAAGTATCACAAACTAATACGCATTTTTACTCTGAAGTCAGTGTTTGATGACTGCTTCTCCATATGGAACATAGGGCTTCTAAAGGGGAAAAAGAGTGATGTCACTAATAATGTGTGACAATAGGTATGCTGTGTCACCTAATGTATGACAGTGGGTGTACTGTCAAGGGTGAGATGCAGCAGCAAGCCCCATTCAAGCAAAGCAAAAAGACACTGTCTCTTTAAGAGTTCCTCCTCCTCTTTTTAGTGTAACTGCCAGTTACAGAGTATCAATTAGCCCTGCTGGTAGATCAGATACACGGAACTGAAACCCAGGAGAGTCTGGAACTGTTGAACAAAAGGTGTGTGTGTGTGCTGGGGGAGAGGGAGAGAGAGATACATACACGCATGCACTTACAAGAAAGAAAACTTTTATAGTACCTTTACAGAGGGGGAGAGAGGGAGCAAACAAACAAACTTCAAACTTTTCTCAGTCCCTCAAGAATGTTCATCAGAGGATCTAGGAGGAGACGTTCCAACAGATCTGTGAGTACCCATACTGTAAAACTGAAACAAAATCAAACGTTTTCCCAGAGACTTTTAATTTGACAGGAAAGGGAAAAAAAACTTCGTAGAAGTTTGAATGGCAAAGGTTTTACCTGGCCGGAGGGTGGAAGGGTAGGTTGAAAGAAAGTCACTTTGTTCAGCTTGATTTGAAGAAAACTAAGCCAGTTTTTTGTGTGTTTTAAGCAGCAGGTACAGAGCTTTGTAAGCTGATATGGTGAAAAAAAAAAACATTGCTGCTGTGCTCATTTACAAAAGTAATGCAAACATTATCTTGGGGGGGGGAGGTGTTTGACATGCCTTTACATTTCTCTTTCTTTGTGTGCTTATTTACTTTTTTATAGCTGCATAATTGTACCTGAAGGTGTGTCTGTCTGCATCACCCTTGTTTCCAGATTGTAGGACAATGTTTTTAAATAACCTGGAAGTTAGAAATTTTACAAACACAAAAAAGTAGACCAGAAAAACATAGATCAGAAAAAAACGTGGTTTCAGTGAGGGCTTCGCTACCGATATTATGTCTCAGAGCATATATGGTATACTGTCGGACATTGCAAACAACAGGAAGAAATAGAACCACATGGGTCACATTAAATGTTGATTTTTTTTTTTTTTTTTTTTGTATTCTAATCTTCAACATGAAATGTAATGTTCTGTCTTTGGTTGTTGTATGTTCATTGGTTTCCTGACAGCACTCTTACTTATGGCTGTTAGAGTGGCCTCATAAGCACTGTTAGCCTGTTAGGGCGTGAGAACTGCAAACAGACTGTGAGCAGGTCTGACACCCTGAGAGTACAAGCGAGAACATGGGTAAAACAATAATGATGCTATTGAAGGACATATAACATTCTGCTTAACTGTAACTGATTTTTAGGGATGTCTCTAATTTTGCCTCAGAAATTTCCTGCGTCTCTTCAAAAATCTGGCATTCCTGTCCCAGACAGTAAAGATCTTAATCATAACATAATGTCATCCTTTACTGGTACAGTCTAGTTCTCATTTAGAAAATGGTACCGTATTTACACTACGCACATACCCTACACAGTGTGTGTGGGGGGGCTGATATTACTATTTCTTTCAGATGTGTCCCTAATTTTGGTTCGTTATCCCTGGTGTGTTTAAGCCTTGTTCCTGATTTCTGAGGCTGGAGGCTGAGAGATATGACCTATAAACATATAGGTCCAGTGGGACCAGTCATTCGTAATAAAAAAAAAAAAAAAGGCTAAAAAAGGTCTAGCAAACCAGCCTGTTTCTAGGGGCAAGAGAACATGAGGCACTTGTTGCAGAATACAAGTGTCTCACAAGCTGAGGAAGAAAGCACTCCAGTTTGCAATCCCTCCCTTAGTCTATATATATACCTGCCGGGGCTGTGACCCCCCCCCCTCTCTCGGAGGTGTACATCATCCAGCCCACGATCCCCCAGCCAGTCCATCCTCCGAGGTTCCCCTGCAGATTCCCCCTCCTTGGCAGGGCCAGGACAAGGAGTGCCGGCGTGCTCTTCCCTGCAATACATTAGATCTGGTGTCGGAGGAGGACCCACTGGAGTGATCAGGCCATCACCGGTCCTGATGACCAGAATTTTCCTCTGTTCTGTCCCATACCCATGTCCATGCAATGGGCGGGGAGGCTTTCTCCACTTCCGCGGAGGCAACCAGTCACCCTGGATGTAGGCCACCCCTTATGTGCCGATCCCCAGCCAATGCTAGGTGTCAGTCTACAGCACACAGCACAAATCCCTCCACCTCAGGGACGGACAGCAGTCCTCCGGATGCTCTATACTTCCTCCCCAGGCTGACCCCCGAATGACCCGAGTCTGTTCCTGAACCCAGATGGCTGGCGTGGCAAGATGTCCAGCGCCTCAACCCTCAGTGCCACCGAGCTGGCTTCTCAGTCTATATTTTGTGGTTATAATTGTTGGCATATAATTTTTAAATTGCTTAAAAACAAATTGTATGAAGATTAAAAAGTGAGTAGTCTTTACATTTTTAAACTCAGGTGTTGGATTCAGTATCATTTTGTTAAGACATTCCAGTAGCTTCAGGTTATGTTTGCCGTGTCGATTTTATTTTGTATTATTACCAAGGCTACAAGAATAATTCTTAGATCTCTATATATAGGCAGTACACTAGATGTTCTACACAGTGGAGAAATGTTCATAATTTGGATCAGGGAGGCAACTGTGACCTGTTTCGGATGCCCTCCCAGATCTTCTGAAATTTGATCTGGAAGTTCCAGGCCAAGCCAAGTCAACTCACCTCTGAGGGGAATTCTGGATCTGAATGCAGTGGCGCGCACGTACAACATAAAGAAGCTGCACACCTCAGTGACTGTCCCGGCCTTCAAATGAGGCAACCGCTGCACCACCTAGCCTCCGTTAGGTGGCAGCCAAGCAGCAGTATGCACTGTCCCCCCCCCTGCCCACAGGAGGAGAGCCATCATTGCACACTCAATCCTTCTTCCCCTAGCCGGCCCCCGAATGACCCTGGTTTGTTCCTGAACCCAGATTGCCAGTTTGGCAGGCTTTGAGGCTGCCAGTGCCTCAGCCTGCCATGGTATCCGGTCAGCTGGGTCGTAAGGCCTTCTGCTGGTATATTTGTGTGTTCATATGTAGTGCTCTGATTGACTGGTAGCGCTCCCTCCATCTGTAATAAACATCTGTACTCACTTTTGCAAGTTGCTTTGCATTGCCCAATAAGGTCCTTTAAAAAGGGCTGGCAGTTCTGTATTCCTAGACGGTTTCAACAAACCAAACAACTCTGATGGACTGGCATGTATTGCAGTGGTTGGGGATCCCACAAGCCATTGTGGCAACCTGGGTCACCACTGTAGACTCACAGGAAGTTAGGGAGGTATCTGCTAGGATGCTTCCAGTCTTGCCGGGTAAGGGAGGGAGACTCACTGCCCCTGGTATCCCCAGGGAAGCAGGACAAGCATGGAGCCAAATTCTGGTGGTGGTGGTTGTGGTGATGGTGGTGTTTTTTTTTTGGGGGAGTAGGCAGACATGCTCTGAGTTGAATGCCTGTGTATGTGCACATCTGGGGCTCTGCTGCCAGTATCTTCCAGGCAAGAGAGAAAACAGGAGAAAAAAATCATACCGGCCATTGCACAATGGCTCCTGCACACTTGGGGCCCTGTGCTACTCCATCATTACACCAGATTGTGTTCCAGAGGGGGAATGCTCATATTGGGCAAGATGTGGAGGCTGCTTGTGTGTGATAAATGCTTATAGTGTATAGTAGAGCATTGTTCTGTATAGAATTCCTGCCATTTCAAAATGCTGTTGTAGCACAGTTCAAGGGTCACAGAATGTGATTGTACCCTTTTGTGGTACAAAAACATTCTGAAACCTCTAGAGACTGCACAAGTCCGTTTCATTTTGAAAGTAAAAGAACTGAAGCACACACATTTTACACAATACTATACACTATAAAAATTACAGGATGAGCAACTTTATACACAAGCAATGTGTTTTGCCACCTTGGGGTTCTGTTTCCCACGGACCTCTCAAGCTTCACTCTCGAGGTGAGAGGGAATCGGAACCCCTCTGTGGCAGAGCACAGTGGTTGTGCATAGTTTCCCACCCAGTATTCTCTATGCATTGCAGCTGGGAAGTCATTGGGCATTGGCCTGGTGGAGGAATGGTCGACATGAAGGAGGGCAGTTTTGTCCTCATAGGCTTTTAAAAATGGTGCTCTGTAAGAAAAAAAGACCCCCACCCTTTTTTTTGCCCAGATTGACAGAATCGAGTTGTAACAAGTTCAACATGAAACAAGGGCGGATAAGTAATTTTTGTCTCTTCTTAGCTCTGTGCACGTGGCACCACACCTATGGGTTCAAAAAGCAGGCAATGGCTGGCTTGGCTAGTGAGGCACCAAGTAAAACTAGCTCTGCTGGAGCTCCAGTACACCTGACTTGATTAATTGCTATATCTTGACTAATTGAAACAACTGATGCAATACTGTGGATTTTGCTCTATAACCTTCCAGGACCTGAAAATAAGTAAATTTTCCAAGAAAAATGCTATCAAAGACTTTTTAAGGCTAAAATCAAATCCAGTAGCAGTGGACCACTTAGCGACATAGCCGTCCACAGCTCTGGGGTGCTCAGACACAGCAGAGGTAACACTTAACCCCAGTATGAAGGTGCTCTGTAAAATTGTGGCAGATTTGGATAAGAAGATGCATTTAACAATGGAGTTCTCCACTTAGAGCTTGATGATGCAGAAACCAAATGGCTTTAGAAGCATACGAATGGCAGGGAGGGCGCATCATGGCTGAGTTGCAGACATAGGGGGAAATTTGATCCTCAAGTGTAGGGTTAAACACCTAGAGAACCAAGGCCAAGAATAACACGTGCATGTAAAGCCGCCATGTTCTTCTGCTTACTCCAGCCCCTGAGTAATGTCAGCTTGGTGGGGGACCAGAGGAGCTGCGTCGCAACCACAAAGGCTGTTGTTTCTGGTGCACACTTCACCCATTTGTTGCCACTGATCACAGCGCTGGTGATATACCCTCCAGCACTGTCTGGCTGCAGGGACTACAGTGAGCTTCAGGGGGCCTGGAGAGGCATTGGGATGGGAGGAGAAGCAGTTTGTCTTTGGTGCCATGTGTGCCCCTCTCAGCTAGCATTGTCCTACACTCTGACCCTTCCTCACCTAGTGAAGGGCTACTCTCCAAATTGACCCTGGGATCCTGCAAGAAACTCTATATTGGCGGCTGCTGCCCCTCCCCCCGTGACTGGAACCATTGAACTCACCAGCCTCCTCCAAGGTCTGAGCTCTCTAACTTCCCATAGGGAATCTATCCTTCTTGGTGACTTTAATCTAAACTAGCTGAGCTGCCACCAGCCTGACTATGTATCCCTGTTAAAGCAGCACAACCTGGTGCAGGTGATCACTCTCTCTACCAGACTTAATCCACGCTCGGCCACCCAGACTCTACTAGACTTGATCCTCATAAACAGGGAGGACTGAGCATTACACGCCGGCACCATGGCTGACTCTATAAGCGATCACTCACCGACCTATCTTCTCTGGTCTTCCAAACTAAAGCGCCCCCCACCCAAATACCTGTCTCTCAGAAATTTCAGCTGCCCAGTCTCCACAAATCTCCACAAGGAGGCCAAGTCCTTGGACTGGTCCATGCTTTTTTCCCTTTCCAATGCAGCCACGGCAGTTTCCACATTTACCCGGATTCTACCAATACTCCAGGACTGCTTTTTCACTGTCACCACCAGACGGGTCAGAGGCGGGTGCTTGTGCTGGGTCTCTAAATACCTCCTAACCCTTATGAAGGCCAGAGACCATGCCTGGTCCACTTTCAAAGCAACCCCCTCTCCTGCCCCTCTGGGATGCTTACAGGGGCATGAGGAACAAATGTAAACAACAGGCCAAATTTTTGAAACAGACCCACTTCTGCAATCTGCAAAAGGCCAACCTTGGAGACTCTAGAAAATTCTGGGACTCAATCAGTTCCCTCCTAAACCCCTGCTCCAGCTACGCTGCACCACATCTCAACTCCTAGGATGGGCTGCTGACCTACCCTCACGATGTGGCCAGTGTCTTCAACTGTAAGTTCACCAGCTTATCCATGTACCTAAATAAGCTGCCAACTGTCCAATCTCAAAGCTCAGCCCTAATGCCCGATACACTGCCATCCTCCTCCAGCTCTGCCATTCACCCGCAAATACCCCCATTCTATTTTAAAGCCCTCTCTATACATGACACAGTGAAGCTACTCAAAAGTCTACCTAACCACGGCTCCTCCAGATCTGATGGTCTGTCTCTAGTCTTCCTTAAGCTGATCTCTCCAGCAATTGCCAGGCCACTCACCTTCGTCTTTAACCTTGCCCTTTCCACCTCCTCCATGCCTGACCTATGGAAGATAGCTAAGGTTATCCCCATTCTTAAATCTGGTGACCCCAAATCCCCTGACAATTACCGTCCGATATCCATCCTCTCTCATCTCAGTAAACTACTCAAGAGAGCAGTCCACAATCAGCTCACTGAGTACCTAGGCAAAAACACCCTCCTATGCAACCAACAGCACGGCTTTAGCAAGAATCATTCCACTGCCACTGCCCTCGCCCTTCTGACCGGCCACATCTTCTCTAACATGGATAATGGTAAAGCCACTGGGGCTGTCTTCGTCGACCTCTTAAAGGCTTTTGACATGGTTAACCATGCTCTCCTTACCTCCAAGCTTAGCCTCCTTGGTTGTTCTAAGAAAGTCACAAGCTAGTTCACTAACTACCTTACTGATCGCTCACAGTTCGTGTGTATTAGTCAAACCTGCTCCCCCACCCTGTCTGTCTCTGTGGGGGTCCCTCAAGGCTCAATCCTGGGTCCCTTCCTTTTCTCCTTATTCGTTAATGCGCTTCCCTTCGACTGCCTCAACTGTCACTCCACTCTCTCCTGTATGCCGGTGACCTTGTCCTCTTCCACAGTGACAAATCCATGGCTGCTATCTCCTCAGTTCTCTCACACAAATATGCTGCAGCTCACAGCTGGTTTTCAAAAAAACTAAATCCATGCTGTTCGGACCTAAGCCCTTTCTAGCCAAAACTAAAAACCATGCCCCCTTACGCTTTCTCACCCCAGACGGCCCAGCCCTGGAGGATGTCAACACCTACAAATACTTAGGAGTACTGCTCGACCCCTTCCTCACCTTCACTGAGTATGCAAATTCCCTTGTCAGAAGGTTCCATCAAAAGTTAGGTGCCGCCTATAGATTCGAGCAATACCTTACCCCTGAAGCCAGACTAGCCTTTATCCAGGGTAATCTTCTCCCTATTCTTGATTACTGCTCCCCTATTTATGCCAGGACCTCAGCTACTGCCCTGGCTAAACTCTCCGCTGCCTACAACAGCTCCTGTCACTTTGCTTTATTGGCCCCATTCTCCACCCACCTCTGTACCCTCTATAATACCCTTGGATGGCTACTGCTACAAGGTAGCTTTGACCTAGCCCTCTGCTGCATGGTAGACAATGTCATCCGCATGGCTCCAGAATCCCCCCTAACTGCCCTTCTGAAAACCAGAATGCTCCTCTGCAACCTCTGCTCTAATGATACTCCCCCTCTAGCTATTCCTAGGGTATCCACCAACATGGGTAGCAGAGCTTGGTCTGCAGCTGCCCCTTTGCAGTGGAACAAACTACCGACTGAACTCCATTCCATTGACACACACTCTAGTTTCAAGTCCCACCTTAAAGTCTGGTTCCTGGCAAACTCATCCTGCCGCTGCTCCCTGGGGTCTGACACCAGTCCACACTAGTCAACTCCCCAGCCCAGGGGTTACCCACCTACCCACACTAGTCAACTCCCCTAACTACAACTGTTATATTGTGTTTTTCACAGTAATATTTGACGTTCTTGCCCGTACGTATTGTGTATATATATTTTTTACTGAGTATTCTGTGTATTACTTGCTCACTGGACGATGTAGTCACACATTGTACACTGTGCCTACGATTTGTTTTGTACCAAATCTCCTCATGTCCATTATTGAAACCTTGTATTCACTGTTCTCAAATGGACCTATGCATCAAACCTGTATATTGTGCTTACTATTGTTGCTTTTATCAAATCTGTTCCATGGGTATTACTGTTATCTTGTACTCCACTGTCACCCTGCGCCATGTGTTATGGCCTGGGTCATGCCTGAAAACGGTCCCTGGGATCAGTGCACTCACCTAGTTATCAAAGTCATAAATAAATAAACATAAATAAAATTGTGGTGCCATGCCACACAACAAACGAGCTGCCCATTGCCAAACAGGAACAGCATTTTGGCACTGGTGACAGGCAGGAGGTTTCTGCTTTCTGGCCAGTAGCTCAGCTGAACATCCAAGCACGACAGTGCTCATGACAACTGGGGGGGGGGGTCAGCTTTGATATAATAAGAGCAGGAGCCCTAATAAATAACTTCGTTGTAGCAAGGCTCCTTGTCTGTTATGGGTACCAACATCTTGTCCAGCTTGACTTCTTCCACAACCAATCAGAGGTCAGGATCTCAGGGAAATTCCCAAGAGGATTCTGGGAGGATGACTGTGCAGGCTGCTTGGCATCCTTTCACTTAACCAATAGGGCATCAAGTGAATATTCTGCATACTAATTCAAATAATTGACAGCCCATTGGATCAGTCAGACACTGCCTTTCCCCATCGAAGATTTGGGGGCAGTTCCAGAGCTAGTCTGGCAGCAGCTTGATCGCTCATGGGGAGGAGAGCCAGGGCAGCTGGCCTAAGCATTTGAGGAGGCCTGCCTGGACTTCCACAGCCACAATACAGGAGGCATGGAAAAGGCCTCTACAACCATGAAGGCGTGACCAGAAAGAAGTGTTGTTTACTGTTATTGTCAAAACAACAACATAGAGATGATTAAGAGACCAATTCCTGTCTACAGTTAGAAGGTAACTGATTGCTAGCTCAGCGTTTGTTTCCAGCCTAACTCAAGGTGGTGTATGGAAGTAAAACCTTTGCTTTTATGGAGACCTTGGGCACTGCTAAATTAGCGCAAACAAAATTGAAGTGGGATGGCAAGAGCACACGGATGAAAAACTCAAGAGCTGAACAAGAGACAATGAACTATTCTCTCTTTTTGTGACGAAAAGTTTTTCATTTCCAACATTCATTACATTTTATATCTGTCGAGGTCATTTGCTGAGAGTGTAACTGACTGATTTCATATCAAACACAGACTATGTACTCATGTAGTTAACTACTATTGGGGCCCTTTTAACCAAGGCTACATAACATTTTGTAAAGCTCGATGAATAGGTAAGATAATTTGTTTTGTTAACATTTCCACAGTAATATAGTAACCATTTCATATTATCCCAAGTGATCTAACTGCAGGAAACATAACTTGTGAAACAGTAATGAATAAAGTACACATTCAGGTTGTACTGTTCTCTAGGATAGAAGCTTTATCATGGATGTAAGACCTGTTGGGGACTATATGTATAAAATCAATTATTTGCCCCATTGTAACTGTTGCAAGGGCTGTCCAGTAATAATCCTGAATGTGTACTCTTGTACCACCCTTGGGGCTTTTTTTTCTGTTTTATATCCTTGCAAAACATTAATAAAATTACATGGGGGTAGAGCAGTCTATGGAAGAATGGGACCTGAGGATAATAGTCAGTGACAATTTGAAGGCTACCTTCCAGAGATACAAGGCATATTGGAGGGCCAATAGAATGCCGGGGTGTTTCAGGTGTGGCTTTACTAGTCGCAGGAAGGAGATGATTAAGTCACTGCATGGGTCTCTGGTGAGGTCATACCTTGAGGACTGTGCTTAGTTCAGGATCCCACATTTAAGGGTACTGAGATTGACTGCAGACAGTGCAACAAAGGGCCACTGAGATGTTTTAGGTGCAAAAAGGAAAAATCACACAAAGAAGGATTGGTAAGCCAACATATGTACTCGCTGGAGAAAAGATGGGAAAGGGGCATTATGATGGAAATGTTCACGTTTTTTGCAGGTGTCTAATAGGGTAGATAACAGCGAGTGTATCCAACTGAATAGGAATTCAACCATAGTGGGCATACTTTTAATATGTTGAGGAGGGCAATTAAAAAAAAAAAAAAAAAGGACATGAAGATGGAAGTACTGCTTCATGGAGATGGTCGTGGAAAAGTAGAGTGGCTGCCCAGCACAGTAGTCAGTGCAGGTACCATTGCGAGGTTCAGAGCTGACTGGGATGGTTTCAAAAAAGCTAGCCAAAGGGAAGAAGATGATACGGTCCAAGTTCAGACTGGATGAACTTTGTGTTTTTATCCATCCTTACCATTCTGTGTTTCTTAAATATTTTAGAAAAGTGGAGAGCACGTCTCACAATAGACAAATGTTAAAGTACCATTTTCTGTAGCCCACTGCTTCATGCAGGTTGGTCTAGGCAGGGCATCAGTCAACAGAATTTGTTGACCCCTATGTTGAGAGTGAAGGTGTGTGGATTGGTGTTTTGAGCAGTGATGCAGCTGACCCTCCCTCAGCTTGTTTTTAGTTATGACTTTCTAGTTGGAGTCCTCTGATGCTTTCCTAACATTGTGCCTGACTTCAACCCTGACCAGCTACTGTTAACACTGTGATGGTTAGGCAGGCGTGGATCATACTGATTTGGGGTGTGGGGAGTGTCTAGCCCTATTTTAATTATATACCCAGTGTCTCCTACATCTGACTCCCAGTTTACCCTTTGACCCCCTCACCCCCTTTGAAGTCAGCTACAATACACTGACACTAGGCAGAATGGGTGGGCCAAGCGGTCCTTATCTGCCGACAAATTCTATGTTTCTATTACATTGCCTTTTACGGGAACTAAAGGACTGGCCCTTGGAATCAGACTGGACATCTCAGAACAGATTCTTACAGTGTAACTGTCAGTTATGAGCTGTGTTCAGCAATACATCAACCTATATGCATTTGCTTCCTTAATAAAGTTGCTCAAGCAGTAACTTTAACAATACCCACATGTATTCTTAAAAGCTGATGTGTTCAAAAATGCTCTATTAACTGGACTTGTTGTGCACATGTTTTTAAACCTGGGTGCCATTTTCTATCAACTACCACAGACGTTGTGTTCAGTTTTCATTTCCAGCAACCAAAGAGTCCCCCCCCACCCTCCGAGTTCTTGTTATTGAGTGTGTGTGTATGTATGTATGGGGGTTACAAAGCTGCACCTGTCTGTCTTTTCACAGTTGCGTTTTCAATCACTGATGCAGATCTGGGTTCTATCACATTTGGCATTTTCATTGTTTCAGAATGAAACTTAATACTAATTTGCTTCTTATGATGATTATTTTCTGCACTGTATACATGACTGCCATGTTGATAGGCCGCCCTTGAAAGTAATTCCAAACAGTGAACCCTTTTAACCAGAATCACAAAACATAATTGACTTGTGTGCCTCAGGCTAATATTGAATGTATGACGGTACCAGGTTGCTGTGATCATTTTTTAATATACATTTTTGATGGGGCTGCCTATGCCCCCTGCTGGCACTGGACACTGCAGCAGAGCCCCTGGGGGTAGCAAGCTCCAGTGCTCATCACTGGGCCGTCACACAGCACTGGGTCAGTCGATGGCCCTGGGTTGCTGCAAACTTTGACCTCTATATATGTTTTAAAGATCACATGGCATTGCCTGTTATTTGTTTACCTCATGCTTTAATATGTACTGATCATCACCTGAAGTGTCCCCCCAGACATGAACTTTTAAATTAAGGTTTGATAAGGTATGAGTCCATGTACGTATTTTGTATATGCATATGTTGATGGAACAGAACCAATCCAAGGTCTTAATCCGAAGTCAACATTTTTTTTCTTTCTTGGGCCTGATCAGAACCTGTGATCCTTCAACTAAAAGAAAAGACCCCCAAATCTTTGGGAAGTTCTACACACAGGAAGGCAGGGTACCAGTGTTGATCTGGAAGATTGTACTAGAGAAGCCTAGAGGCCCTGCAGTTCTAGTCGCTCCGGCCTGCCGCAGTGCACTATAAATAAAAGAGAGAGTGTGTCTAGAGGGTTGTGATTGAAGACAGAAAAGACCTGAGGCAGAGTGTGAGCGATCAAAGGGAAAATACTAGGAGAGACTAAGGGACAAAAACAGAAATCAAAGAATGAAAAGCCAGCCCAGAGACATATAGAAGAAACGAAGTTCAGAGAAAGCGAGAGAGAGAGAGAAGCAACAGAAGAAAGCAAAATATAGACAGAGATTTTCTGAAATTACAGTCCAGAGAGGAAAAAACAAGATAAAAAGAAACTCAAGGCATGAAACTGAAGCAAAAAATAAAGACCCTAGAATCAGACATTAAAAATGGAGCTGAACGAAAGAGAGAGAGAGAGAGAGAGAGAGAGAGAGATTAAAGGAACAAAAATACCTAGGAAGATGAAAAGGGGAAGGGAGAGAGAGAGCGAGAGAAACAAAATTCTATCATTCTGTCTGGCAAGCACTTGCAGTGGACCAGGATGCAAAATTTAGCATGCTTGTACCTCTGAGTGACCCTGTGGACGGTCAGTGATGGGTGGTCTGATCAGCTGTCAGTCAGGATTTGGATTCAGAAACTTACTACAAGCTGCCTACATTTATTTTAGCCTCTCCCATTTAGTGCTCTGACAGCAGTTGTGCTTCTCATCCTGTACTCCTTTCCACACCCTATTTCCCTTTAGTAGGGGCAGACCTCTCTTTGTGAGTGGAGGTGGGGTATAGCTACTTTCTACCATTGGGTATCAAATCAATCTTTGAGGATTTTGGAGGTTCTAACTTCCGAATTTCATCCATGTAGGCTAAACTATGTAGTGGTCAGTGCTCACTCAGCTGCTGCATTTTCTGTCCTACATCCTTTGGCTGTGTCTGTCAAACTGTCCTTCTGTTCTCTTACTGCTCTGAGAATGTTTGACTTGACAGCTGAACACAGTCCACCCCCATCCAAAAACGTCTCAGGTGCTGAGTTGCCTCTGGCACCCTACAGCTGCTGCTCGCTAGGCTACCTAATTCTTACTCTATGGAGCTCTGTTATTGCTCCTAAACCACAGCTATTGCTCAGCCTGCTGATGGTGGACCAGTGGAACCCAACTGCATTGCCTGCCCATGCTCTTCAGATTGGATACATCTCTCGGCTCGTATGCCTCGTACATCACTTCCATCTAGCCCAATATTTCTCAAATGAAGTCACTATGGCCATGAGCACAATTGTGCATGGTCAAAGCTCTCTTAGAGCCTCTGTTAAACCCATAGGCTGCCAACAGAATTAGAAGGTATAGGAATTCTGGACTGATACATCAGTCCGTGGCACAGCAAGGGTTAAAAATGTGATGGAACTGGATAGTATCTTTTTTTTTTTTCTTTTCAAAAAAATATTTTTCTCCATTGCTCTGGTGCATCATCTTCAGCCAGGGCAGCCACGTAGTTCCTTCTCTCCACTAACCTGCAGACATCTTCCTCCGTGGCTTCTGTCTGATGACAGAGCCCCAGGGGGAGGGCCAACCCCACCCCCCAGTGACCAGGATTTGGTGGGTGGCATGGCACATGGCCTGGCATCCAAGCATATCCTGGTCATCATTCAGAGGTACTGGGGGTTTCTCTCTTTTTTTATCTTTCCCCCTCCTTCCACCCACTAGAAGGTGTCGGCAGCCTACTATTAATCTCAGACACAGCAGCATGACTTCTGGGTGGAGAAAGCTCCCTGTCCTGCCATAGGAGTCACTATGGTGCTGGAAAGGCATCCTGCCCTCTACAAGCTGGGTAGCACTGCCTCCCATCCCACCCAGCCACTCTGTGCAAATTTGGTCTACTCTCCAACACAAGTTGTTGGCATGACAGTACAGTGCGCTGCTTCCAGGTCAATGGGGGGATCCTGCAATTTCTTATCTTGGTTAAATATTGGAGAAAAACTTCAAGGGATTGGAGAACAGTAACCTGACTTGTTGATTATTGATTTAGGTGAAATTTGTTGTGGGCTGGCCCAGTGGCATGGAGGTTTGAAGCACTGAGCATCTCACCTCCTGCCACACCTGCAATCTGGGTTTGGAAATGGACACAGGTTGCTTGGGGGCTAGGCAGGTGATGGAGGACTGAGTGCCCATAGGATTGATGTCCCTTGGGGATGGGAGTAGCAGTGTCTTAATGTTGACTGCCATCTGGAGGTATCTATGTGGTGGAGAAGGGATGCCACGTACAGAGCGCTGGTGGTATCTCTGTGGAGGCGGAGCACACGCATTATGCTTATTGCATGTCTGTGGGCTCGGGGAGAAAACAAGATTAAAAATGGAAGAGGGGCTTGTGAAGCCCTGTCCACTGCACTGTGGTCAGCTCTGCTGCTCTGGTCTGGGATGATCTGGATGTATAACTCTCAGGAAGAAGATGGTCAGCCCCTGGCCCTGCCGTGGGGGGGGGCACTCCCAAGGAGCTAGGACTCTCTCCGACCGAGAGGAGGTAAGAGATGGCCGCAAGCACATAGGGACAGGGCTGAGAAGCCACACATTCTGCCTAAGGAGGATAAAAACCTTTACTAAAAAAAAAAAAAAAAAAAAAAAACGTTGTATCAGAGGGGTTGGGATCAAGAAATAAATAGGCCACCAATAAGTACTGGTGTACGCACTTTGAAATCACCAGGATTTGAGATGTGAGAACCACTGATAAAGCCTCACAAAGCTCACCTGCTGTTCCTGCTGGGCTGTGCACCTGACCTTGTGAAGCTGTCACATTTTCACACTCCTTGCTCCTAACTGCCACATTTTACTTTTCTTTTTGTTTACCTAGGATAACTCAGCAACGGTACACCATTTAGGCTGCTTAGTGACCCAATTGGAAGTGTGTGTTGTGCACTCATGCCGGGGACCTGGTATTGGGACGAGAGTTGGATGCTGGCTGGGGTGGTGCTACTGTGTGGCAATACTCGCTGGGGAGGGGTGCCTGTGAGTCCCACCACAATGGTAACAACTGTGATGGGCTGGGGAACCTGCTACTCTGCAGATACTCACTGTGTATGCACAAGGTTGTCAGAAGCACTGCATGGCAACACACAAGTGGTGGGAAGCATGGCAGAAAAATAGGAAAGACCCCCCCAAATGACAGTCATCAGCGCACCCATCTTTGTGGATCTCTGCTGGACTCAGTGGTGGAGGGAGTGGCTGAGAGGGTTGGGTGGTCATTAGATAGGATGGCCCAAAAGAAAAGAGTTGGAGGATGATGGTGGGAGAAAATGCAGGATAAAAAATAGAAACAAAAAAAGCCACACCGCCTTGTTTTTCATGGAAGGATCCTGCTTCTCACCCATTTTTACAGCTAGGAGAGACAGAAGCACATGGATGTTGAATGACTTGGATTCAAACCGGGGACCTCCTAGTTCTCAGTTTGACAATCTAAGCACTTGTCCCAGCTGACTGGCCCCCAATTCCATCCTTGTGGCCACACATCCTTCATTTGTCGTGGTCACCTATGGCTCCTGCTTTGGCTGTCTTCTCCAGCATTTAACTGTAACTTCAGTCTCCAACATGCATTAGGATCAGTTCTTGTAATTTACCCTCATTTGCCTTTAAGAGCCCTTGAAGTCATTGGGACAACCTTGTACAAACCATTTTTATGTACAACTGTGCTTATAGTGGTACAGTAACACCACTATAGTTAGGGTTGAGTAGGGTGCTTAATAATACCCCCCTAACTTTGAACCTTAATAGCTTCACCCCTGTTCAATGGAATTGCACAACATTTTGCATGTGTGGTCTGGAGGGCAAGGTCTCTTGATTTGGCAACTTTAGTTCTATTCGGATGTAGGAATTCTGAGATCTGGACAGTGCCAAAATAAGAAAAATCTGTTGGTTTTTTTTCTAGTTTTTTTTTTTGTTGTTGTTTGTTCCTTTGTTTATAGCCCAGAAGATGTGGACTTTTACTCTGAAATTTTCAGGGTAGAAAGGGCTTGCCCTAGAATGGTATTTTTGTTGGTTTGGTGAAAAAATATGAATTCATTCCCGAGTTATAAGGAGTTGAAAGTTCAGTTCTGAGCATGCTTAGTAAGGTCTTTCAGGTAGATGTTTAGTACAAAAAAAATTCTGCTCATGAAAGATGGTTCTTGTTTCGGGAGCAAAAATTATATTTTCGTGAGGAAAAAAAAAATTCCTGTTTCGTGTAGTGGCTATCTTGTTTCCGTTTCATTCAAAATTAATTTTTGAAAACCCATAAAAATGATGCCCCGGGGAGACATAAGCACATGAGTCTAGCTAAATGGAACCCATTTAGCTCAATTCTGGAGTTAGTTTTTTTTTTTTTTTTTAATGACCCCAAAATGTGTTTTTTTTATGACATCCCAAAAATCCCTAGTGAGGCTTGTTGTTTCATGAGCCAGTTTTCTTATTTTGTGAGGCTCACAAAACAGGAATAGGGCCTCATGAAACAAGAATTTTGTCTCATGAAGCAGGATTTTGGACTTGTTTTTTTTCAGATTCTTGTTTCATCAGAGGTCATCTTGTTTTGTGAGCTCTCACAAAATATGGTGATCTCACAAAACAAATTTTTGGACTTAATTTTTTTCACATTTTTGTTTCCCAAGAAGGCATCTTGTTTTGGGAGCGCGTGCAAATCTCACAAAACAAGAAGATAGCTCATGAAGATGACCTCAGTGGTAGGGAAAATGATGGAATCACTTCTGAAAGAAAGAATTGTTGAATACCTAGAGGTCGACGGGGCACAGAACCCAAAGCAGCATGGATTCACAGCGGGAAGACCGTGTCAGATGAATCTAATACATTTCTTTGACTGGGTGGCCAAAGTAGTAGACTAGGGAGGGACTGTGGACGTGGCTTACCTAGACTTTAGCAACGCATTTAACACAGTCCCATACAAAAGATTAATAAACAAGTTAGCCAGTCTGGGAGTGGGTCCCAGGGTGGTAACCTGGGTAAAAAAACTGTCTGGGCAACAGGACACAGAGGGTGATAGTAAATGAAGTCCACTCTGATGAAAGTGAGGTTACTAGTGGGATACTGCAGGGTTCAGTACTGGGACTGCTCCTCTTTTTAGTGTCTTTATAAGTGACATTACAGAGGGACTGGAAGGGAAAGTATGCCTCTTTGCAGATGGCACAAAGACCTGCAACACAGTTGATATATGGGGGGTGGAAATGATGAGAAGGGATTTGGCAAGGTTGGAGAAATAGTCAAAAGTATGTCTTCTTAGAATCAATGTAAAGAAGTGCAACAGGGTTTTAAATAATTGATTAGCAGTTTTTTTCTTGGGACAATACTAACTGTACAGAAAGCATTTATATAGGTTTTTTAGAAGTGTTATGCTTGTTAAACACAGTGAGGCAAATGCTATGCATTTTCACAATGTTTTAGAACTTTTATGAGCAAAACGCTAATCAGTTTTTAGAGTTAAATAAAACCCTGTGCAAGGTAATGCACCTGGGAAACAAAAACCCAGGGGAAGAGTACACAATGGGGGGGGGGACTAACAACAATAAAAATGGAAAGGGACCTGGGGTAGTCATATCAGATGACCTAAAGGTAGGCAAGCAATGTGAGAAGGCAGCAAAAAAAGCTGGGGGGGATACTAGCATGCATAGGGAGAGGCATCACCAGTAGAAAACATGAAGTTGTTATTCCTCTGAACAAACAGTTGGTGAGACCCTAGCTGGAATACTGTGTGCAGTTCTGGAGACCCCATCTCCACAAGGACATAGACAGGATGGAGGCAGTCCAGAGGAGGGCAACTAAAGTGGTGCAGGGTCTGCACCAGAAGCCATACGAAGAGAGACTAAAGGAGCTTAATATGTATACCATCGAGGAAAGAAGGGAGAAGGGGGACATGATAGAGACTTTCAAGTATCTCAAGGGAATCAACAAAGTCCAAGAGGGTAGCATCTTCCAGAAAAAGAGACGACAAGAACAAGGGGGCACAATTTGAAGATAGAGAGGTAACAGCTCGGGGCAGTGTGAGGAAGTATTTTTTTCACAGAGAGGGTGGTGAGTGCATGGAATGGCCTTCCTGAGGGGGTCATGGGGTCAAAACAGTGGGGGAATTCAAGAATGCATGGGACAGACATAAGGCAGTTCTAGAGGGGGGTAGGAGGAAGTAGGCTGTTGGTTAACTAGGATCTGCAGCTTATTCAATAGGCAGGGAAATGGGCAGACTAGGTGGGCCAAGCGGTCTTTATCTACCATTGAAGTCTACATTTCTGTGTTTCTATGAAACAAGATCTTGGACTTAAATTTTTTTCACATTTTTGTTTCCTGAGAAAGCATCTTGTTTCGTCAGCTCATGAAAATCTCATGAAACAGGAAGGTGGGCTCACAAAACAAGATTTTGGCCTTATTTTTTTTTCAGAATCTTGTTTCATTCACCAACAATCTTCTTTCATAAGCCCTCATGAAACAAGGCTGCTGGTTCACGAAAGAGAAATATTGGCTTATGAAAGAAGAATTTCTTTGTATTCAAAGAATGAGACTTTTGCTGTTTTTAAAGATTTCAAAGCCAAATTCACGTGCTTTTCATGACCCTGTCTCATGAAAAATTGTGGAAAAATACTTGACACATGATCAAAAAGATGCATCTGTAGCCGCAGGGAACTGCAGGACCCCTTCTGTACCCAGATGGATTTCTCTGTGTCTGCAACTGTAGCAACATGGAAGTGCAAACCTTGGAAGGCCCTGTGCTCCTGCGCCCACATGGACTCCTCAGTTGGTGCATGGCCCAGAGTGCCCTGCATGTTTGCATCTGTAGCAGCACATCAGTGCATGGTCCAGAGAGTCCTGCACTTCCGTAGCCAGACGGGTGTGTTCATGCAGGTTCCGTTAGGACCCACATGAATGAGTTTATGATTCTACTGGAAATTCATTGCAAAACAGCAGTATTGCACTGGTTAGGGTTCAGCTTAAAGCAACAAAAGTACGGAAATGTGGTGTTAGGGTTTCCAACCCTAACATCCCACCCCACCCTTCAAGCAGCAAAAGGAAAAAAAAATAGTGTTTGGCTCTCCTGAGTCTTGGCAAATCAGTGGAGGGGTCTTCCTTGGGATTGTCAACCCTAATGCTCCCCCCCAGCCCATGGCCTCCTGTCCAAATTGTAACATACAACATCAAGCCAATGCCTCATACACACTCTTCAAAGGTACAGAAGAATGTCTAACCACATGTTGCCAACAATGTATGGGCCCTGTCTGTAGGCCTGATATCAGTGTACTCAGCAAATCCCAGTGCATTCAAAGCTGAACATGTTTAAAGAGAAAAGTAATGCACTCGTATACCAGGTGATGCTGCGAAGGTTAATTATTTCTTCATGCTACACACAGTGGCATACCATCACCATCACCACGTGAAAAGTCACTGCATCCAGGATTGATCAATCCTGGATGCAGTGATCACCAGTGATGGTGATGTGCTCACTACGTGTAGTATGAAGAAATAATTAACCTTCCAGCATCACCTGGTCACTTAACTGCATTACTTTTTCTTTCTAGATGGTGGGCCCTGCCTGAAGAAAACAGGTCATATCTGACCTTGTTTGTTTATGGGAAGGGGTGAGCATTAGGGCTGACAACTCCAAGGAAGATCCCACCACTGATTTGCCAAGACTCTGGATGCCCAAAACCCTAATGTTTTTCCTTTTTGCTGCTTGGGGAGTGTGGTATGGGGAGTTAGGGTTGCAAACCCTAATGCTGCATTTCCCTACTTTTGTTGGTTTAAGCTGAACCCTAACTGGTGCATGAACGCAGTTTTTTTTTTTTTTTTGCAATGAATGCCATCTATATTTAGTTCCTGCCATTTCACTGTAACTACATGCATTAACATGAAAAGAGGATCACAGTTAGATTTCATCCACTCTGTCGGCTTGTCTGGACCTGACATCATAATCCCCTGCTTGTGACATCATAATGGATCCCACAGCAACAGATACGATATCACAAGCAGAGGAGTCTGATAGCAGTTGTGGACGAGCAGCCTGAGCAGATGAAGCCTTTATCCAGTTTTCATGTTAATGTTCAAAGTTATAAAGAAAAAAGAAATATAAGCTGAAATGACATGCATGTAAGTTTCCCTGGAGGTTTCTGGGGCTGGTTAAGCTCCATCCGCCCTTTTTGCCTCGGTTTCACTTCACAGCTCTGTCTTGCGGTGAGAAAGTATGAGGAGGAGCAGACACTTAAAATCATAAGAGGCCTCCTCAGAACCACAGCAAATAAATACTGTCTTAAATCATCTTCAGTGCCTTGAGGCATAGTTACTTCTTGGTGTTTTTAGTTTTGTAGTAATAATAATAATTACAAAATTACAACAAAAGAACATAAGCATACTGTTTACTGCATAACTCTGTGATTCAACCTCTGACTAAAACTGCACAGAAACGGGAACATCTGAATTTGCATGGCAGAATGTACAACTGCATTCCAAAAGGTGATAGCTAATAGGGGTTTCTCTTAAACAGTTACCCTTCTAGGGCGAAGATGAACACCCTGAAACCCCAAGTGTTATAATGGAAAAAACATAGAAGAATGCCATGTCCCAGACTGCTGTTGCTTTGACAGAGATGCACCTATATCAGAATTCTGGTAACAAAAACAATAACCTTGAATGCTCCCCATCAGCTGTGCAAAGCTTCAGTCTCTGCTTATTCTGTCTGCTGATAAACACAGAAGATAGGAGCACCACAGGCATTTCAAAGGGATGACTGCACTCCTGACATCACCAAAGAATAAAGCTTTGGGACCTATTTTCTGCTTAAGCAGTACCTGGAGCACACACATTGTTGGCTGGTTTAAGATTACAAAGTTTGGCGCGGCCCATTAATTTAGCGGGGGAAGGGAGTATATGCTTTAAACATTGTTTCCTTGACTACTGCAGTATGTAGACATTTGTTTTGCATAATTTCTCCATTGTTTTTTTTTTTTTTAATGTTGTTTTATACAACAGGCGTGGAAAGAGATGCCGAAGAATAAAACTGTTAGAGTCACTTTGCATGATATCATGGTATAGTATATGGCTGGCCTTTGTTCTGTATAAAAATCAGCCTGCTCAAAAACATTGTTATGCACATTCTAAACTGTTGTGCACATTCCAAGGTGCTGTTGTGCGCATTCTGAGCAGTTGTTCAGCACAGTTCAAAGGTCATACCATTTTTAATTTCTCATTCACCCAGCACCTACCGTAGCTGACTAACCACCCAGTGACCAAATTTGTACCTTTTAACTTGTAAAAGTCTATAAATTTAATTTTGGTCAGAAAATAGGATAGAGAAATGGCAAGTTTTTTTTTTTTCATTTGTTTTTATTTAGGAAGGTAGCACTTCTGTGATTTATGTGTACAAAACCTTATACTATATAAAATAAAATATGGGCAACCACAAACAACTCCGGTTGTGTTTCCATCTTGGGGTTGAGATGACAGCATGGACCTCTCGAGCATCACTCTTGAGGTTCATATGCTGTCATCTCAACCCCTTGATGGAAACACAGCCTTGCTGTGTATGGTTGCCCATACATTATTCTCTGTATCTTGCATTTTGTGGTATGTCACAATTGATAGCTTCTAGCAAACTTGGGTACATCACAGTGGAATACTGAACCAGTCAGAGAGCAGCTTGCACAATGCTGATGACATCACAATAGCCTTATGCAGCACTGAAGCTAGCATTTAAAATTAAATAGTTATATCTTCATACAAACATGATTTAAAAGTTATAACTACTAAACCAGTGCTGTACAAACTGAATATGCAATGGTCTGACTTAAAATATGCAGTTTATCATCACTTGTGAGGTGGGCAGGACTTTTATAACTCTCTTGAGGCTCTGCCGCTCATGAGTTATCGCCTGCCCCCCACATGTGAAGATATTTTCAGTCAGATCATTGCATATCGCCTATGCCATTTTTTTCTCTCCTGGCTTATATTCTGCTTATCAGGGAGCACTGTGCCTCCTGAATTACTATATTTTATTATAGTAGGAATCAGTTACTTTATAATTGAGTCTTAATTCAGATTGTGCCCCTTTTGAGTTTACATGCTCTGCTTACCTTGTTTACATTCAGGATGTATCAGAGACAGCTGCATCAATGCACATCAGCTGGGATCAGGCTGTTAGTTTTATATGCTGTGGATTTCTGTTTCTTTGGAGCAGATTGTGTTTAAGTTAGCGTTTCTATATACAGTCTGTCCTGCACATGACTTATTTCTGCAGTACTTGAATCACGTAACTGGCAGTACTTTGCATGCACTTTGCTCGATTCCAGCCCACAATCCCACTTACATGCGGAGTCCTCAATGGAGTAAGCAGCACTGATTCACTTGAACCACTGCACTGGTATCAGGTTAAAAAAGACAAAAAAAAACATGAATTGATCAAGCCAAAAAGGGAATTTCAAACCAGTCGAACTCTGCCGTGTAAACAGGATAGTATGTAAAGGCATGTGAAGATTTTGAATCTAATTGCATTCCTTTTCTACCATTTAAACAGGAAAAAAGAAAAGCAGAATCCACTCCCAGTCGATTTACTGTAGTTATGCAAAATAACCTGATTTATCGCAGTTTATTAACCAATGATAGCCCAGCTGAGATGCAACATCTCCTTTCCAGTGGGATCCTGCTTCTTCCTAGTTCCGCAGCTGGATGGACTGGAGCAAAGTATGTTTGTCACTGTGACGTAGACAGCCAGCTCTGAGTGATTGAGTGCTGTATTAATTTTTGTTATTACATATAAAATATGTGAAGGGAAGGGTCAGTTCAAGGAAAAGGCTGTCTTATTGGAACTGACACATCAAGACCCCCCAGGGATAAGTTCAAAGGGCAGGAGGTATTTTAAATTGCAGAGATCTGGGGGGCAATTACCTTGTCAATTTGCTTTCATCCCAGGAAATAAGATTAGCCATTCATAATGCCCTCAGGGAGATCCTTTGACTTGCATATTTGCCAGGAAGGACTTGTGGGGAGGAGTGTCAGAGAGAGGCCAGAATGGACATTGAAGAGGTTTGATGTCTGAGCCAGGGAGGACCCAGACGGATTTGGAAGGTCCAAAATACATTCCCAGGGAACCCTTGAATTACATCAGAAAGACCTGAGGTGTAGATTCCAAGGTTCAGATGGGATTAAAGAGGCCAATACACTTTTGCTTTGAATACAGTGACTTAGATCCAAGAAACTTTGGAGCCGTATGTGTAGCAGAAAAAAAATCAGTTCTGACCAGTTAACCTGTGGAGAGGAAAGTCAGTGAGGTCATCTCATATGTAGTTTTAAATATTTTATTTAGAGACCCTGTATTGTAAAATATAGAGTTTGATACACCAAGGCGGAGTTAGTGACCTCATGAGAAGGCCGGCTCGGAAGTGTGTTTAAGTGCTGAAAGAACCTGACAGAGACACACAAGAAAATATTTCTGACCGAGAGGAGAGAGAGACCCTAAAAGCACTGAAAGAAAGTAAGCATTTGATTAGATTAGTCTGAAGTTATAAATTGTAGGAACTGTACTTTTACCTGTTTTTGTTTTAAAGCTGTATGTGTTGAGATATATATTTGTTCTGTAATTATTGTTCTGTTTTGATATTTTTAAAGTAAAGATATTTTTTTACAAACGAAACTGCTGGAGTGCCTTGACAATTCTTTTTATTTTAAGTGGAGCTTTTAAAGGTTATAGTAACACTGTGTATGGGCTTATTGTATACCAAACTGGGAAATGGATAGAGTTCTCTAAAAGTCTTGCATTGAGTTCTAAGGGTTCATTTGAAAGACCTGGTTGGGTGCCCATAGGCAAAGATATCTGGCCCCCAAGACAGAATTATCTGAGCCTGATAATTGGGTAAGCTAACAAGAGGTTATCAGTTTGAATCCCTGCAGAGCTTGAGACTAAGGTGACTTGAACCCACAAAACAGACAAGAGGGTTACCTTGCCTGTTCACTGTACACAAATCATATGCTCAGACGTTGGCACTTTGGGAGTAGAGGGCAGACCGGCTGAGCGAGATTGTGACAGTCACCATATTTTTGCTCCGTGAGCGTGCCTCTCAGCCAGGGTGGCATGATCAGCAAAAGGGAGCTGCAGAGACTCATGGACTAGAGGAGGACCTTATTAATTCAGGTGCCTTTTCCACAGTCAGTTGGCTATTGTGAATCAGATCTCCAGGGATACCTGGTCTAATTGACATCCATAAGACTCCGTCAGAGCTGGACATTCTTGAAGAGAAGAGCAGAGTCTGTGCTGACTGTAGATCAGATCTGTTAGATATCTCACTAAGGAAGAACTGCTGTCCAGGAGTCTTAATGACAAACTGTGAGTAAAGCCCATCGCTCAGAGATGGTATAATGGAGGCATTCATGTGCTCACAAGCATCAAGACCGATGCCAAGGAGCATCAGCAGAGAGAAAGAGAGGGAGAAAAAAGAGCTGCAGCAAGGCTTCTGTAGAGTCTGGAGCATGCAAACGCCTTGACATGTGGGTTGGTGCAGACACACAGTGGTCCGATCATGGGAGGACAGCTGAGCCTCCAGATGGAGCCAGTGAAGCAGTTACCAGACAGCGAGTGAAGCCAGAGAATGGAAAAGCAGCCCAGCTAATCATGGGAAACCCTGGAGAGCTGAGATCCAGAGCCCTTGCAGAGTGAGGGAGGAGCCACCTGGTGAGAACCGTAAGATCAGGGCTTGCCCTGCTTGACGGGAAGTGAAGTGTCATTTGGGATTTTGGTTCTGTGCATTTAGTCATTGGGCCAGGGAAAATGCAAATACCTCAAGCTAGAGGTGGGGTCTTCAATCTGCCATTTAGCAGCTGCACATCCATTTGGGTTTGGCGTTTATCTGAGCAGTTGCTGACACTTTAATTCGGAGTGGACCCCTGCTGAGCAACCTACAGCAACATCAATGGGCCTGTACTGTTTCAGCACTGAGTATATAGCAACGTCAATAGGGAGCTCCCTAGAGTGTTTCAGGGGGAAAACACTGGTACCAGGAGGGAGAGGTTGGCGGTCTCCAGTACAGGAGGATGCCAACATTAAGCTGTACTGTGCATAGATACATAGATACATAGACAGTGTCGGCAGATAAGGGCCTATGGCCCACCCAGTCTGCCCATTTGAGCTTGTAAGTTCAGTTTGTTTTCCTAGAAGTCTGTTGCCCTTTACCCCTGACCTCCAGAATTCCTTTATGTCTATCCCATGCATTCTTAAATCCAGTGATTGTTTCAGCCCCCACCGCTTCCTCTGGCAAGGTGTTCCACTTGTCCACCACCACATCTTTTTCGCTTAAAAATAGTGTTTTCGTGCACCCTGTTCCTCCCTGTAAGATACTTGTATGTCTCTATCATATCCCCTCTCTCCCTCCTCTCCTCCAGGGAGTACATGTTCAGTTCCTTCAACCTGTCTTCATAGGACTTGTGATGCAATCCATGCACCATCTTTGTTGCCCTCCTCTGAACCTTCTCTACCCTATGTCCTTACGTAGGTATGGTCTTCAGAACTGTACACTGTACTCCAGGTGGGGCCTCACTAGTGTCTTGTATAGCTGAATTATGACCTCCTTTTCCTGCTGGTGATGCCCTGCCTATACATCCCAGCATCCTATTTGCTTTACCTGCTGCCTTGTCACACTGTTTTCCTACCTTGAGGTCATAAGAGATGACAACCCCAAGATCCCTTTCCTGCTTGGTGCATGCTATATCCTCACCCCCCAACTGATATATTGTGCCAGGGTTTTTGTGCCCCATATGCATTATCTTGCACTTCTTTGCATTGAATTTCAACTGCCAAACCCCTGACCATTCTTCAAGTTTCTGCAGGTCGCTTCTCATTCTGTCTACACCCTCTGGTGTGTCTACTCTGTTACAGAGCTTTGTGTCATCAGCAAACAGTGAAATTCTGCCTTCTAGGTCCTGCTAATGTCACTGATGAAGATGTTGAATAGGACCGTCCCAGCACTGATCCCTGTGGTACCCCACTGGTCACTCTTTCCTCTGTGGAGGACAGCCATTTACCACCACCCTCTGTGTCCTGCCACCCAGCCAGTTACCTACCCACCACACTACTGTCCTGCCCACACCCATATTCCCCAGTTTGTGTAATAGTCTTCTATGTGGCACAGTGTCAAAGGCCTTGCTGAAGTCCAGATAGGCCATGTCCACTGCCCTCCCCTGATCCACCTCCCTAGTCACCCAGTCAAAAAATTCAATGAGGTTGGTCTGACATGACCTCCCCTGGTGAAACCATGCTGCCTTGGGTCCTGTTGTCCATTGACAACCAGATGTTCCACCAATCTCTCCTTCAGTAGTGCTTCCATGATCTTCCCCACTACTGAGGTGAGGCTGACTGGTCTGTAGTTCCCTGCTTCCTCTTTGTTCCCACTTTTGTATAAGGGGACTACATCTGCTGTCCTCCAGTCTTTGGGTACCTCCCCTGTTTCCAGTGATCGGCTAAACAGGATAGCCAGAGGTTCAGCCACCACCTCTCTTAGTTCTTTAAGGACCCTGGGGTGCACTCCATCTGGCCCCATTGCTTTATCAACTCTTATTACTTCCAGTTCCTTCAGGACCCTTTCTCGTGTAAAGGGACTTGTGTCCATTTCTGCACCATTCTCACCCCTTGTACTCCCTTCAGACCCATTACCTCCCTCTTCCTCAGTAAAGACTGAGCAGAAATACCTGTTCAATATGTCAGCTTTACTGTTGTCATCCTCCACGGCCCCATCCTCCCCCTTCAGTCTCACTATCCCTATCTTTGTCTTTCTTTTTTCATTTATGTACCTGTAAAAGGTTTTGTCCCCTCTACCCACTGATTTTGCAATGTGTTCTTCTGTCTGAGCTTTGGCTTCCCTTACTGACCTCCCTGCCTTCCTTTGCTTCTCCTGGTACTTCTCCCTATCCCCTTCTGCCTGTGTCTTTTTGTATTGTCTGAATGCAATCTTTTTGGCTTTCACTTTCTTTGCTACCTCTTTGGAAAACCATAATGGTCTCCTCTTCGTTTTCCTCTTGCTAACCTACTTAATGCATAATTCTGTTGTTCTTGTAATCCCCATTTTAAATACTGCCCACTGTTCCTCAACCCCTGATTCCTGTCCCATTCCCCTTAATGCCTCTTTCAAGTATCTCCCCATTTTCCCAAAGTCTGCCCCCTAAAATCCAGGATGTGTTTTGTGTGGTTTGGTTCTGCTCTTTCTGTGATTTCAAACCACAATGACTGGTGGTCACTGTTTCCCAGGTGCTCCCCACTGTTATCCCCATCACACTGTCCCTGTTTGTGAGCACAAGGTCCAGTATTGCCTTCTGCCAAGTTGGTTCCATGACCAGTTGCTTGAGGAAGGCACCCTGAAGGGAGTCCAGGATAAATCTGCTCTAGTTGATGCTGCTGCTTGGATGCTCCAGTCCACGTCTGGAATATTGAGTCTCCAACCAGTACTACTCACCTTTGTCTGCCATCCTTTGGATGGCTAGCATCAACTCCTATCTGTTTCTTCCTCTTGGGCTGGTGGTCTATAGACCACACCTGTGCAGATGGCTGTCCCCATTTTCCTTTCCAGCTTAACCCACAGTATCTCTCCCATTTTGTTCCTCCTGGATCTCTGTGGCCCTTATGTCATTTTTCACATACAGTGCCACCTCCTCCCTTCCTGCCTGCTCTGTCTCTTCTGAATATGTTGTAGCCAGGTATGGCCATCTCCCAGTCGTGGTTATCATTACACCAGGTTTCAGTGATGGCCACAATGTCCAGGTCTGACTGTACCATGACAGCCTCAGATCTTCCATCTTGTTGCTAAGGCTCCTGGCATTTGCACATGGCTTTCCATGATTTGACCTCCTAGACTGTTTCACTGTTCTACTCCAGCCCCTTCCTTGGTTGTCATTTATCCCTGGTTCTCCTTGCTGTCTGCCCTTCTGCTGAATTTTGCCCTTTTCTGCTTATCCACCTCTTGGGCACTAATCTCCATCTTTTGCACACTGCTTTGCAGAGATAGCCACTCCTCTGGTTCACTGGTTCCACTGCTAGCTGTGGGGAGTGAGCAAGCAAGTACCCTCCTTGTTGGCTCACACCCCTTTGCTAGTTTAAATGCTTGTCAATGTAGCATTTAAACTTATCATTGAGTGCTTGGATTCCCCTCCAGGATGGATGCAGGCTGTCAGGCTTGAACAAACCTCCATCCCTCCAGGTGGGTCCCCAGTCACCAATGAATCCAAACCCTTCCTCACAGCACCAGTTCTTCAACCATGAGTTAAAGTTCCTGGTGTATGCACTCCTATGCTCTCCCTTGCCTCTCACAGGTAGTACTTCTGAGAAAGTGACAGAAGTAGCTACTTGCTTGAGACCCCTCCCCAGTTTCCTAAACTCTTCCTGAACTTCCTTTGGCTCCCCATTTGCCAGGTCATTAGTACCTAGGTGGATAATGACATCCAGCTCACCCTCCCGTCTTGCCTTCCCAGTGATCCCCAGGATCTTCCTTCCATCCCTCCATGCCGTGGCACCTGGTGGCACCTCACCTCCCTGTCCTCTCCCTCCTGTGTTCCTAGCTGGATCCCTCTTATGATGGAGTCCCCCACCAGGATTCACTTCCTCCTCCTCTGGGGTCCACTGCTTTCTCCGCTGAGGTCACCTCCTTGGCTAACCTCCACATCCTTTCCTTCCACTTCTCTGGGTACCTCTATTTGGTTGTCCTCATTTGCCAGTGAGGCATATGAGTTCTTGAGTGGAATAGGATCTGGGATGTGCCTCTGCCTGACTGCTCTAACCCTCCCTGAGCCCACTGTCATCCAAGTGCTCCTCGTTCTCGGCATCCTTTGAGGCAGTTGCATTGGACTGGGTGGTCCCTGGATAGGGGTGATGGTACTCCTGACCCAGTTTACTTCAGCTCTGGAGTCTGGCTACCTCATCCATGGTCAGAGATGCATGCACAGATAGGGCAGCACCTCAGTGTCCAGAAGGTCTGCCTGAATCATAGGCTGCCCCACAGCCACTGCATTGCACCACTCCCTACATTATATACTGCAATTCCACTACTTGTCTGCTACTGAAGCTCTCCTAGTTCCTTTCTATTAATTTACTGTACTAAAAATCCTGCCACTGATCCTCAGATTTTTTTTTTTTTTTAAAGAAAAAGAAACCAATAAATAAATAAATGAGTCAAAACACTTGTGCTGAGGGTGGGCTTCTTCCCCCTTATGCCCCTCCTACTTCACACCCCTTACTATACCCTTTGTTTAGCTCCTGTCAATCAGATTTAACAGGGCATATAATTAAGAGTTGGGGGAAGGGGGGTGAAAATCTGCAGCAATTAAAGACAGCACAGAATTACACCACCACTATGTTTTAAATTTTCAACAGCCCAAAAACAATTATAAGTAAAGACAACAAAGAAAGTATAGTGTCACTAAAAGCCCACAATCTAAGTTTAAAAGAAAAATAGCAATTACCAGTTACTCTAAAGCACTGCATTGTAGTGTGGGGGTGGACTGTGTTAGGGCTGCACCCCAAGGGTCTTTTTAGTGGCAGCTTGGGAAAACCTTTATTTGGCTGTGCCTGCTGAGGGTATGTAGTGGTGGCCACTGTTAGCACATGTCTGCCTCATATGCACTAACTCCTTTTAGGATTTCATCCCTAAACAAAGTTGAGTTTTGTTGGAAGCAATTTATCTTTATTATCTACATGGGTTTACAGTGTATGCTGATTGTGGGAACTGTTTGCTGTCACTTGGGGTCTGCAGGAGGGGTGATCACGGGGGGGGAGGTGGGCAGGTACAGTATCCCAAGGGGTTCTGACCAGTCATCGGGCCATGTAATTCTTTCTCTGAGTAAAGGCACTGTGCTATTTCTACTATCTGGATCCAGCCCCCCACACACACTCTAGTTGAGGAGAAAAGAAATCCAGTAACCATCAAATCATTTACTGTGACCTGGTGGTGATGCAGTGTTTTGCTGGTTTCTTTTTCCTCAAAGAAATGCATGAGTGGGGGTGTAGGAGTCTGGGAATCTGCTCATGGAGGCCAGAAATGACAGGGGCACGTCAGTACCGTGCAAGGTCATCATTGGGGCTGTACCCAATGTCAGGGAGGTGGGTGGGGTGAAAACTGGAAAAAATGGAGCTGGCATATGAAGCTTGGCCCACTGCCTGATCCATGCTGCCACTCAGGCCCAGCAATCTGGGTGTCTGTTCCCGGTGGGGAGAGCACAGACCTCCCCTGCCTGGCCCCACTATGGGGGGGCAATCTATAGGGGACTTAGCTGTTTAGTCCTGGGGAGGTGTTTTCACCTGAGGGTGTGTGTTGGGGCTGATGGCTGGCTGACCCTGGGTAGAAAATACTTGTGGGTGGGGGGAAGAAATGGCACTGACCTGGGGGGGGGGGCTTGCAAGCAACATGGCTGCACTGTGACTTAGATCCTCAAGCTGATGTTTTTCAAATCCAAGAATTTCCCTTCTATTTGCACCATTTTTATTACTTCAAGTGTATGGTCAGCTGCAGGAACATTCACTCTCTTCGAAAATATCAAAGAAGGAACTTAAAAAGCTGAAGCACTTGGAAAGGAAAAGTAAAACTCTTGATGCATTTTATATGCATGCTGGACTGGGACAGGGATGGTTGGGAGCCCATGGCATCTCTGAGGAGCATTCCTCAGAGTCTGGCTTCGAACATCAACCCCTTTGCATAGCACACACGCTGCGGCCAAGCGAGGACAAATGGAGGAGCAAGCCTCTGCTGAAACACTGAAAGCCCTTTATCAGCCTTCAAATGACTAAGCCAGAATCCCCTCTAACAAAGTTAAATAAAATGAGCTTAGAATCTGATGCATTAACGGGCACATTAACCCTGTGCAAGGTGACCAGAACACAGACCATTTGAAACAATGTTCTGACTTGGCTACCCAGAATAAAAATGATAGTTTGCCTCTTACCACTAAAAAAGATTCAGTCATGGCATGGCGGTGCTTCACTGAAAATTGGAACGATGGGAAAACTTCTCTAGAGAGAGAGAAACATCAAAATAATTTGCCTTTCTGTTTCATTCAGCTCTGACAATTTATTTAACACATTGAACACAATGTTGAATGAACTTTTCAAGGGTGGACTTTTGTTTTCTAAAGCATTTCTGTTGCCACAACTGAAATTTAAATCTGCATCATCTACAGGTGCTGCTGCGTTTGACAGCATTTTCTACAATACTTTGACCATAGTCACCGCAATGGTGTTGGAGCAAAAGATTTAGCTGATTTCTATTGCCAGATTTACTAATGTTTTTGAGGTCACTGGCTCCAAAATACAATTATGTTTGGACTTTATGAGGGAAATACAGAGTAGGAGAAAAACCCTACTTAATTTCAGATCAGCCTTGCTGGAAATAGGGTCACAGTTCATTTTCCATGACCTAGCATGTCTGAAGGTAACTTTAGTTGATCAAGTGCATTGCTTCACAGATGAAGCTGCACTACAGACTTTGGTGGTCTCAAAATATTTTTCTGAAATAAATGACAGACTTAAGGAACTGCAGGACTCTAATGTTTCTGCTTTATCTGCTCAGACTGATTATAGTCCTGTGACCCCTGCAAGAATCCTTTATAATAATTCAGAATCCTTTGTAATAATTCAGATTTATTGATCTGATTGAATTATTTTGGAAAAAGGACAAACACTTTGAGTACAGTATTTGAGGGGTAGAGAATAACCCCAACCCATGTTTCATATTTTGTCATCTGCTTTTTTTATTAGATTGTTCATAGTTTCTTGCTTAGCTTTTTATTATAAAATTCTATCTACAGTATAACATCATGTATCTGAATGTACTGAGGACAGTACAATTATTTGGATAAATGGGGATTCAGAAACGTGAGATCACTCGACAGTGAAGTCTAGGAAGCTGGGAGACACACCACAGTTTGGGATCGTAGAGAGTTTTGATTAATTGAGGTTTAACGGGGTTGGGGGTTACTGTATTTTTCTCTGAAAGGCAATGATCTGGCATATGAGCTAAACACAGTAATAATTATTGCAGTGAAGTTCTAATTTGCTGTACTTGCATGTAATTTCATTATCTGACGAAATTCTGTTTTTAGGTTTAAGATATAATTATACACTCCTCTCCAGTTAGAGGGCAGTTCTTTTTCTCCAGTAACAGTTTAAAAGTACTGACAAAGGTACCATGAAATTGTTATTTTAATTTTGATTTAGTCTTATTTCATGACAATATCCTTTTGTATTGTGTAAACTATGATAAATATCAGTAAAGCCTTCATTTAAAAAAAAAAAAATGACCTTCCCTGCTCTTATGGCAAATGCCGGAGGTATTGTGGGTGCCAGAAAGCCGACCTGGCCCATAGTTTTTGGACATGTCCCCTTCTAATGTCATACTGGTGTATCCTGCAGCAGGCACTGTCAGAATGTCTAGGAGAAGGGGTTGGATTGACGGCAGAGATGATTTTACTGGCTATATTTCCTCCCCATAGACCAGCCTGGCATAAAACTTTGTTATCCATGTATATTATGACTGCTAAAAAAGCTATAACAAGACGGTGGATGTCTGTGGATATCCCGACCATTGGGGACTGGAGGAGGGTGGTTTCTAGCATTTATTATTTGGAGTCTCTTACAGCCAAATTGCATAATAAAACTTCACAGGCTGAGATATTATGGAGGCCATGGATATTTTACATGTCTGGTAACGACCCAGATTTTGTGCCTTAAGGTGGGAAACAATGAAGGTTTTTGGTTACCAGGGGAATGTTAACTCCCCCCCCCCAAAAAAAAAATAAATAAAAAGATATGGAGACTCTCCCCATAAGGGCATCAAGGATGAGTACAATGGGGCTAATAAGGTTATACTTGTTTTAGAAGTGGGCAAGAATGATGGTGAAATAATACACTCAGTCATTTTGTATAAATGTATTTTTATTTATTATACAATAGTATTGTCTATATATAATGCTTAAGCATATGAGTTCTGTGAGATTATTGCAATTGACAAACCAACAGTGTAATAGACTGTACTGGAATGTGATCACATCTATCGTTAATAAAAATAAAAAAATTAAAAAACGAAATGGCATTGGCACGGCAGGGGACAGACATCTCTATACAGCACTGGCAACAGTTTGGGCAAGGAGCTGGGGAGACCACAGCCCTCCAGGTCTGCCATTACATTTGTAAAAGCCACAGGAATGGGGATAAGGGTGCTGCCAAAGACATGATTGTGCATGGAGAATGTTTGGTACACTATGGCTAGGGATTTAATATTTTTTAGGTAATAAAACACAGTGATGTAAAGTGTGTTATTGTGGTGCAATGGCATGCCTCACTAAGGGAGGCAGGAGGCCAAGCTGAGTGTCTTATGTATGCAAGAAGTGCTGTTTCTACAGTATGTGCACTCGCTCTCTGTCATTCAGACAGTGGCTGGCTGAGGTGGTGAGCGGAGGGTATGTAGGCATAGAATGCCCCCCTGCCCCCACTAGCTGAAGTGGTCAGGAGGGAGAACCATAATGAAAGCAAATCCCCAAGGGTACCTGATAACAAGAATAACAGAGTGATCATATGAATGTGGATGGAAATGAGGGTAACGTGGGTAAGGGTAGGAGGCAAAAGGGAAAAGAGGGGGTTGTCAAGCAGGGTAGCAGCAGAATGTGGAAGGCCATGTGTGCAAATGCTAGAAGTCTAGGAAATAAGATCCCTGACCTTGTTGCCACTATTGCCAAGGCTCATCTGGACATTGCCACCATTACAGAGTCATGGTACAGTGAGAACCATGCCTGGGATTTAGCAATACCAGGATATACGATGTTCAGGAAGGACAGGGTGGGTAAGAAGGGGGAGGAGTTGCCCTTTATGTGAGGGATAACATAAAAGCAACAGAGATGCAGGGAACACAGGGAGGGACAGAAATTCTGTGGCTCACCATAGAAAAGGGGACTGGAGCCACTATTCGCACTGGAGTGATATACAAACCTCCAGCACAGGGGGTGGAGTTGGACGAAGATCTGGTGGAAGCCATCCATAAGATGGCAAATAAGGGGGAGGTGCTGTTGGTGGGGGATTTCAATTTGCCTGATGTAGATTGGAGCATGCCAGCTGCAGCTTCAAGTAGGAGCAGGAACCTCCTGGACTCCCTTCAGGGGGTGTTCCTCAGGCAACTAGTAGAGGAGCCCACTTGTGAGGGAGCAGTACTGGACCTTGTGTTCACCAATGGGGGCAGTGTTACAGACGTTACAGTGGAGGGTCACCTGGGGAGCAGTGATCACCATACAGTGCGGTTCAATATAAGAACTGTGTCAGAAGTGAACCACACAAAGGCGAGGGTCCTGGACTTCAGGAGGAATGATTATACAAGGATGGGAGAATGCTTCAGAGATGCCTTGGCAGGGTGAAAGGATTTGGGTGGAGTGGAGGGGCAGTGGGTGAAACTAAAAGCGGGGATAGTGAAGGCAACAAGCCTCTGTGTCAGGCATATAAGCAAAAGCAAGAGGAAAAAGAGACCACTATGGTTTTCAAAAGAGGTGACTGGGTAGGTAAGGACAAAAGAGTTAGCATTCAGGAGTAATAAGGAGACACAGAGGGAGGAGGATAGGGAGGTGTATCAAGAAAAGCAGAGGAAGACAGGAAAAGCTGTCAGGAGTGAAAACGAGCAAACAGAGGAGAGGATAGTACAGGCAGTGGGGAAAGGGGATGAGACATTCTTCAGTTACGTTAGCGAAAGAAGAAAGACCAGGGGAGGGATTGCAAGACTAAAAAGGGAAGGTGAGGAGTGCATGGAAGGGGACAAGGAAAAAGCAGACATCCTGAACAATTATTTTTGTTCAGTTTTCACAAATAAAGGAGAAGGTGAGGGACCACAGATTAATGGCAGGGGCATTGAAGGAAGGGACGTGGGCACTAGTACATTTACAGAGGAGAGAGTCCTGAAAGAACTTGCAAATCTTAAGGTGGACAAGGTAATTGGGCCAGACAGGATATATCCAAGGTTATTGAGGGAGCTCAGAGAGGTGCTGGCTGTACCTCTAACAGTCCTATTCAATCACAAACTGGAAACGGGAGTTGTCCCGGGGGACTGGAGATGGGCAGATTTAGTACCACTCAACAAAAGTGGAAGCAGGGAGGAGGCCGGCAATTACAGGCCAGTCAGCCTGGCTTTGGTGGTGTGGAAAGTAATTGGCATCGCTACTGAAAGAAAGGATTGTGGAATATCTTGAATACAGTGACTTACAAGATCCGAGGCAACATGGACTCACTAGGGGGAGGTCATGTCAAACTAATCTTGTAGATTTCTTTGGCTGTGTGACCAGGGAAGTAGCTCATGGTGGAGAGATGGATGTGGCCTACCTAGATTTCAGTAAGACCTTCCTCACTGTTCTTCATAGGAGACTCGTAAACAACCTGGGCAGCCTAGGAGTGGTTCCAAAAGTGGTAGACTGGGTAAGAAACTGGTTGGAGGATAGGCGTCAAAGGGTGGTGGTAAATGGAGTTCATTCTGAAGAAGGGAGGGTGACCAGTCGGATGCCGCAAGGGTCAGTACTGGGACCAGTCCCCTTTAATATCTTTATACGTGACATTGCAGAGGGGCTAGAAGGGAAGGTATGGCTTTTTGCAGATGACATTTAAATCAGCAGCAGCGTGGACAATCTGTGTGTGTGTGTGTGTGTGTGTGTGTGTGTGTGTGTTTAAAAAAAAAAAAATGAATAGAGATCTTGATAAGCTTGATGAGTGGTCAAGAATATGGCAACTAAGTTTCACTGTGAAAAAGTGCAAGATCATCCACTTTGGGCGTAGAAACCCAGGGTCAGAGTACAAAATTGGGGAGTGATATCGGCCACCACCAAACAGGAAAGAGACCTGGGAGTTATAGCTGATGACTCAAAGGTGGCCAAACAGTGTGACAAGGCAGTGGGGAGAGCCAGTGGGATGCTAGGGAGCATAGGGAAGGGTATCACTAGTAGAAAGAGGGAGGTGGTGATATCTCTATATAAATCTCTGGTGAGACCCCACCTAGAGTACTGTGTCCAGTTCTGGAGTCCTCATCTCCGGAAGGACACAGAGTAGAGGCGATCCAAAGGAGGGCAACTAAAATGGTGCGGGATCTGCATCAAATGCCCTACGAAGAGAGACTGAAGGACCTCAATTTGTACACTCTGGAGGAAAGGGGGGATATGATGGAGACTTTCAAATCCCTCAAAGGTATAAACGAGGTTCAAGAGGGAAGCGTTTTTCAGAGAAGGGGCTCAAAAACAAGGGGTCTTGCTACGAAGCTGGAAGGGGTAGGCAGGGGAAATGTAAAGAAGCACTTCTTCACAGAAAGGGTGGTGGATGCCTGGAACAGCCTTCCCGATGAGGTGGTGGGAGCAAAATCTGTAATGGGATTTAAGAAGGCATGGTATAGGTATAAAGGAACCTTAGCGGTAAAGGGGAGGGGGTGTCAAGCCAAAGATCAAGTAGGGTCTCTGGCATGACTGTGGGTAGGGAAAATGGGCAGACTAGGTGGGCCAAGAGGTCCTTATCTGCCGTCAAATTCTATGTTTTTATGTACTGGTCACTGTCTTGAACCTGTTTGTGGCTGTACTCATTTTGGAACAGTGAATTGGGGCCAATGGGGGTAAGGTGGGAGTCTGAGTGGGTGGGCTAGAATGGGGTACATATATGTTGACAGCAATTGGGATGGGACCACTAGAATGCAAGGATGTCTATAGGCATTTGAAGCCGTGTGGTCAGGGAAAGGTGGAACTAGGCAGCCAGGGATCCGAGAACCAAGGGCACGTGACAGCCAGGGATGCCTAGAGGCATTTAATATAGTTTGATAGTGGATCAGGTGGAGCTGGGGGACCACTGGACAACCAGAGATACCTATAAATATTTGGACATGTGTAATCAGGGATTGAGAGGGAATCTCGTGTTGCCAGCACCAGTGCTGCTGTAGGGGGTTGCACATTACTTTATGCGTGGCTGAAATCAGGGTTCTGCAAGTGTTAATTTGCACTGCCTTGGCAGCCTGTTGGTGCTTACATAATCCTCTGAATTTACCAGTGTGCCCTGTATGCAAAAGAACAGCCTCATTTGCATGGGTACAGTGGTGTATTCTGCTTTCAGTGTTTTCCACTGTGTGTGGCACAGGGGACCCCTTTGAATATGGCCCCCACCCCATTCAGATACACCGGGTCTAGTTAGCATAGCCCTCTAACTGTTAATGCCACACCAGGGTTCATTTTTTGGTGGGGGATTGGGACAATTGGCACACAGTTTTTAATTTTAAACCGCCTTTTCTTCTACCTTGGGAACAACCTGTTCACTGTTCTAAACAGCTATTTTATGAATCTGGGTGTAACCCCCCTATCTATCAATCAATCAATCAAATCTTTATTTATACAGGCGAACATCATTGAGCAAGGCTCATTTACAAGATGGACCTGATAAGGTCAAGGTTCAATAGTTGATACACAGCAAATACATCATACGCTTTATAAGACAGCTATACACTACCGGTCAAAAGTTTTAGAACACCCCATTTTTCCAGCTTTTATTGAAATTTAAGCAATTCCAGTCCAGTGAATAACCTGAAATGGTACAAAGGTAAGCGGTAAGCTTCTAGAGGTTAAAAAAAAGTTTACGTTAGCAAAAACTGCTTTAGAGAAATTGCAAAGAAAGCCAAGGTGTTAGTGAGTACAGTTTCCTACACCATCAAAAGGCACTTGGAAACTGGAGGAAACTCTGACAGGAAGAGGTCTGGCAGACCCAAAGCCACAACAGAATCAGAAGACAAGTTTCTGAGAGTCAACAGCTTATGGATAGGCGGCTCACAGGACAACAGCACAGAGTGACTGGCACCCTGAACCAAAGAGGCTACCACAGCATTTTGCAGTGCCATGCAATACCCTCTGGTCTACGCCTAGTTGGTCAGGGGTTCATCCTACAGCAAGATAATGACCCAAAACATACCTCCAGGCTATGTCAGAACCACCTTCGAGGAAAAGAACAAGACGGTAGGCTTCAAATCATGGAATGGCCAGCACAATCTCCAGACTTAAACCCCATCGAGCTGGTTTGGGATGAACTGGACAGAAGGGTGAAAGCAAAGCAACCTACAAGTGCAATACATTTGTGGGAACTTCTGCAACAGTGTTGGGAAGAACTTCCCAAACAATATTTGATGTCCATTGTAGGAAGAATGCCACGAGTGTGTCTGGCGGTTACAGTATATCTGCAAAAGGTTGCTACTTTGATGAGTCAAAAATTTAGATTAAATTTTGTTAAACAAAATGATTCTATGATTTCTTTTTTATCTCCAATTGTTTATTTGTTCTATGCTTTAATTTCAGAGTACATTGAGACATTAACTCATGAAATTTCAATAAAAACTGGTAAAATGGGGGTGTTCTAAAACTTTTGACCGGTAGTGTACATACAGAGAAAAATAATGTTTATAACACAATGATGTACAGTGAATTCACATGTTAAAACTCGGTTAAAGGAAGGTTAAGCTAATATCTACAGTATGTACAGTACATACATATCCCAATGGGGGCCATGACAGACACACAACATAATGAATACTAGGATGGTGAAGGTATTATTGGGTGCCATAAGCTGGGGGTGTGTGACTGGAAGGAATATGCCATATATGACTGGAAGCCAGAATTGTAGGATGACTAATCTAGCTCTAGTGGTAGCAACTGCATTTCTCTGTGAAGAAGGCTGTACAATGCTGTTTAAAGGATGCAAATGGAATGATAATGGACAGTTTTAGGGAATTTTGTAGGGTGTACCGTGCTATAGCTAGAGAATAGCTGATTGCTGCCCTCCCTAGTCTGGTGCTGACTTTGGGCAATTTGAGTAGGATGATATTGTTGCTTCTTAGGGCATAGGAGCTAGGAGTGGTTTGGTTGAAGCAGTCCAGGATATAGTTTGGGAGTTTTTGATAAAGCTCTGTAAATCCATAGAGCTGCATTTCTGCTCCTCCTGATATGAAGGAAACTCATCCAACCGCGCCATAAAAGAGAGCAGTGGTGGGTATTATATGGCAGATCTGTAATGAACCTTATTGCACTATGATATAAGGTATCCAACTTGTGAAGGTAGGAGATGGGGCAGTGACTATAAAGGAAATCTGCATAGACAATAACTGATAGAAAGATGGCCTGGATTAACCTCATCTTTGAGTCTCTGTTAAGGAAGAGTTTTAATCTATAGAGGAGGCCAAGCCTTTGGCGAAGCTTTTTTAACAGTTCTTCTAGATGATGGGTGAAGTCGAGTCTGTTGTCAATCCACACACCTAGGTATTTGAAGTTTTCAACATACTCCAGATTTTCTCCAAGTACAGTGCATAGCTGGGGGAGAGTGATTGAAGAGGATGTGCTGGTGGAGTTTTGAGTTGTGAACATCATTGCTTTAGTTTTCTTTGCATTTAGAAGAAGCTTTTTCTCGAGTAGCTGATGTTGTAACAAGGAGAATTCTGTTTGTAGGATTTCATGAGCAACTGTAGGTGAAGGGTTGCTGACATACAGAACAGTGTCATCAGCAAAGAGGTGTACTGAGGACTTGGTAAGGGTTGAATCAATGTTATTTATATAAATGGCAAAAAGGATACGACCCAGAATAGAGCCTTGGGGGACTCCTCTTGACAGTGGTCTTAATGGGGATAGGTCACATTCAGCTTTTACCTGCTGTGACATACCGGAGAGGTAGCATCTGAACCACTTAAGGGAGGGTGGATCTAGGCCAAGGGAATGCAGGGATGAGAGTAGCAGCTCATGGTCCACAGTATCAAATGCTTTGCTCAGGTCCAGGAATACTGCACAGACATTATCCTTCTTGTCCAATTCGATTTTCCAGTCATTTGTGACCTTGGCTAATGCAGTGATAGTGCTGTGTTTGGCCCTGAATCCAGATTGAGCTGGATTTAATAGGTTAGCATTGTCAAGATATTCCCTTAGCTGATTACTCACTAATTTCTCCAGCATCTTGGATAGCACAGGTAGAATGGAAATGGGCCTGTAATAATTAAGATCCATAGGGTTCCCTGATTTTAGAAGGGGGACCACTTGCGCTGTCTTCCACAGTGTGGGAATAGAGCCAGAGTTTAGGGAAAGGTTAAAGAGGTGTGTTAGGGGGACTGCAAGTACATGGCACGCAATCTTTAGAAAGAAGGGGTCCAGAGAGTCTGCTCCTGCACTTTTTTTGGTATCCAGATGCCATAATAGATCCTCAACTTGTTTCAACAGTATAGGTTTGAAGCTAAAGGAAGAGTCAACTCTTTGATCACCAGTGTAGTGGGAGCTTAATTGGTCCCTCAGCAGGTTAGCTGGAGAGGTGTCAAAGGCAAGGCCAGCCGTTGTGAAGTGGTTGTTGAATGCGTCCAGGATTTCCATTTTGCCAGTGATAGGGCCATAACTATTGTGTAGTTGAGTTGGAAGGGGGTTGTTAGAGTCCTGTCCCATCATACCCTTGATGGTGCCCCAAAGTCTAGTAGGATTATGGTAGGAGGAGTCGAGCTCGGCCAGGTAGAAGGCAGCCTTTGCATCCCTAACTTTCCTGGTGCATCTATTCCTGGCTTTCCTAAAAATCATCCAGTTGTTTGCATTCTTAGTTTTTCTTGGCACTTTCCAGAGTTTGTCTCTCTCCAGCAGTGCAGCTTTGAGGTCAGCTGAAAACCAGCGACAGGATTTGTTTTTTATTCGGATACTAGATACTAGATTGGGGCATGGGTGTTAAGGGCATTTATTATAATGCTATTTAGCACCTGCTTAGCTTTTTCTACAGAATGTGCAAGATAAAACTTTTGCCAGTGTGGAGAGTAAGCTAGATCATGCAGATATCCTTCAATATTGATGTTTTTCTTGGATCTCCTCATGAGGAATTTTGCAGGATTTGTTGTTATGCTGGTGGATCTTACCCCTGCGATGGGGCAGTGATCACTTATATCGCATAGGAGCACTCAGCGTGTGTGAATAGATGTGGTTTACTCACTAGCATGATATCAAGTAGTGTGCTGTTACTACTATTCCTTGCATTTATTCTTGTTGGTTCATTAATTAACTGTGTGAGCCATAGGTGTCACAGAATGATACCAGAGGTGTAGCTGCCTGGGTGAGCCAGTTGAAATTCAGGTCACCTAGAATAATGACTTCTTCAGTGCTGGGCTTGACCAGGTTCCCCAGGTGGGATAAGAGCTTGTGTTCAGTAGAGAGGGGTCTGTAGCATCCAATTAGTTGAAAAGCTGCTGTATTGGGGAGAGAGACTTTTAGAGATAGACAAATGGGGGTTCCTAAAAGCCTCCTAGGAGGTTGCCTAAGTGTTCCCCCTTCCTGCTGGTGTCTGGCGTTTAAGCCGTTTGAATGGCACTGTGAGTGCTTGTAGAGCCTCCACATACTGTCTCTTTAAGAGCTGTCTGCTTGCAGACATAATTAATGCTTATGGAGGGGGGACTGGTGTTTCCCTGCTCGAATCCCGCCTAAGCTGCGGTGTAATCACTCCATTTTTCAGTCGCTGAAAGCGCAAAGGGAGCCCATCTGAAAGGTGTAACTGTTTGTCTGTAATCATTTAAAGTGTTAGTGCAATTGCAGTTTGTCTGACCTGCCTTTATTGCAGCTGGGACTCTGTGTGTGTTGCCCCTCCATTTTGGACTTGAACTGCTGTGCTGGGCCAATTGATTTTAAGGGAGCCCTAAAATGGAGACTGCTTGGGCAAACCAGAATTGGGACTCTCACTGGAGCCGGATTACAAGGGGAATGTATGGTTAGTGCTTATGGGAATTGTAGTTTGGACCTTGGCACCTTTTTGCACCAACAGAGGGAGCTCTGGAGTGATTGACAGCCAAATCCACCAACTGAACCTGTTGGAACGTAAGGGAAATGCCCTGAACTGAAGCTGGATAGGCAGATCGTTGTTGGCAATGAAAGGAGTAGAAGCTCTGTATTTTCTGGGGTGTACAGTTCGCGCGGAAAGCGCGTGAGAGGCCTTGAAGTCAGCCTGCAACCATTGTAAGCGATAGTCGGACTGAATCTGAGTTTCTGAGGAGAAGGAAGGCTGAATAGTGGAAACCAGGCTCACCCTGTAGAAGACTGGAGATATTGCTGAATCGCGCTCGGTCTGTCAGGAACTGAAGCTGCTGTCCGTGCTCCCGGGTATTTTGCAGTAATTGCGATCGGGATCGAGGAGCAGCCTGCCTAGTATAGTACTTTCCTTTTACATATGAATGTGCGTGGTGCTTGTGGGGAATCACTATTTCCTGTCCCCTGTACTGTGTGCTGTGTGTTGAAGCTGGAAGCAAACCCCAGCTTGTCTCAGACTAAATCCGTTTGCTATCAACTGCCTTGGGGTCCAGTCACAAGGACCTTGTCTCCATGCCCTGTTGTTTCTGGCAATCCAGAAGAACATCCACCATCTGGTTCCCAGCTTGGGTATTGTGAGTACAAATCAGGGTATTCCCCTGCAGCCTGTTATCAATTACAAGTGTGTCATCTAATTCTTGTTGTTTCACTTCTTCATGGACTGAGCCATCTGGCTCTGGATTACAATTGGGTGTTGTGCATATATTTTCTTCTACAGGGCCCCATCCATCTGCACCTGCCAGCCAACCCCAGGCAACGGGCCTTTTCAGACCCTGTATGTGTGCAGAGTACTGTGATTTTAATACTGCAAATTAACCTGATCTCCCCCTCCCGTGTTCCATTCCCCTAAATAAACCAGATTTGATGTTATTGAACTTTATACTGTCTGAAGTGTGGGTACCTATAGAACAAGCACTGTATTGGGTTGTGGATGTTGATTAACCTTGTTTTACAGGGGGTCCTCAGAGACGTGCTGCAGAATCAGTCTCGAGGGTAAGTGGTACCTTATGAGTGAACAGTGTGTATATGTGGGGTATTGGGACTGCAACGCCTGTGTACTGTGTGAGCCACTTGAGGGAATAAAAGGGGGTCTCATTGTCCCAGAGGGCTGTGACTAAGCTAGTCTAACCACTACAAACCCTGACCTCTGGATGGAGGCACTCGTCATAGAACCTAGGCCCCTCAACCTGTCAGTAGTCAAGCAGGCAGGGGTAGTAGCCCTTGGGAAAGCGCCACTGGGGGTTACATAGGCTTGGCTGAACTATTTGACCCGTTGTTTTTTTCATTTGATCCTTACTTTTTATACCCAGTGGGTCAGTGTCCCACATAGATAAATATCTGAAATGAACCCTGCCACACTAACCTTCTAAATATGGGGGCCATAGTCTGCTAACTTCTGAAATATTCCTAAAGTAGGAATCACAAACAATATAACACACCAAAAAATTTTTAAAGTACTGGATATTTGCCCTAAACAGGGTAAGTTACATAGGGCAGCTTACCAAGTACGCAAGTTGTATGCAACCCATTGTCCATTAAGGGAAAGAAATAAAAACAATTACTTGTAGGTCTCAGTAGCTCCGAACAATATAGTGAAAGGAACAAGCAAACATTTGTTTAGAGTAGGACTAACTTCTAAACAAAAGTTCTTTTTGTCCTCATCTGAATCCACATTCTCAGGTCTGTGCTGACCTCTAGGTACTGCCATGATCTTGTCTGCCCAGCAGTTTGCATCCATTCGGTCAGTACAGATAGACTCTGCCATCATACACAGCCCTCAAGTTTGGCTGGAAATGCCATGCCATGGCTAACGCCAGTCTTGCACAGCTTTTCTTGAACACTGTCAACTTATCTATTTTTGTGTGGTATAGCTAACATCAGGGGAACTGCTAATTTGCTGTCCATCCTGTAACACTGGTCCTCTACAACATGCACGATGAAGGATCTGATAGTGAGTCCCGGCCCCATCAGTGGCTAGGATAACTGCTTATGGCTGGTTAGAGTTTAGTGCAAAACCACATAGCTTAATTCTATAGGCCTTCTGTAAAGTTAATGCTGGCTTCTCCATCTCATCAAACAAATGTCCCTTGAGCCAGTGCGCCATGAAAAGCTTCAGATGGTCTCCCTTCACCTTGTCCGAGGGCCTAATTACCCAAATGCTTGCCACATATACCTGCTTCTCATAGATACATAGATACATAGACAGTGTCGGCAGATAAGGGCCTATGGCCCACCTAGTCTGCCCATTTGAGCTTGTAAGTTCAGTTTGTTTTCCTAGAAGTCTATTTCCCCTTACCCCTGACCTCTAGAATTCCTTTATGTCTATCCCATGCATTCTTAAATCCTGTGATTGTTTCTAGCCCCCACCACTTCCTCTGGCAGGGTGTTCCACTTGTCCACCACCCATTCTGTGAAGAAATTCTTTCTCATGTTTCCTCTGAATCGTCCCTCCTCCAACTTCATCCCATGCCCTCTAGTCCTGAAATATCTTTTCGCTAAAAATAGTGTTTTCCTGCACCCTGTTCCTCCCTGTAAGATACTTGTATGTCTCTATCATATCCCTCTCTCCCTCCTCTCCTCCAGGGAGTACATGTTCAGTTCTTCAACCTGTCTTCATAGGACTTGTATGCAACCCATGCACCATCTTTGTTGCCCTCCTCTGAACCTTCTCTACCCTGTCTTGTCCTTACGTGAGGTATGGTCTCCAGAACTGTACACTGTACTCCAGGTGGGGCCTCACTAGTGTCTTGTATAGCGGAATTATGACCTCCTTTTCCTGCTGGTGATGCCCTGCCTATACATCCCAGCATCCTATTTGCTTTACCTGATGCCTTGTCACACTGTTTCCCTACCTTGAGGTCATCAGAGATGACAACCCAAGATCCCTTTCCTGCTTGGTGCATGCTATATCCTCACCCCTAACTGATATATTGTGCCAGGGTTTTGTGCCCCATATGCATTATCTTGCACTTCTTTGCATTGAATTTCAACTCCAAACCCTTGACCATTCTTCAAGTTTCTGCAGGTCCCTTCTCATTCTGTCTACACCCTCTGGTGTGTCTACTCTGTTACAGAGCTTTGTGTCATCAGCGAACAGTGAAATTCTGCCTTCTATATCCTGTGCAATGTCACTGATGAAGATGTTGAATAGGACCGTCCCAGCACTGATCCCTGTGGTACCCCACTGGTCACTCTTCCCTCTGTGGAGTGACAGCCATTTACCACCACCCTCTGTGTCCTGCCACCCAGCCAGTTACCTACCCACCACACTACTGTCCTGCCCACACCCATATTCCCCAGTTTGTGTAATAGTCTTCTATGTGGCACAGTGTCAAGGCCTTGCTGAAGTCCAGATAGGCCATGTCCACTGCCCTCCCCTGATCCACCTCCCTAGTCACCCAGTCAAAAAATTCAATGAGGTTGGTCTGACATGACCTCACCCTGGTGAAACCATGCTGCCTTGGGTCTTGTAGTCCATTGACAACCAGATGTTCCACCAATCTCTCCTTCAGTAGTGCCTCCATGATCTTTCCCACTACCGAGGTGAGGCTGACTGGTCTGTAGTTCCCTGCTTCCTCTTTGTTCCCACTTTTGTATAAGGGGACTACATCTGCTGTCCTCCAGTCTTTGGGTACCTCCCTGTTTCCAGTGATTGGCTGAACAGGATAGCCAGAGGTTCAACCACCTCTCTTAGTTCTTTAAGGACACTGGGGTGCACCCCATCTGGCCCCATTGCTTTATCAGCTCTTATTACTTCCAGTTCCTTCAGGACCCTTTTCTCGTAAAGGACTTGTGTCCATTTCTGCACCATTCTCACCCCTTGTACTCCCTTCAGACCCATTACCCCCCTCTTCCTTAGTAAAGACTGAGCAGAAATACCTGTTCAATATGTCAGCTTTACTGTTGTCATCCTCCACGCGGCTCCCATCCTCCCCCTTCAGTCTCACTATCCCTCCCTTTGTCCTTCTTTTTTCACTTATGTACCTGTAAAAGGTTTTGTCCCCTTTAACCACTGATTTTGCAATGTGTTCTTCTGTCTGAGCTTTGGCTTCCCTTACTGACTTCCCTGCCTCCCTTTGTTTCTCCTGGTACTTCTCCCTATCCCCTTCTGCCTGTGTCTTTTTGTATTGCCTGAATGCAATCTTTTTGGCTTTCACTTTCTTTGCTACCTCTTTGGAAAACCATAATGGTCTCCTCTTTCTTTTCCTCTTGCTAACCTGCTTAATGCATAATTCTGTTGTTCTTATAATCCCCATTTTAAATACTGCCCACTGTTCCTCAATCCCTGATTCCTGTCCCATTCCCTTAATGCCTCTTTCAAGCATCTCCCCATTTTCCCAAAGTCTCCCCAAAATCCAGGATACGTGTTTTTGTGTGGTTTGGTTCTGCTCTTTCTGTGATTTCAAACCACAATGACTGGTGGTCACTGTTACCCAGGTGCTCCCCACTGTTACCCCCATCACACTGTCCCTGTTTGTGAGCACAGGGTCCAGTATTGCCTTCTGCCGAGTTGGTTCCATGACCAGTTGTTGAGGAAGGCACCTGAAGGAGTCCAGGATAAATCTGCTCCTAGTTGATGCTGCTGCTGGGATGCTCCAGTCCACGTCTGGTATATTGAAGTCTCCAACCAGTACTACCTCACCTTGTCTGCCATCCTTTGGATGGCTGGCATCAACTCCTATCTGTTTCTTCCTCCTGGGCTGGTGGTCTATAGACCACACCTGTGCGGATGGCTGGCCCCATTTTCCTTTCCAGCTTAACCCACAGTATCTCTCCCCCATTTTGTTCCTCCTGGATCTGTGTGGCCCTTATGTCATTTTTCACATACAGTGCCACTCCTCCTCCCTTCCTGCCTGCTCTGTCTCTTCTGAAACTCTTCTCCAGTGTCTTGAGCTGGGTCTGAAAATGCTGACTCTCCCAGACATCTGTGACTGTCACTGCTATCACGGCTTCTGCTTACCGTTTAATGTCGGCCAGATCTGCTTTTACTCCCTCCACTGCTGATTCCACCAGCATTGATCTGATGTCAGTGCCATCAAACTTGTTGCTAAGTTTGTCTGTGGTGGTGATGTGGCACTGAATCCTGACACCCAGTGACTGCGGCACCTATGTCTGCTCCATAGGGCCTGCTACCACCTTCACAGCTGCTGCTCCAACTGAACATTTGAACCTAGTGGGTTGTGCAGAAGTCTGTTCCTTTCAAGGATTATCCATTTTGCTCACCAACTTAAATTTATTAACTGATGATGGGTTATGTCCCAGTGTGCCTGTTCAAATGCAGTATGTTAAAGTTTTGCAGTCTTGATGTGCGGAGCTGATAGCTCAGGTAGACAGTTTGCTTGCCCTCCTCTACGAAATTTCTAGAAACTAAAAAAATAAAATGACCTGCAAGTAATCCTTTCCTTTTCATAAGAATAGAACAAGGTGAAAATCTTTAGCAAAAGTGGGTGTTTTTTTTTAAACTTGTTTGGGCAGAGAACCTGATTGCTCTCCCCCCCCTTACATTCATATTTAGAATTGCTGTACTGCGCGGAGCACTTGGTGACCTCACTTGATTGGGGACTCTATAGAAGGCCTGCATTGAAACTTGTACTGTGAACCTCTGCTCAGCTGTTGTTGCCAGGTTCCAGAACTCATTAGTGGTTATAACACTGAATATTGAATATTAGGTGAGAAAAAAGCAGATCATCACTTAACCAATGCAGTTTAATTTAACTCAAATGATACCGTTTTTGTTGTAGACTTAATTTTCAGTAGTCCTTCCTTTGTATTCAGTGAGCTATTCAAGAGTTTTGCCCCCCCCAACCAAGGTCTGAGTACATATTAAGCCATTAGCTGTGCAGTGGTTTAAGGCTCTGAGCTGCAAATCTGGAGACCTGGGTTTGAATCCCATAGCCCCCACTTGCATACTGTGTGACCCTGAGCAAGTCACTTTGTCTGAATTCCACAGCCCCCGCTTGCATACTGTGTGACCCTGAGCAAGTCATTTAACTTTCTTGTGCTCCCAGGTCGCACCTGGAAACAAGCTTCAGCTTAGCATGCCTGTCCTGGTTAAACAATTTCCTCTTTCTCTTTCCCCTGCACCTGCCCTGGCTTTGGTCAACCTATCTACTTAGGTCTACTGTGTGTGTCCCTAAATTCTGTGAGGTGGCACTTTTCTTTCTCCCTTAATCTCAAGGAATGAAAGAACCATCTTTGTTACTCATATACAGCACTCAGCAAGGGGTGGGGGGGATGCAACAAGTTTGGATCTCCTGGTATTTCAGGTTTAAGAAGGTTATTTCTCAATTTTTATATTCCCTTTACCAGGAAGTCACGTGTCTCTAGGGCGGATCCTCCTGCAGCCTACTTTTAGTAATAGATTTGCTGCTGTCATTTTCCAGACAGATCTGGCTACTTATCTTTCAGTGCTTCAGCATTTCTTTTCTTTAATATCTAATGGGGCTGCAGGACTTTTTGTATTTATTCTCAGAAAATCTGATTTTTTTTTTGTAACACCAAAAAAAATATGAATACATAGCCCTTTGTTTGCTGTATTTTTTCCACCTCTGTGGTGTATTTGTGCCTGCCCCCATTTTGCTTGTATGTGTGGCACGTGAAAATAGCCCATTTTTGTTTTCATGAAGAGTATGCGTTAAGTAAGTAAGTAACATTTTATTAATACAAGGCGCCCTTCCATAGCTCAGGGCACCCTTACACCATACTTACACACAATACAGGTATAAACACATTAAAATTATACAACTGAATTCATTTTACAGATACAACACATAAAATCTTAAGTTACTTCAAAAGCATTTTGAAATAGATATCTCTTAAGGGAGTTTTTAAACCCCTCTGTGGTCAGGCTGTCTCGTATCTGACGAGGTAAAGAATTCCACAGGGTAGGAGCCATGAAGGCTAAGGATCTTCTCCCAAATGTTTTCAAATGTACCCTGGGAATCTCTAGCAAGCCCTCATTGGAGGATCAGAGTGAATGGGAGGGACAGTAGGGAGATAGGAGGTCTTGCAGGTCCTGGGGTCCCTGATCGTGTAGGCCTTTATAGGTCAACACTGCGACCCTGAAAGGGATTCGCCACTGTACAGACAGCCAGTGCAGTTCACGCAGCACAGGTGTTATGTGACTGGATCTAGGGGTTCCAGTTAACAACCTGGCTGTTGCATTCTGCACCAGCTGCAATCGGCAAATATCCACTCCTGGAAGCCCTAGGTAGAGGGCATTGCAGTAGTCAAGACGGGTAGTAACAAAGGCGGTGAACCAAGGTAGAAAGATCCTTGGACGGAACCAAGTGCTTCACCCTGGCGATGTTTCTTAGATGGTAAAATGTGGTCTTGTGGCCATTTTAAGACCCCCCCCATTCTTTCTTTATTAGTGTTATTCTAGTTTCTCTTCGCAATGTTTCATTCACCCCTGAAGTGCTGTACGTCTTCACATCCCTTGAAGCTTTGTATTGTTGAGAAACTACCCCTTTGCTAATATTCCATACATGAGGATTGTCATTAATTTTGGGAATGAAATCTGCATGTGTCTTGAACCTTTTTGTACTTTTTATTTGCATGGGGGCCGATAGTCAAAAATGGACATTAGTGCCCTGTAAACAATAGCAGTGCACCCAAAATACCGCATGAGTCTGAGGGTGTCCTAGTCATACAGGCAATTTGCTCTGTCAGCAGCACACTGTATGTATGAATATGGGGCTGTGTTAGTGCTACATGGAAGGCATATGCACAGTGGTGCCAGCAGTATGCCAACAGACTACCAGGAGCAAAAGGAGATAGCACTTTCCAAATTGGACTATGCCTTTGTTCCTGGTGGCCATATTTAGCAGCCAGCACCCGGGTATTGAATCTCTCTCCCTGGCAGTCTGTTGGACTCCCCTCCTGCCCAATCCCTGATTAATATCATGTTCATCTCCCTGGCAGTCAAAAGGACACTCCTCCCACCCCAGTCCCCGTTAGTATCGTATCTATCTCCCTGGTAGTCTAGAAGTACCCTGTCCTGCTCGATTCCCCAACATGGCAGAGGTAAACTCCCACCCACTCAACACCCCATTCTCTGATGCACAAATCAATAGGCAGTACTGGTCCACTGGAAGCTCTGGAGAGGGCAACTGGCACAAACTCTTCGCTCACCGCCTCGACAGGCTGCCATCTGAATGATAGGGAGCACACACATATTGGAAAAACAACAGTTTCTACAGTACATGCACAGTTACTCCCTGCTATTCAAATGGTGGCTGGTCAAAGTAGTGAACAGAGGGTCTCTGCCTGTCGCCATCTCTAGTGCTGCTGGTGGACTGGAACTGCCTCTTGATGTGTGAGTCTGGGGCAGGTGGGGGGGTGCTTAAGTAGGAGGGTGGTGGAGGTATTTACCACTGCATTCTCAGGGATCAGCAGGAGGTGGTACCACTAGACTATGAAGGAGATGGATATGATATTAATGGGGATCGGGGTGAGGGGGCTCCACTAGACTGCCAGGGAGGGTGTAGCATTATTTCATTATTCTGGTGGTGATTGGGAGAGGGTGAAGAGGTCCACCAGACTGCCAGGGAGGGTACAGCATTATTTCCATTCTGACAGTGATCATATGTGTGTGTGTGTGGGGGGGGGGCACCACTGAACTGCCAGGGTGTTTGGCTTTATTTAACGGGGTTGTGGTGGGAGGGGACCACTAGACTGCCAGGGAGAGGAATATGGTAATAATGGGGATTGTGTAGGAAGGCCGATGTCTGTGGCACCAGTGCTGCTGAGGGTTGGGGGGGGAGAACACCACTTTGCATGTTAAAGGTAGGATTTAGAAAGCACTAAATAGCACCACCACGACAGTCTTTACTGCTTCCAAAATCTGCTGAATATACCCCTCTGCCCTGTATGCAAGAGGTTTCCCTAATTTGCATGGGTGCAGTAGTGTATTTAGCACAGTTGCTTTATTCACTGACCACTGTGCATTGGGGCCCTTTTGAATATTTTCGCCACCTGGTTCGAACACCTTATGCCAGGTTAGCACTGCGCTATTCATGTTAGCCTTGCCCAAATTTCTGAATATTGGGGCCATAGTATTATCTGTAGATTCCTAAATTGTATCTTCATAAAGGTGACAAGACTTCTTTTATGGTCTCATGCATTCGTAGGGTATGAGAACTGTAAACTGAAAGGTGAGCGGTTCTGATACGCTAAGAATGAAAGTGTGACCACTGAAAGGGAGCGGTTCTGAGACCCTAAGAATGAAAGTGAGACCACTGAAGGTGAGTGGTTCTGATACCCTAGAGAATGTAAGTGAGACCACTGAATGTGAAAGATTCTGATACCCTAAGAATGTGAGATCACTGAAGGTGAGCGGTTCTGATACCCTAAGAATGTAAGCCAGACCACTGAAGGTGAGCGGTTCTGATACCCTAAGAAGGGGAGTGAGACCACTGAATGTGAAAGATTCTGATACCCTAAGAAGGGGAGTGAGATCACTGAAGGTGAGCGGTTCTCATACCCTAAGAAGGGGAGTGAGACCACTGAAGGTGAGTGGGTCTGAGACCCTAAGAATGAAATTGAGAACACTGAAGGTGAGCGGTTCTGATACCCTAAGAATGTAAGTGAGACCACTGAAGGTGAGCGGTTCTGATACCCTAAGAATGTAAGTGAGACCACTGAAGGTGAGCGGTTCTGATACCCTAAGAATGAAAGTGAGACCACTGAAGGTGAGCGGGTCTGAGACCCTAAGAATGAAATTAAGAACACTGAAGGTGAGCGGGTCTGATACCCTAAGAATGAAAGTGAGACCACTGAAAGTGAGCGGGTCTGAGACCCTAAGAATGAAAGTGAGAACACTGAAGGTGAGCGGTTCTGATACCCTAAGAATGAAAGTGAGACCACTGAAGGTGAACAGTTCTAATACCCTAAGAATGTAAATGAGGTCACTCTTAACAACTGTGAGAATGGTCTCATCATCTATATTAATATATTTGTGGCAGACTCCGTTGCGCTGAACAATGGGTGTTTGCTCGGCATACTGGTGACCCGGGTTTGCTCCCCGAGATCAGACATCGGGAGCGGATTCTGGCAGGAAGGGAATTTTCTTTTTTTTGCGTAATCTGTTTTATTGCAATTTTGCATACAGCAAACATTGACATAAATCATATACCACATAAAAAATAAATTCATCAAACTATGTACAGGGGTCCATTTCATTATATAAATCATTTTCTGTTTTCCTTATATGCTTCTTTTGATATACAGTATAAAAAAAAAAGAAAAATAAGTACATTTTTCTGTTCCCTTCTTGTGGTCTGTCTGTTGGGTATTTCCTTCTGCCTGTATTCCTCCTCTCCAGCCATCTACGTCTTCCTGGTTTAAGGAGATCTTTTTCTATCCATGTGATACCAGGAGAGGATATGCAATTCCTTATTCTTCTCCCCTATTCCTCCCCTTTCCCAAGCCCCTCTCTAGAACCATCCTTCACTCGGGATCTGGTTCTCTGCCATCGTGAGAGAGGAGACAAATGGTTCCCATACCCTGTAAAACTTTTCCCCTTTTCCCTTCATTACGTGTGAAAGTCTTTCCATTGCTAGAGCCTGCAGTGAAAGGCTTTGCCACAGTTGTACAGTGGGGACCGCCCCAGACACCCAGGTATTCAAGATGCAGTGCTGTGCCAGAATAAGGAGCACTCTTACCCACCTTGGTAAGGGGGCCCATCCTTCCTCTCCTAAATCCTCTCTACCAAACAGGAGTAGCAATGGAGTCACCTGAAGATCTCTCCCCCATAGTTTCCCCACTTCCCCAGCTATCTCCTTCCAGAAGGTTTGTGAAACTGGGCAAGACCAGAAGTCATGGTAGTAGGATCCCAATTCACCACTACATCTTGCACACATTGGGGATATAACTGGGTTAAACGTATTCACTATAAGAGGCGGGGCAATATAACCGGTGGATACATTAACAGAAGGATTCTTTGTATTTATTACATATCAATACACCCATGTGAAGTGTTAGCACCGCTCTCCAGTTCTCCTCTATGATTTCAAACCCCATGTCCCTCTCCCATAGGTGTCTCATTTTCTGGGTGGTGTCCACGAGGAATTGTTTACCCTCTCCTGCTGCCTTCCGGATTGTGCCCTAGGCATCCCATCTGGTGGAATGCACCAGGTTTTCTATATGCCCTAATGGTGAGACCTGGACCTGTCCTCTCCCCAAACCCCTGCTGTATGCTCTGACCTGGAGATATTAGAAAAAGTACGAATGACCCAATCCTGTTCGTTCCTGCACCTCAGCAAAGGAACAAATACCGTCCCTTGTATATAGGTCTCCCACACAAAGAATCCCTCTGGCTTCCCATTCTCTGAACCCTGCATCACCTACACCTGGCACAAAGAACGGGTTCCCTGAAACTGGGAGCAGTAATGTTTTTTCCCTTCCTACACTCCATGGTCTGCCCATCTGTTCCCAACTATCCAAGACTGCAGATCCCATAGGGTTAGTCCCTCCTGTATTGAGATATACTCTATGTCCTTTTTGTGCCAGATAGGCTGTTAATCTTTCCGGACTATCTCTTTCCTCCAGATCCAGCCATCCAGCAGCTAGGGAGGGAATTTACTGCATCCATTGGATGTTTCCCTGCTGGGGGGGGAGGGGGCAGGGTTTTGGACTGCTGTTTGACGGCTCCTGGTAGTGGCTATTGCTTGGCATTCTTGGCGGCATGTGGCCTCAACGTGCCACTGAACGCCCCTGGATGCTGTCATGGCCAGACCATTTCATGGAGGGGGGGCTGGGGAGAAAACAGTAAAACTAGCCACTCGGCCAACCGGATGACAGTGGCCAATCCTTGCTCACCACAAAGCCCGGAACTGTCCATGCCAACCCCTGCCATGCATGGGATATGGTTGGAATGTCCTGGGGTGACTCTCCCCTCCCGGTTTCCCTCCACGGGGGAGTGGTCCTCCCAATAGAAGAGAAATGTCAGGTTACCCAGCCCAAAGGAGTGGCTGGCCAAGGACTTGGGAAGAGCAACTATATAAATATTATTGATTGAGCTTGATCAGTAATATATTAAATATTTAAAAATCCTTTCCTAAAAATGCTAATTTCCAAGGCAGCTGAGCATGATACACTCTTGCCAGAGTAAGAGTGTTTCATGTGCAGAGGAAAGGAGCAAACTGATTGCTTGGGAGCACTCCTTCTATTTATAAAGGTAATTATTATTCAGGCCATATCCTGCCTTAATCTAACCAAAGGGCCAGACCTTCCTCCTGTACCAGTTTGATGTGGAGGGAGGTCTAATGAATCTGAGCTCTTTATCAAAGGCAACAACAGCCTGTAGATGTGGATCCTTTTCTTGTAATACGTCAGTGGCATACCACTTGGCCTGGTAGCATGGGGTAGTCAATAGGAGTATTGCTTGGAGACATGTGGCCAAGTAGTACGGGTCTAAGACCAGTAGTGCTAAACCCCCACCTTATTTCCTAACTGGAGTTTCTGAAACCTCACCATTGGTTTTTGACCCTGCCTAGATGCACTGTTCTCTTCCCCCATAACTCGAGTTGATTTTGTGGTATATTCATGAACACACATTAAAGAGAGTATAAATATCTCAGCAGAACATTCATTTTTACCATTTCTACCCTTGAATATATTGAAAGGTTGAGCACAGCCTATCAATTGAAATCATCTTGCAGTTTTTATGTTGGCTTGCACACTTGTGCAAGCAACATTTTGCGGTAGTAGCACTGTAGTAGCACTGTCAAAGGTGTGTCAGTGTTGTGGTGAATCCAGGGGATGCTTTAGTCAGTGTGACCCTCGGCAGCCAACCAGTGAGCATGCTGCTGATGACAGCAGTTTCAGAGAGTGCCACCAACTTGAAAGAAATCCGCCGCTGCAATGAGAGACGGGCTCGTCATTGCAGAGGCAGATCTGACACACCTCCACTATGTGCCATTCCTGGTGAAACATTTCAGTAAACATGGTGGTGGTTCTCGTCGTCCGCCTCTTGCAGTCCCTAGAAAGCCGACTTCCGGGGTGCCCAATCCCCCTGTCAGCATGCCCCCTCCCCAGTTCAATTTGTTTGTCGAAAGGGGTACCCAATCCCCCTCAGCATCAGGCCCCCTCCAACACAGACACGTTTTATTTGCTGATGGGGTGCCAAGTCCCCGTTGGCTCCAGCCCCAAAAAACAGGTGGCACACTGGGAGCCCACTCCAGTGTGCCCAAATTTCTTAGTGTCACCTGTAAAAAACAAAAACCTTCTCCCAAGGTTTTTTTTTTCCCTGCAAAACAAGAAAACAGTCCCTCGTTGTCCACGGTACCCCCCTTCCCCAATCCACTCCCACCCTCTGTGCACCCCACCCCTCACCCCATACTTACCTCCAGAGGTCGGCGTGGAGATCTTCGGTGGAGCGGAACACGTCTGCACTCTTCAAAGCCGACCACAAACTGAAGAAATGCCAGTAAGCTGTATAATGGCATAAATGTTTTTTTTCAACTTAGGTGGATATCTCAGACATTTTTTCGACTTTTGGCTCCAAATTTTCAACATGGGGTTCTTGGGACCCCACCTCATGAAATCAGTCACTGTCATTTCGTTATTTGGTCCAGAAAGGTGATTTCGTGGTCACTGCGTGGAATCACCTTTTGAGACTGATTAACAAAACAACAGTGACACTGTTCAGGAGGTGGGCTCCCAAAAAGCCTATTTTGCAAATTTGGTGAAAAAAATTCCAAAACATGACTGTGTTACAAGCATGCATTGCGCAGTTTCCACGCACGCTCACAACTTCAAGAATTTTTTATATTTTCACTCCAGATTTTCAACATTGCCATTTTTTCACACCTCCTTATGAACAATACAGCTGTAATTTTTCTCATCCTGCCCGAAATGTGTTTTCGCACATGTGGCGCACAATGGCTCGATTGCTGTGGGAAATCAATGTTCAAGACAGATTAGGAAAATCACAGTGATGCTGTTCATGAGGAGAGGTCACAAAATGCCCATGTTGAAAATCTGGTAAAAAAAATCCCCAAAATGACCGCATTACGGGTGTGCGTTGCACAGTATCTACACATGCTCGTAAGTTTGCAAATTTTTCATATTTTCAACATTGCCATTTTTTTACACCTCCTCATGAATAGTACAGCTGTCATTTTTTGCATCCTGCCTGAAATGTGTTTCCGCACCTGTGGCTCCCAATGGCACCGTTGCTGTGCGAAATCACCTTTCAGGATTGAGTAACAAAATGATAGAGCCACTGTTCATGAGGTAGGGTCCCAAAAAGCCACTGTTGAAAATTTGGAGTGAAAATACCAACAAACACCTGGGGCATTAAGGTTTCCAACCATACACCCACCCTGTAGAGACTGACAGGCATTGGGGACGTAACTTGGGTTCGTCGGCCATAATGTTCGCAGAATTCTACAGCCACTGACAGGCACTGAGGTGTGCCTTGGGTTCCATCACCCTAACATTCACCCCATTCTCCTATATTGCACCCATCTCAGCTTATTTCCATATGGAATGGGGTGAGCATAAAGGCCGAAGACCCCAATGCACACCCTGACACCTGTCGTTCTCTGCAGGGTGTGGTGAGGTGGAATGGCATCAACATTATGGCTGACCCAAAGCCACACTCCCAACACCTTTCAGTCTCTGCAGGGGGGGGTATGTGTGTTGGCGTTACTTCAATACTTCACTGCCATTCCTATTTTGCATTTCTAACTCCTGCACTACTAGTTCCAGTGCCAGCAAGCCAACATTCGGCATTGACAAATATTTGTTTGGAGTAGAGGTTGATAATTCAGCTCATAAGTTTTTTTGTTTCATTTCCTATGATTACTCCTGAGTTTGTAATTGTTATGACTGGGAAAGGTACACTAAGCTATTATATCTTGTTTCCAGGTGTGTCAAGGGTGGTGGGTTGCACTGACCTGTTTTATTGCCAGGGGGAATACTGGCCATGATACTGGAGAAACTCCCCTGCTCTTCGTTAAATATAAAGTTCAAGTTTTGCAATAGGAGCTTTGTCTTCAACCATTCAGTTACCCCTATCAAGGTATTAGGCATTAAATTTGGTCCAGGGGATTTACCATATTTGAACTGGATGGAAAGACTGAACCTATGTATGGCAAAATTTGCACAATAGAAAGGGTGGAGGTTTTCAAAACAAAAAAGAGTAATGATTATAAAGAAATTTTTATTGCACCTCGTCACATATTTAAGTTATGTTTACCCCACCCCCAACCCCGGCTGCTCTTGAAACAAGAGTGATGAATGTATTTTTCCAGATGTTATGGGGTAGTAAGTTAAACCTGATTAAAAGAGGTTTTTACCTATCTGATAGTTAAAGATGGAAGGCTGAACATGGTAAATCCTATAGTCTTTTTCCAAACAATTTTTTTCATGCCTCTTTAAGAATTGGATTTTTAAGGGGAACTAAAATCTAGCATGAATGGTTTTTGGATGGCATGAATAATTTTGTATCCACATGGGTAACTTTTTCCCCACAGAACATAAAGTGTTTCTCAATAACTGAACACATGGTCCCTGCATTAAGGGAGTTGTTTCAATAGAAGGTTACAAAACAGATGATTCTGTCCCTTCTATAAGATAACCATATAAAACCATAAGAGGACAGACCCATCAACAGTCACCAGACTTTTAATTATGTGCTTCAGTAACAATTCCTAACGTTCTCACACAATTACATGATAAGAGGGCGCCAAAACGATTGCGGGATGTACTTTGGCTCAGTAGTTATGGAAGGTTGGGCGTGAAAAGGAATCATAAGCATAAAAGGTTGGCAGAAAGAATATGTCTTAGACCAGAGTTTAATTTCATAATAGAAACTATGGAGCACTGATTTTCTGGAATGTCCATTTGTGGATGTGGCAGGGTTTCGGCACCTTCTTGCTACCAGCTGGCAATGACCTTCCTTAGACAGACTCGATTATGGGAATTTTGTGTTCGGAGATTTTCCTCTTCATTGTAAGAACTATAAGAACGGCACACTGACAGTTTTCTTTGCCTATTTGAAATTTTACTTGTGGCAGGCAAGGTGACAATATGTGATGCAACAGTTACAATCCTTGTATCTCTCAGTAGCTAGGATGGAAGAAGCTGCGATTTGAGAAGTGATGATATATGAGAAAAGAACATTAACTCTATACCATTTTCAAAGATTTTGGACTTTTATTAAATGATTAAAATAATTTGAAAATATTGGTACTATGAGGAAAATTTCTACTTTTTTTTCTTCCTTGTACTATTTTCTTTTTGTGAGTCAGGGCGGAGCATGTTTTTAAGTTTTGGTTATGGGGGGGTAGGGTTTTTTTTGTTTGTTTTGATGTGTGTATTATTGATGAGTTATTTTCTTTTGTTTTTTTAATTTGGAGTATTAATCTTTTTTGGGTGTGTATTTGTTTTGTAATGTAATGTTTAGTTTTGTTTTCAATAAAGTTCCTCTGCTCTTCATTTAGACGTGTCTGTAACCCAGTTGGTGGAAATACAGCCTGAAATAGCACTAATGGTAGATTCATGTTCCAGCTTAAGATATACTTTTGTAAATACTTATGCCCTCTGGCTATTGCAGCCAGAGTAGAGTTATTTAAAAACAGCCAGTCTTTTTTTACACACTAACAAGTGCTTATATTTGGTGGTTATTTCAACTGTGGTCTATCCTTCGAAGATAGAGGCAGTCAAACTTCTTAAATACAGTGATTCTTCTCATTTATTTATTTTATTTAAAATTTGGTAACTGGGAAAGGCACACTGAGCCAAGGCTTGTTTCCAGGTCCGACCCGGTTGGGTCGGGGGGGAGAGACATAAGCAGATGAAGCCTTACAGTACAAAGAAATGGCATTTGAGGTGTAAAATACAATTTAGTTGTAAAGGAATAATGACAAATTATAAATATGGAGTATGCAAATGCAGGACATGTGCAAACTGCAGCAGCACATCAGTAAGTAGCAACACGCTGAAGTACAAAATTAGTAAGCGCTATAACTAGGAAGAATGGAGTAAACGGGATCTAGTTAGGGAAGGGTGGGCTAGCAGGAGTAGCAGAGGTCTGAGACGAGAGGAAAATAAGCAGGAGATGGTAAAAAAGGGGGCCCAAGGGGGAGGCAACAATTAGAGGATTTGGGGCAGCAGCAAGTAGCTAATGAGGAAGGAGGGCTTGAGCAGACGCTTGATGGCGGGGAGTGAAGGAGTGAGATGAACTGAGGGAGAGGGAAGTTGATTCCAGAGGGAGGCGAAAGGAGAAAGCCTGCTGACCTGCTGAGGTAAGGGGATGGGGAGGGCGAAGGTGTGGGAAGCAAAGGAGTGCAGGGGGTAGGGGTTAGGGGTCGCCGGAGAGAGGAGAGATAGGAAGTGAGGGAGCTGATCCAGACTTTAGAGACAAAGGTGAGGCTGTGAGCAAGATGCTGATTATGACGTGAGGGAAGAGAGAGCGGGAGGAGTAGAGGACACAGTGATGTGTGCGAAAGGAGGAGTTGGAGGCAAAGTGACGAAAGCCATTAAAAAGAGTGTTAAGTCTAGAGAGGAGGGTGGCGGGAGCAGAACCAAAGACAATGTTGGCATAGTCAAAGACTGCTGGGATCCATTTTATTAGTAAGTTGCAGCAAACTGGAAGGGAGGAGAGGCAGTCCTTATTTCTGTATAGCATGCCAAGCTTGGGGTGGAATTTTGAGTGTATGGCATCAGTATAGTCCGAGAGGTCAAGAGAAAGGTCAAGCCATACCCCGAGGTATTTGTAAAAGAGAACCACCTCAAGCGGGTGCTATCCAAGGTGGTGAACATGGCAGGGGAGGGGGGAGGGGAACCTGGCCAGTCTTTGCCTAGTGACGAAAGTCATAGCCACCATTTTTTTTGTGTTCACCTTGAGTTGATGTGCTTAAAACCAGTTCAACATTGCGTGAAAGTTGGTATGCAGAAGGGCCAGGACATCAGGAGGGATCTGACAGATAAAGGGCAGTATCATAAGCATACATGTCTATGCATGAGTTGGAGTAGACTGAGGGAAGGTCATTGATAGAGTGAAAAGAGGATAGGGCCGAGTATGGAGCCCTGGGGGATACCAGAGAGGATAGGTGGGTGACACTACCCACCTGCACAGCCTGTAGTCTGCCCGAGAGGTAGGAATTAACCATTGCACAGTATGAGTCGACAACCCTATGGCATGCAGTTTACTGAGGAGGAGGTGATGAAAGGCAGAATCAAAGGCTTTAGCAAGGCCTGTAAAGATTGCAGCAGTGATATGACCATGGTCATTCCCAAAGAAGATGAAATCAATGAATCAGAGTAGGAGGGCAGTAGTAGAGTGGGATTTCTTAAAACCAGATTGGACAGGGGAGAGGGTGCTGGCGGAAGTGAGGTAGTCACAGAGTCTGGAGAAGACAATAGACTCCTGGAGCTTTGCGAGGGAGGGGAGGAGTGAGATGGGCTGGTAATTCCCAGGGGAGGAAGGGTCACCACCTTTGTGAAGGGGTTGACTTTAGTGAGCTTCCAAGCCAGAAGGATGGTACTGCAGGAGAAGGAGAGATTAAGCAGGTGTGAAAGGGGAAGGATAATTGAGGGGGTGGAAATTCTGAGGAGCCTTGGGTCAAGACCACCCAGTCTTGACTTAGCAGGGTTGAGGGACATCAACGCCCTGTAGACTTCTTGGGGAGAGACAGGGGAAGGTGGATAAAGGATGAGTAGTCATCCGAAACACGTCAGGTTGCTCTTTATTATGCCAATGTATTAAAATAAATATTTTTTTTTATTAGAAAACTGGTGCCCTTTATTATATTGGAGGTGTGAGTGCTCTGCTTGTTTTTGTTTGTATTTCTAGATATTTTAGCATTGAAGCACCTTGTGCCCACGTTAGTTTGTTGGATATCAGACTTTCAAATACCTTGAGGGTGTAAATAAGGTACAAGATGGTAGCATCTTTTAAAAAACAAAAGATGTTCAAGAACAACGGGCTATGATATGAAGATAGAGGTGGGTAGACTTGGGGGTAATGTGAGAAAGTATTTTTTCACAAAAAGTGAGGTGGATCCATGGAACAGCCTCCTGGCAGAGGTTGTAGGGGGAAAAATGGTAGGGGAATTTAAAAGCACATGGTACAGACATAAAGGAACTCTAGCGATAGGAAAGAGAGGGTAAGCTGCAGATTATTTAGGATCTGCAGTATAGGAAACGGGTAGGGAAAATGGGCACACTAGGTGGGCCAAGTGGTCCTTATCTGCCATCAAATTCTGTTACTATGTTACCAAACAACTCAGGACCTGTGGAAGACAGCTTAACAGCTGAATTCTTTAAAAGATTTGGAGAATTCTTAAGCACTGTGCCAGTGGACATTTTTAATGAAATATTACAGGCTGGATCAGTGCCTAAAGAAATGTCTAAAGTAATTAAGATTTTTTTTATTTAAAAAAAAAAAGAAAAGTCTCTTAACAAACTGGTGACCAATTAGTGCGCTGAATGCAGACATTAAACTCTTGGCCCGGCATTTGGCCCATAGATTAGCCAAAGTGGCTGAGGTGCTCATTTCGCCGTATCTGACTTGTGCTGCACCACAGCGATCCCTTTTTTTGTTTATTTACAATTTTGTGGGCTTTTTCCATTTTTGTCCCTTCCCGCGTGCGTCCAGGGTGCTGAATGTATGCATGTGGAGGCACGCACACGCCAGGCACTGCAGAGCGCCCCACCCTATTAGCCGCCCTCTCTGCCTGTGCCACCACCGGACCTCCACCTGGTGGTGACAGGACTACATGAGGAACAGCATCCACCCCTGGAGGGGAGAACTGCCATAGGTGTCTCAATCCCGCTCCTACCCCTCCCCCCCGGCCAGCTCCCTGATGACCCGAGATTGTTCCCGAACCTGTGTCATCGGCATGACGCAAGGTAAGGCTAGATGCCTCAACCCTCTGCACCACCGGGCTGGCTACAGTGATCCCTTTTTGACAATCTTATTTTAATCAGGGAAATATTAGCACAAAAAAATGGGGTTCGTCGGCTCTTTGCTTTTTTGTTATCACCAGCCCAAGAGAAAGCACATGACAAGTCCTGTCATACCTACATCTTTAAAGTATTAAAACATTATGGATTATCTACTAAATGTATTGACTGGATAGGTGCCTTATATAAGAATGTGTACATCATACCAACTGCTAATGGCTGGTATGGTGAGTGCATTCATGCCTGCAGATCGGTAAGACAGGGCTGTCCATTGAGCCCATGTCTGTATATTTTTTTGTTGGATCCTTTAATCAGGCATATCCAGGACTGCCCTAATATTCAAGAACTTCGGGCATAGTTGGACAGCCCCCCAACAAAAGCTCTAGCTTATGTGGACAAGGTGCATCTGTGCCTGGAAGACAGTTCATCTAAACTATACATTGCTCAGGTGATGACTCATTTTGAAGAAGTCTGTGGTGCGAAGCTGAACTTGGGGAAAAGTCGGGGGGATGTCCATCGGTCCACTTTCCAAAGACACACTTCCAACCCACATTGCGCAAATTACGACTAATACTAGGCCATTGCAAATTTTAAGGAGTAACTTTTGGAACTCCTAATGATGTCCTACACAACTGAGAATGAGTGCTGTTCCTAGCCACAACTAAAATACTAGTGTGGAAACGTTATATTTTGTCCAAAACAAAAGGTATTTATCTCCTTAAAACCCATGTTTTGCCACAAGTTTTGCATATAGCCCATGTTTTTTTCCACCACCTCTTGAATTAGTTGCCAAAATATATAGCCTGTTTACTCAAGGGTTATGGGGAAGCAGACTCACTCTCACAGGAACACACCTATACTGATTAGGATAAAGGTGGAATAGGAATGCTGAATCCCATTGTTTTTTTCCCACACCTTATTTTTTCTTAACTTCTGTCCAGTCCTAAATGGAAAAGTCAAATTGTGGATTCTCTTTATTACTGATTGGTTTTCGCCATTTAAAGACAAATGGGAAAGGGGACGTTTCTGACTCTTACACATGCTAACTGGGCCTATAATGCCTCAGGGTATGATGTCATCTCTAATTAACATTAGACAATAGCAAATACTACCAGCACATATTAAATAAAAGACAAGGAAACAAGTCTATGCCCTGGTTATACCTTACAAGTTTTCACCTCCCTTGCAGCTTCCTTTATGTCCTTTGGGAAGGGAGTACACAGTTTTTCGTCAGCTTGACAAAAGAATTCTACCATCAATGTGGGATGTTACTTGGCTCTCCTGTCACAGGAAATTGGGAGTAAAAAACTTCCTTAAAACATAAATCGGTGGATGAACGAGTCTGCCCCAGATCCACATATAGTTCTCAATTAGAAACCCAGGAACATTTTTTTCTTGTTTTGTCCCATCTGGAATGCTTTCATGTGGGTCTGGAATGACAAATCTACCCCCCCTGTAACTTTTGGGTTTGAATTATATCCACATAGAATGCAGAAATATGATACTAGCACTTTACGACTGATTTCTCCGGAGTGCAAATACTTTTTATGGCAGGCAAGGTGTGCCTACACCTGGCAACAAAAGATGTCCACTGTTGAGTATATAGTGGCTACTGCTCATAACAATTAGTCATATTGAGTAACAAATTCTATCTATGGCATAATTAGTGCATTCCTGGGGCCACTGCACGTGGATCTCTGACTTAGGGTGATATGTCACATATTGTTGCTGTTTTTGGGTGCTTTCTTTAAGTAACACGGTACATAACATGTATTTATTCTTTGTTGGGATACCGAAATGTGCAGTGAGGGTTGCTTTCCTTTGTTTTGTGGTGAATTTCTGCTTCTTTTGTTATTTCTGATACTCCTTGTTGTTTTTGTTTGTTTCATATTTTTCTTCTTTTGTGTGTATTAATATGATTTTGGAATGTATCGGGCAAATTATTTTCTTTTAATTAAATTCCTCTGCTCTTCTTGGAAACTTGGGTGAATGATAATTTAAAACACAAAAGCCTGGATAAGAGATTCTGTCTGTGGAACTGTTGTATTGCTTACTTTGAAAGTCTCAAGCATCTGTTTTGTGACTGCATTTATATTAAACATCTTTGGAGTACTTTGGCAATCCGATGGAAGGACCCTGTGTGGGCTAATGTCATGCATTTGCACGTAATTACAGGGTCTTTTCTGCTAATGTCACATAGATACCATTAGAGTACTGTTTGGGTGATTTTTGCCTGCATAAGGTTTCAGATCTGACAAGTCTGGTGCAAATTACTTTTTCAGCAGCTGAACATATGACTGCAGTATCTCATAAACTTGATTGAACATAATTTGAAATCTGTATATCAGCAAAAATGTGCCTTTTTCTGTCTTTCAGAACAGACAGTACAGACTAGATGGGAAAATGTTGTATGTGACTTTTTTGTATTCACTACTTGTTGATAAATGCTGTCATTCTGCTTTTTTTTTTCTTTCTCTTCACAGTTTTTACAGCACTTATTATTCTGGTTGGCACATTTCTTTTCCCCGCTTCCTTACTATATGATGTCTGATTTTCAGTTTCTGTAAATGGTCGTATTCTCTGTGATACTATTGTACTGATTATTGTTTTCGTTTTAATAAAAACTTCCTGTACTCTTTGTTGATAAGTGCCATGGAATCTCTTACTTCCACCTGGCACTGACCAGAGATGGGCAGATGGGACCTCAGTTTAATATCTCATCTGAAGGACGGTGCCTCACCAGTGCAACAGCACCCCCGTCATACTGCACCACAGTGTTAGTTATGGGTATTACTCCAAGTGCCTTATGTGGGGCTAGAACCCATGACCATTTGATCTTCCAGGCTCAGAGGCAAGTCTTCTGCCTACCACTACCACCAAGTACACTAAGTTATTTTGTTTGTTGCCCCCTTCCCCCACCCATTTTAGTTTTAATATTCCTTTTAGCTCCTGGGATACCTTATGACTATATGTTAAAACATCTGTTTTGGATATATTTAATGCACAACCTGTAAAATCTCCAAATATTTCCAGGCCTCTCCATATCGTATTTCCACAGTAGATTCCTCAGGGCCTGTCAGATAAAGTAATACTTCACTGGCATACAAGCCACTCTCTGCTTTCCATACCTCAACTGTATCTTCTTTATCTTCCCATTTTGCTTTAGCCGCTGAGCCAAGGGCTTAATATAAATTTCAGACAGAAGGGGGGAGCACCCCTGCCTCATGCCCCAATATAACATAAAAGGGCTTGATATTCTAGCATTGGTTCTGACATACGCTTTGAGAGACTGGTGCAATCCTGCTGTTCTTTCCACAAATGTCTCAGTGTGAATGAAGCCAAACCTGGCCAGGACTCTATACAGGAAGTTCCACACCACCTTATCTAATGCCTTTTTAGTACCCAAGCACGTCAAAAAGGCTCTATGTGGATTCCTAGAAATGTGCTCTATGACAGGAATGTTTTTTTTTTCTTACATTATCTTGAGCTTGTCTGTGGAGTATGAAATCTGTTTGGTCCAGATTTATAATATGTAGCGGAATAGTGTGCAGTTTCTTTACTATTACGGCCATGTTGTATATAATTTTTCATCCATATTTAAAATGGATATTGAGCTATAGGAGCCACAGAGTCCTATGTCTCTGCCTTGCTTTGGCAACACTGAGATGGTGGCATAGTTCCATGATGGAGGCACCCCCCATGTTTCATAAAACATCTTTTTAAAATAAGGGGTAAGCTTATCGTTAAATACTTTGTAAAACTGTCTGAAATTCATCTGCTCCTGGGCACTTATTTACCTTTTTTTTTTATTCAGCTCTTTATCCACCTTCAACCAACCTGCTGCCCCCCTGACAAGCTCCCCCAGTAATTGTCCCAGCCTCCATGCTCCCCTGTGGTAGGGTCCCGGAGGGGGTGGCAGTCCCCTTACTAGGTCTTGATCTGGTCGGTAGGTGGATGCCCATTCAACAGTGTGGAGCCTGCAAGGAGTTGGCCATCATCCTGTAGGTCAAGGTTGTGTCTCCGCTGGTACAAAATGCTGCGTGCATAATGGTGTACAGCCCACAGGTGACATCTGGTGATGTCCCTGTACCCTAGTTAGCCTCTGCTATGTGGCCACTTCTAGGTGGCAGGCAAGCAGCAGTTGATGTCTTCCCCCTCTCTGAGGGGAGGAGAGCTGCCCTGTGGGACACTCACTGCTCCCTCCCTGGCCAGCCAACAGCAGCCTGAGTGCATTTCCAAACCTGAGGCACTACTGGAATAGTGAGCAGTAGCCTTACCGCTGCACTACCTGGTCAGCATATTTATTTACTTTTTGATTCTTTATTGCTACAGTATATCTGTCGCAGATTCCTTAATCTGGGCTGTCATTTGTCATCATGGGTAACTATAACACTCGTAGATATCATCTGTCTGAACTTTTGTGTGTTTCTGTACGTGCACCATATATGGGACTTTAATATTTTTAAAATGCTTGTGATGTATCAGATTAAGCCATTATCTTATTAACTGTTGGGACCAATATTCTTGTTCTGCTGGCTCTTGCAGCTTGCTTTCTCAACCTAAATGCTTAAATTGTTTAGGAGTTCCCCCCCCTCATAATATGTATGAGAAATAGCACTACCTTTTCTTCATTGTAAGTATTTAGTTATTTCCATGGCTTTAACCTTTACTAGTTTCTGGTTTCTGCCCATTTGCCCCACACACACACACATACACACATTTCCTGCAAGTTTTTTTTCCCCTTAACACCACTTGTATCATGTCCCAAAATATCCCGGGTTTCAGATCTGGGATATTACTTTCTGAGATTATTTGATCTATTACTTTTAGAGTAACCACTCTGATAGCTTTAACATTAAGCAGATATATGTTCCACCTCTAAAAGGCCCTCTTTTTTTTCTTAAGCATGTTTAGGCTTAATGGCAAGTATATTGGTGTATGATCTGACAATCCTGATGCCCCAACCCATGCCACTCATGTGAATTTACACTCCCCAGCTCTGGTTTATTTGTATTGAAGTAATCCTAGCAGGAGAAAATCTTGTAACGCAGAGAACAGCAGGTGTAGGCTCTCCACGAAAGATACAAATGTGTCTGTCACAAAGGCCTGAGTCTTTCAGTAATTTCTTTTTGGTTTTTACATTTTTTGAGCAACTGTGTTCCCTTGTTCTGGGACTTTGGATATTGTGTCCAGCTGCCTGTTCAAAATCAGGTTTAACCCCCCTTCCCCAACACGAGTGTCCTCCATCTCTTCCCTCCATTAACTGTTTTTCAACCTGAAGCCAGCACCCTGCTCAGCCCCAGTCTGCCCCAGACAGGGGCTGCTGCCTCCAGGACTCACCTTGCAATCCCCCATGGATACCCCCCCCCCGTTGGCAGGGCCAGGAAGTAGTGGTCCATCTTTCATAAGCCTAGTGACTGCATCCAGATAAGGTGGTCCTAGGTGACAGCGTGGGTCAGTAGGCAAGCTGAACACCATCTGCTGGCTTCATGATTTTCCATGTTTTCCCCTTAGTGGCAGTGTGCAGGATGCGTTCATATGTGTTGTGGAGGCACACCTGTACTACGAGCCTGCCGTCTGCTGTCCCCTCCTAAGTGGCACCTGATGCCCTAACACCACGTCTCCATGTGATGGTAGTATTTGAGAGATGCAGCTTGCCTCCTTCCCCTGGAGAGGAGAGCAGTTGTGAGATGCTCAGTCCCCCTTCCGCCGGTGACCTGAGTCCACTCCTGAACCCAGGTTGCCGGCATAGGAGTGACATCCAGTGTCTTAACCCACCGCCCCACTGGCCCGGCTCTAAGTTCCCTCCATCTTATCTACTAACAGTTAAATTAATTTTTCAAAGAGTTGGTATGGTGAACCTGGCAGTGCATAAATATTTGTCAATGTTGCCTTTAGATCTTGAATCGTTCCTTTCACAATTACATGGCATCCCTCCTTGCTTTTCCATACCTTGTCTTCTTCAAAGGGAAGAGAGTTAGGAACTAATGTGACCACCCCTTTCTTCTTCCCTGAAGGGTAGGTGGAAATAAAATATTTTACAACCACATGTATGTGGTTTCTCTGTTTCTGAATGTATCTCCTGCGGGCCTGACATAAGAGTTTCTTGTATAAAGATCAGCCCAGGTTTCTGTGTGACACATTATCTATTTTTGTCTTATGGGGTTATTCATCTCATTTGCGTTATAAGAAATTATTTTGGTCGCTGTTGTTGCCATTCTGTTTAACTATCTGGCTCCCCCTTATTATCGTGCCATCATTATGACACACTGTTTTTGCTGGTGTGTCCCCGTCTTGAGCACAGTGCAGTTCTGGTCCCCCCATCTGAGGAAGGATAGTGACACGATAGAGTACAAAAGAGAGTGACCAAGTTGGTTGATGGCTTGGAGAATATGGGCTAAAAAGACCGACTGACAGAACTGGGACTGTTTTCCAAGGAAATGAGAAGACTCTGGGAACATACTGTACGATAGGAGTATGCAAGTACCTAAAGGGGATAACACCATTAGACCAGGTGCAGCTCTTCAAGATGCACAAGGGTGAAAGGAGAAAGGGACACTCGGGGCTCAATTTTCAAAAGGCCGAGAATGCCGTGAGCTGCTGGTGCAGTGATCATACGGCGCATGGGGCTTGCGGCATTCTTCCGGTACTGTTCAGGATTTCCACTCCCATCCGCCAAATACTGCAGATTAAACCAACTTTCCTGCCCTGGTCTGACTTGTGGCATGCTGTGGACCTTTTTTATGGGGTTTGTGTCAAATATTTGTCGCAAGCTGCCGTAAAGTGTAGAAAGTGCCGCACTGCGCCTGATGTACTAACATCGGTCGAAGTTGCACCATAGGAGTTTGGCTCGGAAGAACAGGATTGATGCAGGGCTTGACATGAGCCCCATGTCAACCTCTGAAAGTGGAACCCTCTGTGCCACTGAAGGGAGGACGACTCAGGAGGAAACAGAAAGGACTAATTCATAGAACGAGTGGTGAGCACTTGGAACAGACTGCCACAGCATGTGTTATCAGCAGATAGTCTAATATCTTTCAAGTTCAGACTAGACAAGTACATTGAAGAAAATGAGGTGACAGGTTGTTCCGACTTAGCTAGTGGAAGGGAGGAACCTCTGGTCTTCATTCACCTTCAGTATGCATGTATGCATATGTGTGTGTGTGTGTGTGTGTGTATGTATGCATGTTTGTGAGTGTGAGTATGTATGTATGTATGCATGTTTGTGAGTGTGTGTGTATGTATGTATGGATGTATGCATGTGTGTATGCATGTTTGTGAGTGTGTATGTATGGATGTATGCATGCATGTATCTACATGTGTATGTATGTATGTATAGATGGATGTATGCATGTATGCATGTGTGTATGTATGTGTGTGTGTGTATGTGTGTGTATGTATGTATGTGTGTATGTATGGATGATGGATGTATGTATGCATGTGTGTATGTATGGGTGTATGTGTGTATGTATGGATGTATGTGTGTATGTATGTATGCATGTATGTATGTGTGTATGGATGGATGGATGCATGTATATATGCATGTGTGTGTATGTATGTATGTGCATGTATGTATGTGTGTATGTATGGATAATGGATGCATGTATGCATGTGTGTATGTATGTGTGTGTATGTATGGATGTATGCATGTATGTATGTGTGTGTATGTATGTATGTATGTGTGTATGTATGGATGGATATATACATGTATGCATGTATGTATATATGTGTATGGATGTGTATACATGTATGTGTGTATGCATGGATGTATGGATAGCCATGTATGTGTGTGTGATATACACATGCATATATGTGTGTATATAGAGATGTATACATGTATGTGTGTATGTGAGATGGATGTATGCACATATGTATTATACATGTATGTGTGTATATGTATGCTATGGATGATGGATGCATGTATGCATGTGTGTATATGTATGTGTGTATATATGGATAGATGGATGCATATATGTATGTGTATGTATGGATATATGCATGTATATGTATGTGATGGATATGCATATATGTATGTGTGTGTGGATGGATGCATGTGTGTATGTATAGATGGATATGCATATGTGTGTGTGTGTGTATATGTATATATGGTGTGCATGTGTATATAGGTATAGCATGTGTGCATGTGTGTGTATAGATGATGGATACATGTATGTGCATGTGTATGTATGAATGTGTGTATGTATGGATATATGCATGTATACATGTATGTATATGTAGTATATAGTGTATATATGTATGGATACATGCATGTATGTATACATATATATGTATATGTATATATATATATATGTATATATATAGATGTATACATATATACATGTATATGTATGTATGTATAGACATGTATGTATATATATGATGTATGCATATATGTGTAATGGATGTATGCATGCATATATATATATGTGTGTATATAGTATGTATGTATGTGTGTGTATGGATGATGGATACATGTGTACATGTATGTATGTATATATGTATGTGTGTATATATGGATGTATGTATATGTATGTATGTGTATGTATGGATGTATACATGTATGTATGTACATATATAGATGGATAGATACATATATGCATGTATGTATATATGATGTATACATATGTATGTATATGTATAGATGGATAGATGCATGTAGCCATGTTGTATATATGTATATATATATATGTATATATGGATATATACATATATGTATGTGTGTGTATGTATGGATGTATGCATATATATGTATATATGTATGTATATGGATAGATGTATACATGTGATGTATATATATATGTAGGTTATATATGGATGATGGATACATTGTGCATGTGTGTATGTGTGTGTGTATGTATGGATGTATGTATGCATGTATGTATGTGTTTATGTATGCATGTATGTATGCATGTATGTATGTATGGATGTATGCATGTATGGATGTATGGATGTATGCATGTGTGTATGTATGGATGTATGTATGCATGTGTGTATGTATGTTGTGTATGTATGTGTATATATGGATGATGGATGCATGTATGCATATGTGTATGGATGTATGCATGCATGTATGTATGTGTTTGTATGCATGTATGTGTGTACGTATGTATGGATGTATGCATGTATGCATGTGTATGTATGTGTGTATGTATGGATGGATGCATGTATGTGTGTGTGTATGTATGGATGTATGTATGCGTGTGTATGTATGTATGGATGTATGCATGTGTGTATGTATGTATGTATGGATGCATGTATGCAAGTGTCTATGTATGTATGGATGCATGTGTGTATGTATGTATGTATGCATGTGTGCATGTATGTATGTATGTATGTATGCATGTATGTATGGATGCATGTATGCATGTGTCTATGTATGGATGCATGTATGTGTATGGATGTATGTATGCATGTATGGATGCATGTATGTATGGATGCATTATGCATGTGTTTCTGTATGTATGGATGCATGCATGTATGTATGGATGCATGTATGCATGTGTGTATGTATGTATGCATGTATGGATGCATGTATGCATGTGTCTATGTATGGATGCATGTATGTGTATGGATGTATGTATGCATGTATGGATGCATGCATGCATGTGTGTATGTATGTATGGATGCATGTATGCATGTGTGTATGTATGTATGTCACTTGTTGATAAGCAGCAGGGGCAGGTGAAGAACAAGTGACAATGAATCCAGTCTTCATGCAGACATGTGCTGTGATAAGGAGTAGTTGGAAGGTAATTACAGGGAACATCTGTATCGTAAGTCAAATTTTGTCAGAATATTATGTTTTTCGACATTTTCCCTGGGAGGAGGAAGGTTAAATGAAAACTACCACAAAGTCAATGAAGGTATTTGCAAATATGTCCCTGGTCATGCTATGGAATGCCGACATCTTCTATGTTTGGTTAGTGATGACAGGTAGGGTAGTAACAAATCCTGTGTGTCCCACACATTTTCAATATTTTTCACAGCAAAGATCTTGCTATGAATGACCTGAGCTGTACAGTGAAGAGGTCTGGACACATTTAGTAAGATTCTGAGCTAGCCATTTAGATTTTGTCTGAGCCAAAGGTTTGGGTAGTTTAAGAACTTCAAACTCCCATCTTTCACCCCCCCAACTCTGCCCCTCATATCTCTCTCTCTCTTTCTATTCTTTATTTCTCTCTCTTATGCTTTTGCAAACATCGTAGGAGGGTTGCTCATTGTCTGATATAAATGATTGTCGATGACTGAGCATCCTAGCTTTAGGTCACCTTTAAGTCACCTGACCTCCCAGTGCTTCATTCTCCTCCCAGCCACAACACTGGGGTAGAAGTGGGACCTTTGCAGAGTAAATATGTGCTGTATATGGGGTAATTCTCAGCTTCTCTTCGCGGGGGCAGGCACACACTGTTGCAGTAGGGTCACACACCAGTTCTTTCTATTGAAGGAGTAAAAAAGTGTCAGGAGGACAGACGAGTTGTGGGAGTGGAGAGATCCCTCTCACATAAAGACATTTACCTCGAGGTTAGCAATTCCACCTAAGGGCCAGTTCTGGCATTGCTGGAGTGAGCTTGCATTTGGAGCAGAGAAAGGATGTCTCTGCTGCTGCGTTTTTTTTGTCTTTAACAAATCACGAGTACAGTCCTCTAAAAATAAACCCTCCAGATCCTTCAGATCAATTTACAATAATTGCAGCAATGTTAGCGAGTGTTTTGGGGGTGGATGAAGTCGTGAGTAATTTTGATGGGGGGGTAAGAGATAAAGGCAATGTTTACAGAAGAATCACATCTTACATTTTTGCCTGTTTGCATTTGGAGGCTCTGTTAATCAGTTTCTCAAGGATTCTGAAATGCGCTATCTCTGTTCAGTTTAATCTTTGTCTCTTTGTTAAGACGCTTTCCCACCCTTAGCTGGGAAAGGCCATGGCTCGGTGAGTGCAAATACATTTTGGGGGGCGGCAGGGCAACCAAGAATTGACATGCTTCTACTAAGAGAAGGCAGTTTCTTTTGGCATTTGACTGTCTCACCCCAACAACACACAGCATTTATTTCTCTAAGCATTCATCTCATGCATTTTAATTTTCCTGCGTGCAGTAGAAATGCTGATTTCCTCCCTGAGAATGAAGGAGTACGTGGCAACTGATACAGTAAAAGCAATATCACTTGCTCGTTTTAGAAATCTAATCCTCAGACTGGCATGACTCTAATGCATTTTGTTGTGCTGTGGTAACAGCCCGAGTCCTAGCATTGTGCAGAAAGTTGAAGATGAGATTTAAAGAGCTAGTGCTAAGCCATCCAGTCATTGCAATGACAGGGGTACCGCTCAAGACACCAGTGACCCAGGTTCAGAAACAAGCCTAGATTGTCAGGGGCCTGCTGAGGTGGGGGAGGCTTTTACGTCCTTCTCCTTCAGGAAGGAAGGGTTGCGAGCTCTGTTACAACACTTCCACTTTGGTGACCATGGGTGACAGTGCAGTCAGAGCTCTACTGTGGGTGAGAGGAAAAGGACACTGGATGGTGTTTGCGCTTGCGGACCTGTGTACACTGGCGTCCTGAGGGGTGGGATCAAGAACAGGAAAAAATAGCCAACAAGACGGATGAGCCACTGATCCCTCTCAGGCTCCACACTGGTGACCTGGGCACTGACCCAATTGGAGCCATTTGTGACAGATAGAGAGAGCTTCCCACCTCCTCCACCATGGGGATAATCCGCGTGGGAATGGGGAGTTGGGTAAGTCTAAGAGTAGCCAAGTGATGGGGCTGTGGGGGTGTTGGCCTGAAGGGGGCCTACTGGAAGGCGTTGAAAAAAAAGATAAATAAAAAAAAGTGCTATTGATGTTTCGAGAAAACCTTGAGAAACATGTTTTGACTCCCATCCACTTACGTTTCATTTATTTTCTGTTTTCTTGTCGTCTTGTTCTCTGCCACAAGGGCATAAGCCCAGAAAATGGGATGTGCCGCCCTTGAAGTTGATTTGCTGCTGCTGCTTGTCATTGCCAGAAGCCATAATCTGGGTTTGTGATCTCACCGGCTCATCCTGTGGAGCCGATTTATAATTTCAGAAGTAAGACAATGACTTGTCCAGCGGTGAAGTGGGATCTGGGCTGGACAAGTTAATGCTGCAGGACCAGCTGAAAAGTTCAGCCATCTGCCCAGCACTGAAGGCAGACTTGCACCCCTTCTGCATGAGCTGCTGTGAGGCTTGTTGTGGAGCAGAAAGTGTTATTGGTTGGAAGGCTGTGGTAGGCTGTACTGGGATTTGACATAACAGGACTAGAAAGTGTGTGTGTGTGTTTGGGGGGTATAAATAACTCATTTCAAGCTCTGCTACTTGAGCACAAAGCCCTGGCGCACTGCAGTGCTCTGATCCTTGGAAGAATGAATTGCATTTTCCCTGACTGCAGCTGTGGACTGTTACCTCAGTGCTGCAAATGCAGTCCTTTCTTAAAAAGACAGTATTGGTACCTGAAGCCGAAGAAAAAACAAACAATAAAAATGCTTTATTCCCTGGGTGCCTCCCCTCCTCCTGATATGCAAGATTGCCTTATTTGGAACTCCTGAAGCGGAGATGTGTCACACAAAAGGGATCCGGTTTCTATTCCCTGTGCATACAAAAAAGAATAACCGCCTGCGCCTCTGAATTTTTAAACACCTCAGCCTTTTCAGAAAGGTTTAGTGTTACTGTTTTTTGTTTTCTTGTTTTTCTAAAGGTTTTGCCTGCAACCAGTTACAGGAAAGAGTATTGAGAAGATTGCTTTAAGATGGCGCTTTGGTGCAGAAACAGTCGAAGTTTTTTATCTTTAGGAGCTTCATATAGTATGTTATATATAGAAATATATATGTTTTCTTGCTGTACAGAAAACAAAATGAAGGATGTACGTAACAAAGGGTTGTTACTAGCAGTGCCCAACAGAGTACTGGATGCTGTGGCATTGTTGTTCTGCCCTTGATGGAGAGGGAGGAGCCTAGGGTATCTCACGTGTTTTCTGCTCCACTGAGGGGTCGGGGCACTGGGGTGTGTGCTGTGGTATGTGATTGACCCAATGGGGCAGTTAGTGGGAGTCAAGCCCTACATGATCAGGGACCTGGCTACCTGCAAGATCTCCTGGTATCTTACAGGCCCCTCCGTCCTCTCCGTTCCACCGATGAGGGATTGCTAGAGATTCCCAGAGTACGATTAAAGATGTCTGGTTCTCGTGCCTTTGCTTTTTCAGCTCTGACCCTGTGGAATTCTCTACCTCGTTGGTTGAGAGAATGCCCAACAGTCAGTAGATTTAAAACTGAGTTTAAAGCTGATTTATTTGATTTGGCCTTCCCTAGTGATGGATAATGTAATTTTATGTTTTAATGTTATTTATATTGGCTGTTTCTGTTTTTATGGTAAGCGCTTTGGTTTTGAAAGGCGCTATAAAAATAAAGTTGAACTGAATTGAATAGGATAAAGCTTTATATAGGGACCTTGGGACAGAGATACACAGATATCAGGTTTTAAGAGGCATAGAGTGGTGATGTAAGTATGTATGTTTAGCCTGTGCCCTGACTTGAAAGGAGGTCAGGGGATGTCCTGCTCCAGGTAACCGTTACCCACTGCCCTGTGCATGGGTGAGGGGTTTGCTCGGTGCTCCATGCTGGGATGTGGGTCGGAGAATGCTCAGAAGGCATTGCCAGCTTAACTGCTGAGTGCTAAGTGTGTTGGTACACTGGAAGGGCAACACGAGATGCCCAGCTATATGACTGGCTTCCGGACACAGGGCAGGGTGGCCCAGCTCACCATTGTTGGCATCCTTCTCAGAGTATGGATGCCATGCTATTCGCTACATCTGAGTGTGGCAGGTGGTACAGAGTGATGATCAGAGGGGTCTGGTGCATGCCAGGTCAAGGCCTAGGGTATCTCACGTGTTTTCTGCTCCGCTGAGGGGTCAGGGCACTGGGGTGTGTGCTGAGGTATGTGATTGACCCAATAGGGACAGTGAGTGGGAGTCAAGGGAGGGTGTGGAAAGTTTGGGGGGGCACCCACCTCATGGAGTGTTCTCTGATGGCTTTCGAGCTTGAAGTCCCTGAAGATGGGGTGCTGTTGAGTTGCTTGTTGGGGGACAATACCGAATAGAGGGAGATGCCATCCAAAGAGAGAAGGATGGAAGTATGTATCACGTTGAGCCACAGGATCAGGTAAACAGTGTTGTTCATGATAATGAGTTCTCGAATATGTGTCTGGGCTGGGGTTGCTGTGGTGCCCTTTAGGGCAAGGAAATCCTTGAGGGGATGGGAAGCTGCAGAGTTTGTTGCCAGCAGAAGCTTGTGCTGATGTAGCCCTTTTGGATAAGGTGGGGACACTGGGACTTCCGTGACACCAGGTCATGATGGGAGACAGCCAGGCTCATGTGCCCATAAATACAAAAGTGACTCTGGATAGTAGAACACCATGCCAGTGTGCCATTCAGCATTTGTGCTAACCGAAACCATTGTCTAGGCTCATGCCTGGGTCAAAGTGAGATAGTGTGGGGTAGGAGAGTAGAGTTTATCCTTTAATGACCGAGTAGGTGCCAAGCGAATCTGGCACTGGGAGAGTCCATAATTATGGCACAGGTCAGGTGTGTGGCTGTGTTGAGGACCCTGAGGAAGGCCCATTGTGTTAGCCTTGCTGTTACAGTAATAAATAATGAAGAAGTCGATTGTCTATGTATTGTACTGACTCAGTTCAGAAAATGCATTTTGTCCATGTTCTGGTCTGCCTGTTTGATAATTGTAATTAAATCTGGGTCGCCTGTGAAAAAGGGACAACTATGTCTCAGGGGGCCTATCTGGTCAACAAAATTAATAAATAAATACAGAGTGTTTCTGTGGTCTAAGAATGAGAACGAAAAGATGTACTTTACTGAATTATTCAAATATCCCCCGAGTAACAATGATCAGATGAACTGCAGCTTGCCTTAACATCTCAAGTACTGTCCAAGTCAAGGTCACAAGAGAGAGTACCAAACAGTACCAAAATGTTTGCACAGGGGCTGCCAGTAAGGTGTACCATCCATACCATCCAAGTACTCCTAGAAACAGGAGTTACCCTTGGCTGTGCCCACCTCCATCTAGGCATTGAGATGGATTGTTCAGCATGCTAAGGGGTGGGGTGGGGGTAAAAAGGGAGTGGTGGCTGTCTGCTGACCAACTGAGCTGCCATGCCAGCTACCTGGGTTTGGAAGTAGACTTGTGAGCTGGCCAGACAGCATGGGGGAACCTTGGGGGGTGCTTCCATGCGTCAGCGCTACCAGCTGGGGAAGGGTGGGCACCAGGGTTTGGTGCCACAGTGGCTTACGATGAGGAACGAGGGATTAAACACCGAGGGGTGAAAATAACAAGCTTGCAGGATAACCATTGGCAATACCAGGCAACATGGTGAGGAAAGAGGGATTAAACACCGAGGGGTAAAAATAACAGGCTTGCAGGATAACCATTGGCAATGCCAGGCAACATGGTGAGGAACGAGGGACTAAACACCGAGGGGTAAAAATAACAGGATTGCAGGATAAGCATTGGCAGTACCAGGCAACATGGTGAGGAACAAGGGATTAAACACTGAGGGGTAAAAATAACAGGCTTGCAGGATAACCATTGGCAATACCAGGCAACATGGTGAGGAAAGAGAGATTAAACACCGAGGGGTAAAAATAACAGGATGATGGCTGGTGGAGCTCTTTGTCTCCGCACCATGGATCCCCACCGAAGCAATCGTTGGGACCAGCAAAGGACAGGGGGTGGGACCTCCAGCACAGGGGCATCCCCCAGGCTCAAGGGCTAGGTGGACATCATAGGAGGAAAAAAAATATATGAAAAAAGGTGGGGATGCCTATTCTGCAATGTTAAAACTGTCAGCTGCTTTTTTTTTTTTTTTAAATGTTCATTTTTGAGCACAGTGTCAGGATCTTTTCACTTTTGTTTGTTTGTTTTGTTTTGACAGCAAAGAAACACCCATCATCTTCATGGGCCTGTCAACTGTGGCTGCTCCAAGCTGACTGTAGTTAAAATATTAAAAGGACTCCCTTTATTTTTTGGGAGAAACTCTAGTCTGAGAACAAAAAAAAAAAATCCCTGATCCCGGCCATTTTGTTCTGACCTGTTAATACCTGGGCTGCTACAGAACAATTCTATTTTGCTATAGGTTCTTCACATCTTGGCTGAACATTCTTGTAACCACATCAATTTACAAGTGGGGGCATTCTACTTTAACTGTGCATCCCCCTCTTAATTCTTCTACATTCTGTCTTCTTTTTGCTGTGGGCTTCTGATTCCTAGGAGGGAGTTGTTTTTTTTTTCTAAACAACACATTATAAGCCATGACTGTTCCAGGGGCCTCACTCATCTATGGGGCTGGCATCCTGCCCCCCACTTGGACTTTCCTGGGTGCAACTTTGCCACCTTAAGAAGGGATACACAGTTGAGTATGAAGGTTAGCTACATATATAACTGGAAGCAAATAAATTGTATACAGGTTTGGAGGCCCCCCTAAATTTCATTGTACTACATATAGTGTGCATGCAACCCCGTCCCCTACTTCACGTCATCAGAGTGCTACTATTTTCAGTGGCAGGGCTGCAGAGCTTGGTGCCTGCTTGGCTAATACTTGGAAGTTATGAGTCGAGCATTCAAATGTAAGTTTTACTTTTATTTAACAAATTCCAGTATTGGCTAACTTAGCGCCTCGGAAAGGCAGCTCTTAGTATGAGTTGCCTGCTTGGAAGATGGCAGCTGCTCTCGAACAATATAAACAATCTGGAAAAGGGTAGAAATACACAGTATGTGATTTGGAACATAAAAGGTGGTAGAGAGAGAACCAACTGGCATCAAATCCTGTAACATCTTAAAAAAAAAAAATAAAAATAAACGCAAAGGTTGCAAAGCTTCAGGAGATGCACCTTCTTGAGCAAGAAGCAATTCTATTACGGAGAGAGTAGGTGGGGCAGGCCTAGACTGCAGGAGACTGCACAAGAAAGCTGAGGTAACTAACCTGATTGCCAGAAAAACCCACTTCCACATCTCTCAGTCTATAGTAGACCCTGAAGGCTGATATCTATTCCTGAAAGGCCATCTAGATAATACGGAAGTGGTGTTGGGAAATGTTGATGGTCTCAACATTGACAGCCCAGGCTTCTTCATGTCCCTCCTGAACCTGCTAACTCCATTTGTCTTGCTGCCATTAATTGTAGCAGGTGACTGGAATCAATGAATTGGATAGAACTGGAAACAGACAAAAAGCCCTTTTTGATGTGGCAGATATCTTGGGGATGGTAGATCCCTGGAGAGTCCTGAAGCTCTGAAGATGGGACTATAAATTTCATTCAGTTCCCCAAAGCTGTATGTCTCGTATAGAATATTTTCTGATAATGCAGTCACACCTTCATGGATTCCATAGGTGCCAAACTGAGGTCCAAGTAATCTCTGATCACACCCTTGTTAGCCTACAGCATTATTTTTACCAAGGGTATGGCTAGAGACACCGCACGGAAAAATCAACAGTCAGTTGCTAAAGGATAAAAAAATAGTCCAGCCCCTTAGAGACACCATTGCCAGATTTGCAGTGGTTAAGGAAGGCTGTATGGGTAAGCTAGATATGTGGTGGTCTGCCTTTAAATACCATATCAGGGAAGAATTGATGCGCTTAGCATCTAAGCAGAAAAAGGTTAGAGAGGTAAAGTCTAGAGAAATTCTAACAGATATTTGGGGGTATAAAAACAACCGTAAAGGCCACCCACCCTGGATGATTCATGGGTATGACTACACACCTTAAAATCTCAATACAACAAACTACCTAGAGAATAAGCGGAGAATGCTCTGTTCATAGCCAATGCTAGATATGTTGACAAGGGGAAAAAGCCAGGGAATTAATGGCACTCCTACTTAAAAAACAGGAATCGGCTTGCCTCATTAGAAGCATTAGATCTGACAGTGGTGCAGCCTTGAAAGCCTTCACAAGGAAAATTGCTTAGAAATTCAGGAAATTATATAACTCTCTGTACCATAGCTGTGAGAGTGCCTCCCCCCGCAGCAGGACATTGAGGGCTACCTGTCTGCCTGTCTAATGTTCCGCTCCCTGTCCTGAATCAAGGATGCCAAACTCACCTGGCAAACCCTATTTCCCAGGAGGAGGTGGCACAGGCCGTTTAAATCCCTAACCTTGGACAAAGCCCCAGGCCGGGATGGCTACTCGGCCAATTTTCACAGATGTTTTGAGGCAGAATTAGTATCACTACTTACAAAAAACTTTATGTAACTCCATGGGAAAGGCCTTCAAGACCAGTCCTTTACCAAGGCTATGATAACCCTCATCCCCAGGTCCAGAGAAAATCCAGAGAGAGAGAGAGAGAGAGTGGTCAGTTATCACCCCATATCTCTGATAAACCAAGATATGAAAATCTTGGCTAAAGTATTGGCGGAAAGTGTGAATGGGGTTTGGCACTACCTCTTAAGCAGCACAGAACAGGTTAACTTCATGCCATGGCATAACTCCTCAGATCACCTTGGGAAATTGTATCATGTTCTCGCCACGTTCAGGGAGCCTACCAACCAAGCTGTGCTGGCATCCCTGGATGCAGAGAAGGCATCTGACTATGTCATGGGCCTTCCTATTCAGTATACACACTAAATTTGTCTTCCCCAAACCATTTATTCAGGGGATTCAGATCTTGTGCTCCAAACCACCTGCCAAGGTATACTGCAATGGTGTCTTCGCAAACTTTTTGGTACTGTGCCATGGGACCAGGCAGGAGCGTCTGTTGTCTCCCCTTCTTTTTAATTTGTATTTGTAACCCCTCATTTGCAAAATTATACTTAAGCAGGATATCCAAGGCATCCCAACTGGCATGGTCTGCTGTAAAGTGTCTGTTTATGCAGATGATATCTTGCTTCACATAATGCACTCACGAACATCCCTACCTGCTGCCCTGGTGATAACAGCAGCATACGGAAGGTAATCTGATTACAAACTGAATGTAAAAAACATGCAGGTGATGCCTCTGAATTCTGCAGTGCAGAAGCAGGATATCACAGATATATGCCTAACCAGTGGGCCCCTGCACACCTGACCTACTTAGGTATAAAGTTATATAAAAGAAACACTGTGATATGAAAACGCATAATCTTGACAAATTTGAGTCCACAGATAAAAGGACACTGTCGACCTTCTTAGGTCTCAAAATGTCCCTACATAAAAAACGAGTTATGATTGGGCACATTCTATAGAGATGGACAATGTGGCTGGTACTTTGATTCTAATCCCTGTTTCCTTTTTTAAAGTGAAAAACAGACTGCCCACCATACTGATGTTACCACACCAAAACGTGTTTCTTTACAGTCATTAATTAATTCTCATTTGCATTTTTCCTGGATTTGGGAACACCCCAAACACAGTGTTAACACTCATGATGCAGTGATAGGAGAGGAGACTACTGCACCATGAGTGGATACACTGTTTGGGAGTGTTCCTAATGGTCAGGAAGTATGCAGTATGAGTAGATCAAGGATCTGAAACAAAACAAGATTGGATATAATCACAAAATTAGCATGCCTTTCAGTTCTACCAAGAACATACAAACATATGAACATACGAAAAAGCCAGCAGAAGAAGGTCATTTGGTCTATCAAGTCTGCTTGTGCTGCAGGGTCCATAGCTTGAGCTACTGTCCCTGCCCCCTCTCCCCACTCCTCCCATCCTCCCGACCCATGACCGTTACCCTCTCCCTATACCTGTCCCAGCCTCTCTTAAAGCTGCTCACTGTCTTCAACGAGATTACCTCTTCTGGCAGCGCATTCCAAGTGTCCATCACCCTCTCTGTGAAGAAGTACTTCCTGACCTCCCTCCTAAACCTGCCACCCTCCAGCTTAAGATTGTGCCCCCCATGTTATGGTTGCCACTCAGCTTAAAGAGACTCTCCTTATCAACCTTATTTATCCCTTTCAAGTACTTGAAGGTCCTAATCATGTCCCCGTCTATCTCCTGTCTTCCAGGGAGTACATGTTCAGTGCCCTTGAGCTCTCCTCGTATGCCTTACCCTGCTGACCAGCTATCATCTTTGTAGCCCTCCTCTGGACCTTCTCTAGCAGGTTAATGTCCTTTTTGAGGTGTGGGCACCAGTACTGAACTCCGTACTCTAGATGCAGCCTTACCAGTGACCTGTACAAGGGCAGTATAACCTCCTCTCTCCTACTACTGATCCCCCTAGATATGCATCCCAGCATCCTGTTTGCCTTTGCTGCTGCTTTCTTGCACTGCGTGGAGTGTCACAGGTCACTAGTGATCATCACTCCCAGGTTCTTCTCCTCTTCTACTGCAGATACTCTGACTCCACCCAGGTAGTACTCTGTCCTAGGATTCTTGGCTCCAATATGCATAACTTTGCATTTTTTGCCATTGAAGCCAAGCTGCCAGATCCTGGACCACCTCCCTAGCTTTTCCAGATCTTTCTGTGGATCCTGTATCCCTTCGGTTGTGTCCACTCTCCCACAGAGCTTGGTGTCATCCGTGAATAGGCACATTTTGCCCTTAATACCATCTTCAATGTCATGGATAAAGACATTGAACAACCCCGACCCCAGCACCGAGCCCTGCGGTACATCACTGGTTACCTGTCTTGTGCCAGATAACTCTCCCCCCACAATCACCCTCTGGGTTCTGTCCTTCAGCCAGTTTTCCACCCATCTGGCCATCTTATCCCCAACTCTGAGATCCACCAACTTCCTGATCAACCTTTTGTGGGGCACAGAGTCAAAGGCCTTGCTGAAATCAAGATAGAGGATGTCTACCACTTGGCCCCTGTCTACTGTCTTAGTGACACAGTTAAAGAAGTCAATCAGATTTGTCTGACAACCCCCCCATGATCCAATGCTGCCTTACATCCTGGAGACCATGCTCCTCTAGATATTCCACCAACCTTTCCTTTAGCTTGGCCTCCATGAGCTTGCCCATAATACGATAAAAATAAATAATTAGAATAGTAAGGAAAGAAGCAGATAAAACAAGAAGCTCATCAATGAATTTGAGAGAGGGAAAGTAATCTTAAAATGTGGATTTGTAACTGGAAATGGTATGATGCAGAAATGGTTGACAATGTCCCTTTAAGCAGGATCTTGAACACTGGGTACAATTTCCCTTAACACTCTGGGGATGCATAAATATCATAAAAAGGGATGTTTTTCCTAGGATCCTTTACCCGTTAACAATATTAAATACTGCCTTGCCATTGTCATGGTCTTGGCACCTGCATGCCATTATTACTCAATTCATATGGGCAGACAAGAGGTAGAGGAGAACCTACAACAAGCTGACCGCCCCTAAAGATGGAGGAGGCCTCTGGTTACCCATTTTGGAGTGTATTACTTTGATGCCCATAGTAGCAAGTGCATGCGATGGTGAATGGGCACAGCCTGTCTGCAAGCCAATGAATATTGGCCTATATGGTTGGAAAAGAACAACACCTGGGTAACAGGGCAGAAATATCACTAGCAGTTGTACTATTTACACCATCAGATACTATCCAGTTGTAAAAAAGAAAGTACAAGGTCCAAGGACAAACTTCAGGGACCGTGGAGTCTCAAAAGAACAGAGAAGTGCACAATACCCCTGGAGTTGAAACAAGGAACTCAAAAAAAAAAAAAAAAAATAGACCCCTTGTCTATTTTTTTTGACTAACCAGTTGTACTATATACACACACACACACACACACACACACACACACCGTAAGATACTGCCTAGCTCCCTTAAAGATACAGTTCTCATCTCATCAATTTAAGTGCACGTTCAAGTTGGCAGATTTCTTAAAATAAATGTACTCTAAGTCCCCTCCCAACAACTATTTGATAACACTAATTTTATGATTGCTGGTTCACCAATCAAAGAATCTTTTATTGCCGGGCATTAATATACCATCAATGAAACACATGCTCATGGGAGGGTGTTTAATATTTTAACCTTCCAGCACCATAGTCCCAGCAAGGATATATTTAAATTAAATCTAAATAACACATGCTTTATGTAACCATTTTGGCCCACTACTCTTGCTAAATGACCACAAAGAACTCATCCATAGTCTGACACACGCATCATCCCAAAGAGACACTGTCTCACTCGTTACAACATTATCTATGCTGCACGCCCCCTCGATTCAGAAGGAATATGCCCAGTGTTGGAACTAGAGGGCGGATGCTGCATATAATGTTGTAAAGGAGGGAGATAGAGTGTCTTTGGGATGCTGCTTATGTTAGCAAAATGAGTTTCCGACTAAGCAAAAAAACTGGGTAAAGATTATGAAAGATGCATACATCTACAGTATGTAAAGAATGACAGACTCAAGTTAATTCAGTTTCATTTCTTGAATAATCTTTATTATACTTCCATCAAATTACACAAAATGGCGAAGCTCAATTCGGATCGCTGCACCGTGTGCGGCAAAGCTAGATGATCATTGTTACACATTCTTCCAGCCTCTCCGGGCCATCATCAAATCCAAAGCTGAGTCACTCCTTGAATTGGACTCCTTATTTGTCCCCGAGGTCTGCATTTTAGGGGACTGTAGTCAGGTATCTGGGAGAGAAAGAAAACATCATACTGTACTGATTTCTGCATCAGTGAAAAAGATAGTATTACGGCACTGGCTAGACTTTGAGGAAGTAACATATAAAGAACGGTTTCAAGAATTAATGCTGAATCTGTGAATAGAGAAAATGACAGACAGTTTAAATAATAAAATGTAGACCTTTGGTAACTGGTGAGGCAGATTATATGCACTCTATGCCCAACCACAGAACTAGGATTCATCTCTGTGTATGCACTTCAGGAGTTACCTTCTGCAGGCTAATTAGATGAGCATACCACTTATTCATTGACATATGTACCGTAAAGGAATATGCTGCATACCAATTATTATGTGTACTTTATTTATGCATCATTTCTTTGTGTAAATCTCCTGCTACTTTGTATAAATGATTGATTCCCCCTTCCGTGTACACAAGTTGGGGTGTGTAAATGTCTGTTTCTCTGTGTTGCTTGTTGTCTTGTTTGTGTATGGCTGAAAGACAACAATATTCAATAAAACTTACTGAATTAAAAAAAGAAAAAAAAAAAGGAAATGCTAGTTTAATTGTGAAACAATAGAAAATGTCAAGAACATTTTGTTCCTTGGCAGAGAAGTAATGGGAGTTGGGGGGCTCTACGTGGATGTGAAACACTCATTGACAGGGTGTCCTTTAATAACCTTAGTAAAGCTCTGTGACAACAAAGGGGGAATAGCACAGCTGTGGTAAATGTTGACTCAACAGCTGGGGCTGGACAGAAGTGGTCTGTTTACTGTCACTGCATTGTATGTACTCTGCTTTGTTGTTTTGTGACACTGATTTATTAAATAATTTAATTATTCACTGACATGCTGGAGCGCTGGAGTTTGTTTACTGCAGGTCTAGAACAAAACATTGATCTGGAGGCATGATGTCACAGAAATGTGGAAGACTGAAGGGAACATCTGGAAGAAGTAACAGCGAATGAGTGCGAGTGGTGGACACTTGGAAATCGACTGTCACAGCAGGCAGTATCAGCGGTTTCTGCATCAACCTTCAAGCTCAGATGTGACAAGTGCTTTGAAGAACGGGGTGGCAGTGTACTCACACTGAACTGGTGGGAGGAAGGAACTCGATGGACCAATGGCCTTCTCTGCTACCTGAAGCTATATGCATTTAGCAGTGAAGGCATGAGACCTAAAGAGCAGGGGTGTGGGGGCTTAGTTATTCAGAAAGTCAGTTTTGGTCCAGAACAATCGGCCTACTTAAAAAAAAAAACTAGAATGGGGGGGTCAGCCCCCCATGCCCGCCTTCCTAAGCTGCCCCTGGCATTTGGTATGTAAGTATCTTGATGCCTCCCTTGTAATAGTATGCTTTTGTGACGTGAGCCACAATTGTCTCACCCACTAATCTGTCCAGCAATAGAGCGGAGTTGGCATAACAGCTTGCTTAGAAATATGATGCCCTTTCCTGCCAGCAGAATTGCATACTTAGCTGAAGAATTGTTTTTCAAGCTGGTGATTACAGATAATAATAGTAATGTGAACCACTAAGTACCTTAAACTTGTTGAGTCTGATCCTACAGGCACACATTCCTAATTGAAGCAGTGTTTATTACCGGATCATTCAGGGTTAAAGGTGAGAATATTGTACAGTAGTGTTTTTATAGAGCAGCGCCAGTGAAACTGGGTTGAAGGCCTGCCTAATTTAACTCAGTGTAATCCTCATGTTGAAGGACAGACAAATGGCTGAATAATGATCTCAACTATTGTTGCTGATGATAGATGATTGAGTTGTATTTTGTTGTTATGGCAACTAATAAGTGCACGTTCCTCAAATTGTCTTTCGAAAGGAGGAATGATCCTCCTTTTATAGTAAAGGAAAGAACATAATCATTTTCTGTTTTATTTCTCCACACTTTCTCCAGCATTTATTAAGATAAGTGCATCACAAGTAGAAAGTGAAGGTTTGAAGAGTGGGAGATTATTGTGTTTACATTTACCGAACTATTTACTTGGAATGACTGGGGTGTAGTGAGTATCAGGGTTTCTGCTGGTTCATTTTGGAAGAAACGAAAACGTCCAGGTTAAGTTCAGGGTTTCCAAGATAGAATAACTTGTCTGAGCAATTACCAAGGGGACGCATGGAAAATTCAAGGCAAAAAATAATTATTAGAGGGTCTACTACAAACATTATTGAGCTTACATTTCAACTTATTCTTGTTTTTAAACTTCATTTTTTGTCTTGTGCTGCCTTACCTCCTGCTCCTTTTATCCTTTTTTTTTCCTTTTGGCAACAATGGGAATCTCCCATCAAGGTTCCAGTCCAGAGCACCACCTCCTTCCTCACACCCTGCAGGCTCCACCAAGTGGAGCCCGACTGGCAGGAGATCCAGGATCACAAGTCATATGGGCGGTGCAGTCCATAGATGACTGATGACTACTTTTATTCTTTTATAGGCAGTGACAGCATAGTCTTTTTTCCTCTTTAAGACCTCCCAGCTGCTACAGCAGGAACCCACCCACGTTGATGACAGGCATTTGTGCGTGTGGTGATGATGGGGGGGTGACACTGATCACCCTCAACAGTAAGGGCCTACATCTAAACTTTCAGTAAGAGATCTAGCTCCTGGCATCTTGACAGTTTACTGAGACTGAAGCTGGCCCTTGAAATGTTTTTTTTTTTTTCAATATAGGTGTTTAACCTTCTGCCTCAGTGATAGCTTTGCCACCCTGCTGATCACTTATCAACCAGCATCCCCTGTGGCTTCCCCCAGTGGTGGGACTTCAGGGGGCATCTCCCTTCCAGAGTCATGATCCACTGTGGTTGATGAGGCATTAGGCTTAAGAATGCGGGAGCTTTTATCTTATGGCCAGTGCATGTTCCTCCTTTGAGGCTACTAGCAACAGTTCTGAATACGCATGCTTGACGGAGTGCTAAGCCAGAGCCAGCTGGCATCTCCATCCCCACCCCTGGCATAATGTGGTGGGAAAGACTCCCATCTCATTGAAGACTTACTATCTGTATAGCCTAGAGATTTTGTGGTAGGGGTCAAGCAGTCAGTCTATGAATGGTCCTGGTATATGAGGCCAGGTGAATAGGCTCCATGAAGGAGATGCAGGAAAAGTGGTAGCACCATTGTACTGGGACTCCATATGTAGTGCACTCAGATGAAGGAGGAATCCAATCACTGCTTTAATTAAGAAATCCTAAGGGTCCGTACGCAGATGAAGAGGGAGAAAATGAGTGCTTGAGGTTGAAAACCTAGCAAACTGGAGGTCCCCTCCCATATTGGTGGCTTACCTTTTATAGCTGTAAGGCAGAGTCTTCACCCCTGGGTCCTTGAGGAACTAAAGCTTCAGGACTGGGTGAGTATCAGGACTTTACTGCAGAATTTGAGCCTGGTTCTCTGCCAGGGTCACTGCAGACACCATCCACAGTGCTTCCAAGCTGCTGGCCCCAGTACTTTGCTGCAGGGCAGGAACCAGGAAAAGAAGTGGCATTGGGCACACAGCAGCTCTCATACCCCAGGGCAGGCAATAGGGTTGGGAGCAGGAGAGAAACAGTCAGCACTGGAATGCCATTGCAGTACCATGCATGCGTGGAAAAACATAAAGCCAGAGCTCCAGTAATAAATCCCCCACCCCTGCATCAACAGTCCCTGCCCCATGGCAAGTAGTATATCTTGGACATGTACAAATAAAGCTGGGTGGGGTGCATTAGTACAGTAGCAGGGAGTTGCTAAAGGACTAGGCACAGCAACAAGCAAATGTAAACAAACATGTCTGCCGACATGCAGCTTGAAGTCTCTGACCCCAGAAGGTCTACTGAGTAAGGGGTCCAAGATATTACAGTGTTTCTGCCCATGAATTTTCATCTGTGAGCAACTCGGGTTTTACCCAGATGCATGGTATCTGTTAGCCAGTCAGGCATCGAGCTTCATACGCTATGAGAGCAACTTCTGAAGCAATACTCCCCCTCTCCACTTTCACTTCCTCATTTCTTTCACTTTACCCCACTTCCAACTCTCCCCTCCAGGTTATTCTATCATCCTTCTCCACCTTTCCCCGAAGCTCCTCCCTTATCAGTCTTTGATTGGTGGCTATCGCTCTCACTGCACCTTATTCCCTTATTTACTTGCACAGTTCCTGGCCGCCTAATTTTTGACCTTATTGTATTGTCTTGTGTAAATATTAATTACTGTGCTTTGGTCTTACTACCTCAATTCCCTATTCTGACCTGACTGTATTTTGTCTTAAGTTAACTTAAAAGCTTATTTTGGTCAAACTACCTCAGTTTCTTCGTCACATTGCTGCTGTTACGTAATTTGTACTCTGTATCGTAATTTTGTTCCTGTACTTTACACTATGTATCATGATGTTCTTTTGAAGTTTGTCTCTGTACTCTCCCCGGTCGTGCCTGAAAATAGTCTTTCTGGCTAGTGCACCTACCTGGTAAACAAAAACTAAATAATATAAATAAAATAAAATATCTGGGCTCTGTTTAGATCCGCCTGCAGCCATGGAGGCTCTGTGGGTGTGATTCAGCTCTTCATACACTGCTGCCACTGGGGCTCAGTAGAGCTGTAGACCCTGGTAGGCCAAAAGGTGCACCTTTACTGAACATTGGCAACTCAGAATGTGTACCTTCAGTGAAGCACCCACCAGAGGCATCTGTACAGGAACAATCCTGTGCTTCTGTTTTCCCTGTTGGTAAGTTTCTTGATTCAAGTAAGGCTTAGAGAACCTGAGACCACCACCTAGTCCAGTGAGCCAGCTGAATACATCCTTGAGGTCACCCACAGTATTGTCACTCATCCTGACTGTGTTCCACCAGCAGACAAATCCAGCAACCCTCCTGCAGGGGGCTGTGACTGACACCTTGATGCATGCTGGACCAGGGGTTCTTATTCACTAGTCACAGTCTCACCCAGAGAGAAGGTGAAAAAGAAGTATAGCTGAGCCTTTCCACCCAGATGAATTCCTAGGGAGAAGTGGGAGGTCCAGCGAGAAGCATCAGTATCTTGCCTACATCTTTGGAAGTGCCTCGCTACACAGTCATCTCTGCTGAGCAATGGCCATTTCTAGAACTAGTTGTTCAGGACAACAGCATAAAACCTTAAGTACTTCAGGGCCCAGGCTCTGAGGGGTTTCTTAAGCAATGATTAGAAAGGGAAGTTTGGAAAACCCTTTTGAAAGTTGTCACTTTAGACTGCATTGATTTGTGTTTATGCTTCAAATGGCTTCAACTCTACACTATTTATTTTTTTATTTATTTAAACATTTGGTAACCGTGAAAGACACACTGAGCCAAGGCTCATTTCTAGGTGTGACCCGGGGACAAGGGTAACAGGGATTATGGAAAACATAATACATACAAAATATATGTAGAGGTTACATAAAATACAGAAAGATACATACATATATACATGTATATACACACACAGATGGGTACATATAAGGGCCATATGAGGCCATTAGAATTTGGCTAGAACAGGCAATGCATCAATGCAGAAACTTTTACAACTGGGTACACGTAATAGTCACTGTATGACTACACAAGCCAACATCTTTACAGCAAAGTACCTGCCAGAACTAGAGGGTAGCTGTCCCTGCATGGCCTTTTTTGGTGAGGGGAGGTGGGAAGTGGGATACACCCTCTTGTGAGGAACTGAGAGAACTTGCTACCTCTTGTTTATGCCTGACCCTCCGTTTTAGCTAAATCTGCTTTTGCTTTTTATTCCCTGACTATTGTTTTTAATTGCTACTGCATCATGGTTATTGCTTGTTGGGTGGTGGTACTGTATGGGCTTGGGAGATCCAAATTATTTATTGGGGGGGGGTAATAGCTCGGAGTGTCAGCATCAGATACCCCCTCATAAAAGTCATCAGATCAGCAGTTCCTGAGCTTAAGAGTGTCCTGGGGTACTCACCAATTACCCCAGGTGGAGGCACTGCCTCATGATTCATCTGTACCAGGTTATCCTGCAACTGCAAGAACCCAGGCTACCTCCCCTCAGAAAGGTAAAGAAGAGGTGGGTCCCCCAAGGACCCTGAGCTGACAGAACTCCTGCAAACAGTGTGCCACAAGATAGCTGCTTGTTTTTCAGGTCATTTTATTTCATGATAAATCATGTTTTCTTTTTTTTTGTCTTGTTAATGCTATGATACACCATGCTTTCCCACTGTTGACTGTACCTTTTCCCCCCTGTGACATGGTGCAGGACATTAACGCTCCCCAGAACACTCAGAAATGTAGCATGACATTGTTACTACAATATGATTGTTTTATTGTTTACAGCACAACTGTTGCAATAGAATGAGTATACATAATCAGAACCTTGTTCCTAGCTGTGCTGAGAAGAAGTGGGTTGCATCAAAGAGTTGCCATGCTCCACAAAAGGTTGATGCTGGAGCCTTAACAGCTGTTTGAACTCCTTTGCTCACAAAAAAGGGATAATCTTTCTTGCCCTGAAATAAAGATGCCGGATAAGTGGACAACTGGAATTTTCAAAATGATGGCCCTTTAAGGCTGCTGTTCTGGAGTGGTCTGTGGCAATCCAGCAGCATGAAAAGAAGAGAGGATACCATCAGGAAAGCAGGGCTGGATGAAAAATATACTTTAGCTTGAAACACCCCAAAGGGTGCACTCGGAGGACTAACATTCGAGTCATCAGATGTCTGAAAAAGAAATATGACGACAATTTTCGTTTCTGCAGCATCATTCCTTCAGAGATGAATATCTTATCTGTAAATAGTTTGTCCCAACTGGACTCACCGATTTATCAAAGACATAAATTAAAGCTGTGATGTTCACAGAAGAGCATCCACCTGTCACATTGTACTGTTATTGTAGTATGTCAGAATGCATTAGTTGAAGCTTCACAGTGTATGTAATTTCATGTCAGACCTTAACTTTGAGAATGAGGATGAATAACTCCCCCTTACTCTCTGTTCTACATTGCTCCATGAAAATGGGTGAACAAGCTTTCTCCTACTTTGCCTCTAGGTTTTGGAACTCTCTCCCCGTCCATGTCAAGAATTCCACATCTCACTCTTCGTTTAAGCGTGCTCTATTTTCCCATCTCATAGCTCTTGACAACTCTGACTGCACATAACTTCTGTTCTGTCTCTCTAGTTAGTCCTTGTTTGTGACCTTGCCCTCTTTCGGGATTTTGCCTTCCGCTTAAGAGTCAGTATCTGATCTGTTTCTCCCTTGCTGGGTCTAATGTCTTGTCTACTGTACTATGATGTATCATTTTGTAATCTGTGCCTACCTGCCTGTTTTTCTCCCTCAGCTAGGCCTGATGATTTGTCAGCCTTCCTTTCTGTAAAAACTGTTTGCTGCAATACCCTCACTACTGTTGCTGTTATCCATGTGGTGTATAATCTACTGTGGCTGCCTCTGCATTTGTTTTTTGCGGACAGTTCTCCAGCCATCTGAAACTGATTGATTGTCAATGCTGCATTGTTATATCGTTATATTGTACTCTCCCAGGTCATGCCTGAAAATAGGCAAGATTTTTGCCTAGTGCACTTACCCGGTTACCAAAAGCAAATAAATAAACTGCATCTATGAGCTCACTGAGTGAGCACAAAGCGTAGCTGTCGAGATGCTGGCAACACTGAAGAGCTGCTGTATTAAACAAACGATATTCTTAGAGCCTTGAAAGCAGTTTTGACTCCTTAGCTTATAAAAAGAGGCATTATGGTCTGGCAGTAGTCCCTATACTCCTCAGGATGCCCTATCCTTTTATACTGAGGAAAGTCTATTACTTCCTCTGCAGCCCTATCACTCTCCATATGGTGACATGAAATGGTTCCACACAGCAGCTGCTGAACTCCAGAGCCCAACACTACCCGTTTATTGAGTGTTGTAGGGAAACTCTCTTTCTTTTCAGACTTGGAGGAAAAGCAGTGATCGACTCCAGTAGGGGTTCAGTCTCCTGGTTGGGATTGGTATCCATCCCTGACTCAGGCTTTCCTGGGAGCAACTTGGCCACCCCTGCTGCTTGATGTGAGGGTAGCTGTAGTCAAACACACATAATGCACTCAGGAAAACTGTGCTGATGCCTACTTCAGATCAAAAGATCCCAAACTGCTCAGACAAAAAAACATGATGAGGTTGCACTCAAGTCAAGAAAATAAGCTGGCAGGGTTTCTTTTGCCATTTTCACTTCACTACCAGTCTAGCATTGCTTGTAAAGCACTTTGGGATGCATTGTGAATGAAAAACACTATATAAATGCTGATTCTTCTTCTTCTTCTTCTCTTCTTCTTCTATACCAATATCCCTGTTCTCCACCAGTACTATAAGCACATTCCAAGTGATGCCTATAAGCCCTGCTTCTTACCAGAGCTTCATTCTTCAAAATCCAAGTCATCTGACTAGAAGTTAGTATAGATCCTAAATCAGATAGATCTATTTCTGTAGCTAGGCAGGGATCTACGGGGTAAGGTAGCTACCCTCATGTGGAGGTGGCACTCAAGTCAAGAAAATAACACCACCACCAACAAAATAAAAACAAAAAACAAGCTAAAAGACAAAAACCTCAGAGCAGAAGCACTGAGGCAAGGGTTACCCCAAAGGACATTGTCCACAAAGCCAAGTGTCAAAGAAATACAAAATCACACATGCCCCCATAATGCAAAGCATCATGGGATATATATATATATGCAAATCACCATGAAATGTTAGGCTGGCTCAGTTTTAAGCAGGAATGCATGGTGCCAAATGGCACGTGTGATTTTGCATTTCTTTGAAACTTGGCTTTATTGCCAATGCCCTTTGGGGTAGCGCTTGCCTGAGTGCTATTGCACTAAGGCTTTTGTCGTTTAGCTTGTTTTTTGTGGTTTTTGGGCTCACCATGACCCAAACCTGTAAGACCAATTTAGGGCTCTGGTTCATTTCCCTTGGGATGTGATACAGACGAGGCACACTGATGAGTCCTGGGTATGATAAATACATGTCTGTGTCTTCTGATTTCACCCTTTGCAGATTGTGTGAGAGGCAGTTTGGCACCATGCATTCCTGCTTAAAGCTGAAGTACTGTAGCCTAAAATTTCATGTTGATTTGCTTATATACCCCATGATGCTTTGCATTATGGGGGTATGTGTGGTTTTGTATTTCTCTGAAACTTGGCTCTATTGCCAGTGCCCTTTGGGGAACCCTTGCCTCAATGCTGTTGCACTGAGGTTCGTTGTCTTTTTTATGAGTTATTACTTTTATTGTCTAAATAAATCTTGATAAGTCATACTTATGTTATACCTGTATATTTTTGTAGTGTTTTTTTTTTTTTTTTTTTGTTAAAAATCTCGATAAAATTTTATTGAAAAAAATGTATTACCGAGAGGACCCATTCCCTGATCCACACACTGTAACAGCTGGCTGGCATTTTTTTTTAATTTTGCCATTTTCTAAAAAGCACACTAATGCTGCAGTCCATGACTCCACCCCCTTCACTTCATACCTGTCCCAGAAGCCCCCTGTTGTCCTTGAGAGACCCTGGGGGTAGTCACCACCTGATGCCTTACCATATAATCATCTGATAAAGCCTGTACCCAGGGCTTGCTTTAATTCAGCCACCTTCTAGGTCACTCGGTAGGACCAGGGGCTTCTGGGACTGGTATTTGGTACAGTGTGGTGGGGGGGGGCAGAAGGATCATAGCACTAGGGTGCTTTTTAGAAAATGGCTAAAGAGATTGCCAGCAAGCTGCAGTGGTGTGGAGTTTGTCGGACTAGATCCTCTGAGTACAATTGGAGGGGGGCTACTAGCGCTTAAAGTTTGCCCACCAGGACATGGACATTTGAGGGAGCTGGACTGGGGGGCTAAACGGTACTTATGGATCTTGCCCACCTAGATCAGGGAGGGGGGGGCTAGGGGGAGTCAAACTAGAGAGACCAGGTTTCAGGGGGAGCAGTGTTTGGAGGCTTAAGTACAGTAAGGAGGTAATTTGTTTGTGGACAGTTTTACAAGACAGTTGAAGAAGACAGACTCTAACTGTTGCCTTTACCTGTAGCCTCCTGACAGCCTCCACCATAGGCAACAGCCAAGAAACCCCTAGCAGCAGCCACAGTGGCATTAAAGGTAACAGGAGGGAGACGAGGGAGGATGATGGCTTTTTCCTGGTCCACTAAAGGACACTGAAAAAAAAACATTGTACTGGGTGGTAGAAGGTTAAGGTGTTGTATATGAATGCAGAGTCGGAACTTCTGAGTCTGCCTCAGATTCCATTCCTATGCCTTAATTGCAGGTGGAATGGAATCAGAATTTCCAAAATTCTGACTTGATGCAGACAAAATGGATTCCAGAGAATTTGAGCATCCTTAGGATATGGTCCCTCCATTGGGTTTCCCATGCCTCTAATATAATCTGATTTCTGCATAATAAATCCCTTTGTGAAGGCAGAACAAAAACATGTGTTGAACTTATCAGCCATCTCAGATTCATTTGTAATTGATTTACTTTCCACCTCCAGAGAGCCCGCTGCTCCATTGGTCTTTTTGATAAAATTGATGTTTCCATAGAATTTCTTTGCCTGCCTCATTTCTTGCCACTTTTACCCCTACATAGATACATAGAATTTGACAGCAGATAAGGCCCACCAGGCCCACCTAGTCTGCCCATTTTCCCTGCCTGCTGCAAAAAACAAAGACCCTACTTGATCTCCGGCTTTGTTCTCCTACCTACCCTAATTATCCTTTACTTTCTGGTGATGTTTTTGCACTTCCACAGCTTCTTTTTTAGATAAAATTATGGTTTCTTGTCTTTCTACTAATGTGCACCTTCTACGGTATATTCCTTGGCTTCCCTTTCGAAGAGGTTGATGTCCACATAACATGTTCTGTTCAACAGCCTCTGGATGCCACAGCCTGACAATGCCTTGTTGATTTGGTGTTGTACGGGAAGCTTTATTTTCAGCCTTTCAGGGTAGTGGCCAACATTGCAGATTTTTTGGCATTGATAGCTTGCAGCATGTCATGTTTACTCTTAGAACATAAGAATGGTTTAAGCCAGAGATGAGAACTTGTGCCCTTTAATCTGTGCCAACTTCAGTGGTCTTGTACTGTATTATGTGATATGTTCATGTAATCGTCCAGTCCATTCTTGAAGGTATTCATTGCCCACTGCCTCAGGAAGCAAATTCCACCTATCCACTGTAAAAAAAAAAAAAAAAAAGAATCTACTCTGGTTAGTTCTAAAAAGGTTACCCTGTTGCTGGGAATCGACTACCTAAACATGGCACTAAAATGGCAAGAGGAGACTGGCCTCTCAGCTGACAAAGATATCTGATCAAGAGTAAGCCATGCATCAGCCACAGTTGCAAACTCCCATCAGTGGAGGGGAGATGCATGAAAACACTTGGTCAGACTTTTCTGAACTTTGGTGATAACAGCTCACTATCTCCCCGCACACTCACCTGTCTGCTGGTGCTGGAGAGGTTGCGGCAAACCCCGGGCATCACACTTTCACATTATGTGGGCTTGCCTCAACTTGCAACCCTTCTTTCACTCATTAGATGGATGGAAGGAGAGCTTGAGGCGCTATTTGGCAAGCCAGTCCCACTCAACACCATCCCTGTATTTCCTCTTGCAACATCCCAGAGGCCTGAGGGACCCAAACTCATATTATTTACTTGGAATTCTAATCACAGCAGCTGAGAAGGCCATAACAAAATGCTGGCTCACCCCTACTATCTGAGATGTGACTTCCTGGAGGAATATGATCAACCAAGTCTTCCAAATGGAGAAAATTACACAGTCGCTTTAATGACCACAGGAAGTATGCTCCTCTCGTTGGTATACCTGGCTCCTCTGCTCCATGAGCAAAGATCCCACCCCAGTGCCTTGATATCCAAGAAAACTTAATTTTAATTCCTTATGGTTTTCCTACTACAATACTGGCTATGATTCATAGAACTGCTATTCTACTATCTGGACAAGACTGAAGTTACATGGTTCTGACCATCCAATTTCCCCTGACCCCCACTGATGTGCCCCCCCTTCAGACCCACATTCCAGGGTCACAAAACTGTTAGTCACAAAGCTCCCACACTAAAGGATGTCCCCCAGACCCCCACATAGAAAACATGTGTGAATATAACTGTTCAACGGTCACCTCCCCTGCATTATATCTAGGGGGAAATGAAGACTGTTTAGCAGATATGTTGTGGATGCCTTATGTGTGGCAATGAAAAGAATGACAAGACCCGTAATGAATGTACTTACATCTTTTTGGCTAATACAAATGTACCATGAGGACTTACTAAAGACTGTACTAACACAAAAAAGGTTACCCTGAAGCTTTTGAGTGGATTATAAAGATAATTGTTATGTTCCATGTGTGATAAGGTCTGAGCAGTGACATGGTCAGCAGACTATATTGCCAGTTGAGCTAGATCCTATGCAGCTTACACACACATATACACGCACACACACACACACACACACACATATACACGCGCACACACACACACACGAATATACATACCCATGATGCTTTGCACAGGGTATTAGTCTTTAGAATACATACATCTGCCTTAGAGAGATTTATAGAAACATAGCAAACTTGAAATTGCCATCTGTTGTGTTTATGCATTCTACATATATCCTTCTTGCAAACTGCCTTTGTATTAGGCTACTTTTCAGGCATGTTATATCAACTGTAACCCCCCCCCCTCCTCCTGCACTAGTGCAGGCTAGACTGTGGTAGAGGATGTGACCCAGGGAACCTTCTGTGTCTTGGGGTATTTCTGGCTTAACGCGAGTTCCCCTGCAGTCCTAAACTTGCTGTTGTATTACTCTCCCCAGGCCGTTGTGTAGCACTGCACCCAAGGGACCTCATTTTTGAAAGACCACAAATGCAAAGTGTCTTGGAGAAACATCATCCTTTACAGATCAATAAACTGTACAAGTTCATTACTGAATCCAAAGGTCCAAATTTATTCTGTGTCTTGCCTGTAGTTCTGTAGGCAGTCATTCCTTTGTCACAGCTAACAGTGTTTCTAGCTTCTGTTTCAGAGCCTACAGAGTTTCTGGTTCCTCTTTCAGAGGTATCAATGTTTCCAGCTCCTCTTTCAGAGCCAAAAGGTTTTCCAGACCCTGTTTTAGAGCTCAGCATTCTGACCCTTTCTGGGGTCCTGGGTAGCTTTCCAACCACTCTGGTAGGTTGCTCTTTGCTAAACTGACATCCAAATGCAGCATCTTACTGGGACGCATGATCCCCTGTCATATCAGGGAAACTGCCAATTGTCTATGTGTAGCAGACACCATACTCTGCATCCTATTCACATCCATGATCCCTGCTCGTTCTTTGTTTTTTGAAGGTTTTGTGAACATACCTATCCTTTGATTCTAGCACTACATAACTGTACTTTAACTTGTCTCCTGCATCCTGCTGTCCTAAATTTGGCCCCACATTGTGGACATCTCCTGTTAAACATTTTAGGTTTTCCATATACCGTCTTGGTCCTGGGAAATCGCTAGCCACCATTTATTGACTTCCCCATTACTGTACACTTTACAGGCTCTGGGGCAGGTTATCGGGGCCCAGTGCCCTTCTGTGTGGCCATGCATCAATACTTCCCTGTATTAGTGTGAGCAAGGTGCTACTCTGCAAGCAGCCACACAGGTGTGTGTGCATCCAGGCCCTCCCAGCTTCTATGCCATAGCAGGCCATCATCCCTGCAGGTTGGGCAGCAGTGGCCCTGCTGAAGTACTCACTATCTCAGGTCACCTCTTTCATGCAGGAGATAGATCTCCTACTTTGTCTGGCAGCGCTTCTTCTTGCAGGAGTCTCTCCCACTTCTCTGGGCACTTGAACGGACTCCTCCAGACTCACCCCCCCCCACTAGAGCCTCCCATAATGTATTTGTGGGAACCCATGACAAGCCTGAGGGCCATCAGGTTGTCTTCCTTGAAGTGAGGCCCCCCCAGGGTTTCCATATCTTCCCAGTGGTCCCACAACATACTTTCCCTACTATGGAGAAGTCACCAAGACTGTCCCCATATTCTCAAGGATCTGCCCCAGACCATCAGGCTATCATTTGTCTCTGTCTAATGTCCTTAGCACCTGAGGGTTCTCCTGAAACTCCTTCAAGCACTCCCTTGCACCCACTCCAGCTCCTACACCATCCTGGCTTGCTCCCACCTCAACTCCCTGGCACCATGAGGAACCCTCCTTATCTACTCCAAGCACTTCCCACCAAGCTGTCCGTGAAGGCGCCCACTACAGAATGATCCCCTTCCTCTTCCTGGAAGGAAAGGTTGTCATACTTTGGTCTGTAATGGATGAGAAGCTTTGCTTAACATAGAAACATAGAGGTTGATGGCAGATAAGGACCGAAAGGCCCATCCAGTCTGCCCATTTCTTTTTCTGACTTATAAATGTGCCATCGACCTTTGCTCTGTCAGTGGCCTATCTATTCATACTCATGTGTATTGCTCCCTTATGCCTGTCCCATGCCTGTTTGAAGCCCTGCACTGTATTCATAGCCACCACTTCCTGAGGAAGGCCATTCCATGCATCCACCACCCTTTCTGTAAAAAAGAATTTCCTCACATTCCCCTTTAATTGGCCTCCCTCTAATCTCATGCTGTGTCCTCTTGTCCTGCTATTTTTCTTATATTTAAACATGTTAGACTCTTTCACCTTGCTAATGCCCTTAAGGTGTTTGAATGTTTCAATCATATCACCTCTCTCCCTCCTTTGCTCAAGGGTATACATATTGAGCTCCATTAATCTGTCCTCATATGTCTTCTGATGCAGTCCCTGCATCATTTTGGTTGCCCTTCTCTGGACTGCCTCAATTTGGTTAATGTCCTTGTGAAGGTGTGGCCTCCAGTACTGCACGCAGTACTCCAGAAGGGACCTAACCAGTGTCTTGTAAAGAGGGATTATTACCTCCCTCTTACGACTCTTACTGAAGGAGTGATTTCATTGTAAAACACTGTCTTGGTACTGTGTGTGGCTGGCAGTGGTTATACAAGCAGATTGCTCACTGTCATCCTCTGTGCTGATCTAGCAAACTGATACTCGGTATGGTAAGAGAATAAAAAATTAAAGCAAAATTAAAAATATAGTCTTTGCACTTTTCAGTCCATGCAGCACTTTGATTTATGGTTGTTCAGGTGCAGTAGAAAAGTTCAGAATGTACATTTATGTGAGACACTTTCAATTCGGTGTACCACTCCTGCACAATAATTTTCCTACCCATGATGCTTTGCATTGGGTTTCAGGCTTTAAGATGCATGTGTGTGACTGGGAGAGATTTAAAAAAAAATTGGAAGTATCTATTTCTATAATTTGTAAATCCTTCATACTCACTCTTCTTTCAAACTGTCTTTCTGTTACACTGTGCATTTTGCATGTTGCGGTGATTGTAATGGGTGTCTCCATATACTGGTCTGTAGCAAACTGAGTGCTATACAGAAAGGCTGTTTGCATTGTAATATATTGTTTTAGTCCTGTGTATTACTGGCCATGTTAACACAAGCTGATTGCTTACTGTGGTCCTCTGTTGCTGATCAAGAAATTTGACACTTAGCATTGTCCTATAGTTCAGGAGACTGAATGGAGGAAATGCTTGAAAAAAATTAATTGAGGAGATTGAAAAAAAATTAAGGCAAAGTCAGAAGGATAGCTTTGCACCTCCATAGGTGTCAGCATTGCTCAGTTGGTAGCACATCTGCCTCTGGGCCAGAAGGTCACGGGTTCGTGTCTCACTCTGGGATTGGGCTATACCATAAACATTGGCATCTGAGTGCAGTACTAGGAGGGTGCTGTGCACTCGGAGTGTGCTGTCCTTTTGCATGGGATGTTAAGCCGAGGTCCCTTGTACCAAGCTTTGGTACTATCCTGGTGGGTGTCCAGGTGGAAATAAAAGAACCACACAGGAACAAAGGGTACAGTGCTCAATGGTAGTAAGGAGGGGTGCTAGGTCAGGGGAGATGCATCCCCACAAGAAATCAAAACTGCAATGACCAGAACTCCCCAAACTAGACAGTGACAGCAAACAAATGTAGCAGAGAAGATGAAGACATACTTTGATTCCACAGCTAATTGCAGTTTATTGCATCACACACAATGAACTTGCAAACACCACTGAAACTGGTAACGTAACTGGTTTATCAGGACAAAGCTCTGATTGGGCAAAGTATGGGGGCACCTGGTCACAGTTACCAGGTTCAGAAATGAGCAGCAGTGGTGTTTGCAAGTTCACTGTGTGTGATGGAATAAACCACATTTAGCTGTGGAATCAGAGCATGTGCTCGTCTTAGTCACTGCATTTGTTTACTGTCACTGTTAGGTTTAGAGAGTGCTGGTCGTTGCTGTTTTGGAAGTAAAAGAATCCAAGGCACTTTTCACAAGAGCAGGGGAAGTTTTTGTTAAAGAAAACTAACAAGCATTTGTCAATGCTGAACGTTCGCTTGCAGGTATTTGCAGTGGTGTTTGGGCACGTATGGTGCTTTACCCTAATGCCCTGTGCGATTGCTAGTATTTGCACAATAAATTTTCAGCATGACCTTTTTGTTACCCCCCATTGTGCGCTTCACAGGCGGAAACACATTTTGGGCAGGATGTGAAAAATGACAGCTGTACTGCTCATAAGGAAGTGTGGTAAAATGGCAATGTTGAAAATCTGGAGTGGAAATATTGAAAATTCGCAAACCTACGAGCGTGCGTGGGAACTGTGCAACGCACGCTCGTGAAACAGTCATTGTTAGGAATTTTTTCATCAAATTTTCAACATTGGCATTTTAAAACCTCTGCTAATGAACAGTGTCACTGTGATTTTCTTACTGTGTCCCATACATTGATTTCGCATACCGACTGCGCCATTGTGCACTACATGAAAGACGTTTTGGGCAGGATGTGAAAAATGACAGCTGTACTGCTCATAAGGAGGTGTGGTAAAATGGCAATGTTGAAAATCTGGAGTGAAAATATTGAAAATTCGCAAACTTACGAGCGTGCGTAGGAACTGCACAACACACGCTCGTAAAACAGTTATTTTAGGAATTTTTTCACCAAATTTTCAACATAGCCATTTTAAGATCTCTGCTCATGAACAGTGACACTGTGATTTTCTTAATGTGTCCCATACACTGAGTTCGCACATCGACTGTGCCATTGTGTGCTACATGGGCAGAAACACGTTTTGGGCAAGATGTGAAAAATGGCAGCTATACTGCTCATGAGGAGGTGTGGTAAAATGGCAATGTTGAAAATCTGGAGTGAAAATATTGAAAATTCAAAACGTTACGAGCATGCGTGGGAACTACGCATCACGCTCAAATAAAACAGTCATTTGGAATTTTTCACCAAATTTTCAACATAGCCATTTAAGACCTCTGCTCATGAACAGTGTCACTGTGATTTTCATAATGTGTCCCATACATTGATTTCGCACACCGACTGCGCCATTGTGTGCTACATGGGCGGAACACATTTTGGGTGAGATATGAAAAATGACAGCTGTACTACTCATAAGAAGGTGTGGTAAAATGGCAATGTTGAAAATCTGGAGTGGAAATATTGAAAATTCACAAACCTCTGAGCATGCGTAGGAACTGACAACACCTGCTAAATAAAACAGTCATTTTTGGAATTTTTGCACCAAATTTTCAACATGGGGTTTTGGACCCCTTCTCATAAATGATGTCACTGTCATGGCATTATTCAGGCCTGAAAGGGTGATTTCACGCAGTGACTGCAAAATCACCCTTGAGACTGGCTCTGTCATGACAGTGACATCATAAGAAGGGTCCACATGTTGAAATCTAAAGCAAAAATACCTGAGATACAATAAGTTGAAAACCCCTATCTAGCCCATCATACAGCTTACGGCATTTCCTCAGTTCGCGGTCGGCTTTGAAGAGTACGAGCGTGTTCCCGGTCCACCGAGATCGTCGCGCGAGCGCTCGGAGGTAGTATGGGGTGAGGGGGTATGGGGAGAGCTGGAGTGCGCGGTGGGTGGAGTGCGGGTTGTGGGAGGGACTGGGAGAAGCGCCGTGGGACCGTTTTTGTTTTACAGGTGAAAAAAAAAAAACAAGACTATGTGGGACGTTTGCCACGCTGGGGTGGGCTCCCAGCATGGCAGAAGGATGGCTGGGGGGGCCGAGGAGCTGACGGAGGATTGGGCACCCCCGTCGGCAGACAACCGGGACGTTTGCCATGCTGGGGTGGGCTCCCAGTGTGGCAGAAGGATGGCTTGGGGGGGCCGTGGAGCCGACAGGGATTGGGCATCCCGTCGACAGATGTGCGATGCGTTTGCCATGCTGGGGTGGGCTCCCAGCGTGGCAGCAAGATTGGGGGCGACGTGACGTGGTGCTCTGTATGACAGCGGTGGTTTTCTTTGAAGCGAAGACCACCGCTGTCATACACAGTTCCCGCACCCATTGGTGCAGGACCACCACGCCTGCTCAACGGAGCAGTGGATTGAAAGGGAGAGGCACACCTCCAAAGTGTGCTACTCTCCCAAAACGTTCCTTGCACATGCGCGAAAGCGAACATAATAAAAAGACATTCCAAATAAAACAAATACATCAAATAAACATATTGCAAAACAAAGCCAAGAAACACAAGCTAATATTTGAAAAAATAAACTGCAAATGAAACAGTAATCAGGTCAGAAAGTAAGGAGTAAGTAAAGAAAAGAAGAGAAGAGAAAGAGGAAGAGTAAGAAAGAAACAAGAAAAGGGGTGTATAGAAAGCCAGCAGGAAGAAACTGGAAGGCTGAACTGTATAGAGAAATTATTACATCAGTGGATATGAAAACTTCTTAAATCATGCTCAACAAGTTCAATAATAGTTTGTAGGCGAGTACCTTTCTGTTGAAACAGCAGTTTGCATTGTACTTGCCAGACATGAAATTTGATGCAGGCAAAAATCACCTGGACAGTACTTCCATTAAATCTGTTGGGCAACAGAGGGAATGATCCTGTAATTATATTAGTACAGGAGGCCTTATAACATGGGTTCCTAAAATACTGTCTTCTGATTGGTCCAAACACATCACCTGACCGTGGATTAATGTCTGATATACCCACAGTTGCATGGTCACATGGCTTTATTTCACTATTTTTTTTTAGGTAAAACTCAAATAAAACATTGCCCATGTTATAAGTGGATTAACCCACTTCAGGGTATGGGTTTACTGAGCACTAATCCATGCCTGGGTGGCCGAAATCATTTGGCTTTGCCTCATGATTCCAGCCCCTCCCAGGCGTGGATTAATGCTCAGTAAACTCATACCCTGTCATGGGTTAATACCTCCTTAGACCATTTTGATTCTTTCCAAAGGACCACCAGAGAGCTTGACAAATGTTTTATATAGGTGCATTCATAGAACAGATGTTACTGTATTTCAGAATAGGAGATGCAGCAAGTCCTTGGGCAGAATTGTTCATCCAGACTTTTTTGTACCAAGTTGCCCTTCTCTCTCAGTTTTCCATGACTTGAAAGCCAAGTGATAGCCCAGGTTTTGGATGGAATGCTTGGATCCATTAGTTGCCAGGGTATTTTGGAATGGAATTCCTCCAAAGTCCACTTGTGCTTCTAAACCCTAGTTCTGTATAACATTGTACAATTGCCTTCTAGTACAATTCAAAAAAATGGCTAGGGATCAGCCTCTATCTAATTCTTTTCAGTAACTATATTCCCATATGAAGGATATATTGCAGATATTATTAGTTTAGATAAGCCTCTCTCCCACGTCACACTAAGCGGCTGCAGCCATCTCTCAAGCCACTGATGCCAAATTGTAGATTTCTTATTAAAATAAGGGACTATATTAAAGAACATAAACATACTGAAAAAGAAAGTTATCAGATTTATAAACTCCAACCCTCCTGACTTTGGAGGTAAGTATAGCACATGGTGCTTAATGGGATTAAGATGACTACCACAATTCATTTGAAAGGACAAACTATACATTTTTGGATCACATTAAGGTGGGGGATGAAATATAGTACATAATAGAGTTAAAAATGGGGAACAAAAATGTTTTTACAATAAGAACTTTTTACCTTTTTAGACTGTTGCCAAGTTTTCCACAGTGCTACTTTGGAACTACACTCTTCCAGTTGTTCAGTTAAGTGCTGCCATATCTCCATGCCCACATTTTATTCCCAAAATTTGAAAGGGATCCTGGGAATCAGATACACCAGCAATTTATGTAACCTATAGTAGGTCTGGATGTAAAGAGAACCCTCTGCTTATAGTCGTGCTTATATTGGAGCCAAATACTTTTGAGTATTGAGCTATGATAGTAAGTGACTGTACACTTGTATCTGCACTATCAACCTGCAAACGCATATCATCTCCATACAGTATGTGACTACCCTCACCGGCTAGGAGACCCCTATGACCTTCAGCCCCCCCTAATGATCTGATCGCTTGAGATTATTTTTAGGATGGGATCAAGTCCAAACACATATAAAAGTGGACTTAAAGGGCAACCTCGCCTCACCCCACCCCCTTTTTCTAGACATTTCAATACCCAAAAGGTTTTGCAAGAAAGATATGATAGTAGCATTATCGTACAACAGCCGTATCCAGTTAATAAAGGAAAGAGGAATGCCATACTGCTGCAAAACAGAAAACAAGTAGGAATGGCCAACTTTATCAAAGGCCATCTCTTGATTAACAGAAAATATATCATCCTTAAGACTCCCTTGTTCTCACTGTGACAGTAGTTCTCTTAGCAAGACCAAGTTGTCCTGCATACGTCTATCTGGTACAGAGCATGTTTGGTACAGAGAAATGTACTTTTTGGCAGGAAGAGAGAACCTTTTACAGAGAATTTTCATCAATATCTTCAGGTCATTATTTAATAAAAGGGACGAAAGTCACGTAGGTCATGAATATCTCCTTTCTTAAAAAGAAAATGCGAATGGCTTTAACAAAATCACTGGAGACTGTACCATCCTGAAGGATGCTGTTATAAACCATTGGCAACATCCAGCAATAGAAAGCAACCTCACATTTACAAAACTCGGAAATTAGCCTTTCCGTAGCCAGGGCTTTTGTATCTTTAATTTAGAAATGGCTCATCTTACCTCTTCAGGTGAAATGTGTTTAATTAAATTATGTTTCTGTAACTCTTGACCAGCTGATAGTTCCAAATTTCTGTGGAAAATTCAAAATATTATTTGAATCCAGGGCAGGGGCAGCAACCATATTTTTCTAATGGCCATCTACTATTTCTATCATACCTTTTACGTCCGTAATTAGAACCCCCAATTCAGTAAGCAGACCTGTAAAAACTTTCTTTCCTACTCTGTTCTTACAACTTTCATGTATGTCACACATTGCAGTTTGCCATTGACTGTAATATGTATATTCCATTAGGAACAAAATAGCCTTGTCACACTGCAAAGATTGCTTTTCTTCCTTAATACTGTGGATTTGGTCTGCAAGCATATGTGGTCCAGTTCTGGCCTGGTATAAGAGATGAGACAATTGCTGTCATAGATCTAAATATTTATACTTTTTCCTACTGAGATCTTTAGAAATCTGGATTAAAAACGCTTCTAAATCAGTTTTGGTATCTTCTCACCAGGTGGCTGTATTATCATATAGACATTGTACTGATTCCCTGGCCTGCAGAAGATTGCTCAAATGTTTTTTTAACTTTAGGGTCCAAAAGCAAAGAGTTAATTAGACACCATGTACCTTTCCAAACAGTAGAGTTAAACTGGGGACCAAACTGCATGCCTAGTCATATGTGGTCAGAACTCGCAACAGGAATTACAGAGGCAGAAACATAATGAGATAAAACAAAAAAATCTATTCTTGTAGCAAGCATATTTTTGTAATAAGTTGCCTTCAGAATTAAGTACAATTCTGTAGGAGTCTTGCAAGCCAGGATCAGAAATAATTTTTATCAGGATGTTAGAATCACAAAACATTTTATCAGTCTTCATCCCCCTTTCATCTTTAGAGAGAATGCAATTAAAATCACTTTCCAGGATTAGCTGCCTAGTGGTGAATAGATACGGGCATATTTGAGTAAAGAAATCTACTCTTGCTCGCTTGGTCTGGCGGGGGGCATAGATGTTGATAATCTAAATCTGGGATTATTCAAGTCAACGTCTAAAAGCAGTGCCCTCCCAGGACAAATGTCAAATAATCTTGTTACCTTAATCTTATGTGTTGTAAACAAAATGCCTACCCTGTCACATTTGTCGGCACCAAATATCCAGTATGAACACCAAGACCAAGCCTTTATAGCAAGAGTAGGGATTTTCCCCAGTGTCCTGGACAACATTCCCCTTCCCCTAAAACCAGTTCATTCAATTGTCCAAGACTGTGTGTGAGTGTTGATGTGCGAAATGGTTGCCAGTACACACCCAGTCACTTCAATACCAGTCTCTCATTGCTTGTAAAGTGCTTTGGGATACAGTGTGTATGAAAAGTGCTATATAAATGCTGATTCTGCTTCTCCTTCTCCTTCCTCTTCCTGGTAGCATTTGTATGGTATTTAATACTTTTAGTATGTGAAATGTAGAACAGCATGGAATTTGAATCGATATAGTCATTTTCATATATGGTATCCCCAAGCGATTTATAGTCTAATTACACAAGATAGCCTGTCTGAGATGCCACATCTCCTTTCATATGGGGCACTGCATCTGCTTGGAACAGTTTAACACCCTTCAGTACTATTGGTACATTGATTTTTCTTTTCCTGAAGGAAAGGGCCATATAAGAGCATTCTCTCTCAACAACGCAATATGAGAACTTCAAAGGGGCTGAAGATGAGTCATACTCATTATGTAAAGCAGTGCTTGGGTATTAAAGAAGATGACCTCCTTAGAACACGCACCATAGAGACACTTGTATTTCAAGTTATTGCTGTTTTCTTGCTGCTCTTTCCATCAAAGCCTTTGCTTCACATTTATGCATCAGGTTGTCTGTTCACTAGTGGCCTGCCCTATATGAGCTTAGCTGAAGAGGCATTGGGAAGAAGAGGGCTGAAGATGAGCCAGATCTCTGGTCATGGAAGTCTCCCAAAGATTGCACTTTTGCAGACTAGCACCTGAACTCTGCCCCCACTCTCCTGGCAACTAATGAGAGGTTCAGTTTCAGAGGAAGTGTGCACAGGCTTTCATGACATAGGCAACTGTTTGTTTCTTGGGGAAAGGGAACAGGCCAAATAGTCCTGGATCCTGGTCCTAGTAGGATGGTCTCCTATGCTAGTTGTCACTTTTGCCCAGAGTGTGTTTCAGTAGCCAGGCCCTTACTTCCAAGAATGTTAAATCATTTTTGGGGGGGTTGCGGGCTTGCAGTGCCAGGATTTGAGATTTTACTTTTTTGCCTCATCACTGAAAATACCATCTAGAGCTCTTTGTTGAATTAAAAGGCTAAGCCCACAGTTCCATGGGACAGCAGACTCCTCTCTCTACCACTTACAGGTGCTAAATATATGCATTCCATTGGTGCCCTCACTGTTAGTGCTCACTGTCAGCTAATTTGGGTGTCGTGTATAGTCCTAGCCTTGCTGCCTTGTTGAGTCAATTTGGAATATTATTGTATATTAGCCAGCTGGTCATTGTGTTTTGGCAGTTTGCTGTTGTTGGTATCTCTGCCACCTTGCAACTTAATTAGGCTGTCCACATATTGTTGCCCTCCCTATCCCCTTTTCCCCTGTCACAGGCCACATAGCAACCAAAAGCCTAGGGTTCCATGTGATAATGGCAACTGCGTAATAGTAATCACCATTTGGGTGAGTCTACATTGCCGAAAATGAATTTGGCGATGTAGACTTGTGGCGCACAACAAGACGGTGCTGAACACTTGGATTTTTTCAGCTTTATGGGGCTGTCCTCAAGACGCCTCTACTAAATGATTCTCAACCCAGGTGTGTAAACTATATATATATATATATATATATATATATATATATATATATAATATAAACCTTGACCTGGTGCAAAAACAAGCGTGCCCAGAATCAACCAGCACCTTCCAACCCCAGCCTGCCACCAAACCACAATGCCACACGGCCAGCTTGGCAGCCCACTGCTGCACTATGCCCCACAAACCCTCCCTCCCTTCCGCCCGCCGCATCACGTGGTCCCTCCCCACCCCACCCTCAAGACGTGTGTATACATAGCAAAAACCTGTCGCTATAATTGCTGAACCCCTATCCTGTCACCCTCCCTGTCTGGTAGCCTTGTGTAAAAGCGCCATGACTGAGTTGCCCTTTTTGAAAGCGCTCAGTCGCGGTTGCTGAATACATGGGCTACCAAGCCAATCATCTGCCTGCTTCTCCCATTGGCAGAGGACGTACAGCTTAAACCACACTCCCCCCCCCCCCCGCAGTCTCGTCCCTCCCTAACGGTCTCCAGGTTATGCACCTCAACATCCACAGCCCCCTTCCCAAAATTGATCACTTAAGGCTGTGGCTGCTTTCCACAAATCACCTGTACTTGTCCTCACAGGAACCTGGCTCTCACCCAGGATAATTGATTTTACTTTTTTAATAGCATTTCTTAATATCAGTTTTGTGGGCATTATAGTTAATGTTAGTAGGGTTACTTTTCCATTTTCTGTATGACCTTTTTTGCTTATTTATTTTTAGTTTTATTTCTTTGAAAATCCATTTTTCATTTATAATATTCTTTTTTTTTTTTTAGGAACTCAAGTATGTTGCAGTGCCAGCAGTTTTTCCTTAATGCAAACCCATTTTTCAGTTGCAATTTTCTTATCAAATAAAACTCTTTTGTAGCCATAGCTTTAATGTTACCCCCCCACCATCAAGACATTCCCAAAGTTTTGAGGGATTATTAAATTTGTTGTTTAATGCGACACGTAACATACAGTGATCACTGTTTCCTAGAGGTTCAGTTACAGTACAGGCCTTATTACAATCCCTAATATTTGTAAGTACTAAATCCAGTAGATTTCTTCCCCAGGTTGGTTCAGACACCAACTGGTCTACATCACATTCATTTATAGTATCTGCTAGGTCCCATCCTAGAATACTTGTCACAGTTCTTTTTGTCCAGTCAAGTATTAATGTTAAAATCTCCCACAATAATGTCCTTATTGGTCATACATCTTATACAGTATATCCAACAGAGCGGTGTTTATATTCAGAATAACTAGCTGGTGGTCTATAGCAAATTCTGAAAATAATTTGTTTGGGCCTAACATCAATTTCTATCCAGATACTTTCACAGATATATTAACCTTGCTATGTGGGGTATATAGTAGTCTGCTATTTAAAGTCCCATTAACATAGACAGCACCCCCCACCCTGGATTCTTTTCTTTTCGATTTAGATGATACTGTTTATATCCTTCTATATCACATCCCCACTCGTTGTTATCTTTCCACCATATTTCCATGCCAGCTATTGTATCATACACTTGCTCACTTAGCTTTGCCACCAATAGCTCCATCTTGTTATTTAAGCTTCTAGCATTCAGTGTTACGTAGTTCAAAGTCGCCTTAGTATCCTTAGACCTGTATGTAATGCTGTCACTGCTTAACATGTGCGTAACCTTTTGTTCTTCAATCAGCATGTTATTTGATAATGGCATTCTCTCCCCCCCCCCGAATGTTAGTTTAAACTATGTTTAACGGCTGTTGAAAGTCTGTTTCCCCAAGGCTACCGCCCTTTTTCTGTCGAAATGCAAACCATCCTTTGCATAGTAAGCAAGGCGCTCATGAAAGATGCACCAGTTTCTTATAGACTCAAAGGGAATGTGTACTCTATACCATAACTTCAGCTAATCAGCACCCTTACCATCCAATCTGGCCCTCCATCAGTAAAGGCTAGAGCAATCAGTACAGCAAAATACATATTTTTAATGTTTGATAAGCCCAGGATACCGATTGTATTATAGTTATGGGGGAAAAAAACTTCAACATAGTGTAAAGTGCTCCTTTCTCTGGTGTAAGACACCTACACTTGTTGGCAGAATTGTGTCTTCAGCCAAAATAAGCACAGGGTAAAGTAATATTTCAGTTTAGAGCAGAGGACCGTGACTGCGCTTCAGTCAACATGCAGTCACGGTTCTCTGTTTAAAACTGAAACATTGCTTTACCCTTAGCTGAAGACACCATTCTGACAGCAAGTGTAAGTGTTCTACACCAGAGGAAGGAACACTTTACACTATGTTGATTTTTTTTTTTTGCCATAACTGTAATATAACAGTGATCCTGGGCTACCTATGCATGAATGGGCATGCTGTGTACAGCAAAGAGACATGGAGAAATACAGCAATACAGTTCTTTTATCACCGACTGGTATCAGGAATCAGGACATGAGTTATTCATAACTCTGGATTTTTCTGCTGCCAGGTATGTGGGTGGGTGGGTGGTGGTGGGAAGGTCGGGGCAATTATAAGTGCCTTCAGACAGTCTACACAGTATAGCTTTGGCCTGGAGCCGTGGGTTCTCTCTGGGTGTTAGACATTCATGCTGTCACAGGTGGTGCGGCATGAACTTCATCAACAGAGACATCGGTTGCTATCTATGCGACAATATTTCATCAAGATGGCGTGGTGGTTCGGGTACTAGGGGGCATTTAAAAGACTGAAAATATGTATTTTGCTGTGCTGGTTGCTCTAACCTTTATTGATGGAGGGCCAGATTGGGTGGCAAGGGTGCTAATTAAGTTATGTTATAGGGCACACATTCTCTTTAAAACCTTCAGTAGCAGCATATGTACGTACTGACTGTGCCTGAGGATTTCTCTTTGGATCAAATCGCCCTCCCTAGGTTTAGGTAACATTTCAGAAAATATGGCTTTGGATTTTGTTTCTTTATGAATTTTCCATTTTTTATTTATCTTCTTTACTATTTGGTGCTCAGGAGTTTTTCCTATATCGTTTGTTTCAGCACGTCTGACTATCAATGGTGGGGTCTCATGATTTCTAACTGGTTTTCTTAGATTTTGTCTGATGTTTATCAGTCTCGCTCCTGGTAAACATGTCACCTGAATGTTTTCTCGTACTATCGTCTGAGGTTTGATAGGGAGACTAGTTTGTACTAATGACTCTGGGGGTAGATTCTTTTGAGTAGTCTGACACCTGCCTGTTCATGTGTTCCATTTCAGGTTACCTGGTCATGCGTTCCATTTCAGGTTTATCCAAGACATGGAAGGCATTAGCACTGCTCTGTATCTCAAAATTTATGAGTAAGCTGGTGTTTTGGTTAACACTATTATTTTCATTTATAACGTTTTGAGGGCTAGCCTGCTCATAAGTACTGAGGACTGGGTATCTATGATCAGTTTCCGGTGTGTATGGGGACTGTAAAGCAAGTCTCCCTCTTTACCTTCTTCTACTAGATTGGACTATGCAGCAGTCATTTTATTGCTACTTATCATTAGCAAATCACTTTCTTTTACTGCCCATATCTATCAGGGCCATCCTTTCATTGCCTGCTGGTCCACTGCCATTTATGTGTTTAATTTTATTAGCCATATTGTCCTGGCATTTTTACAACTTATCAAGCCTCATATTCATGCTTCTCAATTGGTCCATTAGTTCCTTGTTGTCAATGCATTTATCACACGTCAACTCCCCTTCTATTATTTGATTACTTATAATATGGTGCATCAAACAGTTAATACATTTAAAACCCACCTCACCATCCAGGGTTATAATTGTGTCTGCCACATTTGCGCAGTTTCAAAATTATTAGAAGAAATACAAAATCACACATGCCCCCATAATGCAAAGCATAATGGGATGCATATGCAAATCACCATGAAAAATGTAGGCTGTGGGGAATGAGAACTGTATCCCAGATGGGTGAGGGTGTTGCTGGTGGTGGCTTGACAAATTACACTCGACACCTGTGTTTCCTGTGTGCCACCTACACTCCTAATGTGGAATTTTTTTTTATTGGCAACATTAGCTATGGATAGACTCACTTACATCCTTAGGTGCAAAGTAGAACTGTTTCTTCTAGAATGGGACAACTTTATAAACTCCCTTTCCCCTATAGAAGCACAGATTTTACGGGAGAGGGTGAAGTAATAAAGTGCTGAGAATACCCCACTGATGCACTCTAGGGGGAATTTTTTGACTGGAAGGTCAATAGGCAGAACCATTTTTTGAAGTTCCGGGGATTAATATAACATCACTACACGAATTAGGATAGATATGTACTGACTTAAGAAAGGAGTATGGTTCTTATTACAGCAGAATTAATTTTTTTCAGTCTTCACCTCACTGTCACTATTATATTGTTACTGTTTTGTATGTTAATTTCCACTTCACACAGCGGACTAGGACTATGGTCGTTACATATGAGATATTATTCAGGTAATGGTTAATGAATGAAATAATATGGATTCTATAGTTTCCCTTGGGAAAGATTTTGATCAGCTATAATGAACATTGGATGTCTGTGGGTTTGTTAATTGGTTGTACCTGTTACAATCCAATGTCAAGTGATGAAATGTGTGAGCACTCTGTATCCTGTTACTTGTTTCTTGAAAATTCAATAAAAATATGATACAAAAAGAAAATTTAGGCTGGTTCAGCTTTAAGCAGGAATACATGGTGCCAAAGGGCCTGTCACACAATCTGCAAAGGGTGCGAACAGAAGACACAGACACATGTTTTGTCCTACCCAGGACTCGGTGTGCCTCATCTATATGACATCCTAGGGGAAATTTAACCAGCCCCTAAGTTGATCTTATGGGTTTGGGTCATGATGAGCCCAAAACAGCACAAATAAAACAAGCTAAAAGACAACAACCAGCCTAAAATTTCATGGTGATTTTCATATACATCCTATGATGCTTTGCATTATGGGGGTAAGTGTGATTTTGTATTTCTTTGAAACTTGGCTTTATGGCCAATGTCCTTTGGGGTAACCCTTGCCTCAGTGCGTTTGCACTGAGGTTCTTTGTCTGTTTCCAAATTATGCTCTTTCAGTAGGGTCTGATGCAGCCTCACTAAACAGCTACCAGCAAATTATGCTAAAAGAGTGTTAGGATTTTGGAGTTAAAGTCAGGGCCCCGGCAGCCCCGATGGTCCCAGCAGACACCATCAAACACACGTAAACCACATGCTTGCCTCGGCACACATTGCCTCCTGTCACTAGGGGCCAAGCTTATGTAGGCAGCTACCCAGAAGTACTTGAGTTATGAGTGCTGTGCGCTTCATAAAGAATAAAAGTTACAAAGCAATAAAGTCTGCCCAAACAAGTCTATTTAATGCCTTCTACAGCCCACCACAGAGTCTCCCTGAAACTGTTCATTTTCATACTCCCAGAAACACCACAGGGTAGTCCCCGTAGCCTCTCCAATGCTGTTACGGGAAGACTACTTTATCCCGACACCTGCAGGCAGTTTCTAAGGCAGACATCCACAAAGCCCTACAGTATTTAGTATTTTAGAGGGTTTTTTTTTGTCTTTTTTTATAGTTTTATGACCGGTATTATTCTTCTTTCTCACTACAAGAGATCATTTGGGGACAGATTTCTCACATGTACAGCAGTTTGATTCTATAACTCTGCTCGCTGGGGGCCGAGCTTATGTAGGTAGCTACCCAGAAGTAGCTGAATCATGAGCGCTGAGCATTCCATAATGAATAAATGTTTAAACGTAATAAAATCCTGCCCAAGCAAGGCTATTTAATGCCTCCTACAGCCCACTACAGAGTTTTCCTGCCCCCCCCCCCAAAGAAACACTGCAGGGTAGTTTCCGTATCCTCCCTGCTACTGCTAGGGGAAGACTACACTAACAAAACACCCGTGGACGGTTTCCAAGGCAATCATCCACAAAGCCCTCCAGTATTTAGTATTTTGTAGTTTTTAATTTTATTATTTTTTTAGTTTTATGTCTGATATTTTCGTTCTTCCACACTACAAGGGAACATTTGGGGAAGGGTTTCTCACACATGTACAGCAATTTGATTCTATACCTCTGCTCGCTGGGGGCTGAGCTTATGTAGGCAGCTACCCAGAAATAGCTGAATCATGAGTGCTATGTGCTCCGTAAAGAATAAAAGTTTAAATGTAATAAAATCCTGTCCAGGCAGCAGGTCTATTTTTTCATATAGCTTTTTTCTTTTCGGGGCTTCGGAGGCAAGTATGCTGTGGTCCTTCCTTGGAGGATCTCAAATTGCTCTGTGCACAGGGCTTCATTGAGCCTCCCCTGGTGCTCCATTTTCTATTTTTCTCCCCCGTTATCCTAGGACCCCAGAATATGGTCACAAATGCGCATGGAGGCATGCATGCACTCCGTGACTCCAGTGATGGCCCCTTCCTGCCACTCAGCCTAATGCCTGGCTCCTTACATCTTGGTGCTGCCACCTAGCCTCCACTGAGTGGCAGCCAAGAGCCAGGGAAACCCATGTCCCTCCCCAGGAGAGAACAACTGCCTTGCGGCTGCTCAATACAGCTCCTCCCCCTCCCCCCCAGCAGACCCCAGGCACCCTAGGCTCATTCCCAAACCCGGTCATCAGCGCGGTGGAGGTAAGGCATCCAGTGTCTCAGCCCTCCATGCCACTGGACCAGCCTTACAGGCAGGTCTACTTAATGCCTCCCTCCCACAGCCCACCACAGAGTTTTCCTGCATTCTAGAAACACCACAGGGTAGTTTCTGTAGCCTCCCTGCTACTGCTAAGGGAAGACTACACTATCCAAACACCTGCGGGCAGTTTCCAAGGGAATCATCCACAAAGCCCTCCAGTATTTATTATTTTGTAGTTTTTGTTTTTGGTAATTTTTTTTTTTTCAGTTTTATGTCTGGTTATTTTTGTTCTTTCATAATGCAAGGGAGTACAGTATTTGGGGAAAGGTTTCTCACACATGCACAGCAGTTTGATTCTTTAGCTCAGAGCTATAGAAGGCTATAGCCTTAGGGATAAGGTTTCTGGGGAGAGCAACATGAGCAAGACATCATCAGCATAGAGTGAAAGTTTAAATTCCCAGACCTCCAGGGGTATCCCCTCCACCCTGTTACACTGTTGGAGAGCAAGCACCAGTAGTTAGATGTATAATACAAAAAGGAGAGGGGAGAGGGGACACCCCTGCCTGGTGCCACTCTGCAGCACAACTGAATTACTGCAAGAACCATTTCCTCGTATGCTTGCTGAAGGGGCAATATATAATGAGTGGAATCAGTCCAGGAATTGCTCAGGAAAGTGGAAGGCAGAGGGGGTTTCCCAAAAGAATGGCCAAAGGACTCAGTCAAAGGCCTTCTCAGCATCTAAGCTGAAAAGGGCCAGAGGAAGAGAACATTGTTTCTCATAGTCTGACAGGCAAAAGGTCCTCCTGATAAAGTCCATAATTTGTCTCTTATAAAACCTGCCTGAAACAAGTGGATTAATGTTGGAAGGAGCTGGTCCAATCTGTGTGCCCAAGTAGCCACGAATAGCTTATAGTCTATATTCAATATGGATATAGTCCGGTAGGAAGCAGGGTGAGTAGAATCTTTGCTAGAAGAGTGAAAGGCACCTGGAGGTCATGAAGCCTCCATCGCGCATTTGTGTAGGCCTTTTTTCTAGCCACTAACTCCCTTGAATAGTCCTGGAAAAATCATTATGCAGTGTCCACGCCAGTCCAGGACTCCCAGTTCTGTGGTCCTGACTTGTATGGCTTCCTTTTCGGCAAAGTTGAGAATGCATGCTAGGATAGGTCTGGGCCTTTCTCCCGTGGCAGACTTCTGCTGCAGTGAACGGTGCGCACATTCAGTATTGATTGTGGTAATTGTGATAGCTACAGGAGTTCTGGGAGGGCTTGTTGGAGGAAAGCTACAGTTCTGCCTTACTTGCATCCCTCCAGGAAGCCCAGGAGCTGCAGATTGTTGTGGCGGCTCCTATTCTCCATGTCGTCCACTTTGTCCTGTAAAAGCTTAATTTTAGTCTCCTGTTCCTGCATGGTCATGCAATGAGCTTGTGGAGCCTCCTCATGTAAATCCACCTTTAGTTACGTGTGGCCCATCCTTGCATCGAGTTGCTAGAGTGTACCAGCCGTGTTGTTGGTAGCCACCATTAGAGCGTCAGTCCGGCTCATTATAGAAGTGAACATGTCCCTTATCGAGGGCTCTCCTCCCTTCTTGGATTTGTGTGCCATGCATGTACTATTTCTGCAATGCTCTGGGCCCAAATGCAGTTTTAAGCCAAACCCTGTGACGGATTAGTCCTTCAAGGGAACAGACAGTAAAATATGGCTTTATTGCATGGCTTCCGATCGCATTTAGGAAAAGTAGCTCTTCCGTAGGAGGGGTATAATTTGAAGACTTAGCTACAGGACGGCGGCACGAAATGATTAGGTCTTCATTTTGTTTGCTGGCCAAGCCACACCCCCGTAAACATTGATTGTTTTTTTTTAAATACAATTTGCTGTGTTAACTATTCTAACTACTGCTGTTGTCTGTCTTGCAAGAGAATTAGCTGAAAAACTGGACTTTGACTCAGCTTACAGCATGTTCCTGTGAGCATGTTTGAGTAAATATTCCTGTTTGAAGGTATCTCCTTAGAGTCATATTACATTTACATTGGAATGTAAGCTATTGGTGTCTCGAACTGGTGGGCAACTCTTGCATGAGTAGGAAGCTCGTGTCGACGTACCTGTGTGCACATCTGCACACAGCATTGCCTTTGTAACATGGGCAGACCCCAACCACTTTATATAAACATAGAACATGGAATTTGACAGCAGATAAGGACCAATGGACCCATCCAGTCTACACATTTTCTCTACCTACTACAAAAGACGCAGATCCTGCATGATCTTCGGCTTTACCTCCTCTTTTGAATTGTTAGGGTTTGCCTATGTCTATCCCATGCAGTTCTGAACTCCCCCACCACTTCTGCTGGGAGGCTGTTCCGTGCCTCCAGCACCCTTTCCATGAAGAAGTACTTTTCTCACGTTGCCCCTAAGTCTACCCCCTTCCAGTCTCATGTCATGTCCCCATGTTCTAGAACATCTCCTTTTCTGAAAGATGCTACCCTCCTGTACCTCATTTATTCCCTTTAGGTATTTGAAGATCTCTATTATAGCTCCCTTCTCTCTCTTCTCCTTCAGGGCATACATTTTGAGTACCTCCAGTCTCTCCTCGTATGACCTTTGCTGCAGGCTCTGCATCATTTTTATTGCCCCTCTTTGAACTGTCTCTAGCCTGTCTATGTCGTTTTGGAGATGCGGCCTCCAGAACTGGACACAGTATTCCAAATGAGGTCTCACCAATGATTTGTACAGTGGCATAACCACCTCTTTTATTCTGCTGGTGATACCTCTCCTTGTGCACCCCAGCATTCAACTGACTCTCCCCACAGCCTTGGCACATTGTTTGGCCACCTTTAGATCATCAGATATGATCACACCAGATATCTTTCCTGTTTGGTGGCTGTTAGTAACTCCTCACCCATCATGTAATCCTACCCTGGGTTCCTGCGCCCCAAGTGCATGATTTTGCACTTCTTTGCATTGAGTCTTTGCTGCCACACTCTTGACCATTCCTCCAATTTAACTAGGTCCCTCTTCATTTTTGTCACCCCTTCCGGGGTGTCTACCTATTGCAGATCTTGGTGTCATCTGCAGAGAGGCATACCTTCCTTTCCAGCCCCTCCGCAATGTCACTAATGAAGATATTAAATAGGACTGGCCCCAGAACTGATCCCTGTGACACCCTGCTGGTCACCCTCCTTTCCTCTGATTTAGCTCCATTTACCACCACCCTCTGTGTTCTATCCCTCAACCAATTTCTAACCCAGTTCACCACTTTGTGACCCAAGCCCAGACTGCCCAGCTTGTTCACAAGACACCTATGTGGAACGGTATTGAACGCCTTGCTGAAATCCACGAAAGCCACGTCCACTACTCCCCTTGATCCACTTCCCTGGTCACCCAGTCAAAGAAATCTTATCAGATTTGTTAGACGTGACTTTCCTGACATGAATCTGTGCTGCCTCGGATCTTCAGCTATGCAGGATTCAAGGTGCTCCAGCAGTGATGCCATAATTTCCCCCAGCACTGAGGTCAGGCTGACAGGTCTATAGTTTCCAGCCTCCTCCCTGCTCGCACTTTTGTGGAGAGTGACTACATGTCCCCCCACTGCCTGCCTTCTCCTCCAGCAACTTTCCAGCTCCCTCCCAGCCCAGCCCCAGGACTGCCAGAGCAGCGCCAGTCTGCTCTACATTAGGGCTCCTGGGGCAGCCTGCAGACAGGGACTCTTCCCCCACCCCACCCCACCGCATGCTTTCTCGTCCAGCAACTTTCCAGCTCCCCGCCCAGCCCCAGAACTGCTGGAGCAGCGCCAGTCTGCCCTGCATTACAGCTCTTGGGGCAGCCAGCAACTGGGACTCTCCTTTCTTCCAACTGCCTGCCTTCTCCTCCAGCAACTTTCCAGCTCTCTCCCAGCCCAGACCCAGGACCACCGAAGCAGCACCAGTCTCTTCTGCATTAGGGCTCTTGAGGCAGCCAGCAAACCGGGACACTCTCCCCCTCCAACCACCTGCCTTTTTCTCCAGCAACTTTTCAGCTCCTTCCCAGCCCAGCCCCAGGACCACCGGGACAGCGCCAATCTGCCCTGCAATAGGGCTCTTGAAGCAGCCAGCAGACCGGGACTCTTCCCCCACCTCCCCACCGCCTGCCTTCTCCAGCAACTTTTCAGGAAACTACAGCCATTCTACCTTCATCTGTGGCCAGGCACCATCTTGGACTCCCTTTACCAGCTGGTCCACACCACGTGGTCACCTGCAGTGTCGGTGAACATGGACTGATAGTTTATTGCTAGTGGGGACTTTAAACTCCCCTTTAATGAGTGCTAGCTAGCCACGCTGCTATTTACTTTTAATTCAGGATTCATATTACAGTCTGCTTTATGATTATACTGCTCTGTGTGAGTGTTTGTTAGAACAACTTTGGCTAACCTCAGCATTGCGATTTCATCGTTAGTACTGCTCTCAGAGTAATCAGTCACAAAGTTAATGCAGCAGGATCAGCCTCAGTGGCCGCTTAATTGTGTAGCCTGCAGTCTGCGTGTAACTAAATGTGTAGCCTGCAGTCAGAAATGAAGTAAATGTGTAGCCTGTAGTTAGAAATGAATTATATGTGTAGCCTGCATCCATTTTAGGAATACACTGTGTAGCTCAGTCAGAAACAAATCCAATGTGTAGCTTACAGTTAAGGGTTTTATTCCATTTACCAATCACTACGTTTTACGTTGCAGTGCACTGCCTTAGATGTTTGCACTAGCCTGCATGTACTAATCCAGCTCTCCTGGCCAGTGGCTCTGCAGCCCTGCTGTTTCCAGCCTGCTAAAAGCTTTAACTCAGGGGTTCTGTTTCACTACTGCCTCTAACTCCATATTTAAATTGTGTACAGTGTGTTCCTTACTTCTGCTGCTGGGGGGGTGGCTGAGCCTCTCCCAACCTGCCTGCCTCATTCCCCCCTCTCTCTCGAGCTCAGATTTCTTTCTCCCCCAACCCCTCATATTGTATTTAACCCTTTTTTTGTCTCTGCTTCTTCACCATCTCCCTCCCCACCCAGCCCCAGGATCGCTGGAGCAGCGCCAGTCTGCCCTGCATTAGGGTTCTTGGGGCAGCCAGCAGACCGGGACTCTTCCGTCCTCCCACTTTCTCCTCCAGCCTCTACCTTACTTTACTCACCCTCCCCCCACCCTCCCACCCAGGGGTGGTCCTCTTTAACTATCAGCCCACTTTGCACTCCTGTCCCCTACCGGTTTAGCCAGCCTGTTCCCCAAAGTAACAGTGAACCCCCCTTCCAACTCTAAACAATTTTTCTTTTTTTTTATGTTCTACCGTCCCTTTTGCCACTCCCCCCCTTTTTTTTAACTAAATTCCGAGAGTGCCTTTCAAAACCAACCTGTCCCTATAGTATTATGTATGCACTAGTTTTCTGGATTAGCCTGTTTTCAGTCTGTACACCACACACTGTATCTTGTGTGACCCACTGGGGCCCCTAATGACTTATTTTTTTGTGCTGTTCTGCAACTTGCCTATTTTTACTTGCTCTTTGAAATGCCTGCTATGTATGCTGTTTGTATCTCACCTGTACTGTTCCCCACTGTCTTGCTTCACAAATATATTGTCTCCCCTTCCTGCGATGAGGTGCTTTTGTAAATGAGTCTTTGACTCAAAGGTTTGTAAATCCGATATATGAATTAAATAAATAAAAAATAAAATAAATTGTTTGCCTGAGACTGACACTAGACATGGGCCCCTGGGATTTGAACCTCAGCAGGCCTTTGCTCATCTCCCCAGGTGACAGCCCTAACCGTTAGGCTATAGCTGTTTACTGCCATCTGGTGCACCTGTAGCTGCCTTGACACATACTATGAATTTGACACTTCTCCCTCTACATGCAGTTTCGCTGCTAGGCACCCTATTGTTGGTGGACTTGTGTGTCTTAGTGTTAGCTCATAATCGAGCAAACTTATCCATCTTCTCTGTTACCCAACATCCATTGGACCCCCCCTGGACTAATTAGGTGGGCGCGCACCCCACTTGGTCCCCTTACTCTCATTTTTCTCTCCAAACTAGAGTGCCACCTATTAGGCTATTCCTGTACTCCCTCTCTCTTTCATCCTCCCGGCCCCCTTGCCCTTATAGCCTCCAACTCTCCTTGCTGCTACTGGCAGAAGACATTGACAGTAACCCGGGCTCAGCATATACCCCATCACCTCTTCAAACAGCATCTGGGTCAGCCCCCCTGGATTAAAAGTTACTCATATGAACATTTGCAGCCTCCCATCCAAATACCCTGATTTTGAAGCATGGGTATCCCTTCACAAACCCCACGTCCTCAGTCTCTCAGAAACTTGGTTAAAGCCACACCTCCCCGAGGCCATGTATCAAACTGGTTAGCTACTCTCTGCTACGACAGAGTTGGGGCTAAAAGGCTGAGTTTCAGGAAATATAAGGGGAGCCAAAGGGAGAGGACAGGGAGGTGTACCTTGAATGTCTAAGGGAAGCAGGGAAAGTTGTTAGGAGGGCGAAGGTGCAGACAGAAGAGAGCTCAGCACAGTCTGTAAACAAAGAGGATAAGGCATTTTATAGGTATATCAATGAAAGAAGAAAAACCAGGAGGGATTGTGAAGCTCAAAGGGAAAAGTGTAAGGAGGGAGATCTGGACAAGGCAGAAATACTGAACAAATACTTCTGCTCAGTGTTCACTAAGGAGGGGGAGGGTCAAGGACCACAGTTGGGATGCAAAGGCAATGGGGGGGAAGGTGAACATCAGTCCATTCATAGTGGAGAGAGTTCTGGAAGAACTCACAAAGCTGAAGGTGGATAAGGCCATGGGGCCAGACAGCATCCACCTGAGGATATTAAAGGAGCTGCGAAAGGAACTAGCAGCGCCTCTGGTGGCCCTGTTCACAGAGTCACTCAACACAGGTGTCGTTCCAGAGGACTGGAGGAGGGCACATGTAGTCCCACTCTACAAAAGCAGCAGTAAGGAGGAGGTGGGTAACTACATGCCAGTCAACCTCACCGCAGTGGTGGGAAAAATCATGGCGACACTGCTGAAAGAAAGGATGGTGGCACATATGGAATCCAGTTGTGCTCAGGATGTGAGGCAACATGAATTCACAGCAGGAAGGTCATCTCAAATGAATCTAATAGTTTTTTTTGATTGGGTGACTAGGGAGGGGCGGTAGACATCACCTACCTGGATTTCAGCAAAGCCTTCAACACCGTCCCACATAGAAGGCTGATTAACAAGATGGGTAGTCTGGATATGGGAGACAAGGTGGTGAGCTGGGTTAGGAACTGGTTAGCAGACAGGAGACAGAGGGTGGTGGTAAATGGAGTACAATCTGGGGAGAGGGGGGTGACCAGTGGGGTACCACAGGGATCAGTACTAGGACCAGTCCTGTTCAATGTCTTCATTAATGACATTACAGAGGGGTTGAAAGGAAAGGTCTACCTGTTTGCAGATGACACCAAGATCTGCAACAGGGCGGATACTCAAGAAGGGGTACAGAAAATCAAGAGGGACCTGGAGAAGCTTGAAAGATGGTCGGAGATGTGGTAACTGAGGTTCAATGCAAAGAAGTGTAAAATAATGCACCTGGGTAGAGGGAACCGTGGGGAGAGCTCCAGGTTGGGAGGGAGCCGACTGTCACCAAAGAGGAAAAGGACCTTAGGGTTATCATCTCTGTTGACCTTAAGGTATCAAATCAGTGTACAAAGGTGGCAGGGAGGGCAAGTGGCATGCTGGGGTGCATAGGCAGGAGTATTGCTAGCAGGAGGTGGAAGGTGGTGATGCCATTGTATAAAACATTAATAAGGTCTCACCTGGAGTACTGTGTGCAGTTCTGGAGACCACACCTGTGCAAGGACATAGATAAAGTGGAGACTATCCAGCGAGGGGCAACAAAGATGGTGCAGAGCTTACTCCACAAAACATATGAGGAGAGACTAAGGCACCTCAATATGTACTCACTGGAGGAGAGGAGACAGCAGGGGGACATGACTGAAACATTCAAGTACCTCAAGGGCATAAACAAGGTGCAGACGGGGGACCTTTTCCAATGTAGAAAAAGTACTAGAACAATGGGGCATAATATGAAATTGGAAGGGGGTAGATTAAGAGGTAATATGAGGAAGCTTTTCTACACAGAAAGGGTAGTCGACACTTGGAATAGTCTGCCACAGGCGGTAGTGGGGACAAGCACAGTGGAGGGGTTTAAGCATGCTTGGGACAGGCACAAGGGAAGCCTGAGAGGGGAAGGAGTGATGAAAAGCCATTGATCACATAGGGCCAGTGGCCACATACAATGTATAGGGCCTACAGGCAGACTGGATGGGCCTAGCCGTCTTTATCTGCCAACAATTTCTGTGTTTCTATGTTTAAAATGGCCAAATTAGTAGCTCCATTACTGCTTGTGGGTGGTGGGGTCTACTCTTCCAATGGTCCAAAAGGCTTATAGGAGGGGAGTTAGATCTTTACAAAAGTTTTATAACTCTACATGAAATCCATCAGGGCCCAGATATTTCTGTGTCTTGGTGAAAGCAAGGACCTGGTGGAGTTTAGTCTGGGAAATTGGTTGTTGTAGTGCTTCTTGCTGCACCTCAGAGAGACTAGGAAGGGGAAGAGCATTAAGTTAAGGATGCATTTCTGCTAAGGTAATAGACAGCTCTGTGGTGTAGAGCCGTTTATAAAACTCTCATAATCTGGAGTACCCTGTCTCTCTTATGTTCCAACTTGCTGGTTTAGGGGCACTGAGGTTGTAATATGCAAGCGCTTTTCTTCTTTGCTCACAGTCAGCGTGCTAAAAAGGGTGCCCAAAGTGCCCCACCTTCAGAATATGACTGCCTGAGGTAAAGGTGAGCCAGAGCTACCTTCTGTTGTAAGATGGTCTGGATTTCAGCCTGCAGCTTAGCAATGTGCTGTGCTACGTGGCCTTCCCCTTGTGCATTCTAGTTTTTGCAAAGTAGTCAAAGTGTCTGTTAGCTTATTAAATTTAGCCGCCTGGATTTTTTTCTGTTGAGCTGCATAAGCAACGCTAGCACTTTGTGCAACTGCCTTAATGGTAACCCATAGCATAGGGCCACTCACATCTCCTGTGTCATTATCATGGAGAGTTTGCTGAAGAACCTCTGAGATATGGGAGTGGAAGTCAGATTTGCTGCAGAGGAAGGAAGCACTGGCAGTTTTTAAGAGGTTTACCTAGATCTAGTTTAAGTCAGAGCCAGCTGTGATCAGAAAGGTGGAGGGGGGGGACCATAGCTCAAATCTTGTATTGTGTTAAAATGCTCACAAGTCAGTAGGAAGTAATCCAAATGTGCGTAACTGTTATGAGAAGGAGAGTAATGTGTACAGCTCTTGTCTGAGGGGAAAAGTTTTCACCATACATCTAGAAAGCCAAGGTGTGGCAACATTTTTGCATGTATTTCAAAGCTAAGGCCACCCTATGCTGCCTTGGGTTGAAGGCATCACAGTCAGGTAACAGTGACAGATTAAATCTCCACCAAGAATAAATTGCCCTGTGAGTAATGCCACTAGTACGCTAATGAATTTATGTAGAAACAATTTAGAAGCATTTGGGGGGAATAGACATTTACTAGGGTGACGAACTGAAAACAAGTGACCCATGGTGATAACATAACATAGCCTGAGGGATCAACATATTCTTGCGTACACTGGAATGCAGTGGAGCAGGGGATCAATGTGGCTACCACTCACCTTTTACTAGATTGATATGTGGAGGCATAAACCGTATATGTGCTCCCCCTGGCTAATTTCAAGTGCTTTGCAGCAGAGAGGCGGGTTTCTTGGAGAAAAATAACATTCAGATTTCCTCTGTAGAGCAACTTGAACATTTTGCTCCGCTTAACTGAGTTATTTAAACTACTGGTGTTCTGGGACAAAATATAGGTAGGATTAATCATCATCGGAGATTTAGAAGGTTAGAGCTGAATGAAAAATGCCCTCCGAGATAATTTAAGCACAACTAGGCCCTCCCTTACTCCCTGTCCACTGTTGTGGACCAGAACAACACGGGGAATCAAGAAACATCAAATCATTGACCAAGCTGCCTCACCTATATCCGGGTACTTCATGACCAATCCAGGATATGTATAATACAGGATAAAGGACAGTAGTACCAACCGAGCATTAAAGGGGAAGGGCTGCCAGCTGGGCACCTCCATGGGTGTCGCAGAAACCTACTGGGAGTATGAAAGGCTGATGCAGCCTGTGAGGGGAACAGTTAGAACAAAATCCTTAAACAATTAGGGATGCACAATTAATTGTATACAGGGGAAAGGATGGGGTGGCAGTGACCTCTAAGGGCAGGGGCTGGGTATGCACTTGCCCCTAGTGGAGGAGTGGAAGGGTCTCCTTGTGAGGCAAACGTATTGCACAGCAGTGGGCCCTTGAGGTAGGAATGCATTAGCACCTACCAGATAAAATATCCTGGACACCCAAGTGTGTAAAAGGGTGTCGGCGGCTGCCTGCCAGCTCCACCAAACTTGGGGAGCTGAGTAAGACTACAGTCTACCACATTAGAAACATAGAATTTGACGACAGATAAGGACCGCTTGGCCCACCCAGTCTGCCCATTTCCCTACCTAATGGATAAGCTGCAGATCCTAGTTAACCAGCAGCCTACTTCTTCCTACCCCACCCCTAGAATTGCCTTATGACTGTCCATGCATGCTTGAATTCCACCACTGTTTTGACTCCACAACCTCCTCAGAAGGCCGTCCATGCATCCACAACCCTCTCTGTGAAAAATACTTCCTAAATTACCTCTGAGCCACCCATCTTCAGATTGTGCCCCTTGTTCTTGCACCTCTTTTTTTGAAAGATGCTACCCTCTTGACTTTGTTGATTCCTTGAGGTACTTGAGTTTCTATCATGTCCCCCTCTCCCTCCTTTCCTCGAGGCTATACATATTAAGCTCCTTAAGTCTCTCTTCATATGTCTTCTGTGCAGACCCTGCACCATTTTAGTTGCCTCCTCTGGACAGCTTCCATCCTGTCTATGTCTTTGCGGAGATTGGGTCTCCAGAACTGCACACAGTACTCCAGATGAGGTCTCACCAGCTGTCTGTACAAAGGGATAATAACTTCCTGTTTTCCACTGGTGATGCCTCTCCCTATGCATCCCAGTATCCCCCCAGCCCTCCTTGGTGCCCTTTCACATTGCTTGCCCACCTTTAGGTCATCTGATATGACTACTCCCAGGTCCCTTTCCATTTTTGTTGTTGCTAGTATCTCACCCCCCATTGTGTACTCTTCCCCTGGGTTTTTGTTTCCCAGGTGCATTACCTTGCACTTCTTAGCATTGAATCTAAGCTGCCATACATTTGACCATTCCTCTAACCTTGCCAAGTCCCTTCTCATCCTTTCCACCTCACTGTGTGCATCAACTCTGTTGCAGATCTTTGTGTCATCTGCAAAGAGACATACTTTTCCTTCCAGTCCCTCTGCAATGTCATAGATACATAGATACATAGACAGTGTCGGCAGATAAGGGCCTATGGCCCACCCAGTCTGCCCATTTGAGCTTGTAAGTTCAGTTTGTTTTCCTAGAAGTCTGTTTCCCCTTACCCCTGACCTCTAGAATTCCTTTATGTCTATCCCATGCATTCTTAAATCCCGTGATTGTTTCAGCCCCACCACTTCCTCTGGCAGGTGTTCCACTTGTCCACCACTTGCTCTGAAGAAATTCTTTCTCATGTTTTCTCTGAATCATCCTCCTCCAACTTCATCCCATGCCCTCTAGTCCTGGAACATCTTTTCACTTAAAATAGTGTTTTCCTGCACTCTGTTTCTCCCTGTAAGATACTTGTATGTCTATCATATCCTCTCTCCTCCTCTCCTCCAGGGAGTACATGTTCAGTTCCTTCAACCTGTCTTCATAGGACTTGTGATGCAATCCATGCACCATCTTTGTTGCCCTCCTCTGAACCTTCTCTACCCTGTCTATGTCCTTACGTAGGTATGGTCTCCAGAACTGTACACTGTACTCCAGGTGGGGCCTCACTAGTGTCTTGTATAGCGGAATTATGACCTCCCTTTCCTGCTGGTGATGCCCCTGCCTATACAGCCCAGCATCCTATTTGCTTTACCTGCATGCCTTGTCACACTGTTTCTCACCTTGAGGTCATCAGAGATGACAACCCCAAGATCCCTTTCCTGCTTGGTGCATGCTATATCCTCACCCCCCAACTGATATATTGTGCCAGGGTTTTTGTGCCCCATATGCATTATCTTGCACTTCTTTGCATTGAATTTCAACTGCCAAACCCTTGACCATTCTTCAAGTTTCTGCAGGTCCCTTCTCATTCTGTCTACACCCTCTGGTGTGTCTACTCTGTTACAGCTTATAAAGACTTTGAAGAGGACCGGTCCTAATACTGAACCCTGCGGTACCCACTAGTAACCCCCCTTTCTTCAGAGTGGACTCCATTTACTATTACTCTCTGTGTCCTATTCTCCAGCCAATTCTTTACCCAGACTGTCATCTTGGGACCCACTCCCAGGCTGGCTAACTTGTATATTAATCTTTTGTGTGGGACTGTGTCAAATGCCTTGCTAAAGTCTAGGTAGGCCATGTCCACAGCCCCTCCCTGATCTACTACTTTGGTCACCCAGTCAAAGAAATCTATCAGATTCGTCTGGCATGACCTTCCCGCTGTGAAGCCATACTGCCTTGGGTCCTGTGCCCCTCTGGCCTCTAGATACTCGACAATTCTTTCCTTCAGAAGTGATTCCATCATTTTCCCTATCACTGAGATTAAACTAACGGGTCTGTAGTTTCCTGCTTCTGCCTTGCTCCCACTTTTGTGAAGGGGAATCACATCTGCCCTCCTCCAGTCCTCGGGTACCACCCCATCCTCCCATGATTTGTTAAAGAGGGTAGTCAGTGGTGTCACTAGTTCTACTCTTAGTTCTTTTAGAATTCTGGGATGAATCCCATCAGGCCCCATTGCTTTGTCCACCTTCAGTTTTAAGAGTTCTTTCAGAACCCTTTCTTCTGTAAATGGACTGGTATCAACTTCTGTATCCAGAGTGTTTCTATTGTTTGTTTTAGGTACCTCCCCCTCTTCATTTGTAAATACTGAGCAAAAATATTTGTTTAGTATCTCTGCCTTTTCACAGTCATCCTCTGCCCACCCCCTCCCCTTTATTAAGCCTCACTATCCCTCCCTTGGTCTTCCTCGCTCCTGATGTACCTGTAACAGGTTTTATCCCTTCTTAACTGAGTTGGCTATCTTTTCCTCAGTTTGGCCTTTGCTGTTCTGACTGCCTTCCCAGCTTCCTTTTGTTTTAACTGATACAGTTATCTGTCCTGCTCCTTCTGTGATTCCTTGTACTTCCTGAATGCTTTTCTCTTGAACCTTCACTGCCTTCCTTTGAGAACCATAGTGGTTTCTTACATCGCTTTGTTTTATTTGCTTCACACAAAGGCTTGTTACTCTGTGATGGCAGTTTTATTATTCCCATTGTTCTTCCACCCTCCTTCCTGCCCATTTGCTAGTGCATTCCTTGGCACTCACCCATTTTGGCAAAGTCAGCCCTCCTAAAGTCCAGTACTTTTTGCCTTTGTATGGCTTGACTCTATTGCTGTGTTTATTGTGAACCATATTGTTTAATGGTCGCTGGTCCCAGATGGCTACCCACTTCTACATCTGTGATCTCTCTCCATCTCCATTTGAGAGAACCAGGTCTAAGATTGCTCCTCTCGAGTGGGTTCCAATACTAGTTGTCTAGGCATGCCCTGTAGGGCATCTAGAATAACCCCACTCTTCAGTGGCTGCTGCAACTGCACTCCAGTTAACATCTGGCATATTCAGATCACCCATCAGCAATATCTCCCTTTCTGCCATTCTAAGTATACTTTCTATCATTTCCTTGTCCATTTCTCCCCTGAGAGGGGTCTGTATACAACCCTGTGCGGATTGTGGTGCCATTGCCTGCCTCCAAATTGACCCACAGTGCTTCTTCTCCTCCCTGTTTACCCTTTTGTTCTGTTGCTTTGATTCCTTCCCTTATGTAAAGAGCTACTCTCCTCCTCTTTTACCCTCCCTGTCCCTCCTGTAGATAGTGTATCCTGGTATATTTACGTCCCAGTCATGGTTTTGTGTGTACTATGTTTCTGTAACTGCCATGATATCCAGAAGTTCCTCCTCCATCAAGGCCATTAATTCAGGAAGCTTGTTACCCAGACTACGGGCATTGGTACTCATTGCTCTCCATTTTTTGATGGCTTTACCTTCTGTTGCAGCATCCCCCAATGTTAGTAAAGAAGTAGAAATGGGGGCGGGTCTGTGCCAATGTATCGTGGGCGAACACTGGTTCCCATGAAGAAATAAATGGGAGAATCCTTCCCAGTGTTAATCACACTATCATAACAATTCCGAAACCGATAGTTATCCAGGATAAAGTGAACCTAAAAGTCAGTGCAATGGAGTTACCAAACATAAGTCCAAACTATAGAGCAAATGCTGATCTCCAGGAACCGGGGTAAAGTCCAGGCAGTATTTATCCCGTAGAAGTGTCTTTGGTTTCAGGCAAAAAGTATGCTCTAGAAAAGCCTTGAAAGACAATTAATAGTCTTGAGCAAGTGTCTAATAGTTGATGTGCCGTGTGAACCAAATAGTGCATGAAAGAAACACATAATAGTTCCATATCCATTGCAAGGAATCAGTAAACCAGGAGAGCCAGAAAACACAGCTGGTCTACACAAAATAATGAAAGGCAACTAACATCCTGGGAGGCCTGAAGGAAAATATGCGTTGGGGGTGGGGGCACAGTGTGACAATGACTGACCTCACCAGAAGCTCTGGGGCCTCCAACTGTGCCTGGGCATAAGGTAGAGAGAGTACTGAGATCACAGGTAATTAGTGAGTCATTAGATTTAGCGGGGGCTTGTGGTGGGAAAATGACCGAACCGACCATCCCAGAGTATGTGGCTTCAGCTGGCAGTCTCCCCTTCGCCACCCCATGGCTAAGCAAGAAGCTAGTGCATTTAAATCACTGAAGGGGCCCTGGCAGTTTAATGGATGGGGGGAGGAGGTCCCCCTTCGTTGGGACCAGCCATCCAGATTTGGACTCCAGACCTGGGGCCAGGCGCCACCCCCACTCCTGTCACCAACCTGAAGCTGAAACCATTAGGAATTGTAGGGGGCCCTGCCTGCTGGAGAAATTAACCAGGCCTATCACAGTGCTACCAGAGTAATATGAGCAGTGGTACCCACAGAGTCTTCCTGAGCAACAGATGAACTCTCCACCCACAGAACCTCCAACTTCCCAGGGCCTAGCATAGCTTCATGCTGACCCAGCTGCAAACCGTAAACTATGGACCATAAAGTCACCTAATTCCAGCATCATCTGTTGCTAACATTAACAGCTCTGCAGTCACTTATGCACCAAAAGGAAAAAAAGAAAAGCCATTTAAATCAGTAAAAGTGAAGTAATTAAAATGGAACATGAGCAAGAAAGGATACAAAGTGTTTAGTGGCTGAGATGCTGAAATTGTTTTAGCAATTCGTTGATGTTCCAGAGAGCATCCTGAGCATGTTGCGATCTTGAGTCCTGGATGAACTGGGAAGTCTCCTCGACGTGAGCAGGCCTTATTGAGCCGGAAAGTCTGCGTGATCTGGATTGAGCTGTATGGGAGCACTGTGGCTGCTGAGGTGGGGGAGGAATGGCTATGCCTGTCTGCAGTCCAGGTCTTGCTTTGCCTCAGCTGGGGTGTGATAGAGAATTTTGCTGTCTTTGTACAGCACATGTAGCTTAGCTGGATAGGGAGTCTGGAAACTAATCCCAGCTTGGAACAGGGCATGTAAATAAGATGTGTATGCCCGTCTCTGCTGCTGTATCACCAGGGCGAAGTCCTGGTCCAAGCATACCAGGATGTCCTTGTACTTGACCACCTTTTGGCACCATGCAGTGAGTAGGACCGTTACTTTAACCTGAAATCTTAGAAACTTTAGTATTATTGATCTGGGATGATCTCTTGGTGCTGGTTTCATCCCTAAAGCCCTGTGAACTCTCTCCATGTCTAATTTTAAGTCTATTAATTGCAAAACAAAATAACAAAAAACAGCGCACACAACTGAAAAAAGAGAACTAGTGTTCTAAAAAATCAAGAATAAAGGAATACTGACCAGCTACCCCTACGTATCGCCATTTGCTAGTGGCTTCCTCAGGTATGCCTCCCTTTTTTCCACTCTAATTGCAAGTTTGGAGGATGATTAAGACTGTCACAGAGCAGTTTTCTGTGGAGGTTGTTATTTGTGTTCCTTCTTCTCCCTCGGGCACCCCATAAATATGTAACTTCTTAATTCTTTTGATGCAGTTGGCCTTCCTAAGTCGGCCTGTTTTATATCTAGTTGCACCACACGATGATGAAGGTGGAAAAGGAGACCAGCCATTGCAACTGTTTTTTTGAGCTACCTCTGTAGAATAGTCCTGTTTTATCGTTTTTATTTCTTACCTGATGCTAGCAAGGGTCTGGTCTCTGAGTGAAAGGCCATCAGCTCTGTGAGCAAGGGATCATTGGTGATCTCCATGGCATAGGACATGGTTTGGTGAGAGAGGAGGAGGCTGCACTGGCAGACTCTGAGTGAGGTAAATGTTAAGAGCTATCTAAGGTCGCATACAGCGGCTGTCCCATATTTTTTTAATTTTTTTTATTGAGAGACCCCCCCCCTTCCAAATATTAGTTCAGGTATTGCCTGTGGTAGCCTGGAGTGCTGGTTTGTGGTGTTTTTGGCAGGTTGTTGGTGGCGGGAGCTTGAAGTTCACATATCCTTACTAGACAGCGATGTCACTAGAAGCTTGTCTCCTGCCCTCTTCTGCTATCCAAACTTGCTTCTGCGGGCCTAAATGCCCCAACTGGCAGCTGGTTCCATTCCTACCTAGCTGAGAGGTCACAATCTGTCTCTGTTAGTTGCATCCTATTCTCCCCCAATTGAGTCTAGAGTACCCCAGAGCTCAGTCCTTGGCTCTCTCTCCTTTTCTCTGTATTCTTGAACAACCTCCCCAAGGCCTATACATTGTCATTCAACTGTATCCTGATAAAATCCTCTCCCAAGTTGCCAGCCCAGCTCCAGCTTGACTTCTCAAGAGTCCAGGCCTGCTTTCATGAAAACCGTCCCTTAACTTAAAAATGACAGTCTGTCTGACCTTTGTCTCTGGCAACATCTTGCCACCATCAACTCCTCCCTCCTTCCTTCTTGATCCTTGAAGGTGCCAAGATTGGGAATGTCCCTCCTGTAAAGTACCTTGGAGTTTAGCTTGACAGCCACCTTGATTTCTTAACCCACATTGATGCAATCCACTCCAAATGCCTCTCTTAGTTGGAAGCACTCTACAGGAATAAAACCTCTATTCACCCCTCCTTTTCAGGTGTGAGATCATCTCCAAAATAATCCTCCCTGTCTTTGACTTCAATGATGTGATTTACAGTGCTGCCCAAATCTTCCCTGGCCAGATTGAACCCCTGTTCTACTCCTTCTGTTGTTTTGCTCTGGACTCCCTCCTCAAACTCATCATTGTACTGTGTACACCTCCTTGGCCTTGCCTTCTCTTGAAGGTCACCGCTCTCTCACTGCACTTCCCCCATTGCAAAATTCTGGTTTGGCTGACTCGTCTGCTACCTCTCCTACCTTCTTACCAGCTTCCCCCTACTTCTTACTTACTCCCTCTGCTTATCTGACATCCGCTCCTTCTCCATTGCCCATGCCGACCTCTGCTGGGCAGTTAGCATTCTCTTACAGGCTCCTTCTTCTCTGGACCTCCCTCTCATCCACTGTTCATGCTACCTGTACTTCTGCTGCTCTGAAGGCTTTTTTTCTATATACTCACCACTCACACCTACACCTGGCCTTAATTCTTCTGCCCTTGGACCTACACTGAATATTCTATGTTATGTATATTGTTATTATGGCTCCTGTGTACCTTGCTTGCCCCGCCTGATAATCTCCAAATCACCTTATTTTGGAGCTGAACTGAATACTGTAATTTTATATATATTGTAATGCATAGTTTTACACAAGTATGTATATACTTTTATTTACATTGTAATATGTAATTTTACACACGTATGTATAATTTTTATATACATTGTAATGTGTAATTTTACACAAGTATGTATATATTTTTATACATATTGTAATGTGTAATTTTACACAAGTATGTATATATTTGTTTTCTTTTTTCCATATTCATTTTTATCCTCCTTTGCAGGCAGGCATCAGTCCCCTTCTACAGCCACCAGTCGTCTTCCTCCAGGTGCCCTTGTTCCCCCATGGATTATCCCCCCGTGGTGAGGCAGGAGGGGAAGGGTCCATCTTCCTCCCCCTGTGACCATATCTGGAGCGGGCTATGTTGGGTGGTCCCAAGGTGGCAGTGCAGGCTTGCCGGAAGGACTTCACTGAGCCTGCAGCCATTTTCCTCCTTTTTCTGTTCCATCCCCCATGGGCGTGAATGCGCGTGTGTCACAAAGTCACGTTCTTGTGTCTCCCGGAGTCTGGCACTGCCCCCCCCCCATCCTCCACCAGGAGGCAGCCATGGAGTGGGACAACGTGCTCATCCATCCCCGGGAGAGGAAAGCTGTCATGGGATGCTCGATCCTCTCCCTCCCCTGCCGACCCTGGTGGCGCGAGTTGTGGCATCTAGTGCCTCAACCCTCAGCACCACCAGGCCAGCACACAAGTATATTTTTAATACTGTTCCACACCTACTCCTATTACATGGGGAACATCTGTCATTGTATAAATGTAACTGTATTGTTTCTCCCCCTCCCCCCGGACACCTTTGGAAATTAGCTCTTTTGGCTCAGTACATTTTCCTGGTAAAATAATTTCAATACACGAATAAATAATTTAAAGATCATATTACAACTCTTCGGGGACACATTTTATCATGCTTCTGCACTATTGCTGCTTTTTGGTTTTTACTTTCTTTTAATTAAGTTTTACAAAAAGTAAGCATACATAGAGAACATTCCAATTACAAAAGAATATTGTACAGAGATCATACAGTTACAAAGAGAATACAGAGTAGGTGGAACATAAAAAAAAAAAATTCCACTCTCACCTATATAGATTGACAGAAGTCAAATATAGTATTTGAGTCTACCACCTTGTAAGAGTTGGGAAAATGATTGGGATAATCCCCAAAAATAATAAACTGTGTTTCAGTTAAAGCTAACTAGGTATCATTACTTTCGTAGTATACAAATGTACCCCTGTTACCAAGCATCTGGAGGTGCAATTACAGAACAGTAATTCTGAAAAAGGAAAGCTATATATCTCTAGCAGAAAGCAATACAGTTATACAATGAAATGATAAGTTTCAAACCAATAGGAGATAGATACTTCCCCACAGAGAAGGAGCTATATATTTAAACAAAGGTCGGTTAGCCCTACTAATAAGTATGTTTGAACATCCCCCATCTGTAACATCATTAACAGTTTAGCCAGCTATAAAATCATCTATGCTCATTCCCCAAAAGTGTCACTGAAAATATTGTCCATTTATGAAATGTCCAACATTAGGTGATATGCCAGTCAAATGTATCCAATAATCCAAGGAGCAGGAAAAGTCCACACTGTAAGCACAAAAGTAAGGCAACCATCTAGTCCAAGTGCCCCAGCAGGATCATCAAAGTTCTCAGAGTCTTCGTCCTCTCCCACAGGAAAGCCAGCCAAGAATCTGTGTATGGCCACAGAGTCAATGAATATGTAGGATTTTCCTCTGTAAGAGAAGCACAACCTAGTTGGGAAAAACAAATTTTCCAAGATTCCCTTCTTGCCAAGCTGTTTGGGCACCACAATGATGCCTTCCTCCTGGTCCGAGTATGTGCAGCAACATCCAGAAAAATTGGGAACTTCTGGTCCTTAAATTGTGTTTATCCCTTGACACCACCAGGGCCGCCAGTCTCTCCTCCACCAAAGCAAACCCCGCTAACACAGTATTTACCCACTGCATTCCCTCCTGTTGCCTGCATCATTCAGGCAGTCCAAAAATTATTTTACTTAACTAATAATATCGCCCACAACACTAAACACCCTTTCGCTGGGCACACTGGTTGGTGGAGGTGCCAGGTAGCGTTTGGCTATCTTTGCCAAAGTTGGAAAATGGCAAGCATGACTTCTCTAGAATAGGAGTGTATCTGGGGTAGATTTCTTGGGCATGATGCTCTCTGCAAGGAATGTGTCCAGCTCAGTGTTTCTCTGAGGTAATCTGTCAATTGCTGCTGTTGTGGAAAAAAAGACATTGTTAGTGTGCAGCGGTGAAACGTGTAGCACTGACTTAGAATGTTGTGACAAAATTTAATCCTACAGTCATCGGGAAGGGTGTTACTTTGGGAGAACACCTCCCAGGGATCATCAGGCTCTGATTCAAAGTTGTTTATGGGGTCATCTTGAGATGTCCGAGTCGTGGGTGTTTGTTGGTCATCAGACAGCTCATTGACCAGTGTTTAAACACAGCCCTTGCAAACTTCATCCCCACTCACTTAAAAAATGAATTTTACATCTGGCATCTAAAACTGTTGCTATAACAACTTCTTTTGTGGATTCATACTGCAGCAGAAAGAGTTCGTCCATCAAATCAAGCATTGTATTTTTCAGCATAAGCAGACTGGGCACCTTTACGCTTTCAACAGTATGGTACAGGACAGTACATGTAGGGATAACATTGGAAATACAGGCAGTATCAGAGCTCATTTTCCTAGTTTCATTTTCAAATGGGCGTAGTATTGTGCAGATATTTTCAGTAAGGGACCACTGTGCAAAAATGAATGCCTGTGTCTCTGATTCAGCAGCATAAACAGTTAGAACTCGGCACTGCTCTAAAAGCCTCTAACATATAAAATGTAGAGTTCCATCAGGTTGTGACATTTTGGATTAAATGGTGCATTGGCACTTGAAGTGTTTTTTGCAGTTCGGTCATCTTTGCCGTGGCAGGTGCTGAGTGTTTGAAGTGGGCTACCATAGCCCTCCCTGTGGCCAGTAATTCTTCTACAGACCTTTGCTTTAGAACTGCATCGTGTATAATTAACTGTAGAGTGTGAGCCACACACCCCAGTGCTAGGTACTGTGCTTAGTTTCATAGCTTTGGCAATGTTGGAGTCATTATTTCTGACCACAAGGTGCCTTTTGGAACTCACAATAACCCAGGTGTCAAACACATTCAACAGCTCATGTGAAAGATGCTCACCTGTGTGCTTCTCAATGAGGTGTTTTAGATTGAGTAGTGCTGAACGCCAATTGTAATTAGCATCAGTCCAGTGGGCTGTACTGGCAAGTATGAGATAATAGAGCATTTGAAGTCCAAGTGTCATTGGTAAAACTAGAGGATGTAATATTATAAGATAGTTCACCAATCATCTTTGACCTTAGCTTAAAGTACATTTCGGGATTATTACTTTTGAAAAGTGACCACGGGAAGGCAAACAGTATCTCTGCTCAAGCACTGCTAATAACTTTTAAAACCAACATCCTCCACAATGAAAAAGGCTGCTCATCCACAGCTATAATTTCTGCAACAGCATTTGTTATTTCAACAGCACTAGGGTGGTCATTCGGGAAGGGGTATGTGCGAGCTATGCAGCTTTCAATTGTTTGTAACTCCCTTTTTATTTTTTTTTTGCTGGTGGCTGACATAATGACTGTGCCTGCCTTTCAAGCTTAACCTTAGTGTTCCATGTTTGCAACTCTGCATATTCAGGTTTATGTTTATTTCTTAAATGATTAAGCAAACTTGGTGTCCCAAACATCTTCACTGAAGAGCCTCTACTGATGAATGTGGGCACAAGGCATAGACAACACTTCGCCCGTGAATCTTTTTCTTGGTCAACAGTAAAATAGGTCCACACTATACTTTTGTTTGCCATTGTGCAGCAATACAGGTGACAGACTCTGCAATTCACACCCACACCTCCTGGCCGCTTAGTCACTCACACCTGATTGTAAAATTAAAGAGCTCTGTTTGTGAGACAGTGTTGGAAAGAAACACTGTGTTTATAGCAGTGCATTAAAGTGAGAACAGGTAATAATGGGTGTTAACAGATGCCACACCAAAGTAATAAAATCAATGACATTTCTTTGATTGATCGGACCACTGAAAGAGGAACTATCTGAGTCAGAACAGATATAACTCCTATGCTGGATATCTGACCGGATTAGTTTATCAGGTTGGATATCTGCCTACCCCTACTTAATACTATTTCGGTCCCCAAGTTCAGTGAGTTATGTAGAAAAGATTCAAAGATGGACTTGAGCTCCACTTGTGGGATTGTCATTGGCATCCCCACCACCCTTACATCAGCTGACCTGAGCTGATTTTTCAGGACTTCAATTTTGTTATGTAAAAACTTGGGAGTCTTTAGCCTGCAATGAAGCAAAATGTTCCTGATGATGGGCAATACCAGCGATAGTCTGCACTTCTACTCCTATGTATCTTCCTATTTAGAAACTCGCTGATCCAATCCATGCCCGTGAGAGAGTCATTAGTTTGGTTAAGCTTATCTTCTAATTTTTTGTAAAATGACGACGTTTTTTTTCAACAGCTGGAGCCTTCCCAGTCATAAGTGGGGTGCCATTATCGAATAAATTAGAAACAGATCAGCTTAGTATTCTGTCCTAGAATATTGAGGATTACACCTCAAAATTGCAGATCCTGAGATAGGCTTCCTGGAGACATTTGATGGAATTTGTCTCCAGGAGACGTGGTGTACTGAATCCATGATCCTCCAACTCCCAGGATTTACTAGTTATGTGACCTCCACCACTAAGGGAAAGAAATTTTGGAGATTTAAAGGAGGCTTGTTAATCCATGCCCGTACTTCATTAAATTTTAAAATGATGCAAATTTATTCTTCTTAGGAGGACCTCTTGATAGTAACTTTGTTTTGTGCACTGACTTGTAACAAATATCTCCTTATAAATTCTTATTTACCACCCACTAGGAAATGCAATAATTCTTTGGAATCCCCAATTTCTAGGTTGAAATCAGAATTAGATAGAATTACGAACATAGAAGGAGACCTCCCTATTATTTTATTGGGAGATTTTAACGCAAGAATCCCTGGACCCCAAGGTTTGCCTAATCAGTCATACTTTACTACCTTTCATCAATCATTGGGTAGCCTCAATTAGAAATTGTTTTGACCAGAAAAGTAATGGTAGAGGAAAGGAGTTGTCTAAACTTTTAGTAGAATACAATTTTTGCATTCTAAATGGAAGACTTCTAGGAGATGAAGTAGGAATATTCATAAACATGGGAACTATTGGCTCCTTGACCATTGATTTGGTTTGTACTAACTTGGAAGCCACTAGAAAAATAATTGATTTGTGTATCTTAGAATGCTCAGAATCGGCACACTCTCCAGTAATGTTAAAATTAGGACTTAGCAGGCTGATTCGTAATAACTCAGTACACATCGATGAAGGTTTAGAGATTATAAATGAAAAAAGAATCAAATGGGGTACATCTTCTTTCGAGCAATTTAAAATAATTCTCAACACAGGTGAGATTCATGAGCTATTGAGTCTGTTTAAGGGGACACAAATCTTCTGAAATCCTCGGATACTGGCATGGGTTAGGTACATTATTAGGCACCACACTGTAAAACTAATTAGCTAATTTCCATAAAAGTCAGAAGAGAAACCAAAACATGGTTCAGTGAAAGATGTCAGAAGGCAAAACATGATTTAAATAAATTACTTAGACAGTGCAGAAAACGTAAACCAGTCAGTAAAGATCATCGAACTTTAATAACCAAGAAAAGGGCAAAGTACAAAAGGGTTCTGGAAACAAAAAAACAGAAATATGCTGGCTTCCTATGGGAAAAATTAAGGAAATCAGTCCTCAAAAGGGATGGGAAGTCATTCTGGCTCTTAGTGGCTGCAGGATATCATAGAGTGACCACTAAGGTAGAGGTCTTTATTCCCTCAGATCTTTGGACCTTGCATTTCTCCAGTTTATATTTCTCCAAGGAAGAGGATGACCTCATATATGTGTTGTATTCTCTCCCAGCTTCTTTTCTTCTTGGAATCCTTATCTCTGAGCAAGAAATAGGAAGTGCATTGAGTTCACTGTCCTCTAATAATGCTCCAGGTCCAGATAGAATAATAGGTGACCTACTTAAGTCCTTCCAGGACTGGTGGATACCTGTTTTACGTGTCGCATTTAACTCATTTATTCAGAGACAGGAATACCAGAAAGCTGGCAAAGCTCAATCATATTCCCAATTTTTAAAAAGAAACCCAAATTATCCAAAATGTATCGGCCAATAAGTTTGATTGAAATATCTCATAAGGTATTTACAAAATCATTCTTGATGGATTAATAGATTGGCTGGATATTAATTCCATAATTAGTGAATTCCAAAACGGTTTTCACAAGGGCAGATCAACCACTCAACATTGTTATGTATTATATCATCTTTTGTGGAAATATATTAAAATGAAGAGGGGGAAATTGTATTGTTGCTTCGGTGATTTTACAGCTGCTTTTGATAGCATTAGTTGGAAAATATTGTGGCAGACCTTGGAATGTCTGGGGCTGGATCCAACTTTATTAGACATATTGATCAGACGCCATGAGAACACATGGGCTAAAGTACAGTATGACCAATTTGGTCACACTACTTGCTCTTTTAAAACCAATTTAGGTGTGAGACAAGGCTGCCTTTTGGCACCCACCCTATTTAATATATATGTAAACAGCATATTGATTAATCTTTCAAATCCTAATTCTCACTTTCCAAAGGTTATTGATTACAGAATTGATTGTCTGGCTTATGCAGACAATATTGTCCTTATTTCTACCTCATCCCTTGGACCGAAGAGGAAATCTGAGTATTTCTCTGGATTATGTAAAGATAAACAGTTGAAAATTAACCTAAACAAAACCAAAGTAATTATTTTCTGAAATAATACTCAAAGGACCCCCAAATTTTGGATAGAAAGAGAAAAAATTGAAGTGGTATCGTACTACGATTATTTAGGGGTCAGCTTGAGTGGTCCTATAGCCTGAGTTGTAGCTGGGCTGTCCTAGACATGAGCCAAAGTTGGGGACCCCTTCAGTTGTACTGACTGAGCTCTGTGACACCTTTGAAGCTGATTGTTACATTAGGAGGATGGAATGAGAGTTCTCATAACTCCCTACTGAAATATACATAGCTGCCCTCCTAAGCTAGTTTTAGTCCACATTCCACCACAGTAGTCAAGCAGTCCTTCATCTGCGCCCACCACACCTTCTCCATGGGCTCCATTCCTGACCCTGGCCTTCAGGGCTTGTGCACGTCCTTCACTTGGGGATTCCTCCCCCCCACCACAAAGGTCTTGTTCCTACTGAACATTTCTGTCTTTTTGGGCCCTTTTGTCTGTTGGGCTCTACACCCCTTGACCAGCCACTATCTTAGGGTCTTACCATCACCAAGGGTCCCTCAGACAGAAGGGATCCACTCCCACTTACAGCAGGATGAATGATGACCACCAGCCTATGCTGCTCATTGGAGCCTCTGATCAATAGGGGTGGAACTCTTACTAAGTTGGGGTTCCTTTAGCCATACCGACTGAGCTCTATGGCACCCAGTGTGACTTGTTGGAGGCACTGACCTATAGTGAGATGCTTGCCAGAGCCATTACCCTATATGGATTGCTGGAGCCATCAAGCTCTGTGAGGCACTGGAGCCACTACCCAACACAACCCACCAGAGCCACCAGTCTACATGGCCTGCTGGAGCCACCAGCACACATGCCCACTGGAGCCACCAACTGATAGGAGTGGAACTCTCACAGAGTTTGGTATTCCTTTAGCCACAGTGACTGAGCTCTGTGTCGCCTATATGGCTAGCTGGAACCACTGACACAGGTTACTTGCTGAAGTTAACCTATGTATCTCACTGGAGCCACTGACTTTCGGGCTTGTCTGAGTTACTGACCTATATGGCTCACTGGAGCTACTGACAAGGGTGGAAATATCACTAAGTTGGGGTTTCTTTAAAGAGCTGGTTTACTGCCTAAAATTAATATTACGTTTTAAAAGCAGTCAACAATTACCTTTTATATATGAGATACTTTTATTTTCCCTTTAACTAGAAAATTGTTTACTGATGTTAGTAGCTGTGATGCGTGGGACAGCACTCTGCGTAGTAGCTGACAGATCTATCTCTACCCCCCCCCCACATCATCAGCATTGTGACCTCACTGACTGTGACATCACTACTGCATAGGAACAGCCATTCAGTAGCTGCCAGGTCAGTCACCTGTCATGTCGCTGTCAGTGAGGTCACAATGCTGATGTAGTGAGGGGGTCAGAGATAGATATGTCAGCTGCCATACTAGAGTTGTTCCACAAAATTAAAAAGGCAAAACAATGATGGGAATATAACCTTGTAAAAACAGCCAGCAAAACTAATAGTAAATTATTTTTCTCATACATAAATTCCCTAAAAAAAAACAGTTTGTCAGGTGGGTCCACTGCTACTGGATGACCAATTCATTAACTACCCTGAAATAATGGCGGATGTATTTATTCAGAAATTCTGTAGTATCTTTAACACAGCACAACAGAATAACTCAAATCATACTAATAGTAACGATTATAGTATCAGGTTCACTGAAGATCTAGTAATTTAAAAAATTACTTACCCAAACAGGTAAATACTGTCCCGGATCAGATAACATCGCAGGCCATTTACTTTATTTACTGGCTGATTGCCTAGCACATCCCTCGAAACTGCTTTTTGATGGCTGTATATCTAAAAACAGGCCCTAAAAATAACTGGGAAAATTATAGGCCTATAAGCTTGACAGCATCAGTATGTAAGATTCTTGAAAGCCTTACTAAAGATATAATTACCCTTACACTTGACAGTCAAGACGCTGAACAGCATGGCAGGGTTTTAAATAATTGATGAGCAGTTTTTTTCTTGGGACAATACTAACTGTACAGAAAGTATTTATATAGGTTTTCTAGAAGTGTTATATTTGTTAAACACAGTGAGGCAAGTGCTATGCATTTTCACAATGTTTTAGAACTTTTATGAGCAAAACGCTAATCAGTTTTTAGAGTTAAATAAAACCCTGCATGGGTTCAAAAAAGACAAAGACTGCCTCATTAACTTACTGTGTTTCTGTGAACATATTAGTTCTCACCTTGCTAATCGGACATCTTGTGATGTCATATTTATTGATTTTAGCAAGGCATTTGATGTCTTGCCCTATTGGGCACTTATAACAAAATTACACAACCTCAATATTAATAGTAATTTAATTAATTGGATCAGTAACTGGATTTACAACAGAACACAAAGAGTTCAAATTAACGGAATTCTGTCAGACTTGGGCAATGTCACTAGTGGTGTCCCGCAGGGGTCTATCCTGGGCCCATGTCTGTTCCAGGTATTTATTTCAGACATGACTAACAACAGTTATTCGCCTTCTATTAAATATGCCAATAATATCAAAATTGGTGGCTCTTGTACTAATCCTGACCAAGTTGTAACGATACAACAGGATCTAGATAAAATCGCTACCTGGGTAAATATGTGGTGTATGAAGCTTTACACTACAAAATGCAAGGACCCCAGAATTACTCATATAACCTTGTGGGAGTTATATTGAATACCACCACTGATGAAAAGGATCTTGGTATTGTAATCTCACATGACTTATCTCACTCAAAACACATACATGATATAATTAACAAATTTAATCAGGTAATCTCGTTTATTAAGCAGAACATCAAATCTAGAGATCCCAAAGTCATGATGCCTCTCTTCAGGGCTTATGCAAAGCCACATTTAGAGTATGCATCCTGGCTCTGGAGCTCATACAAACAAGCATTTGTCAGTGACGAATGCTTCCTTGCATGGTTTACGTGGCAGATGTGTATTGTGTTAGTTGAACTTCTAGTGGGAGGAAAAGCCTGTCTGAACTATTTTGGACAGCAGCTGAATACAGAAGCTCTGGTAATAGGAAGGTTATGTTGAAAATGTGGGGTGCCTCACTGGGTCGGTGGAGCTGAGGGTTGAGGCGCTGGACGCCACACCTCACGCCATGCTGGTGACCCATGTTCGGGAGTGAGCACAGGCCGCTAGGGGTTGGCTGGGGAGGAGAAGGATTGAACATCCCAGGGACAGCTCTCCTTTTCTGTGGAGAGGGGCGATCAGTTGTCAGTGCATACCTGGCCCCTAGTGGCGGCTGAGGGCTGATACACTGATGCTGCAGACATTGGGTCAGAGGCGGGGCAGACACCTGACAGGGTGTGTGCATGGGAGCACAGGTGGCACTGTCGCTGGCATCCTTGCGCACTCCACCCCTGAAGGGGAGAAACCAGGAGGAAAAAAGCTCACGGTGGATGATGGAGCTCGCTCGCAGGTCCCACCCCCGAATAGTCATAGCGCTGACCACTGTACTGGATCCGGTCTTGGTGGGAGTGGGGTGGGCCCCCCACCAACCCTGCCATGGGGCGGTAAGCCCTGGTGGTAGCTGGTCAAGGCCGCTGTGGACGCCGGGGTCTGCAGCTCCCTCCAGATAGAGAGGGCCATGGAGCAGGAGTACAAATAATGAAAAATAAAAAAATGTGTGGTGCAAATATTTAAGAGTTCTGCAGTTACTAGCATGCATATCGAAATTGCAACAAGTGAGCATAACTTTGTAATTTTTTCATATTTTGACCCTAAATGTTGAGCATAGTCTTCTTATCACTTCACCTCATGAACCCTGTAGGTGAAAATTTTCAAATCCATGGGAAAATGGTTTTACACGCCACAGGTGCGAAAACACATTATGGGCAGGATGTGAAAACGACAGCTGTACTGGTCATGAGGTGGTGTGATAAAAAGGCTATATTGAAAATTTGGAGTGAACGTATTGAAAATGACCAAAGTTACATGTGTGCGTAGAAAATTTTGAACGACAGGGTGTAACTCGATTCATTTTTGGTTGTTTCACCAAGTTTTCAACCATAGTCTTTTGGGACCCCACCCCATGAAGAGTGCTACTGTCATTTTGTTCACTTACCCCGAAAGATGATTTTGCAGAGTAACTGCGCCATTCTGCGCTACAGTTGTGAAAATACATTTCAGGCAGGATGTGAAAAATGACAGCTCTACTGTTCATAAGGAGGTGTAAAAAAATGGCGTTAAAAATCCAGAGTGAAAATATTAAAAATTGGCGAAGTTAGGAGTGTGCGTAGCAACTGTACACTGCACGCTCGTAACACAGTCATTTTTAGGAATTTGTTCACCAAATTTGCAACATGAGCTTTTTGGGACCCCACCTCATAAACAGTGGCACTGTCATTTTGTTAATCGGTCCCAAAAGGTGATTCCACGCAGCGACCGAGAAATCACCTTTGGGACCGAGTAACGAAATGACAGTGACATTGTTCATGAGGCGGGGTCCCAAGAACACCATGTTGAAAATTTAGGCCAAATTCTAAAAATGGTGAGATATCAACTAGTTAAAACCCCATTGACTACCATTATATACAGTGCTTACCTTTGATTCTTCAGTTTGCGGTCTGCTTTGAAGAGTGCAGGTGTGTCCGGTCCTCAGAAGATGACAGCGCCGCCCTCTGGGGGTAAGTATGGGGTGGGGTGCGGGGGTGGGTGCTCTGTGGGAGGGTGGGGATGGGGAGGGGACTGGGAGACAACTAGGACCGTTTTCTTTTTACAAGTTAAAAAAAAAGATCAGGGGATGGTTTTCTTTATTTACAGGTACAACAAAAATACATTTGGGCACAATGGGGTGGGCTCCCAATGTGCCACATGAGTTGAGGGATACATGATGCCAACACAGGGACTGGACACCCCGATGTCGGCATGGGAACGGGAAACAGAGGGTGCGGTGTGGACAGTACACAGTGGGAGGGAGCGGGAGGGTTTGATTAGATGCCCGGGGCTGGGACGGGAGTGGGGAGCACAGCAGCAGTGGGAGGCAGCAGAAAGGTTTAATGAAACATGCCGGTCCAGTGGGGGAATGGAGGGTGCATGCAGGGTGGACTGCAGCAGTTGGAGGGAGCAGGAGAGTCTGCAGAGTTGCAATGCTGGCTATGCAAATGAGAGGAATGAAGTGCACTCTCTCATCTGTGCAGTTCATTTCTCTTAAGTGTGGCCGGCTCCCCGCTGCGAAATTCTAACGGCCATCACACTTGGTTTCAGTGGTCATTGGTGTGTCTGGGTCGAGCCCACTGTACAGTGCTCTGCATTGGACTCGTCCCTGACACACCTCTCAAATGCGGTACTGTCCCAAGGTGTTTCTTGCACAAGCGCAAGGAAACAGAAAAAACAGAATGTGATTTATTGGAGAAAGTGCAAAGAAAATTCACTAAGCACATTCATGAGTTGCAATATGAGACCAATGAAACTAGACTCCAATCCTTAAACCTCATGACCCTAGCTACCTGTTGTCTCAGAGGGGATCTTCTATTTTTATTTGGCATAATCCAAGACCCTTATCTGATGACAGAACTTGGTTCTGAGTTCAAAAATAATACTTATAATGCAAGAGGTCACCCTCTTCAACTGGCTGGAAAACCCTTTACTACTTAAGTAGAATTTTTTTTTCACACTAAGGACTGTTAACCCCTGGAACAGATTACCTCTTGAGGTAGTCATCAGTGAAACCAAAAGTGTATTTAAATACCGCCTTGATAACCTAATAACCCCTGGGTACAATCTTTCCCATTACACTTTGTAACTAGTATAGGAGCACTCATGGGCTACTTGGCCTCCTTGCTCCTCAAATATCGTAGTATTAACATCCAGCACAATATTATCGCATAAAATAATTTCTAATGAGCAAAAGAAAAAAGAAAACTACTTCAGAAATAAAAAGTTCCAACTGACTACTTCTTAAAATTTTGATTAATTTCCAGTCTGTCTGTTTAGGCTACACTAGCTCTTTAAGCCTTACCGACTGAGCTCTCATGCACTTATGTGGCTCTTGGAGTCACTAACCAAGCAGCTTACCAGAGCCACCTACGTGGTTCAGAGTCACCTATTTACATGGCTCACCACTGACCAACGGGGTGGAACTCTCAAGAGTTGGGAGTTCCTTAGCTACACAGTTGAGCTCTGTAGCATCCTCTCTCATTCATATTCCAGTTCGAGTTGTCAGCTCACTGTCATCTGCAGCATAAACAGTAAGCTTTAAAGAATTGGCAACCTTTGGCCTTGGATCCCTAATGGTTTTCTCCACGGGGGAGGAGGGGGTCCTCTCCTCTGTGCCGCACACCTAAAAATAATTTAAAATATGAATAACTAATTTTAACTATCCAAGGCTGAGCAGGTTAAATCTTGTATTTGTAAATTAATTTCTGCCCTGAGTGGGGCCCGCATGGTGTCTCTTTCTACCTAGTATGCCACTATAGCTAGGTCTTGGTTCCCTCTCTTCTTACAAGAAAGCATATAAGAAATATGTCAGTGCTCTCTACTAAGCTTTTGGCTTTGTCTTTTTGGAGAAATGTACTACACACCCTAGGGTACCTTTAGTCCAAGGGGACCTTGCCCCTGGGACACCACTAATGGTGGAATCCTCCTTAAGAGGGTATTTTTGCCACATAACTGATCTCAGTGGTGCATCAGCATGGTGTTAATCCCCTCCTGGGATGGAGAGGAACAACCATAAGTTTACATAGCATAAGCATTCATTCAGTGCTGCATAGCCATCCCTACACATTCTTTGGTTGCCTGCTAGACCAGTGGACCTTAAATTATGACTCCTTTATTATGTTTGCTTGCACGCATGCACAAAGTGAACATATTGTTACAGTAGTGTAGGGAGCTGTGTAGGTGTGTACTGTATAAGCCAGTGGATGAAGAAATGCAGGACACTTGCCTCTCAAAAACCAATGCTCAAAAAGCTGATGATGACTTTTCAAACTGGCTAATGGGCGTAAACTTCTTGTAGTTCAAAGGAGAAAGCCCCATCAATGACATGGGTTTTCTGCCCATTAGCCAGCTAGCAGACATCATCAGACTTTGAAGACAAACATCATCAACCTTGTGTGTGTGTTTCCCCCAGTTACAGACAGGAAGTACCTATTTGAAAGCACTAAACAGAGTTGGGGGGGGAACAGCATACAGAATGCAAATATAATAGCTTCAAATATGTAAACGGTATGTCAATAATGAACAGGAAACACCAGCAACAGTTGATTTAAGTTACATATTGTTTATGTTCCCTTTAAAGAGCCCCTGATACCAGTTGGATAACTTTGAAAAATTTGACAGTTAGACACAATTCAGTTTAGCATTCAAATATTTTTGCATACCTTTTTTTTCATATGGTCTTTATCCTCTTTGGCCCCCTTCTGCTCTCGAACCCCAGCCCCTTCCTCCCACCTCCAGGACTTTAACCATCTGCTTTTTACCTTGTTGTGTAAGTGGGTGCCATGGGTGGTGGTGGAGCAGTGCCTTTAAGGTCGCAACATCATCCTGCAGACAAGGGGTTCTTTTCTGCCCACTACTCCCCTTGAGTCAGAGCCGGTGGCATGCAATGGCACGCACATATAGACCATGAAGAGGGTGTATGCTTTCAGCACCCACTTCTGGTGACTACTGCTGCGCCCACCCACCTGTCACTAGGTAGCAGCCAAGCAGCAGAACACACTGTCCCCATGTCGAGTAGGGGATCCGTCAATGGATGCTAAATCCTCTCTCCCACGCCAGCCACGAGTGAGCCTTGGTCCATTCCTGAACCCAGGTCGCACTGTGGCTGGGCTGTGGCATCCAGTGCCTCAGTCCTCCATGTCACTTGTCCAGCACAGTGTTTACTGTAGCTCGATTTCCTTAGACAATATTGTTTCTGGCCCTGAGGGGGAACGGAATCTACAACCCACTATTTTACAGTTCTGTGCATTTACCTTTTGTACATTATTCAGCCAGAACTATATTTTATGCAATTTTTTCCCCCTTTTTCTTTATTACTGAAGGAAACGACATAACAACAAGATTGTTGTCCCTCGGACTTTATTAGCTTTGGCTGCTTGCCTACACCTGACAGGTGTGCCCTGTTTATGATATCTTAATTATCTTTGCAGCAACAGATTGGGATGTCATAAACAGAACTGTGGCTGCAGAAGTAGACAAGCAGACAGAGCAAATAGGGTGCAGATTCTGTTTCCATGCAAATGTTCTTGGTAATGATGAATAAATATGGGTGACAATTACAAAAAAGGGTGATATATAAACTAAACTGTGTCTAGATGTTGTGATTTCAGAGTTGTCCCAACAACATCAGTGGCTCTTTAAAGCCCTGTTACACTGCAGGCAAACATTTGGCATTGACAAGTGCTTGTCTTGTCTAGCTGTTGTCCAGCACTTATTGACACGCATACTTTGACATTTGTTGAAGCACTTTTACAGTGGGTTATAAAAAGCATGTTGACATTTTCTCGAGAAATGCAACCATTACTTTCTTCCTTCAGCGAATTCTAAAAATATCGGTAACAACTGTGTTCTAAAAATGTGAATGCTAGTGTTTGAAAACGGTCCTTTTTTAAACTTGATTTAAAAAAAACAACAACAAAAACCAGTTGATTTATTTTCCTAAGCCGTTGCCAGGGATGCTGTGTATGGTGTGCATACTTGCTAGTCCCTGAGGTTTACCTTGGAGTGCACATAGTTTTTGTACCGTTTCTCCAGGCCTCTGGTTTCCTGACTGAGTGCCCTTCCTTTGGCTGTGTAACCCCCCTGCAAATGGGGGTTCCCAAAAGACTTCCAGGAGCTTGCTTGAATGCTCCAAGCCTGAATGGTGTTTGGCATTTAAGCCATTTATCAGTGAGTGTTTTTAGAGCCTCTGGTACTGTCTCTTTAAGAGCTGTCTGCTTGCAGACATAATTAGTTTGTATGGGGGGACTGTGTGCTTCTCTGAGTACCACTCGAGCTGCTGCCAATTCACTTCATTTTGCAGTCACTAGGAGTGCAAAGGGAACCTATCTGAAAGATGTAACTGTTTGCCAGAAATTATTTAGAGTAATAATGAAATTACAGTTTGTCTAACCTGCTTTCTTTGCAGTCAGAACTGTGTCTGCTAGTTCCCCATTCTAGTTTTGAACTGCTGAACTGGACCAATCAGTGTGGGTAAGCTAGCTCTAAAATGGTGCCTTGGACGAATCAGAACTTGGACTCATAATCTGAGCCAGCCACAAGAGGATTGTATGGCAGTGACTCTGGGAGATGTAGTTTAGACTTCAGTGCCTTTTTGGACCAACAGCAGCAGTCTATTGTGGTGACAGCCAATCCAGTCAAGAACTGGGGAGGAACTCAAAGGAAGTGCCGGTTTTTCAGTTGGAGTGTCAGTTGAGCTTTGGCAGTGAAGAAGGAAGGAGCCCTGTGCTTTTCAGTGTGCAGTTTTAGTCAAAAACGTGTGTAAGGCCCAGAGTTCCGGTCTGCAGCTTGTGTAACAGCTTGTTAGGACTGAATCTGTCCCTGTGAAAAGAATCAAAGGATCTCTGAAGAGTAGGAACCAGGCTCACCCTGTAGAAGACTGGAAGAATTGCTGAAAATTGTACTTTCGGTCTGTCAGGAACTGAATCTGCTGTGTGTTCTCCCGGGTATTGTGCAGTATTGCGATCGGGATACAGATGCAGCCTGCCTGGTATAGTACTTTCTTTTATATGGATGTGTGAAGAGGTTTGTGTACCTCTAGTGAGCCCTGCTGACATTGAAGGACCCTATCTTATTTGGAGTCGTGGAGTACTAATTCAGGGTTGTCCTGTTGAATTGCCAATTAAATCCAAATGGAATTACTGTACTGCTGACTGTTTAATTCTCCTTTTCTCTGTGTGAAAGGGCTCCCAGCTGCCACGGTTTGACTAGCCACATCAGGGCTTGGGTACCCAGGGACAGTAACTGATAGATAGGCCTGTGCACAGAGCCATAGGTAGATTATTAGAGTGATAAGCTAATTAACCTGATTTCGTCCTGTTATATCCCCCTAAATAAATCAGAGCTGCTTGTTTCAGCAAAGTTATAATGCCTCCGAGGTATTTGTCTATGTTAAAGTACTGTACTGTGATTGTTGCACTGTATCTCATTTCACAGGAGGTCCCAGTGTCGAACCAGACCTGGGGGTAAGTGTATACCAGAAGGTAATTCTGACATATTGTGTGGGCCACTAGTGGAAGAAAGGGGGTTGCAGTGTCCCAGAGGCTGTGACCAGTTAGTTTAACTATTGCAAACCCTGACCTCTGGGTGAGGCACCGCCATTGGATCCAGGCCCTCAACCTGTTGGTGGCAAATCAGGCAGGGGTAGTAGCCCCTGGGATAGCGCCATCTAGGGGTTACATCTTGAGGCTCACCGCTGGGATTGTGTGTCCTCTAGTGGCCATATTTACTGAACCACTGTTAAGAAAAAATGGTACCCGACAGAAGTGGCTGTAACGGCTGGTGGAGTGGTGTACTGGGAGGAGATCGACCCCCAAAATGCTATGCTTATCCTGGACATCCCCTGGGTATCAATACGGACACTGTGCAGGAGTACTTTCCAAGGTGGAAGGTTTACAAAACCCTGTGGTGGTGGGTCGGCATGCTAATCTGCTCACCCACACTTTCCTGGCCCTAGTAGAGTTTAAGATCCCAAGATAGCTCCAAAGTGCCACAGACCATTACCCCAGAGGGAGCCTCACTGCTTGGAGAGTGATAACTATGACAGTAAAGACCGGGGAATCAGCCCCACCACTATCTGAAACTTTTGAGGAGAAATTTGCTGAATGGTTGCTGGGAGAGGGGAAAACTGTGGAGGACTTGAAGAAACTATTCTTGTCACCTGGGGTGTTCCTCCCCAACACCCCTCCTGCTCCAGTGCCCGTAATGGTGGCTGAACAATGCAGACTCCTATTTCTGCACCTGCATTAGTCACGACTCTTACAGGTTGAGGATCTTCTCTGGCACCTCCCACCCCAAGGGGAGGATGACTGGGAGACCTGGATAGACTATGTTGCCCCCCAAGTGCTAGAATGGCAATGCTCGGAAGGTGAAAGCTAAAGAGGGTTAGTGAGAGCCTCCGAGGTCCTGCCCTGCTACCATCCGTAAGCAAACGGGCCAGTAACCCTTGAAGCGACTGCACAGGCCTATCTTGAGGCCTTGGAGAATGTGTATGGGAGCCCAGATTCTGATGAGGACCTATGGTGGAGAGTAGAGATGCACAACAGTACCAAGGGGAGTTGTTGTCTGTGTATGTATCTCGGCTGGAAAATTGTTGCAAGAATGCCTCAGAAAAGGTAGTTTGCCAGCGATTGAACTGGACCGAACCAGGCTGGACAGGATCCTTAAGTCTGCCCCTTCTCAGAACTGCTGTTGCTTCAGTTACACCTGGCAGATCGACTGGAATCCCACCCTCCTATGATGAGTTAATGAGAGAAATTGAGGAGTTGAGAAAGACGTCCCCGGAGGGACCTGCACCAATAGCTGCAGCTACATGCCGAGTGACTGAGGTGACCCATCAAGGAAGTTCAGGGCAGAGGCTGGCAGTCAATGAGTGCCTGACAAGGAAAAAGATATGTCACAATGGGCGAACTGTTGAGAGAGATCCGGAATTCAAAAACAGTCCTTTATGAAGGCCACGCCTGCAAGTCACGGGCCTTGACCTATATCCGACTGCATCTGCTATGGGGTGGGGGGACCACCCATGTATCTCCTGCTGATAACAGCTCCGAACTCGATTCCTTGACCATGGAAGTGGAGAAACTGACGAGATGTCTCCAAATGCTTATCACGCCGCAGACAGAGATGGCACCAAGGTTTCCAGTTAGTAATACCCCGCCCTGGCTCCAGTGTGGCGCCGCCAGCTCAAACTCCAGGAAGTATGTTTTGCTATAATTGTGGGAAAGATACACATGAAAGGGAATGCCAGTCCCCAAAGACACTGACAAAGTTGCTATATAGGCTACAAGGAGAGCTTGGAGAAGAAATCAGTGGTTAAGAGGTGCACGACATGATCCCAGTGAGGGCACCAAAATGCTTAATTCACGCCTTTGTGGCAAGGTTCAGTTGCCCAGGCCCCACTCACCGCCTCTCCAGACTGGTCCAGAATCAGTGGGTCCCTCCATGGAGACCACTGTAAAGGTGTACGAGTGTCTGACAAGAGCTATATTAGACAGTGGCTCCAAGTGACAATTATGTTCCAAGATTGGTATCAGAAGCATTTGTCAGGCTTACCCTTACAAACCATTAGAAGGACTGCATGTATGGGGTTTAGTGAGAAGGCCTACCCCTATTCCGGTATATCCTAATTTGGCTGTCTTTCCCCACCTCGTGGCTGAGTGGTCGAACAAGTAGAGACCCTAGCCTTAGTGTGTCCCCCACTGGACTGTATGATGTGTCCTTTGTTGATTGGAACAAATGCTCATATGTTCGGAAGGCTGGCACAGTTGTGTTATGAAAACAGGGGTCAAAGACTAGTAGAGCTTTAAGAGTTCCGCTTTAATTAAGAAGGCCTACGAGGCACAGAGAGATGCTGAAAAACAGAACCAGAGGAACCTGTCGGAATTGTATGGAAGAAGGATCCTGAGTCTCTGATCCTGGCCCAAATGCCCAGTGTACCTCATAGGGAGAGGTCCGGGATCAGAGAGGATGTTAAGAATAAAAACTAATGTTGGATGCACCAGGCGATGGAAAATTGCCAGAGGACTGCTGGTCAAGCCTAGTATTTTGCCATGAGGCCATGCTTATGCCAGAAGGATAATGGTCCAAGTTCATAATGTGTCTGAAAGAGACATTCGAAACAGAGGTTGCATCCGGCTAATGTGCATTGTGCAGACACTGCAGTGCTACCAGCAGCAAGAGTTCAAGGAAGAATGACAGAGTAACCCTGACTTGTTTGATTTCGCGACTCCCCGCTGCCAGCTGAATGGAAAGTGAAGATCAGTGAAGCTTGCCCAGAGAGACCAGGTGTTTTCTTTAAAGGAATGGGATGTGGATGTGCAAGGAGCTGAGCACAATATCCGGCTGCATAGAACCATTTTCGTGAGAGTCTCGACGCCTGGCACCTGCTGACATAGATGATGTGAGACGGGCATCTGCAAGAGATGCACAAGTTGGTGTAATACAAGAATCCAGAAGCCCTATGCTTTCCCCATTGTGGTAGTGAGGAAAGAATGAACAGTAAGGATGTGTGGATTATCGCACCTTAAACCGTGGCTATCCCTGATCAGTACACAATGCCCGTATTCAGGATGCTTTGGACTGCCTAAACGGGAGCAAGTGGTTCTCTGTGCTGGATCTCCGCAGTGGGTACTATCAGATCCGATGGCCCCAGAGGACCGTGAAAAAGACAGCCTTTATCTGTCCGCTGGCTTCTATGAATTCATGAGGATGCCTCAGTGATTTCAGGTGCCCCAGCCACTTTTCAACGATTGATGGAGCGTGCAGTGGGGACATGAACTTACTAGGTGCCTGGTATACCTAGATGATGTTGTTGTGTTTGGCAGCTCACTGGAGGAACATGAGAGCAGATTATTTAAGGTATTGACCGACTGGAGGACTTTTGCCTTAAACTGTCCATTGATAAGTGTCAATTTTTCCAAACATCAGTAAAGTATGTGGGACACATAGTATCCACCGAGGAATAGAGACCGACCTGAGTAAAGTTGAGGCCTTGACCACCTGGCCAGCCCAAAATCTAAAAAAGTACTGCAAAGATTCTGGGGATTCTGTGGTTATTATCGGTACTCATCAAGGACTATTCAAGAGTGATCCGCTTTACTTAACCTTACTCAAGGGTATCCCCCAACCCACAAAAATACCAAAAGTCAGCATCCTCAAGACTGAAAGAGTGTATTTTCATCCGAGTGAAGTATTTGGGGCCGTTGGACTCCTGATTGTGAGACTGCTTTTCATGAGATCATATATCAACTTACCCATGCTCCAGTGCTGGCTGTGCCGATCCAAGAAAACCTTCGTCCTGCACACTGATGCTGGCTTGCAAGGGTTGGGGCTGTGTTGTACCAAGCACGAGAATGGCCTGAGACCAGTGGCCTTTGCCAGTGAAGCCTGACCCCATCCGAAAAGAACTATCCTGTACATAAGTTAGAGTTCCTAGCTTTGAAGTTGGCTATTGTTGACCAATTCCACGAGTACTTGTATGGGGCTAAATAATAGTAAAACTGACAATAATCCTTTGACCTATGTGCAGACCTCAGCTAAGTTGGATGCCACTGTCTAGGTGGCTTTCTGCATTATCTACATATGACTGATATTCAATACCGAGCAGGTCTGAACCACATAGATGCTGATGCTTTCTCCGGAGGCCTGTTCCCAGAATGATTGGGTCCGACTGGCAGAACCTGACATTCGGGCACCTGCGAAGTTTGACAGGGAGGAACAAATGTCCACGGCCGTAGTGGACTGCATAGTGGATTGCTTGGGAGCCTCTGAGATTGCATACCTGTTGCTTGCCACTTTTCTGCAATAGACATTGGTGCACTGCCTCAGCTGGACAATGACAGTATTAGTGGGCTCAATCTCGCATCCCATGATCAAAGCAGCTTTTAGAAGCCTCTATGCAGGAAAAGATGTGTCCAAATTCGCTCCACTGATTTGAGAACTGCACTGTTATACAAAGAAGGTCCTAAGTTGAAACTGATCAATAAACTGTTATACAGAGAAACAGTAGACAGAGGGGCATGGGGTAGACGCAACAACTAGTGCTGCCCACTGCCTTCGAGACTCAGTATTGAGGTCCTTGCACAACCACATGGGGCACCTTGGTATAGACAGAACACTTGACTTGGTGGAGATCCAGATTCTATTGGCCTAAGATGGGGCTGATGTGGAGCAACACATTCGAACTCTGTAGTCGCTGCTTACAGAGGAAAGCTTTGCCCCAGAGGGCTGCCCCTGTTAACATAACCACCAGTGCAATCCATGGAGCTGGTCTGTATTGATTTTCTAAGTTTGGAGTCAGATCAAAGAAATATCAGTAATGTGCTGGTGGTCACTGACCATTTCACAAGATATGCCCAAGCTTCCCCACAAAGACCAGAAAGCATCCACTGTAGCCAAAGTACTTGTAGAAAACTTTTTGTTCACTATGGGGTTCACAAAGAATCCATTCTGATCAAGGGAGACTTTGAGAGCTGCTGATCAAAGAGATGCTTTCTCTGGGGGGTGCGAAAGTCCAGAACCACTCCTTACCACCCCCAGGGGACCCACAGCCTGAGCGTTCAACCGCGCACTTGCTAGATATGCTAGGCACCTGCACCCAAAGGACAAGCCTAGATGGATTCCAAATTAGCACCCTGGTACATGCTTATAACTGCAACCAAAAGTGATGCCACTGGATTTCTCCCCTACCCGCCTGATGTTTGGAAGAGAAGCTCGACTACCAGTAGATGTGTGTTTGGGGTCTCTCCTGATGGGTTCAAGCTGACAACTATTTACAGTATGTGCAAAGTTAAGGCCCAGCTAACTCATGCGTACTAACTGGCTTCAAACCATGGCTGCAAAAGAAATCTCGCCAACAAAGAAAGGTGGTAAAAGGTGAAAGCATAGGAACTCCGGGAGGAGATCGGGTATTGCTAGAAATCTGGGACTGCATGGCAAAGCACAAGATTGCTGACCAGATGGCACCATCTCCCTCTCACATTGTAGTGGGCAAACTAGATGATCTGCCAGTGTACAAAGTAAGGCCTGAGAATAATTCAAAAGATGTAAAACAATGCATAGAAATCATTTACTGCCCATTGGACAAATCTTAATTGAGTCTGAGCCCTAGAAGATGCCCCTCTGGACCAGTGACTAGAGCTGCTGCTAAGAAAAGATCAAGAAAGTCTGCACCTACAGAAGCAAAGTTAAAGTTCCCTCCACAAGTCCCAGTTGAGCATGACTGTCAGTCCATATCGGAAGAAAGTGAGAGTGACTTTGAATACTATCCTTCTTCAGACTGAGTCATTGTTTGGGGCAATCCCCTAGTCATCTGGAGACAAAGCTGGGCCTTCTGGACTGTCTAGCCCCCAGCTTCATCCCTGGAGCCAATGCTCTCAGAAAGTGAAGGCAAGCATCAGATCAGATGAAATGGAATCATTGCATGGTTGAACTGTTTGAGCTTTCAGGGAGGAAATGATAGATTGGGGCAGACTGCGATACAACCGAACAAGAAGAGTATTTTGAGTGCCCTGACAGTCCACTGCCAGTGTCCAAAGCTCTCCATGCGAGCCAAATGTTGTGGACTCAGAAACTGTAACTCTGGAGCTGAAAGTGCCCCAAGTTCTAGCCTCTCTACCCCATGGAGACTCCCTGACAAGTGAGGACAATGCTGAAAATGAGGCTCAGAGTGCAGAGACTATAACAGTTCCCCCTAGAAAGACTGGTCGAGCTGTAAAGCCTGTGGTGCACCTCAGTTATGATTCACTTGGGAGGCCTGTGGACTTGCCTCTCAATGTTGTCCATAAAGGGTGTATGTGTCCCGAGCTCATTGCCCAAACTGAGCATCAGTGCTAACTCCAAGTTACTTGTGTTGCCTCTCAGTATGGTGCCCTGCCCCATCCAGCCCCAAGGTAACTGATAGGAAGGGCCCCTCTTCAGGTTTCATGTACAAGAGGTAATAACTTGAGTTATGGTACAATGTGTATGTAATACTATGTAAAGAGGACGTACTGCAATGTTTCAGAAATGTGTTCTTGGTAAAATGATATATTGACTGATGATTACATGTGTGAGCCTAATGCAAATGTATATGGTTGAAGTTGAAACTTATGGGGGTACTTGCTTGACGCGGACGTCAAGCTTTCCCCAGGCCAGGAAGGGTGTAACCTCCTGCAAATGGGGTTCCCTAAAAGACTTCCAGGAGCTTGCTTGAATGCTCCAAGCCTGAATGGTGTTTGCATTTAAGCCATTTATCAGTGAGTGTTTTTAGAGCCTCTGGTACTGTCTCTTTAAGAGCTGTCTGCTTGCAGACATAATTAGTTTGTATGGGGGACTGTATTGCTTCTCTAGCACCACCTCGAGCTGCTGCCAATTCACTTCATTTTGCAGTCACTAGGAGTGCAAAGGAACCTATCTGAAAGATGTAACTGTTTGCCAGGAAATTATTTAGAGTAATAATGAAATTACAGTTTGTCTAACCTGCTTTCTTTTGCAGTCAGAACTGTGTCTGCTAGTTCCCCATTCTAGTTTTGAACTGCTGAACTGGACCAATCAGTGTGGGGTAAGCTAGCTCTAAAATGGTGCCTTGGACAGAATCAGAACTTGGACTCATAATCTGAGCCAGCCACAAGAGGATTGTATGGGCAGTGACTCTGGGAGATGTAGTTTAGACTTCAGTGCCTTTTTGGACCAACAGCAGTAGTCTATTGTGAGGACAGCCAATCCAGTCAAGAACTGGGAGGAACTCAAAGGAAGTGCCCGTTTTTTCAGTTGGAGTGTCAGTTGAGCTTTGGCAGTGAAGAAGGAAGGAGCTCCTGTGCTTTTCAGTGTGCAGTTTTAGTCAAAAAACGTGTGTAAGGCCCAGAGTTCCGGTCTGCAGCTTGTGTAACAGCTTATTAGGACTAGATCCGTCCTGTGAAAAGAATCAAGGATCTCTGAAGGTAAGACCAGAGCTCACCCTGTAGAAGACTGGAAGAATTGCTGAAAATTGCACTCGGTCTGTCAGGAACTGAATCTGCATGTGTTCTCCGGTATTGTGCAGTAATTGCGATCGGGATACAGATGCAGCCTGCCTGGTATAGTACTTTCTTTTATATGGATGTGTGAAGAGGTTTATTACCTCAAGTGAGCCCTGCTGACATTGAAGGACCCTATCTTATTTGGAGGTCGTGAGTACTAATTCAGGGTTGCTCCCTGTTGGATTGCCACATTAAATCCAAATGGAATTACTGTACTGCTGACTGTTTAATTCTCCTTTTCTCTGTGTGAAAGGGCCCTACCAGCTGCCACGGTTTGGACTAGCCACTAGGGCTTGGGTACCCAGGGACAGTAACTGATAGGGATAGAGCTCTGCACAGAGCCATAGATAGATTATTAGAGTGATAGCTTAATTAACCTGATTTCCCCCGTCCTTGTTATATCCCCTAAATAAATCAGAGCTGCTTGTTTCAGCAAAGTTATACTGCCTGAGGTGTTTGTCTATGTTAAAGTACTGTACTGTGATTGTTGCACTGTATCTCATTTCTAGGAGGTCCAGTGCGAACCAGAACCTGGGGGTAAGTGTATACTGTAGAAGGTAATTCTTGATATATTGTGTGGGCCACTAGTGGGAAGAAAGGGGTTGCAGTGTCCCAGAGGGCTGTGACCAAGTTAGTTTAACTATTGCAAGCCCTGACCTCTGGGTGGAGGCACCCGCCATTGGATCCAGGCCCCTCAACCTGTTAGTGGCAAATCAGGCAGGGGTAGTAGCCCCTGGGATAGCGCCATCTAGGGGTTACAGCTGTAACTAGATTTCCATTCTGCATGTGCCCACTCCCTGACATTCGCTGAAATAAGTGATCAGTGTCAGCTTGTGTACTAGAGAGTGGCCAAGGAAAGTCTGAGATCTCATTTGGATGTGCTGAGCATGTTTTATAACTACCCTTTTAATTAAAAGGAACCTTAGAATGACTTAATTTGGTTTTAGACTAAATTTGCTGCTGTTGTCTTTGAGGTGAACTATCTGCTTCCCACTAGGACTGTCATTTAGATTTTTAAATGAGAACTCTCAGATCCCTAAACTCATGAGCTGGGGCCTAGAGGTCCTAATTAAAACATTTGCATAGAATATGTTTTACTTTGTGTTTTTACTTTGTATTTTATATCTTGTTGACAGAAACATAGACGTTGTTGCAGATAAAGGGCCTCTTGGCCCACTTAGTCTGCCCTAAATTCTAACATACTGCTGCTGCAGACCCCTACTCAATCTCCAGCCTTACCCCCAGCCCTATTACTATGGTGCCTTATGTTCATCCCATGCATGCTTGAATCTTGCTACCATTTTAGTACCAACTACCTCCGCTGGGAGGCCATTCCAGGTCCACCACCCTTTCCATGAAGAAGTATTTCCTCACATCCCCTCTGAGCCCCTTTGAGCTTCAGGTCATGACCTCCTGTCCTCGAGCATTACTTTTTCTATGTAAAATGTTACCCCCATATCTTATTGATACCTTTGGAGGTATTTGAACCTTTCTATCATGCCCCCCTTTCCCCTCCTCTCCTCTAGTGCGTACATATTTAATTTCTTGAGTCTTTCCTCATAGGGCTTTTGATGCAGGCCATGCACCATTTTGGTTGCCCTCTTCTGTATTGCCTCCACCCAATCTATGTCTTTCCAGAGGTGGAGCCTCCAGTACTGAACCCAGTACTCTAGATGTGGCCTCACCATCGATCTGTACAGGGGTAACACTACCTCCCTCTTTCTGCTGGTGATACCCCTCCCTATGCACCCAAGCATTCTGCTAGCTTTTCTCATTGCCTTATTACACTGCTTTGCTACCTTCAGGTCATCAGATAATGATGAACCCCAGGTCCCTTTCCTGTTTTCTGGTTCCCAATATCTCCCCACCCATTTGGTATGTTGCCCTTGTGCTTCTGTGCCCCATGTGCATAATTTTGCACTTCTTGGCATTGAAGCTTAGTTGACAAACCCTTGACCAGTCTTCCAGCTTTTTCAGATTGTCCCTTATTTTTTGTCCCCCTCCCCCACGTGTGTCCACTCCGTTGCAGATTTCTGTGTCATCCTGAACAGGCTTTCTTTCCCTTCTAGCCCCTGCAATGTCACTAATAAAGACATTGAAGGGACCGGGCCCAGTACTGACCCCTGTGGCACCCCGCTGGTTACCATGCTGCCTTCAGAGTAAATCTCATTTACCACCACCCTCTGACTTCTGTTTCATAACCAGCTTCATACCCATTTTATTACGCTTGGACCCACTCCCAGGCTGCCCTGCTCATTTACCAGTCTTCTGTGTGGAACGCTGTCAAAGGCTTTACTGAAATCCAGGTAGGCCACATTCACTGCCCTGATCCACTTCTCTGGTCACGAGTCAAAGGACTCGATCAGGTTTGTTGGCAAGATCTTCTCCCTTGTGACCCATGCTGCCTTGGATCCTGTAATCCACTGGTCACAGATATTCCCAGTCCTTTCCTTCAGTAGTGTTTCCATTACTTTACCCACTACTAAAGTCAGCCAGACAGGTCTGTAGTTTCCAGCCTTCTCCCTATTCCTACTATTGTGAAGTGGGACCACATCTGCCCTCCTCTAGTCCAATGGAACTTCCCCTGTATCTAGTTATCGGCTGAACAGGGCTGTCAGAGGTGCAGTCAGCTCCTCTGTAAGCTCCCTCAATAGCCTAGGGTGTGCCCCATTTGGCCCCATTGCCTTGTCTACTTTTAGCTTTGCTAGTTCCTTGAAGACTCTCACCTCTGTAAAGGACTAGTGTCAACCTCCTTCCTTTAATGCCCTTTTCCCCATCTGTGGCCCATCACCTACCCCTTCCTTCGTAAATACTGAATATGTCTGCTTTTTTCTGGTCCTCTTCCACACAAACCCTTCCTTCTCCTTTTAGCCTTACTGTTCCTGCCATGTTCTTCCTCTTTTTGCTTATAAACCTAAAGAATGTTTTATCCCCCTTTTTTACTGACTCAGCAGTATTCGCCTCTGTTTGTGCGTTTGCACTCCTAACTGCTTTCCCTGCCTCCCTTTGTTTCTCCTGATAACCCTCCCTATCCTCTGCCTTCAGTGTCAACTTGTACCTTCGAAATGCCAGCCTCTTTGCCTTTACTTTCTCCGTTACTTCCATAGAGAACCATAACGGTCTCTTTTTTCTCTTGCCCTTGTTAACCTGCCTGACACAGAAGTTTGTTGCCTTCTCAATGACTTCCCTTATTTTTGCCCACTGTTCCTTTACTCCACCCATTTTCTCTATCCCTGCTAGGGCTTCCCTGAGATAGTCTCCCAATTTCTTAAAACTGGCCCTCCTGAAGTCCAGGACCCTCATTTTAGTGTGGTTTGATTCTGGCCCTGTCCTTATATTGAACCACACTCTACGATGACCACTGTTTCCCAGGTGGTTACCCACCATGATGTCAGTGACACTGTCCCCATTTGACAGTACCAGCTCCAGTATCGCACCCCCCAACAAGTGGGTTCCTTAACTAGTTGCCTGAGGAACACCCCATGCAGGAGTCTAGGATGTCCCTACTCTTAACTGTTGCTGCAGCTGGGAGGCTCCAATCCACATCCGGTAGCTTGAACTCCCCACGAGCAATACCACCTCTTGTTTGCCATCCTCTGGATTTCTTCCATCATATCCTTATCCACTCCCCATGCTGGAGGCCTGTAGATCACCCCTGTGTGAATAGCTGTCCTTCTGTGTCTCCAGGGTAACCACAGTACCTCTGCTTCTCCCTGCCCCTTAATTTCTGTAGCTTTTGTTTTCCCTCACATAAAACACTCCTCCCCCTTTTCCCTTCCTGTCACATCTGAATAGATCATAACCTGGTGTGGCTACATCCCAGTCATTGTTTTCATTGCACCAGACCTCTGTAATTGCGACTGTGTCTAGGTCAGCTATTGCCATGGTGGCATCTAGGTCTGCAACCTTGTTGCCAGACTTCGAGCATTTAGTCACATGGCTCTCGAGATTGTACTGCCACCTCCCCTCATTTTGCACTCCACTATTTTCTTTCCTCTCTCCCCTTCCCTCCCCCTGGATTCCTATTTTATTTGTTCCTTTTGGGATTCTCTTCCTATCATCCCCATTGGCCATACTGGCACACTAGTGTTCCCTGGCCCCTGTGGCTGAACCTAATGATGTGCATGATGACCTCCTCTGCAGGATTGTCTAGTGCCTGCGTATGTTTTCCACTATTTTATTAAGTCCATTGGCGCATTTCCATGCTGACATTACAGTACTAGCACCAGTCACACTTGGGAACCCTCCAGGGTGAGATCATTACCGGCAGTGTCAGTGTGGAAATGCACTAATTTACTTGATACAAAAATAGTAGAAATATTAGGGCACTAGATGACCCCTGCAACAGAGCCCATTGTGTGTGTTATTAGAAGCTTAGTCGTGGGGGTCCCTGGGAGAGTTAGTGAGCTGGCATGGTGGGTATGGGTTTCGCAGGATCAACAAGATATAATTAAAAAACACAGGCTCCATAAATGAGTAAAACTACATTTTCTATTTTTTTTTTTTAATTTACAGAGATGTTGTCAGCAGATAAGGGCCTTTAGCCCACTTAGTCTGCCCATTACTACAATTTACTGTGCTTGTTCAAGCTTCCCTGGAACTAGGTTATCCCTTCCCCCCTCGACTACCAGGATCCCCTTATGCCTATCCTATGCATTTTTAAATCCTGTAATCATTTCTACCCCCACCACCTCTCCCAGCAGGCTGTTCCATTTGTCTACCACCCTTTCTGTGAAAAAGTACTTCCTCACGTTTCCTCTGAACCGCTCTCCCTCCAGTTTCCTCCCATGTCCCCAAGTCCTGAAGCATCTTTTTCTTTGAAAAATTGTGTTTTCCTGCATCTTACTTCTCCTGTAAGGTATTTCTATGTCTCAATCATATCCCTCTCCTTCTCTCCTCAGGAGTACATATTTAAGTCTTTCAGCCTGCCCTTGAAGGGTTTGTGATGTAATCCTTGCACTATCTTGGCTGCCCTCCTTGAACTGCCTCCACCCTGTCCTTATGTCCCATGTAAGGTCTCCCAGAACTGGACACTGTACTGGTGTGGCCTCACTAATGTCCTATATAGTGGAATTATGATATCTCTTTTCCTGCTGATGATACCCCTGCCTATGCATCCCAGCATCCTGTTTGCTTTTCCTGCTGCCTTGTCGCATTGACTCTCTACCTTGAGGTCATCAGAGATGATGACCCCTAGGTCCTTTCTTTGTTTGGAGCATTCTATAACCTCGCCTCCAGCTGATATGCTGTTCTTGCTTTTGGGGTTTTTTTGCCCATGTGCATTATCTTGCACTATTTTTACGCTAAATCTTAACTGCCAGTCCCTTGACCAGTCCTCAAGCTCCTGTGGATCTCTCTCATTCTCTCCACACCCTCTGGTGTGTCTACCCTGTTGCAGAGCTCTTTGTATTGTCAGCAAACAGGCAAATTTTCCCTTCTAGGTCCTCTGTAATGTCACTGATAAAAGATATTGAGAGGACTGGTCCTAACACAGATCCTGTGAGCCCACTGGTCACCTTTCTGTCTGCTGAATGGCGGCCATTTACCACCACCCTCTGTGTTCTGCTATCTAGCCAATTGTCCACCCACTTTACTACCAGATAAAGTACAAATGTATTGTACTTTATGCTCCTTGAGTTCCAATAACCCCATCCATCTGTACCACCCACTCAGCCCCCCATCAGTCTGTACCACCCACTCAGCCCCATCAGTCTGTACTGCCCACTCAGCCCCCCCATCCGTCTGTACCACCCACTCAGCCCCCCATCAGTCTGTACCACCCACTCAGCCCCCATCCATCTGTACCCCGCCCACTCAGCCCTGTCATTTGCATCTCTAGGACTTACCTATATCTTTAATCCATCTCTACAGTTAGGAGAGTTCCCAGAAGACTGGAAAATATCCAGAGTTATCCCAGTCTTTAAATCTGGGGATATATCAGACATAGGTAACAAAAGACTGATTTCCCTATTACTTATTGTATTTAAAGTATTTGAAAGTTTGGTTAATAAACAAATAACTGACTATATGGAACACAACAATCTTTGGAACCTGTATCAATCTGGCTTCAGGGCAAATCACAGTACAATATCAGCCTTGCTAAAGGTAGTTATTAATGTTCAAAGCATTAGCTAAAGACTAAAGCTTCGTTTACACCGCCATGTTTGCAGCACATCAACCCCCTGTGCACTGTTGATGCGCTGCAAAGATCACAGTGTAGACACTCACCAGAGCATGTTAAGAGCGCTGCAGATCCATTTTTGTCTCCGACTCAGGAGTGGGGACATCAGTCAGATCGAGCGCATTGAGGTGCGTTGTAAACTTTCTTATGCACTCAATCTGCTGTGAAGCCTATTCTCCCTGTCAACAAAACCCAGCTCACAGAATGTCCAACCTTCTCCATGGTGTGACTGGCAGTGCAGTAAGAGAGGACTGTGTAGACTGTCATTTGTTCCTGGAACATCTGTGCAGTGAGAAAGGAGCGATGGAGAATAACAGTTTACCAAGGCTGCATAAACGCAGCTTCAATGAGGGCAAAATCTTTGTAGACATGAGTAAAGCATTTAGTACACTTAGTCAAGACATCCTTGTGGGAAAACTTAGAGACAAGCCTGGATGATAAGACATTAACTTGGTTCTGGAGCTACCTCAGTGACAGACTCCAATAGGTCATTCTGAACAAATACAATTCAACCCTGTTGCCATCTGTCCTAGGGGTCCCCCAAGGCTCTGTTTTAGGACCATTGCTATTTAACATCTACATGAACTCCCTGAAGTTTCACAACACTCAAACGGTTTCCACCTCTACGCTGATGATACTATTATATTAACTGGTTAGTGCCAATAATCAATCACTTGCAACCTCACAAACTCTGTTATTCTCACATGTGAATAACGAGTTCCTGCTAACCACCTTTCTAAAAATAGCTTTTACTGCACATCAGCACCCGTACAGAGTCTGTCTCGCGCTGGCCATTCGCCATGCTCCGTCGGAAAACCATCAGCTCGGATGACAGGCTTCTTGGCAGTTCAACAAAACCAAAGCCAGGCACAATTTTCTAGTAAAACTCTCACAGAAAAACAGTAAGAAAAAAAAGTTTCATTCTAAAAACTCCTTAGTTTTGCTTCAGAAATTCTTTTCTTTGCAGCTGCATTTACTAGGACTAGTAACAATTTACAGGAGGAAGGGTGGGGAGGCAAGGTTAACGTAAACCTTTGAAAATGTTATTAAATGTTAAAAATGTTTGTAAAAAGTTAAATTAAAACAGTTGCTTACATTAACTTACTCATTCTGTTTAATTGTGGCATGCAGTTCATGTTCAATAAATGTTAGTTTCACATTTCAGCATCACTCATTATTTCTTGTATGCCTTTCTTGAACTAGTAAATACAAAAAATAAAACATGATGAAGTGTCTAAACTCAGATTTTATGCACACTCTTCAACTTTTCACTCTGGGTTTATTGGGCATCGTGCACCTCGAGTGTGCATAACATCCTTGTTATACACACTTCCCCATGCATTATTATATATATACATGTCAGGAAATTCTCTGCAGCAGATCCAGGTGGCCCTGCAAGAGGCTTTCAGTTCACTGCAAAGCTTCCTATACATACAAAATCTGGTGCTCAGTTCCAAGAAATCAAAAGTTATGAGCTTCAGACCGTAACGGCAAACAGTAGGGACCCCAGAAGAGTTGGATATTGTAACACATGCAAGAAATAAACTAGAAGTAGTTAATGTCTAAGTACCTGGGTCTATGGATAGATGAAAACTGTAAATAGAATATCCACATTGAACAAATGACGAAAAGTCTTCATAAAAAATTAGGGGCATTTTATTCAGTTCAAAATGAAATACCAAGGGAAGCCAGAAGTAGGATAGCGGAGAAAATGATACTATTTGTGGTGGATTATGGTGACATCCTGTATGGAGGTGCTTCCAGTACCAAACTGAATAAAACTGACATACTTTACAATAAGTTTGCAAGATACATAGCGGGGGCTCCCTGTACAAGACACCACTGTTTACTGTATGGGGTATTATCATGAACAAACTTGGAGGTCAGAAGAAAGCTACACACTCTAAACCTCATGACCAAGGTGTGTAACAAACAGTTCCCAGGGTACATTCTGGACAAAAAGGAACAAAAAAAAATAACTGGTCTGCTCTGAGATCCACGGTCGGCATGGAAGTCAGAACTCGGTAGATAATAACTAACACCAGCAGGTCATCTTTCCTATTCAGGGGCTCTTCAGCTTAGAATTCACTGCCCATGCAACTCAGGCGAAGATGAAACCAGCAAGACCTGGCCTTATCAAAAAGTGATTAACACTAGAAGCTATAAAACTGTTGGTTTGTTGCCCAGACTTTGACAAAGGATAATTCCTTTCAGTGTACAACATGCCACCCCCTTACTATGTTAACCACAAGGTCCCAAGACTTCTCTCAGAGCCAGCACCTCCCTCTCAGAGATTTATCTTTTTTTTTTTTTTTTGTATATTCCATTTCTACATTACCCTCGGGCATCTCTCAGGGCTCTCTGACAGCCGCCACACTCAACCGCCCACCTGAACTGGCTGCTCTGGGAGCTACATTGGGTATGCAAGATCTGGGGCTCTCCTGACCCGATGGAGAGGCTCCCAGACCTCAAGGAGAACCAGAGAGTCAGACGGTATTGGGCGTGTGGTGGGTCGGCTTGCCAGCAATTGTCATCGCCTCACCTGAGGGCAGAGGGATTTTCTTAAGTTTTCTCCCCTAAGGCACGGACGTGCAATGACATCCTGCCCAGTGTGCACGCGCTCCCGCATATACCTGGAAGACATCTGCTGCTGCCCCAGTCCCCATGCCTTTTATGTCATGCACTGCAGTGCCCCCAGCCTCCGCCAGGGGTTACCAGTGCAGCAGAAGATCCCCTAACCCACCCCAGGACTAAGAGCGCTGTCCACAGATGCTCAGTCTTAGTCCTCCCTTGCTGACCCCTGACGACCTGGGCTCGTTCCCGAACCCTGGTCGCTGGTGTGGTGCGAGGTGTGGCATCCAGCGCCTCAGCCCTCAGCGCCACCGGGCCGGCTCTCAGAGATTTATCTGAAGTTGTTATATTTACTATGCTAATGTATAATATATATCCTGATTTGTAAATTTATTTGTTTATTTGAAAAGTTTCACCAGGAAAGGCATGCTGAGCTAAAACAGCTTGTTTCCAGATGTGTCCTGGGGAAGGGGAAATGGGTAGGTACAAATGATGTATGCATAACAAAGAAACAATAAAATAAAACTTCATAAAGTTATTTAAAATAACAATTAACAGATATGTACAGTTAGAGTTGTGTGTTCAAGACCAACACATATTAAATAAGTATTGATATTCCAAAAACTAGGCATTGGAGGCAAGTCCCTAGAACAGAGGTAGAACGTCGCGAGAAAAGGAGAGTAGAGAGTTAGCGTGGCAGGGGAAAGGAAAGGAGGAGGGGGAGTAGGAAGAAGGAGAGGCAAACCTTCGTCCCTCTGGGATGCAAACCCCTCAAGATCAGATATGGCATGGTGCACACCCAGACCGTGTACTTTTTTCCAGGCCTGCAAGGAGAGATATAGGGTGGTAGGGGACAGGCAGACCTTTGTCCCTTTGGGATGCAAACCCCACAAGGACCAGACATGGCTGGATACATACCCAATCCTTGTTCTGGTTTGCAGGCCTGCCATGAGAAAGTTAGGACACGAGATGGGCAGGGAGTAGAAAGAAGCAGTTAAGAGGGAGGCAGTGGGGAGGGGAAGGGCTATGATTAAGGACGTTTATGGGGGGCAGAGTGGTCAAGAGGATGGAGGAACAAGAGTGCATAGGAAGACTGGGAATGAAAGGAATTAGGGTGAGAGTGCAAGATTAGAAAGTCGGTGAATGGAGAGGATAAAAACAGAGGATAAAAATAGCAGGGTCACGGGAGGAGGAGGAGGAAGAAAGGGCTAGGTAAGGAGGTTGTACAAGTTGCAGGGATTAGGAGGATTGAGAGGGTGAGAGGGGAGGTTGAGGGTCTAAGGGAGATGGGGAAGAGTAGAGAGGATAGAGAACAGAGGTAGGGGACTGGGGTAGGGGGGAAAGCAGAAGACTATGGGGGAGGACTAGGGAGGAGTACTGAGGATAGAGATTAGAGGTGGGGAAAGCAGGGGGCTAGGGGAGGACTAGGGGAGAGAAGAATAGCATTCATGGCAAAAAAAAGTGGGTCAGATGCAGTTGCAAGAAGGGGAAATGAAATTGCGAAGAAGAGAGGATAGTGATTGAAGGGACAGGGCAGAGTGGATAGCTAAGGGGAGGGAGTTCCAGAGTTTAGGGAAGCGGTAGGAGAAAGCAGACTGGCCTGAAGTGGATGACCTAGAGGAAAGAGCAAGGGTCTGGGAGCCAGAATTATGGAGGGGTAGGGGGTGGAGAGGATAGAGGAGAGGTAGGAGGAGAGAACCAAATCAGAACTTCCCGACAAAGGGGAACAGTGGTGAGGCGAACTACGGTTGTTGCCCTGAGATGCCTTTATATGTGCCACTTAGTTTTTGTGTCTGTGATACCAACTGAAAATAAATATGTAAATGTTGAATTTGTAAGTGCTAACAATGTCCACAGATGCTTCTGTATGTGCTGCTTTAGTCTTTGTGCCTATGGTACCCGTTGAAATTGAATATGTGAATGTTATAGTTGACCATTCTGTAATGCAGATGCCTTTGAGAAACTTAGTTTCTCGTTATGCCTATGGTACCCATTGAAAAAGAGCCTCAGCTCAACTGGAGTCTGACCATGTTCATATCATGTGATGATTATGAATAAAATTTTTACTTACTTACTTACTTATTCTACTCCTCTGGTCCCTCAAATCTTTGTGGTCATTCTCCTGATTTGATATGTTGAGCTAGCACTTTTGGAACTGTCTAGCCCATTCTGTTGCTTCATTCTCCAGTTATCTTCATGGTAGGCAACAGTTTGTTAAATTTAACAAGGCTTTGTGTGAACTTACATACATAAAGCTTGGGGTCCCACAAGACTCCATCTTAGGGCCTCTTCTTTTCTCCATATTTATAAATGAACTTCCAAAAGTGCCCACTTTCTGTATCTTCACTTTGTACAGTTCATCGATTATATTGTGCTGCTTACCAGTGCACACAGTATTAGTACTGTAAATACACAGCTAAATGAGGACTTCTGTCATATTCAGTCTTGTATTACTGCAATGGTCTGGTACTGAATGTCAAGAAGACTCGACAGTGCTCTTCAACTCACATGGTAAGACCAAGTCCTGCCCTGAATCCTTGGAAGTCACTAGTTCTGAAAGGTCACTTGTATCTACTGTGCTGTCCTTTAAGTACCTTGGAGGATGCTGGACCCCGCTAGATCGATCCTTGCATATTTCAAATGTATGTAGGGCTGTAAGCTGCAAGTTGATCTGGTCTATAGGGCCAAAAATATCCTTGCTCCCCAAGCATATGTTGCCCTTGTTCGGGGCTCCACCCCAGCCTTAACTATGGCCTCATTACTTAGTCCAGTGTGGCTAAGGCCTCACTCACAAAATGAAATGTAACATATAATAATGTTGCTAGGTTTGCTCTATCAGCTGCCTGCCTTACACATCGCTGTGAGTTTTACAGTAAGCTGGGATGGTTATCCCCCTGCAAAGTCATTCTTTTTACATGGGCTGTTTCATAGATAAGACTCTGAGAACTTCTACTTCTCCAATCTTGGCAGGCCAACTAAATACTCCTGTCCAAAGTCACCAGCTCAGGTCTGTTGACCAGTCCCTGCTGGTGGTTCCAAAGACCACCTTGGGGGATGAGGTCTTCACAGCTTGGGCACCAAGGCTCTGGAACTCCTTCCCATCCCTTGTTCGTAGAGCATCCTCCCACTTGCTTTTCAGAAAGCTCTTGTGGGACTTCATGAAGGCCAGCTCAGCTTGTTCTGCACACTTAATTGTAATAGTATTTTTTCCTAGAGGACTGGAGTTTATGTTTCTGCCTCCTAGTTTGTAGGGTGACTCACTGTCCTGTTTGCCAGGGGCTTACTAACCTATATAACTTCAGACTGTTTCTGTGATCTGTACTCGACTTAAGTTTGTACTTGGCTTATGTTTACTGTTACTTGTTATTTGCAATATATTCTATTTACTTACTACGTATTTGCCAATCTGTCATTCTGCTGAATATTTATAGTCCTTGTACTGTTATTGTTTTTGGTTTTCGAATGCCTTGTAACTCACCTGGTTCACACCTGAACATACACCCTGTGTTTGTCTAGTGTGCTTTCCTGCCGTCAATAAAAACTTAATAAAATAATCTTTAGTGCATTTTTGGAATATGCAAAGAATGCAGACTGGCTGCCCCAGCTTTTGACCACCCTGGTCTCCATCAGGGTGCTTGTCTGATATCACAAACCACCATTCTCTTATCTAAGGAACTTAAAGGTACAAAACACCATTTGTGTTTAATGTAAATAGAGTAAGGTATGGAATGCAGGAATGATTCTGGACAAATGTTCATATTTCCACAACGGTTGCTGGAGTATGAATGTCCCCTAATATCTAGGAGTGCTAATGGTCAGTTGATCAGAAGTAAACAGTGTAATCTTTCAACATGTACATATGATATTTCCAAGATGCCTCTTGTGGTAAGAGGGGCCCCTGAACTCCACCGGTGATTCAGCAGTGTTTTATGTGTATCCAGCTGGGTCTCTAAGCATGTGGCCAACTGAAATACAAAGCATGGTCCAGCAGTACTTTTTGGTTTACCAAATGATGTCCCAGAACATCAGTGACTCCTGCAGCCCACAGTGTGAGCCAGCTGTGGGTTTATAGCCAAGTGACTTGCAGGAGCAGTTTTGTACCTGTGTTCTGCAGTGTGTTTATTGTCAGATGGATACCAGGAGGAAGAGAATCCCATTATCCTCTGTGTTATCCAACAAAGCATTCATTATCCAAGTGGCTTCCTGGAGCTGAATCTGTGTTCCTTACCAGATGATTACCTGGAGTAAGAGTAGGACCCAACAATCCATAGTGTCACCCAGCTGGGGATTTATATCTATGTTGCTCCCTTAAGCAGTTTTGGACCCTGAATCTTGAGGGGTGTTCTTTGTCAGATTGCTCCACGACAGTCTTTAATGTAATACAACGGTGTGTTTGCACATCCAGATGTCATCTCAGAGCAGTTTTGGTCCCAAACTTTGAGGGCTGTAACTTGCCAGTTGGCTACCTGGAGAAAGAGTAGCCCTTGCAATCCTTGGTGTTATCCAACAGTGTGTCCTTACAGTATGTCCAAGTTGCTTCTGGAGGAAGTAGAAATCTGGGATGGAGTCTCATCCAGCAGTTTGCTGATGTGTCCAGCCAAGTCCCTGGAGGAAGAACAGCCCCAGAAATCTCTAGTGCATTCATACAGCTCCATCCAGACAGTAACATTTTATGGAGGAAAGGAACTGATAATAGACACCCTTAGATTTTTTTTAACCTAATTTTTTTATCACTGTGAAAAAAACATACAGGTTTACTTATAAAGAAACTAGAAAATTTGTCCTCGTTATACGTATAATGAATTACAGGTATTTGATTATACATTACCATCTTCCCTTGCTCTGGAAAGTGATATTTGAGGGAAATCCTGATCTTAAACAAACAGCTAGCATTCCTAAACAACATAGGTATTAGTCCGATAGGTAGTACATAAAAGGTACAGTATATAACGCAGCAAACCAGTTCTGCTGTTTAACCCTAAGAGCAGAACTGTGAAAAGATAAACTTGATCTTCAACGTGTGCTGCACATACAAACATGAGGTTCAGCTTCTACACAAAATAATTTAACTCATCTTACATTCAGTATCTGTACTTTCTTATTGTGAGGCTATAACTTTTACTACTTCCTACAAGAATAGCAGTAGTCCACCTGCTGTAGAAGAAATTAAGTGAACGCCGAGTGCTGTGAGGTTGATATTATTTGTACTGTTAATTCACCCTAAAACGTAAGTTCACAGAAAAATCTCAAGCTCCAAGGATTTGAAAGCACATTGACCATGCAGTTGGTGCCATTTTTAGGAGGAAGGTGAAGCATCAAAGTAATAACAAAACAAAAACACTACATGTTCAGTGTCCAGCTCAGAACATAACAGGTTTGGCATCTGAGAACCAAATTCACATGCTTATAGTGGGTATCTGTTACTCAACTCACTAAACCATGTGAATAAGACACTTCTCCCATGTTGGCTGGTAAGTATTCCTCTGACGATGAGGCATCTGCTGTTTTGCTGCAAACTCTTCTGCCTTGTCCACCTAAGCTGTAGTCTTTGCAGTGACAAAAATACAGATCACCTGTGACTAAGGCTACAACAAGATATTGGAGTCAGGCCTGGTTCCCACAAAATCCTCTTGTTGTGAAGGAAAAACTAAACTGAAAGTGTTACTCGCGATAGTATGACTGACTCCTCACCTGCACTAATCATTAATACCTCTACTGGTGCTACCCTAGAACAGGTGAAAAATGTTAAATACCTTGGTCTGTTCCACAACAATTTGCTTTCTAAGCTGATCCCATAGAACAGGTGGCAAAGACTGTAAATACTAGAACTGGCTTTCTTTTTATCACAGCCAAGATTTCTTCCTGAAATGAAAACAATCCTGGTCCAGTGTTTTACCATTAGCACTATTGATTATAGCATCAGCAAATGAAATTGTGCTGTCCCGAGTCAAAGGACTGTTGAACAGGGCCTACTGTTTTGAGGGACCACAAACTGGATACCCACACCTGTGTCCCATACAACACCTTGGGCTGGCTCAATTTTAACTTACAGGAGCAATTCCATGCCATGGTCATGGGCAAACAAATGTTGCTTCCCTGGGGGCTGCAGTCCACCTTCAAGTTCACGCATAATAAATAAGCTACCAGACGCATGGCACATAACTCTGTTATTCTCACTAAGGAAATCTTTAGTGGATCAGAACTCATTCTCCTCTAGATTTGCCAAATCTTGGAATGCCTTTTTGGCCTATGTGGGTGTGGACTTATTGCCTCCTTTAAAACTCAACTAATGGATGAGTTTATTGCTTTCACAGTACTTGTAACTGCTTCTAATGACTAATGAATTTTTGACAGATTATTTCTTTGTATTACCTTGTATATGTTATTACCTGTAAATTAATTCCTGTACTGTGTATTTCACATATAACCTTTATATGTAAGTGTTGTATTTTTACTTTGACTCTAGATCCTTTAAAAAAAAGCCTTGCCTAAAGGCTTTTGTTTGTAATAAAAAACTAAAAACTAAAACCTCCCCATAGCTGTCGGATCACTAAATTGAAATTGCTTACCTCCCTGTTGTAAATGATGTGGAGCCTGGGGTACTTGAAGCAAAAAATAATTGATAATGCTCATTACTATCAACTCGTGTCTGACTGGGTCAAACTGTTTATGCGTAATATGAGTTTGGCAGAACATCTGGATAGAATTATACGTCTTGGCCCTCGAGGCTTATTAGGGATTGGGAATGAGCAGCAGAGATTTGACTGTCCCTTATTTTGAGCCCAGGAGAATGGTGTGGGGCTAGTTCATGGTTGTGGTCGCTGTCCTCAAACTGACTCAGTACTGTACTAGACCTATGACATACAAACATATGACTTAGCCAGCAGAAGAAGGCCATTTGGTCTATCTAGTCTGCTCGATTGTGAAGTCTTTCATCCAGAGATTGCAGTGGGACCTACTCCCCTGTTAACCTTGACCCTCCACTTCACCCTGTCCACCCTCTCTTGAACTCCCCACGCCTTCTGATTGACTACCTCAGATGGGACCCTTTTTTCGCCCTGACGCCACCTGCTCTGTAAAGAAGTGCCTCTGACCTCCTTGAACCTTCCCATCACCAGTTTGCAACAGTTTCCCTGCAGTCTTGTCTTCACTAAGCCAAAAAAGATGCTCAGTCTCCACCTTGTCTATACTTTTCAGGTGCTTAAAGGTTTCAGTTATGTCCTGTTTCTCCCTCCTCTCCTTGTGTGAGTACGTACTGAGTCCTCTCTCTCTTTCCTCATATGCTCTGTCCTGCTGTCCCTGAATCATCTTTGTCACTCTCCTCTGTACTGCCTCAAGCTGGTAGGTAGGGACTCCAATAGTGCACACCGTACTCTAGGTGCGGCTGCACCAAGGATCTGTGCAGTAGCAGGATAATGTCCTGCCTTGTGCTTGCGAACCCTCTGGCAATACAGCCCTGCAGTCTGTTAGCCTTGGCTGCTGCTTTTCTACACTGTATAACCTGCTTTACTTGGTGGTACTGGTTATCTCCAAGTCCTTTCATCCTCTGATACAGTCCCCCTAGATTGTACTTGGCCCTGGGGTTCTTTCCACCTATGTGCATGACCTTGCACTTCTTAGCCTTGAACCCTAGCTGTCATATGCCAGACCACTTCTCCAGTTTCACCAGGTCTTCTCTTTGGTCCTGCACCCCTTCATCTGTGTCCACCTCCCATAGAGCTTGGTGTCATCCACAGAGAGGCAGATTTTGACTTTACTGGTGTCCCCAATGTCATTAATGAATACGATGAACAACATTGGGCCAAGCACTGACCACTGCTGGACCCCACTGTTAATTTTCCTCATACCTGAGAACCCCACCACCAACCTTTGGGTCCTACTACTGAGCCAATTCACCACCCACCTTGTTAATATGCTTCCAGCCACTAGGGCCTCCAACACTCTGGTCAACTTCTAGTGAGGCACCGAGTTGAAGGCCTTGATAAATCCAAGTATAGAATGTCAACCGCCTGGCCCTTGTCTGCCACCTTTGTAACCCAGTCAAGGAAACTGATCCAGTTGCTTTGACAGGATCTCCCTGACAGGAACTCATGTTATCTCTCATCCTGAAGCCCACTTGCTTCAAGGAACCCAACTAGCCTTCAGAATGGTTTCCATCAGTTTACCCACAATGGAGGTCAGGCTGACAGGTCTAGTAGTTTCTAGGGTCATCCCTGGGCCCACTCATGTGCAGCAATACTACATGTACAGTTCTCCACTCCTGCGGTACCACCCTGTATATAACTAACTGTTGAAAGATCCATCAGTGGACACAGCAGTTCTGCCAGTTTCCTCAACACTCTTGGGTGCATGCCATCCGGACCCACGGAATTGTTCACCTTTAGGGACATGAGACTCTTCCTAACCCTGTCTTCTGTTATCCTGTCCTTGGCCATCTCCCCCTTCCTCCCCTCCCTCTTCCCATCCTCCCTTGCAGCACTGGTCCATCCTTTTCTTTAGATGTAAGCCCAACTCCCTGGTCCAGAGGTATATTGATGGCAACAACATTTTCAGGGAGGGGACCCACACAAACCACCAGTTTTCACTTACTTGACCTCTCAGATTGAGGCATGACCTCTGGGGCTCTTCTGCCACATGGCAGGGCATTTGGAGTTGCAAACGAAGGAGGTTAGCAGAACTTGGCACAGAACAAATGGGAATGTCCAAACTGAGAGTAACAAGCAAGCTAGGATCCTTTTATTCTTCTATTGAGAGCTCACAAACACTGGCAGATGGTCACAGTTTTATATTTTATATTTGATCTCCTGTTTCATTTAGTCAGCACAGTCTTTTTGGGTGATCACCAAGAGGTGAAAAGACCAGGCATCTTTGGGGTCACAGGCAGCCCTAGTGAGGTACAAACAAGCTAGTTAATGGCCCCAGTGGAGGCCCAAATGTCTCTTTCTAGGAGCCCATCATACCAGGCAACAAGGATATGGACCTCCTGGTCTATCTAGCCCACCTTCCCAGTTACTGTACCTCCAAACTGGCAACTGCAGCAAAGTCCAAGTGCTTCAGAGGTGCAGCACTAATAATAATTCCAACACTAAACTTCCCTATGGAACTCTGGCTTCACAGAGCTCCTTTCACTAGTACATTCCCCAAACGCCTTGGGGGTCACTTATCTATGCCTTGCAGAGATTAAAGAATCAGTGGGTGATGCATACCCAGATGAGGGACTCTGTAAAATATACCTGGGCAGAAACAGGACCATCTGTATGAAACTATCTTCTTTCCTGTCATGAGGATGGAGGGCACCGCTGGATGCCAAACATAGTCACTTTATATGTCAAAATGGAATGGATTTCACCTCCATCCCTTTAGGCACAATTCTCCCACTTTATTATTCTTTCAGGCAGACACTAGTACTTTTTTTCTCACTGTTCTTCTGCTGGAGAGAGGCAACCTCGAGGTGTCTTGTAACAATGGCAGCCACCACAAATCAGTACTTGTTGATGCCAGACTCTACAAAGAAACTTCAGAGCATGGAGCAGGCACAGTGTGCCTGTTGTACACCTTCCACCAACTGAATATCATCAGCCTGTACTCTTCAGCCCAGACCACTGACTTTTCTCCCTTGGAACACCCAGTCAGGCCAACTGACCCAGTCCTCCAGGGGCAAAGAAAATGAAATGCCTAGAGGCCGATAGACACTCTTAAAGGTATATAGCTCCTGAGGGGGCTACAGACACACCCTCCTTTCAAGGCTTAACACCTTGTCAAGCACCAGTGAATCAAGTATGTAATGTTCCATACAGAGGCCCATTGGGTGGAGGGTTGGCCACCCCTCCTCCAGCCAGCCCCCAAAGGGGAATATAGCCAGTCACTATGCTGGTAGTGCACTGGACAAATACATACAAGAAAAGCAGAAGCTCCCTCATCAGCTTATTTCTTCCCATCTTTGCAAATTTAGATTCAGAATGTGCGCTTTTCAAAAGGTTGATGAATTAGTTTCAGTTCAGTTATTATTTTATACTGCAAAGACATGTGAGCAAAAATTGCCCATGTTCACAAGCATCCAGTTAATGACAAACAAACAAAGGTTACAGGAAAGCGTATTACAATGAGCATTACTTGGATCAAAGTGCATTCATTTGGTGCAAAATACAAAACAGAACAGTAATAGGAAATAAGGGCAGACATACATAGCATCATATTAGGAAGTTCCATTAGGATGGATTAAATATTGATGGGCAGGTCATAGCTTGGTGCATTTACATGTAAATGCACTGGAAAGGTAACACTTTAGGTTGTACTTGAAAGAAGCAGTTGAGTTACATTGGATGAGAGATTGGGGAAGAGTGCTGAAAAGTTTAGCACCCTTGTAAGAAAGGGTGTTTTGGCCTCAAGTAGTGTGGCAGAAAGGGAGGGAGAAAGAGGTGGACCATCTGGTGGACCGTCTGAGGGCAGACTTGGGAAAGAGGGAGATAATATTGGTTGGAAGAAGTCCCAGTGTGATTTTGTGGAAAAGGGTAAGAATTTTGCTGTCTAGCCTGTCCTCAAGAAAAGGCCAGTTGGCCGATTTGAGGAGGTCACAATGGTGGGTGAGTCTGGGAAGGCCAGTGGTAAACTGAATGATGTGGTAGGTGCTGTACAGCCTATTCAGGTTTTTGGGGAGGGGAGGATTAGCAGATCAGAGCTCCATAGTCAAGGAGGGGGAGAAGGACACTGGTGGCAAGTAGATCCTGATTCAGGGATTAGGAAAGGTTTAACTCGATATAACATGCTGAGCCTTTGTGTGCTTTTTTTTTAATTTAGTTGTTTAACCAGGGTGCACACAAAGCTGAAAGCTTTTTACAAGAGTGACCTGGGAGCACAAGGAAGTTAAGTGACTTGCTCAGGGTCACACAGTATGCAAGTGGAAGCTGTGGGATTCAAACCCAGGTCTGGTCTGCTGGATGTCACCAGATTTGCCGCTCAGAGCCTTAAACCACTGCGCTCTACTGCCTCCCTTTCTTAATTAGGTTAATGTGTAGTTCATAGGTCTGGTGGCAGTCAAAAAACATGCCAAGGTATTTGAACTCTGTGACTCGATGAATAAGGTTGCGATCATTATCCAGGAGTGGGAATTCAAAGAGTGCAGGTTTTCTGGAACTGGAGAAGACCATGGATTTGTTTTTTTTTTTTCAAGTTCAGGATTAGTCCTCTGGATGAGAACCAGGAGTGGAGCCTGTGGAAGTGTTGCTGAAGTTTGTCACGAAGGGAAGTGGGGTCCTTGTCTTTGTAGAAGAACACGGCATCATCAGCATAGCATATTAACTCAGTGTACCTGCAGATCTTGGAGAGGAGTTGACCATGAGGGAGAAGAGGAGAGTTCCCAGAATGGAGCCCTGGGAACCCATATTTCATAGGGAGAGGAGGAGGAACACCTTCATCACTGTTGTGCATGATCTTTGGCTAAGGCAATTGGAGAACCAATTAACCACATTGAGAAAAGTTGAGACTGGTAAGGGTGCAGGAGAACTTTGTGGTCAACAAGGTCAAAGGCTTTTGTGAGGTCCACAAACACTGAGCCAGTGTGGAACCCTTCATCGTTGGCCTTACTGAAGTGGGTGAATTTGATCAAAGCTGTCTCAGTGTTGTGGCCTGCTCTAAACCCGTGCTGTGCATCTGTCTGCAGGTTGTATTTCTCTGAGTATTCTAATTTGTCCTAGGATGATATTTTCCATTATCGTAGGCAGTGGTGCTAGCAGGGAAATAGGCCTGTAGCTGGTGACATCATTTTTGGGTCCTGATTTGTGAAGGGGTTTAATTGTGGTGCATTTCCAGTTGAGGGGGAAAGAACTTGAGCAGAGGGAGTGGTTAAAGATGCTGGTTAGGGGGAGGGCTATAGTTTCCCAGACCAGCTTAAGGATGTGGTAGTCGATGCTGTCAGGTCCTAGGCTAGGCCTTGGGTTGTTTGTTTTACTAGGTCTGACCACCTCCTGGGGTGTAAGGTGCCTGAAGTGGAAACTGGGAAGAAGGTTGGGGAAAGAGGTGGTGGTGGTGGTGGTGGTGGTGGTGCAGGGGTCAGGCAGAGTGTTGAGGTTGTACTTGTCAAGGTTGCGAAGCAGGAACTGAACAGGGTGGCGACAGCAAGAGGGTCAGTGACAGGTTAACCATCGATGGTGAGGTTGATATATTCACTGTGCATTACTCTCCCAGTAAGGTCATTAAGAAGCCTCCAGGTGTGTTTAGGGTTGCCCCTGGAGCTTGTGTTTATCTCTGAGGAAGGTACATTTTGATTTTCGGACAGCTGATTTACATCTATTGTGGAGTGTTTTGTACTATTGTAGGAGGTTGGGGAGTTTAAATTTTTATATTTTTCCAGGCTCTCTCTTCCTCATTAGGTTAAGGAGATTGAGGAGACCCATTTGTGGGTGTGCCTTTACCCGGAGTTTTTTAAGAGGGATGAGGTTGTCACAGATGGCAAGGAAGTTGCTACTGAAAGCTTCAAGGACAGATTCGATGTTGTTGTTGGAGCCCGTGAAGTACCAGTTGATTAAGAGGAAGTCAAAATTGTTTGTGTAATTTGATGAAAAAGGTCCTTTTTCCTTTCAGGTGTCCATGTGAAATATGTGCTGTGTAGTGCCCTGATACCCATAGATTTTAAAGTCGTATTGATATTGTTTGGTACTACATGGCTCACAATGGTCTGTTGACTGCTTAGGTTGGCCTAGGAAAGGTTTAAGCAGTGACACTAGGGCCAGCTTTAGGATTTGGAGGGCCCCCCAGCAGGATAGTGAAGTCATGGGGCCCCCTACTTGGCCCACCTTCACCCCATGTGTTTGACTGTAGCCCATGCATAGTGCGACACCATTTTATTTTATTTTTAGGATAACCAGTGGTATATTTAAATTTGTTTTGAAAGAAAGCAGTGTTAGTCCTTGGGGTATTCTTCCTTCCCATCCATTGCTGCCTGTCTGCCTCCTATTGAGTGGGTCATAGCTTGGTAAAGCATTTCCACGACACCATGATGCCACATCAAAAGAAACTCACAGCCCTTTATTGCTGTTTTAAGAAGATAAAAAGTTTAAAAATTAACAAGTAAACTGCTCTGGCTGGGGTCCCCAGTGACAGCAGGGTTCATTGGTGCCTAAAACCGGCTTGTTTTCCTCTGCTACCTTATATGTTGTATATTACGCTCTGTTTTATTTTCTGATTGCAATCTGTTTGTTCATTGTTGGATTATGTGTACCTTACCCAGGTCCACCTTGTAAATGAGTTCTTCTCTATGGTGTTTCGTCTGGGTAAAATAAAGATTGATTGACGGATTGATTGATTGATACACAGCAGGATGCAGCATATTGAGGGATATAGTTACTGCTCTTGTGGGTTATAAGACAAGGCAAAGCCAAGTGCCTTCAAACACCCGAGAAAGGATTATATATCCCATAAGATGCCACATGATAGAGTGTACTACAGTGATTATAAATGCCCCACAATTGTTGTGATATGTCTTGTTAATTTGTTCTGGCCTGCATAATATACTGAGAAATCATCACAACTCAGGTATTGTTTCAGCTATGATTCCAAAAGTCAAGTTATTTATTTTAGTTTCAAGTCATTTTGGGGCAGTGTGAGGTTGCTGGGTAATAAAGACATCAGGTTGACTTGCAGATGGCTGTCAGCAGCTCCCTGCAGGAGGCCCAGAGGGATTTTATTGTGACAATGTGCTCTTGCAGTGCAAATTCCTACATCCTTGTTCATTAATCCGCTGAGGTGGTGTGGTGTGTTATTGGCTCCTCTTGGACTCCTGTTGTGTTTTTATAGTCACTTGCATAACTGCAGGGGTTGCGTGAGAGCAAAGCATAGTAAACCGGGGGCCAGGAATGTGGTGGTTAAATCGCTCCACGGTAATTGGAGTACTGAGAAAAGGTGAAATGACAAAAAAAAAAAAGATTGGCCCTGCTTTGCAGTTTAAAGTCTGTATTTGTTTTTTAAAGAAGCTTTATCAATGCCTTTTGCCTACTCCTGTCAGGAAATGACATTCTGTGATGCGATCTTTCAGGGACTGAAGCAGGTTGAATGAGTCACTGAGCAGTGCTTGGACATTCTGTGGTTGGCGGACTCACCTCATTTCAGCTAGCTGCTCTGCACTGATTGCATTTCTTTGTAAAGTCTCGCAGTTCCTTAGGTGCGGCCCTGTCAAGACATCAGCTCAGCCCGTGAGCTGGTCGGATCAGCTCATATATTTCCCAGGTGTGATCTGTCACAGAAGCATCCCTTAGGCTCACCCAATGAAATTTATGTTGTTTGCTTCAAAAGTGTGCAGTTCTTTACTCTACTGTGCTCCAGCTGTTCTGCGTTTAATAAATGCTGTTTTCCTGCATTGTCATTTTCTGATAGTGCTAATTTTTGAAGTATCTGTGGTTAACTAAGCTTTTCTCCTCACAACCACATCTTCTGCCTACAATTTGAGCATACAGTAACACTGTAATCTAGTATTTGTGACTCTGTTCTATGTTGCCATGGTAATGGCTGTGAAGTCACAGACATGAGGCTGTGACTTCACAGCCTGTTCACGCCATGAGAAAAGGCAGGCTACAAGGTAGCAAGCACTTGTTTAGACACTGGTATTTATAAAAACATTTGCTGTAGTATAACAGCTTCTTTTAGGATTGCACCAAGAACTGCATGGACCGCTGTAGGGGTCTTCAATATGATTATGTATTGCAAGCTGTTGCCCTTAAGAAGAAATAGCAAACTCTTAAATATAGGTTTGCACCAGAAAACTGCCACCCATGTAACCTGCAGATGTTTTAAAAATGATTTTATTGTGCAACACACCAATGCTCCCTAATGGAAGCTGTATTAAAAATATAAATAAACCCTCCATCTAGCAAATGTAAATAACAGTCTCCATATATCAAAGTGGCAGTTTCATCAAAAAATCTTTTTTTTTGAAATGGGGTTGGTTCTTTAAAAATTTCTAGTCCTGTAGCGTGAGCTTGTGGGTTTGATTGGAGTGCTTTGCTTCTGATTTCTTTCCAGCTGTGTAGGTTGTAAGTCTGAAATACCAGGTTAAAGAACTACTTCTAGCCTTTAATTATTTGCTGGAGTCTCACATGCATTTTCCCTGTCTATTGCTCTCTGTTGTTTCCTGTAAATACATGTGACACTTAACACAGTTTTTAATTCTGATAATGTTTTTCCTGCTAGCAGGAGGACTCAGACCAGTATATACCCCCTTAGACAAGAACTTGTACTAGAGTCAGAAAAGTTCTCTTTATTACCCTTTTCTGCAATTCTCTGTGTAATAAGGTAAATAGTTGAAGTAGGAGGTATGAGCAATCTTGGGACAAGTTTTTATACTTAACTGGGGTACGTGGAGGTACATGTATGTTGTTGTTTTGTTTTTGTTTTGTTTTGTTTCTGAGGGACAGCACCACTCATTTGGTCTCTCTCCGTTCTCTTGCTATCTATACCCACTTTTTCCATGTTTTCAGCATCATCATCATTTTATACTATATGGTTGCTTCTGTTGTGCATGGTTTTCCAACCTAAATAAAAAGCTGTAGTACCACAGTTCAAAGGTCTTAGAGTGCTGTTGTACCCTTCTGTGGTACAAAATTATTTTAATTAAACTGGAAATTCATGATGCCATTTGCTGTTTTACTTTCATGTTCCCCACACACAGAACCCAGACCATCCCTTAACACAAATTCTTCCGCTTCATCTGTACCCCCTTCCCTGTCTAGGGGTATTTAGAAGATGGTAAAGTTTGGGGGGGGTGCATTACAGCCAAACTAGAGTCCACATACCTGGTTGGCCTGGCTGACCAGACCTGATGGAACTGGGCTGCCCTCAGATCATCAGGTTGCAGAGCTAGTGCACTGGAGGGATGAAGAACGCTGACCTTCACCTGCCTGGCTATGTCAACTTCGCCTAAAGGCCTTTGTAGACTGTCTTCATCTGGCAGGCCTCTCAACATCTTTTTCAAGGGGTCTCTGGTTCCCGCTCCTCTGGATGCCACCCTGGAACTCACTGGGAACCTGGCTGTGGAAGCTGTGATGAAAATCCTCACCAGGGATTTCAAGTTCACTGCCACCACAGTGGGTTTTACCAACAGGACCCAGGGAGACCTGTTTCTACCTCCTCCTTGCACACGATCAGGAAGGTCAAACACAATAACTGTGGGTAGAGTGCCCTTCACAGACAGACTGCAAACAGAGTCCAGCAGAAATAGTAGAATTACCCTTTTAAATAAAACAAGCAGTCACTGATTCTATAAAAATATGATTCTTTACTAAAAGACTACAAGTATTTACAACAGGATGTAGTTATAGGAAAACAAAAGGTTGCACATTTACTAAGAAGCAGAAAATAAAACAAGTTGACCAGACAGTCGGTGTACAGCAGAATTCTGAGCTAGTCTCACCTAAACGCCTTCACCTGCCCTAGCTACAGAACTGCACTGTCCCTTACTGTGCTAGTTTATCAGTCAGCTAGTCTTTGTATGGCAGGGCCCTGGTCTTTAGATGTTCCAAGACCGAGAGAGAGTGCTTTACAGCACCTCAATTTATTTCTTACTCACTGTGGGAGGGGTCTCATTCCCTTTGAGGACAGTTCTGTGCTGTCCAAACCCCAATGAGTGAGTGAGTGTGTATGTGTGTGTGCTGTGTGTGTGTGTGTCCACCCTTCAGCACCTCCTTGCAACATTATTACATGCACCTGGATCCTTTGTCCAACATGGGAACATCTCCAGGAAGCACTCCTCTGGGGTTATTGCTTTATTGCCTCCTCCTGGCTTTCCTGTTAGTTTTCCCACGAGATCATCAGTCCCTCCACCATGGCTGACATAAGCTGCCATATACTACCTGATCATGTGATCTGTTAGCCATCTTGTACCTGAAGCAAATGCATATTCAGAAAAGAATAAATGAATCAAAAGAATACATGGCTCTGGTCCCCTTTCCCACAACAGAGGCAAACTTCTTTTAGCAGCAAAACAATTCCTTCAAACAAACAAGGCAAACACTTCAACTGTAGAAACAGGGGATCCCATTCAATGAACAGTTAATTATAACAGGTACAGTCACTCCATGGAGCAGTAAAACACAGACAGGTTGCTCAGGACCCTGTGGTCACATCAGAAGCTCAAAAATCACTCTGGACCGAAAGGGTCACATCAGAAACTATGTGGTGCTCAGGACCAAAAAATTCACACTAGACACTTGAACAGCACTCTGGACCAAGGGGTCACATCTGAGCAATGAATCCAGGTGGCCACCCTACAATTTGGGCAGCCAGCAGTCCAAACACAGGCAACAAAACTCGAGGCTGAATTAGGCCTTTAAAGGCAAGCAGCGACTGCTCTCTCCTTCTCTTTTCTATCCCCCACAAGGAGCACAGATCTCCAGGGGTTGGCCGACCCAGCTATGGCCCCCTTCACTGTTCACTCCACTTCTACGAGACCCAGGAGGTACACATCTATTTAGGAACAACTGCCTGCAGCTTCAGCCACCCTCACAGCATACTCCTCCTTTTAGGCACAGAGCCCAGAACTCAACAATCAAGGCACAGGGGCATGCTAGGACCTCCCTAGGGTTGCCCAATCCCCAGGCCCAAACTAGGATCCCTCACCTCATGTCTCTTTCTCCCAGCAGGCAGCACTTCTTTTAAAGCCTCACGGAGACTACTCTTGATTCTGGCCCCAAAACAACAAAGGCTCTACTGTAACTGGCAGCCACCACTTCCTTTCTTCTGCAGCTTGCTGTGCCATTTTAACAAAAAACAAACGTAGCCACATGGCCAAGCAGGCAAACGCCCCACTCTGACTACTCCCTCCTCGATCTCCCTCTCGAATCCTCCTTTTCCCACTACTGCACTTCCTTTATGCCCTCAACTCCCAAGGTGCCAAACCTCAGGTCCAATACTGAACCAGCTCCTAGGGTGCCAAAACACACTCTCCCAATGCCTCATGGAACTTGTAGTCCTGTTTTAAGTTATTTACATTGTGCCCTGCAGTGCCAGCTGGCACCAAAACTACTCTATCTAAAAGGAGCAGCTGCTGCTTTAAATTTCACAAGCCAGTGGCTGCACATGTGCAGTGCACCTGGTCCACCACAATTTATTTATAATAAATTATGTATTTGATTCTACCTGTGGTCCTGAGCCTGGCCAAACACACAAATCTGACCCTGTGCCACCACCGTGCCCGGAGGCATGGAAGAACCATTAACTCCACTGCTTAGCCCACCTGGCCAGAGGCTGAGATAGCAGGAGTACAGTGACTGCAGCCACAAGCCGCACCATGGGGGTCACAAGGTGTGACTCCCACCTGGAGCCATGGAACAACCAGCGCCACAGGGAAGACCAGAGCTACCACTTCGGAGGTAAGCCCATTTTGGGGGGTTGCACATCATTTAAAAAGTCAGTAAACCCTTCCCTTCACCTGGGTGGGTTATTAGCAGCTAGATGAGAGTGGGTTTCTGTATTTTTTTGTATGTAGTTCTCCTAATGACTGTGGCAGCGGGTCACCATTGGTGTTACGGTGGCTGCTCCTGCCTTGTGGACTTGACATAGGCTAAAGGACCCAGGTCCTTTGAGTTCCTGATTTTGGGTCATATCATCTCAGTTAGAATTAAATAGTGCAGTTCCTCCACCCAGAGATAGGCTTATGGGTCTCATTTAGGTGTAGAGCCACCACCTGGGATTCAGTACCTCCCCACGGGTTCCACTCATCCATAAACCAGTCAACGAGTGAGGTGACAGTCCCCATAAAGTATACAACTTATGCTGTAAAATAATTATATGTGCACAGATGGTGACTGCAAACAAAATGAGAGAAAACTTTATTTAGGGTTACGTGTCAGGCTGTGAATGGGAGAAAAAGGTCAGCAGAATGAGGCAGTTAGCATTGTCTAGTTCTGGCTGTTTCTTCTATTTGCGTCCAGGCCCAACTAAGTTACAAACAGGCCTGCTCTTCAGTGCCTTCCAATTCACGGCCAAATCATATTCGCCAGGCTGCGTTTCACGTGCCTTTCAAGGCTCAGCCCACAATAGTGCCTGTCTCCACACCACACATTGTACAGTACAGTTGCTTTTCACATTTACCTACCTGTGCTTGGGGTGCTACCCCCTCCCCACTGGTACCAGGGCAAACCATTTAATACTATGGGAGCTCCTAGTGCTTCACTGGCATCCAAGCCATGGAACGTGTGTAGGCTCTATGACATCGACATGGTTGGCTGGTGGTAGTGCCACTGAAATAATAAACCAATGATTTGCAAATTAAAACCCCAAACTAACTGCTCATAAACTCAGAAGGGTGCTTGTAAATCCTGGCCAGATGGTCTAGTCCATTTAATGCTTTCCCAGCTATGATTTAAAAGTTGCAGGGCAAGCCCTTTAAGTGATTATGTACCATTTCTTCCAAGGTATCACTTTCGACCTATGGTACCTTAAACCGATGATAGTCCTTCTGTGGCATTTTTGAACTCTTATTCTCAGCCTTTGTTAAGTTTAGAAAGGATCATAGTTTGGTCCCAACAATGCGACCAGCTGATCCCTTCAATTTCCTCTTCATGTACATGCCCCACACTCCAAGCATTGTGGCGTGCAGCAAGGGAGGGACGGGGTGTGCCCTGAATGAATGGGACCCAGTTTTCGGGTGGCTATCACTATTATGGTGGTGAGTTGAGATTATTGAAGACCACCACTAAACTAACTAGGTCCTTGTAGTCAAGCGGCAGCATTCATTAATTTCCAACTCACCATCATTATTAAGTAGTAATTAAAATTGAGTCACATTTATTTAAATGGGTGCACCCCACTGTCCCTTGCTGCATGTCATAACATGACTGAGCACAGGGCGTACTTGAAGGAGAAGGTGGAAGGCATCAGCTGGCTGCCTTGTTAGAGCCAAACTGTGATCCTTCAAACTTACAAAGGCTGACAAAATATTAAGAATGCCACAGAAGGACTATTATGTCACCCTAAGGTACCCATATCCTGAAAGTGGTACCTTGGTGTCAGAAAATCACTTTAATCTACTCATGGCTCCCAGACCATGGGATCTCCTCAATGCCGGGGCAGTTCACAGCAAGTCCTTCTCCAATTGGTTTCACTCTCACTTCCTTCTATGAAGTCTTTTGTATCAGTTGGTACACGTAGTTTCTTTGGTCCAGGTCAGGCCTCTGCTGACCAAAACATTTAGTAACCAATTATCCTGTGCCCAGGGCAGCTCTGTCTGTGAAAACATGATCCTATCCACCTACCACGCCATTTCCAGGCATCCAGTCCCTAGTGTGTGTATGTAATCAGTTCCGGCTGTGGTGTTGGCTGGACAGCTTTGCAGATGAGCTGCAGTCTCAGTCACATTAAACGCTGCAGCACAGCAAGTCTTTGTTAAGTATGCTACAGCCTTAGGCTTCACTTTCACATGACACTTTGCATACGTTACCTTCTTATACAGCAGGAGTTCTTCTTCTTACTCTGAAGATGCGCAGTCTGTCTTTCTTAACAGCACACAGGCATCTGTCTCTTTCATGTCTCACACTGACTAATTGGGTCTGAAACAGCCCCTGCTGTTCATTGGAGAATAGAAGTTCTCAGTTTGCAGTCTAGAGCTGTCAAGTCAAAGTTAGCAGGCCTAGAGGTCTATCATGCAACAGATTATTGGTTGCTGCGAAGGTGCCTGAATTTACTAAGTCCTTTACAAGTCTACAAGCCCTTGAGGCTCTCTCCTCAGGGAGTCCAACCCTCATAGGTTTCCAGTCACCCTCTGTCCCATCATCGTAACAGCTTGAGTCAAAGGTGATAAAGATGGCTGCCAATTTGTAGCCTGAAGGTAGTCCCTTTCACAAATTTCCTTATTTACACAAAGTGTGGCTTGCAGATGTTAAACCCATGCATCAGACAAGCCCTATGCAGGTGATCTTAGGTTTTCTTTTTTTTCTCTTTTTGCCCCACAGCCGCCACCGTACATCAGCCTAGTCAGCTCACCCCTGAACAGACTTCCAAGCACTCCTTATGCTCTTGCCTCCAGTACCCCAGGCTTACCCCTAGAGGGTGGGGATGCGCCACCCAAGTGCCATATGACAAGTAACTGCCTGGGGAGAGCGGGTCCCGGAGGTTAATGAAGCCAGGGGCAGGCTTCACAAGTGTGGCCAGCTGCAGGGAGAGTTTTCCTGCTTTGTCAGGGGTGGGGCGTGCAATGGCGTCCCAGCATCTGCCCCACCCTCAGATGTTGGCGCCCGGTAGCTGCATGAACCCCCAGCCTATGCCTGGGGTTCATTGAGCACCGAGCATGACCCACCCACCCGGAGAAGGAGAGCAGTCCGTAGACATTCAAGCCAACTCCCCGGCTGGCCCTCCAGTGACTTGGGTCCATTCCGAACCCAGGTTGCTGGTGCTCTTAGGTTCGATTCAGTTGGGACAACAATCAGGAAATTCTCAATTTGATCAGGAGAGCAAAAGCGGCATCTCCATCAGTGGTGATTTGTGTCTTTGATGTGCAAGTGCAAGGGAGCCTTACAGGTAAAGCCCCATGGGAGGGATGCACTACACCCTGCTAAACAGTTGATGTCTGCATGAATTCTAACAGCAAAAGTCCAAGCAGGTACAACAACATTTAAACTGTCTAGACTCTGATACCTATCTTGGCATAGGTAAATGGCATATATCCAACAGTTCTACCTAGACAAATGATTCCTGGCTAATACATCTTGGCAAACATTTCCCAAATGTTATACCTGTTAGCTATTGTTTACCCCGGGGTATCTGTGGACACTATACGGAATGTTGAGCTGGATGTTATGTATATACCTTTCTGTACTACGTGCCTGGTTAGGTTAGCGAGGTACCAGTGGCATCAAATCTTTGTGTGATTGAGTGTGACAGTTCTTTCAGGGATGATGCTTCTTCCTTCAAGTTCAGGGCTACAACTCCTTCTCATAAACCAAGCGTAGAGTGTCTTTAGTTCAAGTCAGCTCCACTATGTTTTCTGGTTCTGGGTGCTCCCTGTCCACTTCTCGATGATCTCCACTAGTACTGGCCATGTGTCCAAGGGTACAAAATGTTTTGAATTGGGATGCAAATGGGCTGCAGGTTACTTGGATTCCTCCCTAAGTATTACTTCCTGAATCAAACTAGGAGTGTCCACTGTGGAGTAGTACTGCATGAGTTCCATGTCCTTGTCTGTTGAGTCACTGTCCTTTACTCCCAGGGTAACGCAAGGTTTTTCTTTGACTGTGTTTTTTTTTTTCCGGTGCATACCAGATCTCATTACCGACTGCTGAGGATCTTCAGGCTCTTCAAGAGGAACAGGAGTGTCCACCTTTTCAACAGGCAACCTAGCGATTTCTGTGAATTTAATGGAGTCCCACCTGACTCCTTCCAGCCATATTCTGTAAACTGACTTCCAGTATGTGCTCTTCCACAGTATAAGGGTGTTGCCCCATCTATCCACAATCTTGTGCTGACTGGGATGTTCTAGATCCTGTAGTAACACTCTATCACCAGGCAAAAATTTGTGTGCCTTCACCTTTTGTCATACTGAGCTGGCTCTTGTTCCAGTTTTCAGCCATGTCTGAGGCCAACTGGTGGCTACATTCAACTGATCTCTGAGCTATTGACATTCTTCAGGTAGGTCTGTGGCTGGGCTTCCATTGACACAGACCAAGAAGCACAAATCAATTGGTAACGTTGCTTACCTACCAATCATTAAGTAGCATGGTGAGTACGCTATAGCATCATTTTTGTGCAACTGTAACGTGGTACAAGTGTGCTCACTTGTTGGTTCCACTTCACCTTGTCTTTGGGGTCCAATATGCCTAAATATGTTTAACAAAGTCCGATTAAAATTCCTGCAGTTCTGGATCAACTCGAGGAGATATGTCTTTCTTTGAGATTTATGTGTTCCCCAAAGGGATAATAGTAACTTCACTAGTCTGCCTTTGTTTTTATATAATATTTTAATAATTGTGTAAGTGAACAACTCACAAAACATATTACATATGGGTGGGTAACACAGGCATATCAAATTATCACAATACCATCACGAAAACTCTATTTAACAGCTCCTCCCCATCAGTAACAACATAGGAGAAAATACCCAAATTTATATTAACTTCCATTTGATCATAACCCAAATGCACGAAGCCAAGGAAGGGTACAGGGGAATCATTCATCCGTAATATTGTCCACACAAACACATGACCCGTTTAAGTAAAAGGTCTCTAGCAATTCCCCCTAAGCAAACAATCAGTAAATAGACTAAAGAAACTCCCCAACCTCCCAAAAAGAAAACTCCAATTATAAATTCCCCACTATACACCTTTCAGAGTGTGCCCCGTCTGTTAAACACTTAGCAAAACTGCAAATACAATGCCCAGGACAAAAAGAAAATAACAATCTTTTTATTTTTTTGTAACTTAGTTTTTATCAGAATATCAAAAAGGCAAGTACATATAACATATATAACAATTGATTTTGAAACATAAGAATACAAATCAAGAATATGTAAGTTGATAGCATAAACTGCATGATTTCCAGGAGTGTTAATAAATAAAATGACTGTCCCAGTACTAAACTTGTTATTTTGGGACCACCATATGAACAGATATGCTGGAAAGATAAAAACAAAGGGTAGATGCACTGAACTAGAGTTGAGATACGAAACATTCAGATATGTTTCTATCTTGAACAACCTATAGATACACAACCCATAAAAAAAAGAGAGATGAACAATACTATCTAGTTGGTGCTATAGGTGGTGAACTTTTAAGGGAGGAAGGGGAGAAGAGAGAGAGGTAGAAATCAAAGGAGGAGTTCCCCTCTACTTAACATGGAAGGGGAGTTGGAGACTGAGGGGTGGAACAATAACATGGGAGTAGAATAACCAAAGAGGGAGGTGTCCCCAATTGACTGCCCCATGGCAATTCTTGGTCTCCGCTCATCAGTCCCTTAAGATGCCAAGTGTGCCATATGTCCAGAAATTTGTCCCTACTGAGACGGAGAGTAGCTGTGATTCTCTCCATGGACTCAACCTCTGAGACCTTGTTAATCCATTGGTTGAAAGCTGGAGTACGTGGGGAGAGCCAATTCAGTGTGATATACAGTATCTTAGGCGGCAACACGTAAAATATGAGTTTCACCTTGGTCCCTGCCGCCACAGTAATCCCCACCATACCAAGTACCAGGCTATCAAATGTGAGTGGGAAAGGGGTACCAAGAAGTGCCAGATTGTGTGCATGCACTTGTTGACAAAACGGTGTCACAATAGGACACCCCCAAAAGATGTGCCAGTGGGAGCCTATTAATCCACATTCTCACCAACATAAGTATGAATGTGTCACATGGAAATGTCTTGTGATGGTGGGGGTATGGAAAAATCTTACTACTATCTTCCAATTGAACTCACACCATGTGGGTGAAGCTGTCACCCCCACCCCATCTCTGCCAAAGTCGGCATTCCCAGTGAGCCATATGAATAGGAGAAGTGGACTCCTGTTCCCATCTAATACAGACAGAGTCCATCAAAATGGGAGCCCGATTCATAAGTAATATATAATTGTGACAGTGGCCAAAGTTCTACTTTAAGGTTAACCCACCAATAAAAACTTCTCCTAACTGTGTCTGGGGTCTTTGTAATTGCTGAGGATGGATGTTGTAAAATAAAGTGCCGTACCTGTACAAAGCAGAAGTGATCTCCTAATGTCATTTATATTTTTGTTGCAGCTGGTGAAAGGACATGCAGACATCACCCTGGAAGAGGTGTAAACGAGTGAGTCTCTGTGACTCCCAATATTGATAGCCCAAGTCCATTGTAGGGGAGTGAAAGTTTCATGGTGCGAATTAGACAGAGTGGGCCAAGGGTGTTTTAGCACCTGTTATCCCACAGCCTGAGTATCATATTGATAGTATGCCTAGTCCAGGGATTTGTTACTTTACAGAGGGTCTGAGGAGATCATACAGAAAATAATAATCTTAATCATCAAATAACCAGTCTCCCAGCATCCAAAAGTATAATCCAACAAAGTCTAGAGAATACATTTCCCACCTGGAAATAGTCCCACCTTCACTATTGGACAAGAAAAGAAAAAGGTAAAGGGCTGGGATTTGGGAACATGAAGCAACCATACAACAATCCCGTACAGCTCTGGGAAGCTGATCATAGTAGGTCCATAATGCAGCCTACTTACGGCCATCCATGTGGCTGGTGGAATAATCATCACCATGAGTCCACAGATACTACCAACACTGCAGCCATCATCCTTCATCGGAGGAAACCCCATCTGCTGTACCCACTACCATCTCCTGCTCAATGCAGCGAATCATTTTAGTGGCATCCTTCAGATCAGCAAAATGGTACTGGCGACCCTGCCAAGTCACCCTAAGCTTAGCTGGGAGCAAGAGCTGGTGCGGGACCTTCAGCAATCGTAGACATCTCTTAAGATCATTAAACTTCACTGCACTGTGAGTAGGGGTGAGAGCCCCACTTTTTCAAATCTGGTACTATATGATTGCTTTGCAGAATTGCACCTAACACTGACTCATGTTATTATTTATTTGGTTGTAGCTTTACTTTATTGTTTTATTGATGGTTGGGGTATATGATTAGTAATTTTACATAGTTATTGATTTTTGTTTTGTTTATGTATCTGTGTTGATAGCATATTTTATTTATTTGATCTGTTAATCAATATTATTTGGTCTGGTGGGATTAATTTATACTGTGTGTGATTGTTATTGTTTTAAAATGTGCTGGAGTGGCCAAAGATGGTCAGGCAGTATTCCCCTACCAGGATCAGGGAACTGCACCCTTTTGATTGCTCCTATCTTCCAGTGGAGGTTTATAAGCAATGTCAGTCCCTATGGGTTTGCTAGGAGGCATAGGAAGGGACGGGAAACTGGGCCTGGTGGGGGAATGGAAAGGGGGGAGACGAATTGGTGTGATAGGGACCAGGTGACGCCCTGGGGCAAAATGGTGCCAGGACAGGGGTAATCCCTGTCTTGTGCACATACCCATGGGCCCAGCAATTAATGCTGGTCAGGAGCAGAGGTCTTCCTCCGCATCATATCCAACCCGGGCGGTGTTATGTAATGCCAGGTCCACCAAAAACAAGACAGCTATTATAACTGATCTTGTTGAAATGGTGGTTCAGGCATGCATCACCGAGACCTGGCTGGACGATAATGCAGGCCCAATTTTGGCTTCTGCAGTTCCAGCTGGGTTCTCAGTGATTCACTGCCCGAGGTTGGATCATAGGGAGTGGGGGTGTAGCCATCTTTTTTAAGACCAAACTGGGCCTTGTGGAGGTTCCAGTGGGAATCATCAGATCCTTTGAGTGTATCATGGGAGAGGATGTAGGTTGCAGGATACCCCTCATTTACAGACCACCATGTAATGGGGCTTATTCCTGCAGGAGATTCTGATTCTCATCGTCAACATGGTATTGGAGTCTCCCAGATGGATTATTCTGGGGACTTGAATGCCTGGGTTGACAATGAACTCTCGCAGTTTGGTCAAAGTCTCCTCCAGTTAATGATAATGTTGGACCTTACACAGGTTGTTACCTCCTCTACCCATATAGGAGGTCACTCATTGGATCTGCTATTCCTTCTGGGGATGGAGATCTCTGACTTGGGGGTGGAACCAGTCAGTTGGTCTGACCATCACACCATAGGGTTCAGTTTTGGGGCCCCCCAAATGGACCTACCCCTTTGGAGATGGTCCGGTACTGCCCTTTAAGGGGAGTTACCCCAGATGGTCTATTGGCGGTTCTGGACCTATCAGGATTGCTGAGTGAAAGCACGAGTCCAGGGGATCTAGTACTAGCCTATAATAAGGCAGTGGGAGATGCCTTGGACTTGATTGCTCCTGTTAGTGTTTGACCACTCACTATTCGCCCAAGGTCCCCTTGGTATGATGGGTTCTTGAAGGAGTTAAGGCGGGTTGGTCGAAGGCTGGAGAGAGCATGGCAGAAATCCGGCCTTGATGCTGACAGGCTTAGATTGATGGAACACTGTGAGGGCCATCAATCAGAAATCACCCGTAAGAAGGCAGAGTTCCTATCCAGGGAGATTTCTGCTGTGCAAAATCGACCAGCTCAACTCTTCCAAACCATTGACGGATTGTGCAATCCAGTCTGTCTCCAGTCCGGAAGAGCTTTTTCACAAGTTAAGTGTGATGAGCTAACTTGGTTCTTTGCAGATAAGGTTGCCAACTCAGGGCTGGCATCATGGCTCCCTCTTTGAGGGGTTGTGGAGGTCAATGGGAGGTAGTGAGCACCTGGCCTGTCTGGGCCGGACATTGTGAAGATTGTCCAGACCTTGGCCCAACCTGTTGTAGTTTGGATCCGGCCCTACTCCCTATTGGTGGGCAGTGTAGATGCTATCTGCCTGATCCTAACTGAAATTGTATGGAGATCCTTGGAGAGGGAGTCTTTCCAGACCCCAAAGGAGGTGGTCATTTGACCACTTCTTAAAAACACTCCTTGGATCCCGATGATCCAGCTTACTACTGACCAGTCTCTAACCTTCCTTTGTGGGAAGGTTATTGAGAAAGAGTAGTTGCGTTGCAACTGGATGATCACCTTATAACTCACAATGTCTATGAAGTCTGATTTAAGGAAGAGGCATAGTACAGAGACTGCCCTTGTTCGGGTGCTAAATGACCTCTTAATGGCAGAGATTGAAAGGCTTGTACCATCTTGGTCCTTCTTGATCTCTCAGCAACCCTTTGACACTGTGGACCATGGGGTGCTTTTGGAGACCCTGCGGTTCCTTTGTGGACTGTCAGGTACGGTCTGCGAATGGTTTTGATCCTTTCTTGTAGGCAGGTCTCAGAGGGTGGTCACTGGAATTTATTCCTCTGATGCCTCTCCATGTCCTGGGTGCCGCAGGGCTCCATATTAGGTGCCCATGCTGTTTGCAGTGTATATGCTGCCATTGGGAGATATCATCAGATGATACGGCTTGAGTTTTCACTGCTATGCAGATGATTCTCAGCTGTATTTGTCTTTTGTGCCTGGACAGGTTAATGCAGTCTCTGTGCTAAATAGTTGCCTCTCCGAGATCAAAGACTGGATGAGCTTGAGTTGGCTGAGACTGAATCCGGATAAGACCGAAATGTTGGTTGTGGACCCGGGTCACCTGGGACGGGTTTTGGGGCTGGGCACATGTCGGCCTATGGCTTATTTATTTATTTATTTATTTATTAAATTCTTGGATTACAAATACCTTTGAGCAGAAACTGCTCATTAACAAAGGTTCCACGTCAAAGGATGAGGGTCAATATACATACAGAGGTAGTAAAAAGAATGCACAATAAACAACCAAAACAACTAAAGAAAAAATAGAGATACTCAGTTATAACATACTTTGAGATAATATTCATATAACGAGCAGCTTGAGTAGGCAGCTGGCTGCTAACAATAAGAGATAGAGGCACCATAGGCAGTTGGTATTGCAGGCGGCGACCGGGAGAGGAAGTTGGCTTGGCTAATGGGCCACTGTCCGATGGTGGGAAAATGTCTTGTGCCAGTGGAGATGGCAGGAAAGGAGTCACAAGGAAGGCCCGGTGCCAGAGGGAATGAGACTGGAAAAGGGAGGGCTGTGAGACATGAGTGAGCTTGGAGGTGTTTAGAGAGATCTATGTTCAGAAAAGCAGTCACATTGAGTGGTAGAGGTGAGGTAAAGTTTGAGATTCCTTTTGAAGGGTCCAAGTGTAGTAGAAGAAAGTGCTTCTTTATTGAGGGAATTGAACTATTGAGCGGCTCTATAGGTAAAGGACCACTGACCCATGGAGGTACAACATCTGGGAACCTGAAAGGTTAGAGATTGGGCACCACGTGTTTGTTGAGTGCCACTGTAGGTAGTAAGGAGTGAGCTAACACCGGGTGGCATGAGACCGAGGAGAATCTTTTTGGTAAGTAAGCAGGTCTGGTATTGTATTCTACTGAGCAGGGGTAGCCAGCTGGCCTGTGCATAGAGGTCACAGGTGTGAGTTTGTCAGGCCGCACCCTTTAGTAGTCTACAGGCTTTGTTGAGAGAAACTGAGATCCTGCGGAGGGCACTTGTTGAGGCAGAGCCATAGATGGCAAGGCCATAATCAATGATAGAGGTGACAGAGCTGTAGATGGCTAGTTTAAGGGCATCCAGGCATACAGTGCTTGTGTTTGTGTAGTAGTCCAATCCATTATATTGGCGGTCATGGCAACAGTGTCAATATGCCGAGTGTAGGAGAGGGTACTATCCAGGGTAATACCAAGGTACTTGAACTCCTTGATGTGTTCGAGTGGGTTCCCAGCGTGGTTCTTGATGGTGAGGGACAGAGAGTTGTGCCTGCTCCGTTGGTTACAGAAGGGCATGGCTTTAGTCTTGCTGTGGTTCAGGACAAGTTTATGAGAACTGAATCAGTCTTCGATGCGCTTGAAGTTGAGCTGCAGCTGGGATTCAAGGACTGTAATGTCATGGTGGCTGGAAAAAGGACTGCATCATCTCGTATAATAATATTTTTTGGTGGCAGGCACTGGGAGATTGTTGATGAAGAGGAGAAGAGTAGAGGGCCAGAATAGACCCTGGGGACTCGAGGCGGACGGTTTCTCATCTGAAGAGATCCCTGCAATCCTTACACGTTGGATCCGATTATCAAGGTAGCTGGTGAACCATGGAAGGGCATCGCTGGAGAACCCAATGGAGGACAGTTGCTTGAGCAGTAGGGGTGGTTAACTGTGTGAATGCCTTGGTAAGGTCTATAAATACTGCCCCTCCACAATTCCTTTGTCAAGCGTGGCATGGATGAAGGTTGTAAATTCAGTAGTGCAGTGGTGGTGCTGTGCCCTTTTCTGAAGCCATGCTGCTCTGGGCACTGTACATTGTACTTATCCAGGAATTCAACTAGTTGGTACGACACTATTCGCTCCAGGGCTTTAGATAGTGGGGGGAGGAGTGAGATAGGTCTGTAATTGGTGTGCAGCATCCTATCTCCACTTTTGTGAACCGGTGTGACAGTGGCTTTCTTCCAGAGAGAGGGGAACTGGCCCAATCTAAGCGAGAGATTGAAGATCTTTGTAAGTGGTTCTAAGATTTTATCGAGGACTTGTGCCAGCAGTTTCAGGTCAGGGGAGTCACCACTGTACCCTTGTTTGCCGATGGCCTTTTGAATGTATTTTCTAGCTACTTGTGGTGGGACCTCCTTAAAAAAACTTTGGGGTTGTATGCGTTCTAGTTGGGGGTAACTTGGGAGGAGCTGGAGGAGGTCGATAAAATTTGGTGGAAGGACACTGTCCAGTTTGTAAATGCATTATTAAAAGTGCTGGTGATGATACCTAGGTCGAGTGTAGGAGTGCCATGAAGGTTGAGCATAGTGGGTGGTGCTTTAGGATCCTTGCCTGTGAGTTCTTTCATGTTGTTCCAGAATTTGTTTCCCTGGCCCCAAGAGTTGGTCAGAGCCTCTTTGTAATAGCTGCGTTTAGCATTCCGTATTTTTCAAGTGCAATCATTTCTGGCTGCTTTGTATAATTGTATGTTTACTTGCGTCGGAGTTGCACAAGCACAATGCCAGAGGTGGTCTCTGTGCTTGAGTAGAGTTAAAAGGTCAGTCAGTAGGCGATGGTGTCCAGCTCACCACCTCAGACGGTCGCAAACTTGGCATTATTTTGATGATGGCTTGACCTAAAATCTCTGGTGTCAACTGTGGTTAAATCCTCATTATACAATGACAAGGAAGAATCTTGGACTGTGATTGGTCAGTTTGGGGCTGGACCCATGGCATTATCCCAGCATGATGCCACAGGTCTACTGTCATCATTATGGACATCATGGCAGCTCTCTTTTTTTGCATCTCCTCTTAAGAAACATAAATATTGTTCCACTCTAATAAAACATTCTTTAAAATATTTTTTATTTTATATATAACAACAAGCCATTGTATAATAGGAATAATGCACTCCAGGGTGTGTCGTTTGGGATAACGCCACGCCTGGGACGTGGTGCACTAGGCCTGTGGCCTTGTGCCAACCCCCAGGCATGGTGTTATCCCAGCACTATACACACCCTGTCAGGCATTATTCCTTTATTTTACCATCTGAGGAATATCGCCTGTGAAACACCTGGTTAATCCGGTGACCTTCCAACTTTGGTCCATGCCTTCATTACTACCCTCTTGACTACTGCAATGCCTCTACCTAGGGCTATCTGGGGTTGAATCCGCCGCTTGCAGCTAGTGCAGAATGCTGTGACCAGGCTGCTAACTGGCACTTCTAGGACTAGTCACATTACGCCTGTGCTGTGTGAGCTGCACTGGCTGCCAGTTCAGTGGCGGATCACCTATAAGGTAGGCTTGCTTACCTTTAAGCCCTACACGAACTGGGACCTGACTACCTGAAAGATTTCCTGACTCCCTACTCCGCAAATCATCCTCTCCGATCCGCTGACAAGGGATTGCTTGAAATTCCAGGGTTCGTTTGAAAACCTCCGGTGCTCTCGCTTTTTCATTTGAAACACCAATTTGTGGAATTCTCTACATCATCGGTTAAGAGAATGCCTGACCATCAGTAGTTTTAAAACCATGCTAAAAACTTATTTATTCTCTCAGGCCTTTCCAGACTGTTTGTAAATAATTTATATTGCTGTTTGTTTTAAATACTGTAGCTTACGTCTGTACAGCACCTTGATTTTGAAAGGCACTTTATAAATAAAGTTTGATTTCATTTGAAACTCCCTGCGCCTTTGCCGGTGCTGAAAGAAAGGTCTGGGAAGAGCGAAATAGTATCATCCCATATTTCAGAGGTCCTCACCTCCTGGTGAGCGAATGGCTCTGTTCCTGTCTCCAACCTCAGTACAGACCACCAGCATAGTCCTGGATGCAGTGGAGCCTGCTGCCCCATGTCAGGGGTAATTCTGAGGCTTTCACAAGGGGCAAGGAGGATCTGCAGCTGTAAGTCCCAGAATGATAGGTAGGAATGTTTTCATAAAGTTCAAGCAATCCTCTCCTCCGCAGCTTCAGAGAGCCTCACTATCCACAAATTTTTTTCTCTAACTTGATTTTCCGTGGCCTCAAGTGTCAGCCTAAGCAGGGCATTCTCCTTAATTAGTTTCAGTGTTGCCTCGGATGATTTGAGAGCCGAGGTTTCCGAGTGCTGCACTACTTGTTTTCGCAGGAGTCCATTCTAGACTCCAGGGTCGAAACTCTGGGAGTCAAAGTATCACATTTTTTATCTAACTCCTGCACTGACTGGACGAGCTGCAGCAGAGTCGCTTGTATGGAGGCAAGAGATGCACCACCAGGCATCTGATCCTTCACTGAGTCCACGGCTCCCTGGATGCTGCAGGCTGCTCCTCACAATTGTTGCTGTTGTTTTTAGGAGCATAATAATCTGACAGAGGAGCATTTGCCCCCTGAGTCTTGCCCATCTCATCGATAATTAGGATAAAAACAGAACAGGCACAAAAGAAGGCAAATATTTTGATTTTAGTTGTATTTAATAACAAAATACAGGAGCTGTGGGACAATGCTGCTCTTGATGGCTGCTCAGCAGTGCCCCCTGCCTGCCTTTGTAATCATGATCTGAATGGGTCCTCTTGGGTGCTTCATAGTGCACAATTACTGCCTCCATCAAATGTTTGGTGGAGTTGAATAGGCTTGGTATACCTTGAAAATGATGGTTTACCACAAGTACATTGGCAACAATTCTTAAACCAGTTCTAGGCTGAGAAAGCCAATGCATACCAGTTTCATGGGTGCACTGGTAGAAATATTTAGAAGAGGGACAGTCCTAGTTGGCAAGATTTTTTGCTTCATACATCTACAGCATTGCCGATAGTGCTCCATCACACTGCAGTACGTGGCCAATAAAAGTGAGCTTGTATTAAGTCCAGCATTCTCTCATGTCCCAGGTGTCCCATATCACCGTATAAGGCATGCATGACAATTCTTTTGAATTTCTTAGGCAACAGCAACTGCTGTCTGGGAAATTTATGTGGTCCTTATGTCTCTTAGCAGAGCAAATTGTTTTCCAGCTTCAACATAGGACACACCAGCAGTAACAACTGATTATCTTCATGTCTGGATACCATTTGGTTTGCATCCCATCCCTTCTGTAAGGAAATTATGATGTCCTGGATACTGGAGTCCAGTCTGTTCATGCTATAAGTCATGCTAACTCAGATGAGGCAATGCCATCTGCTACAGAGCAGTAAAGCTACAATAGATGGTAGGGAAACATCCACGCAGATCCTCCAAACTGTCCACAATATGATGGGGGTTAGCGGATGATGGTGGCTTCTTATTGGTCTTTAATTTCTTATGCAGTTTTTTCTGGGGTTTTCGGAATGTATATCTAATCCTTGTCCTCTTTAGCAGAACGTGCAGGGTGCCTTGACAATGCATCAGTTTGTATTCTATACAGTAATCCTATGTAGACAATGCTGATAACCATCTGTGTAGAGTAGGTATTGGCTCCATCTGTTTTCCACTTGTTCGATTAGACTCCAGTCTGGGACAATATCAGCCCTCTACTCCATAGTACGTCTCATTGTTCGTATGGCATTACAGACCTCTGAAGGTGTAACTTGATCTCCATTATATCAGCAGCAGCACTCCTGTTCTTTGGATCATTATTGACCTTCTGGTATTTCATGTTGAACGAAGCAATCACCTCCCATACAATACATTGTCGATTGATTCTAGGGGTTCATCGCTCCTGTCAAGGTAACACAGCTGAGCATATTCTTATCTTCAGCAGACATACCAGATGGCAGTTTAATTTCTCTTATGCCACGTCTGCTCTTATTCCTACACTTACCCCTGTGTGGAAGCCCCCTTTCTGTAAACATCTCAGTATTGTGTTCTGGGAGACACTCTCCCACACATTGCATTAAGCGTACAGCACACAAGGGTTATTTTTTGTTTTACACATGTGGTTGCTGTGAGTTCTTGTTCAGAAACAAGGACTTCAGGAGTCGAGCTCTCATGCATCTAACATAATGCCTTTTAAAGCTATAGATAATCCTTTGATCTAAGGGTTGCACAATGGACGCTGTATTTGGTGGCAGAAAGACTAATCTGACTGCTGACATTTTCAAGCACAAGCACAATCTTGTGTGACCCCCAATTTTGGTCCCACTTACGCAGTCATTCTGAGAATATATCACCTGTCATCCAGGCCAATCAGTTGCTTTGATACAGCACTGGCAGCTTTTGAACACCACTGAAAAACTGCAGCTGTGATTTTCCAATCACAAGAAAATCATTTTTTTCCATCCCAGATATGTTGCATGTGCACATAATAGAAAGCCTCCTTTAGCCTTCCTAGGCTTCAGTTTGAAAGACAAAGTGCCATATCCAGTGCAGTGATAACAGACTGGCCTCATTATATATATTTGGGTTCATAGCCATTTAGAACCCCAGAAACATCTCTTATCCATGCTTCTGCACACTCAGCATCTGCATTTAGCTTCTCATCATAAATCGTTTAGAAGCAAGTGTTATGGAATTGTTTTCCGTTGGCTAAATCAACCATCAGAGGGTTTAAATTCTGGCTTGGCTACAGTGGTCAAATGTTTCTGGGCTTTTTGGAGCAGTAAAGGTTCAAGCCTGGCTTGTTTCCCCGCCTCTCCTCTCTCACACATTGCCACCCTTTGCTTTTCCCTTACCTGTTGATTAATCAGCAATAATTTTACCTGTCTGTTACATGGTAGCACTTTGGTACAAACGTTGAACTGTCTTTCTGTTGTTTGCAGATTTGATCTCTAATTATTTCTTTTTTGGGGAGGTACAAATGATTTCCTGGTTTCCCTCATATTGCCTGATGGAGTGAGAGAGAGAGAGAGAGAGAGAGAGAGAGAGATCAGGATGTTCCTGGGTGGAAGATCCAAAGGACCCAGGTAGATGGTTGCCTAGGAGGCAACTTTACAGTGAAATTAGTTCTTTATCAGAAAATGTTATCGCTTGTCAGGACCTCAGACTCTGAGCATTACATCAGTTTCAAGACACACCACCAATATTATTAATATCAAAGAAGCCTGAGCAGAGAAAAGTGCCACCCTGATGGAGTACACGACACGCACACTTGGACATAGTGGCCTCGGCTTGGGGACCAAATGGTGGGATCAGTGTCTGAACCAGACTGAGCAAGAACAACAAATAACAATAACTCTCTCGAACCACAGCCACAAACAGACTGCTATGTGTCAGCAACTGCTGGTACAGAGCAAGAAGAAACTCCACACAGTTCAAGACCCTAGAATCTAAACTGGGTCAAGTCCCCGCACATGGATGTGCCGGCTTGATGTGCACATTGTTAGCCAGGCCAGGACCTCTGTACATTACTAAGTATGCACTGAACAGACGTCAGCGCACCATAAATAGTGTAAAGTCTAGGTTATGCATATCATCTCATAGCAAGTTTGCATGATAGTCTAATGACCGTTTAAGTATCCTGTCAGCCACTACCCCTTCCCTCATATGGTCATCAGTATAATGTGTTATTAACACCTACCACCCCCCACCAAACAAAAATGCAAGTGGGCATTCTGACAGAAACATAAACCATAACAACAAAACTTGGTAGTAAAGCTATTTCTGCTGTCAGTATCCAGATGCTATGGGATGGCATCCTTCAGGAATGCCACACAAGGCATGGCTATAGATTATTTGGAAAAAAAATCTTAATATTTCTAAAGAGAAACACAGTTAAATGCAGCACACAAAACAAAATATAGATACAATATCACCTCTCTGTGACCTTTTGGAGGAGAATGCACTGCCATAAACTAATATTATAGTGCAGGAAATGATCTGATGTCTGCAAGCCCTTGAATTGCAATTTTAGTGCGACTTAATAAGCAACACAGGCAGGCTGATTTGTGAAAATGTGGAAAATACTTTAAGAACTGAGATTAGGAACACATTTGGCAGCAGAATTGTTGGGGATGGTGAGTGTAGTACCCAAATTATTTCATAGACAACTGTGAAATATTTGATGCAAAATAAATGACAGCTGCCCAATGCTGGTACCTCACATAGGCCTCTATCCAGGTAAGATGGCTTAAAATGGATTAAGTTCCTTAAACCATTTTAAGTCCATCTAACACAGATCACGCTCACACTACAAGAAGGTTTAAACACGGTTCAAGAACTGCTTTAAAGCCTTGATAGGATCTAGGCCTTTACACTGTTTTTGAAATGGATTATAATAAAGAACCATGTTACCTGCAAGTCTAGAAATGCAGGCATGGTTCCATCAGCTTCAGTCCCCCACAAAGCATGCTTCGCAAGCCCCACTAAAAATGATCGGAGAAACAAGTATGGACCTGGCAGCATGCATGTTTCATACACGCTAAAACATGGCTGAACTCAATTGGGATGCACCAACATAGTAAGTGATAAAACATTTTATAAAACGTTACAACTTAACCGTGTTGTAGTCTGGACACAGCCATAAAGAAAACCATCCTCATAGTCTTCTATTGTTTGTTGTTAAATCCCTGTAAAAAAAAAAAAGAAAGAAAACAGTTAATCGATGTCTGCTGCTGCTGCCACCACACCTCCCACCTGACCCTCCAACTCAGCACCCATCACCCACAACACCCCACCCCTCACTTACCTACCAGGGGTCCAATGCCGTAATCCTGTCCTGGACCGGGACCTGAGGAAATCAGGTATGCAGTCAATGTATTTCAATGCATTTTGAACGTGTAGTCATAACTTGGTCATTTCTTTATATTTCCCCCTACAGTTTCAGTATGACCTTTCCAGGAGCCCACCTCATAAACAATGTAGGTAAAATTCTTCAGCTCCGGGCCAAAAGGTGATTTTTGCAGTCGCTCCATTAAATCACCTTGTGGGTGGGATTTGAACATTTTCACCTACTAGGTTCATGAAGAGGATCAGAAGAAGGCTATGTTGAAAATTTGGGGTAAAATATTTAAAAACAGCAGAGTTATGAATGCACATTGAAATGTTTCAATGCTCACTTGTCACTTTCACAATTTTCAATATTTTGACCCCAAATTTTCAACATAGCCATTTTTCCTTACTACCTCATGAATGCAACAGTGGTTGTTTTCAGATCCTGACCAAAATGTGTTTTCATACCTCTGGTGCGAAGTGAAGTTTCAGCCAGGATTTGAAAAGTATCACCTACCAAGTATATGAGGTGGGGTGATAAGAAGACTATATTGAAAATTTGGGGTCAAAAGATTAAAATACAACAAAGTTACTAAGGTACATTGACATTTTTCAACACTTGCTCATAACTTTGGCAAGTTTTAATATTATGACCCCCCACTTTTCAACATAGCCATTTTTTCACATCACCTCATGAACCTGAAAGCTGCCATTTTTCCAATCGTGGCCAAAATGTGATTTCGCACTTGTAGCATGAAATAATGTTTCATTCAATATTTTATAAATGACACCTGTCATGTTTAGGGGGTCTTAAAAATAATGTTGAAATTTTGGGGTCAAAATAGTTACAGATAAAAATTATACAGTAAAGTTGTTTGCAGGGATGGCCATTGGCCCAGTGGGGGGGGGGGGACCATGTTGCCTTCCTGTGCCAGTGACATGAGTTTGGGTGCGAGCTTAGTGAGACAGCTGAATGGGCTGAGGCTGGGGCAAAGTGTGTGGCACTTGCCCCAGCCTGAGGTGGGATGGAGCAGTGTTCTGGCACACACACTCCTTGTGGTGGGTTGGGAGCCTTCCCTCACAAGGGGTTGACGTGCATGTCGGGGCCTGATGGGTCCATGCACCACATCTGGACAAGTAAGTTATCCTGGCAGATTTAAAGAACAGTGCAGGCACAGACCTACAGTTTGTAAGGTGTCCGGATGCACCACAAATTATTTGTCTTTCTATACATGCTTGCCACACACACCGTACATATAAAAATTTGGCATTGACAAATGCTTGTTTTTTTCTGTCAGGATGCTGGTTTGAGTGGTTTTCACTAAGAAGTCACTCACATGATTTCAAAAGATTATTGAGGGTGGATTTGGCGGTGACTCCAGGAGCAGCAGGCACCTTTGATGTACGACTGTAAGGGAGCCATAAATGTAAAGACCCCATGGGAGGGGTTGGGACTACATTTAAATAATAAAAAATCAAAACAAAGATTTCTTGAAAAGAAAAAGCAGCATTTTATATTACATGTTTCAAACCATATACTAAACAAAATAATAAATGGACCACCATGCACAACTTGGCTGTGTTTCCATCTTGGGGTTTTGATGACATCAGCAACCTCTTGAGCTTTGCTCTTGAGATTTCTATGATGTCATCAGAACCCCTCAGTGGAAACACAGCCTTGTTGTGCATGGATTGCTATGCATTATTCTCTATATTTCTTTTGTTCTTTTGTGATCTGCTGCAAATAGTAAGTGGCACACCACAATTCTTTTCTCTGAATAAGCCACATAGTAGTCACAAAGTTGAGAGAAAGTAAGATCACTTTTCCTGGTGCTGTTTGAAATGCTTGAAAGAATTTTCTGGGTGTCTCAGTAAAATAATTCATTTGGAGTGTTATAAAGCAAAACAAAACGATAATAAAATCAGGAGACTGGCATTATTTTACTTTCCTCCTTTCTTTCCTTTTCTAAAATTCATGGTAACGCCCTGTGTGCTGTGGAAGTATCATTCAGCATGAGAGGAAGACAATAAAATAACGATGCCAAACATGACTTGCAGAGGTTGCCATGCTGCTTCTGAGGACATTTTAAAGGGGTATGGACTACCCAAAACCAACTCTTTGTAGGTCATAAGAAACATCAGGGTAAAACTGTTTTTCAAACAGCTGGGTGTTTTTTTTTTTTCATAGCATAGATTTTCAAGAAACTGCAGTGCAGAATTGAATACAGTTGTTTTTTGACTGAGAAAAGGATTCTCACCTGGGTTTAGTTTAAGCTTTCTGTCTTTCCTTTCCAGGGACAGAGGCTCAGTCTTCCCTAGCGTGTATGTTTTATTTATTCACAATTTGTATTGTTATTTTTTATCATTCTTTATTCTCTTATACAGGGCTCTCCCAGCCAGCTTGCAACAACCTCATATTCACTGTCTCCTTACCCTAATAGAGCTGACTCCTGTGGACCCCCACCCCCATTGTGGTGCGCCCTACAGGATGGAGCAGCCCCCTTCAAACACAAATATCCAGTGCTGTATCCTGGTGATAGCACTATGCCTGAGGAAAAACAGATGTCCTCTGCAGGCTCAGGCTCTTTTCCTGCCCCTCCCCGGCCAGCAGAGATGCTGTGCTTGTGGACTTAGGTGAGTACATGCACATTTGTGACAATGTGGGACCTAGCCAGTGTCTCTCTCCCCCCACCCATTCTATAATCAATCAATCAATCACTTTACTTAACCAGGCATAAACACCATTGAGCAAGCTCATTTTCAAGGTGGTCCTGGGCATTAATACAATACAGTACATTTCATAAGATTACAATTCAGTGCAGCGGTGCAAAAAAAAAAAAAACATTGTGAAGGTGCTGGTCAATATGGGACTATCATACGGTCAACATAATTAATGTGCAAAGGTACATAATGATAAGCTTTTACTGAAATGAGAAGAGACAACAATCCCATATAGTGTCCGCTAAGTAAGAGCTCATACCTAAATGATAAAAATAAGGAGGTATTAAGGAATAGGGTAGAAATTGGGGTGAAAGAGTAGGCAGCCAAAAGGGAGGCCAGAATAGGTAAAAGGTAGAGAATAGGCAGGGCCATCTTGGATTAAGGGAACTAGGCTTGTAGGTCCTAGGTAGGGGTAGAAGAAAAGTCAGGAGACTGGGCAATCTAAAATTGAATAAAAAGTGAGGTCACACTTTTCACTGCAGTCCTGCGCTGCTGCTTTAAGGAATTGCATAAGCTGAATATGCCACAGCCCTTATCAAAATACCTCTGCTATCTTTCAGTCGCGCAGCTAACCTTGACATCACTCATTGCTCTACCACTCGAGATGTCATAAGGTCAAACTGCACTTGTGAAACATATCAGAGATGTTTCTGATAGGACTATGGAATAATATAGAAATGTATACACACTCATAAAAACGGACAGATTTAAATTTTTCTTGGTTTTCTTTGTAAATGTGGCATTCAATATGACAGCTGACTGAATTATGACTCAGACAAAAATCCTTACCTTGGTTATGCAGTTATTACACTGCAGTCCTGCGGAACCCGGGAGTGTAGCCAGGCAATTCACCTGGCAAAGATCCCATCTTTTGTGTTACAACCTTCTGACTTTGTGTTTGACACTTCTGTATGACTGGCTGGGTTAAAAAAAAGTCAAGAGTGCAGTTAGATTGCAAAATACCATGGTACCCCCCAACCAAAGCACTATGTAATTAAAAACAAAAAGGAAGAAGAAAGGAACTGCCCAAGAAACAATTAAAAGCCAGGAAATTGTTTTTTTATTACCTGGCACTGCAGTGAACAGAACTGTATATAGCTTGCTTTATTTTTTTTTTTTAAGTGTCAGGTGGCAACCCGTATTTGTTTACCTTCTATACACAGAATACATTACTGGGCTTGGCTCTAGACAGAATTCAAAAATATAAGTTAATACTGTAGTCAACAAAGTTAAGTTCTGGTTTTGTGGCCATGGAATTTTTGTGGCATTGGCTTGTTCACCTTGCAGTTCTCATGATCACAGCGTGAATTAGGAGCTGCAGGGGAACACTTCCACCAAAAAGTTTTCAGTTGTCCAGTTTACAGCGCTTGTTCTTTGTGTTCACTATGTCTGCCCAGTGCTCTAATTAAAAGATGTAACTGCGAAAGTCCATGCATCCCTCCTGTCCTTGCAGAGAGTTGCATTCCATTTCCACAAGGGTAGAGCAGTGAGTAAAATGCTCTTTAAGGCAGTAGTGGCACAGTGGTAGTGGTGGTGGTGGTGTGCTGTTTTGTGGGGAAGCCTACTCCTGTCATGGGGCCCCAGTGAGAAGGTTCACACAAGATCCCCCCCCAGATTATTGGGGCTGTTTTTCAACTTTGGGGGGGGGGTTAGGGAGAGAAGCGTAACATAGAGGGTCTGCTATAGATCAGACCTTCGAATCTGGCCACAGTTGGTAGTGGCCAAGAGCTGTTGTCTCATCGGCATAAATTAGCGTATCACATGACATGAGGGGACTGCATGACTGCGGGTCTGCTGTAGGTCAGTGGGTTGAATCTGGCCATGGTTGGTAATGGCCCAAAAGTTGTTACTTACTCAGTATAAAAGAATGTACCCAGTGCTGAGAGCTCTTGACACATTGGGCAACATGCATTCTGACATGCCAGTAGCTTACCTTTAATTTTTATGTCTGCTTGTGTGCATGCTAAAGAAACATGTTATGGCAGCTTGCTGCAGAAGCAGGTGTTGTGGGGTGTGGCACTGTTGTGACCAGTGCCACCACTGCATTTTGGGGATTGTGTGTTGGGCACCAATAAAGGAGGATGCTACCGTGATACTAGTTTTAAAGCGTGCCCATCACCTTGAAAGAAAATAGCTGCACCAGTCCGGGAGCACATCGTCATAGCAATAGCAGCCTGTCATTTTGGCTATGCAGTTTGCTGACAGAAACTGAGGCTGTGATGGCGAAGTGGCCCCGATTGATGCGGCACAGTGTTAGTTCATTTGCCAATGGGGGAGCCCCCACTTCCTGTTGGTATAATGCCCCCCCATTAGCTGTGTGCCGAGGGGTGCCCAATCCCCCTCTGCATCATGCTTCCCCAACAGTCTTTCTTTGCCGACAGGGGCCCAATTCCCATCAGCTTCAGTCCCCCCCCAGTTCAGTTTGCTGATGGTGGAGCCCACTCCCCATCGGCATATGCCCCAATTTGTTGTGAAAGCCGAGGAGGGTGCCCAACCTCTGACTCTTGCCCCCTACTCCATATGTGCCAACGGGGAAGCCCAACCCCTGTTGGCTACAGCCCCAAAACACTTCAGATGGCACACTGGGAGCCCACCCCAGTGTGTCAAATGTTCCTGTAAAAAAAAAAAAAACCTTCCTGCAATGTTTTTGTTTGCTTTTTAAACCTGTAAAACAGAAATGGTCCATCGTTGAGTCCGTGGCCTCCCCAACCCGCGCCCACCCTCTGCACACCCTCCTCACTCATACTTACCTCTGGAGCCCAGCGCAACCATCTTCAGTGGACCAGGAACATGTCTGCACTCTTCAAAACCGACCGCAAACTGAAGAAATGCGGTAAGTTGTATAATGGCATAAATAGTTTTTTCAACTTTGGTGCATATCTTGGGCATTTTGTGGAATTTTGGCACCAAATATTCAACACTGGGCTATTGGGACCCTTTCTCTGAATTCAGTCACTGTCATGGCGTTATTCAGACCCGAAGGTGATTTCGCGGTCACTGCACAGAATCACCTTTTGGGACAGATTAACAAAATGACAGTGCCTCTGTTCATGAGGTGGACTGTCAGAAAGCCTATGTTGCAAATTTGGTGTAAAAAATCCAAAAAAAACAACTGTTTTACGAACATGCATTGCTCAGTTTGCACGCACACTCGTAGCTTCGCAAATTGGTAATATTTTCACTCCAGATTTTCAACATTGCCATTTTTCCACACCTCCTTTTGAACAGTACAGCTGTCATTTCAGACATCCTGGCCAAAATGTGTTTTCACACTTCCAGCGCAGAATAACGCAGTCGCTGTGGGAAATCAGTGTTCGGGATAGATTGAGAAAATGACAGTGATACTGTTCATGAGCAGAGGTCCTAAAATGCCAATGTTGAAAATTTGGTGATGAAAGTCCATAAAATGACTATGTTACAAGTGTGCATTGACAGTTTCCACGCACCCTTGTAACTTCACAAATTTGTAATATTCTCACACCAGATTTTCAACACTGGCATTTTTAACACCTCCTTATAAACAGTACAGCTGTCATTTTTCACATCCTGGCCGAAAGGTGTTTTCGCACTTCTGGTGCAGAATAGAGCGGTCGCTTTGGGAAATCAGTGTTTGGGACAGATTAAGATCGAGCGAGTGAGAGAGAGGCGTGAGCGAGCTCAACTGTGCTCTGGCAGGACTGCCATGGATTTCTTTGTGGGCAGAAAAAGACACCAATGCAGGCAGGAGCCCAGTACAAAAGGGAAGCCTGCAGCGCCGGGAGAAACACAACAAGTGAGTGAGAGAGGGGCAGTGAGCGAGCTCAACAGAGCTCTGTCGGGCCTGCTGCAGATTTCTTTGTGGGCAGAAAAAGGTGTCAATGCAGGCAGGAGTCTAGTACAAAAGGAAGCCTGCAGCGCGGGAAAACAGAATGAGTGAGTGAGAGGGGAGGAGCCAGCTCAACAGAGCTCTGTCAGGACTGCTGTGGATTCTTTGTGGGCAGAAAAGGCGCCAACACAAGCGGGAGCCCAGTACAAAAGGGCAGCCTGCAGTGCCGGAGAAGTAGAATGAGCGAGTGGGAGGGGGGAGTGAGGAGCTCAACGGGTTGTGCCAGGATTTTAGAGTTGCCCACCCTTCCGCCCAGGGTCCTCTGTGGTCCTATATTACAGCAGGGTCTCTGGAGCAGAGACAAAGCAATGATTGGATACTTTTAGTATTGCTGTAATAATACAGATTTAGTTGTGTTTATTTCTCTAACTGAGCTAAGTACTGAGCAATACTGTTATGATTGCTGTAATACAGTGGATTCCACTTAAGTGCACATTGGATAAATGCACATTCCTGATAAATGCATACTTTTCCAGTTTCACAATTTTTTTACTATTCACGTAGTGCAAAAAAATCTGTTAAGTGCACACTGGATAAGTGCACATTTCGACTAAATGCAGTTTCATAGTTCACCAACACATCTCTCCTAGGTAGTTAGCACCTCTTAAGTGTACAGGTGATTCTAAGGAGCTGTGGAGCAGCATTTAACACTTTATATCACTCAGCTGGCACTGAAAAGTTGCAAAAGACTGAGATCATTTCCTTTTTGGGTCCTCAAGCAATGCAGATAATGCAGACAGATGATTGGCTTTGATATTTTTTTATAACATTGTGCTTCATCAAGTTATTTTTCAATGCTGCACAGTAGCATATTTTAGTATTTTTTAATTGTTTAGCATAGTGCTATGATAGATAAATGTGGAACACCATTACAGTGTCAGGTCTCAGTTATTTTCTTTATGTTGTATGTAAACATAGGAGTTCGGATAAATGCACATTCCTCTTAAATGCACATTTCTTGCTGCAAAATGGGTGTGAATTTAAGCAGATTCCACTGTAATACATATTTATTTGTTCTGTTTATTTCTCTGACTGAGCTGGAGTAATACTTGGAGTGCAATACGATTTCTAACTGGGCTAAGTGAAACTGCATGAGAGCTGAGAACAAAAAGTATGGTAGCTGAGGGGTGAAATGGACAAGGAGGCTTTAGGATTGCTACAGTAATACAGTATCTAAAGGATGAGATTTGAGACTGAATTAACCCAGTCAGCAAGGGGAGTAGGGGACTAGTGGGGAGACAGAATTTTGAGTAATAGGAGCCTAACAGTTGTAGTAGGGTACAGAACCTGGGAGTAAGAGCCTGTAACATAAGATGGGGGCCAAATGGGGCAGGTGCCACATGTCAATCGAGCGGGCATCTTTGGAAGGGTGGTGGGGTGTACAGGATGTGGGTCCACTATGATCCTGGACTGGGCTTGGAGGATGGGGGGGGGGAAGTGTATGACCACGAGGAGTACCAGGAGAGAGAGCAGATGGCTGTGGGTAGGGAGGGATCAGGGCTGGCACAGAGGTGAACAAGTAGGAGGGGGGAACCGATAGGGGAAAAGATGCAGGAGGGTATCGACTAGGAATAGATTCGAGCCTCTGTTATGGGACAGAGAGAGAGGGAGCAGAAACATACTGAAGGGGGGTGAGGACAAGCGGGCATGAGGGAGGGCAACAGGTAGGAAGAGATACGAGGACAAAAGGGTAGAAGGGGGCTAGTAAGGGAAGGGGGTGGTGACTGAAGGAGAAGGTTACGGGAAGGGGAAGGATGGAGGGTATCACTTATCGGGTAGAAGGGAATGGGGCTCTAAATTTGACAACAGTGGGGATAGGGAGAAGGATTGGAAATCGGCAGGGAAGAGGGAGGTCGACATGGGAGCCAGGTGGGAAGGGGTTCAAGGGGATGGGAGGAATAAGGCAGAGAAAAGTGGTGAGGTGGAAGTAGAGGGGTACACAGATACAGAAGTCACAGAAGGTACAGCTAGCAGGGGTAAGGGGCAGGAAGAACGAATACTGGGGTGGTGGAAGGGGCATTAGAAGGAAAGGGGTATGGATGGGGGTACTCATCCTGGGGATTCTATACTGAAAGGGATGAGATGGGGTGAAGGGGGAAAGGCACAGCCTTATTTAGGTTGAAGCTATCCCCAGGTTGACTGCAGGAGGGGCAGGGCAGGCACTGCTCAATCAAGTGTGTGGCAAGGGAGAAGAAGAAGAAACTCATTTAGTGTTGCATGTGGGTACAAACAACTTGGCGGGGAGACTGTGAAGCAGTGAGGGGAGGTTCGAGTAGTTGGGCAGGCAGTGTGAGGGGGTGGGGAGTCGGTGGCATTCTCAGAGGTACTCCTGGTACCATGTGCAAGCATGGGAGGAAGGTTAGGATTGAGGACTTCAACGAGTGGCTGAGGGATTGGTGCCACACCAAAATTACGGGTTAGTGACTAACTGGGTAGGGTCTGGGGGAATAATGACTTGTACGCTGGGTACAGGGTGCCACTTGAGCAGGAAGGGGAGGGAGTATAAAAGGCAGGATTAGAAGGTATATCTCTAGTAAGGTGAATTTAAACTAGTGGGGGTGTCCAAAAGACTGAGGTTGGTAGAAAGGTCTGGACAGGAAGCCTAATGAGCTTGCCCCCCCCCCCAGATATAGGTAAAGGTGAAGGCGCAGCAACCCTGAGAAGGGGGGCAGGCAGAGTGGTCTGAGTGTAATACAGAAGGCATCACTACCCGGTAAGAATAAGCAGGAGAAAGGGTGTGAACTACCGGGAGGAGGGACACAGGCCAAGGAGGAGAAGGAGGGGTATGGGTAGAAGGTGGTCTAACTAAATGGATAGATAACTGGTTACAGGGGAAGGTGTAGAGGGTGGTGGTGGGAGCTCTCGGCACCCAGAGCAGTGACAAGTGGGGTGCCGCAGGGGTCAGTGCTGGGCCCGGTGCTATCTGGGCTCTTTATCTCCGATATAACACACAGAGTGGGGAACAGGGGTAGTCTGTTCACACATTATACCAAATTGGAGGTGGTGGTGGATGAAGAGGATGGATGGGAAAAACTGCAGGAGGACCTAACCAAACTAGAGACATGGTCGGTGGAGTAGCAGCTAGGATTCAATGCAAGGAAGTGTAAGGTGATGCACTTCAAGGCTAGAAACAGAAGAGAGACTATTGGTTGGGGATCACAGAGGAGGAGAAGGACCTAGGGGTGTTGGTAACTGGGAGCATGAATAATTCTGCCCAGTGCAGGAAAGCAGCAGCGAAGGCAAACAGGATGCTGGAGTGCATCGCAAGAGGGTTCTCATCCAGACACAGGGACGTGATCCTTCCTCTCTACAGATCATTGGTCACACCACACGTAGAGTACTGTGTGCAACACTGGAGGCCATACCTGAGGAGAAATATAAAATTACTGGAGGGGGTGCAAAGGAGGGCAACAAAAATGTTAAAGGGGATGGAAGGAAAGGAATATGAAGTTAGGCTGAAGGAGCTGAACATGTACACACTGGAGGAGAGGAGGGATAGGCGGTATATGATTTAAGTGTTTAAATACCTGATGGGGTAAATAAACCTAGCACTGAGGGGGTGTTTAAACTGAGGAGTGGAAAAGAGATGACAGGGCACAGACTGAGGTTGGAAGGAGGACGTTTCAAGAGGGAAATGAGGAGGCACTACTTCTCTGAGAGGGTGGTGTCTAGTTGGAATGTGCTGCCAGAGGGGGTGGTAACATGTAGGACAGTCAATAGCTTTAAGGAGTGGGATATAAAGCAAGAGGAAGAGTTGGGAATGCAGGGGCTGGGACAAGTGGGGGAGGAACTGAGGTGGAGGAGGCTGGGGCAGCTGCAGTCTAGGGTGCTACTTGCACACTTGGGCAGACTTACATAGACCAGTTGGTGTGTTCTGCTGGCAGATTCGTATGTTCATATGTTTGTATGTAAAATCACAGTGACTCTGTTCATGAGCAGAGGTCCTAAAATGCCTATGCTGAAAATTTGGTGACAAATGTCCATAAAATGACTGTGTTACAAGCGTGCATTGTGCAGTTTCCACACACCCTCGTAACTTAGCAAATTTGTAGTATTTTCACGCAAGATTTTGAACATTGGCATTTTCTCAGACCTCCTTATGAACAGTACAGCTGTCATTTTTCACATCCTGCCTGAAATATGCATTTACAAATCTGGCGCAGAATACCGAGGTTGCTGTGGGAAATCAATGTTCAGGACAGATTAAGAAAATCATAGTGACAGTGTTCATGAGCAGAGGTCACAAAATGCCTATTTTGAAAATTTGGTGAAATAATTCCACTAAATGACTGTGTTACATGCATGCGTTGCGCAGTTTCCACGTACGCTCGGAAGTTTGAGCATTTTTAATATTTTCACTATAGATTTTCAACATTGCCATCTCTTCACACCTCCCTATGAATGATACAGCTGTGATTCTTCACATCCTGCTGGATCTCTGTTTTCGTACACCTGGCGCACAATGGCACAGTAGCTGTGGAAAATCAAATTTCGGGACACATTGACAAAATCACAGTGCTACTGTTCATGTGAAGAGATCCCAAATGCTTTCATGGAGTGGGGGCCACAAAATGGCCATGTTGAACATTTGTACTGCAAATACCAACAATGCCCGGGGCATTACAGTTTCTAACCATAATGTTCCACCCTGTACAGACAGGCATCAGGGATGTCCTTTTGGATTGCCGACTGTAATGCTCATGCCATTCCAACCCCACCCCCACCCTGCAGCCACTGACAGGCATCGAGCTGTGCCTTGGACTCTTGACCCCAGAGTTCACCCATTCTATATTGCACCCATTTCAGCGTATGTCCTTATGGGTGGGGTGACTGTAAAGCCAAACACCCCAAGGCACACCTCAACACGTGTCAGAGTCTGTAGGATAGGGTGAGGTGAAATGGCATGAACGTTATGGCCGACAACCCAAACGCATACCCCAATGCCTGCCCGTCTCTGCAGGGTGGAGGTGGGTTGGCGTGAAGTTCAATACTTCACTGCCATTCCTACTCTGCATCTGTCTAACTCCTGCATTTCAATGCTAATACCAGGCAAGCAAACATTCGGCATTGACAAATGCTTGTTCTTCCCTCATTCTATATTTCCAGGGATGTTTGCATGAAAGCAGGTTCTCTGTCCTCTTACTCCAGTCTGCCTCTGCTGCTTGTCTTCACCTAAGGTTACCATGGTCTTCTGCCATAGAGATCCTATTCATCTCTCAGCAATGTACAGATAGATAATTAAGACATCAGAGTTTGGCAAAAGCAGATGAAACCAAAGGCATCTTGACGTTGATTTCTGGAAGATGAGTGGTATACTGTGAGCCCCCCTCCCAGTACTACAGGCCTTCTGAGTTCACAAAAAAGTGACATTATTGTGCCGTTTTGTTATCGTGCTTATGCTTAAGTACTGTCTATGTATTTTTTCAGTTTCATATTTATCCTCTTATCTGCCACCTGACACAGACTCAGGGAGACCCATTTCCTGCCCCATGGGGAACCCTCTCACTGCAGGGTTTTGGGAGGGACCAAGTCCCTTACAGTCTTCTCTGAATTCGGTGGCAGGGGGCTCCTCATGGCACAAAGCCTGAATGTGCAGGTGCATCCTGCTGAGGCAGGAGTGTTTCCTTTGTTCTCCATCCACCCTAGATGCCTGGCTATGACTGTGCAGCATTTTCTATGCAACGGCATGCATGACGCAAAGCTACTGAATCTCCTCCACTGTCATCCCCAAGTGGCACGCACTGCCAGGGAACCCCCAGATCGGGCTGGTGCAGGGGGATCAGCTTGTCTCTGACCAGAGAAGGTGAGCATCCTGTGGGTTGCTCAGACCTCTTCCCTCTGCTGACCCTCCAGTTTCCCTCTTGTTTCCTGAATCTGGTCCCCAGCATGGCAAGTGACAATCCTGCTGCTACATTGATGTGTTGGCCACATATTGGTGGATGTTAATGTAGCGTGGATGGCTGGTTGCAGGACATTTCCACTACTAGTATGTGTAAGTGGGAGAACTATTCGTATAGTAAATCTTCAATGTTTTTGAAAATCATGTTATATTCTAATGAAATTTCTGGCTTTGGGGAAGCCGTAATCGTCCCCAGATCCTGGGCCTTACACCAGCTTTGCAAAACCTGGCCTATTCTAAGACGGCTCTGTGGTGCAAGGCAGCAGGGCTGCCTGGCCTGCTAGTGCTCAGGGTTTGCATTATCCTGACCCTGGGACACCATCAGTGAACTGGCCAGAGGAGGCTCAACTGACCATGTGGCTGCCCATCTCTGGAGAGAGAGAGGGCTCCTTGATCTCACTGCCTGATTGCCACCTGGTGGCCAGTGGAAGTAGAAGTATATATAAGGTAGGGCTGTGCACTGATTGGGAAGGGGTGTCCTAGAGGGATCCAGCTTGCAGGAGCGATACCCTTAGGCACTGCCACACAGTGATTTGGGTTGGGGAGGAGGGCAGGAAAAAGGAAAAATAGAGGTGCGGTCTTGGAAGAAGACAGCACCCCATCTGACTAGTTTGGGTACACTGAACTCATATGGTACCTTCTGCTCCCCTTACCTTGCCTCACTAAGCCTATGACATCTAAAAAGGGGAACTGTCCATCCCTTTGGTGAGGGGTCATCCACTGGGAATGAAGGAGGAGGGCACCAGCAGTTCTTGGGCAAGTGCAATTCCTCCACAGGTGGAGGGCAGGCATGGAAGTCGGTCAAAGAATGCCTAACTTCTCCATGTAAGGAGTGACAACGAATCTATTCTGACCACTTCCTTTAAACAGCTGTCCATATGGGTTTGGGAAATATTGAACCATGTATGAAACCATGACCTCAAAACACACTTAGATCACCCTTTGCTGGTGGGTGTAGGGTTCTGGGAGCCAGGTCTCCTACATAGCAGAATAAAATTTATCTGCCGTGACATCTTTAGCAGGGTTCATGGTAGCTAGAGGACACAAATGGGCAGTGCAAGGATTTTTATTTTTAAATAATTTGTTTCTCCCCCTTGGTTCTCCTTCTCTCATACCTAGATATTTCAGGCCACCCTGGCTGCATCCTTCCTACAGCTGGGAGAGTGTGCAAGCATCTGCCTTTACAGCCAGTACCTGTGCCACTTTGTGAACAGCCAGCAAGGGATATGACTGCTGTGACACCTGCCCTTTCCCACCTCGGGAGTTGATTGCTTCACCGTTGCCGCACATTTGATCCCCAGCGTGCTCCAGCATGGCATTCTGGTGTATGAACACAGCAAACGCCTGGGCAGTAGGAGGCACTCTAGCATGATGCCACTGAGTTGTCTAATGGCGACAAGTCTTTTCTTTCATCAGGCATCTGTGTAAATGGATGCCATTGCATAAATTAAGCGTGGCTAATGTTGCCTGGCTCAGAGCCATGGGGGGAGGAGCAGTGTGCTGCACGACCACGTGGAAGACCTGTACTTGTGTTGTGAGCTTGATTCTCTATTACAAGGCCAGTGGACCGATGGGAGCTCTGGGAAAGCAGCACTGTGAGACCTGGGGAGTAAGAGCTTCAACTTGGCTGCTCTATTAGCACCTCCTATGATGTGGTTGGGAACATCACTGACATTGTTGATGACAAGGTGACATTAAGCAATAATGCGACAGGGTGTGTGTCGTGCTGGGATAACATCATGCCTGGGGGTGATTAGGCACAAGGCCGCAGGCAGAGGTGCGACTAATCACCCCAGAAGTGACGTTATCCCAGCACAACACACACTCTGGAGTGCATTATTGCCATTATACAATGGCTCATTTGTTTTTAAAACAATAAAATAGAAAAAAAATTATGTTTTTATGGTTTTTTGTATTTTTTCGTATGTGGAGGTATGTGTTTTCAGAAAAAAGTCCACAGTTTGACCACTAGATGGTGCTGGCTGTATATTCCATGTGTGATTTCATTTCATATGGTTTGTGCCCCCCCCCCCAAAAAAACTGTATTTTGATTGCTGTTTTGCTGGTACAGTTTGCCATTTAATGTACCGGGAGATTATTAGAAAGGATAGAGCTGCTGCTGCTGCAGTACCCTCCTGCCATCCTCTGGCTACGCCGGTGTTTAAAAGCTGCCTTTAATTTACTTTCAGCTGTCACGTTCTTGCGGTCTCTGTAGGCATATGAAAGAGGTAGGCAAGGACATGTATTTTTAAGACAAGAATCATGGCGACATTTTGTAAAAGGAATGTGAGGCAAAAGCAGAGTGAGGAGAGCAGCCCTGTAATGGCTGTTGAGATATGAGGTTTGCCGAGAAACGGGTAAGTGTTGAGACGCAGTGAGGAGTGAGCATGAGCTGCAGGCAGAGATAGTGAAGCTGCTGGCAAAAGCGGTTGTGTGTTCAGTTTAAATACGTTACTGAAATAAAGTATTACAAATGCTAGGCGGAGAAAAGGATAATTTTTAGATGTGCGTGGAGATGTCATAGCAGCTTGTAACAACAGGGATCTGGCTAGCCTGAGGGGTCACTGAGTTGGCTGGTGAGAGGGAAATTTAGTGCAGTAGTTGGCAGTTAGTGTGAAGCCGTTCGCGATGACGGCTTTGCTTAATTTTGTGTTTTTTTGAATTGTGAATCCTGGAAGTACTTCAAATAATGGGTTTTAGTATCTTGTGTGATGCAGTACTTTAGGATTTTGTGATTTGGGGCTGTATTTGTGAATGTGGGAGGGAGGGGTTTATTTAAAAAAATAGAGGAAGTTCTGGCAGAGTGTACAGTGGCCATGGCAAGTGTGGGCAGCTTGGGCGTGGCAAGTGCAGGGATTCCTTTTACTTTTAATGTGGTCTTCTGTGTGTTGGGACTAGATCCGTGATGTTATGCTGGGATAACATCACGGGTGCAGCCCCAGATCAACCAATCAGAGACCAGGATTCTTTCTTGCCATTGTATAATAGATATTATCCACCAACAGGAGGGCACAGCAGCCAGCTGTGGGGGAGGTGGACCTAGAAAGGAAAACATTCTAACAGGCGGTGTAAAGGCCTTGGTAGCTCAACCCATGTCACAGGTATGAGCAGCAGTCCCTGCTGCTGCCAGTCAGAGAGTTCCCCTGCTCCTTAGTCATCCAAAGCCCTACTAGCTCCTGGGGAGGGTCCCTAGTGGTCAGTCTGGGGTTGCCCAGTGCCACAACTGAGAACATATTTTAGAGCTACACATGTCCGTTCATCAGGGATCTCAATTTTCAACAAAACCAGTTTTCCAAATGCTAACATGGATACAAAACAATCCCTTCTTCAAAACAGGAAAAACAAGAGAATGGTTAAACCAACCATGCACTGCATGTTGGAGCTTGTCGAGACTTTCATGGAGTCATTAATTAAAATGAAAACATTGGTAGCTTTCTTGTTCTATGCAGAGTGGAAAATAAAAGTAATAGTTATTCCCATGGGATATCCTGATGAGAACTGATATACAGCATTCTGTTTTATGAAAATAAGCTAAAAATACAGATGTCATAAAAATCAAGACATGAAACCCAGAACGAATACATAGCAGCATTCAGAACTGGATATTCCAGTTTCAGGTAGGGAGCAGAAACATTGTTTTATGCAGTTTTAATATCATTAGAACATTAGCATGAGTGAAGTCTGTGCAGTACTCCCAGCATACTGTTTCTGTGTTTGTTTTTAAGTGGTCTTTTTTTTTTTCTTATTTAGAGTCCTGTGTTCATACGGTACTGCCCTTTCCAAACCCTGTATTGATTTCTGAATTGGTTATCTGTTTTGGAACCCAGTGACATCAGTTGAGTAGAAACCTAAAGTGACTTTTTCATGCAGGGCTTACGCTCAACGTATGACACTAGATTCCAGAGTGGATAGGTAATTAAAAAATGACTGCTGGGCAGGAAAAAGGCTGCACTGATAAAAGACCCTAAGTGAGGAAAAATAGGACACTTTCAAAACCAACACACAACATATATATACTGGGGACAGTAAACAGATTTCACACATGTACAAACTTCTAACCTTAAACAAGCATTTGTCAATGCGAATGTTTGCCGCTAGTATTGCTGTTGTACTAGATCTTTCTTGTACACATTTTACTATATAGTTACCCAAGATAGAGCAGATAAGATGCAGTGGCTCATTTTCAGTGGTGTCCTGCTTTTACACATTATTACATTGTAATTACACAGGATAGGCCAGCTGGCGGCAATATCTAATTTTCACTGGGCTCCCACATTTTGACCCAAATGTCCAACAGTCTTTTATGAGCTGGCCTTTATGATCAAGACAGGTCGAATTTTTGGGACCCAGTGCCACAAGATTATTGGCGTTTAGACTGCATCAGCAGAAAGCAGGAGCAAATACAATTAAACTAAAGACCCACACTCACAGACAGAAGTTTTTAAAACATCCCGAATCTTACAGGTCCTAACTAACTACTACGTCTCTTTTTTTATAATCAAGACCAGGAACCAGAGCTTCCAGCCTACCGTAAGTTTTTCAAATCACTACATCTCCCACAGGTGCGGAGACACAGAACCACAGTCTGGTCTCACCAGTCTGTCTAGTAGAACTAGAAGAAGCGCTTGCCTACTAAGTCGGAGAGCGACCAGGCCTGGATGGCTATCTGGCTGAATTTTTAAAGCTTGTGAAGAGGCCCATTAGCCTCACGCTTTTAAAAGCCTATTCAGCATTGTAACATGGAGATAATCCCCCAACACATGCTTCGTGATAGTTTGCCACCATTTCAGCAATCTTAAAACCTAACAAGGCATCGATTCACCCAGAATCATATTGACCAATTTCAGTACTGAACCTAGACCTTAAATTGTACACCTCCATCCTTGCTAAATGTCTCAAGCAGATCCTGCTAGGTTTACTACATAAAGACCAAACTGGTTTCATAATGAAGCGACAAATGCAAGATAAAATTAAAGAACCCATACTTTGCTCAGTATGCTTCAAGACTCAGCAGTCGACTTTGCTACTGAGCCTGCATGCAGCAAAAGCATTCAACAGGGTGTCATGGAAATACCTGTACCACACACTGCACCAATTTGGCTTTCACCCCAATTCATCACTACTCTTACACAGAAACATAGAAATTGACAGCAGATAAGGACCATAGGCCCATCCAGTCTGCCCATTTTCCTGCTCCTGTAAAACCGTAGACCCTACTTGATCTCGGCTTTGCTTCTCTCGTTTCCTATTGCTAGGGTTTCCCTATGCCTGTCCCATGAATTTGAATTTCCCACTGTGTTTGCCCCAACTACCTCTGCTGGAGTCTATTCCATGCACCCATCACCCTTTCCGTGAAGAAATATTTCCTCACGTTACCTCTTAGTCTATCCCTTCCTACCTCATGTCATGCCCCTCATTCCTGAACATCTTTTCTGAAAGATGCTACCCTCTGGTACCCTATTTATGCCTTTCAGATATGTGTAGGTTACTATCATAGCTCCCTGTCTCTCCTCTCCTCCAGGCTATACATATTGAGGTCTCTCAGCCTCTCCTCATATAATGTTTGGTGCAGGCCCTGCACCATCTTTTGTTGCCCTTCTTTGAACTGCCTCCACCCCTATCTCTGTCCTTACGGAGGTGCAACTTCCAGAACCGGACACAGTACTACAAATGAGGCCTCACCAATGAGTCTGTGCAGTGGCATCGCCATCTCCTTTTTTCTGCTGGTGATAGAAACACAGAAACACAGAAGTTGATGGCAGATAAGGACTGCAAGGCCCATCCAGTCTGCCCATTTCTTTTCTACCTGATGAATGTGCCATTGGCCTTTGCTCTGCTCTGTCAATGGCCTATCTATTCATACTCATCTGTATTGCTCCCTTATGCCTTTCCCATGCCTGTTTGAAGCCCTGCACTGTATTCATATCCACCACTTCCTGAGGTAAGCCATTCCATGCATCCACCACCCTTTCTGTGAAAAAGAACTTCCTCACATTACCCCTTAATCGGCCCCCCTCTACTCTCATGCTGTGTCCTTTTGTCCTATTTTTCTTACATTGAAACATGTTAGACTCTTTCACCTTGTTAATGCCCTTAAGGTGTTTGAATGTTTCAATCATATCACCTCTCTCCCTCCTTTGCTCTAGTGTATACATATTGAGCTCCGTTAATCTGTCCTCATATGTTTTCTGATGCAGTCCCTGCACCATTTTGGTTGCCCTTCTCTGGACTGCCTCAATTTGGTTAATGTCCTTGTGAAGGTGTTGCCTCCAGTACTGCCACGCAGTACTCCAGATGGGCCTAACCAGTGTCTTGTAAAGAAGGATTATTACCTCCCTCTTCCGACTTGTGATACCCCTACTAATACACCCACATCTCACTAGCCTTACCTATTGCTTTAGTGGTCTCTTCCTATGCACCCCAGCATCCCACTGGCTCTCCCCACAACCTTGGCACATTGTTTGGCCGCCTTTAGGTAGTCAGACATGATTACCACCAAATACCTTTCCTGCTTAATAACTGTCAGTATCTCCCCCCCCCCCCCATCATGTAATCCTCCCCTGGGTTCTCGCGCCACAAATGCATGATTTTGCACTTTTTCCCAATCTTCGACTATGGAGACGTGATCTACAGCACAGCCCCCCATCCACCCTGGCAAACCTGGACCCCCTTTTTCATTCCTTCTGCGGCTCATCCTTGAATGCCCCCCCACCACCCACCACTGCGACCTGTATAGCGCCCTAGATCTCCCCTCACTGCACTCCAGGTGCCAGTTTCACTGCGCAAATCTCGTAGTAAAGCACTGGTCCAACGCCCTTCCCACCCATCTCAGCTCCCACCCTGGCCTACTCCTTGAGAGACTCTGACTCTAGACTTCTGCATATCCCTTTCATGCACACCTCAAAGGGACAATCTGCTTTCAAATATAGACTGCCCAAACTCTGGAACGACCTCCCTGCTGTAATTAGGCAGTCCTCCACCCCAAGGACCGTGAAAACTCTCCTTAGGGCCCACTTCTCAGTCACATGTAACTGCAACCTGCAGCCCAGTTCTGCTAGCAGGAGGCTTCGTAACGTGCCATAAACTGTAAATTTGTTCAACAATTGACTATAATTGATGCCCTCACCAATGTGTCACTGTCTGTTTTATGCACTACGGTTCTAAAACCCTACTATGTGATAGCAACTCATGCACTCTAAACTAAAACCTGTAACTAAATACCTAATGCATAGTCCAGCCTGTATCATATTCCTGGACCTGATTGTTACACACTTTACTGCACTCACTCTGTACCTCTTGTACTGCACCATCGCCTATGCTCCAATTGTAACCCATGTATGCTCATGTATGTAACTCCCAGGTCGCATCTGGAAACGAGTGGATCCCACTCAGTATGCTTATCTGGTAAATCTCTTAAATAAATAAATAAGGTCAGCTGCCACACTCTAGATCATTCCTCCAGTTTTCCTAGATCCCTCCTCATTTTTTTTCACCCCTCTCTGAGTTTCTACCCTGTTGCAGATCTTTGTGTCATCTGCAAAGAGGCACACCTTCCCTTCCAGCCCCTCTGCAATGCCACTTATGAAGACATTAAACAGGATTGGCCTCAGAACTGATCCTAGTGGCACCCCGCTGGTCACCCTCCTTTCCTCTGATTGAGCTCCATTTACCACCACCCTCTGTCTTCTATCACTCAATCCAGTTCCTAACTGAGTTTACCACCTTGTGACACATTCCCAGGCTGCCCAGCTTGTTCACAAGTCTTCTATGTGGAGCGTATCGAGGCCTTACTGAAATCCAGGTAGACCACATCCACCACTCTCCCTGATCCAATTTTCTAGTCACCCAGTCAAAGAAGTCAATTAGATTTGTTTGACATGACCTTCTCTCTTTGAATCCATGCTGTCTCGGATCCTGTGCTCCGCAAGCTATGGTCTGAGCTAATGGCTCCCTTTCACCACGTTTTAACCTATATAGAGGGACAAGGCAGGGCTGCCCCATGTCCCCCTCATTATTTGTGCTGAACCTCTAGCCCAAGCCATATGCCAGAATAAAGTCATTTTAGGAATCTCCTACAATATAAAGAGCATAAGTTAATGTTTTATGCTGTTGATTTGCAAATATATTTAACAAAGTCCACAACCTCATTGGTTCACCTATGGTTCACATTAACTGAATACAGTCATATTTCGAGATACAAACTTAATGTTAATAAAACAGCAGCCCGTCACATCCTACATAACCCACCTCCCACCTTTTGCGCCCAGTACCAATATAAATGGGACAAGACCCACATAAAATATCTAGGAGTGTAAATTCCAAAGGACGTTACTCAGCTGTATCAGCTGAATTTCTCCCTTTTGTCAACTACAGTATGCTCAGATTTCGATACTCCTGATGTTACATAATAGGATAGAGATTATTCGAATGGATATACTGTATTACCTAGACTACTTTATCGGTTCCAAACTCCCTCAGTGTCACCTCCACAGGAAGCATTTTATGAATGGGATAAATGGATTTTGAGGTTCATTTGGGGTGGAAAAACTCAAATTGCACATTGTAAGTTACAGTTACCTAAAACACAGGAAAGTTTGGCCCTTCTGAACTTAAAACACTATTTCTGGGCAGCTCAGATTTGACATGTAGCAGCTTGATTAGATCAAACTTATGAGTTCCATTGGAAAACCCTGGAGGTGGGCAGGCTCCATTTCTCAATCATCAAACCCTATTCAACCCCTCCCCCACCCCACATCTCCAAAACAATTGTGGAAAATTATATATCAGAAATATTCTTAGGGTCTGAGGTAACATACTGATGGCAAAGCATCTATATTAACCCCTTGCCCTCATACACATGATAGCGTATGATTCAACTTTTTGGTCAAGTCAGATAGACCTGCATTATATACAGTGGGGGAGACAAGGACTTCATCATATGTACTAACTATTCGAAAATAGTCACCCACACCCCTTTGCATTTCTCAAACAAAATTATGCACTTACATGGGTGGACCACTTACGCTTCTTACAAGTCTGACATTTTTGACAGCAAAACTGGGGCAACTCTCTGAGTATCAAGAACACCATCCACTTATAGTATTACTTTGAGAACACAAAATCAAGGGCTGCCTCATTTTATCTTGTTAGCCTATAAAGTTATTACTCTATCAGAACAGACGTTCACAGCCATTGAAAACAAATGGGAGTGAGACTAAATATCCAAGTCCAGCCAAAAACTCACTCAAAATATATCAACAGCAGCTCAAAGTGTCCTCCTCCAGTAGCTGGAAGGAGTTCACTTGGAAGACGGTAGTCTGATACTTTTAAACACCATCAATAACAACAAAATTCAATTGAACCTTGGAGACGGAATGCTGGAGATGCTGTGATGAGCCTTTTGCTCATCACTTGCATATCTTTTGGCTTTTCCCCAGCCTGTGCCAATTCTGGTCAGACTTAGAAGCAGATTTTGAGACTTCTGCCCACCCTCCCGCCCTGACAGCCAGCAGAGTCTTATTTTTGGATTATTCTCAAAGCTTGTGAGCAGACATCAGAAATATCTTCTTAGCATCATTTTTACTACTACAACGAGCGATCACAAAACAATGACTATCACAGCGACCTCAAGACATAGAACAATAGAAAAGCTCATGATCACAGTTTACCATTTGAAAAACCTAACCCACAAGTAGTGAAATCAACCTGAACTATTCAATAATAGATGGAATGGCTCTGTTCTATACATAATGAATAAACATGGAGATTTTTGTCATAAGGTGACCCTATAATATATCAGGTGAAGGGAGAAGGGAAACAGAGCGGGAAAGAGAAAAGAAAGGGAAAATCTGAGTGGATACTTAGACAGAAAGCGACATCAATGTATAATTAAATAGGCTTTAAAATCTAGAGGTAAACTAATATAGTGTATGGTAAGAGTTTGTTCAGCATAGAAATTCATCTTAGCTGAAATGTTGTACCACAGTTCAAAGGTTATGGAACGTGATTGTACCCTACTGTGTCTTATAAGTACATTGCAGAGGGACTGGAAGGAAAGTATGTCTCTTTGCAGATGACACAAAGATCTGCAACAGAGTTGATGCACAAGGTGGGGTGGAAAGGATGAGAAGGGACTTAAGAGTTAGAGGAATGGTCAAATGTATGGCAGCTTAGATTCAATGCTAAGAAGTGCAAGGTAATTCACCTGGGAAACAAAAACCCAGGGGAAGAGTACACAATGGGGGGTGAGATACTAACAACAACAAAAATGGAAAGGGACCTGGGGGTAGTCATATCAGATGACCTAAAGGTGGGCAAGCAATGTGAGAGGGCAGCAAGGAGGGCTGGGGGGATACTGGGATGCATAGGGAGAGGCATCACCAGTAGAAAACAGGAAGTTATTATCTCTCTGTACAGACAGCTGGTGAGACCCCATCTGGAGTACTGAGTGCAGTTCTGGAGACCCAATTTCTGCAAAGACATAGACAGGATGGAAGCTGTCCAGAGGAGGGCAACTAAAATGGTGCAGGGTCTGCACCAGAAGACATATGAAGAGAGACTAAAGGAGCTTAATATGTATAGCCTTGAGGAAAGGAGGGAGAGGGGGACATGATAGAAACTTTCAAGTACCTCAAGGGAATCAACAAAGTCCAAGAGGTAGCATCTTTCAAAAAAGAGGTGTGTAAGAACAAGGGGTACAATTTGAAGATAGAGGGGGCGTCAGAGGTAATTTAAGGAAGTATTTTTCACAGAGAGGGTTGTGGATGCATGGGAACGGCCTTCCGGGAGAAGGTTGTGGAGTCAAATACAGTGTGGAATCTGGGCATGCATGGGACAGTCATAAGGCCATCTTCAGGGGTGGGGGTAGGAAGAAGTAGGCTGCTGGTTAACTAGGATCTGCAGCTTATCCAGTACATAGGGAAATGGGCAGACTGGGTGGGCCAAGCGGTCCTTATCTGCCATCAAATTCTATGTTTCTATGTGGTACAACAACATTTCAGCTCTTTTTAAAAGCGTACAAGCCACAGAAATGGCAGGATCAACCAGATAAACACTTGCGGCAGAGGCAGCACAGTTACCCGAACCCATGACTCAGGATCAACCAGACACAAGAAACAAATGCAGGATCAACCAGATATGTGTACACATGTAAAAATAAAATGCAGGCTCAACCAGATAGTTAAAATAACATAGAAATGAAAGAACAGACTTCTCATAGTCACGTCTAAGCTGGCGAGAATCGACCTCCATTTTGTTTTTTTGAAAATCCCTCCATGCCTGATTGGCAACCAATAGAAGGCTGTGCTGCAAACATAGGGATGTCTGGTCCCTAGCAACCACACATCTCACCCTATCAACCAGCCTAACTACCGGAATAAGACATGGCAACAAACAGAAGTCCTAAAACTGTATTTAATTTACTTAGGAGGCACCATACACTTAAACAAAATACTGATGGGCAACTCTATGCTCAACCAGTGTGTGTGTCACCTGTGGCTTTGATTCCCACGGACCTCTCTCGAGCTTTGCTCTTGAGGTCACTAGAAATCAGAACCCTCTGTGGCACGACACCGGTTATGCATAGTTGCTCATCCAGTATTCTGTATGTATTGAACCTCAGCTATTTATAAGTTATAGAAGTGTGTTCACTGCGAATACCATTATCTCACAATATGTATAGACTAATATGTTATAAGAATTATACTTGATTCACTTTGTTGACATGAACTAATTGTCCTACTGTATTGCCTAATGCAGAAAAAATAAAGTTAAAAAAAAGACAGGTGGAATTTTTTAAATCCCATCCGACAGGTGATTTCGTAGTGCGACTGCGAAAACTGGTTTAGAGGGGACTTGAAAAATGACAACTGTTAAATTCAGGAGGAGGAGTAACACAAGGGATATGCTGAACATTAGGGGCCCAAATCTGCAAAAATAAAGTTGTGAGTAAAAGTTGGAACAAGTCCCATTTTTACCCCAAATTTTCAGCATAATGTTTTTAAGACCACTCCTTCTGAACGTGACAGGTGTCATTATAAAACAATGGCTGAAAGCGTCATTTGCACCAAGTGTGGAACACATTTTGGGTAGGGTTTTAGAAATGCCAGCTGTCATATTCATGAGGTGGTGTGAAAAATGAGCGTGTTAAAATCTGGGGTCAGAATACTGAAAATTCCAGTTACGAGTGTGCATTGAAAAATTTCAGTGTACACTTGCAACTTTGTTGATTTTTAATATTTTTATCCCGGATTTTCAACATAGCCTTCTTATGACCCCACATTGTCTTCTTCTGACCCCACCTCATGAACAAGGGTGGAGAAATTTTTCAAATCCTGCCCAAAAGGTGATTTTGTGCCACAAGTACGAAAAGCACATTTTGCCAGGATTTGAAAAATGACAACTATCACATTCATGAGGTGCTATGAAAAAATGGCTGTGTTGAAAATCTGGAGTCAAAATATTGAAAATTAACAAAGTTGTGAGTATACATTCATAAATTTCAATGTAGTCCCATAAGTTTGTTGTTTTTAAATATTTTTACCCCACATTTCCAACATAGCCTTCTTATGACTCCACCTCTTGAACAAGGGTGGAGAAATTTTTCAAATCCTGCCCGAAAGGTGATTTCGTGCAGTGACTGCAATATTACCTTTCTGGACAGATTTGCCTAATTTCACTGTCATTGTTCATGAGGTGGGGTCCCAAAAAAGGCATGTGGAAAAATTGGGGCAAAAATATTCAAAAATGACTAGGTTATGCCAATAAATTCAAAACCCCATTGAAATACATGGAGCTGCATACCTGATTTCCTCAGTGCACAGTCCAGTGTTGAAGAGTGAAGACCGTGTCTACAGTCCAGAGAGGGTTACATTGTTGGCCCGTGATAGGTAAGGGCTTGGGGGTGTGGGGTGGTGGGTGCTGAGTGGGAGGGTCAGGTGGGGGATAGTAATAGTGATGGCAATAGACATCGATGAATGGTTTTCTGTTTTACAGGGTGTTAAAAAAAACAACTACAAGGCACAGTTTTCTTTATTTCAGGTACCGACACTGGGGTTTGGCACCCCAGTGTTGGTGTTATGTTTACAGCAGCAGGGTGGGCTCCCGGTGTTGCAAATTAAAATGGCCGGGTGGGGTAGCAACTGTCACAGGGATTGGGCACCTGCATGGTGGAACAGACAAATATGCAGGGTTTCTTTATGTTTGGCAGCACTGGAGGTGGGCTTCCTGGTGTCACACAGTGAAAATGGGCAGGGTGGGGGGAGTTGTACCTGCACTGGCATTATGTTGGGGAGGGTGCACACAGTCAAAATGGACAGGGTGGGGGGAGCTAGCTGCCGGTATGGGGGATTGGGCACCCCATGCTCATGGAAGTGGTGGGTAGACATCGAGGGAGGGTTTTCTTTATCGTCGGCAGTGGGGGGGGGGGGCTTCGGCACCAGGGATTATATTGGGGGAGGAACCACAGCAGGCTGATCATGATGTGTTCAACTCTGCTTGCTGGGCAGCATTATGTAAATCAAAGGAAAGAGCTGCCCTATGATTGGGTCTGCTCTCTCCTTTGAACTACACAAAGTTTCCACCCAGCACGCCAGAACAGTATCATGATCAGCCTGGCTGATTATTGGTGTGATACTGATGAGCCCCTTGCAGACTCGCTCTGCACTGGACTGACAGTGTAACGCCCCTAAAACCCACTCATAGCAAAATGTTTGCTACACGCAGCACATGCACATAAAATGTGGAAAAACAAGGCTTATGTTCCCTGTTAAAAAGTAACTGCAGAGAAAGACATTCAAATTTATTTATTAATTTAAAATTGGTGACCGGAAAGCATGCTGAACTGAGGCTCAAGCTTCCAGGTGCGCATCTGCACATGTAGTACAAGGTGGTAGACAGAGAAATACAAATACAGCGATTAAAAGTAACATAGAGTGATACATTATGGTACATTTACATGGAGTTTGTGGAGAGGTTACACTTTAGAATGAACTGCAGGGTTGAAAAAAAAATACTTCATTTCATTTCTAGACCATTTATACCCTTAAATTTCAGGTGCATGTATTTACATATTTACAGTAGTGGAGTTATTGAAAAATTGAGTTTTCAGGGAGAGGGTTCTGGTGGTGGGGGGGGGGTGATTTAGCAGTAAGAGATGGCGTGAGGAGTTTATTTTTATTACCTGGTGAGGCTATTTAGGGTAGTGCTAGGACCATATGAGGAGGGCTTGGGTGTACAGCTGTGGCAGGGAGTGGGAGGGAGAAGTCTAAGGAGCTATTTGAAGGCTGATATGGAGGGGCCCAGGTGAAGGTTGGGAGGGAGGTTGTTCCATAGGAGAGGGAGCCGGTAGGAAAAGGCAGCTTGCCCTGAGGCTGTCAGGGGGCATGAGAGGTGGAAGGTACGTGCATGTCTGTGGCGAGGTGGGTAGCCAGAGGGGGTTGGCTTGAGAGAGGCGGGAGGCTAGGTAGAGGGGAAAGGTGCCGAGCCAATATTTCGCTATGAGTGAGGTGCTGTGGGTGGTCCTCCATGTGAAAGTGGCGTTAGGGATAGAGTTGTGAACAGTTTGCAGTGATGAGTGAGGTGGGGGAGGCGGTGGCGGGCGCATGAAGGAGTTTAGCAGGACATCGAGTTTTGCAAGGGAGGAGGAAGGAGCTGTGCCATAAATGACATCCAGCGTGAGTCCAGTATCGGTGGGATGGTCTTATGTGTGAGTTCACTCCAGAGTGAGGAGGGCAGTCTTTGTGGCGGTAGGATGGCAAGTTTGGGACGGAGTTTGGTACAGACAGCATCGACGTGGGTGGAGAAGTTGAGGTTTGTGTCCAGCCAGACTTTCAGATACTTAAAGGTGGGTACTGACTCTAGGGAATTTCATCCAGGGTGGAGATCGGGGGCAGGCAGGAGGTGATTTTTGTCTTGTGCCGAAAACTATGGAGACGGGGTTTTTTGCATTAAGTTTTAGCTGATTTTTATGGAGCCAGGCCTGTACTCGGTTGAAATCGCTTTGGAGGTTTGGGTGGACACTGGCATGGGAGGGGCCTGAGGTGTAGATAATGATGTCGTCCGCATATAGATGCACGTTTGAGGTGAGACAGGCTGAGGGGAGGTCATTTATGAAAAGGGAGAAAAGAATGGGACCGAGGATGGAGCCTTGGGGGACACCCATGAGGATGGGTAGGGGGTTGGAGATAGTGTCTCTGACTTGTACTTGTTGCATCCTGTTTTGGAGGTAGGAATGGAATCAGTTTATGGCCTGTTTAGCAAGGCCGAAGGAGCTCAATTTGCCTAGCAATAGAGGGTGGGAGACCGAATCAAAGGCTTTAGCTAGGTCAAGGAAGATGGCAGTAGTGGTTTGCCCTGCGTCCATGGTGGAGAAAATGGAGTCGGTTACTTGTAGTAAGGCGGTGGTGGTAGAATGGGATTTTCTGAACCCTGATTGAAAAGTTAAGAGGGAGCTGTTTGTGGAGAGGAAAGGAGACAGTTTTGATAGCATGAGGGATTCTTGGATTTTGGCCAGGGAGGAGAGGAGAGAGATGGGTCTGTAATTTCCTGCAAGGGAGGGGTCGCCACCTTTATGGAGGAGTAGGATTTTGGCAAGTTTCCAGGTGGAGGGACAGTGGCTGTGTCAATCGAGAGATTTAGTATGTGGGTTATAGGTGTGACTATGGCTGCTGCGGAGATGCAGAGCAGGCTGGGATGCAAGCAATATGAACTGGATTTGACAGGTTTAGAGAGGTGAGGAAGTGTAAACTTCCAAGGGTGTGAATGGGGAAAGTGGAAGCCGTGGGGGTATAGTGTGGGAGGTGGGGGTGATGTGTCGGGCTTGGTGCAGGAGATGAAGAAGGAGTTGAAGAGTTCAGAGACTATGGCAGGATCAGAGTCTATTTTGCCATCAATGTTTAGGCTGGGGCTAGCTTGCTTGGAGTGTGGGTTGTTACGAGGTTTATCACCTTTCAGAAAGGTGCTGGGAAGGCTTGGTGGCGGTAAGTTGGACCTTGAAATACTGGGCCTTTGATAGCGAATGGCTTTTGTGCAGTTGTTTCTACATTTTGTAGGACAGGAGGTCCCTAGATGCAAAAGAGGTTTGTGAGCCTCCAGGCCTTATCTCTGACTCAACCCAGGAGATGAGGTCAGTAGTGATCCGGGTGGTGATTTTTCCCAACTCTGGCTTTCCTAAGTGGAGTGTGGTGGTCCCATATGCTTAGGAAGATACTGCAGAAGTGGGAGAGGGCAGTGTCGACATCACGTGAGGCAAGGACAGGGTGCCAGTCTGTGTTGAAGGTCGCGTTGAAGGCGGTTCATCAAGGAGGTGTAAGGGCGGTTACAATGAATTTGGCTGGAGTGAGGTGAATGGATTTTACGGATACAGTAGGTTATGCAGTGGTCGCTAAGGGCATCAGAAAGGATACCTGAGGCAGTGATCCTATGGGGTGAGAGTTAGGATCCAGTCAAGTAGGGTGTGTTTTGTGAGTGGTGATTTAGATGGGTGGGTTCCTGGCTTAGCTGGGTGAGATTTAGGGGCTTCGATCCTCAGGGCTGCTGGTTTTGTGGAGGGAGAGCCAGTTTAGGTTGAAGTCGCCTAATAGAATGAGTTCGCCATTTGAGGTGGTTGAAGGAATGGAGGATATGACTTGGATGAGGGTCGGGTGAAGGCTTTGGTGGGGTGTATAGAACACCTATGTAAAGAGGGGTGGATGAGGGAAGGATAGGTGAGCAACTAAGGATTCGTGGGAGGACGGGCGTGATTCTTTGAAAATTACAGTGCACTTAATGGAGTGTCTGATATACAGTGCTATCCCTCCACCTCACTTGCCACGGTCCTGGCGGAACAAGATGTAATTTGGTATGGCGAGTGAGAGGTTGGAGATTTTGCCTGAGAGCCAGGTCTTTGTGATACAGAGTATGTCCGGTTTGTATTGTACTGACCAGACAGAGAGGGTGTCGAGTTTGGGGAGAAGGCTCCTGATGTTAATGTGGAAAATCAGAGGCCCTTGGAGAGAGTGGTTGGTGAGACCTGAGTTGGGGGCTGATGGCGGCTTGGGGAGCTTTTGTTGATGTGGGGCCTGGGTTTGGATGAATATCCTGCCAGGAGTAGGAGTAGCAGAGGTAGGAGAGGTGGGTGTGCATCTTGCGTCTGCTAGTTTAGGCACCGGAGAAATGCCTCTAGGTTAAGCATGTGTGAGTGGAGCAGGAAGGTGAATGGTTGTGGAGGTTGGGGGTAGGAGGAGGAGGGTGTCGTTACAAGGGTGGGAAGGGTGATCAAGATTTGGGTTGAGGTGATGTGCCTGGTGGGGGGTTCTACAGGGTGGAGGTTCAGGGCAGAGGGAGGTGAGGTGTGAGGAGAATGAGGTGGGATGGTGATGTCAGAGCACAAGGGAAGGAGGAAATAGCATGCAAGAGTGTAGAGCAAGACGAATAAGGCAGAGAGTGGCATGGTCAATACCCTCTTTTTAAATTTATAGTTTTTGTAAAATTTACAGTGGCCTCTGGTGGTGAAGCTAGGAAGTTTACAAGGTTGGAGGATTGTTAATTGCAGTGGCCACTAGTGGTGGGATTTGATAGCTTGCAGATGGAAAAGTGGACTGACTGGTTTTCGATGGTCATGTGCAGGGCCACTGGAAAATTGCGCAGAATTTTCTTTGGAACGCAATTTTCATCATTCTCCAAAAAATGTACATGTTCACAATTTCTTGAAATTTTTGAGTTTTATATTGAACTGTGTAAAAGTATTAACATTTTAATAAAACTCTCAAATATATTGACAATTTTGCATGCAGACTTGGGTTTGGCGAAACAATGCAGTGCAAGGTGGGGCAAGGGTTTTATGTGACATTGATTTTGTTGTCTTGTTTGGTTTAAAATCCACTGGCCAAGCATAAGTACACTTAAACACTAACATTTGTTTTGTGTTGAAGCAGTCTATCAGAAAACATTTTGTTGCCACACAGACTGAAACAAAGATGGGAGAAAAGTGCAAATTATCCCACTCACTTAAATGGGGTGCTAACTATGGAGCCTTTTTGTAAGTGGCAGGGCAAGTTTTTATTTATTTAGCTTTTGTTAACTGGGTAGGTACACTAGACAAGTTATATGCCTATTTTCAGGAACGACCTGGGAGAGTACAACAGGCATAACAGGGTACATCAATACAGCATAGCGGGTGAGCATACATTCATTCAGACTAGTTTTGTTTCAAACAGCTGAGGAGTTTTGGATGGCCCTGCCGATTTTAAATTTGAATAAGCTATTGTTAACAGTAATCTTACTCTTAGCAACTACCCCATAGATGCTGCATGCAAAGACTACAATAAAAACCTGATTAAAGTCTAAAACAAACTTATAAAACACAAAATGTATCTGAACATTTATCTTTAACTAAACAAAATCATTGCAGCCAGAGTAAAACAAAGGTAAATTACAGGGTACCCTGACTACTGTATGATGCAGTAAAAATATAGTGGTACTTTTTTTTTTTTTTTACATTTTTTATTAACTGTGTAAGGCCCACTAGGCACAAGTGCCTGTTTTCAGGTACAACCCAGGAGCACTGAGGAGGAGGTTAAGTGACTTGTTCAGAATCACACAGTATGCAAGTGGAGGTTGTGGGAATCAAACCCAGGTATGCTAGATGCTGTCAGCTCATTCACAGTTTGTTACTCTGACCTCTAGATTATACTGCCAGCCCCAATAATCCCCAGATTTAATGTTTAAATATGTGATTTCAAAATAGTGTACAGTACCTACAGTACAAATTCTGACCATTAAACACTTTAACAACATTTTACTAAAACTCAATTATTCACCACTCTATGTGCTTATTTTCTCTTGAACCAAAGTGGGTGAATAGCTGGCAGAGCACTGTAAACAGCTGTTGATTAGGCTTCATTATTCTACAGCCAGAAACAAAAACACAGATATTTGTTCTGGCTTTATTTAATATAGATTTGCTGTGGCTCACTTTATAGAATCTATTTAGCACTGTATGAGGACAGATGCTTTTAAATTTTGGAAGATAGGCAACGCTTACAGTAGCTTATCAGTTTAGTATTCTCTTAAGGAAAAAAACTTTTCTTTATATTTTAAACATATTCAGGTGTCAGTATATTTATTTAGCAATTTATACTGACTAATAAATGCTGCAGAAAACATTAAAAGATTTATTGTGATGCACTCAGGGTCTATAGTAGAACCGCCGCAATTTCCCGCAATTTTGGGTAACCTTTTCCGAAGTTTTCCAGTGGCCCTGGTCATGTGTCACTAGCTATAAAATAGAGTGCGACCAAGGGGTGGGGGAGTGGGGGGGAGCCGGCACAGCTGATGGCGGGGCCGGGTCCTTACAGAGCTTGAGCACAGCAGGGTAAGCACAGCTCTGTACTCATCGGCGGTTTGCTGTACCTTCCAGTTTTGGGGTGGGGAGGTGTCCTAAGCCCTCCCAGACCCTCGGAGGCTGATTCCTTGCAAATCCACGGTGATTCTGTGGAAGGAGAGCAGAAAAGGACGATGTTAAGTACAGGTAGGTTTCTAAAGGAGGGCTGTAAGGGGGCTGGGGTGAGAAGCCTGCAGTGATGCGTTTACTTGCTGGGACACTCTATGCTAATACAGGGCTTTGCAAGGAACAAGCTACACATTTGTAAAATGCAGAGCTAAATTGAAAAGAGCTAAAACAGTGCTGAGAATGCTCCGACTTGTGCTACTGCTCCCAGATTAAAAGAGCAGCTCTCGGTCGTAATTTACTTATTTTAAACTTACAGGCATACAACACCGGCATTCCGACTTGTGCTACAGCTCCCAGATTAAAGGTGAAGCTATAGGTAGAAATTTGCTTCAATTAAACTTGCAGGCTTACAAAACAGGCAAAATACAACCAAAATACTAAACCAAAAAACTATCTGCATTTGTGTGGGAATATAAATTGCCTTATTAAAGGCACTGCTTTACAAAAGGCGCCAAATTTGAGTCCTTGGTCCAGAAGTCCTTACAGAGCTCAAGCACATGAGGTAAGCACAGCTCTGTGCTGTCTGGAGGTTCGCGTACCTTCAGTTTCGGGGTGGGGAGAGCATCCTCATCTAGAAACATATCTACTTTTTCAAAGCATTCTAGGGGTTGTCAGTAGTCAAAACAGCAGTTTACACTATGAAGAACATTTTGTACCTTTGCTGCTTTATTCCTTTCCTTTTTAAACTTTATATTTATTGCTTTCTGATAAAATAATTACATACACATCCTCATACAAGGAAAGCAATACATCAGGACAATTCAACCAGTGTAATAATAAAGGAAAATTTGATATACACGTTTGTCTGCTTGTATTCTTTGTACAGTAGGAATTGGGGGTATTTATCCATAGGGTCCAGAAATATAATACCACAATGCTAGCTGCTTCAGTGGCTTAGGTAATATCCAATGGGGAGAAGACACAAAAACGTTACTGTAGCCTTTATAAATTAATAGAAACCACCAGTAAGGATGATGTAAGAGTAGAGAGAAATAGCCTCTCTACTGACTCCCCCCTTCCCCCAACAGCAAAGCCACCAGGGACACTAGAATGCAGTGCTTGTTAAGATAGTTGCACAGCAGTAACTATTTTGATTTTTACCTTGGGTTTTGTGCTAGTACTGAACCAAATTTTAATATTGCCTCCTCTGACTATACAGATTCATATTTTGTACCTTGATTTTGCTTCTTTGTTTTTCCTATTTATTTTGTTCCTGTTGTTCGGTTATGTATTGTAATTCATCTGTTTGTAACCTCCCGGGTTGTACCTGAAAATAGGCAATAGCTGTCTAGTGTGATTACCTGGCCAATAAACACCAAATAAATAAATAAATAATCTGTGTAAAACGAAGCACACAATCACAGTTTAACATTGAAAATACCAATTTGTTGAGATTCTAGCAGCAGGTGACCCTCAGTGACTGAACAGCTCAGCACATGGTGTGGGTGACATCACGAAATGGCGGCGAGCCACAGAGTACATGACCAGCGAAATACTCCCTTCGGATAAAAATTGTAATGCATCAGAGGGTTCTTCTACTCATAAGCAGCGGGCCCTGTCAAAGGGGACAGCCAAAACGGATAAAGCTGCCCAGCTGGCAGATAAGCATGGTAAAGAGGGGACAGATACCAGGGCATCTGAAAGGGGGAACTCTGATTCCAGTGATGGTAAAAATACAGATTAAAAGACTCAGAATAGGTACTGGAACCAGTGGCAGCCAAGAATAAAGAAGAACATGCCCATGCTACTTCTCCTACAAAGGAAAAGGAGCAGCCAGTGGATCACACACAAATTCCCTCAACAGAGGACACAACTAAGGTACAGCAGTTTTTCCAAGCCTTTCAGGCTGTGTGAAACTTCTTTAATGTGTCTGCCCTGTCCCTCACCAGGCTCCAGTTCTAGATCATTTGCCTGTAGAGGAGGGTGACATGTATTACAAAGAGGAGGAGGAGGAAGGTGAATCCATAGAACCTGACAGGTCACCTTACCAAGAGTTTGGTTCCCTTCCTAGGGCTACAGAGGATTGTACCTCTTTCTCCACATTCATCAAACAGATGGTGAACACCCTCAGCATCCCCGCTCATGAAACAGAGGAGGAGGAAATGGAGTTCAGGGATATGATGGGGATAGCCCCTACAAGGAGACTACTAGTCCCCATCCATAAATCACTCCAAAAGGCTACATCAAAAATCATGTCAGCACCCAATTCAGCTGCTGGCATCAATAAAACAGTTGAAAAGAAGTATCAGGTGGGCAGACAGGAGATGCTATCGTGTATGCCCACCCTGATCATGAAATAGTGGTACAGATGGCTGCTTGTGTGAAGGCCAAGGTGCATTTCTCTGTCCAGCCTACTGGAAGGATTCCAGGAAAACTGCATACTATGGTCAAAAAGTTATATACAACAGCTTCCCGGCTCCTGAGGCAGGTAACTTGTTTGCATACACATCCCAGTACTAGAAAGCACTGTGGAATGCAGCGCTGGCACTGACTCATAAGGTAGATGGTGAACTGGCATAGACTCCGCTGCCACAGCAAGGTCAGCCCTGAATGCCACTAAATACCAGTTCCACATGGCTGTTCACTCTGATTACGCTTCACAAGTCTTAGCTAATGTAGTGGCACTGAGGAGGTTTGCTTGCTAGGGCTACCATCCTTATCCAGGATACTTCGGCTAAGGCCATTGATTTCCCCTGTGAGGGAAACTCCCTATTTGGTGACAGAACACATTAACAAAAGTGAACTAATACAATCCACTTTTTAAAATAACACTGAGAAAGAAAAGGCCTTCACTTTCTATTGGCCTTATGAAAGGGAAGGCAGAGGCAGGGGTTGCTATCCAAGACCCTACACCCACTATGAATACCAACTCCAAACAGGTTACCACAGAGGCAGAGGCAGGAGGTGCTGCAGATGTGCTGCAGTGCCAGCCCCTAAGCCACAGTCAAAAACAACCCCCTGATGGTTCTGCCCAGGTTGCCAGTCAACCACTGCCAACGGCAGGAAGGCTGATCCACTACTTTTGGGAATGGGTGACCATTACCATAGACAAGTGGGTCCTAGAAGTAATGGGTCATGGATTGTCCCTGTAATTCAAAAGGTTCCCAATACTGCAGAGACCAAAATCATTTCCAGCTCATTCACTGACAAAAAGAATTATGCTTGAATTGGCAGTAAAGAAACTGCTGCAGGCAAAGGCAGTAGAAAGGGTATCACAATGGGGTAAGGGCCTGTTTTCAAGATACTTCCTGATCCAGAAGAAAATTTGGGAGCGGTGGCCCATTTTAGACTCAAGATACCTTAACAAACATATCAAAAAAGGAAAGTTCAAGATGGTCACACTGAGCACGGTGATACCATCCCTACAGTCAGGAGACTGGTTGGGGTCATTGGCTGTGAAAGACACCTCTTCCACATTCCAGTCAGACAAAGCTACAGAAAACATCTCAGATTCAGGCTGGGAAACTGCTAGTATCAGTTTGTAGCCCTTCCCTTTGGTCTCACCTCAGCACTGGGGGATATTCACAAAGTGCCTAGCTGTTGCAGCAGCTCACCTGAGAAATCAAGGTGTGCTAGTTCTTCCCTACTTAAACAACTGGCTAGTCTCAAAGAAAACTGCAAAACTGATTTTCGCAATCTGCTGCACTACTCAGGAACACTTACAATAAGCAGAATCGTTTTGCAGAAGTTAGACCTGAAGTGGCAGGACTAACTTTAGTGCCACATTCCATGGCTTAACAGATCTACAACTTTTGCTGCACCACAAGAATGCATTCTGTTTATTTTAAGTGCATCTGCAGTGATTGATGTTCCTGATAGTCCCAGACTGGTCCAGACAGGCTTGGTACTCAGTACTCCTGACCCTGTTTAGCAGGATCCCAATCAGCCTCCCCCTAAAATACAACCTACTGACCGTATATCAGGGCTGAATGACATTTCCAGACCTCCGAATACTATTTCTGAGGGCATGGTTCTTGAAGAGCTAAACTTTTCTAGTTTGAATCTGTCAGAGGAGGTGCTGAGAGCACATAAGGTTTCCAGAAAACCAGTAACAAGGAAGGCATACTCCTCTAAGTGGAAGAGATTCTCCTACTGCTGTGTCCCAGGAAGATAATCCCAAAGCAGGCATGGCTGCCTACAGTTCTGGACTATCTGATACTCTTACAGTCCTTAGGTCTAAGACCTTAAACCTTGAAGATACACCAACAGCTGGTTAGCTTCGCATCAGCAGGCAAAGACATGTCCTTGTGGTCTCACAACCTATTTTAAAATGTCCTTTTTTTATTACTTTTTACCTCCTTCACCACAGGCTTCCACGGGCTATGACCCCGGAGGGGGTACATCCGGCCCAAACCCCAGCTCATCTGCCCTCTGTTCCCCCATGGATTCCCCTCTGTGGCAGGCCAGGTGTGGGGTGCCAGTAGTCCCCACCACCTGGTACATTAAATCTGGTGGCGGGGGTAGACTTTGCGAGGTGGTTGGGCCATCACACAGGTCCGTGGAGCCTAGCCATTTCCATTTTCTCCTTCCCTCCCCTCCGGCGTAAGCACATGAGCACAAAGCCTCCCAACCCGTACTGCCCTCCAGCCACTGCTAGGAGGGCAGTCACGGGCAGGACGACTAATCCCTTCCCCAGAGAGAGGAGAGAGCAGTCCTCTGGAATGCTCAATCCTCTCTCCTCCTGCCACTCTCAGTGGCCCAGGCTCATTCCCGAACCTGGGTCACCGGCATGGTATGAGGTGTAGCGGCCCAGTGCCTCAACCATCAGCACCACCAAGCCGGCTTTTAAATGACCTTTAAGGGCCACAGTCACCTGTATCCCCTGTAAGGAACCCAGTCCTTCCTTGGATTTAAATATCTGCCTTGCTTAGCTGATGGAGGCCTTTTGAGCCTATAAGTTACAGCTGACTTAAAACATGTCACATGGAAAACAGTTTTTCCTAGCCATGACATCTGCCAGGAAGATAAGTGAACTGCAAGCCCTCTGCACAGGTCCATACTACATAATCTTCCACATGGATATGGTAGTCCTTCACACCAGTAGGAAGTTCCAACCTAAGGTAGTGTCAGAATTCCACTTAAACCAGTCAGTTACCCTTCCTGTACTCCATCCTGAACATTCCAGTACAGGTGAGCGGAAACTGCAATGTCGGGCTGTACAAAGGGCACTAGGTCACTACATGGACTGGACAAGGGATGTCAGGTCCCAGAGCACACTGCTGTTTGTTACCTATGGAGGGGTAGGCAAAGATGAGCCAGCAGCTATAAAAAGTATCTCTCATTGAATACTCTCCTGCATACAGTTCTGTTATGAAAAAGCTGGTAAAATCCCTCTTAGAGGCCTATGGGCACATTTTATAAGGAGCACCTCTGCCTTTGTGGCAGCTATAAGGAGCTTCCTCCTTTCAGACATTTGTAAGGCAGCTACCTAGAAAACTGTGCACACCTTCACAAAGCTCTACTGCCTGGAATTACAGTGCAGAATGGATGCCAGTTTTGGAACTGCTGTCTTGAAGATCTTTTTCCTAAATTAGGTTCTAGACCCATCCTCCTAAGGGCAGTCTGCACTTTTGTATAGCTGCATTGATGTTCCTGTTTGAAGAATAAATATTTGCTGTTGTAATGTTGTTTCTTCTCAGGGATCCATCAGTAAGCCTTCCAAAAACCTGACCTCACCTCCTTCCAAAACCTGGAAATAGGTTCACATAAGAATCAGTTCTTATCTTAAGGCTGCTTGAGCATTACTTATTGCAGTTCCTCAGCAAATAATTAAATGTTATCATTTTAATTTTACAAAATGTCTGCTTCAATTTGGTTGGATTTTTTTTTAATTTTAAAGAACATTTTATAAATTTTAAGTTGCCAGTTATCTAGTTTGTTTTTGTTCCAGATCCCCCTTATTCTCGGACCCTCCCTGCCCACCGCCCCCATGCCCAGGCTTAGGGGCTCCCCCCCATGGACACTATGGGAAAAGCCCCGACTTACCCTCCCCCCGGGTTGGGGCCACAGGAACGAGACCCCCCCCCCATGGCGGATGTCGGAGGCAGTGGACAGCGGGATGGAGCAGGTTATCAGGTTGGGGGTGGCTTTTTTCCACAGTGCTTGATCCTTGGAGGTGGGGATGTGCAATGATGTCCAGTGTCCACCCTGCCCCCCAATACAATGGAGTCGGTCGCGGTGGTACCCCCAGCCTCTGCCACGGGTCTGTGAAGTGCCAGACACTTTCCCTCCCTTCCTAGAGAAGGAGAGCAGTCCCTAGGATGCTCGATCCTTTCCCAGCCAGCTCTCCAACTCCTGGGTCCGTTCCTGAACCCAGGTCATTGGGATTGGAAGCGAAATCCAACCGCCAAAGGCGGCTGGCCAGTTAGCTAGTTTTAGTGGTCACTGCTCCCTCTGGCTGTAGAAGCAAATCTGCCATTGGAACAGCATTGGGATTGTGACCACAGTGCAGAGTTGAACCTGTATTCTCAGTTCTGAAATTAGCATAAAGTTCTATCTCCAGGGCATCGCACTCTGGTGATGCACTGTTGTAAGACACATTGATGGATCCTTGAGAAGAAACAACATTACTATGGTGAGTATTTTTTCTTATTGCCTATTCAAGACTTTTGGCAGCCACTGGTGACAAAGTTGGGGCTTTCTATGTATTAAGAGCAAGGGCACTGATTTACGTGGTTAAAGTAATGAAATTCCATTTTCAAGACTTTAAATTCTGGGAACTGCACCAGTAACTGTTTGTCTAATTTCCAGATTTTACCAGAATTTACTACTGTCATTCCTTTAGAATGTGTATAAATAATCAGAATAGAAGAAGGCTTAATATATAAAGCATTAAATGAAGCAAACTGAAATAGTGCGTGTAACCCCCCTGCAAATGGGGGTTCCCAAAAGACTTCCAGGAGCTTGCTTGAATGCTCCAAGCCTGAATGGTGTTTGGCATTTAAGCCATTTATCAGTGAGTGTTTTTAGAGCCTCTGGTACTGTCTCTTTAAGAGCTGTCTGCTTGCAGACATAATTAGTTTGTATGGGGGGACTGTGTGCTTCTCTGAGTACCACTCTGAGCTGCTGCCAATTCACTTCATTTTGCAGTCACTAGGAGTGCAAAGGAACCTATCTGAAAGATGTAACTGTTTGCCAGAAATTATTTAGAGTAATAATGAAATTACAGTTTGTCTAACCTGCTTTCTTTGCAGTCAGAACTGTGTCTGCTAGTTCCCCATTCTAGTTTTGAACTGCTGAACTGGACCAATCAGTGTGGGGTAAGCTAGCTCTAAAATGGTGCCTTGGACGAATCAGAACTTGGACTCATAATCTGAGCCAGCCACAAGAGGATTGTATGAGCAGTGACTCTGGGAGATGTAGTTTAGACTTCAGCACCTTTTGGACCAACAGCAGCAGTCTATTGTGAGTGACAGCCAATCCAGTCAAGAACTGGGAGGAACTCAAAGGAAGTGCCCGGTTTTGTCGGTTGGAGTTTGAGTTGAGCTTTGGCAGTGAAGAAGGAAGGAGCCCTGTGCTTTTTCAGTGTGCAGTTTAGTCAAAAACGTGTAAGGCCCAGAGTTCCGTCTGCAGCTTGTGTAACAGCTTGTTAGGACTGAATCCGTCCTGTGAAAAGAATCAAAGGATCTCTGAAGAGTAGAAACCAGGCTCACCCTGTAGAAGACTGGAGGAATTGCTGAAAATTGCACTCTGTCTGTCAGGAACTGAATCTGCTGTGTGTTCTCCCGGTATTGTGCAGTAATTGCGATCGGATACAGATGCAGCCTGCCTAGTATAGTGCTTTTTTTATATGGATGTGTGAAGAGGTTTGTGTACCTCAAGTGAGCCCTGCTGACATTGAAGGACCCTATCTTATTTGGAGGTCGTGAGTACTAATTCAGGTCGCTCCCTGTTGAATTGCCACATTAAATCCAAATGGAATTACTGTACTGCTGACTGTTTAATTCTCCTTTCTCTGTGTGAAAGGGCCCTACCAGCTGCCATGGTTTGGACTAGCCACTAGGGCTTGGGTACCCAGGGACAGTAACTGATAGGGATAGGCCTGTGCACAGAGCCATAGGTAGATTTATTAGAGTGATAAGCTAATTAACCTGATTTCCCGTCCTTGTTATATCCCCTAAATAAATCAGAGCTGCTTGTTTCAGCAAAGTTATACTGCCTGAGGTATTTGTCTATGTTAAAGTACTGTACTGTGATTGTTGCACTGTATCTCATTCACAGGAGGTCCCAGTGCGGAACCAGACCTGGGGGTAAGTGTATACTGTGAGGTAATTCTGATATATTATGTGGGCCACTAGTGGGAAGAAAGGGGGTTGCAGTGTCCCAGGGCTGTGACCAGATTAGTTTAACTATTGCAAACCCTGACCTCTGGGTGGAGGCACCCGCCATTGGATCCAGGCCCCTCAACCTGTTAGTGGCAAATCAGGCGGGGTAGTAGCCCCTGGGATAGCCATCTAGGGGTTACATCTTGAGGCTCACCGCTGGGATTGTGTGTCCTCTAGTGGCCATATTTATAACCACTGTTAAGAAAAATGGGTACCCGACAGAAGTGGCTGTGCACCGGCTGGTGGAGTGGTGTACTGGGAGGAGATCGACCCCAAAATGCTATGCTTATCCTGGACATCCCCTGGGTATCAATACGGACACTGTGCAGGGAGTACTTTCCAAGGTGGAAGGTTTACAAAACCCTGTGGTGGTGGGTCGGCATGCTAATCTGCTCACCCACACTTTCCTGGCCCTAGAGTTTAAGGATCCCATAGATAGCTCCAAGTGCCACAGACCATTACCCCAGAGGAGCCCTCACTGCTTGGAGAGTGATAACTAAGGACAGTAAAGACCGAGGGAATCAGCCCCACCACTATCTGAAACTTTTGAGGAGAAATTTGCTGAATGGTTGCTGGGAGAGGGGAAAACTGTGGAGGACTTGAAGAAACTATTCTTGCCACCTGGGGGTGTTCCTCCCCCAACACCCTCTCCTGCTCCAGTGCCTGTAATGGTGGCTGAACCAATGCAGACTCCTATTTCTGCACCTGCCATTAGTCACGACTCTTACCGAGGTTGAGGATCTTCTCTGGCACCTCCCCACCCCCAAGGGAGGATGACTGGGAGACCTGGCTGAACTATGTTGCCCCCAAGTGCTAGAATGGCAATGCTTGGAAGGCGAAAAAGCGAAAGAGGCTAGTGAGAGCCTCCGAGGTCCCTGCCCTGGCTACCATCCGTGCTAAACGGGCCAGTAACCCTGAAGCGACTGCACAGGCCTCTATCTTTGAGGCCTTGGAGAATGTGTATGGAGCCCAGATTCTGATGAGGACCTATGGTGGAGAGTAAGAAATGCACAACAGTACCAAGGAGTTGTTGTCTGTGTATGTCTCTCGGCTGGAAAAATTGTTGCAAGAATGCCTCAGAAAGGGTAGTTTGCCAGCGATTGAACTGGACCGAACCAGACTGGACAGAATCCTTAAGTCTGCCCCTTCTCAGAACTGCTGTTGCTTCAGTTACGCCTGGCAAATCGACTGGAATCCCCACCCTCCTATGATGAGTTAATGAGAGAAATTCGAGGAGTTGAGAAAAGGCGACCTCGGGAGGTACCTGCACCAACAGCTGTGGCTACAACCCGAGTGACTGAGGGTGACCCATCAAGTGAAGTTCAGGGGCAGAGGTTGACAGTCAATGAGTGCTCTGACAAGGAAAAGATATGCCACAATGGGGCGTAACTGTTGAGAGAGATCCGAATTCAAAAACAGTCCTTTATGAAGGCCACGCCTGCAATGGCACGGGCCCTGACCTATATCCGACTGCATCTGCTATGGGGGTGGGGCACCCACCATGTATCTCCTGCTGATAACAGCTCCAAACTCAATTCTTGACCATGGAAGTGGAGAAACTGATGAGATATCTCCAAATGCTTATCACGCCTGCAGACAGAGATGGCACCCAGGTTTCAGTTAGTAATACCCCGCCCTGGCTCCCAGTGTGGCGCCTCGGCCAGCTCAAACTCCAGAAAGTATGTTTTGCTATAATTGTGGAAAGATGGGCACATGAAAAGGGAATGCCAGTCCCAAAAGACACTGAGAAAGTTGCATATAGGCTACAAGGAGAGCTTCGAGAAGAAATCAGTGGTTAAGAGGTGCACATGATCCCAGTGAGGGCACCAAAAATGCTAATTCACGTCCTTTGTGGCAAGTTCAGTTGCCCAGGCCCCACACCGCTCTCCAGACTGGTCCAGAATAGTGGGTCCCTCCATGGAGACCACTGTAAGGTGAATGGAGTGTCTACAAGAGCTGTATTAGACAGTGGCTCCAAGTGACAATTATGTTCCAGGATTGGTATCAGAAGCATTTGTCAGACATACCCTTACAACCATTAGAAGGACTGCATGTATGGGGTTAAGTGAAGGCCTACCCTATTCCGGGTATATCCGAATTTGGCTGTCTTTCCCCCACCTCCGTGGCTGGAGTGGCCGAACAAGTAGAGACCCTAGCCTTAGTGTGTCCCCACTGGACTGTATGATGGTGTCCTTTGTTGATTGGAACAAATGCTCATATGTTGGAAGGCTGGCACAGTTGTGTTATGAAAACAGGGGTCAAAGACTAGTAGAGCTTTAAGAGTTCCGGCTTTTAATTAAGAAGGCCTATGAGGCACAGAGAGATGCTGAAAAACAGAACCAGAGGAACCGGTCGGAATTGTATGGAAGAAGGATCCTGAGTCTCTGATCCTGGCGCCAAATGCCCAGTGTACCTTACAGGGAGAGGTCCAGTATCAGAAAGGATGTTAAGAATAAAATATTAATGTTGGATGCACAGGCGATGGAGAAATTGCCAGAGGACTGCTGGTCAAGCCTAGTATTTTGCCCGCTAGAGCCCATGCTTATGCCAGAAGGGTAATGGTCCAAGTTCATAATGTGTCTGAAAGAGACATTCAGTAAACAGAGGTTGCATCCTGGCTAATGTGCATTGTGCAGACACTGCAGTGCTACCCAGCAGCAAGAGTTCAAGGAAGAATGACAGAGTAACGCCTGACTTGTTTGATTTCGGCGACTCCCCGCTGCCAGCTGAATGGAAAGTGAGGATCAGTGAGAAGCTTGCCCAGAGAGACCAGGTGTTTTCTTTAAAGGAATGGGATGTAGGATGCATGCAAGGAGCTGAGCACAATATCCGGCTGCATGATGAAAGACCATTTCGTGAGAGGTCTCGACGCCTGGCACCTGCTGACATAGATGATGTGAGACGGCATCTGCAAGAGATGTTAGCTGCTGGTGTAATACAAGAATCCAGAAGCCCTTATGCTTCCCCCATTGTGGTAGTGAGGAAAAGAATGGAACAGTAAGGATGTGTGGATTATTGCACCTTAAACCGGCGGGACTATCCCTGATCAGTACACAATGCCCCACATTCAGGATGCTTTGGACTGCCTAAATGGGAGCAAGTGGTTCTCTGTGCTGGATCTCCGCAGTGGGTACTACCAGATCCCGATGGCCCCAGAGACCGTGAGAAAGCGGCCTTTATCTGTCCGCTTGGCTTCTATGAATTCATGAGGATGCCTCAAGGATTTCAGGTGCCCCAGCCACTTTCAACGATTGATGGGGCGTGCAGTGGGGACATGAACTTACTAGAGTGCCTGGTACACCTAGATGATGTTATTGTGTTTGGCAGCTCACTGGAGGAACATGAGAGCAGATTATTTAAGGTATTGGACCGACTGGAGGACTTTGGCCTTAAACTGTCCATTGATAAGTGTCAATTCTTTCAAACATCAGTAAAGTATGTGGGACACATAGTATCCACCGAGGAATAGAGACCGACCTACAGTAAAGTTGAGGCCTTGACCACCTGGCCACAGCCCAAAAATCTAAAAGAACTGCAAAGATTCCTGGATTCTGTGGTTATTATCGGGCGCTTCATCAGGACTATTCAAGAGTGATCCGCCTTTACTTAACCTTTCTCAAGGTATCCCCAACCCACAAAAAATACCAAAGTCAGCGTCCTCAAGACTGAAAGAGTGTATTTTCATCCGAGTGAAGTATTTGGGGCCCGCTGGACTCTGATTGTGAGACTGCTTTTCATGAGATCATATATCAACTTACCCATGCTCCAGTGCTGGCTCTATGCCGATCCAAGAAAACCTTACGTCCTGCACACTGATGCTAGCTTGCAAGGGTTGGGGCTGTGTTGTACCAAGAGTACGAGAATGGCCTGAGACCAGTGGCCTTTGCCAGTAGAAGCCTGACCCCATCCGAAAAGAACTATCCTGTACATAAGTTAGAGTTCCTAGCTTTGAAGTGGGCTATTGTTGACCAATTCCATGAGTACTTGTATGGGGCTAAAATACTAGTAAAACTGACAATAATCCTTTGACCTATGTGCAGACCTCAGCTAAGTTGGATGCCACTGGCCATAGGTGGCTTTCTGCATTATCTACATATGACTATGCTCTCGAATACCGAGCAGGTCTGAACCACATAGATGCTGATGCTCTCTCCGAGGCCTGTTCCCCAGAATGATTGGGTCCGATTGGCAGAACCTGACATTCGGGCACTCTGCCGGAAGTTTGACAGGAGGAACAAATGTCCACGGACGAGTGGACTGCATGGTGGATTGCTTGGGACCCTCTGAGAATTGCATACCTGCTGCTTTATTGCCACTTTTCTGCAATAGACATTGGTGCACTGCCTCAGCTGGACAATGACAGTATTTGGCGGGCTCATCCCGCGATCCCATGATCAAAGCAGCTTTAGAAGCCCTCTATGCAGGAAAAGATGTGTCCAAATTACGCTTCACTGATTTGAGAACTGCACTGTTATACAAAGAAGGTCCTAAGTTGAAGGCACTGATCAATAAACTGTTATACAGAGAAACAGTAGACAGAGGGGGACAAGTAGACAAACAACAACTAGTGCTGCCCACTGCCTTTCGAGACTCAGTACTCAGGTCCTGCACAACCACATAGGGCACCTTGGTATAGACAGAACACTTGACTTGGTGAGATCCAGATTCTATTGGCCTAAGATGGGGGCTGATGTGGAGCAACACATTCGAACTTGTGATCGCTGCTTACAGAGAAGCTTTGCCCCAGAGGCTGCCCCTTATTAACATCTACCAGTGCACCCATGGAGCTGGTCTGTATTGATTTTCTGAGTTTGGAGTCAGATCAAGAAATATCAGTAATGTGCTGGTGGTCACTGACCATTTCACTGAGATATGCCCAAGCTTTCCCACCAAAGACCAGAAAGCATCCACTGTGGCCAAAGTACTTGTAGAAACTTTTTGTTCACTATGGGCTCCACAAAGAATCCATTCTGATCAAGGGAGAGACTTTGAGAGTCATCTGATCAAAGAGATGCTCTCTCTGTGGGGCTGAAAGTCCAGAACCACTCCTTACCACCCCAGGGGACCCACAGCCTGAACGTTTCAACCAGGACTTTACTAGATATGCTAGGCACCCTGCACCCAAGGACAAGCCTAGATGGAGCCAACAAATTAGCACCCTGGTACATGCTTATAACTGCACCAAAAGTGATGCCACTGGATTCTCCCTACCGCCTGATGTTTGGAAGAGAAGCTCACTACCAGTAGATGTGTGTTTTGGGGTCTCTCCTGATGGGGTTCAAGCTGACAACTATTTACAGTATGTGCAAAGTTAAAGGCCCAGCTAACTCATGCGTACTCAACTGGCTCAAACCATGCTGCCAAAAGAAATCTGGCCAACAAAGAAAGGTATGATAAAAGGTGAAAGCACAGGAACTCCAGGAGGGAGATCGGGTATTGCTAAGAAATCTGGGACTGCATGGTAAGCACAAGATTGCTGACAGATGGCACCATCTCCCTCACATTGTAGTGGGCAAACTAGATGATCTGTAGTGTACAAAGTAAGGCCTGAGAATAATTCAAAAGATGTAAAACAATGCATAGAAATCATTTACTGCCCATTGGACAAATCTTAATTGAGTCTGAGCCCCTAGAAGATGCCCCTCTGGACCAGTGACTAGGAGTCTGCTGCTAAGAAAGATCAAGAAAGTCTGCACCCTACAGAAGCAAGTTAAAGTGTTCCCTCCACAAGTCCCAGTTGAGCATGACTGTCAGTCCATATCGGAAGAAAGTGAGAGTGACTTTGAATACTATCCTTCTTACTAACTGAGTCAATTGTTTGGGCAATCCCTAGTCAATACTGGAGACAAAGCTGGGCCTTCTGGACTGTCTAGCCCCCAGCTTCATCCCTGGAGCCAATGTCTCCGAGAAAGTGAAGTGCAAAGCATCAGATCAGATGAAATGGAATCTTGTGTATGGTTGAACTGTTTGAGCTTTCAGGGAGGAAATGATAGATTGGGGCAGACTGGTGATACACCAACAAGAAGAGTATTTTGAGTGCCCTGACAGTCCACTGCCAGTGTCCGAAAGCTCTCCATGCAGCCAAATGTTGTGGACTCAGAAACTGTAACTCCTGGAGCTGAAAGTGCCCCAAGTTCTAGCCTCTCTACCCCATGGAGACTCCTGACAAGTGAGGACAATGCTGAAATGAGGCTCAGAGTGCAGAGACTGTAACAGTTCCCCCTAGAAAGACTGGTCGAGCTGTAAAGCCTGTGGTGCACCTCAGTTATGATTCCTTGGGAGGCCTGTGGATTTGCCTCTCAATGTTGTCCATAAAGGAGTGTATGTGTCCCCTGGAGCTCATTGCCCAAACTGAGCATCAGTGCTAACTCCAAGTTACTTGTGTTGCCCTCTATATGGTGCCCTTGCCCCATCCAGCCCCAAGGTAACTGATAGGAAGGCCCCCTCTTCGGTTTCATGTACAAGAGGTGACAACTTGAGTTATGTGCAATGTGTATGTAATTACTGTGTAAAGTGACATACTGCAATGTTTCAGACATGTGTTCTTGGTAAAATGATATATTGACTGATGATTACTATGTGCAGCTTAATGCAAATGTATATGGTTGCAGTTGAAACTTATGGGGTACTTGCTTGAGCTGGACGCTAGCTTTCCCAAGCCAGGAAGGGTGTAACCCCTGCAAATGGGGGTTCTAAAAGACTTCCAGGAGCTTGCTTGAATGCTCCAAGCCTGAATGGTGTTTGGCATTTAAGCCATTTATCAGTGAGTGTTTTAGAGCCTCTGGTACTGTCTCTTTAAGAGCTGTCTGCTTGCAGACATAATTTGCCTAGGGTGGGGGACTGTGTCTTCTCTGAGTACCACCTGAGCTGCTAATTCACTTCTATTTTTGCAGTCACTAGGAGTGCAAAGGGAACCTATCTGAAAGATGTAACTGTTTGCCAGAAATTATTTAGAGTAATAATGAAATTACAGTTTGTCTAACCTGCTTTCTTTGCAGTCAGAACTGTGTCTGCTAGTTCCCCATTCTAGTTTTGAACTGCTGAACTGGACCAATCAGTGTGGGGTAAGCTAGCTCTAAAATGGTGCCTTGGACGAATCAGAACTTGGACTCATAATCTGAGCCAGCCACAAGAGGATTGTATGAGCAGTGACTCTGGGAGATGTAGTTTAGACTTCAGCACCTTTTGGACCAAGCAGCAGTCTATTGTGAGTGACAGCCAATCCAGTCAAGAACTGGGAGGAACTCAAAGGAAGTGCCGGTTTTGTCGGTTGGAGTTTGAGTTGAGCTTTGGCAGTGAAGGAAGGAGCCCTGTGCTTTTCAGTGTGCAGTTTTAGTCAAAAACGTGTGTAAGGCCCAGAGTTCGGGTCTGCAGCTTGTGTAACAGCTTGTTAGGACTGAATCCGTCCTGTGAAAAGAATCAAAGGATCTCTGAAGAGTAGAAACCAGGCTCACCCTGTAGAAGACTGGAGGAATTGCTGAAAATTGCACTCTGTCTGTCAGGAACTGAATCTGCTGTGTGTTCTCCCGGTATTGTGCAGTAATTGCGATCGGGATACAGATGCAGCCTGCCTAGTATAGTGCTTTCTTTTATATGGATGTGTGAAGAGGTTTGTGTACCTCAAGTGAGCCCTGCTGACATTGAAGGACCCTATCTTATTTGGAGGTCGTGAGTACTAATTCAGGGTCGCTCCTGTTGAATTGCCACATTAAATCCAAATGGAATTACTGTACTGCTGACTGTTTAATTCTCCTTTTCTCTGTGTGAAAGGGCCCCCACCAGCTACCATGGTTTGACTAGCACTAGGGCTTGGGTACCTAGGGACAGTAACTGATAGGGAGCAGGCTCTGTGCACAGAGCCATAGGTAGATTATTAGAGTGATAAGCTAATTAACCTGATTTCCCCTGTCCTTGTTATATCCCCTAAATAAATCAGAGCTGCTTGTTTCAGCAAAGTTATACTGCCTGGGTATTTGTCTATGTTAAAGAATGCTGTACTGTGATTGTTGCACTGTATCTCATTTCACAGGAGGTCCCAGTGCGGAACCAGACCTGGGGTAAGTGTATACTGTGAAGGTAATTCTGATATATTGTGTGGGCCACTAGTGGGAAGAAGGGGGTTGCAGTGTCCCAGAGGGCTGTGACCAAGTTAGTTTAACTATTGCAAACCCTGACCTCTGGGTGGAGGCACCCGCCATTGGATCCAGGCCCCTCAACCTGTTGGTGGCAAATCAGGCAGGGGTAGTAGCCCCTGGGATAGCGCCATCTAGGGTTACATGCAGGAAGCAATTACAAGAAAAATACATGTTCAGTAGATTTACTAATGTAGAAAATGCCAAATTCTGTGAAATTCTTTGTTTTCACTGGTGTGCAGGCAGTCCAGATTTGGGAATTTTACCAAGTTTTCCGTTAGAAACTGAAAATTAGTGACCTTGATTAAGAGCACCTCTGTTTTTGGAGAGCAAATGGCAAAACTATCCAAAAGAAGGAATAAAAACATCTTTTTTTTTTTTTAACCTAGTATTTATGCTCCTGACTACCTCATCTCTCCCCTCTCTTAGACATCCTCTGAACTGGTCTCCCTGGTCTTGCCACAATCTGCCCCTAGAGTACCACGAATCCACACAGTAACCAAGGCACCGGATAACTCTCCCCGGCGGGTGAGGAGGCACTCCCGCATCACCTCCCCAAAGCCAACATGCTGAGATGGATCCTGTACAGCGGGTCTGCTGTTGCGAGCCTGAGACGAGCAGGGAGGTGTCGCCGCTGGGAGAGACCAAGGAGTTTTTCCTTGTTCTCCCTAGACGCCGGCGTGCAATGGGGGCTGTAATGAGCTGGAAGGCTCCTCCCCGCCAACGCCTGCCCATCGCCCATGCTGCTGCTCCACTACTACACCTACCCACCAGGCCCCCTAGATGGCGATAGCGACGGAGCTTGCAGCTAACCCCCGGAGAAGAAGAGCAGCCATTGGGTGCTTCTTATTCTTCCTCCCTCGCCACCCCCGGCACCCCAGGCTCATTCCTGAACCCAGGTCGCCGACATGGTGAGAGAGATGTGGCAAAAACATCTTCTGATACATTTCCAGTAAGATACCGTACAGTGCTGTGTTCTCATAAAGCATAATGCAATTCTTCTTCATGTTAATTTCAGGTTGTTTCTGGATAATGAATGCAAGTTTTTAAGGAAGAAGCACAGCCTTGATATGTGACAGACAATTCAAAAATCTCTGATCGTTTGCCACGTCTCCTTCTTCTTTCAGCTGAGTGAGGCAGAGGATCCAGACAGGGGTCAGCCTTGTAACTCGTGTGGGGAGCAGTGTCCTGGATTTCTTGTTCATGGATGGAGGTACTGTTGAATTGTAGTTTTGCACTTTGGCAAGGTATATACTTATTTTCCCCTACCAACCCCTGCAACACTGATCACTAGACTCGCATCTCTGAGCTGATTTTGGTTGTGTGTGTGTGTGTGTGTGTGATACCTTTTGACACCTGGGATACATATGAATTGCTGCTTTAAAATCTCACAGTAGCTGGCTCTGTGACCTGGTGCATTGGGTCGCAGGTTTGCATCCCTAGCTCAGGACCCCAGCAGCTGCACACATTGCCTCTGGGGTGGTGGGTTTACACGGCACTGCTGATTGGTACATGACTATCCTCCCGGTGACCCTGGAGAGCGGTATTACATGCTGGACCCCTCAGCCCTTCTTTGATGTTTAATGTAGTGTTGACATGGGCTGCGTAGGCAGACCTAATCCTGTCACAAAGCGGACATTACACACAGGGACCCTGATACTGATGGGAATTTGTCAGTTCATCCTGGTCATTTCACTCTGTGACAACTAGCCCTGGACTGTTAGCTCTGACGTCAATTGCTCCCATGTCAGTTTGTCCCCAGACCATTCGCTCCCACTACATATCGTACTGTACTCCAACAGCAATTACAGTATGACTTCCACTTCTACAAACCTCGTGTACATTGACTCATCTAGTGGGCAAATTGCACCCACCTGAGTTTATTTTATAATATTTACAGTGGGGATGAATTGACATGGCGCTGACTGCGGAGTGGTTCACTCACTTTAGGGCTAAAACAAAGAAGCGCTCGGTTAAAAAGATCATAGGTAACAGCAAGGTGTGCTACATACAATTGTGTAGCCCCATACCTAGGTTGCATGCCATATGTTGTGAATCAAACCTTGCTATGCTCACCATCATTTTGCAGGGGCTCCACCCCCACACTCTCCAAAATTAAGTATAATCACTTCTACGTGCTGACATACCTTGAGAAGATGACAAAATGTTGTACTGGACAAAAACTTACTGTCAAAGGAAAGGATGAGGCAGAGTGAATAAGTCACACAAGTACCATATTTATTATCATGACAAATCATTCCCACACAGGAAAAGTTAATGTGTACACACTGCCTAGTACAAGCTGACCATACATCTCAACATTATGCGAAATCAGAGTCGAACACATTACTATACAGAGGCATGGTGCCAACCGTTCACCCACTTTAGGGCTAAAACCAACACTCTTATAATCACATGCTACAAATTCTGAACATGATAAGTACACGCATTATTGAAGTCGCACATCACGTAAGCCCTACTTTCAGTGCCCTATTAATGGTTTACCCGCCAGAGCCAATAGTCCAAGGCAAGCAGGCACGGAGGTTAAATGACTGGGATGAATTGTGACATTGCCGATACTGATCTACCTCCATGGCCACCTTACTAGATATTGATTGGTTAAAGGGTAATAAAAGTAGTTTAATGACCTGCAGCACTCCACACAGTGCAAGAAAGCAGCAGCAAAGGCAAACAAGATGCTGGGATGCATATCTAGGGGATCGTAGTAGGAGAGAGGAGGTTATACTGCCCTTGTACAGGTCACTGGTAAGGTCGCTTCTAGAGTATGGAGTTCAGTACTGGTGCCCACACCTCAAAAAGGACATTAACCTGCTGGAGAAGGTACAGAGGAGGGCTACAAAGATGATAGCCAGTCAGCAGGGTATCGCATACGAGGAGAGGTTGAGGGCACTGAACATGTACTCCCTGGAAGACAGGAGAGACCAAGGGGGGACGTAATTGGGACCTTCAAGTACTTGAAAGGGATAAATAAGGTTGATAAGGAGAGTCTCTTTTTTTACTTTTTTTTTAGTTACTATTTTTCTCCCCCTCGGAGTCCTCTGCTGCCCCTCTGATGTCCCCCCCCCACACAGACACCAGGTATGAGGCCCCCTCCCCTGAACCCCACAACTTACCCTTCGTGGCAGGGGGAAGGGAGCGACTCAACCAACCGGATCGGATGAGTATTCAGGGAGGTGCCTTCCCGGGCCTGTTGCGGTGGGGACTATCGTCATCCTTGCAGAGGACTCCTATTTTCTTGTTTTTCTGGTTCTTCCCCTGAGAGGCCGTGGCATGCAATGGTGCCAGCAGCATCAGCACGCACACTCCCGTGCGCACCTTCGCCAAGTGCCTGCCTCAGTCCCCTGCCCAATTTCTGTAGAGCTGACGTGCCACCTCCCAGCCTCCGCTTAGGGCAGGCACTGCCGGGCTCTACTGACCCCTCCCTTGGAGAAGGAGAGCAATCCTGGGATGCTCAGTCCTTCTCCCTCCCTGCCAACTCTCAGTGACCCATGTCCATTCTCAACATGGGTTTCCGTGTGATGCAAGGTAAGGCCCACAGCCTCTAGCCCTCAGTGCCACCGGCCAGGAGAGTCTCTTTAAGCTAAGTGGCAAACTATAACACGAGGGGCACAGCCATAAGCTGGAGGGTGAGAGGTTTGGAGAGAGGTCTGGAAGTACTCTTCAGAGAGAGGGTGGTGGACACTTGGAATGCGCTGCTGGAAGAGGTCATCTCGTTGAAGACAGTGGGCAGCTGTAGGAGGGGCTGGGATGAGACATAGGGGAAGGTAAGGATCATGGGTAGGGAGGATGGAAGAAGTGGGAGGAGGGCAGGGACATTAGCTCAAGCTGTGGACCCTGCAATACGAGCAGACTTGATAGACCAAATGGCCTTCTTCTGCTGGCTTGTTCATATGTTCGTATTGCAGCATGCTCAGTTCATATTTGCTTACCTCTGTTTCTTTTCTGTATATGTCTCCATTGTGTTTTTGTTTCCAGGCTCCCTAGACAACCTGCTTTGTGCTGTATGTAGTCCCCTATGGCTTCATTATAGGTACTCCAACCACTGACTTCCACAAACGCAGTTAGTCAGTGGCTCCTGATACTGACATCGTACATTCATGGGCTGCTGTATTGATAAAATGGAGTCACTCCTCATTCAAGTAGCAATTTGTCCAGATGGCCCAGTGGTGCAGAGGGCTGTCTAGTGCCTTACCTCTCACCATGCCAGTAACCTGAGTTCAGGAATGAGTTTGGGTCAGCAGGGAGGAGGGCTGACAGAGGATCGAGCAGCTGCCTGCCAGCTCTCCTCTCTTGGATTGGGTAGTGGGCCTTCCCAGCACTTGGCTGCCACTAGGTAGAGGCCTGGTGGTAGAGCAGACATCTGGGAGTCAGACGTAGGTCAGGGGAAGGTGCAGGGAGCCACGAGCACTAGAGGGAGAAAAATGGTGGAAAAACTGAGCAGATCGGGCTTCGTGACGCTGCACCTGGACACCTGGACCTGCATTTCCACTTTGACTGGTAAGGTATTCTGCCCCTCCACCCCTGGCCCTGCCATGAGGTGGGGGGATCTGAGGGGAAACTAGCTCCTAGTTCTGAGGGGAGAGGACAGGAGGCCCAAGGTGTCTGGGATGGGGCTCAGACACTGCCCAATCTCGCTCTGGAGGATAAAACTTCTAGAAAAAAGTAGCAGTTTAAGTACAGGTAACAGCGCCAGGAGCCTCTGAGTATTTGCTACCAGCTGACGCTATTTTGATCCAGCACCTATAATGATACAGAAGAGGGGAAGGGCTACATACAGAGCTGATTTTAAAGAGTGACACCTCCAGATGAACTTTGAAAAACATAATATTTCATCTTGGTTCTGCCCATAGTTCACGTTAGTTCTGTATTTCTCCTCCCTATTATTTATTACAGGGGTCATATACATTAAAACGGCATCTTTGTTCCTTGCAAGTTCATCAGCTCCTATTGCTTAGTCCCACATGATGTCACAATACTCTGCTTGTGACAACACTGGTATTGCAATGACAACAGACTGTGATATCACAACAGAGGATTATGGTTTTAAGTGTGGAATCGGCTGTATGTGTAGATGCACTCTGTGGGATAAATATGCTGTTTCTAAGCAAATTTCCTCAGTAATAAAGAAACTGGGAGGGGAATTCTATAGAAGATATGAAATACAATCTGGACTGTGCCTAACTTTTTTCAATGTTTTCCCAAATGCATCAGCAGATCTTTAAAAACCAGGAAAAGAGAAATACAGAAAGAGAACAGGGGAACAAATATGAACTTCATAGTTTCATAGATTGTTACGAGTTCAGGAGGCCACAGGTCTTTTAGAAATCGCCACCTGAATTCAGGTGGAAAGTATATAAAGATCTAGCCAATAAATTGTATCTTTTACTCCCCATAAAACGATTTAGCCTGTTTTTGAACTGGGGTACTAAAATGCCTCCTTCCCCATTAAAGCATTTTTTTTAATGTTCTGTGTAGCTGGAACAGGTTCACAAAATTCATGTTTTGTTAACATTGCAGAGTCATGGGGGGAGTGTGGAAGGTGTTAAGCAGAACTATATGTATGCATATGTGTGTGTGTATGTACTGTGTATATATGTATATATATATATATATATATATATATATGTAATAGATAAACCACTCTGAGTGTTGGTCGCTCTGATATATGCACGCCCTGCGGCTAGGTGTCCAACCATCCAAAGGCGTGCATATTGGAGCATAACCGCACACCCTCAGAGTGGTTTATCTGTCTTATAAAATGTCAAAATTGTTTTGGTGGAGGGTAAAAGTGCAGGTGTGCAGTTGTGCTCTGATATACGCTACAGTCATGTGATGTGTTTCAACCAAACAGCAGGCATAAGTTTTCCTACCCATTTTCTATATATATATATATATATATATATATATATATATATATATATATATATATGTGTGTGTGTGTGTGTGTGTGTGTGTGTGTGTGTGTGTGTTTATATATATATATATATATATATATATATATATATATATATAATATATATATACATATATATATATATGTGTGTGTATGTAAATGCTGCATAGATTTACTATGTGTTGTATGTCTTCTTCATCTGGAGTTTGATAAGCCAAGAAAAACAAGCAAATATTATCCTTCCTTAAAATAAACCTGTTACCTGTTCAGGCTAATTACTGCAGCATCTGGACAAAAAATAACGCCTGCACAAATGGGTTACTATGTGCCATCTCTGGGGATCTCGGACAGATATTTGCTTTGGCATATTTTTATGTTTTCACTTTTGTTTGGAACATTATTACTTTGCAATGACACTTGATTGACAGCACTAAAGACTGGAGTCTGGACTCCTGACTATCCATACAACTGGTACTGGCAGGGTTACCTTACATTTTTTTCTGGCATCTTGCAGCAGGAAAAGGTTATCAAAAAATTGCACTGGTGCACAGAAACATGCAGTGGTCTGCAGACACAGCCAACTGGGTGTTCCACACGGCAGTCAGTAATGACAAATGCAGTATAGATTCTGGCCAAGGAGTTCAGATAAGCAATTTAATTTGAATGACTTACTGTAGTGCCCTATAGTGCCTGCCACGCTTAGAACTGACTGTGCACACAGTTAAAGAGCTGCAACTTCAGTGCAATGCTTTGTACTAACCAGCATGGGCAGGTAGGGGAATTACCTGCACGAACCCATGTCAGTTTGCAGTATGCCCCAGACTAGTGTAACCGAGTTGCCGTGGATGTGCTTACTACCCCTGCCTTGTGGACCCAAACAAGATTGAGGGGCCAGGGTTCTGATTTTCTTGATTGGGGTGTTTGAATCCAGATCTTTAAGTTTAGTGCAGTGCCTCCACTTAGAGTAAAATTTAGTGGTCCTGGTGTCAGAGTGGTACAACCCCTGGGAAGCAGTACCTACCCACCACCGTATACCATCAACATGGCACCAGCGTTTACAGGGCCGTCAATACAACACCAGATTTTGGCAACTGTCATTTACAGCGACCTCTCTGTGCCCCCCTCCCAGGTCCACCCCCCAGGTTGAGTACGTTAAGTAAGGGGTGTGTGTGTGGGGCTGGCCCCATAAACAGGTTACTGTAAATGACAGTTAACAAAATCTGGCACTGTATTGATAACGCTTCAAACGCGGCGCTGAGATGTGGTGGAACCCCCCCCACAGTGTCCCTCACATGCAAAGTTCACAGTGCAACTTTAAATTCAACAAAATTGCAATTCATGACTTACACTAATAATATGCTCATGAGACAAAATGTAAAATATCAATACAGTATTTATTGGGGATATTTACAAGGGATGGGGAGTGCAAAGCAAAACTGATTTTAAGCAAATCTCATGAACTCTTGTGGCAGGGCTAGAATAAAGTGCCTGACAAGGCTCGGCCAGTACACACTTTAAAACAGTAGCAAAGCTCATTCCTCACCACGTAAGACAAGGCAGTAGCATATACAACTGTAAAACCTTTTGCTTTACCAGCCTGCCTGTACTGGGGGCACTACCCACTGGTACCAGTTTTAAACCCTTAAATCTTAAAGGGAGCTCCCTGTTCTTCAGTGGGTATCCAGCTGTAAGAACATTGCAAGCCCGTTGACATTGCAGCTAGTTGGCCAAGCAGAACAGTTAAATCAAAACACCACAAGTCATGCAGTTGCATACTACCCAATCTGTTAATAGGTATTGACAGGTGTACTCTAGCTGCAGTCACTTTCCTTCCTCTTGCTGCCTACCACCTAAACCTGTTCTCTTACCTCCTCCAGTTTATCCCCCCTAGAAGTGTCTCCTCTTGTTTTGTCTCTAACCTCTCATTGTTTACCTCTGACTTTCCTCGTTGCACTCTATCTCCCCATCCTCATTCCTGTTCTGTCTCCTACTATGGCTGTTCCTATCTTCCCCTTCTTGCTCCACATCCCTGTTTATAACCCTCAAAGTGACCCCTTTACCAGTCCTCACTACTAGGACGCATACACTTTTCGACACTGTGCCACCCTCCTACCTATGCCATCCTACCTCACCTTGATACATTTGCTAAAATCTAACCTCCTCCATCCCACCCTTCACCCTCACTTCAACCCCAACTAGATCTCCACTCTAGTATAAGAGTGCTAAAATTCACTTTTATTCATTGCACTCTTGCTGTTATCCTCAGGGGATAGCTAACCTAACCCTGGGCCTTGCTCTCGGTCATCCCCACATCCATACCTACCACAGCTGGCCCATCCCTATCAAACCTCATTGCCCTGCCCGTGGTTTAAAAATCTTACACCTAAATATTTGCAGTCTCTTCCCTAAAATGGACCTTAGAAACATAGAAGTTGATGGCAGATAAGGTCCATAAGGCCGTCCAGTCAGTCCATTTCTTTTTCTACCTTATAAATGTGCCATCGGCCTTTGCTCTGTCAATGGCCTATCTATTCTTACTCATCTGTATTGCTCCATTATACCTTTCCCATGCCTTTTGAAGCTCTGTACTGTATTCATATCCACCGCTTCCTGAGGTAGGCGTTCCATGCATCCACCACCCTTTCTGTGAAAAAGAACTTCCTCACATTACCCCTTAATCGGCCTCCCTCTAATCTCATGCTGTGTCCTCTTGCCCTACTATTTTTCTTATATTGAAACATGTTAGACTCTTTCACCTTGTTAATGCCCTTAAGGTGTTTGAATGTTTGATCATAACACCTCTCTCCCTCCTTTGCTCTAGGGTATACATACTGAGCTCCGTTAATCTGTCCTCATATGTTTTCTGATGCAGTCCCTGCACCATTTTGGTTGCTCTTCTCTGGACTGCCTCAATCTGGTTAATGTCCTTGTGAAGGTGTGGTCTCCAGGACTGCATGCAGTACTCCAGATGGGGCCTAACCAGTGTCTTGTAAAGAGGGATTATTACCTCCCTCTTCGGACTTGTGATACCCCTACTAATACATCCTAACATCCCCCCAGACTTACCTACTGCTTTAGTGGTCTGCTTGGATGATTTCAGTCCATCGGTGATGATGATGCCCAAGTCTCTTTCTTCCCTTGTGATTGCCAGCAACTCCTCCCAGCCTATAGGTGGCTTCTGGGTTCTCTTCCCTATGTGCATGATCTTGCACTTTTGCATTAAACCCAGTTGCCACTCTTCCACCATTTTGTTAGTTTATACAGATCTCTACTCATTCTGCCCACCCCATTTGGATCATCTACTCTGTTGCAGATCTTGGTGTCATTGCAAATAGACAAACCTTACCCTCCAGTCCATCTGCAATGTCACTGATGAAGATATTGAAGAGGACTGGCCCCAGAGGCAGTCCCTGGGTACCCCACTTGTGACTTGCATCTCTTCTGACTGTATACCATTTTACCACCACTCTCTGTTTTCTGCCCGTCAACCAGTTTGCCACTCCAGTTGACCAACTTCTGACCCACCCTGAGCCTACCCAGCTTATTAATCAATCTTCTGTGTGGAACAGTATCAGAAGCTTTGCTGAAGTCAGGTAGGTGAATCAGCTGCTCCCCTTGGTCCACCACTCTAGTTACCCAGTCAAAGAAATCTATGAAATTAGTTTGACAGGACCTTCCTTTATAAACCCATGCTGTCTTGGATCCTGCGCCTGATGGATTCCAGGTGTTGCACTATCCTTTCCTTAAGGAGTGCCTCCATAATCTTGCCCACTACTGAGGTGGAAGACTGACTGGTCTGTAGTTCCCTGCCTCCTCCCTGCTACCACTCTTGTGGAGTGGGATCACATGAGCCCTTCTCCAGTCTTCTGGAACCTTTCCTGTGCTCAGAGACTCACTAAACAGTTCTGATAATGGCTCTGTAGTTCCACACTTAGATCCTTTAGTACCCTGGGAAGTATGCCATCAGGTCCCATTGCCTTGTCCACCCTGAAAAACAAATTCCCCTACTCTTTTTGAGAAGTGCCATGTGATCTCTAACATCCACCTGAACAGGCAAACTGGATGTTGGTTTATCATCTCATCTAAAAGATAGCCCTTCAGGAGTGCAGTACCCCACTCATGCTGCACTACAGTGTTAGTATTGGGATATAACCCAAGTGCCTTGTGTAGGAATAGAACCCACAGTCTTCTGCTCTTCCGGTCTTAGAGGCAAGTGTGCTACCTGCTGAAGCACTGACCTTCCTCAGCCACTAGTCTTACTTGCCCCTGATATTATTCTTTCCGAAACGAGGCTTAACAGCAAAGTGGGTGACCACACTCTCTCCATTCCAGGGTTTACTATATGCCAGCGAGACAGATCCTCTAGGGGAGGTGGAGTGGTTATCTATGTCTCCTCAAATATAAAATTTACCAGCATCCTTGCCATGTCAGTCCTTAAAGCATATGAGGTTCTTATCCTAAAATTAATCCTTCCTATTTCGGTGCCTATCTATACTGCTGGTGCCTACTGTCGCCCTGGTCTCCCACCCTCCACTGTCACTGAGCTCATTAGTGCCATAGTCACTCATACTCCCTCAAGTGAAGCATATATAATGGGTGACTTCAACCAAAACTGGCTGTCCCCCTCCCTCAGTAAAGCACACAATGACATCAATGCTCACAACTTGTCCCAGCTCATTCTAGAACTAACCCGGATGAATCTAAAACTGGTAATCACTCCCTAATTGACTGGGCCCTCACCTCCCACCCCACAGGGTTGTTAAATCTGGACTACTACCTGATGCCCTGAGTGATCACTACATGACCTATATTGCGCTCAAAATTCATAGGACTAGCCCCCCCCCCCCAAAACTGTCCAATTCTGCTCGTATAAATCACTAAACCTTGCTCCACTCCTTCAAATACTGGCCCAAACAAACTGGGAACCCATAGCATTGGCAAATTCTATTGATGATGCTTATGGTTATTTTCAGGCTAAATTTTTGGAGTGTTGGAACAAACATGCCCCACTGCGGCATTTCGGGGGCAGAGGCGATCACCCCTGAACTCCTAGCGTGTTAGAGCCCGGGAACAAGCCTGGAAAATGCATAAAGCCACAAGTCTCCCTTGTAACTATGACATCTACCGCTCACTGCATAATAAGTGCACTAAAGCCACTCATTTAACTAAATCTGAATACTTCTGCTCTACCTTCCAGACCAACATTAACAAACCATTCAAATTCTGGAAAGTGATCCACTCCCCCTTCCACCTCTGTCCTCAAGACAAACAACACTCAAGTTTCTGATCATCTTGGTGTTGCTACGATTTGATTCATATTTCACCTCCTGTGCCTCGGCTCTCCTTTCCTCCTTACCATCTCCCTTACCTGCTGACCCCCCCGCAGACAACCCTTCTTGATGAACTCCTTCTTCTTCTATTATCTCACCCTCTGACACTTTGGATGCACTTTATGGTCTCAGCCCTCTAAAGGCAGCTTACCTTATGGTCTCGACCCTAAGTTACTGTACCTTTCAGCACCAGCTATCTCCGACTCACTATCAGTACTCCCTCAACCTTTCCTTCACTACAGCTACCATCCCACCTGTTGGAAGCATGTCACTGTACTCACTGCAAAGGGAGGCAACCCTCCATTCCTGCTAATTATCACCCCATTTCTCTCCTCACCAACCCTGCTAAGCTCCAAGAACATCTGGTCTCTCCACGCTCCTTCCTACCTCTATGACTCTATTTTTTCACTTCATTCCAATCTGGCTTCTGGAAGAACCATTTCACCACCACCTCCCTGATTAGGCTCACAGACTCTATCCTCTCAGGGATGGCAGTGGCCATATCACATCAGCCATTTTGTCAACCCTAGCACAGGCTTTCAACACTGTCTCCCATACCCTTCTTTAAACACCCTCTCCTTGGCTGGCCTAACTGAATCTGCCACAAACTAGTTCAAGGCTTATCTTGTAGGCCGGACCCGGTCGGTCAGAACTGCAGACTTTACTTTCCCTCCTCACCACATCAGCACTGGTGTACCCCAGGGGTCCGTTCTGGGCCCTATCTTATTTTCCATATTTTTAAATGACCTTCCCTCGGCCTGCTCATCCACCTCTATCCATATGTATGCCGATGGCACAATCATCTTCACGTCTGGCCAGTCCCCCGTTGATGCAGAACCCAGACTTCAGCTGGACTTCAGTAAAGTTCAGCTCTGGTTCAGCTCCCATCAACTCTCCATCAATGCCAAGAAGACAGTCTCTATGACCTTATGCACCAGGCAGAGACTCACTAAGCTCCCCTCCCTGCCCTCCTTCCATACTCTTGATGGGACCATCCTTGAGGACACCTCATCCTTTAGGTACTTGGGTGTTTGGCTTGACCGACATCTCAACTTCTCTGGACATGTGGACACCATCCTGAAGAAACTGCACCCCAAGCTTGGCACATTATACAGGAACTGTAGCTGCCTCCCGCTATTGGCAAGGTGTGAACTTGTCCAGAAGACTATTCTACCTATTTTCGACTACTGCAATGTAGTCTACAGTGCTGCTCCCAAGTCTTCCTTAGCCAGATTGAACACCCTTTTTAACTCCTTCTGTCACTTCGCTCTGGACTCTTCCCCTCTCACCCATCACTGTAACCTCTACCACTTTCTGTCCTTTTCTTCATTAGAAAATCGCCACCTTCTCCACTGCATCAAATAGTGTCTAAATTCTGGTTTGGAATGCTCCCATAGCTCACTTCCTCATTATCCATTCTACCTCCACCACACCATTCCTTAGATCGTATGATCTCATTTATTGGTAATTCCGTCGTCGACTACTGTTGGCCAGTCGGCCTTTCTTGCATCACTTCCCTAAGCTATGGAACGCCCTTCCCCCTCAGATCTGCCTATCATCCTCCCCCCACTCCATCTCTCTAGTCCTAAATAACTTCCTCTATCTAAATTGTACCTGCTGCTAATCCCCCTGCCATTTGCCTGCTCTGCTTGGTTTCACCTGTTAGCTGCTCAAATGTAATTTAGCCCCCTTCAAATAAAGCTTACACCCTAATGGGTTACACTTATCTGTTCTCTTGAGTTGTCAACAAATGTACCTTCACTAGTGGACTTAACTGAACGTTACTTCATTGTACAGTACTTTATGTAACCTGCTATAATGTTACTATGTTTTGCTTCACTGTTTAAATTGTATTAATGATAGCTGGTTGTATGTACTGTAAGTTTTATGCATGTAAATTTTCCCGTTACCCTTCCCCCAGGATGCACCGTGAGACAAGCAACTTGTTGTTCAGTGTGCCTTTCCTGGTGAAACTTTTCAATAAATAAATAAACAATAAATAAATAAGCAATAAATAAATAAGTTGTATAAGTGGCATAACCTGCAAATGAAGTATTTGCAACTCCTCGCTCATTGCCCAAATCTGTAGATTTGGTGGCAACTTCAGCAAACGTCTCCAGTTGCAGGCAAACCTGAGAGCACTCACGGTTCTGTTGTATCACTCCCCAGATCAGTGGGCTCCTTGTCCTTCTTCTCTGCAGTTGTAGTTCCTGTCAGGTTGATGGTTCAGTTGTTGCAGTTGGCGGGGGCAGCTGAAGATACTTCAGGGCTCAGGTGCCTTTGAATGGAAATCAGACTCTCTGCATCTGTAATTGTCTGCACCTCTTGGACTCTTCCCGCTTCCTCCTCTGAAACACAGACCAGTCTAAGGAGCAGGGGTCATATAACTCACACCCACATCCAGGCTTCAGAACCCTTGTGTCTAGCGTTGGCTAGTACCTGGCATTGGCACTAACTGGCCATCGCCCAGACTGTCTGTTGGATCGATGCAGGTTCCTTCTCTCACATTTGTATTCAAGCAGTCTCATATGCCCACAGACTGGCAGCTGTGGCATGCATTATCTCCTTTTCTCTCAGAGCAGGTCACAGACTCTAGAAAAATGGTATCCTGACACTTTCAGTAGGCACATAGTTCAGTCTCTGTATCCACAAGTTGTAGAAACCTTTGAAGTCACTCCCTGATGGTTGGCTGTGTGGAATCCCAGGTAGGCTTTTCTTGGATGACTTTGGCTAGCAGTGCTCTTGTCCTTCTCTCTCTGAGAGCTTACTGTTAACTCCTCTCTTCTGGAACTGCCATGTACATTTTCTGGGTTAAAGGCAGCTTCTGATCGGCACAAAGGGCTGTCAGTCCACTGAATTCATATGCAGAATGTTCAGTCAGTGCCCTTTTGGCTGGTAGAAAGGGCACTAAGCATATAGCTCAGTCATTCTCCCAGAAGTCTGTTGGTCTCAGGTGTTGGGATCCATACCCTTTGATTGGCTGCTGCAAGGTCAAGGGTTGACAAGATGATGGCTGTCCTTACAATAGGAACAGTTGCTTCTGATTTAAATTCTTGTTATAGGGCTCCTGCCCAGCTTTTGTTATCACTGCCCCCTGGTTTTGTAGTGTTTGTGTTCTGTTATTTGGTGGTGGGTTTTAGTGGCAGAGGGCTTTCCTCACCTCATCAGGCACTCCATTTCTAGCACCCCCTTCCTAAGCAGTATCTTCCTCCCATGTAGCTGTGACTCAAGCTGACTCCGAGAACCAAACTCAAGAAACTTCATCTTTCCTCCTTTTCGTAGTGTCTCTGGACCCCTGATGGCTACTGGTGTCCCTGGGACTGGAGCACACCTGAGGGAATCTGCTATGGTGGCTATGAGGTTGCAGCAGTGAAGATTCGGGTTGGTGCGCCTAAGTGCTGAGCAGAGTGTAAGAGAAGGCAGCTCACACATTCTAGCAGGTGACTGCTTGGATGCAAGAAAGGAGAGCTGTGCAGTGACCAGCAGGAAGAAGCAACTTGGCAGTTGAAGTGTGCTCCTGTTCCCCACCAGGCTGCAGTCCCTGGGACTGGAGTGAGCACAAAGATGGCAGGCAGAGTTCTGTTGGCAGCAGGAGTCCAGGTAAGCCCCATCATTGGGGAGGGTTACATTCTCCTGCCTAAATACTTGACGTCCTCATCAAGTCCATCAACAGAGTCCATCTGCATCAAAACAGTGATACAACGCAACAGACTGGTAGCATGCACACTCTATCTAGACAGTTGTTTCCTGACTGGAGTAGGCAAACAGTACATCCTAGTCTAGACAAATAGAACTAATCTAATAGAAAATGAAAGGCTTTTCATATTTACAAAAACAGCTGTCAGGACAGTAATCTTTATCATACCATAGAACTGGGCAAGTCCATAACTTTGCACAATACTGTAACATTGATCAGTGCAATAACAACAACATCATTTACTTCCTTGTTTTACCCTTTTCTGTACCTCCTGCTCTGGGTGATATGGTCTGGGGTTTGCAAAGACAATATCAGGAAGTGATATAGGTATGACATAGATACCTTTGTGCACTACGTGCATTGGCAAATTGGCGGGGGCACGTAGTGAGTCATAGGTTAACCTGAAGCTCTTTCATATAGAAGTGAAAGAGTCACTTCTCCTCTGATTCCAGGTGGATCCTTCCTATTTCATCGACCAGCAATGAAGCACCCTTAGTCAAAATGGGTTCCATAACTTCTTCTTGGATTCTGTTGTTTCTTTTGTTTTGCAGACTCAACATGTTCTCCACACTATTCCTCTGGCATTTCCTCAGATACGGGCCCATCACCGAAGGTACATCTCGTGTTAGTTCAGAATCCATAATTGTTGGTGTAGGCTCTACAAGAGGCACATTTCATACATTACCTGTTCCATCCAAACCTCTGAACAGTCTGGCGAGATCCTTTGTATTTGCCACGCCTTTTGCTTTGCTTTTTGTCTGCACATAACAGATTGAGTAGTTGGGGGTTTTGGAGGTTCTACAGAGTCCACTACATCACTGTTGACCAGTTGTCCAACAGGCAACAAATTGGTTTTGTGGATAATTCAGTATTTACTTGACTCCTTCAGGATGAATCTTATACACAGACGATATGCCTTTTCCCATTACAAATATATGGGCTATTGCCCCATCGGGTCAGCAATTTTGTTCTTTTCCTGGCAGTCCCACATTTCTTAATAAACGTGGTCTCCTGGCAGCAGTTCATTATGCCTTTACTCTTTTGTTGTACCTATCTTTATTTTCTTATATGCTTTGCTTTGGTGTCTGAGGTCAACTTGTAGGCAGCATTCAACTGGTCTTTCGGTCTTCATACATACTGAAGGTAATTCTGTTGCCTAGCTCCATTGGCAGCAACACCAGAACCCAAGTCCACAAGAAGTCAGACTTTCCTGCCAAACAACTGCTAATACGGAGAGAATCTAGTGGTGTCACTTTTGTAGGCTTGGACTAGTACACTGACTTGTTGACTCCACTTGCTCTTTTCCTTTGGGTACAACATACCTAGCATGTTTAGTAGAGTTTGGCTGAACTGTTCAGGCTGAGGATCACCTTGAGTGTGATATGGGGTAGTTTGTGACTTAGTTATTCCCCAGAGGAACTGCATTTCTTTTATTAGACAGCTTTTGAAATCTTGACTTTGGCCTGAATGGATCCGCTTTGGGCTTCATAGTGTACAAAGAACTTTTCTACTAGGACTTTTAAACAGTTGTTTCCTTTGATCCTTTGTCAGATAGGCTTGGTATATCATGGGAAATGATCTGTTACTACTAAGATATTTGCAATGTTCTTAGAGTCTGGTTCCAGGTAGAGAAAGTCTGTGCATACCAGTTCCATGGGTACACTTGTAACTGTGTTTAATAGAGGGGCTGCCCTCTGTAGCAGAATTTTGCCTGTCACACATCTGTGGCAGTTTTTGCAGTATTGTATCACATCACTCCCCATACGTGGCCAATAGAAGCAAGCACAAGCAAGGCCCAAAGCTCGCTTACGTCCAAGGTGATCCATGTTGTCATGCAGGGCACGCAATACAACTTTTTTGAATTAGGAATGGAAGACTAAGTGCAGCTTTGGAAAACCTTGTGATCATTGGATTTCTCGATACGGTAAGTTATCTTTGATTTTTTAACTTGAGCCACTCCTGCAGTAGCAACTTTGTGTCAGAATCATTGGTACACACTTGTGTGGCATTACCCCCTTTCTTCAGAGTGAAGACAATGTCTTCAAGCTATAGTCTGTTGTTTGCTCTCTTTGTAAATCTTGGGGAATTAACTGCAGGAGAGTGTGTGCCAGAATGAGGATTTAAAACAGGCAATCCCCTTAGGTGTTCTATTTCACTCTGTCCTTTCTCCTTTTTTTTCTGACTATCCTTTCTTTTCCCTATCAGGGTGGCCAACCTGATATCTATTTTCTATTCTTTTCTATCCCTATTTGTTAAAATGCCTGTGTTCCCATTTAAAAGCAGCTCCTGAAAATAACTGGTGCCTTAAAGAAAGAGCAGTGGTTCCCTGCTGCTGCTAGCAGTATGTTGAATTTGGTCCCAGCTGATGTGTGTTTTGAAATGATTGTTTAACCACCAGGAGTGGTTTCTTATAAAGAGGACATAGCTCTGAAGTGGATGCAGAAGTACAAAATCTGCCCCTGTTGTTTCATGTTCCTGTGTCTTGCAGCAAGTGTGTAGACTGAGCTAACTCAGTCGGGGAGAAACACAGAAAAACACTCCCTTAAAAAAAACTGAAGGGAGTTTAAGTACATAAAACACCTGTGATGCCCATTATAAAGAAATGCTGCAGGTATCAGGTACAGCAAAGAAGCTAGCTTTGCTGTCAAGCAAAACAGGGCTGAAAATGAAATGGGAGCTGATGGCTGAAAGTTTTCAGCCAACAGCTGTTTTACAAAGCTAAGTTTGGTACAGAAAATGTTTATTTCTCTTAAAAAAGCAGTAGGTTCCTAGTGCTTGCAAGAGTAAACAGATAAGGAGCGCGCCCTTTTCTGCTTACATTTTTCAAGCCTAGTGATAGCTACTGAATATTTTTCTTCTGATTTAAAATATTACAATGAGCCAGAAATAAAAGAAAAAGGGTCATTACCTGATGATGTTTCCAGAGGTCCTGCTATAGGGCTGGCAGCTCCTGAACTGACTGTATTTATGGAGAAGCAGTCAGTGACATCACAGTAGGGAGGAGTCAGCTCCCAAGTGTGATGTCATGCCCTGTAATTAAGGATTTATTTAGCCTTTTTTTCAGAAGAGAGACTAAGAGCCTGTATGATGGACATAGAGACTTGCATTAAGCTAGGCAGGCTAGGACATTGTTTTATGAAATTTAGAGGTTAAAAATAAAGTGTTCCTGCTAATTGATGTTGTCATCTGACCTCTGATGTCACGTCAGGCTGCCATAAAAGGTTGTCCACCAGAGGGCTAGGGAGATAGATAGGAGAGAGAATATGGAAGATGGTCAGTTGCTTTATGATCAGAGACTGAGCAAGAGCTAAGAAGAGCTGAGTGTGGAGGTTTACACACTGTCAAGAAGGACGGTCTCAGGAATTCTTTTGATTTGATGCTTAATGGAAGAAGAATGATGTCCTGATGATTTACATTGGTGTGAAGAATTAACACCCTCTTAGTTTCCTTTTTGTAAATATCCTTTATTTTCTTTATTTTGCTTTTTGGACAATAAATTGACAAACGCAGAATATGCGTTTTTTATGCACCATATTACAGTTGTCTGTCTAAATCTGTTATAAAGAATCCTCGCTACCACAGAGTGGTCAGATCTAGTGCAGCAAAGTGGCTGTAGGCATTTGGTAAACAGTCGCCAGTGGCACCAAGACTGTCAGTGAGACAATGAGCATTTGCAGTTGTCTGTTACTCATCTGTGTCAAACTTTTTGCGCAGTGCTTTGACAGTTTGTTCTGGGGTTTGTACCCACATTTGCTTGTCAGTGGATGATGCATTGGTCATTTGACAGGGCATCAGCATCCACATGATTCAAGCCAGGTCTGCATTCTGCACAATAGTCATAGATTGACAAAGCAAATAACCATCTGTGTTTGGCAGCATCTAACTTTGGAGTGGTTTTTACATACGTCAAGGAGTTATCTGTTTTGACAGTGATGTGTGACCCCTACAAGTGTTCCTGAAACTGGTCCACAATTGCCCACTTGAGTGCAGGGAACTCCAATTCATGAACAGTGTACTGTAGTTCCTTTCTGCTGTGTTCAAGCTCCTACTGGCAAAGGTGACTGGCCTCAGTCCTTCAGGGTAACTTTTACACAGTCTGCAGAGGCTGGCATCCCTATGTAGAACACAGGGCTTTACTGAATCACCTTATGTGAGTGAGTAATGGTGTATTTATTAGACAGTAATGATTTTCTGAATGACTTATCACTCTAGGCATCCCATCTCTGGCCAAATGGCTCATAGAAACTGATGGTAGATAAGGATTGCTTGGTCCACCTAGTCTGCCCATTTTCCCTACCTACTGTAATACCACAGACCCTACTTGATCTCCAGCTTTAGCCCCCTTTCCTAATCATTAAGGTTCCCTTAGGCGTATCCTATGTATTTTTGAATTCGTCACCATTTGTGCTTTCGCACTTCCACTGAAAGACTGTTCCAAGCATCCACTACCCTTTCAGTGAAGAAGTACTTTTCATGTTTCCCTGAGTCTACCCCCAGCTTCATATCATAACCCTATTCTTGAACATCTTTTCTCTGAAAAATGCTTTCCTCCTGTACTTTATTTATACCCCTGAGGTTTTTGAAAGTCTCTATCATATCTCTCCTTTCCCTCCTTCCGTCTAAGGTGTACATATTGAGGTCCTTTAGTCTCTCCTCATAGGCCTTTTGGTGCAGATCCTGCACCATTTTAGTTGCCCCTTCTGGACCACCTCTACTCTGTCCTTCCAGAGGTGTAGCCTCCAGAACTGGACACAGTACTCGGTCTGTACAGTGGTATCACCATCTCCTTCTTTTTGCTGGTGATACCCCTCCCTATGCACCCTAACATCCCATTGACTCTCCCCACTGCCTTGTCATACTGCTTGGCCACTTTTAGGTCATCAGATATGATTACCCCCAGGTCTCTTACATCTTTGCTGCTTGTCAGTACCACACCCCCATCATGTACTCCGCCCCTGGGTTTCTCTGCCCCAAGTGCATGATTTTGCACTTCTTCGCACTGAATCTTAGTTGCCACATTCTTTACCACTTCTCAAACTTACTTAGATCCTTCCTCACCCCCGGAGAGTCAACCCTGTTGCAGATTTTTGTGTAATCTGCATAAAGGCATACCTTCCTTCTAACCTCTCTGTAATGTCATTTACAAAGACGTTAAAGAGGACCGGCCCCAGTACTGATCCATCCCTGTGGCACTCCACTGGTCACCCTCCCCTCCTTGGAGTGAACTCTGTTTACTACCACCCTCTGTTGCCTATCCCTCAACCAATTTCTTACCCAGTTTACCACTTTACGCTCCATTCCCAGGCTGCCCAACTTGTGTACGAGTCTCATATGTGGAACAGTGTCAAAGGCCTTACTGAAATCTAAGTAGGCCACATCTACTGCTCCACCCTGATCTAATTCCCTGGTCACTCAGTCAAAGAAATCTATTAAATTTGTTTTGTTTTTTTGTCGTCCCAGTGGCACTTAGGGTTGAGGGGCTAGATGCCACACCTCATGCTACTTGTGACGCTTGTACAGCTGGTTCTGATTAATCTATGCTTTTTGTAATATAAAATGTGTTATTGAGTGTCTCTCATGAGACATGCTGTTTCAGCTAAAAGATAAAAGCCAGGAGATAATTACAGGCTAGAAGAGACTTAAGTAAGGATCTCCTGTTTATCTAGCTTAATTGTAGCTGCCAGCTGCTAGGCTGGAAAATCATAAACTTTTATGACGTTTAGGAAAAAGAATACAGGTTATGTCACTGTGGTACAAGTCATAAAAGGTCCTTTGATGTCCTTGAGAGAGATGCTGCTCATGGATGAAAGAAAGGACTTGAAAATTACAGACTTAATTGGGAAGTCATATGGGAACAAGTTTTTCTGCTGATGTCACCTATTAATTTACCTCCTGACGCAAGACATCCTGATTGTATAATTTTAATAAACAGAGGACGAGCTGGGTGACATCATGGAGAAGGCAGGGTCAAGACAGTGTTTTAATTATGCTGTAACAGACCTTTACAGATACACATGTTTGGACTCTGAAAAAAGAAACACCTACAGCACTATAAGAAGATAAGAATACATTAGGTAGACAGGTCTAAGTGTATTATTGGTAGGAATTTGCACTTTTTAAACCTTATTGTTTTAAAAGATTGTATGTTTTGTGATATATGATTCTGTATTTTACATTTTACATTTTTATCTATTTTAAGTAAACCTCTATTTTTAGAGACTACCTGGTGTGCCTTTGAAATTCTTTCTTTGACAAAGGAAGCATATATGGTTAAAGCTGACACTGTACAAAGCTTACTTGTTTTACCAAACTGGGAAAAGGTAAGAGTTTATTCTGAGGTCTTTCACAGAGTTTTTAAGGGTTCATTTTGTACACCTGGTTAGGTGCCCGTAGGCGAAAGATATCTGGCCCACCCCAAAGAGCAGAATTATCTGAGCCTGTACATTGGGTAAGCTAGCAAGAGTTTCACAGTTTGAATCCCTCCAGAACTTGTGACCAAAGGTTGATTCGAACCCAAAAAATAGACAGGAGGGTTACCCTGTTCTGTTAACTGTTCACAATACTGAGCTTGGAGGTTGGCGCTGTGGGAGCAGAGGGCCTGACCTGCTGAGTGGGGTTGTGACAGTCCCGGTAGCACTTAGGGTTGAGGCGCTGGACGCCACACCTCGCGCTACACCAATAAGGGTTCGGGTGCGGACTCAGGGGTCAGCTGGGGGTGGAGGATTGAGTGTCCCTGGGACTGCTCTCCTCTTCTGGGAGGGGCTCCCACGAAGGTGCTGGCTCCTGGTGTGGTGCCTAGGGGGTAGCGCAACTCATGGCGCAATGGTGGGGTTGGTACAGGCAGACATCTGGCGTGTGGTGTGCGGGGCACATGCTGCAGCATCCTTGGCATCATTGCCGCCTGTGCCATGGAGGGAACTCGGGGGACTGCTCAAATCATCCGGTGCTTGTGAAGGTCTGTCCACAATACTGCACTGGGCTCCTAGGTGCTCCCTCAATCCTGATCCCTCTGTCTTCTGTGCTGTGCGGGTTGCAATTTGGCCTAAGAAAGGGTGACAGAGGAGGTTTGGAGCTCTGGCATGGCACCCAGTGCAGGAGCTGCCAAGACAGATTGGAAGGGGAACCATGGGAAACACCTCAGCTTACCCCTGGGCAGGGGCCACGTGGTGGCTCCCCTCCAACAGACACTTTTTTGTGACCCGGTGTACCCCTTGGGTTGGGGCAATGGGCGGGACCCCCAGTGGATGTTGGAGGCAGTGGATGGTGGGAGAATGGGTCATCATGCGGGGGCCAGCTTTTTGGATGCTTGCTCCCTCAGGGGCGTGGATGTGCAATGACATCCAGCATCCTTCCGCCCTAACAAGATGGCACCAGTCGCATGCGGTACCCTGAGCCTCCATCAGGGGTCCATAAAGTGCTGGACACTTTTCCTCTCCCGGAGAGGAAGCAGTCCCCAGGATGCTCAATCCTTCTGCCCCTGCCGGCCCTCCGACACCCGAGTCCATTCCCAAACCCGGGTCTGTTGGCTTGGAAGTGGAATCCAACCACTGTGGCAGCGGGTCGGCCTTCTATCAAATTTGTTTAACATGACCTCTCCCCAGTGAATCCATGCTGCCTTGGATCCTGTAAGCCACCGGATTCAAGGTATTCCACAATCCTTTCCTTCAGCAGTGATTCCATTAATTTCCCCACCACTGAAGTCAGGCTGATGGGCCTGTAGTTGCCAGCCTCCTCCCTGACCCACTTTTGTGAAGTGAGACTACATCTGCCCTCCTCCAGTCCTCTGGAGCCACTCCAGTCTCCAGAGACTGGTTAATAGGATTGTCAGTGGTGCTGCCATCACCTCTCTGAACTCCTTCAGTATCCTTGGATGCATCCCATCTGGCCCCATTGCCTTGTCCACTTTCAGTTTTACAAGTTCCTTCAGGACGTTCTCCTCCATAAATGGACTGGTGTCCACCTCCCCTCCATTAATGCTCTGGTTGCTTATCTGTGGTCCCTCTCCTTCCCCTTCTTCTGTGAATATTGAGCAATATAGCAATAGCCTCACAGTCCCTCCCTTGGTCTTTCTCCTTTTGCTTACGTACCTGAAAAATGCCTTGTCCCCTTTCTTTACTGCCTGGGCTATTTTCTCCTTTGTTTGGGCCTTTGCTCACCTGACTGCTGTCCCTGCCTCCCTGTGCTTCACCTATACAGTTCCCTGTCCTCCTCCCTCTGAGTCTCATTATACCTTCTTTGAGAACCATAGGGATCCTTTTTTCCTTTTGCTTTTGCTTACTTGCCTAATGCAGAGGTTTGTTGTCTTCACTATGGCTCCTTTTAGTTTTGCCCACTGTTCCTCTACTCCACCTAAGTCCTCTCCCCCCCAGCCAGGGCATCCCTGAGGCACTCCCCTATTTTTGTAAAGTCAGTCCTCTTGAAGTCCAGGACCCTCACCTTTGTGTTGTTCAACTCAGCTACTGTTCTTATATTGAACCACACCATTTGCTGATCACTGGTCCCCAGGTGGTCACCCACTTTGACATCAGCAACACTGTCCCTGTTGGTGAGTACTAGGTTCAATATTGCTCCCTCAGGAGTAGGGTCTCTTACTAATTGCCTGATGAATGCCCCTGCTGGGTAGTCCAGGATATCCATGCTCCTAGCTGAAGCTACAGCTGGGACTCGCCAACCCACTTCTGGCAGACTGAAGTATCTCACTAGCAGCATCTCCCCTTAGTTGCCATCTTATGGATGGCTTCCACTAGAACCCTGTCCATCTCCTCCTCCTGTGCTGAAGGTCTGTAGATCACCCTAGTTGCGAATAGTGTGGCTCGGTTTTCCAGTTCTTGGGTGACCCACAGTGCCTCTGCCCTTCCCTGAACTACCATTGTTTCAGTTGCTTTTATGCTATCCCTCATGTAAAGAGCCACTCCTCCCCCTTCTTACCCACCCTGTCCTTCCTGAACACAGTATAGCCTGGTATGGCTATATCAAAGTCATAGTTCTCACTGCACCATGACTCAGTAATAGCGACAATGTCCAGGTCAGCCTCCGCCATTATGGCCACTAGGTCTAGGTTTTATTTCCCAGACTACAGAGCATTCGCACATGGCCTTCCAAATTCTGCTACCACCTCCTATCAGCCCCCCTCACCTTTTCCCTCTTCCTACTCTTCTTATCCCTCTGCCTTTATTCCTGTCCCTATTTTTTTTCTACCATTCTGCTTTTCCATTTTCTGGTATCTCTGGGGTTTTCCTTTCTTTAGGGTTCTGCCTACTCACCACTTCTACTTGCATGGAGGGGCAGTTTGATTCTCCCT